>CM060598.1:42198218-43463218 GCA_030578255.1 Tiaroga cobitis | reverse complement strand
GAGGGCTCGGGACACGGTGGAGGGTTCCACACGAGCCCGATCCTGTTGGCGGCCCGAGAAAGCATGGCTATCATCTCTGGGTCCGCCTTTGGCACCGCTGTTACACCCGAAGGGGGCAGTGGCGCCGAATCACCATCTGCGGAGAAGTCTAACCCACCCTCCGATGCAGCGATCGACATCTGTTCATCGCAGGAAGAGCCGAAGGAAACAGCTGTTACACACCTCGTGGATGGTCCAGTGCATTCCGTCGGCGGCTCTACTGGCTGCGGAGAGTGGGAGGGATGATGGTTCCTAGGGGGTTGGTTCCCCGAAGAAAGCGCTCTCACCATAATCCTAAGGTCACCTGCACGACTGCCTGAAGTAACCCTCTGTGGAGGTTTAGATCACGGCAGAGGCGCAGGGACTCCGCCTCTTTGCAGGAACGAGAGTCTTGACCGTAGCTCTTAGATGTTCATCTTCCCACAATGGGTACATGACTCATCCACGCTGCCTCAGTGTTCAATGCCCAGAAACGCGATTCAGCGTTCGTGACCATCCTGCGATCCCAGGTAACGACAGCATTTAGAAACACACAGGTAGAGTGACATCTTTAAAAAGACGTGCTCCACCCGTGTAAGCTCTTTTAGGGACTGCTCTCCTTGGTGCTGAAGCACGCATGGGAACGGTCACAGCGGACACAGACAGGGAACTGTGAAGTTTGTCGTGCGCTCTCTCTCTCTTCACGGTGGTCTTACCAGCCATGAAAATAACTTATCAGCGCTCTTGGCGCACCGTACCAGCTGTGAAATCAGCCTTTTTGTTTTGCTCAACTGAAGAAGAAAACAAAAAGATGCGTGGCTGATGAAATAGTATGTTGAAATGAGTGTTCCAAAGATACCCGGATGGTCTACTATTTCCAGTCAGAATCCGAAGTGCAGATCGATGCGCACTCTAACGGCTAATATTGCACACAACCCATCGCGATTTGGACGAGGATTCGGTTAGAACTACAAACACGAGTGGAAAGTAATAAAAAACTAGATACATGGAGGACACGCGAGTCCGGCGATTATGTAGAGAGGTTTAGATAAAGGGGTTTGAGTGATTAATTATCAGTATCTAACCTGATGATAATTTATTTATTCAATGTTGGCTACATTATATTGCATCTGCAGAAGCATTGGGAACTTTTGTAAAGATACGTTTAGCCATTACCTTTTAAACGCATCATTATATTCAAATTGCAAACACATGAGGAGAGTCTCCGCATGAGAGACGCACAACTGGCAGGTGAACGTGCTACAACATTTCTCTCCAAAATGGTAAGAAATTAAATTAGATTGAATGGAGGATTTTAACTGTGACAAGATGATTGACAGGGCAGTTTACGGTGACAGGATGCACGCGACAGAGCTGTCCGTTAAAGATGACGAAGTAATATGTCCCAAAGCTTGCCTACTCTTTTGCTACACACTCAAAAGTATGTACTTTTTTCTTCACAAAAAGAGTACATACTTTTAGGGCGTAGTATAAGTAGGCGAATTGGACAGCGCAGTCTCATCCCAAGACGTCATATAACTGACGTCTTGGGACGTCTTTTGACCATACGTCAATATCCGCCTTTTTAGGGTACCCTTAAACGTCGGTTAGATGAGGTTATCGGATCCTAACTGTACCCCAGACCTAAACCTACCCCTAAACCTACCCCGTCACCTAACTGACATTAAAGGTAAAGCGTCAGTTGTATGACGTCCCAGGATCGTCATAAACCAACGTTTAAGGGTACCCTAAAAAGGCGGATATTGACGTATGGTCAAAAGACGTCCCAAGACGTCAGTTATATGACTTCTTGGGATGAGACTGTGTTAAATTGGAACACAGCCGTGGTTTCTCTGTCTCTCACTCAGAAGCTTTCATTGCTGCGGGCAGTAAATGTTTTAAAACAGAGCTTCTCAACTGGTGGGTTGTGACCTAAAAATGGATGGCAAATCTGTTTACACAGGGTCATGGACAGCAGCGAAAAGACAATGCTCAATGCAAATAATAAAAAGCAAATAACCATACAATCGTGCATATAGCAAAACAAAGGCTTTTCAACAAAAGGGAGAAAATATTTCTCTTTTTCTAAAGCTGACATGACGTTAAAGGCTGTGCATCCAATCAAACTCCAGTCACTGGTGGAAGCAGCCAAATTACATGCCATGGACAGGTTGCTTGTTGTGTCCTCATACTCAAAACCAGAAATAATCTACAACTCAAACTAAACGAATACAGGTACAACTGCAATAAATAAACATGGTTTGTGTTTTGTGTGGTGTGATTGCTTTCGAAGAGTATAAAACCATCAAAACTCACACTTATTTGTTGATATCCAATGTAAAATCAGTCAATATGCAATTGTTCAAAAGTTTGGGGTAAATACATACATTTAAGAAAGTAATACTTTTATTCCTCAATCAAATTGACAGTAAAAACAGACAAAATGTTGTTGTTGTTTTTTCAATTAAATTACGTTCAGTAGCCTATATATTAAGCGGCACAACTGTTTTTTAGCATTGATAATAATAAGAAATGTTTCTTAAACATCAAATCAGCATATTACAATTATTTCTGAAGGATTATGTGACACTGAAGACTGGAGTAATGATGCTGAAAATTCAGCTTTGCCATCACAGAAATAAATTGCATTTCATTAAAATAGAAAACAGTTATGTTAAGTTGTAATCGTATTTCATAATATTTTGAAATAAATGCAGCCTTGGTGAGCATTAGAGACCTCTTTCAAAAACATTAAAAAAAATCTAACAGACCCCAAACTTTTGACCGGTAAATAAAAGAAAATAATCACTGTTCATTATAAGATTTGATAAAAGAACAACAGTGTTCCTGTCAATGTAAAATACTACAGTGAAGCTATCGAGAAGTTAACTATTCAGTTCTATAGAGTGTGATTGCTTATTAATCATAGTCTCTTAACTATTAATTTTTAACAGTCTAAAACTACAGGATGAATTACTTATAATATCATATATCAACACGTGGTGATTCAATTTAATATATGTTTTTTACTATGTACTACTTTTAGATGTTCCACCTGTAACTTAACATGCCAAGCAATAATTAGTGCTATACTGTACTGAAAATATGAAATCGTAATATACTTTAGGCAATGCAGTCACATTAGAGCTTTGGTTCAAACCCATGGTGTAAGTACACACGATGAGAGTGTCAGCTCAGGGTTGATCTTGTGAAAAACACCAGGTATCATGCTCGGTTCTTCAGATTATTAGTTACTGAATATTTTTACAATGCATTAAAATGATTCACACAGAGTTTACGGGTATTAAAATCTAATCTAATTTGCCTTTGTCAAAAAATACTTGATTTATAATAGCTTACCTGATTATGAGGGTGGCATATTCAGACTCAGAGTCCTTATGGGACTTGAGCTGATGAGCTACAAATTAAACTTGCCACATAACAATGACCCCATTTTCCGTGTTCTTTTGCTGGTTTATGGGTCTGCATTAGAAATTATTCTCATTTTCTTTCCGTTGCCACTGTTGTCCCATTTTGTTTGTTTGAGAATAAACATTTATAAGTATTCATGATTCTTGAAGAGCAAAAGCCACAAAGTCAAAGACACTTGAAGAGGCTGTTCAGAGAGTTCATGGATGTGAAAGGTTGAGAGAGATCAACTGGCTTTTATGTGAAAAGAAAAGTGACCAGAGCTCTCAAGGGAGAAAAGAGAACAGATGTCTTACATTCTCTGCTCAAGGGAACACATTTAATCCCCAGAAACAGACACAAATCCTTGCCATCTGGGTGGTCATTGCCTTCATCCAGTCTCTAGAATCTCCTAGGGATGATTATTTTGACTACTACTTTTTTTGTTTTGTTTTTAGATTAATTGTGGCAAATGTAAGTAAATTCAGTCATTTCCAAACACTTTTTTTTTTTTCATGTTTCGATTTTTATAATGCCTTTTACAACAGCATGCGATGATAACATGAACACTTTGATGCAAGCCTCTCCTCTTGAGCTATTCTCTCAGATATTGGTAGAATAGAGTTGTAATATACTGCACATTATACTCAATATGAAAAATATAACCGCATGAAGAGGTTCAACTTAGAAGGAAGATTAATCTCCACAATTTAACACTGCTAGCAATCAAACAAAACTCTAACCCATATTGTCACTGCCGGGAGGAAACATATTTCATCTTTTTTTTTTTACATAAATAATGACATTGGTTACCCTTTACGTCTGTAATTCCATTGGATCCTCAAACTGTCAGTAAAACCTCAACTTCAACCCACTTGTTTGCCCACCCTCTGCTTGTTTGCAATGCAGTGGTAAAAATGGGTTATGTATTTGAGGAGCGGAGAAACGTGTCTTAGCATTTGTTGTCGAGTCATAGCCAATACTGTCTTAAACAGCCTGTGAGCTTTTTTATAAAAGCTCTTTTATAACATGAAATTTTGGCCAAATGACAGAAAAAAAAAAAAAAAAAAAAAAAAAAAAACAACTTTGTGTGCTCCAGTCCATGCCCTTTTTCAAAATTAATCGAAAGTGCCCCTCTCAAACAAATATCAATGATAATATTGTGGTCAACAAAACAAAATGCATTTGATTATAATTAACATGTCAATTTACAAAACTAAAGCAGCCTAAATTCACGTTTATTTTTATGTGAAACATGTTTTCAAAAGCTTGCGTTTTCAGCCCCCCAAAACACCGTTGTCGTATGAATGACCAAAATGCATAAAATGTTAATTTTTTTTTTTAATGTTTTAAAAATAAATTTCTTATGCTCACCAAGGCTGCATTTATTTGATCCAAAATACAGCAAACCAGTAATTGTTACGAAGAGGTGGTTGAAGCAAGGAGAAAGCAGGATCCAAATGCAGCACACTTTATTTAACAAACTCAGAAATAAGACTCAGGAACAGGACAACCAACATAACAACATTAAGAACTCACAAAGACTGAACTAGATACAGGGCTTAAATACATACTGGACTAAGGATGAGACAAGGGACACCTGTGAAAATTTAAACAATCAACCAATGACAACTTGACACAACAGACAAGGGAACACAAGGCAAGATCACATCACTAGAACAGGGGACCACATGACACAAGAACCAGGAACAAGAAACAAAACCCAAACCCAAACCGTGACAGTAATATTGTGAAAATCTTTTACAATTTATATTAACTGTTTTCTATTTTAATGGTTTAAAAAAAATGCATTCCTTAAATGCAAATTTATTCCTGTGATGGCACGGCAAGGCAAGGCAAGGCTATATATATAGCACATTTCATGCACAATGGCATACACAATAAGAAATTAAAATAATCAAAACAAATAAGAACAATTAAAACTGATGGCAAAGATGAATTTCAGATGATTCAGCATCATTACTCCAGTCTTCAGCGTCACATGATCCTTCAGAAATAATATGCTGATATGCTAATTTGCTGCTCAAGAAACATGTCTTTTTTTCAGGATTATTTAATAAATAGAAAGTTCAAAAGAACAGCATTTATCTGAAATAGAAAGCTTTTGTAATATTATACAATACCGTTCAAATTGGGGTCAGTAAGGTTTTTTTTTTAAGTCAAGTCAAGTCAAGTCACCTTTATTTATATAGCGCTTTTTACAATACAGATTGTATCAGAGCGCTTCACAGTGATAACATGAAAACAATATAACAAAGTTTGTTTCTAAAAGATATTGCGTCAACGTCCACCTTAAGTAAGGCAGATCAATAATATTATTGAATATTAAATGTCCCCAACTAAGCAAGCCAAAAGCCAAGGCAACAGTGGCAAGGAACCAAAACTCCATCAGGGACAGAATGGAGAAAAAAACCTTGGGAGAAACCAGACTCAGTCGGGGGGCCAGTTCTCCTCTGGCCAACGAAGGAACAGTGCATGATTCGGGCAGCATTACAAGTCAGATTGGATCGGAACATTTAGAGTATTTTTTGGAAGTCCAAGTATGCACGCCGGTCTTAAGACGAGTTGTTGAGGATCAGTGCCGTCCACCATAGAGAGTCCATTTTAAAGTTTTTACATTTTTTAAGTAAGTTTTACATTTATTCAGCATGGATGTTTTAAAATGATCAAAAGTGACAGTACACAACTGTTTTGAGCAGCAAATCGGCATATTAGAATGATTTCTGAAGGATCATGTGAACTAAAGACTGAAGTAATGATGCTGAAAATTCAGCTTTGCCATCACAAAAATAAATTGCTTTTTAAAATATATCGAAATAGAAAACAATTAAAATAAAAATATTTCACAGTATTACTTTTTTGCTGTATTTTGGATCAAATAAATGCAACCTTATGGTGAGCAGAAGATACTTTTAAAAATATTTTAAAAAATCGTACTGATCTAAAAAATTTAAACGGCAGTGTATAGTATGTCTGACATTCGCTGGTCAAAACACAGAGAACACCTATCAAAATGAATTAATTACACGTTTAAAAAAGTGAGAAGAATTTTTATTTTAAAAAATATATCATTAATCAAACGAGAATTTTACGATAACATTTTATTTGGAGCCTTTTTATTTTTTGTGAGAGGCACTTTGGTCCTGTGCCTCAAGAACTCTTGGAAAGTTCAGTCTTAAATGACTGACCTTATCATCTGTATACCGCACTAAGTGAAGGGACAGGAAGAGAGAGATAAAGAAAGTCTATGTGTATGAAAGGTGGGCTGGGATAGGGTTGTAAATATAGAGAGAAAAAGAGAGAGAGGAAATGGAGTGGGAGGGCCAGAATTACCATGGAATAAATAACAAGGCTGCCAGCAGATAACAGACCAATTCAATCTCTCTTTCTCACCCGCTGGCGAAAAGCAAAACAGAACATGGGATGCCTTCCAACGTCACCACTGTAAAAAGCTATCAGTTTTCTCTCTCGCTCGCTGTTCCTCTCATTGAAGCCACAGCTTGTTCACATTGGCTTTACATATTAAAGTCGTCTTTGTGAGGGTGTCATGATTTCCAAACATACATGCACTCTCTCCTGGCTCCGGTCCCTGAAAAGTTTGGTTATATCAAAAGCATCTAAAAAACTGTCACAATTACAAATTCTCCAGACTGTCGGTGAGTGTTCAGCCAAACACACAGTGAACCCTCTGAAACGCTGGAAATATATGTCTAGTTAAGCCAAAAAAAATGTTGTTACAAAAGCGAATTTTATTGTTGTTAATAATATTGTCTCTGAATGAATACAGTCGCAGTGGGGCAGATGAAGGCCGGTGGCCCTGAATGGGATCTCGGGCATCCAGGTGCACTGTGGAAAAATACAACAGTGAAGCATAAAGCCATTCATCCCGTTTACGTATCCGCCCCGTAATTTATGACTGCTGCATACGAAACCTATGCAGCATTTTCTGAGTGCATGTAGAGCTTGGTAAATCAACATGACTGCTAACAGAGGACACTGTGTACAAGCCATCGAGGGAAAAATTGCATCCCTCTGAGTGAAACTTAGCAGAACATCTTATAAAAAAAAAAAAGCATATGTACCATTCTTGAGTCACACACTGGAGGTTATAGCACTATCAACAAGTTTAATCACAAAACAAGAATATGTGCAATCTGGAGCACTATTGAGGATGGTTAAAATCTATTTTAAAGCATAAATGAGGTCTTTTCATGCATATTCTACACGACAGGTTGCTCTTAAGTCACCCTCCGGATATATTGTGATAGACGCATGACTGTGATAATCAGGAGGTGTGTCAATCTGACAGATTGTGCAGCTCCTGAGACAGGTGCAAAGTGGGAAATGTGACCAGTAAAATGACAAAGAAATGACAGAAATGTGACCTATTTCCTCTTCCACACATGCTGAAATGAGACCAACCCGCTATGGTACGTCATGACATCCCTTCACACTTCCAACAAGCCATCTATTATGTGTTCGTCAGTTGAGCAGAAAACCCACATAAAAGGGCACTGATGAGGCCCTTGATTTATATGAAGTCGCTGTTTCTTGTTGCAATTGTATGCTGTCATTTATGTTACTAAATAAAATAACTTTTTTTTATTGTAAAAAAAAAAAAAAAAGTCAATGCATCCCATTATGAGTGACCCAACTATCTTTACCACTTTTTAAAACAAAGTGAAGGCCAATGTCACTAAATTTAACGTGTCGATTGTTTGACATTGGAGTTGTTTTGAAATAAGGCAGCACTTTCCAATTTCTCGGTGAGAGAGGCCTATGTTCTGTTGCCATGAAGGTCAAGGTCCACAACAATACAGTGATACATCCATCTCACGCTGTCTGTCTCGTTACGCCTGAGAGCTCTTTTGACTCATTGGCCCATGTCGAATGAGAGGTGCGATCAGGAACAACAGTGTTTTTCATGTCTCTTATTCTCGCCTTGCCCTTTCTTTAATGTGTTTTTTTAGAGCCTTGCATCATTTTTTTCCAGGCTGTAAACTGTGGAGAGGGGCATCTCTAAGCTCACTGACCCTCGCCACGCAAGACTTGACGAAATTAAGAGAAAATAAGATACCAGCTTTCCACTGCATGAACCGATCCCCTGCTGCAACTCCACTGGGAGAAGCCCAGCAGTGACTGCACTTTAAAAAAATGGGCAGACTGGAAGAGGCTGCTGACCTGAAACTGCCCGAGATCCTTCAGGGGATCTGAAACGGAGGGACAAAGAGAATGAAGGTGCGAAGTTACATTGGCATCATTACGGCGAAATTTCATGTGCAAAAAAAAAGCGATGGTTGAAGAATTTGCACGATTAACTTAAACTTGATGACGAATCTTTATAGGGAAAAAAAAATCCCCCTCCCTCAAAAGTCCCAGGTGCTCTGATTCTCATGGAAATTACTTCCAAATGCAAAATTTCGTTGAGCAACGCTAAATGTCAGCACTTTTTATAGAAAAACTCAGAGTCTTATTTAGACAGTTCTAAAGGTACACTAGCAGTCAAAGGTTTGATCAACAACATCAAATATTAGAAACAAAACTGAAAAAAGGAGAGAATTACAGTGACCAAACCAAATCAAAACATATACAAAGGCATAGTTTTGGAGTACTGCTTTTTAAACAATATTGAAGTAGCATCCTGTATGCTGTTTGCGGATTTACTTTATGGTCTCTTTCATACATTAAAAATGGAGCTGTAAAGAAATTCATATGTAGTCACAATTTATAATTGCCTAAAAAAAAACGATTAACTCAAGCATTTAATCATAAGCCTTCAAAGAGTTTTTATGATCATGAGAAGTGTATATTTAATCAGGTGGGTCCAACTTCTCAAGTCATTGGTAAGTCATTGGTGGTCATACTAATAAATGATGTGTTATATGTTCTCTCTGACCTCCCTCATCTCCATCTCTCTCTTGGGCAGCAGATTAAGTAGAGTTAACAAGCAGTGCAGATAAGGGTGACTGATTAGCTAACTCATCATTTTCTCTGCTCTAATGATCTTTTATTCCACCTCTCTCCCACACAGACACACACACACTTTCTCTCAATCAGGCCACACTCACACACAGTTTAATGAATGGTTAGGGGAACCACTTTCAGAACTTCAAATATTTGGGAAATTGGCAGCATATAGAAGATGCCCAGTTTTAATTGTTCACATTTTTTTCCTGTATAATGAAAGAACGATTTTTCTTTATAGTTTCTGTTATAATGAAGGTCACATTAAAACTTTTGGAAACTGAACTGTATTGGAATGGAAACCAAAAACAGAAAGAAATAAAACTTTGGTACATGTAACCACAAATATGTTAAAAAAAAAAAATTACATTACACATTTGAGGGGCATTTCTAACCTTTCATAAGATTGAGACAAAGTTAAATAAATAAAAAGGTGCATTTTCAATCTAGGCTGCGAGGGATGCACCAAAGAGTTTAATTTGATTTCAGGAGCTGCATTTTCTTCCGTAGGCCTACTATTGTTTCGCATTAATGTAACTATATGGGCTACAAAGAATTCACATGACAAAGCACTAGCTGAACTTTCTCAAAATTACCTTTCAAAAAAGTTGCCTAGTGACAGTGTCATATATACACTACGGTGGTAGAGATGGTATCAGATGTTATGCTACTATGGGTACTTTATATTTACTGTACCATGGAAACTGAATGCTCACACCAGTCTTATCAGGTTCAATAAATTAATTTGCCTGTAGTTCCAATGTTTCCTTTCCCCACCACTCAAAAAGTAATCAGATCATTTATGCTGGGAAAGAATGGCATATAAGTCAAAACATGACTGAATTGTTTATCATAAGTATAAGACAAAAATGATCACAAGTAATATCTACAAATCATATAAAATATCATCTATATTAGCTGGCTAAATAATATTATCAGCAGAATTTGCTAGATCAATTAATGCACATTTTTCAACGCAATTAACGCATCACTGGCCCAAAATAGCAAGTCACAGTTATGTCGACTGACCTGAAACATGTCCAAAGCACATGTTAACCTACTTTGGTATGTACTTTCGTATAGTAATGTTTTGATTGTAAATGGTCTTTACCTTCAGTACAGTGTTCACAGGCTTCGCATGCAGATGTTCAACCTAACAGAACATGTTTGCGGTCCACTGCACTGTGTTGTACAGTAAATATACATTTCCGAGGTGGTATTTGACGCATGGGCACCGCGTTTAGACGCCATGTCTTAAAAGAAGTTCAACTTTTAAAAGCGCGCCTGGCGACCCTGCATTCTTTAAAAATTTTATAATATGAAAATTAATCAAAAATATAAATTATTATTAAAATTATTTTCATTTCCATCACACCCAAAGCTGATGGAACCTTGTGTGAGTTTAATGCATTATTTCACACAAAGGGTGTTTTTCTCATCACCTAATTCCCTGATTATTTAGATTGTCCTTTAATACTTTCCAAAACGCATCCAAAATTGAGGCTCTGTGTGGACAGTAACAAAATATGTGAATTTTGAGTTCAACTTGTGCTTGTGTACCTGGGAACTTTTCTAGAGTTCAAAAACGCTGGAGGAGGTAATGAAAACATTAGCAACCCAGTCAGATAATGATGCATTTTCATTGGCTGCCCAGTGTGTGCAAGTAGCCTCAGGTTGATAACAGATTTTGGAGCAAAATTCAAGATGTAATTGTAACACTTTCGAATACTGTTCCGTCATTAATAATGAATAACTACACAGAAACAAACGAGTAACGCACTATTAACACTCAAGTAACTACTATTTATTAACAAGAAACTCTGATTAACAAATTAGTAAGTAAGTGCTTAGTTGAATGAGGTCTAGGTCACTATGAGCTAATCAATATTTTTTCATGCATCTCAGACAACTACTATATCAGGTTCATAATTAACGTGAATAATGCATAATGTATCATTCATTCTAAAGGGAAGATCATGATAACCCATAGTAATGACTCAAGTATTATCATATCCATTAGCAGGAATTACTAATGATTTGGATCAGTATTCGAAAAACATAACTCTCTAGTAATGAGGTTTTTGGAAGCTTATGAATAGTAATGGCTTATAATGGATTTGGTAACACTTGAGTCATTACTAGTGGGTTACTATGACCTTCACTTTACAGTTAATTATATATTATGCATTATTCATGTTAATTATGAACCTGTATAGTTTGTAGTAGTCCTCTGGGAGATATGAAAAAAAAATAGGAGTTACTGAGTTACAATAGTGAACTACCTCATCTGACTAAGCACTATATATTCACTAATTTGTTAATCAGAGTTTCTTGTTAGTAGTTACAACGTTACTCAGTTGTTAGTTATTCATTAATGACTGAACTGTATTCTAAAGTGTTGCCAACTTTTTTGTGTATTGCACACTATTTTTTTAAAAGCCGCCCTGTGGTTATACTGTGAACATTTTCTACAAGCACATCCGTGACACTGGTCTGCTCAGCATTAAACACAAAAGTAACTTTAGACACTTTTTCTAGAACACAGAAACACAAAGACTCCAGGGTTACATCTAGAGTAATATAAAACTCCCATTGTGTAAAGTCGTAACTTTAGCATGCCAGATGAACAGTTTATTCCAATTGAATATGTTCTGTCTCGTTAACAATCATGATCGTATTCTACATTTGAAACAGCACTGAGAAGCTTCCACTTCATCCTGCTTCTGGCAAATGCTAGTTGCCTAGCAATGAAATAGGCCTAGCTGATTTTATGGTCTGTGAAGTTCGCAAGAGCCAGAGAGAAAGAGAAAGACTGAGAGAGAGAGATAGCAAGGGAGAGAATGGATAAAGACAGACAAGTAGACGGGGGTGGGAGAGCATTTGAATAATATTTCAAGTTTCAAATCTAATACTGATAAATCCAGAGAACACTGTATGATGACAAATATGGGAAATGTGTAACATATTGATCCGTTTATTTTAATGAAGCACAGAAAAGTGGAAATGGATGTGGCTGGAGCCGGTCTGTTTTTTGTCTTCATCTAGGGATCTACTGTGTGTGCAAACAGTTTAGATAATTATCTGATGAAGAAACTGAGCACAAAGCAACTCACACGATATACTACTCTACAACACATGAGACCTTACGGTTTTTTGAGGGAGGGAGAGACAGCCAGGGCTCATCTTAGATCCTAATCTCCCAAGGCTAGCCTCCACGAGGAAGTTCTCTTTAACCATCCTACGGTTTTCCTCTCTTATCGTTTCGCTTCCCTGTACCACCTCAGAGAGGAGCCAAGTTCAAAGCACCATTCAAAAGCCGCCGCTGTAAAAGACGAGCAGGAAATCTAATTAATGTGAGCGACAAAGAAATGAAAATAACCTGAGCCGTATTCGTGACACTGAGGTTATGGTCAGCTGCAGGCTGAATATTAAAACAGGTCTATTATCTGACAGAAGAGCTCAGACTCAGGTGACAGAAATCAGAGCCAGTGACTTGTCCAAAGGGACAGTATTATCTTACATTTAGTTTATGAATTTTTATAACCCGGGGCTTTTTATGCTGAGGAATGTGAGAGTAATGTAGGCTTTAGTAACGCGGTTATTGACTATGAGCTGGTTTCTTAACAGGACACTGTACAGTTAGTGTATGCAGACAATTTTTCCAAATTGTTTTCTACAAACAAAGTATAGCTGCAAGCTCAAACCATACACTATGTGACATCACAATTGAAAATCTGAATGTAGTCCTGTTTTCGGTGCTGATTCTGTAAGACATTTGTTTGCAAGTGAATTATTGACATTTCCTTTCTGACAGCCCACAATTTCCAGTCAGCACTTAGGGAGACCGTAAAATCTCAGCATGTACTGGAACAGCCACTCCAACAGTCCAGGATTCCTCAAACGCACAAGCAGTGATGAATGATTTTTGGGTCACAAAAAATGTCATGAAATATACTACTTTAATTAAATAAAAATGGTGGAAATTTGATTATGTTCTTGCAAAACGTGAATAGGTATTCCTTTTTGTTGGGTTTGATTAAAAATAGAGCCTCATCTGTATTAAATATAAACCTTTTAAAAAAAATGTATGCATTGTCACATTTTTCTCATGAGATCAGGCTGACAAAATGTCAGAAAGCTGGCAAAGGTGAGAAGGGGCTCTGATATCACATGACCTCATAGGTGGCTGGCAGAAGTGGGATGTTATGATTTCCATATTTAATTTGCATATTTTTCTTCCTTAGACCCGAGACGAAAAAAAACATCAAAATAAACGAACAATGCAACCATATGCAGTCTCGCACAGCAGGAGTGTCACACATGCATGAACGCATTTACAAAACTGAACAGTAATTTGAGGACAGCTACCATAGTCGAGAGAGATTCAAGAAACACCAAACAATTAAACATGAAAGAATGCAACAACAAAAAAGTCTCATTCTCCATCTCACTTTCTATCTACTCCTTCTACTGTCCTTCATACTCCACTCATTTCTTAACAGGCCTTTTCATTTCTAATGAAGTTTTGACCCTATGTGGATATCTGATCAAAAGGTCAGTCATTTTCGACAGTTGTGCTCCATTACTAAAGGCGTTAACGAAAACATGGTGTCTTCACAACAAACTTTTCATAAGACTGCCACCAGGAAGGTGAATTTGCGACGGTTGTATTATGAGGTCATAGACAGTGAAACAATGACTTCACACTCTCTCCCCAATTCTGCTTGACCACAAAAAGAAAGCAAATTTTCTGTCTGCAGAGATTTCTGTAATATTTTAAAGATTGTATCCAGTATGTTACAATAGGGAAGAAAAGACTATCGCAACTTATGTTTCATGCCGACTTTAAATCAAATGCATCATATAAAAGTTGAACCCCAACAATGCATGTTCCTCAGTGGCAAAGCAAAAAAAACTATAGTTGTGATTTATTTCAGTCACAAGATTAAATGCTGCAGTTTGAAAAAAAAAAGTGCCATTGGCAGCTGGTGATTTCAGTCTGATCTCCAGCTTAGATCTTCCTGCACCATCTAACACACTTCAGATCGAGGAAGTGTTCTTTGTTGGCTGTTCTTTCTGTCTGTGTCGGCCTGGTTATTTTGAATATATGCAGATTGAAATATGCAGAGATACACAGAGCTACTTATCGATCAGAAAAATCTAAATGTGTGTGAATAATAAACTCAATCTCCTGAACATCAAAACATAACGCACGTACCTGTGTTTTTCTGCCATCCCGACGTCGCTAAAATTGTTTCATGTCAAGCAAGAAAGATAAAATCTGACATTCATTTATCTTTTTAAAGGCCCACTGAAGTGCCTTGAGGTCACAGCTTGATTCAATGTGTTTATGTAATTTTCACTGAAGACAGGGCGGGACATATCTGTCACGGCTGGTTGAAGTGAACAAGAGAGTAGGATCCATTTGCAGCATTTATTAAACATACAAACTCGAAACTACAGAAACATGAACTCAGGAACAAGAAACAAGGTCAGGACAGAACAACCAGCTAACAAACATTAAGCACTCACCAAGACTACACAAGACACACAGGTTTAATTAAGCTAACATGATAACGAGCGGGTGTGGTCAATGGGAAACACCTGGGAAGACTATTAACACGCAGGGAACAATTAACCAAGAAACATAACAAAACCACAAGACTAAACACATGACCACTAAGCATGAACCCAAAGACAGAACACAGACCTAAATACGTGACAATATCGAACCCCTTTTTTTAAATAGCCAATAGCGTTTAATTTATATCACAGCTCTGCCAGAGCCGTTGAGCTCTGTAAAGCCGCAGTTTCCTCCAAATCTCTAAACGTTTCTCCTCCATATTGCTTTAAAATATAGCATTCTGTGCAGATTTCAAATGGGTCCGATACGTTTTCCGGTTCTCTTACGAGAGGTTCTCTCGTATTGCGTAAGTTTAGCTTACGCTACGGGAAAGATTCATCTTCTCGAGATATTGAAGCCAAAAAATTATCCTTAATTTTGTATTCATTGTCAACGCAGTGCAGCAGCTAGCAGACCTAGAGCAGGCCATCTCGCGTGCTCATTGGCTGCCCTGCTGGCATCTGCTGCAGCCTACCAGTGAGCCCCGCGTGACGTCACGCCCAATGAAGGGCGCTCGCGCCTTCATAGCGTCACAGCCCGCCAAAATGGGCGTGGCTTAGCGTATAAAAGAAGGGGCTGTAGGCTGACTTCCCTGATTTTTCGACTCTTCAGCGAGCTCTCCGCATCGCTGGATCAGAGAGAAGCCACCGCCGCCGTCGAACAGCGGACAGCCAGCTTAGGACAGCGCTGAGGAAGCCGGCCGTCTTCGCCACCTTCAGCCATCCGTGCGAGCTACGCTATCCGGCGACGTATCCTTTTTACACTGTTGTATTCTCTTCTAGCTTACTCCTAAAAGAGCGCGAGTGTCTTTTTAAAGATGCCTCGCATTTCCTGCGGCTCGTTTAGGGCCCCGGAGACAGCCGGAACCTGTGGCCACTGCGACGCGCTCGCCGGAGAATCTCCCTCGAGCCTCGCTCTCGCCTTCCCCGCCTCTCTTCACCGACGCGCAGCTGCCGCTCACGAGCCTCACTGCCGTCGCGTCTGAGGATGAGGTTGAGGGACACGCCACAAGGGACTGCTGTTCTAACTGCGGCTAGCTTCCTTTACGTTACAAGGAAGCTACCGCGCCCACCATAGAAGCAGTCACTCCGCCCTTTGCGGGACCGCGCAGTGATAAGCGCCGTTCCCAAAGGCAGCCGGAGCCTGTAGCCACAGCGACGCGCTCGCCGGAAAGCCTCCCTCGAGCCTCGCTTTTCACCTTCCCCGCCTCCCTTCACCGACGCGCAGCTGCCGCTCACGAGCCTCACTGCCGTCGCGTCTGAGGATGAGGTCGAGGGACACGCTATGGACTGCTGTTCTAACCGCGGCTAGCTTCCTTTACGTTACAAGGAAGCTGCCGCGCGCGCTCTTATCTGCTCGCGCTACTTAAGCTTTTGTAGTTTCCCCCATGGCTCAGTGGCTAAACTCAAAGCATTCACGCCAGAGACCCGTGTTCGATCCCGGCTCTCGCAGCAGAAAAAATTTATGCAGCTCTCCTCTATGAGCTCGCGACCAGCTTTCTTACGAACAGAAAGCGAGCGCGCGCCCCCCGAGCGCATGCGTCACCGGCGAAGTAAGGAGAGAGTGTGGTTTTTTGTCCCGCCGAGGCCTGACAAACCCCCTCTTTTTCTCAAACATTTTCCAGCTCCTCCTAGTTCGAGCGGCTGGTAATGTCTATACTGCAGTAGAGAGCCTGTTATAACACGCACGCCTGCAGACAATGCCGACACGCACACGAAAACTGTGATGACGCTCTCTCTTTTATCTGATCGCGCCAACTAAAGCTTATGTTGTTTCCCCTGTGGCTCAGGGGCTAAACCATAAGCTTTTGCCCCGGAGACCCGTGTTCGATTCCGGCTCCCGCAGCAGATAAAATTTATGCGGCTCTCCTCAGCGAGCCGCCGTATTCAAGTTTATTTCCCTGTCAGTCCCCTTCAATCAGGCTACTGCAGTGGTCCATTTAGCAGCCAACGAGCCGGCTCATTTGCCCTCTCGCCTGCACACATATACGCCGTCTTCACGGCGACCCAGAGAAAATCTCAAAAGAATATAATGTCTGGTCCGGCTCACGCCGTTGGTGTTTTAAGTGTAGTGAAAGTGCCCACGCCCCAGTGTTCACCCCTACACACAAGCACATCAAATCTCGTGTCACTCACAGAGCACACTCTCAGAAAGCGCAGAAAGGCCGCTCGAGTGTTGAATATAAGGAATGTGTCCACAGGTCTGTGCCCACTATCTGCCCGCTCTGTTACACGGTCAATAAAACCGGTTATGAATGTAAGTCTCGTGCCCGCCGGAGAGCGTTCACGCTTACTGACACACACCTCCCCCCGGGCGCCGCCCGCGCGTTTAAATGTTATCACAAAACGCAGGGCATTGATAAGACGCTCCCCATCCGTTATGATCGGGGCGTCAAATACACTTGTAAGTCTCGTGCCCGCGCACACGCGCTCACGCTTACAGAAAGCTTTTCCACCCGAAGCGCTGCTTGCGCGTCAAAAAGTGAGAATAAAATGCTCCCCATCCCTTATGATTGGGACACCTCACATAAATCAGACGGTCTCGGCTCTCAGCGAGAGGCCATTGCCCAGAACCGAGAGCGCGCGCGCCGCGCTTTCGGCTCCGGCTCAGTCTCACAAGCCCGCAAATGGCGGCGATCTGAACCCGGAGGCCATTCGCCCCCTAGCGGCTCACATAGCTGCGTGGGAAACTATCCCAGGGATTTCAGAATGGGTTCTGAGCACAATAAGCAGGGCTATACACTTCAATTCATTGGCCGTCCCCAGCGCTTTCGAGCCCGGAACGCGACGATAGTGAATGCGGAAGTAGCACACCTACTTCACGCAGAAATAGCAAAGCTGCTGTGCAAGGGGGCTATAGAAAAGGTGCCGCCTTCTCTGAGCGAGTCAGGCTTTTACAGCCGTTATTTTCTCGTGCCCAAGAAGGACGGAGCCTTCAGACCTATCCTAGATCTGAGACATTTGAACAAAGTGCTTGTGAAAAGACTGTTCAAAATGCTTACGACCAGGAAAAACCTCGCGCACGCTCGCCCGAGGAACTGGTTTATTTCTCTAGATCTGAAGGATGCCTATTTTCAGATTCAGATAATACCCCGTCACTGGCAATTTTTTAGATTTGCCTTCGACGGTCAGGTATATCAATACACCGTCCTGCCGTTCGGCCTGTCTCTAGCACCCCGTGCATTTACGAAGTGCATGGACGCGGCGCTCGCCCCCCTGAGAAGTCAGGGGCTGCGAATATTGAACTATCTGGACAATTGGCTGATTTTGGCACAGTCAGAGACAGAGCTGCTATCTCACAGAACAGTGCTTCGCAGTCACCTGGAAAGCTTGGGTCTCATGGTCAACTGGACCAAGAGCTCATTACTACCCAGCCAGTCAATTTTCTTTTTAGGAATAGAACTGGACTCGGTGACCTATGTCGGCTCGTCTATCGGCACAGCGCGTGCTCCGTGTTCGCCACCTAGCCGCGTCTTTCCAGAAGGACAGCTTTCTCCCTTTGAAAGTCCAGGGACAACGTTCCCCCAGGGGAATGGTCCCTGGGCCCCCAAACGGTCCAGAAACTGTGGCGCCTATTCGGCAGGGCGGAAGTCGACCTATTTGCGTCAAAAGACAACGCTCAATGCCCGACGTTCTTCTCGAAGGACGAGGACGCGCTGGCCCAGGTTTGGCCCAGCCTCCGGCTATATGCTTTCCCTCCGGTCTCTCTGTTACCACAGGTGATCAAGAGAATCAGGGAAACGCGCCACTCGGTGCTCCTCATAGCCCCGCGTTGGGAGAATCAGATTGGTTCCCGGAGCTAGCACGGCTGTCACATACAGCTCCGTGGCCTATTCCGGTGAGGGCAGATCTCCTCTCTCAGGCTCGCGGCACGATCTGGCATCCCCATCCAGAGCGCTGGTCTCTGCACGCATGGTTGATCAACGGGTACTCGTTGCCCTGCCAGAAGGAGTAATGAACACGATCGCGCAGTCTAGAGCCCCTTCCACGAGAAGGCTCTACGCGTCTAAATGGTCGGTGTTCTCTGGATGGTGCACCGACAGAGGTCTGGACCCGCGGACATGCGGGGTGGCGCATCTATTCTCCTTCCTACAAGGGCTGTTGGATAAGGGAAGGTCCCCATCCACGCTCAAAGTATACGTGGCGGCCGTGGCAGCGTTCGCAGAATCGACGCACGGCCAGTCATTAGGAGGACATGAGTTGGTCATCCGCTTCCTTAGAGGAGCTAGGAGGATGAACCCGCCGCGCCCCCCGTCGGTTCCCATGTGGGATCTTTCACTGGTCCTAGAGGCCCTGAAAGCTTTTCCCTTCGAACCACCGTCTTTCTGACTGCACTGTCGTCAGTAAAACGTGTGAGGGACCTGCATGCGCTGTCTGTCAGCGCATCGTGTCTTGAGTTCGGGCCGTATGACTCTAAAGTCATCCTCAGACCTAGACATGGCTACGTTCCTAAAGTGATGGGCACTCCGTTCAGAGCGCAAGTTATCTCGTTGTCAGCTCTGCCAGCGTCTGACAGCGAAAGTGATGTGAACCTCCTCTGCCCTGTCAGAGTACTGAGGTTTTACACTACGCGCTCCGCCTTATTCAGGCGTTCGGAACAGCTGTTTGTTTCGTTCGGTTGGCGCACCAAGGGTCTCGCCTCCTCGAAACAGAGCCTGTCCAGATGGATAGTGGACGCTATAGCAGCCGCTTACACGTCAAAAGGTCTGCAATGCCCTCTGGGCATCAGGGCTCATTCCACGAGAGGCGTGGCCTCTTCGTGGGCATGGTCCAGTGGAATTTCTATCCATGACATTTGTGTAGCGGCGGGCTGGAGCTCCCCGTCTACCTCTGTCAGGTTTTATAACCTAGAAGTTCCTGCCTTGCAGGCTAAACTGTTGTCAGTTAAAAGGGAGGTGTATTCTGCCCAGACATCCTGCTCAGATCACTCTCACATGACTCAGCTCTCCTGGTTGAGCTGCACTAAGTAGGGTATGTGCCATGTGCCTATACAGACCGGCGCGCTGCTCTGTATTCCCTATGTGTGCGTATGTACAAGTGATGGTCCGTGTGGCTGGCCACCTTATTCTCCACCTTACAGGGTTCCCCTGAAAGTTCGGGGTCTCATGGTGGATGCTTGGCGCGCACGGCGTTGACAAAGTGTTCCCGTAGCGTAAGCTAAACTTACGCAATACGAGAGAACCTCTCGTAAGAGAACGATACTCGGTTACTAACGTAACCTCGGTTCTCTCTAGAGAGGGAACGAGTATTGCGTAACCGGCCGTGCTCGCGCCACGAGCGACTTCGCTTCAGTGGTCGAAAAACCAGGGAAGTCAGCCTACAGCCCCTTCTTTTATACGCTAAGCCACGCCCATTCTGGCGGGCTGTGACGCTATGGAGGCGCGAGCGCCCTTCATTGGGCGTGACGTCACGCGGGGCTCACTGGTAGGCTGCAGCAGATGCCAGCAGGGCAGCCAATGAGCACGCGAGATGGCCTGCTCTAGGTCTGCTAGCTGCTGCACTGCATTGACAATGAATACAAAATTAAGGATAATTTTTTGGCTTCAATATCTCGAGAAGATGAATCTTTCCCGTAGCGTAAGCTAAACTTACGCAATACTCGTTCCCTCTCTAGAGAGAACCGAGGTTACGTTAGTAACCGAGTATCGTTTCATATGATCCGCTCTGTGCTATCGTGTTTCTGGACCGGAGCAGACTGTGTGCGGCGGTTCGCATGACACTAACGTGAAACCAATGGAAATCATATTTACTAGGGCTGCCCTCGACTAAAGATTTTTCGAATCGACTATTAGTCGTTCATTTATGCGATTAGTCGACTAACCGCACATGTATATTAATAAGCCAATTCATAATAATGAGCCTTTAATTGCCTATACATAACCTAATCATCTCTCAAGCGCACGCATAAATCTTGCCACAGCGCACCGGCAAAAGTAATGATTATAAATATGTAATGAAAAAACAGCAAGGAGACTGTCTGAACATTTGAATAATTCATTGATAAACTAGTGTTTTTGGATGCAGTGATGAATTTGACAATGCTGACTTGTCATCTCCGCAGAGTACTGCATGCATCTACAGTATATGCACGTTCCATAACATAATCTTAGAATATTTATTTTCCATTTGATCGGTTCATTTAAAATATAAATTTCAAGCTTTCGATACATGTATTTTTAACATGTCTGTGAGGAAAGTTCAACCTGAATATCGTATTATTTTTTGACGCGCTCAAGTTCACGTTGAAAGAGACAGCAGAAAGCTCATCCTGATTGTTTCTTTATTTTACAAAAGCACAACTTTTAGTTATTGCGATATGTGTGTCTGTTTCAAATTATGTATTGGGCTAATCTTGATGTAAGAATGCAAGTGATCGCGCAGGCGCCTCCATGTCATGCAATAAGCGCACTAATAGCTTCCACACACCACACAAACATTAGCCTCATAGCATAATTGCCTAAGTCATGTTTATTTGAAATATGTCTAAGGCAATTATGCTATGAGGCTAACGATATACGCCTAAGTAACAATAGGCTAGCTCACATTTATCTAAGTTAACATTAGAGCGAGCAGCCATGTAAATTTGCTACTACTTACATGTTTCAAATGATAAGCCATATTTATTGGGTTGGGTTGGGTTGGGTTGGGTTGCAACCCTGTATCACATGAAATACGTTCTGAGGAAACTATTCTGAGGAAACTATAGCTACGCTATCCGGCGACGTATCCTTTTTACACTGTTGTATTCTCTTCTAGCTTACTCCTAAAAGAGCGCGAGTGTCTTTTTAAAGATGCCTCGCATTTCCTGCGGCTCGTTTAGGGCCCCGGAGACAGCCGGAACCTGTGGCCACTGCGACGCGCTCGCCGGAGAATCTCCCTCGAGCCTCGCTCTCGCCTTCCCCGCCTCTCTTCACCGACGCGCAGCTGCCGCTCACGAGCCTCACTGCCGTCGCGTCTGAGGATGAGGTTGAGGGACACGCCACAAGGGACTGCTGTTCTAACTGCGGCTAGCTTCCTTTACGTTACAAGGAAGCTACCGCGCCCACCATAGAAGCAGTCACTCCGCCCTTTGCGGGACCGCGCAGTGATAAGCGCCGTTCCCAAAGGCAGCCGGAGCCTGTAGCCACAGCGACGCGCTCGCCGGAAAGCCTCCCTCGAGCCTCGCTTTTCACCTTCCCCGCCTCCCTTCACCGACGCGCAGCTGCCGCTCACGAGCCTCACTGCCGTCGCGTCTGAGGATGAGGTCGAGGGACACGCTATGGACTGCTGTTCTAACCGCGGCTAGCTTCCTTTACGTTACAAGGAAGCTGCCGCGCGCGCTCTTATCTGCTCGCGCTACTTAAGCTTTTGTAGTTTCCCCCATGGCTCAGTGGCTAAACTCAAAGCATTCACGCCAGAGACCCGTGTTCGATCCCGGCTCTCGCAGCAGAAAAAATTTATGCAGCTCTCCTCTATGAGCTCGCGACCAGCTTTCTTACGAACAGAAAGCGAGCGCGCGCCCCCCGAGCGCATGCGTCACCGGCGAAGTAAGGAGAGAGTGTGGTTTTTTGTCCCGCCGAGGCCTGACAAACCCCCTCTTTTTCTCAAACATTTTCCAGCTCCTCCTAGTTCGAGCGGCTGGTAATGTCTATACTGCAGTAGAGAGCCTGTTATAACACGCACGCCTGCAGACAATGCCGACACGCACACGAAAACTGTGATGACGCTCTCTCTTTTATCTGATCGCGCCAACTAAAGCTTATGTTGTTTCCCCTGTGGCTCAGGGGCTAAACCATAAGCTTTTGCCCCGGAGACCCGTGTTCGATTCCGGCTCCCGCAGCAGATAAAATTTATGTGGCTCTCCTCAGCGAGCCGCCGTATTCAAGTTTATTTCCCTGTCAGTCCCCTTCAATCAGGCTACTGCAGTGGTCCATTTAGCAGCCAACGAGCCGGCTCATTTGCCCTCTCGCCTGCACACATATACGCCGTCTTCACGGCGACCCAGAGAAAATCTCAAAAGAATATAATGTCTGGTCCGGCTCACGCCGTTGGTGTTTTAAGTGTAGTGAAAGTGCCCACGCCCCAGTGTTCACCCCTACACACAAGCACATCAAATCTCGTGTCACTCACAGAGCACACTCTCAGAAAGCGCAGAAAGGCCGCTCGAGTGTTGAATATAAGGAATGTGTCCACAGGTCTGTGCCCACTATCTGCCCGCTCTGTTACACGGTCAATAAAACCGGTTATGAATGTAAGTCTCGTGCCCGCCGGAGAGCGTTCACGCTTACTGACACACACCTCCCCCCGGGCGCCGCCCGCGCGTTTAAATGTTATCACAAAACGCAGGGCATTGATAAGACGCTCCCCATCCGTTATGATCGGGGCGTCAAATACACTTGTAAGTCTCGTGCCCGCGCACACGCGCTCACGCTTACAGAAAGCTTTTCCACCCGAAGCGCTGCTTGCGCGTCAAAAAGTGAGAATAAAATGCTCCCCATCCCTTATGATTGGGACACCTCACATAAATCAGACGGTCTCGGCTCTCAGCGAGAGGCCATTGCCCAGAACCGAGAGCGCGCGCGCCGCGCTTTCGGCTCCGGCTCAGTCTCACAAGCCCGCAAATGGCGGCGATCTGAACCCGGAGGCCATTCGCCCCCTAGCGGCTCACATAGCTGCGTGGGAAACTATCCCAGGGATTTCAGAATGGGTTCTGAGCACAATAAGCAGGGCTATACACTTCAATTCATTGGCCGTCCCCAGCGCTTTCGAGCCCGGAACGCGACGATAGTGAATGCGGAAGTAGCACACCTACTTCACGCAGAAATAGCAAAGCTGCTGTGCAAGGGGGCTATAGAAAAGGTGCCGCCTTCTCTGAGCGAGTCAGGCTTTTACAGCCGTTATTTTCTCGTGCCCAAGAAGGACGGAGCCTTCAGACCTATCCTAGATCTGAGACATTTGAACAAAGTGCTTGTGAAAAGACTGTTCAAAATGCTTACGACCAGGAAAAACCTCGCGCACGCTCGCCCGAGGAACTGGTTTATTTCTCTAGATCTGAAGGATGCCTATTTTCAGATTCAGATAATACCCCGTCACTGGCAATTTTTTAGATTTGCCTTCGACGGTCAGGTATATCAATACACCGTCCTGCCGTTCGGCCTGTCTCTAGCACCCCGTGCATTTACGAAGTGCATGGACGCGGCGCTCGCCCCCCTGAGAAGTCAGGGGCTGCGAATATTGAACTATCTGGACAATTGGCTGATTTTGGCACAGTCAGAGACAGAGCTGCTATCTCACAGAACAGTGCTTCGCAGTCACCTGGAAAGCTTGGGTCTCATGGTCAACTGGACCAAGAGCTCATTACTACCCAGCCAGTCAATTTTCTTTTTAGGAATAGAACTGGACTCGGTGACCTATGTCGGCTCGTCTATCGGCACAGCGCGTGCTCCGTGTTCGCCACCTAGCCGCGTCTTTCCAGAAGGACAGCTTTCTCCCTTTGAAAGTCCAGGGACAACGTTCCCCCAGGGGAATGGTCCCTGGGCCCCCAAACGGTCCAGAAACTGTGGCGCCTATTCGGCAGGGCGGAAGTCGACCTATTTGCGTCAAAAGACAACGCTCAATGCCCGACGTTCTTCTCGAAGGACGAGGACGCGCTGGCCCAGGTTTGGCCCAGCCTCCGGCTATATGCTTTCCCTCCGGTCTCTCTGTTACCACAGGTGATCAAGAGAATCAGGGAAACGCGCCACTCGGTGCTCCTCATAGCCCCGCGTTGGGAGAATCAGATTGGTTCCCGGAGCTAGCACGGCTGTCACATACAGCTCCGTGGCCTATTCCGGTGAGGGCAGATCTCCTCTCTCAGGCTCGCGGCACGATCTGGCATCCCCATCCAGAGCGCTGGTCTCTGCACGCATGGTTGATCAACGGGTACTCGTTGCCCTGCCAGAAGGAGTAATGAACACGATCGCGCAGTCTAGAGCCCCTTCCACGAGAAGGCTCTACGCGTCTAAATGGTCGGTGTTCTCTGGATGGTGCACCGACAGAGGTCTGGACCCGCGGACATGCGGGGTGGCGCATCTATTCTCCTTCCTACAAGGGCTGTTGGATAAGGGAAGGTCCCCATCCACGCTCAAAGTATACGTGGCGGCCGTGGCAGCGTTCGCAGAATCGACGCACGGCCAGTCATTAGGAGGACATGAGTTGGTCATCCGCTTCCTTAGAGGAGCTAGGAGGATGAACCCGCCGCGCCCCCCGTCGGTTCCCATGTGGGATCTTTCACTGGTCCTAGAGGCCCTGAAAGCTTTTCCCTTCGAACCACCGTCTTTCTGACTGCACTGTCGTCAGTAAAACGTGTGAGGGACCTGCATGCGCTGTCTGTCAGCGCATCGTGTCTTGAGTTCGGGCCGTATGACTCTAAAGTCATCCTCAGACCTAGACATGGCTACGTTCCTAAAGTGATGGGCACTCCGTTCAGAGCGCAAGTTATCTCGTTGTCAGCTCTGCCAGCGTCTGACAGCGAAAGTGATGTGAACCTCCTCTGCCCTGTCAGAGTACTGAGGTTTTACACTACGCGCTCCGCCTTATTCAGGCGTTCGGAACAGCTGTTTGTTTCGTTCGGTTGGCGCACCAAGGGTCTCGCCTCCTCGAAACAGAGCCTGTCCAGATGGATAGTGGACGCTATAGCAGCCGCTTACACGTCAAAAGGTCTGCAATGCCCTCTGGGCATCAGGGCTCATTCCACGAGAGGCGTGGCCTCTTCGTGGGCATGGTCCAGTGGAATTTCTATCCATGACATTTGTGTAGCGGCGGGCTGGAGCTCCCCGTCTACCTCTGTCAGGTTTTATAACCTAGAAGTTCCTGCCTTGCAGGCTAAACTGTTGTCAGTTAAAAGGGAGGTGTATTCTGCCCAGACATCCTGCTCAGATCACTCTCACATGACTCAGCTCTCCTGGTTGAGCTGCACTAAGTAGGGTATGTGCCATGTGCCTATACAGACCGGCGCGCTGCTCTGTATTCCCTATGTGTGCGTATGTACAAGTGATGGTCCGTGTGGCTGGCCACCTTATTCTCCACCTTACAGGGTTCCCCTGAAAGTTCGGGGTCTCATGGTGGATGCTTGGCGCGCACGGCGTTGACAAAGTGTTCCCGTAGCGTAAGCTAAACTTACGCAATACGAGAGAACCTCTCGTAAGAGAACGATACTCGGTTACTAACGTAACCTCGGTTCTCTCTAGAGAGGGAACGAGTATTGCGTAACCGGCCGTGCTCGCGCCACGAGCGACTTCGCTTCAGTGGTCGAAAAACCAGGGAAGTCAGCCTACAGCCCCTTCTTTTATACGCTAAGCCACGCCCATTCTGGCGGGCTGTGACGCTATGGAGGCGCGAGCGCCCTTCATTGGGCGTGACGTCACGCGGGGCTCACTGGTAGGCTGCAGCAGATGCCAGCAGGGCAGCCAATGAGCACGCGAGATGGCCTGCTCTAGGTCTGCTAGCTGCTGCACTGCATTGACAATGAATACAAAATTAAGGATAATTTTTTGGCTTCAATATCTCGAGAAGATGAATCTTTCCCGTAGCGTAAGCTAAACTTACGCAATACTCGTTCCCTCTCTAGAGAGAACCGAGGTTACGTTAGTAACCGAGTATCGTTTCATATGATCCGCTCTGTGCTATCGTGTTTCTGGACCGGAGCAGACTGTGTGCGGCGGTTCGCATGACACTAACGTGAAACCAATGGAAATCATATTTACTAGGGCTGCCCTCGACTAAAGATTTTTCGAATCGACTATTAGTCGTTCATTTATGCGATTAGTCGACTAACCGCACATGTATATTAATAAGCCAATTCATAATAATGAGCCTTTAATTGCCTATACATAACCTAATCATCTCTCAAGCGCACGCATAAATCTTGCCACAGCGCACCGGCAAAAGTAATGATTATAAATATGTAATGAAAAAACAGCAAGGAGACTGTCTGAACATTTGAATAATTCATTGATAAACTAGTGTTTTTGGATGCAGTGATGAATTTGACAATGCTGACTTGTCATCTCCGCAGAGTACTGCATGCATCTACAGTATATGCACGTTCCATAACATAATCTTAGAATATTTATTTTCCATTTGATCGGTTCATTTAAAATATAAATTTCAAGCTTTCGATACATGTATTTTTAACATGTCTGTGAGGAAAGTTCAACCTGAATATCGTATTATTTTTTGACGCGCTCAAGTTCACGTTGAAAGAGACAGCAGAAAGCTCATCCTGATTGTTTCTTTATTTTACAAAAGCACAACTTTTAGTTATTGCGATATGTGTGTCTGTTTCAAATTATGTATTGGGCTAATCTTGATGTAAGAATGCAAGTGATCGCGCAGGCGCCTCCATGTCATGCAATAAGCGCACTAATAGCTTCCACACACCACACAAACATTAGCCTCATAGCATAATTGCCTAAGTCATGTTTATTTGAAATATGTCTAAGGCAATTATGCTATGAGGCTAACGATATACGCCTAAGTAACAATAGGCTAGCTCACATTTATCTAAGTTAACATTAGAGCGAGCAGCCATGTAAATTTGCTACTACTTACATGTTTCAAATGATAAGCCATATTTATTGGGTTGGGTTGGGTTGGGTTGGGTTGCAACCCTGTATCACATGAAATACGTTCTGAGGAAACTATTTTGCAAATCGCAATTACGTTACATGCCACCTATTTAAGGTCGATGGATGATAGGCAAACGTTTGGATTTCCTGCCCGGCATACTGTAATTACCACAAGGTCCCGCCGTTAATGATCTGTCCCTAACGGATTTTGTGACTTCGCCACAAGGTTTTTTTTTTCTTTGACTAACCAACTAATCAAATTTTTGGTCTAATATTTACACTGTCTGAATCGTTCCCTATCCCCTATATAGTGAACTATGTGCCATCAAACATAGAAAAGAGTAAATGTGTGAAGAGTGAGCGATTTTAGCCGCAGCTAAAGTGTCTATTTTTCATGTAGGGTGTGGGACGATTTAGATTCTATAGAGAGCATTTGATTGATCAGAAACTCCGATGAGAAGCTGAAGTGCAGAGTGATGTCATCAAAATCATTGATCCATATTGGCAGTTTTCAACGCTTATATCTTCTGCGAATGTTGTCATTGTTTTCCAAGCACATAGCTTATATAGATAACAGCAAGGCTAACATTCATACTAAAAGCCAAAATAACTTACATTTTGATTTCATTGGGACTTTAACAGACATTCACATTTTTTAAAGAGATGTGTAACATCAAATAAACAAGAATTTAAGGTTTTATAAACTTTGACAGTAAAAGAAATGGACACAGCGACCCCATAGATTTTGTCCCATAGACCCCGCAAAAATTGTTGCTGCATACCCCTCTGACACTGGGCAGCTGCGCCCCTGGTCAAAGTGACGCCAAAATGAATGGGAGTCAATGGGATGCTAACAGTAGGTGATAGCCAGCTACAATGGCGGCCCCCAGAGGAAGCTTCAGTTTCCGGCGGATGGATTACCCCCTTGCATAACCGTCGGACTCGCGCGTCCTCCATGTCTGTAGTTTTTGAACACTTTTCAGTCGTGTTTGTAGTTCTAACCGAATCCTCGTCCAACGCGCGATGGGTTGTGGGCAATATCAGCCGTTAGAGTAGCAACGATCTGGGCCCTGTCCCAAATGGCACACTCCGGACTTGTGGACTTCCTCAGAGTCCACACTTCGGTGACGTCATGTAGTGCAGACCTATAGGGCCCTTAGCGCGAGTCCGCGAGGGCGCATTGAGAGGTATTTTTGGGACAGACTCGATCGTCACGCCGGAAACAGGAAGACGGTCTGATTGTTGTTATGGACAGGAGCTACAGGTTCGGGGAAATATGCTTCCTATTGTTGTTGTGTTTACATATGACTCAGTAAAGCCCTGACATTCTGTTCTATTTATTTAATGAATCATAATGCGATCGTATTATTCAGCTTGCTATTATTAGCCTATGTTTGAGACATCAACCACTGGTCGATGATCATAATGTTTGTATAAACTTGTCATAAAAACCGTAATGATATAATTACACTTTAATATTTTTTTCTCAGCCATGTTAACAATTGTCCGTGAGTGAAATCTCCTCCCATCCGTTGTCTGATTGGCCTTTCGCAAGGATTCCTGGGTAGTTGAAGTGCGTGAAGCCTGGATTTATGCGGGCTTCGCGGAAGACCGCTTCAAGGGTACAAAGGGGGCGCTGCTGAGCACACTTCAGAGCGTTAAAATGCCAAATGGGACGGCCTACGGACTCGTAGACTCGGCGAGCACGCGCAATTTAAGTCCACGAGACCGAAAGTCCGCATGAAGTGCGCCATTGTGGACAGGGCCCTGCACTTCGGATTTTGACCGGATATAGTAGACCATCCGGGTTCCTTTGGGACACTCATTTCAACATACTACGATTTGGGACGTACAAATTCTATTTTCGAATACTATTTAGGACGGATAGTATGCGAATTGGGACGCAGCATTTTTTTTTGACATTTAGGCATGTCTGCGTGAGTTTTTTTTTTGTTTTTTTTGACATATTTGTAAAACATTAACAGAAAGATATTTGTAGATTCAAATTTTACAAACAATCAGAGCACAGTAAATTAAAGACAAGGTAAAAAAATTATAATAATAATAAAAAAATAATAAAAAAAAAGAACAAATAAAATAAAGTAGGGAAGTAGGACATTTTTCTAATTATAAAACCAAAATCTTCCAATAAGGAGTACAAAAACACTGCTTTAGGGCTTTTCATCTTTCTCACAGTCTCCAAAAATACTCCAAATTCCTCCTTAAAAAACAATAACCATAAGTACAATAACAATAAAATGAAAAATTTACATTTGTGTATGTACAATTTTAACAGAAGCAACACATTATTAGTTACAAAAGATACCTTTTTATCCTTAATTAATAGTCCAAACTTAAATTCCCACGACAGTATCAGCCTGACAGGTATTCTTTGCTGCATCCAGCTCAACGCATCATTTCAAAATTTGTTTACCAACATGCACTGAAAAAACAAATGTTCAACTGTTTCTATCTCTACTTTGCATATTTGACATAAATTTGAATCCCCAACATTAAATCTTATTCTTAAAAATTATTTTGTTGGATATATATGATTCAAAATTTTAAAGTGCACCTCTTTACATTTAGGATTAACGGGAAATTAAAGAAAATTAGTCCTAATTTTACACACTGCTTCCTTCTTATAATGACGAAAAATATAATTTCTCAATACCGGTCCTGGGAAACATTGATGTACTAAACAGTCTCTTAAGAATTTGTTAGAACAATTTCTGTCAACAAAGCTTACATTTTCTATAATAAGTCCTTGTAGTTTAGGTATAATCATTGAATATTTCAAATGTTCACTTACTAATTTAACCATCGGTAATGGAATATTCTTAATAATTCTTTCACACATTTTAGAGGAGCAGCTTAAATTTTACCACAAAAAGTAACATGGCTCAGTATATTTCCAGCATTGTCCATTACATGTGTTAGTGACCATATGCCTTTCTGCCACCACTCATTAAAGATTTTCTGTTCACAGTTATACATCTGTTGTTCCAGATTGACAAATTATGAGGGCTAAAATTATGCTTGAAAATCAATTTCCAGTATAATAAAACTTGTTGATGAAAAGCAGAAAGTTTTACAGGGAGTTCGAAGTCACATTGCAGCAAAAAACTTATGCCACCACATTTATTGAATACGATAGTAGGAATCTCAAACCAGAAAGAGGACTTATCATTAATGAAAGACTGCAACCATGTAAGTTAAATGACCCCATTCATAATATCAAAGTCAATCGTTTTAAGACCACCTTCTTCATAATCTTTAATCATATCGCTTTTACGTATATAATGACTCTTCATTTTCCATTAAAAAATCAAAGTTTAATTTGTTAACTGCCTTTATCTTTTTTGCAGAAACAGCTAAAGATAAACATGGATAGATGAATCTAGAAAGATTCTCTACTTTTGTCAATAAAATTCTTCCAAAAATCGTTATGTCTCTCTGCAGCCAAGTATTCATTATTAATTTACAATTTTCCAAAGTTATCAAAATTTAAATGTTCTAAATTATCCATCATCTTAGATAACCAGATACCTAAATATTTGACTTCTTTTTTAACTGGGATATTGTATGATGTGAAATTAGGATGATCATGAATGGCCAATAGCTCACATTTTGACATATTTAGCAGTAGACCTGAAGCTTCTGAAAAAAACTTGATTGACTGAAGTGCTAAGGGTATTTGCTGTTCATTCTTAAAAAAAAAAAAGAGTACTGTCGTCAGCAAATTGACTGATAATAAAATTATTGCCCACAAAATCAATGCCAGAAATGGTTCCCATTTTGAGTAAAATAGACAACATTTCTGCTACCATTATAAATAATAAAGGTGAACATCCACATCCTTGCCTAATGCCTCTTCTAACCTCGAATCTTGGAAATGTACCTTGGGTAAGAGCTACAGAACTGTTTATGTCTTTATAAAGCATTCCAACTATACTAATAAATTTAGGACCAAAACCAAAGTGTTTAAGAGTTTGAAAAATAAAAGAATGCTCCTCCATGTCAAAGGCCTTATAGAAATCCAAAAATAAAATGAAACCATCTTCTTCAATTAGATGACCATATTCAATCAAATCAAAAACTAACCTGATATTATTATGAATTGACCTATCCTTTAAGAATCCTGATTGGGTAACACTAATAATTTGTGATATTCCTGTTTTTAATCTGGAAGCAAGTGCTTTAGTAAACAATTTGTATTTAGTATTTAGTACAAACTGTATTTAGTAGTGTTATGGGGCGTAAATGGGCTTCTCCCAATTGACTTTATGCCTCCATGTCCCCCCGAATGCCTCATAGACAGTAAAAGATTGCCTGCGAGCTTCTCCTCCTGTCTATACGTTAATGTCTCTATTGTGCGACAGAAAGTCCCGTGGTTATGACACAATCTTTAGCCAATTTTTACAAAAACGGCTTCTATGGGGCCGTAACGTAAGATGCAAAGTAATGGAGCATTTTATACATTGTCGTGTTTCTTTAGAAATAAATAATGAACAAATAAAGTCTTTGGACGCCTCAGATGTAAAGTTATTCGCTGTCAAAGTGACGCAAAAATGAATGGGAGTCAATGGAATGCTAACAGCAGGTGAAGTTCTGCTACAATGGCGGCTCCCGCGAGGCTTTAACTTCCGGCTGATGGATTACCCCCTTGTATGTGCTCACTCATATCAAAGAACATATATTGACAAGAAGTGAAAGCCAATAGAACGTTCCATTGCAACACCGGCGCCCAGCAGCAGCCCATACGCTTCCGCCATTTTGGGGTGAAAGCGACTCGGCAGTCATAAATGATACATATATTTAGTCCAGTGCAGAGATCATTTTTAGGTTGAAATAATTAGGTGATTATTTTAACTCACAACAGTTAACGTTGTAGCAGTTAAAAAGAAGTTGCTACTTAATCAGGCTTTTCCCCCCCACATAACTTGAGAAGTTCAAGGATTTAATTAATTATATTACTCTCCAGATTAAGTGTGACAGGTAAGAATAAAGTGATATCAGTTCATAAAGTTAGTTAGACCGTTTCCCAGGAGGTATAACGTTACATACAAAAATAAGTTATCAATGAAATGAATGAATCCAGCAAATAAATGTAATTGTACTAAAATGCAAATGTTGGACAATAAATGATAACAGCAATAGAATAGCTTTACAGTAAACTGTTTTTTTTTTTGCAGTACTATCTTATATTAATGACCGTTAAAGCAAGACTATGTAAACAAAAAAACACAGCCACTGTCCAAAGTGGCAATTAAAGTTATAGAATAACGGACACAGTAATGCATCATGTTCTATGATCATCATGTTTGTAGCATGTTCCAGGGGATTAAAACGTACAAAATATATTTCAGGCCTAGTGGAGTTGGTAACTAATAATAGTAGTAAATGTGTAAAGTTGCATACAATGGAAATACTAACTAATGCAAGAAAAAACTACCTAAAAAAACTGTTATCTGTGCTGTTGTCCAGTAACTCCAGTTGGAATTTTCACCCCAAAATGGCGGCCGCGCTACCGAAGCTGTTACCAAAAAAGCATCAGAGTTTCGCCTCTTGTTCTTTTATACTCTTTGCCCATAGACAGTAAAAGAAGTGCTCACCCTATGCTGCTCACAAGTCCCGTTTCCTTGGTTAAAATCGCAATTTTCTCACGGTGTACAAATAGTTGGAGAAACAAATCTTTTTGCATTTTGAATGTGTCTAGTTGAAATGGTATAATGATTTATTGTGTGGTGGGACATTGTGAACAAATGGACATATTAGAGTATTAAAGGACAAGTTCGGTATTTTACACTTGAAGCCCTGTTTAAAGATCGTTTCTGATGAAATAGAACGGTTAAGATTAAAATTTGGACACATGCTGCTGTCCCGAGAAATTTCGGTTTCTGTGGTTGCACCCAAGTGAGTATTAGCTGTCCATGAGCTTGTAGCAGGATTAACTTTACAACTCTCTATGGGCTTCTCCCTTGACTTTATGCCTCCACGTACCCCCGATTGTGCGCGAGCTTCTACTTCTGTCTATACGGTCATTTCTGTATTCTGTGACAGAGAGCCGCGTGTTATGACGCAATCGATAGCCTATTTTTACAAAAACTGCTTCTACGTGGCCATAACGTAAGATACAAGGTAATGGAGCCTTCAATACATTGCCGTGTTTCTTTAGAAATAAACAATGGACAAATTGAGTCTTTAAACGCCTCAGATGTAAAGTTATTCGCTGTCAAAGTGACGCCAAAATGAATGGGAGTCAATGGAATGCTATCAGCAGGTGAAGGCTTGTTAGCCAATGGCGGCCCCCGGGTAGACTTCAGTTTCCGGCTGATGGATTACCCTCTTGGCTGGCGGCAGGAAACTTCACTTTGTGTGCCTGCGCCTCGTATACAACGTTATATAAAGCTTGCAGGACAACTTGGTTGGCATTGCATTTTCAGCGTGAGAAATACACGGTGTGGCGTGTGAGCGTGTGAACTGTGTAGCAACATTGAGGCTTAATTAGCTCAAATTGTTCATAGGGAATTTTCATAATTAATCATGACTATGATTATTATCTTGCATGTTGCAGTTAAATTATCGAAATTGAAAATAGATCGACCGAATATATGAATGATAAATCATAACGAATTATAATTCCTCATTCATACATCCATGGTCTCATTACAGATCGATTATATGAGATAACTTTAAGGGAATTAATTTAGTTATCAAACACTCGGTTTGTCCAGCAAACAGCCTTAAGATTAACTTACCAACTTCTCAACAAAGTTATCCCTTTTTATAAACTCCAAGAAATCTCAATGTTCCAGCCGTGAACATTAATTTTCTTGTGTTTATAAAATTTAGGTTACTGAAATAGTAACAACTTGTAAAGCTTGTAGCCAGACCAATCATTTCATTGACTTGTAATATGAGCTCTTAGACAGAAAGCAATCAAGAATACGGTTTTAATAATTGAAACTACGGATACAGAATTCTACATTTAAAAACCCCGGGATACATATATGTGCATTAACAGTAAAACTAACGAAACAAGCAAATAACAACGAGAGAGAGAGAGAGAGAGAGAGAGAGAGAGAGAGAGAGTGAGTGGTCTGATCGAAAGATCATGTGAGCTAGACAGAGAGGGAGAAATAAAGCAGACCTGGAAAGATCATGAGTTTTGCAAAATTCATCACAGACACAGAACCTTTGAGACAACAAAAATCAACAGATCTTAAAACAGGTACTTGCACCGGTAAAGCTCTTTTGAATGGGTGATGTGAAGCAGGCGTGCGTCTCTCTCGGTCATGTGGATGCCGAGCGTTCGGGTTCGTCCAGCACGCGTGAGCGCGGCATGTTTGAATGTCCTTGGAGGTGAAGCTTGCCAGCTGAGGTCGGGCTGGGTTCATTTTCCTCGCGAGAAGAAATGAACAGGGACCGATGCAGGGATAGGAGAGTGAGAGTTGCACAATGGTTCTCTTTGTGTTGCCGAGGAGAACCGTGTCTTGCGTGTGTGTCCTTAAGAGCGGGTGCGTGCTTTGTCAGCTCTTCCGGGCGAACGTGGTCGCTGAAGGTTCAAAGAGTCTCTTTAAAGTTGAAGTTGCCGATTACGTTCATTTCCCTGAAACTAAACGTAAGAAAAGGTCCGAAGACTAAAATAAAGAACGATTAAAGAAAACGGAGAAAAGCTCCCTAAGGAGCCATGGAACCGGAAACCTCTCACAGGGAAAAAGCTCTCTAGCAACGTAAGCGCTCTTCTGTGTCTCTTATGGAGAGGAGGGTTCACGCCCCTGTTTGCGCGAACCACACATGACCGTCCGCGGTTTTGAAGCGGACACAGTTCTCTTTGTCCTGTGGGGAATTGCCCACTGAGTCATGAGGAGATTACATTTGAGCCGTTCGGCTCCTGAAATATGAAATGTGTAAAATAATGCACCTTACTTCATTATGCTATCGGAATTCGGCTCCGTTAGATTGAGGGAATTACAGACATATCAAACACGTCACATGAAGATTATCGGAATACAGAGATATGCATATTATAAGCATTTAGTTCCTTCAATGCAAGTCCATTCCTTCAAACACACGTCATACACAAAGTAAATATAAACTGGGAAACACACATGAAATATGACATGCTTATATGCTAAGTTTTAATATTCAAAGTTCGTGTATGAGTGTACGTTAAAGCATGTGTGTGTGTGTATGTGATTGTTCTTCAGAGTTCAGGCTGCATTGTGAATTGACTCATTACACAGTGCTCTGTTTGTGAGGTGATCAAATCAGGGGAGACCCTAAGGGCCTGTTCTCTTCCGTAATCTTCATCTCGAGTCACATGTCCTTTTGGGTCACATGTCACAAACAAAGCATTTCTTTATTCATTAGAGAAAAACGCTGCATGTGCGAATCAGAGTCAATGATTTAATCAATTCAAAACACTATTCCCTTTCTTTCACCGAATGGAAGAAAGGGAGGGGAACTTTAGTAAATTAAATCTAGTTAATTTACTCCACATACCAGAGCTGGCTCGACTACCTATCTGATTATCACTACAACTGGTTGAATTGCTTGTGTCTCACGGCCAATGCGTGAGACTTGAGAACAGTTTTCTTTTTTTAGTTTTTTAGTTTTTTTTACTTTATTTTAACAGGGGAACCAGACTGAGACCGAGATCTCTTTTTCAGCTGAGCCCTGTGAAACATGTAAACATATACAATATCATACACTAAAAATACATACACAATGAAGACATCCAAATCAACAAAAACAATCACAAACACATAAGACATCATATAAATCCTCCAATACATTTTTAAATTGGGCCAGGGACATAAGATTGTTTATATGAAGTTTGATCTGCAATTTGCGAATGTCCAATGTCACGCCAATTTTACATTTACATTTAGCAGACGCTTTTATCCACAGCGACTTACAGTTAAACTAACAATAGGACAACAATATGCAAGTGCTATGACCTTTCCCAGTTTAATCTAATGCAGTACATTTATACATTCATACGTTACGTTCATATTCTGCATTAAGCATTTTAAGCATTAAGCATTTTGTCCCGACGGAAGGGGAATCCTTGAGTATGATGAGGTATTGAGGGAAACCGATTATAATCCCGTTCATGGTAGAGAACGCTGAACATGTAGGCTACAAAGGGAAAGTAACAGTGAAATTATTGAATGAAACATAAACACAGCTTTTGTGTCTTTATCACCTTTTCCACATATACTGACCCAGATAATCATCACAAAAACTTAATGCGTGCTTATTTGCTGTAAATGAGTTTTTATGAATGAAGGGCTTGCTCTAACTGTTGCTCTGGTCTTCAAAAACACGTGCTTGCACCCCCTGCTGCTGAGGTCGACTAACAGCAGATGGAGATTATGCTCGGAAATCTACTGCTTTTCCTGCAGTTCCTGGATGTCATCGTTGAATTTACTGTCGAATTTTAACCACTGAATTTGTGGAAGCGAATTTGCAAAGCGAAATAAAATGGACCAAAAATTGCCTGTTGAATATAATAGGTTGTATTTTTAAACAGTTTGAATATTTTGGAATTGAAATTGGAAATTGGAATTGAAATGTGAAAGGTGAATGTGGATTATTGCATTTTTAATAATGAAAAGGGTTTGAAATGTTTTGAATTGAAATATTCACTGCTTAAATATTCAACCATGTTGAATTTCAGCCCATAAAAATGCAAGCCCTAAAAATACAATGTATTAAAATGGAAGTATGGTTAATGCAATGCCTATTTTTTTTTCAAGTAGTGCAATTCAACAGGCTTTTTTTTTTTTTTTCAAAAACATTTGGCATTATTTTACTTCCATAGCACCATTCAACATTTAATCACAGGACGACCCAAAAGACCCCAAAGTTTCTTTCTAAAGCACATATTTTTGTAATGAATTTGTGAGCAGTCTGCCTGTAACCCCAGCTAAGAGGATGTGGGACATGAATGTTTTATTGTCGTGAGCTTGAAATCATATCGCATGCCAGTGATGCGTGCTGCCACTTTGGAGAATTACATAAATGCAGTAAAAAAAAAAAAACATCTCCATGCAAGAAAGTGCAAGAGGAGGCAAAAATGAAGCAGTTCTCAGTACTTCTCTGTAATGACATGTTCCTCTCAGTGAAACAGATTGAGTCTGCCCCGTCTGAGTGGGTCAATATATTTAAAATGCTGGATTTGATTCTTTTAAGGGAGGTTCTCATCCTAATGACATTTGAAGGTGGGCTGGGAGGTGTTAAATTCTAATCCTGTGAACTGGAGCATATTAAGACATCCTTCAGATTTATGAAGCAAACACACATTATGGTTTCAGCAATTAAGGATCACAAGGATTCTTGTTGTCATGGATATAAATGGGAATGAAGTAAATGTTCCTCTGGATACTTAATAGCATTAGCATTATTACAACCGGTTCCATGCAAAGCTTCACTCAGATAACTTTATGAAACCCTGTCACTGTCAGCACAAATATTTTGGAGCTGTCGACTGTTCTTTGATCCTCGTGCACCTGGGAAAATTGTTATTCGGATGTTACACCCGTGACGCATTCTGTCTGGTTCAAATAGACATGTTGTAACACAGAAGTTGGAGTGAGCCCTTCTCGATCGCATCAGCAGTTGCCATGGTGATAATGCACCTGCAGGTTGCGGGTGAATCTGAGGGAAACAGCGCAGGCCTTTACATGTGTCATTTTCTCTCAGTAAACATGTAGGTGATTGGTAGAAAGAGGCTTACAGCTGACCTCAGACATTCTCATATAGACTTTCTAGCAGTGTTGTGGGAATTATGACGCTGCTGAGATTGACTAGAATCTTTGGCAGATGTTACAATATCAGGAAAGCTGCTAGGCAAAAGGCGATTTTTTTCTGTGAATGTATCCAGTCATCTATGACAGATTTTCTGCAGAAGCCAATGTGGAACTATATTATTGTTTCATCTTATATTCATGTTATACTGTAACATATATAATTTAAGAGTATTCACTGAAGTCCTAGCCTCAACTTCAAGTGAGTTACATGTCAGACATCACCACCAAAGCTGGCAGTTTCAAAATGGGCCAGCCAATCACGGATCACCTCTCATGTAGTTACCAACATTCTTCAAAATATATTTTTTTGTGTTCAAAGGTTTGGAACAACATGAGGGTGAGTAAATGTTGACAAAATTTTTGGGTGAACTATCCCATTGTACTGGAATTACACATTGAGGAAATGGTTTGTTTTGTGTATAGGGAATCGTAACGATTTGAATTATTTGAATTATTCTGGTTCCAGTTTCTCTAAACGATTGTTGTAATTGGTTGTAACTTATATATAATTAAGTTGTTAACATACTGTGATTCCATGTCTTTTTGATTCTTATACAGAACCTGATGGTGAGAATAATTTGTTCTGTCAAAAACATACATGACTGATATAGCCTGAATACAGAACGGATGACTCTTTTTTATTATAGAAAGAATAGCTCTAATGAGTTGGTTTTTTTGTGAATCAAAAGCATACAGAGCAACCAGTGTCCCAAACGAACAACCCTTATGAACTCTTTTTATGAGTCAGTTGTTTTTCTGAATTTCTGTGAATCAGACGCAGCAGCTTACATTTAACTGTAAGATACACTGGTTGTTCACATGACAGCATGTAGATAAAAAGGTACATTATGAGTTTTGTCAGGAGTATTTCATAAAAAAAAAGAATTACTGTTATTGTTCGTTTGGCAATAAAATTGCATTTCTTGTGTTCAGATATCGATTACCTACAAGTAGCCCACCTTAATAAAGGTAAAATTTGATTAAAAAAAATTAAATTATTATTTATCTTTGTTTGATATGGACATAACAACAGCATTGGACAAACCAGATACATTGTTTTTAGTGTTGTAGCAAAACTGCTAATTTACAACACTTGTCCATAGGAGGCCATTGTCCATTTTATAATGTGAATACTTACCTTATATTTTAAACTTTCTATTAATATATTAAGACCATATATACCTAAGACTATGTAACATTTACAATATAGTGTCAGCAGACTGACTAGGCCAATAGAGGTGTGTAATGAGAAGCCATGGGGAGACAATTTATCACCCTTCATTACTTCAATACCTCTTTTAGTAATAGAGAATTCAGATAAGATTGGAAAGTTGGACTTAACTTTTGGGGTAAATTTTGGCTATTTTGATTGTTTCCCACTTTGAAAGGTCAACATTCGAAAACCCTTTTATGTTTCTTACACAATTTAAAAAAAAAAATTCCAGTCTTGCAGTCCATTGTTTATTCCAGTGAATTATTCTTAGTTAAATTCTCAACGTTTGTAAGAGCCTCTTTCTTTTATTCCAAATTGTTACATTCTTCTCTTTTTAAATGGTCCCTTCTGTCAGTTGCTTTCCTTCTTTGTCTCTGTATCCAGTGACCTAAAAAAAAAAAAAGGGCAAACAGGACAGATCGATAGTGTTTTATGTGATTTCACCTCGGCAGGACACCCCACGGTGCAGAAAATACTTTTTTTTTTTTTATTAGACGTAGACCCTTAATGGCTCTGATTTTGGCCTGAGAAAGGAAAGAGCAATGCCAGTCTAATTGTCTGGTGATGCAATGTTTTAATTAGATAAGTTAACAGGCAGCCAGTATCTCCACCGGCGTCCCCATCATGAACTATATTCATTATCCCTACGGCTGCAGTGGCGATTGATCATGACAGATCACAAAGGTGAGAATCCAATAAGATCCAACGTCCTGAACACAATTAAACGGCTGTTAGAGCAGACGGAGGAAGACTGATAACAAAAACAGTCAGACTCAGTGACCCCAGATAAACTGAGCTCAGTTTAACAGATTTACATGATAGCCCATCAAAATCCTTCTGCGGCTCTGAGATGCTATCATCCTGTCAAAATATTTTACACCAAAATATTTTCTCCCTTGGGGAAAAGATCAAAGCTGTTGATCATAATGTCAGTATTTAAAGATAACAATTATGTTGTTTTTCTTTATTTATGTACTCTTGAAGTATGCAAACATCTATCTGTAACTTTTCTCGCAGGCAAACGGATGAATCTTTTGATCTGTAAATCATAAGAACAGTATTTTAATTATACATCATAAGTTATGCTGATAAAAGACAACATATTGAGGTTCAATTATTTTATGATGGATGTTTGGATTCAGTGCTGGGGTCAACACAGCCACTTTACTTTGGATTGTGGGTAAATTGTGTTTCTAACGAGCCCAATAAACCAATTAGGAGATTTCATGCTAAAGCACACGTGTCAATAAGCAATTAATGAAGACAGAGGAGGAGACAGAAACAAAGCAACAGGTGCCACAACGTACATTATTAACAATTCTTCAGTTATTTCAAGAGGAATCGGCTTGTTTTTTCAGCATTAGTGTCATATAAAAAAAAAGTCTGCCCTCTTTGCTCAGGATACGCAGGTTCTTCCTCTTTTGAGCCGGTCACCTATAGGCTAGAGCATGCCATGTGACTAATCGCTTTTTTAATTAAAGATGATTTATTATTATTTGAATTAATAGCAATTCACACATTTTTGAATGGCGTTCAAGGGAGAAAGATTTTCAGCCAGATGGTGTAGTTAAATTTTTCTACCAGCAGGGGCTAACGAAGCCATGCTAACCAGTCAAACCTTTGTCTCGCGTAGCCAGACCTTCAGACTGACGGCTGAAGGTCTGGAATTCATAGCAGCTTTCTTTGGCCAAGGCCCGCCCATAAGGCCGTTTGACCGACATGTAAAACAACCAATTACAGTTCGTTTCGTTCAGCGTCACGTTTCGGTCCGTGGAAATGTCCCCACAACAACAGACCTGCGTGCAACAAGTCAGTCAGCATAGAAAATCAAAGAAAGAGAAGAAAACTTCAAGAGTCTTTCCCGTGAACCTCGCATACTTTTGAGAATTCTACGTTTAGCTGATCTTGATAAATGCTCATTGTCACTCATGTAAACACAACAGTTTTTCTTCCGCAATCACACGTCTGCGCTTTGTTTCCTGGCGAACCGAAAATAAACGCGACACTCGCGCCCCCCCCCCCCCCCCCCCCGGAAATACGATAAAATTCAACCAATCAGATGACGACTTCGACATTCCTGAAGTGTTTCCAGGTAAGTGTACCATATGCATCAGACGTTTAGCCAACGTTCCGTGGGCGTGACGTCTGAGGCTGAGACTAGTCAAACCTTGACCCCTTGGTTGTACAAAACGAATGTTCTTCTATATGAGAACTGCTTATGCACAGCACTGAGCTTTAATCGGTCTGTCCGGCAGTATCCAATAGTCACTGTCTGCTTATAAAAATGCTCCACATGAATCTCTGAGACAGAGAAGTATTAACAAGGCTGGACATAATATCGAAGGAACAGAACTGTTACGTTTCTTTGTAATCTTGGCATTAATGAAGCATTTTGTCATAATTTCTCGCCCTCATGTCATTCTAAACTTGACCTTTTTCTTCTGTGGAAAGACTTTTTTTTATAATGTGCTGATACAGTTACAGTAAATGAAGACTGGAGCTTTAAAACTTCTGAAAGAACACAAATGTGCCATAAAAGTATCAAAAAGTAGTCCACAGATCACCCTTGCAAAAAAAAAAAATACCCTTTATGTTGACCAGAGGAAATAATTCATATAAGTTTGGAATGACATGAGGGTGAGTAAATAATGACAGAAGTTTCATTTGTGAGTGAACTTTTCATTTTAATTATCTGCCAAATTCTCTATTCCTAATCTTCCAACTATAGAGTCTTTTCACAAATTGCTGTGTCAATAAAACTGACTGTATCTTGGAAAGAGACTGCAGACTCATTAAACTGCAGAAAAGGAGACCAAGACAGTGCTATATGTGACCAGAAATGTCTGGTGTGAGTTTCAACACATTGAATACGCATGTCATCTGAAGCTGTCACGGGAATGTATGAACAGATCATTGACTTTCATGAAGCAGAACTGAACTGTATTAGTAAATGTTCAACAGTGTGAGCATCTCTACCTTTCATGGTTAACAGTTTCCATAGTGTAACCGTCTCTGCCTGTCCACATTAATAAATGTTTAGACAGTGTGGGCATTTTGAGAATATAAAAATCAATAATGAGGGCATTTGTTTATTTTCTTGGGAGAGAAAATAATGAATAATGATTTTCAGTGTTTGACAGTTTTGTTTTGTACATGGAATTATTTGGAGATAAAACGTAATCAAAATCTAAAACACCCAACTTCCATTTTTTCAAACAAATGATATTTTAAAAGCTGATTTAAAATCAGATCTAATGTAAAAAAAAAAAAAGTTGCAATTATATAAAATATTAAATAAAGTCAACTTTTAGGCTATTTAGTATGAGCAAGTTAAAATATTAAGCGGCAATAACTAACAATGACAACTAACATAATTAATCACTGTTCACCTATTAATCCATTGCATTTGAATCGTGTGTTTTGGTAAAAGCATGTGGATCTATGAGTACATGCAAATATGTGATATTCAGAATTAGATGTTTTAGCTTTTTCTAATTTTAAATAAAAAGTTGTTTTGTTTTAATTCACCATTAGTGTAATGTTTCCTTTGGTCAAGTTTCTTTAATTTATGGTATAAATTGTAAACACATGTTTTGGTGAAATAATATGACCTTCTGAGTTTGTGCAACTAACTGACACACAAATTTAAACACTTTAGTGGAAAGGTCTTCCAGAATATGACATTTCTACATCAATGATGTGCAATATAAATAGTCATTTTAACTTCAAAATGATAGCTTACTGAACTTGGATCCACAAGAATAAATTATGATTACTTTTGAGTTTTGACTTTATATGTTTTATGAAAGCTGATAAAACTTCAGATTTTTGACAGTGAACACATAAATTAAGCAGCGGCAGCTGATTCCAGACTTTATTAGTCTACATTATTCCTCATCCTGTTTGATCTGTGCCCCCAAACCTCCACTCCAATGCTTTCTCATCCTGCCAACATTTCCAGATCAGCATGTTTGATATAATATATTGACAGGACACATTATCTCCAATCACCTCTGCAACAGGAAATTACGTTTTGATGAACTGGGACTAATTTATAAGGAAAATATAAAGATTATCTGTCTGTCAACAGTAAAAGAAATGTTTTAAAAATCAATTTTTCTCACTTTCAATTACCGGCCCATGAAGGGGAGGCAGAGAGGGGTTTGCGGAAATGAGCCGTGTGACTTCAGTCCACCGCAGAACTGTTTGAGTGAGTGAATGAGATACTTAGCTTCACTGAGGCTCTCCTTCTCATGGCTCATTTTCAGCATTATTTTATGCTGACGAATGATGGCTTCATGAATATTTATATTTGATCTATTTAGCGAAAAATGAGTAGTAGGCTAATTTATTGCGAATGCACAAATTTTATAAATTTCTATTTGAACTGTGCAATACATTACCACAAAAGTCATTTCGCGAGGAGGGTGGATTTTGAAAAATGATGGTTAATATTCAGTTGCCGTGCAAAATCTGATTGTGACTATAAGTGATGGGGTTTTAAAGTTTTTTTCCGAAAATTTCAAATGAGTATTCCATTATTGAAATTTCTTTTGAGGTATGGTTTTGTCAAAGGCAGATTGCAAATGCTCCTTGCAAATGCTCCAAAACATAAACCCATCTGTGACATCACATCCTTTCTGTGTGGGCCCTTATCAGGTGCTTTGCTTTGCTGTCAGTTATGAGTTTTGTATAATCGCCTGTATGTATTTTTTTTTTGTTTTTTTTCATTTAAGTCTGTTTTCTCTCCTCCTCATCTTTTGAGTTTACATAATGGCATAATGTAGGACACTGGCCGCCAGAAGCAATTTCTCTCCTTGGAACACTTGCGAGTGTGAATGGGGAGGATCTATTTCAGGAAGTGGGCTAATGGTAAAAGGAAGTAGATTATTTTTATGAATAAACAGCATTATTTGTGTCATTATCTGTGTCCAAATTCATGTTCTGAATTTGATGCTTCTCGACTATTGATGAAGTACGTTCGGTATGCATGTGTGTAGATAAAATACATTCCTGGATATACAATATCTGCCATGTTGCCTTTGTATGACAATCTACTTTGACCTTTGATGGACTAACAACTACAAAAATAAAACATTTAGGTGCTTTTTAAGGGGAACTATTTGCGAGTTCACACTAACAAATAATTAGATGGAGTAAAAGAGTATGCGTAATTGGCATGCTGTCCGGGGGAGGACTCAGGGCTTGTGGGAAAGCTCACCTGAGGAATATATCGCATGTATCCAGTCCGAGGAGTGGAATGGCGAGCAAGCGAAGACACCTGAGCAGGTCCTAGAACCGCCTGGTTGAAGCGAGTCATGGGAGGACACTGGCTCCACTCGGAGATTGTAGAATCTGACAAATGTGTTGGGTGTCACCCAGCCTGCAGCTCTGCAGATGTCTGTTAGCGAGGCGCCATTTGCTAGAGCCCAAGAGGAAGCCACACTCCGGGTGGAGTGGGCAGTCACACCAAGGGGGCACGGTCGACCTTGCTGCTGGTATGCCAAAGCAATGGCGTCCACTATCCAGTGAGGCAGCCTCTGCTTGGAGAGAGCCTTTTCCTTCAGCTTCCCACCATAAAAGACAAAGAGCTGGTCTGAGGTCCTGAAACACTGCGTTCTGTCTACATAAGCATGGGTCCAACCCATCTTGCAGGAAGGAAAGCATGACACTGATCGGGCATTTTCTGGGGTCTTCTCGGTGAGAAGAGCACCAGTTGACGAAGAGGTTCCACTCCAACGCGTAGGCATGTCTCGTGGACGATGCTCAGCGGAAGTGATGGTAGCCACCACCGCTGGTGGTAAGGTACTCAAACCTGCCTTGTCCTGTCCAGGAGCCACACGTGGATGTTCCAAAGATCGGGATGAGGGTGCCAAAGGGTGCCCCGTCTCTGAGAAAGGGTCCTTCCTCAGAGGAATTGGCCAGGGAGGTGCTGTCGCAAGGAGTACAAGTTCGGAGAACCAGGTCCTCCTGGGCCTATGAGGCGCAACCAATATGACCTGCTCCTCGTCCTCCCTGATCTTGCACAGGCTCTCTGCAAGAAGGCTCACTGGGGGAAACGCATAATTGTGGAGGCTAGCTGTGCGCCAATCTGTCCGTGCCGAGCGTACTCTTGCCCTCGAACTGTCTAAGGCAAGTTAGCAGTGACTGGGTGCAAGTGCTTGCTCTTAAGCTGCGAGCACATGGCGACCGAGTCGATTTCCATACCGAGAAAAGAGATCCTCTGCACGGGGAAAAGTTTGCCCTTTTCCCAGTTGACCCGAAGGCCCAGACGAGCTAGGTGCCAGAGCACTAGGTCCCTATGTTCGCAAACCTGGTCTCGAGAGTGAGCTAGGATCAGCCAGTCGTCGAGATAGTTCAGGATGCGAACCCCATGTTGCCGAGCGGCACAAGGGCTGGCTCGACGACTTTCGGAAAGGCGCAAGGAGACAGGGCTAGCCCAAATGGGAAAATTATTCTTGTGAATAATTCTGATGATTCTCGTGAGCCAGCGGGACAGATAGGAAGCTCCAAAACTGAACCAGCGGGGTCAGAAGGACCAGCGTTCCACGGGGGCCTGCTCTGTCAGGGGTCTGGCGACAAAGGGGGATGAGAGTGGCGAGGCTCGTAAGCGGCGCGCACTGCCATCTGCACCCTCTGGGGGCTCAGAGATGGGATGTCAGTTCTTTGGAGAAGAGGTTCTCCCCCGGCCCTCCACCGGGGGAAGGAGTGGCCCTGCAACCACTTCCTGAAAGAACTGCAACCCATCTCTGAGCTGCCCGTAACGGGAGCGCCGCATCGCCTGGAGTTCAACAGGCTGCGGGACTGGTACGTGCTGGGGCGCCTTCCTGCGACCACCTCCACGCGCGGCCCGGTGCTGCTGGGGCCGGGCAGGAGGGGTGGAAGTCGCCGGAGGATGCGTTTGGCGGCAAGCGGACTGAGGCGTCTGAGCCGGTGGCTGGGTGGCAGCAGCTGGCCGCGGGGTCAGAACATGTTTCATAGCCTCAGTCTGCTTCTGGGCAGCCGAGAACTGTTGGGCAGAGTCCTCGACCGCGCCACCAAAGAGGCCAGCCTGGGATATGGGGGAGTTTGAGGAAGCGGGTTCGCTCAGCCTCGCACATATCAACCATGTCTGACCACGCAAGTGGACATCACCTGACCCAGGGAGCATGTGGTCACCTTCGTCACTCATAGAGCGAGGTCGGTGGTGACAGGCAGCTCTTGTATGAGCCCTGAATCAGCCCTACGCGTGCACGCTCTTTTTGGGAGAGAAAAGCTCGCAGCAGTACTGAAGCGCACGGGGAGAAACACACACGCTGTTCAGTTCAGCAGGCAGGAATGTGAAACTCGCTGGAACACGCCATCACACCAACACCGACTGGAAGCTGCTCGTCTAGAAGATTCTCGAAGATAATCAGAGAATAGGCTGCAGGAGTGAAGAGGACTTCTTGGCTTCGAAGCAAAAACATATCTGCATATTGCCAGCGTACTTCCTTATATACCCACGAGGTGGGGCGGAGTCACGCTATGCAAAATCCGCAGACCCATGGCATTTCTTTGCCATTGGCTCGTTTTGTAATATTCAAAGTTGATAGGCTTTCTAAGCGAAACCCCATTCATCGTCACGACGTAACTCGACGTAGTGCTTACTGATGTAGAGAATAACTCCCTTTGGGACTTTGTGTTTTGTAACTTTGCTGACCATTTTCAAGCTCAAACAACATTACACATCATCAGCTCCTGTGGCCTTATGGAATAATAGAATCTCACTTCAGAATCTCCAACGCTATCTCACGAGACCAATTCGTACTAATTAGCCACCTCGTAAAATTCGTACGAATTGCCGTGAGATCGGGTTGGAATCTCAGCAAACAGTAGGTTATCCAGGTATTTTTGCCTACTGTTGATGGTGTTGCCTACAGGTGACAGAACCGCACTTTAAGGAAATTAGAAAATAAGCAGTTTATACATTTGATTTACAACTAAAACTGACAGTAATACTTTCATCATATTTCATGTAATGGCTGAAGGCCTTGGTTTTTATTTACTCATTTATTTATTACCCAAAAGTGATTTTTTTATTCCATTTGCAATATTTAAAAGATCTTTTCCCAGCGGGATCTACTAGTGAAGCAAATACCAACACATTTAATCGCAATCTCCTGCCCCTAATACAAATGTCATCCTTATTTTTCATGGCTGAAAAACCAATTATTAAACCAGCTGAAGTTATCCTGTAAAGTTCATCCCGGCAACACAACAGCTTGTCTGGGTCAGAGCGAGAATAGGATTTTTCACCATGCTGCTCATAATTGAATTTGCTCCTCTGATTGTCGGCTCGAGAGATCTCATCCAACTGACGAGCCCGGAGTTATGTTTGAATTTATGGAAAAACAAGTGTGACTGTTTGCGTGCATGTGGACCACATGATGAATTGGTAATGGTGGAGAGACAGCGGCAGCATCTGAATGTCTTTATCACATTGTCTTGGGTGTGACTTGAAAATGCATAATTCAATTATATTGTGCAGCTCAGATGAATGCACGCTATCAGTCTGTCCAAAATATTTGATGGATAATCATGAGATAGGAGAGAAATTACAACTATGTCACCTTAAAATCAAACGTGACCTTATTTTGAATTTTTTTCTAATTATGGGAAAACCACATCAGAAAAGTCACCACAGGTCATGTGTGAGAAAGCTGTACCAGCTAAGATAAAAGCAAGTCAGACTTTGAAGTGGTAGTTTGGGGGGATGAGGCTATTCTGATTCTGCTCTTTGGTAAGACACCGTTCTATATAACTATCTATACACCTTTAAAATAAAAATTTAGAGGCTCTCTGTCAGAGTCAGTAATGGTCAGATGGCTAGATGAGGAGGTCTCTCTTCAGAATTATAATGTACTTGCACTAGAAATACTGCTCAGCACTACAGTAAACTGACAAGTTGGGAAATAGGAGTTTGTTGAGCAGGGAGACTCAAGTATTCACTGAAAGATTTGTTTCTTGCTTCTATGATATTCTTGTCAGTCTGGGGGGTCAGGCTATCTCAGAAAAGCTGCTTGCATACTAAGGCTGAGTTTAAAGATAAATAACCTTACAATTTTGTGCTGTTGTTTTCCCTTACTGTCAACCAAGCAAATTTCACTGTCAGGGATGAATGTTTTTCAGGGCACAAATATAGATTGGCTGCAGTGTGACGTTTTTTGCGATGCATTGTGGCCTTGATATTTTCTGTAATCTTGCAAAAGTGCAACCGCAAACTTTTTCAAAGTTTTTTCTTAAACGTTTAAAGGCACTTACAGATGATCTTTAGTCTTGAAAAATATCCCTGATCTTTTACCAAGCAGCTATGATATCAAAAGAATATTCTTTCTCTGATCTAACTGCCTACTGTATATTTCAAATACCCTGTATCCATCATATGTGTGTGTTTATGTGTGTATGATAGGTACTTCTATTATTGATTCCTTATTTGTAGTTTGTGTAGGTCTGTATAAATGCGAACAGGCGAGCGGAGCTTATTAATGCAGCTCGTCTACTTCTGAGAGCTCAGATTCAGTCCTGCCACAGATATTTCCACTCGTTTCTGGAAGCGGAATGCTTTTAAAGTCAAATTATCACACACATCTTCCTGTTTGCCAGTGAAGATGTTTGAACTTTGTGTGCAAGTTCGTGCATGTGAGAGAGAGAGCGCGCACATATATATCTCACAAGCTGCACTCCTTCCTTAAGAAAACTCCAGAGCACTGCTCACAGATAGCTTCATCCCTGTCTCGACACCCCTGAAAAGGCTTCGGTAAGCCCTTCCGCACTCAGTCTGAGACTGACTGACTGACTCTGTCTGGAGGCAGAGTGCAGGACGCAGATAACACTTCTTCTCTCAGTTTAGGAGCTGCACACACTCTGCAACTCTTGAGAAGTGGAAATGAAGCTGTTTTCCAACTGGATTTTTAATGTGACAGAATGAACCACAATTAGGGATTGAGCTGAGAAAATCAGTTTAATTAATTCAACTAAAGAATCATATTTACATGATAGATTGTATATTTTATACACTGCTTTTGTATAAAATCTGTATGATTTTTTTATGTCTTTGAAAGAAGTCTCTTATGCTCACCAAGGCTGCAATTATTTGATCAAAAATACAGTAAAAAAAATAATAATACTGAGAAATCATTAAAAATGACGGTTTTCATTTTAATATATATTTAAATTTTTAATTTATTCCTGTGATGACAAAGCTGAATTTTCAGCAGCCATTACTCCAGACTTCAGTGCATGAATTGAAAGCTGTTAAATATTTTTGTGGAAATCTATTTTTATATTTCTCCAGCATTTTTTGATGAATAGAAAGTTCAATAGAACAGCAATTGAAATAGAATTTTGTAACATTATACATGATCAATTTAAGCAATTTAGTACATCCTTACTGAATACAACTTATAGGCTATTTTCTTCTTCTTCTTTTTTTAAACAAGCAAAACCTTACTAAACTTATGATGCCAACTGATAAAACACAAAACTGATATATAATATATTTACATACAGCTAAATGCATTGACAAAGTATTTATCCTTTTTTCTCCCATTATATCAGATTTAAAGTTCACTTAAAAATGAAAATTCTGTCATCATTTACTCACCCTCAAGTTGTTTCAAACCTGTATGAATTTCTTTCTTCTGCTGAACACAAAGGAAGATATTTTGAAGAATGTCAGTAACCTTTGACATTTGATGTACCCCATTGACTTCCATAGTATTTTTTTTCCTAAATGCACATTGTCTACTAGTGAAGTTACACCAGACTACTGCTTAAAGGAAATAAAAAGACAAATCATTCACCTTCAAAATCCAACATGAAGTTCAGTGTGTCTCATTTCACAAAAGTGTCAACGACTCCAAACTCTCTCTGTACATGGATGAGCAATTACACAAATGAATCACAGGATATTACGCTCCACTGTGCCACTTTGGCTCAAATTAAAAACCTCTCTGCCCTCTTTCGCCTTCAGAACTGATGAACCAGTAAATAAGCCAAGTATAATAGATCCAACAAGTAAATGTGTAAGACTTATTTCTAGAATCAGTATCTACGCTCTGTACATGCAGAGAGAGGTTGTTCACAGTAGACTGCAGCAGCTATGAAATAATGGGTTTATAAACATGAATTATGATTTCTGTTATCTCGCTCTTACTCTTCTGATCGCATGTGATTCTTGCTAAATGTGTTTTGTCAATTACGGTGACAATTATCTCAGTGAGTACATTTATCTAATCATTATTCTTGGATGATCTTATGGAAGTGTCATCAGGTTGATGGCTTCAATATGCTCAGTGTTTTTTGAGTAATTCATGCGAAAAGATTCAGGAAACTGTCCACCCACGAGTCTGCCCTCTGCCCGGAAATTATAGACCTTAGACATATGAGCTTGAGCCACGAAAATGTGTGGAAAGACTGTGGGAGTTTGGGGAAATGCTTTTTGCTGAATGTGAAAGTGCATGCCCGGAGCAAAATTGCTCAGAGGACGTTCTTTCATATCCCAGGAGACTTTAATGACCTCTCAATTTTCATATCAATCAAAAATTAAAGGGTGTTGGGTGTGACCTCCACTGGTTCTTTTGATGAGAGTTCAATCTCTGAGTGATGATTGCAGACTTATCTAAAACTCATGCAAGGTCACTGGGGTATTTTTCTCAAGAGAAAAACCTGAGAAGCAAGAGAATTAAGCTCTCTTTTAAAGAAATTGAGACATTAAAGACATCTCCTTTGTGATTTTGTACTGTTGATGTGGCCCTCAGAGGCCATTCACACAATAGCGTTTTGTGTTAAAAAAAGAAGAGACACGCAGAACAAAAACGCAAGGTCTAGAGAGCAGTGTTTGGGGGTGATGTATTACAAGTAATGCGAGTTATGTAATCAGATTACTTTTTCAAGTGACTAGTAAAGTAAAGCATTACTTTTAAATTCACAACAAATATCTGAGCTACTCTTTCAGCTAACCCAACCCTAACGCAAGTTACTTAGTTTTCCCATTTATTGACTCCCCTGTCTCCATGTTATAGAGAAATTGGGAGTAAGGTGCAGAGGCGTTGTGCGCGCTCTCTAAACATATAGTTTTAGACTAAAGGTGAGCATGCATATACTCATCTCACTTGCACAAATACAGATTCAGTATTCCTCAAAATGAATAAACACAGTAAAAGGCAAACCTCCAATAATTAAATGTTAAATAATACAAATATACTTTATGTATTTAATCTCACTTTATTAACCAGTCTTTGCTGCTAACCTTTGATGATCCAATTCAACCCCCCAAAAAATAAGCAAAAATGAGTGTTGAACTTTCCTCTTCTGCAATCCAAAATGCTACAGAGCTGCGCCCTTCTAATGTACAGGCGTGAATATGCATTTCCTTCGGCTTATTCATTTCACTTTTGGTGTGAAAAGGCCTTTACATTTGCCAAAACTTTTTTTTTTTTTTTTTTATAAACAAGCAAGCCCAGCCCAGGTCAGAAAAACTAACGCAAACATAACTCAATGCAATACTTTCCATAAAAAGTAACTAACTAACTCAAGTAACAGTAAGTAACAGTAGTCATGTTTAGGGAGTAACGCAATAACCCAATACTTTAAAAAGTAACTTTCCTCAACAATGGTCTAGTGTTTTTAAAGTGCATCTTCTGAGTGCCATGTTTTAAGAACGCCGTGTCATGCGCAAGATGCTGCAAAATACTCAAGGGAAATGGTCAAACAATGGTCTCTCGAGCACGATTTTACAAAGAAAAACAATAGGAAAACAGCAGTGGAATGCAAAAATGCATTCTGTGTGAACAGGCCCATGGGCTATTAAATATGTTTGTCCATGCCTAGCGTAGCCAGAGTGAGAGTTGTCTGTTTAAAAATATGGTATTTTAAATGTCAAAAGTATCTGCTAGTTTTTAGCCATTGCAGTGCAGAGGGTGAGTGTAGTGCAGTGGGTGAGCAGCAGAGGGGGTGGAAAAAGAGAGTGAATGCCATCATATGTGAATCATCTGATAAAAAGCCCCAGGGAACGTGATGGACAGCTCATGATGTATGAGCCTTAAATTATGCAAGATACATGTGTGACGATTTAGATCAGCTCGAGGGAGAAAATATGCAGAAAGTTGAATTTGATTTTATATGAGAGAAATAAATGTATTTTATAAATGTACTACAAAACAGTGGCATTTACTGTCAGATTACTATATAGATTGTAATGTATAGCTGTCACATTGCACCACTCTGGTACTTTGTGCTCCCGGTCACAAACAAGCAGCTTCAATCATTCATAAATGTGCCATAAAAGAGTTCAAGTTAAGTGTCATTGCTCTATATCTTGGTAAAAAGGACTGACAGTAACAAGAGCTGATCAAATCTCTTATAGTACAGATGGAGTTTTGAGGTAGCGACTGGATTTTTTGTAGGCCTAGTTCACATTAACGGCACAATGTGAGCCTGCTGTTGAAGTTTCAAAGCTGCTTTTTCTCATGTGCTGCTTGTGAGTGTGGTGTGAATTCAGAGAAAAATTCTGAAATAATTCTTGTCAGGTGTTCTACAGATATGCACCTGTTCAAACCATATGAAAATTCATATATCCATTTTATTATATCCATATTATATTTCTCTATTAAAATGGCACTAAAGTGAAAATACTGTCATCATTAACTCACTTATTTTTACCAAACCTGTATGAGATCTTTCTTCTTGCCAACACAAAAGAAGATATTTTGAACAATGCCTCAATGTTATTTTTGTCCTTAGGGTTGAAGTTAATGGGGCCCAATGTTGTTTTGGATACTGACTTTCATAATGTTTCATGAAAAAAAAAAACATCCTTCAAAATATCTTATTTTGTAATGTGCAAGAGACAGTATATGCCACGTCATAGTGTGTAAATGATTTATTTTATGCTTCTTTAGTTTCCTTTCCTTCGGCTACGCTTTTGATTACAGCCTGCAAGTACTGCGTAAGTAAAACTAATTTACAGCATAACTGTTGTAATTATTGTGTAAAGTAAAGTAAGTATGTGTTGGCATTAAGGAACAATATGTAAAGTTTGGGGAATAAAGGGGTAACAACCAGGAAAATTTACAAATTATTTATACAGTAAGTATTTTAGAACAAAGGGGTACTTATTCTACTATTATGATATAGGCAACATAGAACAAGAGGGTAACATGCACTTTTATTTACAGCCTGGAGATGTCACATACTTCATGAAACAAGAGGGTAACACTCACCACTTTAATTTACAACACACAGATGTTACACTTACCCTGTAACTTCATAGAACCAGAGGGTAACAAGCACCCCTTACCCTGTAACTATGGAACAAGAGTATATTTCCCATTATTTAAAAAAGTAGAACTGAGGAGTTGTAATAGTTTTAGTTTTAGGCTACTTGCCTTGAAACACGGAAGACCAAACTTAACCAGTGCACTTTTGTTATAATATAAATGCACTCATATGTACCCTGTAATTTTAAAAAAGCCTTTACGCATTGGTAGCCTACTCTATTACAAATGTACACAGTGCAGCCTATGTTCTCGCTAAATTGCTCCCAAACGTAAGATTGTTGCCTATCATAATAGTAGAATAAGTAGGCCCTACCCCTTAGTTCTAAAATAGGCCTACTTAAAGAATAAATAATTTGTTCATTTTCCTGGATGTTACCCCTTTATTCTCCAAACTTTTACCTACACGCACTGTACGCACTTTATAGTTAGGCCTAGACTATAATTACCGAAAGTTATGCTGTAAATTCGTTTTACTTACGCAGTACTTTGCGGGCTGTGACACGAAGCGCTGCGTTGCCCTTTCTTCCCTTTTGGAACTGAACCTTTTCAAACCAAAGAGAACTGTATGATTGCCTTTAATCTTTTCTTCTGTCTATCTAGGGCAGGTCGTTGTTTAACCGTTTGCTCAGCTGACTGCGTGTCTCCTCCCACGAGTTCAAATCTCATTAAAGCGTGCAGTTCATCTCTCTCCTCCGACAATCTGCTCTTCACTCTCCTTTCTTTACCTTTTTCTTTCTCGTTCTCTCACTCTCGATCCTTGCCGTATCCAGTGCATTTCAGTCTCCACAGTGCACTCGATTTTGGGGAGAGGACTTTGAAAATGAGAATGTGAACAACTCTGGGGAGCCGAGGGGTGACAGAAAAAGATGCAGAACAGTTTCATAGTGTTACGTTGTTGTCAGGGGACTTTAATTGTTTCTGATTTATTTTAATGCAGAACCGAGAGAGAGAGAGACATAAAGAGGGGGAGAGGGGGGGAAGAAAGTCTGTTGCCCTGTTTTTGTCTAGTTCTTTTGTCACAAGCACAGTCAGCCTTCACAGGAATGAAAGGTTTTGTGACAGAACAGCACTAATGACAGAGCTCTCTTTGAGGTGTTTCCCTCTGTCTTTCTTTCTACACGTCTGTCAGGTCTCTCTCTGAGAGCCTGTCAAAACAAACAATAATCACAACTATACATGATATATGTTTTTATTCTGACTGATATCCTAATTAGCTGCCGTTCTAATTAACCACAAGCAAAGGTCGGGTTTACTGCTTTAAATCCCATGATTGACAGGAGCTGTGTATCCCAATCTCACTGATTTTTTTTGGAATGCTATTTTGGGCTTCATGACAGTACTTCAATCTAATATGTCATCGTCAAAAAGATACAAGAGTTCTGAGCAAGGGGAAAGGCTTGAACTTTGAGTAATGAGACAGCCATGGACAGATCATTCACAAACATCAGGAAGCACTCGGGAGCTGATTTGTTACCTATTGATGTTAGATGCTAAAATGTCACAGGTTGCTGTTTGCAGACGGTGTGTGTCAGGGTACCGTTGAAGAGGCGTCACGATCTCCAGAGCAATTTCCAAATGTCATCATAGCTCTGTCCTTACAATGAGTTTGCTCACACTACCATCTGCTGGCCTCAAGTGGTAGCAATTGTGCTGTACAGTGCTGTCCATGCTGGCTCTCAGATTCTTAAATAATACAATCTCAGAATCAAGATGTTTATGATGAGGTGAATGTTAAGTAAGTTTAACCTTCCAAAACGTTAAACCTTACAAGGCACTTTTTGTTTGAATACTGTCTACACAGACATACACATATAGACAGAATTACAGACAGACAGATAGACAGATCTATTCCTGACAGCTGGGTTCAATAGCCTCTCCGTCAGTCCATTCTGAGTGTCCATGAGACGGGTCACATGACTGACTTTCTCCCCCCGGATTGCTCTTCTCAAAGTGGACAACACAAATCCTGTAGACCTCCAGCAAAACAATGAGGATGTTCTTGCATGTGAAGAAGATCATCAGCTGGTTCAGAACATTCTCACGTATCATGAGGTACAGACGATAAATTAGGAAAGGTCCATCCTGCAGACCCACCGTTAGCAGAAGGCTCCAGACTTCACTCGAGCAGCAGGAAACGCTCCAGCCAGCTCGGCCATGCTGGGCAGCCTCTGGATGATCTTCCTCCTGGACCTTGGGGTGGCTGGTCTGGGTCAGAACAAGAGGAAACTGCATCAAGGCCCAGGAGAACAAACTTAGCCCAACAATGATCACGGCCTGCTTGGTTTTCACTTGTGGCTCCTTAAAAGTGTCAAAGATGTCCAGGATATCTGCTCCAAGCCCCACGTAAACCATGAGGAGCTGAGATAGCTGGTCACGTGACATGTCGCCCTTCGGCATCAGCCAGCGGCCCAGAACCAACACTATCAACATGGTCTGCTCCAAAGCTTCCACCCAGTTCTCAGGATCAAGTTCTGCCAACCCCTGTCTCACACACACACACACACACACACACACACACACACACACAAATAGGTTAATCGCCATGGTAACAGACCAGACAGCGAGAGCACACAGCGAGACTGTGATAATTTGAATGGATGAATCAAAAATGTTGTTAAGATGTTATTGTAATACCAGATTAAAAAGGTTCAAACATTTTTTAAGAAAAAAATGATTGCTTTGACTCATTGGAGTGCCTGAACAAAAGATCCATCGGAGGATTAACTTAATGAAATAGGACAACTGAGATGATATGGTTTCCCAAAAAGCTTTTCAGTCAAGTCACTGATTAGCTTTTGCAGCATATTCTTACAAAACATCCTGTGAGCTTTCCACCCACCTGAACGCAAGACAAAGAAAATATCACAGTCATCAGTATTACAAATATTCAGATACAAAGCTGTCAGGAGGAAATTGAGGTAAAGTCTGAACCTTTAAAAACAGGATCAAGTTTCAATGTGTAAAAAAGCATTATATATGCAACATATTCGAGCTGGGTTATAAAAAAGACAATCATTTATATACATTTTTAAAACCATGAGCTTCAGAAAGTTTCAGATTACTTTGCCAGAGCCTAACAAACCTAGAAGTGGTGGTATTCCGAATACATAAAACTGCAGCCGTAATAATATACACATAATATAGGAACACATCAAATTTTATAAATTCTTCTTTATTCTTCTAAATTAACAATTTATTCTAACTATTATTATTATTGATTTCTAACTTCAGAAATGAACAATATTTTGTATTTCCAAAAATACTTCTTAGGAATATTTCTAAGGAATATTTCTATCTTTTTTTCTTTAGATTGTTCTTAAAAAAGAAAAAACTTTCAAGAACTAAAATTTGTGAAACAAAATGTTTAATTAAATGCCAAAAAGGTAAGATATTTAATTAATTTATTGGGTTCATACGAATAGAAAGACAGCTGACGATACGTTTGCATTTTCATATAAAGTCAGACAACATCCAAGCCTGTCATTTTATTTCTAAAACAAAAATTAAGATGCGAGAAAATATTTGAGAACTTTAACTTCATTCTTGTGACATTTTTTTTTGCAAAGATTTTTTTTTACAAAAGATTTAAATTTGGATTATAATCCTGGAGGAAGCTATTGTTTTAGTTTTTATAGTTTTAGAGTCAGGTTTTGCGGTTAAGACGTTTAAAAATATGTGCCTGAATCTTTCCTATAGGCCCTGATAACTCTTTTTAGACCAGACAAGTCAGTTACAGGGAACCGCCATATTCAGATCCGTAGTGGTGGGATTATTAGTGTGTGGGTTTGTGATTTTTGTACAATTCACACAGTTCAAAGGTGAAACTGAGCTCTCTAACACTCCTAATCTATCAATCTTCTGCATTTATTCCCCCCCCCCCCCCCAGAATTGCAAACATTTTAAAGAAAACAGTCTGCTTTCCACGCATGAATCAATTTCCATCCGAGCATTTTATGTTTATTGCTTTCCCAGAAATATGAGTACTAAAACATCCAACACAGTAGAGAGCGAGAGAGAGAGACAGAGATTGGTGATTTGGTCAAAAGCTGAACTCATTCTTAACTGGTGAGGTCTGAGTTGTATTGTTAACGATTGCTTTCCACCCACCATTGTTATCGGGATCTGTGAGAAGAATTGTGGGTCAGAGTTTGTGCTCGAGTTGATGGGCAGATTGGACTGTAGGAGGTTCAGCTCCAGGAACCAGACTGATGGAATCACAGTGCACAGATAGAGAAACACCATAGGTGAGAACCTGCAGAAGAGTGGAAGAAACATCACATTCATGGATGGACACATTTGCTTATACTTTACTTTCTACTTATAAAGCCACCAAGTAGTTCTATGTGTGTCATATGCATCTGATTGGGTGGTAAAGCTGGGTCACACTACAGAGTCCAGTGCTGTAGGCACACAAGCCCAACGTAGACTGCAAATTACTCCCATTAGCTATGCAAATCCCCACTGACACAAGCAAGCCTCTCTAAAGAGCACAGAGACTTCAAAGTGTAGTGTGCAGGAGAGAGATAGTATGCATAGAAAAGTAGCACGGCAGAGAAAGAGAGTTATAAAGGATGAGATGGAGATCATGGTAGAGTGAAGGGGATGATGAGAAAGACGAAGGGAGGGAGGATGTTCTCAGCAGGTCCTCCGTCCATGCCAGTGGGAGGGGAGAGTCTCATTACATACTTTTGTACAATGTACATACTTTTCTTAAAGTCTGACTGAACGCGACCATGTGCCGCTCTGTGTGAATGCAAAGGTTGGGAAGGCAAAGGTTGTTTTTCTCCGTCGCTGCGTTGAGAGAAAGGGTTACAGTTATCATCCGTCCCCGCAAGACAGACTGGAGTGCCGAGCTTGAAGAAACGAGAAAGTAATTTCCCACGTTCTCTTTAGTTTTAATCATGGCGCTGCTTCTAAGCCCCATGTCTTTTTATACCAGAACGTCTGGAGTAACTCAGTAAAGTTATTTTTAAAAGGCAAAACCGATTCTCTTTTTTTCTGAGAGTGTCAAGACAATTGGCAAGGCTATTTTTGCCAAACACAACATGTCCTACACAGTCAGTGGAAAGAGTCCTTAATAGGATAGTTCACCAGAAAAAGATCAAATCTGTCATCATTTACTCATAGATAGATTTACCCACATGTTGTTCCGAACTAATAATATTTTCTTTCTTCCTCAAAAGATGTTATTTCTATGATAAAGTGTTCAGTAAATTACCTTTTTTTTTATTGTCGATCAGGTCAGAGACCTGAAAAATCCATTTATATCATTCTAAAGAGACTGGCTTGCTGTTAATATTCAACATGTTTGCTTTTTGTAGTTATACTGTTCAAAAGTTTGGGGTCAGTGTGATTTTTTTTGTTGTTGTTGCTTATTTTATGAAATAAATCCATATTTGTATTCATCAAGGATGCAGTAAATTGATCAAAAGTGACAGTAAAGACATTTATAATGTTAAAAAATATTTCTATTTCAAATAAATGCAGTTCTTTTCGTTTTTATGTTCATCAAAGAATCCTGAAAAAAAATTATCATGGCTTCCACAAAAATATTAAGCAGCACAACTGTTTTCAATATTAATAATATAATAATGGAATGCTTCTTGAAAAACAGATCAGCATATTAGAATGGTTTCTGAATGATTGGCAGCTGAAAATTCAGCTTTGCCATCACAGGAACAAATAACATTTTAAAATATATTGAAATAAAAAAAAACATTTTTAATTTAAATAATATTTCACATTATTACTGTTTTTACTGAATATTTGATCAAATAAACACCCATAAGGGACTTCTTTCAAAAAAACTTACCGACCCCAAACTTTTGAAGGACAATGTAGGCATACTGTATTTTTTTTTTTGTCCTATTTTACAGAAATATCCAAGTATGAGCTCTGCAATAATTTCAGGGACATCAGGGTCATTATATTTGTGTCTAGGCCTATATGCTAGAACTATGATAGCATTCAGTAACCTCACCATTTCCATTCTGCATTGCGTGTGTATTTGATTGTGATTGCCATCTCGACCCCGAGCAGTGCCACCCCCGTCAGCAGCAGCCAATAGGAGGACTCTCCTGTCACCTCCACCACCCGCCACACCGTCAGGACGCCATGCACCGCGAACAGGAAGCGACTCAGAAGAGCCAATAAGATGTTCAGAACCCGGCACATTGTCTAATCAATGCAGTCCGAACCATGCAGACAGAACTGAAGGACAAAGATTTTTTTTTTATGATGCATTTTTTTATTCTATAAATTAAATATTTAAAATACAATACGTGCACCTAAAACATTATTTAGCTTTATTCAATTTTTAATTATTCATTCATTGGTCATTTTAATCATTGAATGAATGGTTCTTATATCAATTTAAAAATAAAAACTGACAGTTTTTAATTGAATTAATCAGAATTGTACCCCATTAAAACCCACGTGTAAACAAATGCTTAGTCATACTCTGACAAGTTGTACAATTACCTGATCAAGACTTTTTTTAAATGTCAATGTATAAAATGATATCAGACTTACTTTCAGTGGATTCAGCCAAATGATCCAGATTCAAATACTGCAAAGTGACTTTTAGAAAATATATTCCACTTGTTTTCACAGATTACCAAAACAAAAGCTTCTACCATATCCACAACCTTCTGTCTACCCCTAAATTGGAGGCAGTCCTTTTATAACTGCAAACACAACTTATCCCCCCTGAGGTTTCAGGGACTGTGAGAGGATGTGAATGGTGTGTGTGTGTGTGTGTGTGTGTGTGTCTATCTTGTGCAGATAAAAAGCAGTCTTTTGGAAGAGAGTAGGATGGAGAGAGTGTGTGTGTGTGTGTGTGTGTGTGTGTGCGCGTGTGTGTGTGTGTGTGTGTGTGTGTGTGTGTGTGTGTGTGTGTGTGTGTGTGTGTGTGTGTGTGTGTGTGTGTGTGTGTGTGTGTGTGTGTGTGTGTGTGTGCATTTTGAGGTTATTGTGACTGAACATGTCCCTGATAACACTTCCTGCTGCCGTATGATCATCCATTATGATGTCATCCTTAAGGGCCCCAAGAACAAAGTTATCTCCAATGAGGAGCTAGTCCTTAAGCCGGCATTTTCAGACACATTTTACACATACACACCCTGATTTCACCATGCCACATTAGTACCACCCAAAATCATGGGCAGTGATAGTACACCTCCACGGAAAAACTGAGTAATGCAACCTTTACAGCTGCCAAGGGATCAATTGAGAATCAGTTATTGTGATTTTCTTTAAAGGTCCCATATTATGCAAAATTCACTTTTGCATGCTGTTTGGACATAAATGTGTGTTGGCAGTGTGTGTACACAACCACCCAATAGTGATAAAACTCCACTCACTCTTTTTTTATAAATCCCCATAAATCATCAGCCGTGTCTCCCAACTACCTGTTTTCAGAACGCTGTTTTAGTGACATCACTAAGCACAGGCCCCGCCCACGAGTGTTGACAGACACTGCCGTTCTTCTAACATAGACCTGCCCTGATCGAGTTCACAGCTGCTGCACTGACGAGAATGTCTCCCAAGCGTTGTAGGTGTTGTGTGGCTGGATGTATTAATCCACATAGCTCTCTCTCTATTTACTCTCGAAATCTGAGGCAGCCGCTGAAGATGAGGTGGAATTATTTTGTTTTTAAAGAAAATGCTCCCTCAACTCTACCGAAATTCGTTTATGTACTTGCGTCATGAACTTCTTATATCTTACTGTTTACTCAACTCTTACGGTGATTTTCTGAATATAACTGACGCTTCATCTTTTGTGTTATGTACAATAAACTTTATTAAATCAGTATATGTTTGATCATCATTCGGACCTGGTCTGAAACAGCAGACTTGTAACGTTCGGCTATTAATAGTGGATACATACTATTCGCCTTATTCACCTGGCGGCCATTTTGAAAACTCGAACGCCGTTGAGGGGTACACAAACCCGGAAGTTTGATTCCGACGCAGCAGCACCAGCAATGGAAACCCCAGTGTGGACCACCAATCTTTCCAATTGTATTGATCAGACTCAATCTGACTCCTGTACATCCTCCTCCTAGCTAGGAAAACTGATGTGATGTATCCCCTAGGTTAGCTTGTGACTAGAAGCTAAATACCACACACCGATCACGCCTGCGCCTCTCTCTCTCTCCCTCACACACACACACACACACAGAGTTAGATCGCACCCGCGCCTCCATTTTTATACCGTGTAACGTTATTGTCCGTGTAAATTCGTGCACCGAACCGTGACGCCCGTACCGTTTTGGTTCAATACGAATACATGTACCGTTTCACCCTACTCAGGATATGCTTATACTAGTGAATCTGTGGTGGTAGATTTTAATAACATACATACTACTGATCTTTGGTGAAACGTTTGTCCTCTGTTGGATTTTTTCCTGTGTGATGAGGTGCAGCGGTGACCACAGCAGTGAGGCGCCATTGCACTGAGAGAAATCGCGTTGTAAGAACTACCGGAAGTGGTAAGTGTACCCCTCAGGCTCGGTGGAACATTCGAGGTGAATAAGGCCAGAGACAATTTATATAGAGACATGCCACTTAATCAATCCTCAATACAACTATATAGGGAAAACCCGTAACGCCAAAGATGGCGGTTGTATGCACATGCCCCGCCCCTCCCGCTGGAAAGCCAATCGTCTGCTTTTAGTAGTCAAGCCGGGAAACATGTAAGCCTATCGTCTGGTTCCACTGACGCATGCGCACAGTTGAGGTTTGCGACAGCGGAGACGAGAACCCTTGCGCATGCGTAGTAAACGTATAACCTGTGGAGAAAAAGGCCTTTTAAACCTTATTTTGGGGCAAAGTCATCAAACTTTTTCAGCGATTTTTATCATATTTACTGCTGTTTCTATACAAGCAGTTTTTATGTCCCGGTGACCAGTGAAAGTGCAGTTCTGACTCTCTGACCATTCATTTAGATAGGAGCCTGGTCTTCTTAGTCAGAAATAGCTGCCCGGAGGCGTTGCCAAGATGGCGGCCGAGTGGCATGACTTGCCTAAAAGGACTTTGATAAGGCGAATAGGCCTACAAGCAGATGACAAATACGTTATAACCGTAATTAAACTACTAAACTATACCTGTTCCATCTCTATACAGCACTCTGACTCTGTAGGCATTATTGTCCGACTCCGGGAGAGTTTCTGATTTTATTATCATCAATCCGTGAGATGATTGTCCTGAGAGACTGAGCGCGAGCTCATGAAGCTCCGCCCCCTGTGTCGTGCAGCAGCAGCTTATTTGCATTTAAAGGGCACACACTAAAACAGCGCGTTTTTCTGAGCCCCAAAAAGTGACAATTTAAACATGCTGTAAAAAATTATCTGTTTTTTTTTTTTTTTAGCTACAACTTCACATACACACTCTGGGGACATCAGATACTTATTTTACATCTTGTGAAAAGGGGTATAATAGGGGACCTTTAACATGACTATAATTATCAACACTGTCACAATTCTCAGTCTTCATGTTTTGTATTGTTTAACTGCTTGTACATAGGCGATGTGTTTGTAATTATAATTATGTTCAAGAAACATAAGTTAATACTGAGTGACTTACATTTTAGAAAGTTACTTTGTCTGTTTTTTCCTCGTCAACAAAAGTAGTTCCTGTTGCGTGTCTCCAAGGAACACTGTTGTTATCTTCCTGAATTAAACGGCTGAGTGAATGATTCAATGGCTCACTCACAAACATAGACTTGTTTTATTCATGGATTAATCCATGTTTTAATTGCACCGCGAGGAGGCGAGGAACGAGGAGTGAGGAAGCTTCCAGAGGATCTGTGAGTGAGGATGCACATCCAGAAGTCTTTCTTGTCGAAAAACTCTTTAAATAAATTCTTCTCCCCCTTCACATCTGTTACAATAATTTCAATTTATGAATTTATGTTTTACCGCAGTTTAAATAAACCATATCTCACATATTTCAACAGGGCATCTTGCTTTATTATTATTTATCATGAATTTCTTAAATAACTAAACTAATAACATAAGGGCAGATCCTTTCAGCACAGCTGATGACGATTTGAACTGACGCTCGAGTGATCAAAAATATTCCAATATACAAATAAGATTTCCTTCTAATCTTCCACCCTCATTTTCTTTCCTCGCATCCTTTTCTCACATTCTAAGCTGATATGGAGCTGATACACAAGAAAAGGAAGCAAGGAAAGGAAATAAGGGTGCACAAATAAGAATTGATAAGCAACCCTCCAGTTACTTTGTTCATGAATAATGAATCAGTTGAATGAATGATTCAAATGACTCACTCATGAAGACGTAATTTGTCGCCACCTACTGGCGAAACGATGTAACCTACAGAAAGAGTAGGCTATGGCATTCTGATGAACATACGGTACCTATTATCATACATTCATTATTATTATCAAATGACATAATTATGAAATAGTATAACATTATTTAATACTAGGTTAATATTACATATCATTTAAGTTGTCCTGGCAAAGACATTAACTGAATTAATATGAAATGGGATAGATTACATTACATTTTATTTATAAAGTGTCAGTCTTTGTGTTATGGTGCCACCTACAGGAATGAAATGTCTACGACATGACAGACTGACTCCCATCACACCACACAATAAATCTAGAGCAAGGCACACTACATCAGAAGTGAACATTTGTTTAGGGCGGACAGGCTGTCAGGTGAAGACAAACTGTGTGTTTGTGGATGGATTGAGTGGCCATTTATTTTGGTCATTAAGAAATCCATCTCTACTTCTAGCTAGGCCCATCAACCTCACTACCCACTGCTATTTATGGACCCTCTCAGAGTGCTTCTGTCATTCTCCTTCATGAAATCATCAGCATTTTCATAAAGGGAGAAGATGGGAAAATGCCTACACTTTTAGATCTCTCTCAGGGGAGCGCTGGATATCTGTGAATGATAGAATAGCTTTTGAAGAAATGATCCATCAGCACTCAGTTGCCTTTATAGTCTTCTCAGCAGAGGCTGTCTGTGATGTAGAATGCTGTCAGTGTCTGTAGGCTATGAGATAAAAAAGATCAGAAGTTCGATTTTTGTATGTACATGAATGTACCGGTATGTATACACAAAGCACCCAGACAAAGAAACACAGCTCACAACAAATAACAATGACAGAAACAGATTATGCGTTAAACAATATCATTATTGGTCCAGTTCTTAACCCACCCTGACAGTTATGTAATGTATATTGTGTTAATATAATTCAAACATGGGACACATTTACATATAAAGTGACCGCATAAACTACTTAGACATTAGCGAGACTCAAAAATCAAGTATTGCACTGGATTCAAAACTAAATATCAAACAAGTGGCTTTTGAAGAATGATTTTTTACGTTTGATCTAATTTTTCAGGCCATATTTAAAATATATATATATTTTTTTTTTTTTATTACTGTTAACCAGTCTCAAGATAATTTCATTTTTATGGATGTATAAAGTCTTATATCAAGATGTCCTAGCTGAGTCTCACTATATTTGACCACCAGAATATGTCCAACTATCTTTTTGTCTTCCCTTCAAAATGAAAATGACATAAAATATGAATAAAATATAAAAATGCCATTGATTATGTTATATTTGTGGGCTTTTTGTTGGCAGTATGAGCATGAAGTCTGGACTCTAATACCATCTGATAATGCAATACCAACATTTTGCCACAGGGAAGCAGTCTCTAATCGAAGGAGACAGTTTGGGGAGCTCAGCATAGCTTGTATTTGAATTACCATGAACAAAAGGTTGGACCCTCTTTCAATATTTGAACTGATTTTTCTCTCTTGATCCTCTAATGTGCTGGATTGAAGCCAGCAGTCTGAATGGAGCAGATGCCAGCTGGAATTCATCCACCCACTTCATATAGTGATCAGCACTAATGAGAAAGATGAGGATCATTTCAAATATTACGTGGGCCACTGGTATTTTTCTAATAATCTGATTCTACATTCAAAGAAAAAAATCAACAAATATAGATAATGCAAATTGGGTACTTCAGATGGTTTAATGTGATCCTATCTGCTTGTATAATGAAATTTAATGATCACTTCGAGGAGCCTTCCTTTATTGAAAACTGTCCATTATGTTCTTCTATTCTCCTCTACCCACAACAAGCAAACAGAGTTGTGTGACAGTAATTCAGACAAAACGATGAGAGGAGACTTTCCCTTGATGCCTGTCTACACAGCACTGAGTGTATTTAATTAACGTAATACATCACCATATTTTCTGAATCTCTACCCTGTTGTCAGATGGCTCAGTAAATGAGGAACAGATGTGAGGAACAAAAAGTACTAAGGTAATTCTTCCTCAGACAAGAGACTGTGGAGAACAGTTGGGAAATGTTCCCACAGAAAGTTAAATCCAAAGGCGTGTTTGTTGTTAAACACCAGATATTTGAGGGCTTTTAATCCCTTAGATATTATGTCTATAAAATGAGATATGCAGAGATTTACTCATTGGAAATGCCACATTTCCAGTGATATTACTGATATAGTTCAGTAGTTTAGTTCTTTTATTTATAAAGCACATTTAAAACAGCCACAAGACTGACCAAAGTGCTGTACAAGCACAAAGCTATCAAAGAGAAACAGCTAAGAAACTACATGCAGATTTAAAACAGAAAATAAAAAAGTCAAATATACAAAATCAATAATTGAAACAAGGAGAGGAGAGACATTAACAAGTTTTAAAAGCTAAAGAAAACAAATGAGTTTTCAGCAGCGATTTAAAAACTGATAAAGTAGGAGCTAGGCCTACTCTAAGTTGTGCTGGCAAGCTGTTCCACAATCTAGGCCCCACCACCGAAAAGGCTCTGTCTCCTCTGCGTTTGAGCCTAGTACAAGCCAAGGAACTAGTGATGTTACATTTGACACTGAAGCTTCAAAGTGTGTATCGAGTACGCAGCGCAATCTTATGGAGCGAATTATGTGCCATAATTAAACAAACAAATCCAGCATTTCGCAAACAAACTCGATCTGCTTTGCAAAGGAAAACTTGACTCGCAAACAAGCAGAAAGCAATTTGCATAAACAAAGGTCAATTTGAGCGAAAATGCAGAGTAACCAATAATGTGTTTTACAAATATAAATAAATGAGCCAAGATAATATTTCACAAATAAATACAAACCATCCTACAAATCGCATGTAACATTTGAACAAATACCAAATCTAGTGGATACAAATGCATATCTCTCTGTTACGATTGTGAGATCTCTCGGGTCGATTTTCTCACAAAATGCAGATGAGTAACTTCCTCTTCTAAAACAGCAGATGGCGCTAAAATAGGGGATTCATTTAGCGCTAGTCTCCCGGGAGAAGCACTGATTTGAAACGTGCTTGCCTTTGCCTCCAGCTGAGGAAAAAGTTTCTGTCTTACTTTATTTATAATAAACATCTTGAGGTTTTCTTTTGCAAAATGTTTATTACATAGACAGAAATCCACATTAGCACTTAGTAACCGGTGCCCAGGGCATTCGCGGGCCATGCCCCCATAAACGAGTTACTGTGTTCTCATGTCTCATATCTGTGTAAAATCACAGATCTAATTACCTTTTTTTTCATGTGGCATTTTGTCCTCAACAATGTTAAAGGCCCAGTGGCCTTGTAATGAACATTTTGCAAAAGAAAACCTCAAGATGTTTATTATAAATAAAGTAAGACAGAAACTTTTTCCTCAGCTGTAGGCAAAGGCAAGCACGTTTCAAATCAGTGCTTCTCCTGGGAGACTAGTGCTAAATTGCTAGTGCTAAAACAACCTCTGCTCACGGACACAATCTCAGCTGAGCCCTGCCCACAGAGCTCACCACAGACAGACTGTGACATACTAGAACTGCTCCAACATTCAGCACCCAAGGACTACTTGCTGGAAAACCAGGACAGCATTTTACAGCCTCCAATAACACCAGAGAAACAGCCCCCTCCAGCCTCTACCCTATCGCCAGACACGTTATCCCTATCTCCAGCATCTCCACAGCATCTTCTGTGTTTCTCAGAGAAAATGGAAAAACTGGTGTTTGCTGGAACCAAACTATCTGCAAGCCCCCAGACATCAACCAAAAAAAGTCAGGCCCCAAAACCACGAAAGCCTGCGGGCCCAGCTCGCTCTCCGCTTGTGAGAGCTCTTCGGCCTCTGCAAAAACGCCAGGGCCCACACCCTCCTCCATCGGCTCGAGGTGAACCAAAAACAACTGATACCAGCTCTCAGTGATATGTGCCGGGTCCTCGCTATGATAACAGTAACTTTCTCAAATGTTTACAGAACACGCGGGAACCCAGTGTGCCTGTATCTTTCTCTATTGCTGTTCAATTACATGATAGAAAGTCTAAGGCCCTCAAAAGCCGTACAGCAAACCCATCTAATCTGGTGCCTATTGCACGCCAAACTAAGACAAAAGTAACAAAAAGTAAGACTGTTAAGTTAGCACTTTTAAACATCCGCTCACTTAAAAATAAATCACTTCTAGTCAATGACTTAATAACCACATACAACCTGGATGTTATGCTTCTAAATGAAACTTGGCTAGAAGACAGCTGCAGTGCAACAGTCCTAAATGAAACATCCCCTCCTAACTTTACTTTTATGAGTGTCTGCAGAGCTGCTAGGAGAGGAGGGGGAGTAGCTGCTCTTTTTAAAGATGTCTATCAATGTAAGCAAACATCATTTGGTAACTACCCCTCTTTTGAATATCTGGGTATTGTGTTAAAAGGTGCCCCACGTATTTTACTTACCATTATTTACAGGCCTCCAAAATACTCTCCAGCCTTTGCTGAGGACTTTACAGAACTGTTATCAACAATTTCCTCAGAGTTTGACTGTTTTGCTATTACTGGAGATTTTAACATTCACATAGATAATGCAGAAAACAATATGGCAAAAGAAATCAAAACTGTTTTAAAAACTTTTGATCTGACTCAGCATGTACATGGTCCCACACACAATCGTGGACACACTCTAGATTTACTTATCAGTAAGGGTTTAAACATCTCATCGATTGTTATTAAGGATGTAGCACTGTCTGATCATTTCTGTATTTTCTTTGATATATTGATCTCTCCTGCCATTGAAGCTAGATCTGTGTCTGTCAAGAAGAGATGCTTAAATGAGAACACTAGTGTGCTATTTACGAAGGCTATATCTTTAAAACCAAGCATATCTGCTGACTCTGTTGATTTTCTCCTTGATTCCTTTAACTCAAAAGTCAAAAGTGTAATTGATGATATTGCTCCTGTGAAAGTCAGGAAGAGTGTTAGACAAAAAGCACCTTGGAGAAACACAACAGCTGTGCAAAATATGAAAATAACATGCAGAAAAGCAGAGCGCATGTGGCGGAAGACAAAACTTGTAGTCCATTATAACATCTACAAAGACAGCATCCATGCTTTCAATATGGAACTAGGCAAAGCTAGACAGACTTTCTTCTCAAATATTATAAACAGCAACTTAAACAACACACGCACTCTTTTTGCTACTGTAGAGAGACTGACAACCCCCCCCCCCCCCCCCAGATTCTCAGTGAAATGCTCTCAGACGGCAAGTGCAGTGAGTTTGCTTCTTTCTTCTCTAAGAAAATTAATAATATCAGAAAGGTGATCAGCACATCATTGAGCCGCACTGGGGTCAGACAGTTCAGATCACAACCTGAGAATGTAGTTACTATGTCTAATTTCAAAGAAATTGATGGCAAAATTTTGGAAGAAACCATACAGCACCTTAAAACATCAACCTGCGTCCTTGACGCACTCCCCACATCTTTCTTCAAAAGTGTGTTAAACAGTTTAGAAGCAGATCTCCTAAAAGTGGTTAATGCCTCACTTCTTTCTGGTAGTTTTCCAAACTCCCTGAAAACTGCAGTTGTCAAGCCCCTCTTGAAAAAGAGCAATCTGGATAAGACTATATTAAGCAATTATAGACCGATCTCAAATCTTCCTTTCATAGGCAATATCATTGAAAAAGTTGTCCTCAATCAGCTGAACAAATTCTTAAGTTTGAATGGATACTTTGACAATTTTCAATCTGGATTCCGATCGCATCACAGCACAGAGACAGCGCTCATAAAGATAATAAACGATATTCGCTTAAATACTGATACAGGCAAATTATCAGTGCTGGTACTACTCGACCTCAGTGCTGCATTTGACACTGTCGATCACGACATACTTCTTGACAGGCTGGAAAACTGGGTGGGGCTTTCTGGGATAGTCCTAAAATGGTTCAGGTCAAACTTAGAAGGGAGAGGTTATTATGTGAGTATAGGAGACCATAAGTCTGAGTGGACATCCATGACATGCGGAGTCCCTCAAGGCTCAATTCTTGCACCACTCCTAGTCAACCTGTATGCTCCCAATGAGCCAAATAATGAGAAAGAACCGGATCTCTTACCACAGCTATGCAGACGACACACAGCTCTACTTAGCCCTATCGCCTAACGACTACAGCCCCATTGACTCCCTGTGCCAATGCATTGATGAAGTAAACAGTTGGATGTGCCAAAACTTTCTTCAGTTAAACAAAGACAAAACTGAAGTCATTGCGTTTGGAAACAAAGAGGAAGTTCTCAAGGTGAATGCATACCTTGACGCTAGGGGTCTAACAACTAAAAATCAAGTCAGGAATCTTGGTGTGTCTCTAGAGTCAGACCTTAGTTTCAGTAGTCATATCAAAGCAATAACTAAATCAGCATACTATCATCTGAAAAATATTGCAAGAATTAGATGCTTTGTGTCAAGTCAAGACTTAGAGAAACTTGTGCATGCTTTCATCACCAGCAGGGTGGATTACTGTAATGGACTCCTCACTGGCCTTCCTAAAAAGACCATAAGACAGTTGCAGCTCATACAGAACGCTGCTGCCAGGATTCTGAGCAGAACCAGAAAATATGAACATATCACACCAGTCCTCAGTTCTTTACACTGGCTCCCAGTTACATTTAGGATTGATTTTACAGTATTATTACTGGTATATAAATCATTCAATGGGTTAGGACCTCAATATATTGCAGATATGCTCACTGAAGATAAACCCAACAGATCACTCAGATCATTAGGATCACATCAGCTAGAAATACCAAGGATTCACTCTAAGCATGGAGAGTCTGCTTTTAGCTATTATGCCAGCCGCAGCTGGAACCAGCTTCCAGAGGAGATCAGATGTGCTCCTACAGTAGTCACATTCAAATCCAGACTCAAAACACATCTGTTTAGCTATGCATTTACTGAATGAGCACTGTGCCACTGTTTGTCCGACTGTTTTTACTGTACTTTATTTTATTTTTTAATCTAAACTGTTTTAATTATCCTTATTTGTTTTGATTATTTTAATTTCTTTATTGTAAACTGTTTTAATTATGGTTATTTCTTTTTATTTTTTATTTTTATTTTTTATTTTTATTTCTTCTATGCAAAGCACTTTGAATTACCATTGTGTATGAAATGTGCTATATAAATAAACTTGCCTTGCCTTGCCTTGCCTAAATTAATCCCCTATTTTAGCGCCATTTACTGTTTTAGAAGAGGAAGTTACTCAACTGCATTTGTGAGAAAATCTGCCTGGATACATTTGTGAGAAAATCGAGAGATCTCACATTCGTAACATACAGATATGCATTTGTATGCATTTGGTATTTGTTCAAAGGTTACATGTAATTTGTTAGATGGTTTGTATTTATTTGTGAAATAGCCTTATCTAGGCTAATTTATTTATATTTGTAAAAAAACAATATTGGTTATACCAAAATGCTGCATTTGTTTGTTTAATTATGGCACATAATTGGCTCCATACAATTTCTTATGAAGCCGGCTGGAGTGTGTAACATTTCACTTTCATTGCCAGCTCGCTCTGACGGTTCCATCGCTCTTGAAAGTCAGATTTAACAATGTGTGTGAACATAGATAGACTGTGAAATGTAAGTAACGTGTGTGAAGGGGTGTGAAGTAGACAATAATGAGGTTAGCGCCACCCACAGCTTAGGAATAGGTTGTACGCATATGTCGGAGCTGAAAATAGACAGGCGAACAGACAGGCAGCAAAATAAACACATTAATCGATACTCTTGCGGACACATCGATGCATCGAATCGTCGGCTGTATAATCGATGGATCGATACGAATCGATTAATATTTTTACACCCCAATAGAGTGCCAAAGTTACGACGTCACTCTGTAGGCCAAAACGCGGAAGTGAGTTAGCATTTTAGCACTCCCGTTTCCCTCGCTCTAAAGTCTATGGGATTTTTTAATGGGTTTTTGCTAAATCGCCTGAAATAAGGTCTGTGGTGAACAAAGCCTCTAAATATTTTCACGTTTTGATCTATGACATAGAACACACAGTTATAACCTGCTTGTGGTTTTTTACACATTATTGTGTCTGCTTGTGTTTTTTAAAAACTTTATATAGGCTTCAAAATGTATACATTTTGGATTAACTTTAGATGATCTTGATAGACAAAACGTGTAAGGGTCACAACTCTTTGTTAAACACAGATCTTATTTTTTGCGATTTTCCAAAAGTCTATGGGGAAAATGCATAGCTTTTCGATCGAGGGAACCCATGCGCCGCTAGCTTCCGAGTTGTCCTACAAAGTGACGTCATCACTTCGGCACTCTATTGTCTCAAGAGCAAGGAGTTGTAAAAAGCTAGAAGCGACAACAAAGGACACCTGTTTCTCTAAATGTTAATCGACTATCTAGAAAAACTCCCAGTTTCCGTACACATCTGGTATTAAAAACAGACAAATTACCTAGAGTGTTTTTGTCGAACTCAAATTTGTCAGATGGGCCAAAAACTATAACCTCTTGAATGTTCAATGTTAAAAAGTTAACGTTACTTGCCAGCCAGAGCTTTACCTTTTCCATTTGGGTGGCTGTAACAGGGTCATTTAGAAAAGGGGCGTGACAAAATACAGTCGTAAGCCTATAAATCCTAAAGGAAAACTCAGAACTACCTCATCGAGAGAATCTAATAAAGATTTAAATGCAGAAGGGTCATTTCTTGTCCGATATAATTTGATAATGCCAAACCACCACAGTTTTAAGTGCTGAAATGTGATGTTAGTATAAATATATTTGATTTAAAAAATCTTTAGTGACCACACTGTACATGCATACTACATTAATATTATTCTTACTTGTATTGTTTTGTAATATACTAGTATGTTTGGAAGCAACCATTTATAATCCTTTTTTGTTTGTTTGTATGTTTTTGTTTCATTTGTGTTTTGTTGTTGAATCAGAGAGTAAGAAATACCTCTGCTTAATTTCATCCTTATTTTTGGTCCATATGTCAAAACAAACACTGTATTGTCTTTCTCTTATTATCTCTCTGATTGGAAAAACATCAATAAAAAGAGTTAAACTAAAAAAAAATCTTTAATGAAACAGTCACATGTTTGTTACACTGGAATCTTGAAGTGGGTGCAGTGCAAAACCAGCTTTGCACTATAGGTAGCCTATAGGCCTACTGTCTGGAATGGAAACAGTTTGGAAAAAAAAAAATATATATATATATATATGTATTTAAACATGTAATCGTCTTGTAATGTTTTGTACGATTTAACTGCTTGTCCGTATAGAATTATGTGTTTGTATTTATAAAACAGTTCAATAAACAATAAGTTCATATTGACTAAACATTTTGGATCGTGTCTGTTTTTGCGCCAACTAAAATGGTTCCAACTCTCAAACAAAGTAACAGAATTGGAAAACCACATAAAACATTTGCGAATAAAGCACCGTTTCCATCTCATGTGTTAAAGAACATCACTTCCTGGGAAATAAGCGACAAATAACTGCTGTTGCTGTAATCGGGGAGGCCTTTTTGGCTCTTTTTTATATCATAAATTACTTGCGCCTCAAAACGCACAGATGATGTTCAAAGGCAGAGTCAAGTTATCCAATCTGTTTAGGTAAAGTCACGTGAGACTTGTTGCACATCAAGGGCTTTATTCAGTAAATGTGTTTTTGAACAAATCACTTGAGTAAATGATTCAGTGACTGCAGCTCTGGCTGCAACCGAAATCGCATACTTGCCTACGATATCCGAATTCAAAGTACTTATAAAAGTGTAACATTAGGCAAAAAGTAGATGACCTATTTCCAGTGAGATTCTGAAGTGTGCATACGATGGACACTTTACTATCCCATGAGGCCACAGGAGAGGATTTGTGAATGACAGGGAATGACAGGGAATGACAGCGACGCAAATTATACTGGTAGGTCACATGATAATATGGCGAAATTTAATGTCGGTGTTTAAAAGAGATATAGGACGATACGATTCACACTGGGTAGAGTCTTTATCTTTTTTAAGGAGGAGTGTAATAGATGCTTGAGAAAAAGTTGGAGGTAGGGAGCCTGCCTCCAAAGTTCCCTTTCAAGGGAACTCGAGCTGCGTTTGAGACGCGGTGGGAACGCTCTGCGTGATTGCGTCATGAAGCACGTGTAAAATCAGTCCAATGGAAGTCCGATACGTCATGGGTGACGTCATAGACCAGGAAACTATAAAGCACCCTTGCAAACAGACCGCGCCAGCTTCTGTTGTCTTCAGCAAGCGCTCTCTGTGATTCTGTCCTTGTCTATTTATTGTTGTCTGTCCGATCACATTGCTATATATATATATATCATTATGGCGAGCAAGCAAGATTACAAACGTTGTGTTGTTCCCTGCCCTCGTTTCATTACGGGTGGGGACACACATCAGATGTGTGTTGCTTGTTTGGGAGTGGAGCATGCCCAGTCAGTCCTCGAGGGGGCTGATTGTGAGCATTGCATGAGTTTGTCCATGAAAACTCTCCGCTCCCGCCGGGCATTCTTTGAGGAGGATGGTTCGGTTCGTGTTCCCCGTGGTGCGGGTCCCGCTGCTGCTGAGGCACAGCGGCGGCGTGCATCATGGGGTTCACAGATGGATCTAGTAGCGGGGTTTGAGACGGGCCCAGCCCTTTCTCAGCCCTTACCTGCTAGTTCCGGTGTCCCAGCCCAGGAAGGAGCCCGCCCTGCGGTTTCTCCTCCCCAGGTTGAGGCACCAATGTTGCGGCTATCCAGTTCTGAGGAACCGGATGTCGTTGATATGGGGGATTTTGAGTTTTCGCCAGCTCATATCCCCGATGATGAGGAGTTAATGGAGGTTTTATCTCGTGCTGTTACTAAATTAAATATTGAGTGGCCAGCTGATGATATTGATGTTGAATCAAAAAAGAGTCTTCTAGATGATCGTTATTTACCATCTAGATCACGACCTCCTCGTCGGGAGCTCCCGTTTTTTCCTGATCTTCACACTGAGGTGTCTAGATCATGGAATAAACCGGCATCTTTCAGAGTTCATAATCCTCAAACTAGTAATTACAGTAAAGTGAGAGGTATTGATGATTACGGTTATTTGACGATGCCTCGTGCGGAAGAGACGCTTGCGAGCTATCTCTCCCCCGAGTCAGCGTCATCACTGAAAGCCCCGACGTTACCCACCAGACCATTAAAAAATACATCAATGCTGGTGGGTAAAGCGTATTCGGCAGCAGGTCAGGCGGCAGCATGCCTTCATACTATGTCGATATTACAAGCCTATCAAGCTGACCTGCTGAGGGACATAGATGATTGTGAGGAAGTTAGTGCTGATGCAATTCGAGAATTACGTCGCACGACAGATCTATCTCTCCGGGCCACCAAGGAGACGGCCAAATCTGTGGGCCGTTCTATGGCAGCCCTGGTGGCCACGGAACGTCATTTATGGTTGAATCTTTCTGAGATAAAGGATAAAGATAGATCTGTTCTTCTGGACGCACCGGTTTCTCCTACAAGTCTGTTCGGCGATGCTATAAATTGTGTTGTCGATAGGTTTCAAGAAAATAAAAAACAAGCGGCTGCGTTTCAGAGGTTTCTTCCTCGCCGGTCTAATGTCCCCGAGGCTGCACGCAATATAAAGGTTGAGCAGCCTCGTCCGTCTACGAGCTCCTCATATAGATACCAGCAGAAACAGAGCGTTGCTGCTCGGGCTCCTCCACAATCTGGGGTTCCCGAGTGGCGTTCGCAGTCCAGGCCTGCTGGGGGCAGACAGAATCCGAGGACTGTCATGCCTAAAAGAACCTGGACTAAGAAGAAGTCCTGACGCCAAGTGTGCCAGGCTTCTGAGGGTGGTCCCCTCCAGGGAGGAACGATTCCGAGGAACCGTTTCTCTTTGGCGCCCTCCGGGGGGCGGTTCTCCGAGGAGAGTCGCAGCGTTGCCACATCGGTTGTTCCCTGCCGGTTCGCCGTTTCAGGGCACCGAGGTGTCAGCGTCCCCATGCAATCCTCTGAGGAGGATTGTAGAACGGTCAGTTCGGTTGTTCCCTGCCGGTTCGCCGCTTCAGGGCGCCGAAATGATTGTTCAACCAAATCCAGAGGCCAGTCTCGAGAGACTGGTTCCCTTATCAGAATTTCTGGCAGCGTGGAAACTTCTGCCAAATATTTCTTCATGGGTCCTGCATATAATAGAAAAGGGTTACAGAATTCAGTTCGGTTCTCGTCCGCCCAGATTTCAAGGGGTCCTTCCCACAGTGGTGGACCCACAGCAGGCTCTGGTTATGGAGCAGGAAGTTCTGACACTTCTTCAAAAAGGAGCGATAGAGGGGGTGCCTCCTCCCAGCAGAGAGTCAGGGTTTTACAGCCGTTACTTCATTGTTCCGAAAAAAGATGGAGGGTTGCGTCCTATTCTAGATCTGCGCCAGTTAAACAGCAGAGTTCAGAAACTCAAGTTCAGGATGCTCACACTAAAGCAAATTGTATCACAGATTCAGTCCGAGGACTGGTTTGTCACAATAGACCTGAAAGACGCTTACTTTCATGTATCCATCCATCCTCATCACAGGAAGTTCCTGAGGTTCGCTTTCGGGGGCGAAGCTTACCAGTATCGGGTTCTACCGTTTGGCCTAGGTTTATCACCCCGCACCTTTACAAAATGCGTGGATGCAGCTCTGGCTCCTTTGAGACTCCAGGGCATTCGCGTATTAAATTATATCGACGATTGGTTGATTTTAGCTCAGTCAGAGCAGTTGGCAGTTCGGCATCGAGATGTCGTTCTGTCTCACATAAAGGAGTTGGGGTTGCGGCTCAACATCAAGAAGAGTGTTCTCCTCCCTGCTCAGAGGACCACTTTTTTAGGTGTAATTTGGGATTCTACCACAATGCAGGCACGTCTATCTCCTGCTCGGATTTCTGCGATCCTCACAGCCGTAAAGAATGTAAAACTAGGCCAGTCACTCACTGTGAAACAGTTTCAGAGACTGTTGGGGCTCATGGCAGCAGCGTCCAACGTGATTACTTTTGGCCTGCTGTACATGAGACCCCTGCAGTGGTGGCTCAGAACCAAGGGGTTTTCTCCGAGGGGAAATCCGTTCCGCAAGATCAAGGTCACGCGGCTATGCCTTCGTGCCTTGGTCATGTGGAAGAAACCTTGGTTCCTCGCCCAGGGCCCAGTGCTGGGGGCTTCTTGTCGACGCGTCACGCTTTCGACGGATGCTTCCCTCACGGGATGGGGGGCGGTCATGAGTGGCCGCTCGGCGCAAGGTCTTTGGCAGGACCATCATCTGTCATGGCACATAAATCGCTTGGAGATGATGGCGGTATTTCGAGCTCTCAAATATTTCCTGCCAGACCTGAGAGGCCATCATGTGTTGGTCCGTACGGACAACACGTCGGTGGTATCATATATCAACCATCAGGGGGGTCTGAGGTCACGTCACCTTTGCAAGCAGGCCCATCAGATCCTCCTATGGGCCCAAGGGAAGTTGCTATCTCTCAGAGCAGTTTACATTCCGGGGCGTCAGAATGTGGGAGCAGATATACTGTCAAGGCAGGGGCTGAGGCCCGGGGAGTGGAGACTTCACCCCGAGGTGGTGGAGCTCCTTTGGGAGAAATTTGGTCGTGCTCAGATAGACCTTTTCGCATCCTCAAATACAACCCATTGTCCTATGTGGTTCTCTCTAACGCACCCAGCTCCTCTCGGACTGGATGCGATGGTGCAGGTTTGGCCGAGGCTTCACCTGTATGCTTTTCCCCCGATATCATTGCTCCCGGGGGTTCTGGAGAGGGTTCGCCGGGAAGGGGCCAGTCTGTTACTAATAGCCCCTTACTGGCCGACTCGAGTATGGTTCTCGGACTTGGTGTCTCTTCTGAGCGGCTCTCCTATGGAGATTCCAATCAGGAGGGACCTGCTGTCCCAGGTAGAGGGCACGATATTTCACCCTCGACCGGAGTTGTGGAAACTGTGGGCCTGGCCTCTGAGGGGGCCAGGCTCATAGAATCCGGTCTCTCGACTGAGGTCGTTGAGACCATTCTCCATTCCAGAGCCCCATCCACGAGAAAACTGTATGCACTGAAATGGAAATTATTCTCCACCTGGTGTGGTGAGCGTCAGTTAGATCCTGTTAACTGCCCTGTCGGTTCAGTTCTCGATTTTCTGCAAGACCGTTTCTCTGCTGGATTATCTCCTTCCACCTTAAAAGTTTATGTGGCGGCTATCTCGGCCTACCATACCCCTCTGGGGGGTACTTCTATTGGGAGAGATCCTCTGATTACTCGTTTTCTCCGTGGTACATTGAGGTTGAGACCTGCACTGCACTCCAGAGCACCGGCTTGGGATTTAGCCATTGTACTTGAGGGTCTGGCTCTAGCTCCGTTCGAGCCCATTGAAGAGGTTTCAGAAAAATTCCTCACTTTGAAAGCTTTATTTCTCCTTGCTGTTTCATCTATCAAGAGAATTGGAGATTTACACGCCCTGTCGGTTGCTCCGTCATGTTTGGAATTTGCACCTGGTATGGTTAAAGCATTTCTATACCCTAGACCGGGTTATATTCCTAAGGTCCCTGTCAATGTTGGGGGCCCAATAGTGCTGCAGGCCTTCTATCCTCCACCTTTTAATACCCCAGATCAGGAACAATTGAACCTGTTATGTCCAGTTAGGGCATTGGATGCCTACGTTCACAGAGCTGCCCTGTGGCGTAAATCAGAGCAATTATTTGTATGTTTTGGGTCACTCAAAAGAGGGTGCCCTGCATCTAAACAGGTTATGAGCAAGTGGATAGTCGAGGCTATTTCACTAGCTTATGAAGCGGCCGGTCAGCCTTCACCTATGGCTGTACGGGCCCATTCTACTAGGAGTATGGCGGCCTCTACGGCCTTAATTTCAGGGGTTTCCCTTCCTGATATTTGTAATGCGGCAGGATGGTCCTCTCCGCATACATTTGTCAGGTTTTATGACCTTGACCTCTCCACTCCAGGGGCTAGGTTGCTTGCTTCTTAGTGTGCGCAATGGACTTCACACAGAACGGGCATTTGTCACTATGGCGTAGTGGGTATGGGGTTCCCACCGCGTCTCAAACGCAGCTCGAGTTCCCTTGAAAGGGAACGTCTCAGGTTACGTATGTAACCCTGGTTCCCTGATAGGGAACGAGACGCTGCGTTTGCCTGCCATACTTCCTGCACACCCTGATCGACTTGCTTCAGACTTTTCAGAAGCTGGCGCGGTCTGTTTGCAAGGGTGCTTTATAGTTTCCTGGTCTATGACGTCACCCATGACGTATCGGACTTCCATTGGACTGATTTTACACGTGCTTCATGACGCAATCACGCAGAGCGTTCCCACCGCGTCTCAAACGCAGCGTCTCGTTCCCTATCAGGGAACCAGGGTTACATACGTAACCTGAGACGATTCTTTAAAAACTTCAAAAAGAATTGGTGCAAGTTTCTCCTTAAATTTTTTATAAAAATCAATAGGATTGTCACGGGTCTATGAAGGAGGACTCAAATGCAGAACAAGTGTTAACAGGTTTATTGACAAACAGTAGACAAGATGTGGTGGGAGAGGTGAACAGTCCAGACAAAAGGCAGGGATGAGACACAAAGACAGCCGTTGCAGCAAAACTTGCAGAGCAGCAGCTGTAGCTAGCACAAGAAGACTGTAGGCTGGAGAGTAGTGTTTGCAGAGCAGAAAGAGACCTGAGAGTACTAGCAATAGCCAGACAGGAACCTCCAAGGACAACAGCAAGGCACTCAGGGATCTCAGGCTAAGCACCAGGCTTGCACCAAAGCACAGAGTGCAAGCAGCCAGGGACGCTCTGCTAGCAGGACTGGAACTAGAGACTCAGGAGACAAGACAGACAGGACCAATGGCAGAACTAAAGCACTAACAAACTTCTACAAATAGATCACAATAGACTTAGGTAACAAGAAACTAGCTAAGTAGCACAGATGTAAACAGTAGCACAACATTCAACGAACTGGCAACACATGAGGGAAAGAGCACACACATAAAGGGAGTTAACAAGAGTAACAGGTGAGAACACTCAGACCAGGAACAGGTGAACACTCACGTAAACGAGAACTGAACCAAGGGAGCAGAGAACATGAGGAACAGGTGACAACACTCAGACAAACTAGACAAGAGGGCGTGGTACAGGAAAACGAGGCAGAAACAAAAGGAGCACATGGCCAACACAAACAAAACCACATGTTCAAGCACAACACGAACATAGAGACATGAAACAAAGACAACACAGACAAAGCTGCCAGAGCAAGACCCTGACAGTACCCCCCATCTAATGGACGCCTCCAGGCGTCCAAAACAGGCATAGAAGTCCAAGGAAGCAACAACTGGGGAGGCGGGTGGGGGAAACGCAGAGGGTGAGAAGGGAGGAATGGGAACTTGATAGGAGGTACTCTTGGACACAGGAACTGGCCTAACTGGTCTGGACTTCCAACTGGGCTTGACAGACTTGGGGGCAAAGACATGACTAGCAGGATTGGTGAAGGTCTTGGAATCAGGTACAGGGACTGACTCAGGAGTGCCCTCCTGAGCTGCACTGGCGTGCTCGGGGACTGACTCGTTAGCGCCCTCCTGGGCTGCGTTGGCGTGCACAGGGACTGACTCGGGAGCGCCCTCCTGGGCTGCGCTGGCGTGCACAGGGACTGACTCGGGAGCGCCCTCCTGGGCTGCGCTGGCGAGCACAGGGACTGACTCGGGAGCGCCCTCCTGGGCTGCGCTGGCGTCCACAGGGACTGACTCGGGAGCGTCCTCCTGGGTTGTGCTCTCTGGAGCTCTCTGGCTCTCTGGAGCAGCGGACTTGGAAACAGCCTCCTCTGAAGCTGGCTCGGACACAGTGCTAACCGAAGCAGCCGGGTCGGGAAACGCCCTCTCAGCAGCGGCGGGCTCGGGAAACGCCCTCTCAGCAGCGGCGGGCTCGGGAAATGCCCTCTCAGCAGCGGCGGGCTCGCATTCTGCGGTCCTGACAGGCTTGGCATAAATCTCTAGGGACTTGACAAGACATTCAGAGAAGGCCTCTGCAGCAATGACAACAGGCAGCTTGGGAATGACCTCTGTGAACATGACAGGACTGGGAGAAATTGTCTCTGAGGGAATGACATTACTAGTCAATGGCTTAGAAAATGGTTCTACTGGAATTGATACCTCAGGAACCACTGGACCTGGAGCTTGAGAATGGAGAATTGTAGACTGTTCTGCACAGGCCTTTCTCTTCTTCCTCCTTCGACGGGCTGATACTGTGTGCTGGATAGCCTCTGTAGTATCTACAGCTAACTCAGCCAAACCAGGCAGAATAGCCGTGACCGTCGACTCGGCAGTGACTGAAACAGACCTAGCAGACTCTGAAGTAACAGGAACACTCTGGGTAGTTACTGGGAAAACAGAGGTTAAGTCAGCAGACTCAGAGGTGGCTGGAACTGCCTTAATTGTCTGAGAGATGACAGCGGTTGACTTGACTGGGTCTTGAATAACAGATATTGAAGTGACTGGGACTGACCTGGATCCCTGAGAGATGGCGGTTTGTTTGACTGACTCAAGTGTAGCAGTGGTGGATTGGACTGCCCTATTCCGTCTGAATCTTAGTCTTTTAGTGGAAGCCAGAGGAGGATCATAAATGTGACGAGACAGGCGAGGAAGGGCAAGGTGGTTGAAAGCAGATTCCGGTGGACTTGGCGGCATTCCCCACTTACTGCGATTACCAAGGTACCTAGAGAAACCCCAGAAATCCAGAATCCTGAGAGAATCCATCTCCCATGCTGGCAGGGGGTCATCCAAGCAGGAGTTGAAAATGTCCTTGAGAGCAGCGTCATTATAATCTAGCCCCACAGACATGGTCCAAAAGAATTGGGCAAAATCCCCCACCTCAAAGCCATCCTGGCGAAGAGCAGTGAGACCACGATGACGAGACATTTTCTCCTGGATGTTAGCAGGTGGCAGGATCTTGATGCTCATTCTGCTGAGTCCTGAACTGGCCAGTTCGTTCTGTCACGGGTCTATAAAGGAGGACTCAAATGCAGAACGAGTGTTAACAGGTTTATTGACAAACAGTAGACAAGATGTGGTGGGAGAGGTGAACAGTCCAGACAAAAGGCAGGGATGAGACACAAAGACAGCCGTTGCAGCAAAACTTGCAGAGCAGCAGCTGTAGCTAGCACAAGACTGTAGGCTGGAGAGTAGTGTTTGCAGAGCAGAAAGAGACCTGAGAGTACTAGCAATAGCCAGACAGGAACCTCCAAGAACAACAGCAAGGCACTCAGGGATCTCAGGCTAAGCACCAGGCTTGCACCAAAGCACAGAGTGCAAGCAGCCAGGGACGCTCTGCTAGCAGGACTGGAACTAGAGACTCAGGAGACAAGACAGACAGGACCAATGGCAGAACTAAAGCACTAACAAACTTCTACAAATAGATCACAATAGACTTAGGTAACAAGAAACTAGCTAAGTAGCACAGATGTAAACAGTAGCACAACATTCAACGAACTGGCAACACATGAGGGAAAGAGCACACACATAAAGGGAGTTAACAAGAGTAACAGGTGAGAACACTCAGACCAGGAACAGGTGAACACTCACGTAAACGAGAACTGAACCAAGGGAGCAGAGAACATGAGGAACAGGTGACAACACTCAGACAAACTAGACAAGAGGGCGTGGTACAGGAAAACAAGGAGGCAGAAACAAAGGAGCACATGGCCAACACAAACAAAACCACATGTTCAAGCACAACACGAACATAGAGACATGAAACAAAGACAACACAGACAAAGCTGCCAGAGCAAGACCCTGACAAGGATACCCATCAAGGCCTGGGGACTTACCACTCTTCATTACCATAATGGCCTTACTAATTTCTTCAATCTCGAGGTTACGTTCTAAATCTACTGCCCTATCTGATTGCAAAGTAGGAATATCCAGATTGTTTAAGAAATTTTCCATATCCGTTGTATCTGAAGGGAATTCAGAAGTATATAATGAGGAGTAAAAGTTTTTGAAAATTGTATTAATTTCTTTTGGGTTGCTAACTAAAGTTTGATTTGAGTCTTTTATCTGAGAAATAAGTCGAGAGGCAGTTTGACGTTTCAGCTGATGAGCCAAGAGCCGACTTGATTTGTCTCCATATTCATAGTAAAGACCACGCGTCCTCATTATTAATTGTTCTGCATGAGAAGTGGATCATACTACACATATTCATACTTAAAGAACATACTTTTTAGCGGTTGAGGAGTAATTACAAAATAAGTACCTACTCAAGAGAGTATGCGATTTCGGACGATGAGAGCCTTTGTCTCTCATTTGGAAGGCTGCACTCAGGAGGTCGCATACGTCAACTTGAGGCTGCCTCATTTCTGCACAGTAACCATTACATTCCAAAGTAAGTAAGAAATTACAGTAATTTACACCACTTTTCTGAAATGGAACATCCTCGTCCTTCACCTCTGGAGGGTGCAGCCTTCCAAAAGAGACTGTTTCATTCATGAATGGATAAGTATTCAATGAAACACATATTATAATAAAATGACACTATTAAGAAATATTATAACATCATTTAATATAAAAAAAATGTTGATCACTGTACCCAAGTGTGAATAATACACAATACATAATTTTAGGTGGTCTTAAGTTGTGTCCATGTCAGTGGGCCTCAGTGAGCAGGGTGATTTGGGGGCTCTCTGGGGCTTGCAGAGGGCTGGCCAAATCAGACACCACTGAACAGATCTGCTGTTTCTGCGCCATTTCTTTATTCAGATTATTCACCTCACCCTCTCTCTTTTTCAGCTTCATCTGTGAGATCCGTTTCTTCACTGCAGGGGCCTGTGAACACACACACAGTAAAATCTAGGGCTGACAAATAATGATTACATTTTAATAAATGTATAACATTTATATTATAACATTTATGTATATTATGTATTATGTATGTATAACATTTACATATTATTCAATGTATACATTTTAATAAATAAATAATTACACAATATGCCTGTTATATATCAGGGGAAAGGGGGGACTGTACACAGGTACACAGGCCCCTATATAGTATATAGTATGTACATATTTGCTAAGAAACACCCCCAAATGAAGATAAAAGGCATTACATTATAGTGGGAGTCGAAAGTATTTGTCTGCATTTTTTTAATAGGTCTAACATCAAACAAACAGGAACAGATTCATGCTCCATTTATAGCGCTGAGATTATGAGCTCAGGAAAGAACTAATTTGTTGGTGCTGCTAAAAATCTATTAATTGCACAGTGTGGAGTTTCTTTATAAAACCCAAGGCAGCCTGTGGCAAACAGCATGGATTTAGACCGTACATATGTTCTGAAGATCAAACACACACACACTCTACTTATCAATCACTGATTCTAATCCACTGTTGCCATTGAGTGTACCTTTTCATAGCTTTCATTTGGTATACAGTTGTGATGGCCCACTCTTCTGCTGCTTCTGCCCGTTCTCTCTGCACTAAAGCCCTGTAGAGAAAGCATTTATTTTAGACGGCACTTGGTTGAGCTATGAAGCCACTTAAAGGAGAACTCCGGCGCAAAATGAACCTTTGGTCTAATAAAACATTGGTACCTAGTCAACCGTTCTCTGAGATTTGTTTTCATGATAATCGAATGTAAAGAGTTTTATCTCTAAAAACTGTTTAGCGTATAACGCTAGTAATGGGGGCATTTAATAAGTAAAAAGAAATCGCTAGTTAATACCACTAACAAGGCTCAAAATAGCCCCACACGAACACAGTAACATAATGAGGGTCCTTACATGCAAAACGAAGCATTGAGAACTTTGTAAGTGTACAGACCGTTTAATAAGAAGATATTTTATAAAGACAGTCCACTTCGTGTATACGGACTGGAGCCATCTTTGGAAAACAGTCTCGACTAGTCAAACCACGAACGACGTGCTAAGTGAGCTGAACTGTATGAAGTTCAGTGAACTTCTGAACTGTATGAATGGCGTTTGTGGTTTGAGTAACGTTAGCCGAGACTGTTTTCCAAAGATGGCTCCTGTCTGTATACACGAAGTGGACTGTCTTTATAAAATATCTTCTTATTAAACGGTTTGTACACTTAAAAAAGTTCTCAATGCTTCGTTTTGCATGTAAGGACCCTCATTATGTTACTGTGTTCGTGTGGGGCTATTTTGAGCCTTGTTAGTGGTATTAACTAGCGATTTCTTTTTACTTATTAAATGCCCCCATTACTAGCGTTATACGCTAAACAGTTTTTAGAGATAAAACTCTTTACATTCGATTATCATGAAAACAAATCTCAGAGAACGGTTGACTAGGTACCAATGTTTTATTAGACCAAAGGTTCATTTTGCGCCGGAGTTCTCCTTTAAAGGTGGCTCTCTATAGAGAGACAGAGAGATGGTGTGTCTGAGATGTTGAAAATGTCTATTTTAAAGTATGACTTATCCATCATGCCTTAAAATAGGCATCCGTGAGTGAGTAAATAAATCAATTAACTTGTAAGTAAAAGCATCAGGGTACCATAGACTTTCTAACCGGCACTGCAATTGTTGGATTGTTTGTTTTTACAAACTTGGGTAAGAATCAGAACTGTTTTCTGAGGTAATCAACAGCAAGCTACATGCAAGTTTGTTGTAGAGCAACTTTTTGACTTTTTATTTTTTCTCTCTGTCACAGAGTTAGTATCAGTCAGACTTTCTCACTCCCTATCATACCCTATTATTTCTGTTGGTTACACTGCATTCCTGCTGGTTTCTCTGCAGCTGGTTGATGGTTTCCTGTAGAGCCTGCTGAAGCTGGTCTGTTTCTTGTCTCTGAGCCTCCAGTTCTGCCTTCACACTCTCAAGCTCGGCCTGTGTCTCGTAACCCAGCACCTGTCTCTCTCTGAGAGAAAGACACAGCATAGACGGACAAAACACACAAAAAAACGTTAATTTACAATAATATAATATCTATTTTAATATATTTTCAAATGTAATTTTAAGTTTCAGCAGCCTTTACTCAAGTCAAATCATTCTAGTATGCTGATTTGGCACTCAAAAATACATTTACTATTATCAATAATAAATAATACGTTTTAATAAGCTGCTTAATAATTTTGTGGAAACCATGATACGTTTCCATGTTTTTAAAGAATAGAAAGCTCAAAAGAACAACATATATTTGAAATAGAAAGCTTTTGATCAATGTAATACATCATCGCTGAATAAAAGTATCAATTGCATAAACGTAAATGTAAAATGTAATTTATTTAAAGAAAACAATATGACCCCAAAATTTTGAACGAAGTGCATGTACATATTGCATTTATTACACACATTATTTTATTTCATTTTGAAATTAAACTTTTTTCTAAATGTATTAAAAATACACAAAAAGAGCGAGATAATTATTTGTGGTGAGTGTGTTTTTCTGTTGTTTGCACCTGAGTGTGTGTATTTCTCTCTGGTTCTCCTGCAGCAGTAGTTGTTGCTGTTGACTCTGGCTGTTCTGTATTTCTAAGCGGGTTCTCACAAACTCCAGGTCTGTTTGTCTCATAGAGACTATGTGCTGTCTCTCATTAGGAGGTATGTGCTTTAAACTAGCACAACCTGACATCTCACCATCACTTAGCTCCAGAGCCTCACGCAGCACTTGCACTAGCTCCAGGTACTAAATGAAAGACGAAAAATAATGATTTACCAACACAAACTAAAAACAGAGCACAATCTCAGGGCCACAGATGCTCTTTTTACACAATTTAGGGTGTATTCACACCTGCCTTGTTTGGTTCGATTGAATCGAACTCTAGTTCGTTTCCCCCCTTGGTGCGGACCTTTTAAGCAGGTGTGAATACAGCAATCGAACTCGGGTGCGGACCAAACAACCGAACCGAGACCCAGCTGAAGAGGTGGTCTCGGTACGGTTCCAAACGAACTCTGGTACGGTTCGAATTTCTGTCCAATGAATGAATGACCATAAGCACACGTGTGGTTTTGCTTACAATTTTTGGTTCACTAGCAAAAAGAGCAGTGTGAAAGCGAACCGTACCAAAAAAAAAAAAAAAAAAAAAAATTTTTTGGTCTGGACCAAAGCAAGTGAACTATCGTACTTTCCTGGTGTGAATACACCCATCGTTTCAGTTTGTACGTGCCATGTGTCACTCACTGTTCTCTCACTAAGCTCCAGAGCATCAGACATGTCCAGTCTGGCTGTACGCTCTCGTGCTGCCTCGGTCAAAGCTTCAGGGAACCCAAAAGCACTCTGCATGTGTAAAATAAGCACACTTAAAACACTCAAAACACACAAAAATGAACACAAATGTCAGAGAGTGTCCCTCTTCTGCTTTAATGACAGCAGCACTTGAACTACTTGAACTCCACAAGTTTGTTTAAAACCTGATGATCACGTTCTCCAGCATGATTTGAGAATGATCCAAAGAGCAACTTGCGCTTCAATGGAATCAAGAACATCTAACATCTGTTCAAAATGATTCACAGTTTTAGTGTCACAAATGTGCTTATCTGATTAGTGACCTAGAAATGGTGCATACTCTTAAATATTTCTTGAATATATTGGGTTAGGGTTAGGTCTTATGTATTTCAGTACTGAAATATATGGAATAAGTTAAGCTACTACCACAGAACTGATGGATCCCCTCTGAGCTGCAGATCTCTTCATCCAACTCTGCTTCTCTGGCTCCCCCTGCTGGCTCAGACGCTCTGTAAACCACACAGAAGAAAATTGATCATGTTACGTTAATATATGCCAAAAATTAGATCAGATCAGGATCACCACATCCAAAAGTTTCATCATTAGTTAAAAAGGATTGCAAGACTCACTGCTAGGCCACTTCTGTTCTAGAGCTCTGATTCGCTCCCTCATGTCACGCAAACCTTCCTGCTGTTGAAGTATCGCTTCCTCACCGCGATGACCTTTGTGTTTTGACCCCTGATTGATGACATCATTAGGAGCTGTCATGAGTGCCACATCCTGAGAAAACAACATCCATATAACAGTTAGCAGTGTCCATGCGTGATCTATGTGAGTCTGTGTTTGTGACCCCTTATTCTCCTTCTTTTTTTTTTTTGGGTGAATGTAAAATTTTGGGGTCGGTAAGATTTTTAAATGTTTTTAAAATATTTCTCTTGTGCTCACAAGGCTGCAATTATTTGATAAAAAAATTGAGTTAAAAGGGGAATATTGTGAAATATTACTACAATTTAAAATAACAGTTCTCTATTTTAATATATTTTAAAATGTAAGTTATTCCTGTAAAGGCAAAGCTGAATTTTCATCAGCCATTACTCCAGTTTTCAGTGTTACATAATTAAAATATATTTTTTTTGTAACATTATAGATGTCTTTACTGTCACTTTTGATTTAATGCATCTTTGTTGAATAAAAGCATTAATTTCTTTTTTTTCTTTTTCTTTTTTTAAAATCTTACCGACCCCAAACCTTTGAATGGTTATGCATATATCCAGATGTGCTTTTTAGGCTAATATCAGGCACATTATGTTCCTCAATGTGACTAATTCAGCCACTATGTTTCACAATACTATTATTATTCAATAATTTTTCTATTCAGAAAAAAATTTAAACAGAGCATATTTTTCTTCTTTATCTTACGGTAATTTGTCTCGATTTTTCATAAAATATGTCTAAATATAGGTAATTTCAGTTTTGTTAATGTTTGTCCAGTTTGTTGCCGATCTCACTTTAGTGTTTCTTAAGGTCTGAAGTGGAACAAGGCTTGTGTTCTCCATCTCTCTGTATGCTGCTGCTTTAATTTTCAGGTCCTCCTCAGTTTGTCTAACAAAAATGGAACAATATCTACTCAGAAACACATTCACATGTTGTGGATTAATTTAGCAGACAAGTCATCTTCAAAAAAAAAAACACTACTTTGTTTGATAAATCATTTTATAATGCAAAGATTTAAGTTTGAGGCCATTGTATGTTTAATTTTTTTTTGGTCGTACCTCAGTTTTTCTTCCAGCTTCTTTGTTACTTCATCTTTCTGTTCCACTAGTTGTGACATCATAGTAAGCTTCTGTGTGAGCATGCTCAGTTGAATCTTCTGGTCTACAACTAAAGCTTTATGACTCTCCAACTCCAACTTCTGCTGTTCACTTAGTTGTCCTGCACAGACAGACACTCGGTAAGAAACATAAAGACAAACACAGAATGCAGATGTACTCGATTGTGTTGCTTTGTGTCTGACCTGTCATGTCAGAGAGCCGAGCATGAGCCTGGGCCAGGTCACAACTTAAGGCATTGATGATCTCACTCTGACTGACCACTTCCTGTTGGGATGAGACCAGAGATGCCCTGCAGGACAAATTAGATACAAGAATATATTCTGAAAACAGTAGATTGAGTATGATGATGAGTATAGCATACAAACTCAGCATGAAATGGACAAAAGTGCAACAGTCTTTTCTTCCCTACAGTGATGTATATCCGAGTGAAATGGCCTCTCATACAAGAAAAAATGTAGGATTTTGTCCATTGGGATTTGATTGGATCGTTGTGGTTTGCTATATTGCTGAGATGTCATGAGAGTGACAGGTTGTCCTGCCTTCACGCTGGTAAACTCATCATCAGAGAAGAGAAGAGAAGAGATGTTGTTGCCAGAGGGAGGGGGAGTTATTTTGATTAAAGACTACAGGGGCACAGGAATTTAAATCATTCATAATAACTTCTGCAATATTCCACAATAAATAAGAATTCCATTGACAGAATAAACACTTCTGATCTTTTATAAATAAATAACAATAAATGATGTATACATGGTCTTTGGTTATCATTATAATTTTAAATAAATTAGAAGATTTTAGGATATTGACTGAGACAAAAAAGAGACATATTTGCAGCTACAATTTAACAGTGCCTGATCTATGAAATGATTTAAAGAGAGAGACATGGACTGTGTAATTAGTTATTGAGCAAGAGTTTCATAAATAATGCATGAATAAGGCATGCATTATGCATTAACAAGAGTATGCACACTGTATGTATATTATTCTGCTCATGGTGAATGTGACAACAGAGAAAGGAAATCTGTTTACAAAGTAACTTGCAATATATAAATCGCTAATCTACAAGCTTACATACGCAGAGCTGTTGCATCTGATTTTGATGCAGTCCTAATGGCTAAATACTTAGAATAATAATATACAACATAGTTTTTGGATGATTGGGTAATGCAGAGATACCGGAGGGATTTTATGGTTTGATCCAGTTCCGAATTTTCCTGTTTTTCTGATGTGCAAGACGTGCTGTTGCTTTCAAAGCCCTCCAGTCTATCGAGCGCCTCTGTGAGACAAGTACAACAAGGGTAAACATGATAATGAACACATATGTAGGATACATAAAATCTGTTACAAAAATTCGTTTTAATTAGCTAATGCTTTTGAGAAGCTGCCCTCTATGTGTAACACATAAAACTGCAGCATTTCAAAACAATGTAAAACAAACATGTTTCTGTGAGCATGAGTTAAGGCAATCAGTACAGTCCAAATGCCACAAATTTGCTTATTTTAAATAGTGATCATAATGTTTATTTGTTTTTAATTTATTTTAAGTGAGTTTCAATGAAATTATGAATATTTTATTCATTTATCTTCATATTTATGAATAAGAGGCTGTGCTCACCTTTGAGTTGGTCCTTCAGTGAGTCCCTCTCCTCCTCAATCACCCTCCATCTTTCCTCACTCTGCTGAGCTTTGTTTATTCGTGTTTCCATAGCAACAATGGTGTGTGCGTGCTGTCGCACCTGCTCCCTGTACTCCTCTACCTCGACCCTGTGTTTCTCTCTCTCCTCTTCAGCTCCTCTTTGCAGGGCCTTCGCCTCTCTTTCCTCACACTGCTTCATCTTCTTGTTCCTCTCCTCTTTGAGATGGAATTCACGCAGTGTTTCTTTCAACTCTGCTTCTCGTATCTTGGCTTCTTCAAATTTGGTTTGCCACTCAGTCTTGCGTGTCTCTATCTCCCTGTGCAAGGCACTCTTGGAAGACAATAAAGTTATTGTCATGGAGTTTTTTTTATCACTGTGGTTCTGTGTCATATAAAAGCCCATTTCCATCACATAAGAAAACGTACGCTTTGGCAAATCCTAATTATGAATTATGACATTAAAAAGTCAAAATTATGAATAAAAAAACATCATTATGAATTAAAAAAGTAAATAAAATATGTTATTTGTTATTATGCTATTATGCTATTTGTTATATATGCATATAATTATGATCTTTTTTTATGTGGTGGAAATGGGCTTCAATATGTGTCAAAGGGAGAAGCAAATAACCAATACTGCTATATGCTGGGAACTAACACATGTGGATAAATACTTGGGAAACTAGACTCTCAGAAACCAGAATATAGCAATGCATCACATGTTGAGAGTTGAGGTCAGTTTTATTTCATTTCATTTCTTAATTTTAACTCCGTTTTTGTCTCACTAACTGAAGGTCATCCTTAACCTCTTCCAGCTGTCGCATTAGTGTGTTTTTCATCTCTCTGTGTCCCTCGGCTGCCTGCATCATTAAAAGGTCAAAGGTCAAGAGAAACTTCAGTGAAACTTGAAATTTGATAGTAAATTTAATTCATTAAATTAATCTAGTCTATTAGCTTGGAGTCAATTCTCTGAAACACTTTCAATAATATATGAATTTCCATTGGAACTGAGATGAGTTTCACTTCTAATTATAACTGAAAAATCTAAATGACAATCTCAGTAATTGAGAACATCCCTCAATAGGTCTATTTCTCAGAGACTAGATTTGGTGTTTTTGAGAGAGGCAGCAACACCTGAAGTTTCTCCAGCTCAAACTGCTTTTGCATGAACTCCAGCCTGCTGTGAAGATCTCTGCCATGCATCTCTGTCTCCTGAAGCTTTTGCATCTCTGACTTCAGTACAGGAAAGAAAGACAGTCATGTTTCTTATGAAACATGAAATTGCTCGTTTCCTTATTCTTTAACTGACTTTGCTGCAATACCTTTAGTTTCCTGAGCTCTGATTGGATGTCCTTGTGGTCCTGGCATAAAATATGTAAGGCACCTGATACTCCTAGACAAAACAAATGATAACAATAATTCAGACTACGGTTCTGTAAAAAATGCACTGAAATTCAATAACAATTCAATATTTTGTAATCCTATAGTGATGTCAAGATCACTTAGCTTGTCACAGTCCTGCTTGAATCTTCCTAAACTTTCTGTTTCTTACCTCCAGTCTTCAAAGAGACATCAACCCCTGCTGTATTTAACATCTGCGCAGTATTTTGCAGTAATGTGAGCAGGAGGTTCAGTAAAAACAGCGAATGCTCCCGAACCCAACTGAGCGCAGGACTCAAATTCATGACCTGCAGCCCAGATATTTCCATCTTCACTGTGTCCGCAATGCATGCATCTTGTACTCGACTCTGTATACAAACACAAAGAGATATTATATAGCTGTGCAACATGTGTATTGCTGTAACACAAACATACAACATTACTTGGCATAATCAATGTTTCCACCCACTAATACCTGACATTCTTGCAGTCTGGCTCTAAATATCTGGGTCTCATCCAACATTTTACTCTGCGTGTGATCTTCCTCTTTGAATTTCATTTCAAAGTCATGCACTTTGGATTTGTACATCTCCATCTGTTCCATTAGCTCTGATAAACAGTCCAACACCTCCAAAATCGGAAATAAAAATAAACAATTTCACAACAACAAAAGAATTCTGGCAGTTTTCTCGCCCTCATGACTGTCCAAATCTGCATGACTTTATTTCTTCCGTGGAACACAAAAGACTTTTTTTTTTTTAAATCCTGGCCACTCTTTTCAACATAATGACAGAGAATATGGATCATAAATTATAATTTAAAAAAAATCATAAATGTGGTCTACTCGACTATATCCAATTCTCAACTATATCCTTCTCTCAACTATATCCTTCTTTCTATTTCATTTCTACCCTTACAAATATAAGCATATTTCAAGATCAATTTATTAAGTATACTTTATGTAGTAAATATACTAATATCTATAGCAGTATACTTGTAAGTGTACTGTTTCAATGCTGTTTGGGACTAAATTGACTCACTTTATAGTGTATAAAAGTATACTTTCAAGTATACTTTAAGTGTAACAGTAGTAGGGGTTGAACGACTTGAGATTTTTTAAAGTCGAAATTTATGTGATGAAAGTCGAGTCGCTGATTACATCATTAATGAACAAATAAACCTGAACTTCGAGCTGAGACTGAAATTTGGCATCTGATTTGCTTGAAATATTTTCTTACCTTTTGATTTGATTCTTTGTCAGAAACACGCACAGTCTTGACGATCTGGTTACGAAAACTGTCAAACTTTGAAGAAATGTCAGATAAGTTATAGTAACAGACACTTTACAGACTGCTGTTCCTGTCTTGAGTTCACTTACCCTTGACTGTGTGTGTTTGAGTTCAGCTAGAACTCTCTGTTCTCTCTGCTGCGTCTGGTTATGAAACTGCTTCAGTCTGTCTATCTCTGTCAGCAGAGAAGCCTGTTCCTACAGTGCACATCACACATGAACATACATGACATCAGATTTCATAAGCTGCCATTACCTGGCCCAGTGGCTTAATGGATAAGACATCAGTCTCTGGAGCAGTGTTGCCAAATATTTTCAATGTAAAGTAGCTAAAGTCTGCTCAAAAATAGTTCAATATCGCCAGATGACATAATGCACTAATTGTCGTCAATTTACATCTGTTTTCTCTCCAAATCCGTGCTCACATACTGTAATTTTAATATATTATATAGCTGAATGTCCAATAAAGCTGTTCTCATTTACATATTTTCTGTCAGACAACAGAATGATTATGATATAGTTACTGACTACATGTTAACCAGATTTGTTGCTAGCAAAGAAAAAGTTGCTACAGGGGTCTGAAAAGTCACTAATCTCACTGTGTGGAGATCAGGACTGGGTGTGAGTGAAACCGAAAACTCACTTTTTTGAGGGATTCTGCCTCACTCTTCCTGGCAAGTAACTCATTCTGATGCTTCTGGGAGTCTTTCAACTTTTAAAACCACACCAAACAAGAGAAACCGTCATGTTTATTGATAAAACATAAAAACAGCATTAAAACATAAGTGCTGATGCAGGAACCTTGTCCATCATGCTTGTGAGCTTGGCTTCTTTGTGTCTCACATCTTGTCTGAGTTTGTCCACCTCAGCTGCTAGTTTAAGAGCCTGTTTCTCTCGAGCAGACACATCTCTCTGCAAACTGCTAATCAATGCTGAATCAAAAATTGAAATAAAACACAGAGTAACAACCTGCTCAGATCTAACAGGATGGTCACTGTATGCAACAATTATGTTCTTGATCATTTCACTACAACAATATAAGAAGAGTATCTTAATATTACACAAATGTCCAAAGGTTTGGGGTCAGTAAGATTTGTTATGTACTTGAAAGAAGTATTTATGGTCACCACGGCTGCATTTATTCAATCAAAAATATACAGTAAAACTACAGTAATATAATCAAAAATTATTTTTATTTAAAAGTAAGTTTTTTTTTTTTTAAATTTATTCCTGTGATGGCAAAGTTGAATTTTCAGCAGCCATTACTCTAGTCTTCAATGTCACATGATCTTTCAGAAATGTTTCAATTATGATGATTTGGTGCGCATTTTTTTTTTTAATTATTATTATTGTTGAAAACAGTTCTACTGCTTAAACTGTGATACACTTTTTCAGGATTCTTTGATGAATAGAAAGCTCAAAAGAACAGCATAGAATAGTAGTGTGTGTATATCAAAGGCAGTATAAAAATAATACTATTGTACAGTATATACTTACAATTGTACTTTTATACAAATGGATATATAATAATAATAATCATAATATATCATATCATATATCATAAAAAAACAATATATCATAAAACTTTTCACATTACAGTAATGTGAATGACCCACATACCTCTATAATATCATCATCATACCTGTGGAGGAATTATTTTCATTCCTCAGTTTATTCATCTGTTCTGATAGACTACGTATCTTCTGATCTCTCTCTGTAACAGCCTGTCTGAGCATCTCTCCAGAACGTCCCTGAAGTTCCAGCATCTACATCCATTAAAGAGATAAAGCTTACAAAAATGCACGGCAGTTAATTATTAAATAGCACATGAAAGATTTCCAAGGGATTTTCGAGAGAGAATAAATAGCTTTAGAAAATAAATGTGTCTCTCTTAAATTGAATCTTGAAACAAAAAATAAATAATAAAACTTGAAACATTATAGTCAATAATCCATTTTTGCTACAGAGTGGATGCTTTCTCATGGACCAGTGGCCTTCTGGATAAGACATCAGCATATGGCACTGAAGATTGGGAGTTCAAGTCCCACCAGGGTCATTGCCGTTTTTATAAGAGGTTTCCTGTTTCTTTTTTGAGATGGAGACAACGCATGAAGTTTTCTGTGATCGCATTCTTGTCCTGTAACATAATTGGGGGCTCTTAATCCCAGACTTACCCAATGTAAATTTTTACTGTACTGCCATATGAATTAAGTTATAACTCAAATGGCACGAAAGAGGGCACCTTATTTTTGTTGTATCATGAAATCCAACCTGCAGCCTTTGTATTTGTATATGACTATGAATCTGCTGCTAGCAATTAGTTGCAGACGACTGATATAATCTAAGTTAGTACTATTCTTGAACTCCTTCAAAATAGGTGAGACTTGAAGTCACAATCCCCTGTTCCTTAGGCTGATGCTTCATCCATTACATAAAACAGTCACAAAACAGTAAATAATGTAAAGTGAAATGTAACAAAGCAGACACCTGCTCCTTTAGCTGCTGTATCTGATCTTTCTTCTCTTTGATGTCACTCTCCAGGCAGCGAAGTCTGTGTGTGACATCTGGATCACCCTGCTTCTTCTGAGACAGCTGGAGCTTCAGAGCTGACACTTCCTCCTTCAGGGCCATGATCACATCATCCTTCCTTTGTGACTCATCCTCAAAGCACACAGACACACGAACGTGTCCCTCTCCGTGCCAATGCAACATCTCCTCCTGAGAAAGATCGCAGTTATCAGTGTATTGTTTAAGCCTTTTAGCCCTGTGAGATGGCATAACAATTGCATGGATCGTCCAGTGAGCAAACAGACACTAAGGTTTTTTTTAACAGGATGTTACTCACCTCCTCCATTGGCAAGGAGTTAATGCTTTGAGAATTGTGAGGTTGTGTCTTACTTCTTAGATAAGATCCTTTTCCTGTATTACCACTCCAGCTTCCTGCCAAAAAAAAAAAAAAGTGGATTCAGTTTGAAATAAACTAGGTAACACTTAATTTTTTACTTAAGTGCTGAAAAAGACTTTAACCGCTACCTGGTCTGCTGGACTGGGTTTTGCGATCAGGTGTATTTGGACCCCGTTTAGACCCAGCGCTCATGGGGCGAGGTCTGGTGGGAGGGTGGGGTGAAACAGAAGGGGTCCGAGCTCGTACCCAGGCCTGCGGAATGGGAGACTGGGCAGCCAGAAGAGGAAACTGTACAGGGAGTAAGGCAAAAAAAGTATTTAATATAAATATTAGATTGTTATTTATCATATCATTATTTAATATAAAATTGAATCAGTACATTACAGGTTTTATAAATAATAATGAATTTTCTGTGTCTTTGAACTTGAACTTAAGTCAATATAAAATGCTACTGAAACAAAACGGATATAAAAAGACACATAAACATAAACAAAAAGACACAATGTTATTTCTCTTTTCCGTTCAAACACATCAAAAATGTTACTGATTTCTCGCTGTCAGTGGAGAGCTCATAGGTTGATCCTCCATAGCCAAAGTGAAGCTGGTCTCCCGGAGAGAGGCGCACAGTGGCATTGTGTATCCGGCAGTCATTGACGTAGGTCCCGTGGGCAGAGTTCAAGTCACGAATAACATAGCAGCTGTCCGCTTCACACCAGTCAATAGTGGCATGACACTCATCCACCCCACTATTCTGAGTAGATGAGATGAGACACACTTAAAAAAAAACATTCTAGTGACGTGTCTCGTAGGAGTCAGAATGTCATCAGATCATCATCTCATCAAGATATATAATTAAATGTTGAATCAATAACCCTGTGAACTGACATAAGTGGACACATCTGGGAAAGAAATAAAGTTTAATACAGTACCTGCAGACAGAGGTCAGAGTCTTTGTGTGTTCCTATAGTAGTTCTTTTAGGCTGGAGTTTAAATACCCAGTTTACAGTTTTGAGGTAACCCCTCATTTCAACCTGAAGTGCAGAGAAAACTATTAAATTGGCATTCAACCCTTACTGAATTTCTATGTACCTGTGTCTTTTTTTAAAACCTAAGTTTCTTGCAGAACATAATAGGCACCAGCATTTTTTTATACTGTAGATTGCAATGATTGTGTCTTGACAACTCACCAGTACGAGTTTTCATCTGCATTCGTCCAAACTGTGTACGACCCTGCTGCTCATGGGCATGTTTCTTGCTGTCTCTAAATAGGTTGTGTACGAGTGTCATGGTAACGTCAAAAGAGTATTGCCCCGCCTTCAACACAGCGTGAAGTCCGTTCTGTCTGGGTGAGCAGACGTCAATCTTCCACCCTGGAAACTTTCGAGACGCGCTGGTGCTTGAACGAAGGTTGTCAAAATAAATATAATTTTGTAGATGCTTCATTTAAAATATGTAGGCCTATTTTATGCTCGTATTATTTTATTTCTAAATTTCGTTCTATTCGTATTGGCTCTCAGGTTGGTTCGACTAGTTAAAGACAATTTTGTCAGTATAGCCTATAGCTAATTTTCTGTCGCGCGAAGGCCAACGTATTTTTGGCAGTGCGAGGTACCCTAAACACGTTTTAAACAAAATACATCATTTGTGAATATTTGTGAATTGTAAACCTATAATGAAGTGATACAGTGCGAACTGCACTGTCAACGGTCCCAGGGGGTTTCTGTGGTCGTGGCTCCTAAACAGTGGTCCTAGTCATATACGTTGGCTGTACAGTGAGAGAGCTTCAAAGACGGCCGTTGTCACGGTCTTGCGACCAAAGATAGCCTGCGATAATTTTCTGACAGTGTCAGAAATGCATGAACAGGCTTGTTTGAGATGCGCCATGCCTGAAATCTATGCGAGAGTAGGCGGCTGCAGTGAGGGGAGGAGTGAAAAAAGTCCAGACGTAGGCTACAGTTCTCTTCTCGTAGTGGATCTGACACCTGCGAGATCAAACAGTAGTAGGCCTACCTCAATGCAGTACATGAGATCCACGGGGAGGAGTCGGATCAAGATCCAAGGGGTGGAGATGGGTAGGATAAGGGTTGGGTTTAGGGATTAGGGGTGTGTTTAGGGATCCGGGGGCGGAGTTGGCTAGGCTTAGGTGTATGTAAGGTGGGAGGAGTTGGATCTGGATCCGACTCCTCCCCGTGGATTTCATGTTCCGCAGTGAGAACCATCTCAGATCAAAGGCGGATATCGCGGGATTCACGCTCATGCATGTTGATGATACACTGGACGTAATTTAAGTTCTGTTGCTTTTATATGAAAATGAATATAATGATTAAGACACCCAAAGTACTATATTTATTTCCATTCGATAGATGTGTTTATCAATCATTTTTACTTTAATTACAGACACATGTATATAAATATGAAAACAAATCACGTATGTTTTGACGTATGTCAAAAAACTCATGCGGTCACGTCGGATTCCTGTCGAGCGCAGTTGCTCTCCACCGACTGCGCTGATCAAAAGCACGATGGGAAAGACGACACAGCTTAATGCTCATTGATTTAAACAGCCGTGACGTATTGTTCTCTTTTAAAATCATGATTTTAAAACTCTGATATCATGTTTTATGTGTATAAATTGTGTGGATATTCCAAACTCTCTGACAGTGCGGTCTATGTGATGTAGCCTAATTATTATTTTTTTTTTTAATAAAAACACATGTCTGTATTAAAGAAAAAATATTGATAAACACGTGGGCCTATTTAAAATATAATTAAATAAGTACTTTGTGCGTCTTGTTCATTATATGTATTTTCATATAAAAGCAACAAAACTTAAACTACATCCAGTTTATTAGCAACCCCGCGATATCCGCCTTTGATCTCACAGGTGTCTGATCCACTCATAGGATGCACTGCGAGAAGCGAGATCTGTCTGGCTTGCCTGCGCTTTTTTCACTCCTCCCCTCACTGCAGCCGCCTACTCTCGACTACATTTCAGGCGAGGCAAGGCGCATATTCTAACCGGCATGCATGCATCTCGCGGTGATCACCGTTGATCGGTTCTACGCAGATTTTGCTCATCTCAAACAAGCCTATCATCGCACAGTGTGTTTGCTGCTACGACCTACATCCAGGGCCGGCGCTAGTGGGGTGAAAGGTGGTGACAATTATAGGGGCACCCGCTGCCCAGGGGGGCCCACAAACTCCAGCAGTTAGCCTACTATATAGGCACCTGTTGTATGAATAATTCTAAAATGTATATTAGTTGTATGCCTGAGATTCAAATGAAAACCACAAAAACATGCAATTTGGTTAAATATTTTTTTCCAAATACTATTTTAAATAGAGTTAAAAGAATGACACGAGTCACGATGCATTGCATTATGCACCTGACCTGCCGGCTGATGATGTATTTATTACATCAAGAAAACACAAATACAACACACTGCACTTGGATGAATACATGTATTAGCTTTATTTAATAATATTACCAGTTCCATATTATCTTTATTTAAAAATAAGACAATAATTGTTTTTATTTTTTAAATTTGACTGCATTCTTGACAATTTCTAAATGTTTACTTTTTGATTTATTATAACAGACTGATGGGAAAAAAACATTATTTTGCTGTTACTTTTTTTAAAATTGGTTTTATTATTATTTAACAATTTCTTGCTTTTTGTTAGTTTTTATTAGTTGTATTTTTTATATAAACATTTAACTTTTAAAATAAAGGTTTTACAACAACATCACCATCTTCTGTTATATGTGGGCCTCCATGCTCATCTATTGTACAGTATGATATTGGTGGAGGGTGGTAGGGGCCCACATCAAGATTTTTTCAGGGGGCCCCGAATCCTCTGGCTACGGCCCTGCCTACGCCCACTTACTAACTAGCCAATAAAAACGCAACATGAAATGGCGTATTGATGAACGCGACATGGCGCTAAAACTTAAAACTACTTCAAGCTCCAAAATTTGCATGCCAGGTTGGCCTCTTTTCCCTAGCCATGACAATGACGATGAGCCATGTTCTCCTCTTTCACTTCCTCCTCGTTTTCTTCAGTGTGATTCATATTGCTCTATTTTGTTTACCATTAGCTCATGCTGATGATGATCATCGTAAAGTCTACATAGGCCTATCATACTCAAGTTTATTACATCCATGTCATACAGTGTGATTTGTAATGATCTTATAGGATTGCCGAAATCGCACAGTCTGTATAGCAGGCAAAGCGCTAGAGCAATGTTCTCCTCAGCATTTGTAACTTACTTTATAATACACCCTCACCCACAGCACTTTAGCCGATGAATTATCTAAATTAGACATTTAATTGGAAACATATTTATTAGGCCAATAAAAACATAACCACAACAAGAAGAGGAATAAATATTGCTTTTTAATATTTTTATTTTTTTACTTCTTTAAAGGCAATTAGACAAGAGTTTTGAATGAACTTTTTGTTGTTGTTTTTGATGATGATAATGATGATTTTGAAATGACCACACCTTCCACACTTTAATAAGAGGTCATCACCTGAAAAATAAGAGTTTAAATATCTAATATGTCTTAAATATATGTCAACAAGATATATATAAAAAAAAGATGGTGTGTGCTCAGAAAAAGACACTCACATTACTGATCCATGAACTGTAGCCAGACACACGGGTGAAGACAGAGGGCTTCTTGCGGTAGTTGCAGCCCAAGCTGGAGCCAAAACTCACAATGCCGTGAACATCCCAGGTGCCGTCACTTCTCTGGCAGTTCAGAGGGCCACCAGAATCACCCTGCACGAGTAACAAAAGTTTACATCATTAGGGCATTTTCACACATACTGGTTATGATGAAATATCAAACACTCATTAGGGACAATGACAGCGTCTATAAATAAATAAATAAAGTGTGCATAAAACCCACATTGCAGCTGGACACAACTCCATCTCCACCAGCGCACACCATGAGGTTGGTCACGAGGTTGCCCCACCAATCAGACTTAGTGCAGGTAGCGTAGTCCACAACTGGGAGCATAGCCTGCTGCATTACATCAGCAATGGGACCATTGGCTGAAAAAAACAGAAAGCAAAACGTGTTGTTTTTTCGGCATGAAAAATAAGAAAAAAGCATTGCAGTGGAAAGGCACATACTCCAGAGGCGTCCCCAGCCAGTGACGTAACAGGAGAAGTTGTGAGGCAGGATGCTGCCAGAAGTAGGCAGGCAAGCAGGTGAGATCTTGTCATTGAAAGTCACTGGAGTCGACAGCTTGATCAGGGCAATGTCATTGCTGAGAAAAAAAAACAACAACATTTATAATAAGAATGATTATTAATAAACCAGTACCAAATCAGCATTTAAAATGTATTTCTGAAGGATCGTGTGACACTGAAGACTGGAGTAATGATGCTGAAACTTCTGCTTTGCATCACAAGAATAAAATACATTTTAAAATATATTCAAATAGGAAATTTGAAATTGTAATAATATTTCACAATATTAAAGTTTATACTGTGTTGTTGATCAAATAAATACAGCCTTTGTGAGAATAAGAGACTTCCTTCAAAAACATAAAAACACTTTTGACCTGTAGTTACAATTAGATAAGGACCAACCGGATATTGTAGGAGTCCCAGTTCTCATGCACGATAATCCTGGCAGGAGAGATGGCGAGAGAGCCGGACTCGCTGCTGAGTGCCAGGTTGTGCTTGCCCAGGTAGACTCTGTAAGTTCGGCTGCTGCTTGGCAAAAGTTTAAGACAATGCAAATTAAGGAAACATTCATTGCATTCCTTAAATGCCAGATATAGAGCAGTGCAACATTATGTTTCATGTTGCCTGTTGTGACCGAAGAAGCAGTGTACCCAATGCAGTGAGCAGCGGTCAAGACCCACTCCTTGGAGATCAGGGTGCCACCACAGGTGTGATAAAAGCTGGAGCCACTCTGGTACTGGAGAGACACCTGAAATATTGAGGAAGTAATGAGTGTTAAAACCGGAGCTCTTTTCAGTGCAATTACTATTAGATGGTTAAACATTTTAGGATGAGATTAATGAATTGTAGCATTCACAATACCTGCCATGGCCAGCTGTTTGGTTTAACATCAGTTCCACCCACCACCCTCGAGGCGAGAGGTTTATAGGTGGGCTGCCCACATCCGTAGGCTGTTTCAAGACAACACACAGTGATAAATTACATGTCTGCTCAGGTTCATTAGCTACAATGCATGTGAATGTGAATTGTGAAAGATATCCCTGCTTTTTCCGATGCTTACGAACCCAAAAAAAATTCTGAACCCTTTTTAGAGTTTAGACTAGACAAATGATCATCTTACCGCCAGCAATGAACAGAGCCAAGATCAGAAACATAATGATGCCTGATTTCAGTGGCTAAAAGCGAACACCCATCACTTATATACAGTAACCAGGGTTGCCAGATAGCCCAATTCCACAGTTTTCCCATGGAATTGGGCTACTTTTAATCTCTTGCCACAGGTTGATTTTTTGTTAAGGTTTATTTGACTGAAATGCTTGTATTGAGATATGTTAGCCATTTTACATTCTAACAATGATACAACTATTATGAGTTTTGTGTGGAAGCGCACTGGTAGGGAGCTCCTTTATGAAAACAGACTGTTTATGATTACTACTATAATAGTTTTTAAGTTGAATTGTGTATAATGCATATAGTGACTGTAAAGTATGCATTTTAGGGATGGTATGGCGTAGTTTTAATATTTGGGATAGGATCATTGGGCTTGTTTTGGGCTACTTTTGATTGGCTATTAGACTAGTTTTATCACGCAGACCTGGCAACCATGACAGCAACTAACCTGGACAGCAAAATAGGCTAGTTACAATTCCTGCAGCAATGCACTGGTAGCATTTCCAGTATCATTTAACCTTGTAGATAAAAATCCCAAAATATCAGTTATCTTTCAGGTTTTATGAATTGCACAGGTCTGTGAAATGCACAGATGTGATGCAAACAAAAAAAGACAGAAAACAGGAGGGGGGGGGGGGGGGGGGGCAAAATTCATGCCAAAAGAGTAAGTTTGTGCTCTTGGCTTTTCTAGTTGTTTGAGGTAAGAAGTTTTAAAGACTGATAATATAGATTTTCATTTATGGTAACCACAAGGAGAGTAGTATAATTATTAATTATCATGCAAATTGCATAGGGGTCAGTGACAAATTAGAGTGTTCATAATTAATCATCTGGATTTAAATAAAACATATCCCAAAAAAAATTGTTTTTAATTTGATATATTTTGGATTTTATGAGTTGCCTGATTGCCTGATTAGGGTATAAAAAAGGACCAAGTCATTAATCTGTTAATGTTACTGCCACTGATGTTTAAAACAATTATATCCCATACTTCACCTGATCTAATGTTGACAAATGATATATCATTCGAAAGCTTACGAACTCAAGATTGAAATTGGACGTTGCGTTACCATAGAAACGGTACTCTAAATTCTTTTATCGGGCTCCTCCCCTATTGGGCATCGTCATGTTTCATAATTTATGATCAAAACCTCTTCTAATCTTGACAAAACACATATTGTCAGTCTCAAGGTTCCATATTTTGTGACAGAAGTGATATTTGGACAGAAATGTATTAATTTGTCATGGCAGAATGCATACAATTAAATTTAATGGTCACCCGGTGGCTAGTTTGGTATTATGCCTGAACAAAATCTCATGACCTTCAATTTTTGTGATATCAACTTCAAATTTGGAACACAACTTGGTTAGATATATGGCTTTGATTTTATAGTAAAACATTTTTTGTAAAATACATATCTAATAAAAAAGAAAAAATATTAACTATATTTGATATACTGTAAGTTTAAACTTCCGTAACTTTTTCATACTTTAATTTTTTGAAGTACGTTAACTTCAGCAATAATCTGCTGACTGTTTTCTTTAAAACAAGACCAAACTATAATAGGTCTATATTCCAAAGCATTCTTGAATTACAAACATTTAAGTTTGAATAGTGCATTTTTAATAGAGCTAGTTTAATCCCTTTTTTAAACCCTAAACAGGCAACGTGACTCAGGAGTCACATACATTTCAAAACGTGCTAAATAACAACATGAACAACATATTACTTAATTTTCTCCTTCAGCACCTTAAGACAATTTTCACAATTAATGTTAGCAGTATTCTTTTCTTTTTTTCCAGAAGAAAAGTAAGTTTAAAAATGTATTTACTTATCTCAAAATCTGAATGTTCTGCACCACTGGCAGCCATGTTGGATTTAGGTCAGGCTGACTAATTGATCACAAAAAATTTGAAGCAAATCATGTGACCAGCATACTTAAGGCAGACCAGACTCTCAGTGATAAAAGGATTTGATGAAAAAATCGTTCTTATGCCCCAAAGGAGACAATAAAAACGATGTGACTCGTGAGTCGCGTTGCCTGCTTTAGGGTTAAACTAAAATGTAGTGTAGAACATGTGTCAAGTTCATAAAAATGTACTCATTCTATTCATCTTTTTTTTTCTTGAAACGTTACGATTTAATGACTCCTTTAAAAAATGAGATTAACCAGGGATGTATAGAAATCATTTCACAAGTGAAGGGGGTGCAGAATTACAGCATATCATACAAATAGGTAATTATGAAATTAAAGAGCCCCGCATGACGTGCAAGAAAAAAATATGTATACATCATGGCCACAAATTACTAATTTGTCAGCACGTTTTACTAAATTATTTTAAGTAAATCATGTGCACAATATAATAATTTGTTCCCTCGTTTCACTAAAATCATGATTACGTTGAAATAATTTGTTAAATAAAAACGAGATAACGAATTAGTTCAACGTAGCCATGATCACGAAATGATTAGTTATGGGAACAAATTATTCGTTTATAGCCACAATTTAACTAAAATGAGTGAACTACTGTAAATTTCTAATCAGCCATGTAGACAGTGGTCAAGACAATCTGCTGAAGATCAAACTGAGCATCAGAATGAGGAAGAAAAGTGATTGAAGTGACTTTGAACATGGCATGGTTGTTGTTGCCAGACGGGCTGGTCTGAGTATTTCAGAAACTGCTGATCTATTGTGAATTTCATGCACAACCATCTCTAGAGAATGGTCCCAAAAAGAGAAAATCTCCAGTGAGTGGCAGTTCCGTGGATGAAAATGCCTTGTTGATGCCAGAGGTAAGACGAGAATGGCTAGACTGGTTTGAGCTGATAGAAAGGCAACAGTAACTCAAATAACCACTTGCTACAACAGAAGTCTGCAGAAGAGCATCTCTGAACGCACAACACTTGAAACTTGAAGCAGACGGGCTCCAGCAGCAGAAGAACACACCAGGTGCCACTCCTGTCAGCCGAGAACAAGAAATTGAGGCTACAATTCACATGGCTCACCAAAATTGGACAATAGAAGATTGGAAAAATAGTAATTCTAGAATTCTATTTATATAAAAAAAATAAAATAAAAAAAAGGCTTTGTTTTAAGAGGTACCAATTTCCCTAAAGAAACATTATTCAATAAAAACTCAAAGTGTGCATTTGCGGTTGAGCCAATGTCGATCTGTATTTAAAAAGAAAAAAAAAACGTCCTTGTTTATTCAACACCATGTGTCTTGTTCAACACCATGTACTTATTTATCCTAATGTTATAATGACATCACCCTGATCAAACTGGAGAGTCCCGTCACCCCAAGTAACACTATAAAACCTGCATGTCTTCCTACGGATGACATGCACAATGCTTGCTCCCTGTTTGGCCATTGAGCCTTTGCCCCTTTTATCGCTAATAGTATAGTGCCCTTTCGGCTGTATTGCATTGGCCCCCCGAAATGCAACTTTACCCCTTTCCCAGAGGAGGTCTGAGCACACCTCTGACCGACAGTATTTTCATTAGCTTTTAACTTTGTAGATAAACATGTTGTAGGTACTGCATGTTTGCGGCCTGTGAAATGCACAGATGACATCCTGATATAAGCAATAACAGCTTGTGCACAAAGCCCGTGCCTAACAAAATATACGTTTCATAACATATTTGAATTTTTAAGCTGAATCTTGTGAGAGGAAATGAGCTATTTAAAAGAATTTGTGACAAAATAGAGGCCTATATAAATCAATTAACAGTAAATAATATCATGTCTTTTCGATTTGGTCTTCAGTTAAATACATTTATCCAAAGGATTGGTGAAAATAAAAGTGGGAAAATGTATAAAAGGTGGTTATGAAATTAAATTAAATGTGAGAACATCAATGTTCAAGGAGTTAATCAATAACAAAAATGACTTTAAAGGATTTGATGATTTGCTGTGAAATATCAAGGTCAAAGTGTGCCAAGTGGGGCTATTTTATTTGTTTTTCCTAAAGCATTCAAGGACATTTGTTCCAAACGATTGCTTAACTGTGGTGATACATTACGCTGAAAGTGATGTGGCCAGTATATAAGCCACAGCAGAGAGGGCAAACGTTGAAGATACAGCCACGATGAAGTTTCTGGTCTTTGCTGTTCTGGTTGTTGGAGGTAAGAATCATTTAAAAACTGATAATATATAGTAGTACTGACTATTTTTAGGGTCTGGTAATGCCATGCAGCATCATTCTTAATTTTTATTCAAATTTTATATATTTTTACATTTTATTTTTTTTAAAAATATTTAAAAATATGTTTAAACAATAATATTACTTTTAAAATGCCTGATAATATTTATTGCTATCAAAAAAGCATGATGCGTTATGTTTTACCTCAGCTTACGGATGTGGGCTGCCTACCTACCCTCCGATTGTGACGAGGGTTGTGGGGGGTGTGGATGTCCGTCCTCACAGCTGGCCCTGGCAGGTAGATGTGCATTCAATTCATTTTTGTAATAGAAATGTTTACTGAAACTTTAGGCAAAACATAAAAAAAAGATTTTGAAAAATGTGCATATTCGGGGTTTTTTTTGTTAAATATTTGTTTTAGCTTTTTTGTTGAGAGCAAAACAAAATCAGCACACTTGCTCCGACAAAAAAAATCACACACACATATATATATGTGTGTGTGTGAACAAATAAACGTTCCTCAAAAGCCTGATGTATCATATTTGATTAGATTTGATTTGATTTTAACATATATTTTTTTTGTTGCTTCGGTCCAGTGAGTGTTCATCTTGAAATATTACTAACAATATAAAAGTTATTTACTTGACCTGAAGAGGGATGTTTTTAGACTAAAAAGGCCTTTTGCTTGTTAAAAAAAAAGTATAAACTATCAATCAGACAACAGATTTTTCAGCAAAGTTGGGATCATGTTGATCATTTAGAGGCCTTAGAAATGTAAAGGGTTCATATTTGCCGACTTACAAACAAAAGGACACAAGGAAGTCAACTGACCCCTGTTCTGTTCTTCACCCAGGTCTCCCTCCAGTACAAGAGTGGTAGTAGCTGGTACCACACTTGTGGAGGCAGCCTTATTTCCAATGAGTGGGTTCTGACTGCTGCTCACTGCATCAGGTTAGTCTGAGGAATAGGATGAGGATCTTAAACGCAGCCCGAGTTGGTCACACTTTAGTTTAGGGTCCAATTCTTTTTATTAACTACGACTTTTGACTCAATAAATTCCTAATTACTGCTTATTAATAGTTAGTAAGGTAGTTGTTAAATTTAGGTACTGGATAGGATTAAGGGATGTGGTCATGCAGAATAAGGCATTAATATGTGCTTTATAAGTACTAATAAGCATCCAATATCCAATAAGCAGCTAGTCAATAGTGAGAATTGGACCCTAAACTAAAGTGTTAACAAAAGGACTGTTTTAATATTACTATACAATTTAGGTACATGGTATATATCAAAGTAGTACCATGGTATTACTTACCATTTGTTTCTGAAATGCTTTGTCTTTCTCTTGTGGCCCTGCAGCAGTAGCAGAACTTACAGGGTGTTTCTGGGAAAACATAATCTGAAGGAGGAGGACAACGGATCTCTCGCCATTTCCCCTAGCAAGATCATTGTCCACGAGGGCTGGAATCCCTTCACAATCCGGTACTTGGGCCAAAAGACTCCTCACGAAGAACAGATTTAAACAATTGTGAAATGAGATATAGTTTTAATGTTGTCTCTGGACCGCAGTAATGACATTGCCCTGATCAAACTGGAGAGTCCTGTCACCACTAGTGAAACTATCACACCTGCATGTCTTCCTACGGACGGCCATGTTCTGCCCCACAATGCTCCCTGCTACGTCACTGGATGGGGACGTCTCTACAGTAAGTAATGATGATAGATATGGATCAAGTTGTGTTGAACTCAACTGACTGAGATCAGGCAACACGATCACAGAAAATGTGGAGATTTGTACATTTTAGACATTTTTTCTTTTATTTTCTTCTCTAGCCAATGGACCTATTGCTGATATCCTGCAGCAGGCTCTCCTGCCTGTGGTGGATCACGCCACCTGCACGAAATCTGACTGGTGGGGCTCTAAGGTCACACAAAACATGGTCTGCGCTGGTGGAGATGGTGTTGTTGCTGGATGTAATGTAAGGAGATCCTACTGACTTACATATTCAGTGCAGTACGCGCGTTAAAGCTGGAATACACTACATGAAATCTGAACAACTTTTTTAAACGCTAGGCATCATCATTTGCTGACTTTGTAATGAGAAAAACTGACTGACTGAGGATCACACCCTACCAGACTTTCAGGTCGTTCCAAACATAGTCATGCAGAAACATGCGCCTCCTGGCTAGGAGATAAATGGCAGATGAAACAATATATGTTTTGAAATCGGCTCAAGATATCCAATAGGTTTTGATATCCTCCATCCGAGTAGAATCAGTGTGAAGCAAACATTTTTAATCGGAGTCTTTGCCCGTAATACACTACGCAATTTTCTATTAAAACGGTCAACTCAAATCTGCAGATTGGCTCTGACTTTCGGCAACTAACGTCGATTCGTCCAGACTTTAAATCAGGGAAAATATCTGAGCAAAAGTAATGTCGTGTATTGCAGCCTTTAATTTCATATAAAAAGTGAAAGACGTGACGAAATGTTAAATAAATGTAAAGGATGTAAAGGAAACAATTGTCACACAACAGGGCGACTCTGGTGGCCCCCTGAACTGTGCTGGTAGCGACGGCGCTTGGGAGGTTCATGGTATTGTGAGCTTTGGTTCAGGCCTGAGCTGCAACTATTCCAAGAAGCCCACCGTTTTCACTCGTGTGAGCGGCTACACTGACTGGATCAGCAAGGTGAGTGTTTTACATTAACAAACATGCTAAATAACCTGCAAATGTCATTTTGGATAGTGTTTGTCCTTATGGAAAATACTGTAATACAATTGAAAATCTTTTCCCTTTTTAATCTCTTACAGAACATGGCCAGCTATTAAAGATCAAACAGAAAAATGGGTTTTGTATCATCAATGCCTTGAACAATAAAAATATTAAAAGACACATAAGAAAGTTGTGTAAATGTATTTGCACTATACGTACATTTTTTTCATTATTTATAAGATTATAAATGCACAAACGAAATGCACTTACGATGCAGTAATTTTAGTCCGAAGTTCTTGTTAGTGGTTTTTGTCAAAATTATGAGACAGTGTGGTGTTTTATTTTGATAGGGTCCCATCCAAGACAATTTTTGATGTCACAGTTGACCATCGTTTGTTAATGTTTTTCTAATTTTTTTCTGCTATTTCCAGTCTCTCTCTGTAAAATTAAATACATCAAATTCACAGTACAAATATCTACTGCAGCTTTTGTTGGTATTTGTAACCAAGTGGTTTTAAGTCGTTATCAGAGCCATTTTATTGGAACTGACCATATTTATTGATTTTTTAAATTTGAGTACAAGAGAATAAAACGGTCCAAAACAAGAAAGGGGACATGTGGCATAGTCTCAGTGTAAGCTGTTAGTAAACATGATCTTTCATGCGTATGTATAGCCTACATATAATAACATATTGGGGTATTATTGAAAACCATGATTGAGATTCATATATTCAATAATAGTAATCTACCAAAAAGTGGCCTTGTGCAGGTTTGCTGTCATGCAGAGGGGACACACAATTAATGTGGAATTCAGCCAAGTCTTAATATCTCATTTTAGTGGTACACTTATATGAATACGTGAAAACAAATTCTTCTTGCATCATTAACAGTCACAGCAAACAATACAGAAACACTAATTTTGCCACAAACATTGCTTCAAATGATTTAGGACATTTTGAGCACTCTTTACATTTAGCTTAGATACCATGAAAATAATCTAGATTGGAGGAGGATTTTCTTTTGAAGATTCAATCAAATCTGATAAATCAGATCTTCATCTTGGTGTGTTGAAACTCATTCACTGTGCAGCCACAGTGATGTACCTCGGCTCCATGTTACCAAAGTAGGACTTCTCCCACTCGCTCATGAGGTCAAAATGGAGAGGCCGATCACAGAAGGTGCATGAGGCCATAGCCGGTCCATTCAGCGGTAGTCCAACCTCCTGCCAGACATCCAACAGTTTCTCTGTTCAACATAAAATACAATTAAAAATACATATATGAATCATATTTGGTGTAAAATATGATTACGGTAATGGCAGATGCCGTGTAACAAATTCAATTCAAATCAGAGTGTTACGAAAACCTGTTTGAAAACTAAACTGCTATTCTGTATAGTGGCGCCAGCATTACAAAGTAATGTAAAGTGACAAGAGTTTGCCCAATAGACCTTATTGAGAGCAGCACCACGACAGGTATGAAAGCGAGGCTTTGAGGGATAGACTTGCCATGTTCTCAGTGCCATCCCAGTGTAAAAAGCTGTATAAAGCTCCTAGATCACTTTATTTTACACAGCTAAAATATAAAAAATCATATTGCCTGTAATTGTTTTGTCAGCTAAAATTTCTTGAAAAGTCCAAAAACACATTAAATAACAGTTCAACCCACTGAAGAGGTGTATGTCTATCCTTCACAGCCTGGCTTTCATTCCCGTTAAAAATCAAAGATGGCGCTGCTCTGAATAAGGTCTATCGCATGACCACTCACCTACAAAGTAGTTCATCATAATGGGGTTGTGGAAAGGAGAAGGAGCCAACCGCAGTAGCTCCTCCCCACGAGGCACTGTCGGGTAATTTATGGCCTGCACATAGATGTTGTGTTTCTCCAACAGAACGTCGCACACCTTGGAGTTTTTCGCTGCATTTCCAACCTGAAATATTAGATTTAAAGTTCAAACATCTATACTTGTGCAGACCAAGTCTGAGGGCTGGTCTATACATCTACAATTAAATAACTTGAGTATTTACAGCCCATAATTGTTAAGACTACAATTGCAAACACTGACCCGTATAGGAATGATGTGGCTGGGGCAGTTGACCACAGGCAGCCCAGCGTCCAGCAGCAGCTGTCTCATGAGTTTGACGTTTCTCTGATGGGCTCTACGCAAGGCCTGGCCTTCTTCGCACTTCAGCACTCGCACCGATTCCAGAGCCCCCGCCAGCACCATGGGAGGCAAGGAGGTAGTGAAGATAAACCCGGCGGCGTACGAGCGCACAGTGTCCACCAGGGCGGCAGTGCTGGCTATGTACCCTCCCACACATCCAAATGCCTTGCCTACAGATATTTCAAACAATGTAACCAGCTTGATGAAAAGGATTAGGGCAAGAACACAGGTGAATGGCATTGACTAGTACTGGATAAAATCATGCACTTGACATTGACTGTATCTGTCTTACCTAGAGTTCCAGAGACAATATCGATCTTGTGCATGATGTTGTCTCTCTCTCCTACACCTGCTCCATGAGCCCCATACAGTCCGACAGCATGGACTTCATCCACAAAAGTCAGAGCACCATATTTGTGTGCTACGTCACACAGTTCTTCTAGAGGGCAAATTGCACCTGAGAAACAAATTGAGATTGTGATTCATTCAGCTGTTTTAGTTGAATCAGTATTATTGACTGATTCAGCATCAGGCAAAAGCAATAGTTTTCAGGTACAGATGCAGAGTAGAAATGCACTATAATCAGTTTGCCATGATTCATTCCATGAGCCAAAGTGTCTGATAAAAGGGTGGTTGCCAAAAAAAGTGAGTTGTATTTGGCTGGTCATGTGATCTCAAAATGGCCGTCCCAATAAGGCTCCACGTAAAATAAAACAGCATAAGGCTACTGATGAGTGGGATCTTCATTTTATGTGAGTGTACATGATACAATACAATTTATTTTTAATAAGCAAAGAAAATTCTGAGTGCACTTGTTTTCAATTATTGTACTTTTTTTAGCATCACTAATTAATGATACACAAGTATCCCACCAGTTTATTATACATTTCTGCATTCTTACATTGCATTCCAGTTTTACAACGTACCAGTACATGTTTTCCATGAGAATCGAACCTATGACATTGGCGTTGTTTTTTTTGGGTCAGATTTTGCTATTTTGAATTGGAATTATAGCCTATATTTTTCATGATTCATGCAGAATTCATAATTGAATGTGACGGGACAAGAAACATTAACAGAGCTGTTTTCATGTTTGATACTAGGAAACAAACTCTTTTGAATCAATTGTGTGATTTCTTCTACTCACCATCCATTGAATGCACAGTCTCAAAAGCCACGATTTTGGGTGTGAGTGGATCTGAGCGGCTGAGTAGTTCCTCCAGGTGACCAGCATCATTGTGTCGGAAAATGAAACGTTTAGCTCCACTGTTCCGGATGCCCTGGATCATGGAGGCGTGATTGCCCATGTCTGAGTAAATCTCACAGCCTTTGCAGAGAAAATAAATTTTTAGAGGAATTTCAGAAGACACACTACGGTTTAAAAGTTTGGGGTCAGTAAGATTTTTTTTTATTATTATTATTGAAATATAGTCAATATAAAACCTAAATTCATCAATTAATTCACACATTCATTAACCAAAGGCTGTTCATTCTGTTTTGTTTGATACCTGGGAGCATTTTAGCCAAAGTAAAGAGGGTGGAATCATTGGCAACAAAGCAGGAAGAAAAGACTAGTGCTCCATCTTTCAGGTGTAAACGGGCCAGCTCACTCTCCAGGGCCACGTGATAGTTACTTGTCCCTGAGATATTTCGGGTTCCACCTGCTCCTGCACCATGCCTCTCCAAAGCCTCTCTAAGATACAATGAAAGTTTTGATTAACCAGTTAGCTTTAGCAGCCATACTATATGTATATCCAAAAGCAAACAAATAGGAACTTCATAGTTTTATCAAATTTACTTGCAGCATTTAGCAAAACTACAATCCCACAGTATATTTGAAAATGTAATGAAAAAGAAAAAGTGTAATAACAGATGATGGCAAACATTTGTTTCATTTGTTTTATGTACTGACCTTATGGCCTTGACAACTCTGGGATGTCGGCTCATGCCCAGGTAATCATTACTGCACCATACAGACACCTGGGAACCCAAGCGTCCAGGGATGGAGTAGTCCTCAGCAAACGGGAACACCTCTGCAAAACGGTTCACCGTCTTAAAGATGCGGTAGGTGTGGTCATTCATCTTTTCCACAATCTTCTGAGTGAAGAAGTCATCGTAGTTGAAACTGGCTGTGGCTGAATTATTTAAAGAGTAAACAGGCAATATAGTCAATAAGTGAGGAAGAAAGGGAGAAATGAAAGAAGATTGACATATTGTTATTCCATTAGTTCAGTTATAAAACAGATATGTTCAACAAAAATAAGTGTTTTTTTGGCAGTCTAATCAAATTATGAAACAAAAATTCGATGTTGAATATAATACTGCAGATTTTGTAGTATACCATTGTACTGTAAATCATTAAGGAAAATGCGGCCAGACTCACCAAAATTGTCCTGAAGAAGGTGTGTAGGACCAGTGGACTGATGACTTTGCAAGCCACTGAACATCGAGCTCATTAAACCTGGAGAAAACAAGGCATCAATTTGTCAGAAATTCATCAAACAAAGACAAAATCCAGGTTATTAGCTCTGTTTTCACACTGAAATCACTTTAACATGTAAAGTGTAGTCCCAGCCTAAAATGCATGTTTGAGCTGTTTTAACTGAAAGCAACTTGCACTGACATAATATTAAATATATCAGTGCCATTGTTTTGTCCCAAGATCCACACCAGTAATGTTTTTTTTTTTCTAAAGCACGTTTACAAAAGCTACTTAAATGTCCTAATTTAACTAAGGCCAAATCCTGGCTTAATCTAAACCCAGTCTGTGAAACCAGGCCTACGTGTTTTGTATTTAATGCCACTGTTTAAATCTTGTCTTTTCTTTAAATTACAGGCTATGCAGTATGAACTATGCGCAGTGCTTCAAAAAACAAAAACTACAATTTTCCAATTATGGTAGGTATTATTTTCTAGTACATATGCGGCTGTGTGAAGTTTAATCTGTAATGTGATTGTCTGAAGACTAGCTTTTGTTACATCAGCAGTCTGAGTCATCATCTGCTTACTATTCACAGCTGAGGAGTCTCTCAAATTGGCGTTAAATGGTGCAAATTGCAGAGAGGAGAATGCTCTCCAAGCTGCATGCTATTATGTAAAATGCATCCAACCGCTGCATGATACCACTCAGACAAAAGAGCCTCTTCAGCAGCGACTCATTATACTGTGGTGGCAAAAAGAGACATGTAGGCAAATAAGATGCTAAAAGACATCAATCAGTCAGTCTATGAATCTATCACACAGAGTTCTTTTTTACCTGTGGTGTCTTGATTCTCTAGATTAGGCTGAACATCCTCTTGTACTTGAGGACTTGCTTTGACCAGTCCAATTTTCGAGGAAACGAAAGGACAGCTTTGGGACATGGAGATCGCCACCTGAGTCGCTGTGGTCGCCAGCTGTCGCTTTGGCTCCTTGTGAGGGAGCAGGCCTGAACACAATAAGTAGGCTACATGAATGTATACATCTGGGGTACTGACTACTGATTTAGAATAGGCCTACTTGGTCATTGTAAATCAAATTTGAATTACAGAATATTATAAATATGGAATATTATTGTCCTTATTGTATCTGGTATAGTAAGCATTACAACGACACACTATATATAGAAAACAACAGCTACCATTTCCCTCAGAGGATTGGGTGGCTTTTACAGAGATCTGGCGGACAATGATCGGACATCGGTCAGCCAAGCCGAGGCAAGCTGCCACATTTCTTAAAGAAGGCCCTGGAGTGGACTTCAGGAATGGGCAGTGATGCAGAAAAGCGGACATGATTTTAACAGCTGTAAACAATGGAAAAGATGTTGGTCAGTGGGACGAATATTTTCAAAATTACATTTCCATATTGTAACAATGTAAGCCTAGGCTATTAGATTCAAAGAAAAGAGGGCCAGCTCAAAATAATGATTAGGCTATATAAGATTATTATTTAAGTGCCTTAAAGACCCCCAAGTAACCCTAACTATTCCAAATTACGAGCAGTGGATGTGTGGGCGCGCCGGGCACCTGGGCGCGGCCGATAGCGCTCCTTATCTGGAACGCGCAGACTTTCCACAGCACGCCGTTCTAAAAGTTAAAAACTGACGTCATATATATATATATTGATAAAGGCTAGATTATACTTTATAGAAGTTAGAAGTTTCAACCAAATAAACCGAACTATTATTATGGCCCAAAACGACAACAAAGAAAGATTGTAAACAAACTATTTTCACTCGTATTACATTATTATTTATAATAATAACAATAATGACATTGTTGTTGAATGATAATCAGCATAATAGGCTACTAGGCTAATAATAATTATAACAACTTAATTTTATATTATGAGATATAGTATAATAATATATTATAAAACAGCACACACAATTCCTTTTACCTATTTATAGGTATAGTTGTTGTAGAAAGGCCTAAAATGTAGTTTCTTTGTTTAATATTCCTGTGGCCTGAGGTAACATTCAAAATCAATTATTAGCATCAATGGATCAGAAAAAAAACACTTTCTATATTCTTATAAATAAGGCTTGACAACTTAGCCTTATTTGAGACTGATTATGTCTTTTGAAATAATGTAATTTGCAGAATTTTTATTTCCAGAAAGTGAAGTTTTACTTGTAAAGCCTTTGTTGTAAAATTATGCGATACAGATTGTTCCCATTTTAAATATTGAGTTAATATTGCGGAAAACATTAGCCTACCTGTTGACCTGCACTGAGGACGAACTTCTGACCGGCTGCCGACACTCAAACGAACAGCGAAGGAATTGAGCCCGTCAGTCACTCTGCTCACACCCTAATACTGTGAACTGTGCTGACAGAAGGATGTAATCTCACACAAGTCAAGTCAATGGACACAACTGCACTAATTACCGACTACAAATTACTTTTACTTTGTGAAAAGAATAAAAATAATAATAATTGCGAAAAGTTTTTCTATTGATTTTTGTAACAATTTACTCTAGTAAAATCGTAGTGTTGTGTATAATCAGTTTCTTTTACTGTCCTTTACCGTTTAATAATCTTGAGACACAAGAGGTGAAATGGCCGAATGTTTTATTTTTTTTATTTTGTGCAAACTTGGTGAGGCTCTTCATATCAACATAAACAATATTAGCAATACATTGAGAATTATTTGGAATCACTAATACAACCGATTAATTACACATTGGCTGTTAATAATAAGGCCAACATACAAGTATGTTCCAGCATTCTTTTTGTGGCCATAAAAGTCTTAGTCTGGGGCTAGTTGCATAAGCATAACCATTATGTTAAGACTGAGTCTTAAGAGCTAGTATGAACTAGCAGTTAGTTAGGAGTAATCCGTCTTACTTTGGGGTATCAAATTAGACCAGTCTACATTTTTATGTAACTGTCTGACTTCAAGTTATCAACAGTCTTAGCGAAAAAGAATTGATGACTAGTCTTAGCAGTTTATGCAACCAGCCCTTGGTTGCACAATGATTACATAGACACATACATAGATATAGATGCATTATGTCTATTAGAACCATTAGGATGTCCGGAAAACAGATAAATAAGAATTTGCTATATTCCTGAGCAAAAGTTATGTTTTTTAAAGTCATTTTTAAGCACTTGTGACTTTTAAAATTAAAGCTGTATGAAAATGTAACCACGGTTCTATACATTATTCCATTTATACAACACAGATTTATCTTTATTAACATGTCAGCATTCACTATAATGTCTATGCCACTATAAGACAGATCATAATATTACCCAAATCATCTCATATACAGTACATATCAAGCCAGGTGCATGAAGCTCATCACTATAAATACAGCATGTGCACTCTCATCAGCGCATCTTAAAATGAACCATTTGACGATATTAACATACAATTATTCATGATCTAAAACAGCTTATCTTCAAAAACCTTGTTGGATGTATGGATAAATGTAGCATTACTGTAAGTGAGGCTGATATCAAATATCTTGAAATAAAATGCTCTTAAAAAAAGAAAATGAAATAAAAACTCCATATACTTTAAAATATATAACATTTGTGCATACTAAGACCTTTAGGTAATCAGCCCCTCAAAGAATGACTATTGAGTCAAGTAGTGCTTTTGTGGGTGTGTAGATCCAATCCGTCAATCCGTTTCAACAGTTGAACGCAACTTTTCCACATTGAGAAGTACACCAGCATCACATGATTACATTATTGCTTATATAAAGTCACTGCAAGGTTAGACAGAGGAATTAGGCCTTGTAGACCTGATGATTTCCTCCAGCAGCACTAGGAGGCAGAGGCATCCCAGGGTTTGAGCCAGACTGAACATCCACAAAACCCATCCGCTGCCTTCTCTTCCTCTGCTCTGTCATCTAAATCAACCCATACACAACCATTATTTGATATGCTTGAGAATACTGAATCTGAGAAATGAACAGCTCATTATATAGTGCTGACTAAAGCTACATTGAGAAATATACCTGTTCTTTTAACTCTGTTAACTGGCTAGTGAGGTTCGTGACCACTTTCATGGTGGAGGTGAGCCGATCCTGCAGGTTCCTCATCTCATTCTGTTCTCCATCTCCCTCCGTTACAACTAGAGACATGGCCTGCATGCGTGGGAACCAATCCAGGTTCTTATTCTAACAAGAGGCGACAACAAATCTGAATCAAAACCATTGCAAGGTGAAGCAAGAAAAATATAAAAATAAAAACCCAAGTCTTAATAAATACTATAATAGTAATCAAATAATACTAAAATGACACTGGTAATAGCTATTAATACATTGAGTGTGAGCAGTATCAAATCAGCCGGAGCTTTCCATTTTTTAAATGTACCTTTATCATATGCGCCACGTAGCTCTCCGGGCCAGTGTAATCGGTTCTGTTTTTCTCCCGTACCAGCACAATGAAATAGAGGTAGTTCCAGATGTTGTGCTCCAATTTAATGTGTTCCTCAAACGACACAGTCTTGTTATCAAACTTGTCCCTCTCAAGACCTGTTGAAATACAAATATAGAGCAACTGCTTTATCTAAATTGCTTCATATTTGAGTGACTTTTATAAAGCCTGTCAAGTAATATATATATATTTTATATAAGGAACATTGAGGTATTTAGTGCATCATGACATTCGTTTCAGGACAGTTTAGCATATTTTACCCCCAGTGTTGTGCCTGAACACGTCCATTGAACGATAGTTCATGAACTCGTTCATATTTTGGGCGAACGTAAACTGAACGTACTGTATTACTGCCTGGTGAACGATACTGTGAACGCTTTCATTCTGGTGTCTGTGAACGCACGGTCTCTCAGTTTAACTTCGTTCAATAGGGTGCCAGATTTCTATAGAGCCTTCCAGGCAAAAACCCGGCTAAAACACACGTAAACAGGCCTTAATATGTAGCTGAAAAAACACCCAATCTGGCAACACCAGTCACCAGTGTCGCACGCACCGCCGCATGCGTCATCAAAACAAAAAGCTGCATGAGCTCGACAAAGCATCGAGGAGGCGTCGTATCGTATGATCAGTTTTAAGACAAGGTTGGTGAGGATGGGAAAAATCTTACATTTCTGTGCAAACTTTGCCCGCCGATAAAATAATTGCTGTCTGTGGTTGTATATGGGCTGTGGCAATAATAATAAAAAATAATAATAATAGCTCGCAGCAACATATGGAAAAAAAAGAACTATGAACTAGTTCATTTTTTGGAACTGTGAACTTAGTTCAAAATTGTGAAGTATGAACTATGAACTGAACTAGTTCATTTTAAAATTTGTGAACTGAACTTTGAACTAGTTCATGTAGAAAGTGAACTTTCCCAACACTGTTTACCCCCCAAATCCATATCATAATCAGTGTTGCATTGCAGTAATTATGCAATAAATGTGCTTCATTTTCATAAAAATAATGTCACAATGCAAAAAGAAAAAATCTTTAGGGTCCTAAAAATAGGCTTCAAAAAATTATATACTATACTACTATTCAAAATTATAGGGGTCAGTAAGATTTATTAATTAATTTAATAACACAATTGTTTTCAACATTGATAATAATAAAAAACCAAAGGATCATGTGACACTAAAGACTGGAGTAATTATGTTCATTAAATTAATAATTAAATTCAGCTTTGCCATCACAGGATGAATTGAAATTTGATAAAAAAAAAATACTAATATATATATATATATATATATATATATATATATATATATATATATATATATATATATAAAATATATGGATTTTTCTCTCTCAGACAAGCAGTCACATTATCAGGCTGTAGCAATAACATGCATTTATCCATTTATTTCCTACCACAAATGAAACAGGTGGTCTTCAGTATCTCCTCTTTCTTCTGTTTTTCACTACGCAGGTCAGCGAAGGTGTCAATAATCACACCAAATATCAAGTTGAGAACAATAATGATGACAATGAAGTAGAAGAGAAGGTCATACACTACACGAGCTGGGAACAAAGGCTCCTGTAAGATGAACAACATAGCATCAGTTGGGTTAGATTTTGTATTCAAATGTGCACATATTTAATTATTAGGGTTGGGTATCGGTTGGGTTTTATCCGATACCAGTACCTACTCGCTATTTTTTAAACGGTTTCGGTGCTTAAACGGTGCCTGAAACGATACTTAAGAAAACGAAACCACACACTTTGTCAAAAAATAATACCCTTTTTTTTACAGGACCAAACTGGACACAATATTAACTTAAATCTTTAAACAATATAAATACAAGTAACATATGGTAATATTTAAATTAAATTCACATTTCCATAATCTCAAATAAAACAATGTTGTATCAAACAATGTAATAATACTGGAGATTAATAGAGATTACAACCAGGGTAATCTAATATCGACATGGCTACAGGTTCCCATGTTTTGTCTGCTTGAACCAGTCATGTAAGTTATTGTACTAGTTACGCAGTGCTTAGCTTGGCGGTATTTCGTTCCCACTGCGTCTTAGCTACGCAGCTTTGAGTAAACCTATGAAAGAGAACGTCTCTGGTTACTGGTGTAACCCATGTTCTCTGAATAGGGAACGAGACGCTGCGTTCGCTGCCAAACTCCTCGCGCTGCCGACAAGCTTCCTTTTTCAAGTCAAGTCAAGTCAAATATATTTATATAGCGCTTCACAGCGTATATATCAAAGTTGTATCAAAGCTGCTTCACAGTATCAATCAAAACAACTTAACAATGTTTGTTTATTACTGGAAAAAAAGACATCCAAGTTGCACATTTTCGGCAGAGAAATCTGAGGAGCAGATGATGCGCGCGCTAATATAATATGACGACGTAAGAGCGTCAAGGCGGCGCCCGCGCCATCACCTAGAGGGCGTTCTGACGCGTAATTTTACGCGTGAAATGCAGCCAAACCTTGGAGCGTTTTGTCTTCGGCATCTTCATTAATCCCCTCGCTATCAGCAGACGTTCCGGGAGTCTCCCGCATATTGATAACGGCTCCCTGATGCCCGCAAATTAGTTAAAATCTCCCGGAATCTAGAGCGAGCGAGCAAGAGCGCGCATGTGAGAGAACAGACTGTGCTCCAAACCGTATAGTGCGCGCACGAGGGAGAGGCAGAGAGCGAGAGACTTTGCGTGTGTGCGCCTCATGACACAGAGACTCAAGCACCGATATCAGGCACCGAAATTTTCGTTCTTATTCGGTCTGGTTACTACCGTTTACGTCGGAACCGGTTCCCTATTGGCACTGCGTTTCGGTACCCAACCCTATTAATTATGGTTGTGGGTCTCCATACATTCTTCGAGGGTTTGCGCAGAACATCTCCTACACCTCCTCCATTCCTCAGCCCATGATTCAGCACCGTAACGATACACATGAGAAGAGTGTCACATGCTCTCTCTGTGTTGTCTTCGTCTTCTGCAAAGCCACAAAAAAAAATCATCACAGCCGAGTTCTGATGCCAGTACAATAATGATTAAATATTGTTTTGTTTTTAATGTTCTACTCACCCTCTGGTGGTGCAATCATCCCAGTTTCCTCTGTGCAGTCCATTCCGTCTGCACTGCAGCTGCTCATAGAGTTATCTCTGCCTGATTAGAGGACAAATTACATCATAAAGCCTGTCAAAGTGGCATCAATGAATAATAAATGGTATATTTTAGTTAAAATTCCTCATAACTACTGTAGGTGTATGCAATTTACCTGTATCTGGGCTAGCAAGCCTGTCCACTTCCATGATGAAGTCATTCCTGAGGAAGAGAAAGCCCACGATGGAGAACAGATAGACCAGGATGATGGCCAAGACAGCAGTGAGGAGAATAGAGCGGCCGTTACGTGTCACACTCTTGATGACGTTAAACAGAGTCTCCTCACGGTAGATCAGATCAAACAACTGAAGGAAGTAAAAAAGGAACATGAGGTGAAGTAGAGGATTAGTAGATGATTTGTATGTCTTTTAGTCGTAAACAATCATGTTACGCCACAGTTTCACAATTTGTTTCAAATGTATTCTGTTTCTTCTGGCAAGTAGGCCTACAGCATCTCAGTTTTATTTATTCACCAAAAGTAATTTGACCTGTATTTGGAAATATTTTCTTGGCAATCAGCAATGCAAAAAGCAAACAAATAAAAAAAGCTAGTTTATACTACCTTTCAAAAGCTTAGGGTTGGTAAGATTTTTTAATGTTTTAGAAAGAAATCCAAGTGAAATGCTTAGCAAGGTTGCATTTATCTGATCACACAAAAAAAACAAACAGTAATATTGAGAAATTTTACTACCATTTAAAAAATAGCTGTTTTTTAATATGCCAATTATTCCTTTGATGGCAAAGCTTAATTTTCAGCAGCCATTCAGCATCCAGTCTTCAGTGTTATATGATTCTTCAGAAGTCAATCTAATATGCTGATTTGGTGCCCAAGAATAATGTATTTTTATTACAGTATCACAGTTGAAAACAAATATGCTGCTTAATATTTTGTGGAAACCATACTTTTCCCAAATATTTTTTTCTTTGATGAATCCTCAGTCCTCAACAATATTTATTGGAAAGGATAATTTTTAACACTGTAAATGTCTTTTGATCAATTTAATGCGTCCTTGCAAAACGAAAGTATTAATTTCTTAGAAAAAAAAAAAAAAAATCTTACTGACCCCAAACTTTTGAATGGTGGTAAAAAAAGTTGACACACCCACCAATATGCTGTAGAAGAGCTCGTTGACGAACAGCCCCAGTGTGCTGGTTAACACGTAGGCCAAGTGGTACAGGAACTCTACATCCATTACCATGGCTTTGTAGCCCATGATGAAGGTGCCATTGTTTCCCACAAAGCTCACCACAAACACTATCTTATTGATGAGCTGATTAAAAAGAGGAAGAGGCACATTTTTAATTAAATCAATTCACTTTGCTTTAAGCAAACATAAGTACTATGTTTTTTCTAAGACTTACATTTAGAGCACCCAACAGGATGAGAGTTGGCCCGATGCCAAAGTGATAGATGCAACGCAGGGTGATGGCGACAGTGAGGGACTGGAACCCATAGCGCCTGGATAACAGGCCCAAAACAGCCAATCCAGCGAAACACCAGAACAGCATAATCAGCAACGAAGAGTCTATGCTACCTGGAGGCAAAAGAGACTGTTAAAACTACATAGAAAAGCAATTTACAAAGCCAACTGTTGGTCCAATAGTTGTGTGCTTTGAAACTGATGCAAAATGTAGCATTTATTAATATAAAACAGTCAATATTCTATAGCTACCAACAGGTAATGCACACATGAACATACCAGGGCGACCAGAGTCATGTGGGTAGAACAAAGCGATAATAAGATTGAACAGCACAGCCAGATTGAATGATATGGTGCCCCAGAGAGACATTCGGCGAGAGAACCAGTACAGCACTGGCATGCCTAAAACACACAAACATCTCACTAAACCTGGTGTAAAGCTCCTTGCTCAAGCACATATTTGTAGAAATTGGTACTACCATTATTTGGGGTGTCAGGTCTTTAGACACTAAGCCACACCACACCTCAGGCCCAATACTTACTGCGAAGTTTTTTCTGCCATTCCATCTCGTTGTGGAGGAAGGAGGTCTGCTCGAAGAAGTGTGTGACCTTGCTGCCTTGCTCATCCTGCTCTGTGGTGGTAAACACACGAAACTTTGAATCCTCCGTCAGGAATTCGCAGATAGGGTGAACAGGAAACACTATCTGCTCCATGCTGCGGTCCTCCCGCACAATCTGCAAGTGACATACCAATGAAAATTATTTCACAACTTCTCAAAATTACAGATTCATTTTGATCACATTAAAGGTTAACCAGTACCATCAAATGTAATTGGTGACATTAGTAGAGCACAAATTACAATAAGAGCAATGATTACAACACACAAAGATAAATGTGTATATATTAGGGGTGTAACGGTTCTCTGTAAAATAATCTAACCATACCGTTCTCCACCCACGGTTCGGCACACACTTACACGCACTTGACGACGCATCTATAATATGGTTTGTTGAAAGAAAAAAAAAACTGCGTAAAACATACAGAGTTCCGCTAATGTATGTTCTGCCAATAAATACAGTTCGTATGCGTTTCACGTGAGAGTAGCTGATCAATCAACTGTTAGCGTGTAAATCTGTTGTTGACATCACAGTTCCTCATGTGCTGTTGTGTTGCAGTTCAGCATGGCAAGCGAAGGAGTCGTTGATAGAGCCGTCACCTGCATCATATACACTTCTGTATGGGAACATTCTGGCTTCCCAATGCGTTACAACAGCGATGGTCAAAAAACAGGGACAAAACAATCACTCTTTGTAAACTTTGTTCGATGCGAGTGCCATGTGCTCCAACATGACCAGTCATTTACGCCGTCATCATTGTTGATTGGGCAGGATGTGAGCGAGAGTGAGACTGAAACAGCACACATTGACTTCTGCTTTTAAACAGACACTCAGTGTTAATTCGGACAGACACAAAACAATAAAACCACTGAGTAGAGATCGTCAATAAGGACTGCCTGATGGCCCGGGGCTAGCTTAAAAGACGCTTGGGGCACTGGGTTTATCATTTGCGTGTTTTTAAGCATTGCCAATTGAAACATTTAAGTGCAAGAAGACGAGAAAGAACTAGAGCGCGCTTTATGAGAAGTTTTGTGTGCGCTTAGGATTTGGATCCTAAGCACGCACACGGAAATCCGCGTTTCAAGCCTTGTTTATAACTTCACCTGCTGGCTGGAAGCAGAGGCTCGAGCAAAATTCCAAAAAATGCAGTGCACACCGCTGCGCGAAACGACATAAACAGTCGAGAAAGACAACGCATGTGTACAGTGTTGATACTGTACAGTAATATACAGTATTGGGATCAATGCGTTGTCCTGCTGCTGTCTGTTTTTAATGTTAATCAAACAACAAATCATTCTTGACTGAATAACTTTTGTAACTTTAATTTAATTTATACAGTGAAGATTATATACAGTGTTATTTTACATTTGATTACTTAATTCGATTTCTGTACCTGAAAACTACTGTTAGACCTACCTGAAAAACTTTATTTATCATACAAACCGTGTGTATATACACACACATATATGTCATTTTTTTAATTACCTCAATCTGAGCAGTTTGATGGTCATAGTGCTCTAATGGATCCTCCTGTTGCTCTTCCTGCTGCTGCTTGTTCAAGTTGAGCTGCAATAAAAACAAGTAAAAAACTCAAAAACAGAAAATTCCAGACAAATGCATTTTCTAGAAAATATTACAAATGTGCTTCAAAAAAGTACAGTCCATAAGTTACCATAGAGGATATGCTTTCCTCTTCTTCCTCTTTTGTCTTCTTTGGTGGTTTAAGCAGTGTGATAAGTGATTTGTTGTGTCGTGCAAGCTGCAAAAAAACCAACATTGAAACTTTATGGTTTTTACCAGTCAAAGTAATATTCAATTATTAATAAATAAATAATTACATTTCACAAAGTTTTTGGTATATATATATATATATATATATATATATATATATATATATATATATATATATATATATATATTATATATATATAATAGAATATAGAATAAATTATATATATTGAAAAAATTCTAAAATACATTATTATTCAAAACAATGATATTAATACATTTACAAAAATATTTTAAAAAATCAAACGCATACATCTACACACACACACACACACACACACACACACACACACACACACATATATATATATATATATATATATATATATATATATATATATATATATATATATATATATATAAAAATTAAACATTAGAAATCAGCTCTGCACATCAAGTATTGGAATAAATAAGACAAAACAAAAATAATCAGTAGCAGTATCAGTTAAAAAAAACAATTCTCAAAATACAACAGTATGGCATCATGATGCAGTGGTCCACCTGTAGTGCCAGGATGTAGATGTTGTGTCCAACTTCACGCGGGGACACTTCTCCTTCCTCACATTCAATCTCTTGCTGGTAAGCCTTTTTTATCACCTCCACCTAAAGACATACAACACAGAACTGTTAAAATATTATTTCTACACTTCATACACATGACATAGCCAGACTGACCAGTTCTCTGGGTCGAAGGTTAAACAGGATCCTCTCTGCATTCTCACTGTCATGACGACTTTCCATCAAAGCGAGGAGCAGCTTAGAGGCATTGTCCTGACAATAATTGCATATTTAGTTATAAAGAGTAATGAAAATTATTTGTATGATTAAAGCAGAGACTGAGTTTGCATCATCTTCACCTTGAGCTGCAGCACTAACTCCATACGGTAACGACAGAGAGGACTGATATCATTCAGAATCAAGGCTGTGATGATGTCAATGCCGTTGCACTCGTGAGAGACAATGCATGTCTTTAGAGACACAAAAAAGAGGTTTCATGAAACACAATTTTTTCTTAATAAATATCAGCTTGTGTGTGTTTTAATGCATGGTCAGTAAAGCTCTTTCATATCTCTGGTTTTGGTTTTGCATGTTAAGGATTAATTTTATAATTAAGTACTTAAAGGGATCATTTTCGTTTTCATGCCGTATATCCCTCTTTCTTTTTTGGACCACAAAAAGGGGACTTATTTTATTATTTTTTTAATGTCCCGCTCGCACTCGTCTATAATAATGTCAGTGAATAGTGACCAGCATCAAGCTTATTAAAAAAGACGCAAAAATATCAGAATGATCCCATGTGACTGGTGCTGTTTATTCCAAGTGTTCTGGGGGTATACAATAGGGTTTGGTGAAAAACAAGCCGAAATATAATGTATTATTTCATCAAAATCCTAACCGTGGCCATTTGTCTTCTTCTCTACTGCACATTCATGTGACTCTATTAGCACCACAGTGCACTCCAACTAGAAAGAGCACACAAGTTGTAAGAAATCAAGATTAATAAAACACGACATGAAATACGATGCATAGAAATCTCAAAAAAAGTATGTGTGTATAGTCTTCACTGAATTGAATATCTCCAGACCAGAAATCCGGTTGTCAGATGTCAATCAGAATGGTAGTTGACAGATGAGAATGTGTTAACTTCTTGGTACGACGAACACAACGGATTTATTCACAGCAGAGAAGTATGTACATGGATTGTATTTCTTGTCAAGTTTTTCTTAGTCTTGATTTCTCACAACTTTTGTGCTTTTTCTGGGTAAGTCTGAGTTTTCATTAAATAATACATTAAATTTCAGATTGTTTTTTTTATCAAACCCTATCGTATACCCCCAGAATACTTGGAATATACGACACGTCGCATCGGACCATTCTTTGATACTCTTGGTTTTATATAGATGCTGGTTGCTATTCTCTGCCATTATGTGCGAAGGGGAATTCTTTTTTTTATTCTCCTTTTGTGGTCCGAAAAAGAAAGAAGGGCATATGGCATTAGAACAACACCAGGACGGGTAAATGATGACTTCCTTTTCATTTTGGGTTGAACTATCCTTTAAGTACTTAAAGGGATAGTTCGGCCAAAAATGATATTTAACCCATGCATTACTCACCCTCAAGCCGTTCGAGATGCATATGTCAATCTTGTTTCAGACGAACACATTTTCAGTTATTTTAGAAAATGTCTTAGACCCTTCAGTGGATATAATGTGAAGCAATGGGGTCCACCTCCTTCAAGTCCCAAAATGTGAATACATCCTTCACAAAAGTAATCCATCCGGCTCCAGGGGGATAAACGAAGGCCTTCTGAGGGTAATCCGTGCGGTTTTGTCGTAAAAATATACATATTTAAAACTTTATAAATGAAAATATCTGACTTCCGGCAACGATCGACGCGCGTTCACGGGTGATGGAAGTCGGCGTACGAGGTAAGACGTAGCATAGGAACTGTTGTGACGTAGAACGAACGCGCCAGCGCAGCCAGAGAGCAGAGCAAAACAAAACAAGAAAGCGCGTGAACGCACGCGCGTCGATCGTTGCCGGAAGTCAGATATTTTCATTTATAAAGTTTTAAATATGTATATTTTTACGACAAAACCGCACGGATTACCATCAGAAGGCCTTCGTTTATCCCCCTGGAGCCGGATGGATTACTTTTGTGAAGGATGTATTCACATTTTGGGACTTGAAGGAGGTGGACCCCATTGCTTCACATTATATCCACTGAAGGGTCTAAGACATTTTCTAAAATAACTGAAAATGTGTTCGTCTGAAACAAGATTGACATATGCATCTCGAACGGCTTGAGGGTGAGTAATGCATGGGTTAAATATCATTTTTGGCCGAACTATCCCTTTAAGCAACTTCTCAGCCATGGATTAATAAAAGCATATATGGCCAAAAATGTTTTTATATAAAATAAATCCAGTATTAGCAATTGACCTGGTTCTCTTGGCATGGTCCCTGGCAATACTCTGTGAGGGTCTCCAGGGTCTGTGTGATCAGCTCCACGTTGTTCTCATTGATGTAAAGGCCCAGCAGACCCAGCCCTCCTGTTGTACTGCCACACATGATGTCCAGGAATTGGAGTGTCTCACACACCAGGTTATAGTTCGTTTTATTGTTCTGACAGCGAAGAAAATTCTAGAGCAAAAAATAGGCAATTTTTAATTAAACAAACAGTATGATTAAATGACATGTAAAATAATAGTAAAACAATACTAAATTATTTATTATTTAAATTATTTACTAAGTAATACTAAATTCTAAAAAAACACGCCATAAAATGGGGTTAGTCATTAATGTACAGTTGGGTCCAAAAGCCTGAGACTACACTGAACATTTGGGATTATTTTTTAATCCAAATCTGGGATTAAACAAAGTTATAGTACATTGTGGTACAAAATTAAGAAATAGTAAAAATTAATCACCATTTCTAGATAACTAAACAATTTGTGACACTGAGCATGTGAACTACTTTGCTCTATAGGTCTGATTTTCAGATTCCACTGAAGCACAAGACTTCTCTTTGGATCATTCTCTAATCATCTTAGATGACCTGATCATCGGATCTGATTCTAAATTGATTGTTAATCTGGGGTTGTTCAGACCTGAAGATCCTGATTATGGTTCTCACAGAGCAGTTGTAGAAAGCGCAGGATGGGTTTCATGATGGTGACAGAGGGGCCCATTTCTGTTTCTACTTCCTGCTGCTCAGGTTGATGTGGCTGCTCTGATTGGCCAAAGGAAGGTACTGCACCTGAAGGAAACCACTGTTAGAGCCAGCAATGTATGTAGACTCACTTGTTTAATTTGTTAGAAATGCATATTGAATAAATCAGATGAAGCATTCAAATTCATTTTTTTAAATGACCTGTCTCTTGATCTTTGTCATCTTTGGCTTTATTGGTCATTTCCCCCACATTAACAGAGATGGAGGATTTGACGTCCAGCTGTGCATTCTTCATGCGGTCATTTAGCACTTTAAAAAACTTCTCTGACTTGTTGTCTCCCATCATGAGTTTGTAGAAGGAGTTCTGTTATAAATATGCACAGGACACAATTTATATAGAATAATGGGAACAATATTTATGACTATAGCTAAATATTTTTATGACAGCGCATAAAATTATCCCTACCTGGATCTCTGTGTTGCCTCCTTCTAGCAGACAGATGGCGAGCTGAATGCTCTCCTGGAAGATCTTCTCGTTCTTACTGCTGGTTACGAGGTCTGTGAAAAGTTTGGTGCCACCTTCTTTGTCCAGACGACACTGTAATGCTGCGACTGCCAGCCAGTCTCTCTCTACCTCTCCACCTTCACATACACAGACACCACTATTTTACACAAGACATATGCAAGTCCACTACCAGTCAAAACTCAGCACTCTTGCTCGTGTGATATTTCTTAATTCTATCAATTTTTCATTAATTTAGTTGCTTTAATATTTAAATGTAAATTTAAAGTTTACAATATAAATGGAAACTTTAAAAGTATTTAAAAAAATTACCTCCTCCGTGTTCAACAAGCTCTGCTTTTATGTTCTTTTTGTTGTTGTAGAGGTAATTCTGGAGTAACACCTTTCTTAAGGCAAAGCCCTGCAAAAGACAGCATTGATTTAATAGATGCTCACTGTTCACACACACCCTTACCCATCTAAACAGGGGCTTCGAACCCAAAAATAAACCAGAAGGTTTTTTTTTTTTTTTTTTTTTTTTTTTTTTTTTTGCTAACCTCTGTGGATAGTACAAATGAACATTCTTGGTTAAGAGCGGTCCACAGCATCTGCAGAAAATAATTTCCACCCATTCCTTAATTTGCAAAATCAAAAGATGAACTTCAATTTATGCAATTCCTGTAGGGGAAGGTTTTCTCCATGTTGTAAAATGTGCTGTAACAATTTCATGTCTCTAAATGTTACTGATTATTTAAGAATGTACTTTAAATCTTATCTTACTTAGAATAAACCTTATAATCTATTTTATACTATTACATTTAATATATAAAATATATCATTATAATATTAAAGCTGCAGTCCGGCGTTTTTCCTCTTTGTCTCCATCTCTGTTCGAAATTCGCGGAATTATCAACTTTACGTGAGATGTACCTCAGCACTGCACAGCGCGGATGAATCCAATGTTTTGAGGAGAGTGTGCGGCTGTCAGTCACGCGCCGGTGTGGATACTGGCATTCAGAATCACAGATTCTACTTTTTGGAAGTATGACCAACATAAGAAATTTCACCCTAAAACGTCATCTGAACAAGTCAGTAACATCCACTTTTGTTCTTTTGACCAACTAACTGAAAAAAAGCATTGCAGTAAGGCGCGCTGGTTAAATCTAACGATCGATTATCATATCACGTCAAACCATGCAAAATATACATTGTTCTCAAATTGTTAATGTTAACAACGTCTGCATTGCTACATTTAAAGCCCTTCAGATATGTATCCTTGTCTCCGCATGGGTCCGGTTGCAGTCTCTTTTTCCAAACTCTCAGTCCAAAGTCTTTCGCATTTTACAGCGGGTGAGTCTCCAGTTGTCACTGGTGATTGTCGTTTGAACCCTTCTGTATCCACCATCAAATTAATAAGTTTAATTATATCAAGTGCTGTGAGAAAAGGCTATAAATCTCCACCTCCAGCATCCTCACACACAATATAGCCTACTAGCCAAGACTCCTCCTTTATGTTTACAGATGTGACGTAATGATGCAAAGACATGCTCGAATCTCCCGCGGAAATCCACCAGTACCACTGGAATTAAAAACATTATTACAACTTTACAAGCTTACCGCTTTGAATCGAGCTAAGGCAAGCAGATAGTTTTGACCACTGGCTGGTTATGTACTTGTTCAAATTTATTTTGGATCATTTTTGACCCAAAAAAAAGTTACGGACTGGAGCTTTAAGTAAAATTAAGAATATATATTTTGTTTTAATTTTTAAAATGGAATACTTTACAAATTTAAATAGACAAATAAATAAATATTTAGAATTTATAAATTCTTTTTTTATTCATGAAGTTCATGTTAGTTAATTTGATAATTTATCTTGAATGAGAAATTATGAGATTACATTGTGAGATAATTAGTATTATTATCTGTAACATTTTACAATTTTACAAGGTCTCATTTGTTAACATTAGTTAATGCATTAAACAAACTGGCAATAAGCAATATATTCTTAAAACATTTATTAACCTTTGTTAATGTTAGTTAATAAAAATTTAATGTAGAAGTATTGTTCATGTTAACTGATGTAGTTAACTAATGTTAAAAAATTAAACCTTATTGTAAAGTGCAACCTTATTATCTAATCTCACCTTCTCGTCAAAGTTCAGATCACGAATGAGCATTTCCTGTAGAGTTCTGAGGACTTTGATACAGAGCTTCTCATCTGAATTCATGAGGGCCTTTGTGTGTTGGATCAATCTGCACAGAGTAAAAGGAGTGAGATGATGAAGGCACACACACTTCACAAACAGTCCCTAACAGTTTAGACTCACTTAGATATGAAGCCTCCTGATTCACAGCGAGCTCGAGCATCTGTGCCTTCCAGGAACAACAGCTCAGGCTGGTGCAGCACATCCACCAGCACTGACAGCTCTGCATTAACCAACGGCATCACACGCTCCTCCAGTGTGTTAATGATATCCTGACAGCAGTGTTACAGAAACATTAATACATGTATACACACACTATTATTGATAGAAATAAGACCCAAACAAACTATATAAAAGCGTGAATTGTGTTGAATGCTTGACAGTCCAGGGGTGTCATGCACCTTTTTTGAAGGTGCTCTAGGCAAGAGCGTAGTGAAAGATGGCCACAGGATTTTATTAAATACAAACACCTACCTAGCAACTTAATTTGTGAAAGATACAAATTATTTATTTTGGAAGTCACATTCTCCAAAATCTGAAGTACTTTGAATGGGCATGATGCTTCTTTTTCAGACACACGCACGCACACACACACACCTGTAGTTTCTCAATGATGTTTTTGTAGTCCCAGGGGTTGGTGGGTACAGCAGCCCGTGTGTGTCGTGACAGGCTTTTGTTGTGTTGGCTGGAGCGGGACAGTGCGAGGGCATTACTGTGACTCAACATTATGTTGACATGAGCATCCAACTCCACTGGCAGAGGGATGGAGCGACTCTTAGCTGTATGGACAGTCAGGTAAACAAATAAATTGTCTCGTCATACTTTAAAAACCTTTACTGTATATGAGAACTGAAACTCCTGTTTAGGCTTGTAAAATCATTTTTTAAATTATTTTCAGATTTTTTTTATCCCTTAGAATTGAACTATTGTCTTATAAATCAGGTTGACCTACTCGTCACTGCCAAAGTTCGGATGCATGACTCTACTTGGACTTTTTGTTGTGGCTGCAGCCAGGGACAATCTAACAGACGCATAGCAGACTGCAGTAGCTGTTTTACAGTGGTGTGATGAGCCTGAATGAGACAAAAGAAAGAGAAAATGAGAAAGAGAAAGAAATTAGGATAATTAAATGTGACCTGATGAAATGCCGGAAAAGCATTTTTTATGTGACACCATGATATATCAATAGTAGGGCTGTTACGATACACCAAACCCACGATTCGGTTCGTATCACGATTTTTGACCCACGATTCGGTTCGTATCACGATTCTATCATGGGGGCGGGGCTTCGGCGGCGTGGCTTGGGGTGAAAAAAGAGAGATTTTGAGAGAAAAAAATATATCTTTATTAAATAACATTTGAAAAACCTTTATAAACTGAACACAAACGAACAATATTAACTATGCAAATTATTCAACTAAACTAGGCAGTTTAGGCTGCTGCTTTTGGGTTGTTTTCTGTCCTCCAACTAAATTGATTTCAGGATGGTGCCGACATGCCGTGAGATATGCATCTGCATGTTGGAATTGTTGCCGGTCATTTGAGAAAGCTTCTTTAAACACTTCAGGCAAACTGTGTGGGTCTTGTCGACTACACGATTTAATTATAGAATATCAAATAGGTTGTGCGATTATTGACTAAAAAAAATCTCCATGTTTTTGGTGCTGACGAGTTCATGTAACATGTAAGAGTGGCGCTGCCAATAAAGCACCTGTCACAAAGAACCGGCAAAAGTAATGATTATGAATATGTCAAACAAGGAGACATTTTAATTGTTTATTAATAAACAAGTGTTTCTGTCAGTGTCGGCTCACTCAGCTGGAAAGATGAAGTTGACGATGCTGATCTTCACAGCAGTGAACGCGCCAGAGACAAATGCACATTTCATACGGGTTACATAAGCAGAGATCAGTCTGTTTTCTTTCGTTTTGAATTGTTCTGTTTAAGTAGACATTTCAATATAGATATATTTCTCAGGTCTGTGAGGCAAGTAGGCTACCTTATACACGGAGTTTCGGTTCATTTATGAGACGAGCTCCAGTTCACGTGCCGGCGCCTCCGTGTCGTGGTTATCTATTGTCTGCTATATTTACTTCTTATTTATTAAATCCAGGTCATTGGTTGATGAAACATTGATTAAAATGAAGACAAAATTCACTTTAAAGAAAGGCTTTGTGCTTTCTGTTTGAGGTCTCTGTGAAAATTCTATTGCCGCTTCCAGAGAACTGTCACGTCCGTAACATAGTTTTTTCCTCATAAATGCGAACACGAAAAAAAATAAATATATATTTTATGTTCTGGGGAACCAACCCTTCTTCATCCGGTCTGGACTCCTTTATTAAGGGAGTATGGATATATAAACACAAGTTTCAATACATTGGTATTAAATGCATTAAATGCATTTATATTTCAAGTTTTGACTGCAAATGTCACGTCCATAACGCTGAAATTGCCCAATTTTAAATGATTTATCCTCAACTAGTTTTTTGATGTAGGTCTACGTATTTTATAATGTTAACTTCAAATAATACTAATAGTAAATTAAAGATGTGGTAGCATTGGATCTGGACGGGAAGGATAACTCTGGGAGTTGGAAGGGGTGTGTCGTGATTCTGCCTTCTCACACCGCGATACAGGATCGTGGATTTGAGTATCGCGATTTCGGTTTTATACCGCGTACCGTTACAGCCCTAATCAATAGACAATATATCTGTTGTCATATTTATCTAATTAGTCCTTCTGCAAAGTTATCTACTAATCTACTAATAATCATGCATTTTATTTAGAGGCGCCTTTCAAAACACTCAACTGACACCTTAATTAATGACAGTCATAAAATACAAGACAAAAATAACTCTGATACAGTCAAATTTACACTACTGTTCAAAAGTTTAGGGTCAGTAAGATTTTTTTTTTTTTAAAGAAATTAATACTTTTATTCAGCAAGGAAGTATGAAATTGATCAAAAGTGACAGTAAATACATTTATATGTTTGGGCCCTAATAATCTGTGGTACTCTCACGATGAATAAAAGCAGATGTGGCAGAGAACAGAAATAAGACTACGAAGGACAGATGATACCTCACCTCTGTGCTGGTGCTGTTCTCTGAGAAGGGAGAGCTGAAGAAGGCAGTTACAGTGTCTAAAACCACCTGAATCACGTACTTCTCCAACACGGGGTCCGACATGCGTTTCTCACGATTGGAGCACACCTGGAGTTCAAATTCAACCAAGTTAAATGAATGCCACTCAGTAAAGCACATCTTATCCAGCATCAGTGGTACAATGGACTCACCCTGGCCATATCTACAGTGAAGCTGTCAAACAGCTTCCAGATGTGGTTGCTGGTGTAGATCTCTTTCATCTCCACTTCTGTGTCTACATAGCAGTGGTTCACAAAGTTTACATAGGCAATTTTCACCTGCACAACACAGAGGAGATTCCCGATTTTTCGTATTCATAACATGCAACAGAATTTGGCTTTTGTTTGCAAAAATGTTCATGCAATAAATTCTACTGTAATCAATTAATTGACTCTTGCAACACAGCAAACTAAAAAAAATGACTTTTTAAAAAGAAGAGCTTTCATTTCATGTCTGCCATCATGTGATTACCTCTGTGATACAGTCGTCATGTGTGATTACTTTCACCATGTCCTCTAGGGGCAGCAGAGATGTGCACTTGATCTCGGTGTAGACGTTTTTGCCCTCCGCGCATGCAGCCAGCAGCTCAACCAGAGAAATATGGTACCGCAGAGGGCTGTCGTCCTTCACCCCTTCCCGCGACTGTGTCATCAGATCCACCATGGTGTCGAATGATGTGCCATCGTTGTAGAAGACGACCACATCTTCGCCTGCACTTGTAAGCTAATGGTGAAAAGAGATGTCATCTGACCGTATCTACCACCAGTTGGACTGAATTGACATTTCCTTAAAATCATTATATAAATGATAAATCTAACAAAATACATTGTGAATCATAATAAAAAATAAAATAAAAACAGTAAGCACCTTATATAACATACCAACCCATTAAAACCCCTAATATCCATTTTAATTCAGCACTGGAGGTTTTTTTATTTTAATTGAAGATTTGTTTTTTAAACACATGGTTAAAATGAATACATACGGTACAATAACTCAAGGTTGCTTTGTTTTAGTTTACGATCACAAACCTCAGTCATGATCATGTCTTGACATTTCTTCACATATTTTCCCTCGGCCTTAATGATGGTGTGCAGAAAGTTGAGGTACTGAATGTGCCGGCCATGTGTGGCAAGGCAATGGATAAAATGATGCAGCACAGACTCACTGATCTCAGAACAGAGCTGGAAATTATTACTGAAAATGTGCTGCATTGTTTCTGCCTCTAGGAGCTGAGAGAGAGAAAAAAAAAACTGAGATGAGAACACAATGAACAAACATGATAAACATCTTTGGCTATTTCACGATGGGTTTTTTTTTTATCCTCTATGCTATTCACTCACCCCAGGTGTGAGAAAGAGGTTGAGGTGTTTATGGAGGAGAGTCTGATTCTCCAGATTCCCTGTGCAGAACTTCTGCAAGAAAATATGCGTGTACTTGATGATCTCCTGCATTTTGTTATCATTCTGTTAACAGAAAGAAAATCAGGTGTTTAGGGACAAGATCAAGACCTTGCTTAAGATCTACTACAGCTTTTATAAGCTTTAAAAAGACTACAAACCCGATCATAGGAGATCTGCAACAAGTCCAGCATAACTTTGTGGGCGCCCATGTTCTTCAACAGCCTTTGTTGCTTCTTAAATACACCTGAACTGCACATTTTATTCAAACGCTCTAGAATCTGGAGATCAGATAGAAGATTTAAATATTGGTTTGTTCATTTAACAAGTTCCCATCCATCTATGCAATTATTTTGCATACACATTTATATATACAGTATATTAAATACAAAATATATATAAAACATATGTAATTATGTATACAAAAGTCTTTAATAATATAATATAATATAAAGTTTGGGGTATGTAAATTATTCCAATGTTTATGAAAGAAGTCTCTTATCCTGACCAAATTTCAAACAACAATTTCAAAAAACTTTTCACTATTTTAATATATTTTTAAATGTGATTTATTCTAATTTTAAGCTGAATTTCAGCTGCCATTACTCCAGTCTTTACATTTACATTTATTCATTTAGCAGACGCTTTTATCCAAAGCGACTTACAAATGAGAACAATAGAAGCAGTTAAACTAACAGTAGGACAACAATACGTAAGTGCTATAACCCCTCTCAGTTTAATTTTAGTGCAGTTTTTTTTTTTTTTTTTTTTTTTTTTTATAGAATAGAAGAGAAGAGAAAGTGTTAATTCTACTGAATCAAGTGCTGCCGAAAAAGATATGTCTTCAGCAGTTTCTTGAAAGTGGCTACTGACTCAGAAGCTCTGGTTGAGTTAGGCAGATCATTCCACCAACAGGGAACAGCCATTGTAAAGGTCCGAGAAAGAGATTTTGTGCCTCTTTGAGACGGTACCACAAGACGACATTCGCTAGCAGAGCGCAGGTTTCTGGATGGCACATAAGTCTGAAGTAATGAGTTTAGGTAAGAGGGAGCAGTGCCAGTGGTTGTTCTGTAGGCAAACGTCAGTGCCTTGAATTTAATGCGTCACATGATCCTTCTGAAATTGTTCTAATATGCTGCTTATTATTATCAATGTTGGAAACAGTAGTGCTGCTTAATATTTTTGTGGAAATCATGATACGTTTTTTTTTAAGGATTCTTTGATGAATAGAAAGTTAAAAAGAACAAGCATTTATTTGAGATAGAAATCTTTTGTAACAGAGAAATAAACCGAGAACATTACCTCTTTGACATTCTGGTAGCTTTCATTGCTGTTTTCAACCTTCTGTTTCTTAGTATCTGTCTCCTCGTCTGGAGACACCTGCATGAAAAAGAAAAGAAAAATGAGCCTCTTTCACCTAATTATCCTATTATACACAATCCCACATACCCCAGTGCATGACTCACCGGTGCAGCCTCTTTTTTGTCTTTTTTGTCTTTCTTGTCTTTCTTCCCATCTCCCCCAGAACTACTTTTTTTAATGACCCAAAGCTCAGACTTCTCCACCATGGTGCGCAGAAGATCCAGATCTCGTTTTATGTGTTTGTAGTTGTCAACATCCTGAGTTGAAATGAGGAGCTGGACCTGAAGAGAACAAACATAGCAGGATAATCTGACATTATCAATAAATCAATAAACTGACATCAGCAATTTTGATCTTAAAAACCTATTGTGTTTCAACCACTTTAAAAAATTTTTTTTTTTTTTTTTTTGGCACTGGAATTGTATTTGGCACATAAAATGTGAATTGTATGGTACTGATGGTTGCACATCTGGGAATAGGCTTTACCTGCAGATGTTTGACCTGAGGGTGTCTAGGGACATCTTTTTACCAATAAAAGTAAGTTGTTTGTATATGTTTGAGTGGGCTGTACACTCTACCTGTTTAAAGGTGTGGAGGACTTCTTGTCTTTGACTGAAATGCTTGAAGAGCAACTGCAAGGCCCCAGAAACCAACGGAGGGTAGTCGTGCATAATGAGGTGGATCAGAACTCGCAGAAACATTCGCCCCCCTTCATCGTCCACTTCCAGAATGCTGTTTCCTTTACTGTACGGTCAGAGGTCAATGAGAAGACATAGGTCACAAGCACTGTATTAACTATGATGAACTGTAATGTGGAAATATAATTAATAGTTCATTAACACACCCAATTCCAAACATGGCCTCTGCCTGCTCTCCAATGTGCTGGAGGTTCATGGTAACTGTTAAAGTATTTTAAAAAATAAATACATAATTAGAACGCACAATTAGAAAGCAAATTCAAGTATACCTACTACTAATCTAAATTTAATATGATTTAAACTGGTCTTCCATTAAAGGTGAAGTGTGTTATTTCTGCGCCACTAGCACAAACAAATGGAACTACAAATGTCAAATAATTTTTCCAAAATACAAACTAATAGATGTCTTGCATATTAAGTGACGGGAGAAAGTATTTTAACATCAAAAAACAATTCCACACTTCATCTTTAAGGAATTCATTTTAAGAATCAAGAAATTATGAAACATTGCCACTCTCACCAGAACGAATCTCTGAGACAAACACAACAATGAAAAATAGAATAGAGGGATTAGTTCACAGAAGAAAAGGAAGAATTGTTGCTATGTTGTTATTTGATTATGATGTTATTTTATAGATTGTTAATTGATTATATTTATATGTTATCTGATTAGCAGGTATGTTCTGACATTCATCCAACAGTTTCATTTGGTATATTTGTCTAAACATCAGTTACCCTGTTGCTCCGTATGATGTGTTGCATCCGCATCACCCATTGGATAGACATCCACAAACTCCTTCTTGAAGACGGAGAGTAGAAAGGAAAGCCGATAGTCCAGGCGCACACTGAGGATGAACTGCACAAAACCAGAAGTTTTAGATCTTGCCAGCAATGACAGCACAAAGCTGTTGCCACCTTCTTCGACAGCATCTACCTGTAATATCTCCAAGATCTTCAGTTTGGTGTCCATGACAGTTATGTCCTGTGTGTCAATGCTATCTTTACTGCCAGCCTGGCTGTCTAGAGCACCAGGGCGACCAGGGGCGGAGAAAAGGGACGGCTTCCTGTTTAGCACCATGGTGGACATCATCTGACCCATGCCATGAATAGAGCGCCTGACGTTCTTACCTAGGAAGAATGATTCAAGTGTTTTGACACTGGAATTCTGGCAAGTTTAATTTTGTCATTGTGAATACAACACAAAACGATCAATTTATTTACACGAAAAAAAAAAAATAATATGGAGCTTAAAATTAAACTTTAAGAGATTAATTATATAACTTCAATAACAATGCACTTTAGCTAATCATTATTTTAGTATTTTTTTGTAAAATAATTAAAAATATATATTATTTTATTTATTTTCTACATTTAAAAAAAAGTGACCATTTTAGTCGTCATCTAAAGCCTTGTGTTAATCTGAACCACACAAGATTAGATATTGAATTGTTTTCTTGTTCTTGAATACTAACCACTGGCATCATCACTAAACAGTGGGTTGATCGTAGCATTACTTGGAGTGCAGTCTATGATTCCCAGAAGAGTACGAGTTAACCTCAGGAGCTCAAAAAAACTGTAGAACCCGAAATAGATGAGATGTCTTGCCAAGCTCACCACCTACAAACAATGTAAATAAAGCAAATATGTGAATGTGATTTGGAAATATTAGTGTCAAATATGTAATGTTTCACAGACAGTTTATCATCTGCAAGGTGCTTGACATCCAGCTTCCCCTCTCTGGACGTAATGGGTGGAGCTTGAAGGTCCAGCCACACCATAACCCTACCCATAACCCAATCCCTAAACCTTGTCTTAGGTCCAGCTCCACCCATTACATCCAGAGAGGGGGAGCTGGATGTCATTTTGCTTTGCAGTGAGGTGAGCACCACTAGTGTAATCTTGACAATTCATTTTAATAACAATATGCAACTGTACCTCATATGTTAGCTTGTTTTTCTCCTCATTGGCAAAAGGCAGGTCATCAATGAGAACATTGTTGAGGTACTCTTCCATAAAAGCCATTGTATTGGCAAACTTGTTCTTTTTATTGTCTCGTGAGTAGTCCAGGTGAGAGTCATAACTATAACATAAAACAGCAAACAGCATGATTAGACCTTTCATTGTTTAAAATTGTTTAAATAATGAATAATGCAATAAAAAAATGTCTTTGCATACCCTACCGTTCAAAAGTTTAAAAGAAATTGATACTTTTATTCCGCAAGGATGCATTAAATTGATCAAAAGTGACAATAAAGACTAACATTGTTACAAAAGATTTCCATTTCAAATAAATGCTGTTCTTTTGAACTTTCTATTCATTTAAAATTCCTGAAAAATGTATCACAGTTTCCACTAAAATATTAAGCAGGACTACTGTTTTCAGTAGTAATAAGAATAATAAGATAATAATAAGAAATGTTTCTTGAGCACCAAATCAGCATATTAGAATGATTTCTGAAGGATCATTTGACCCTGAAGACTGGAGTAACGATTCTGAAAAATCACCATCACAGGAATAAATGACATTTTAAAAAATTATTTATTTTAAAATGTAATAATATTTCACAATATTACTATATTTACTCAATTAGTCATTTTGATCAAATACATGCGATCTCGGTAAGCATAAGAGACTAAAAGTATGCTTTAAAAAATACACAATAGCAAGTCATATATAATGTGATTGTGCGGGTATGTGAACGCACTCTTTGATGCTGATAGAGGTGGGGATCTCGGCCCACAAGCGAGCAAACTTGATGGGTGTCACAAGCTCCTGAGGGTCACGGTCGACGTGTGCATGTAGCATGAGTCTACAGAAAGACGCCCGTAGGTCAAAGGGAAGAGCCTCATCCATCATACAGAGGGAAATCAGCTCCACATCCAGCTGCTTTGAAATCTCATCTATGGCCAAATACTGACGATCGAAACACATTCGTGCAAATAGTTTGAGCTGATACCTGGGAAAAAAAAACATTAAAACAATTTGTATGGATGTAAGCAGAAGATACATTTTTTTACAATAATTGTCCAGCAATGTTGTTATAATTAAAAATATTTTTCTGTTATTGCCACGGCTGTCAATTTTTATATAGTACAATCAGTTAAAAACGGTTTTAATATGTTTTATTGACAGCAGTAGTTATTCCCCCCTCAAGTACCTGTAATATGTCAGCACATTTTCGTCATGCACATTCCCTTGGCGGGCCTCTTGGGCAAGCTGTCGTATGCTCTTCTCATGGGTCTCATTTCCCTTCTCAGACCAGATCAGCCAAACTTCATCCTCATCTCCAAATTCTTCCATGTACTCAGATGTATGTTGTGTGTCCTTAGCGGCTCGACGCCTTCACAAACACATACAAAAAGTATTCACACAAGCACATAACCCAAGACAGACACATGTCGTGGTTTTTTGTAGACTTACTCGGTTTTCATGAGAATATCCTGGTTCTTGGCATCCAGCACGCATTTACAGATCAGCTCTTGAGTAACTGGGATCGCTACATTATTGGATACACACAAGTCTGACAGATAGTCCAGAAACCTGGAAACCAAAACAAACAACATGTAACAGGCATTTACAGGCAATCAGATCTTGTCATCCAGATTTTGTCATCCATGTGCTCACAATTATGCTATTTTAACCCCTTAAACCCGAAGTGCTCCCCCCCACCGCCCAAATATTTGTAATCAAATTACTAAGCATGCATCAAACATGCATCTAGCATTTTGATCAACTCTTAACGAGTGTTGAGTAGTCCCTCTAAAACGCCACCTAGCTACAAAAAAAAAAGTTTGAAAGTTTAGAGCTTTACACTGCATGCAGCCAATTTGATTAACTCCTAAGTAGTGCTGAGTTATTTGCTGATAAATAAAGTAAAAAAATGTTTTCATAATTTATTAAATACTTTTTTTGTACTATGTACTGTAATGTCTGAAAACCCATCTATTTGATTCAGCTTTTAATATGGAATTGGATTTTGTACTCACTGATCTTAAGCGATCATTGTTTGTTTTATTGTGTATTTTATTGTAATTTTTGTACAGCACTTTGGTCGGTTGTCAGCCGGTAGTAAATGTGCTCTATAAATAAACGGAACTTGAACTTGAACTAATATGTCAAACATCATAGAGCTCAGATAGTCATGTGTCATATGAAAGGTCTCACGGAGTAGAATAAAACAAGCATATTTGCATAACTAAACTTGAGCGAGTTTTTGTACTTGGATATACTTGGTACCACATCTAAATAATATACAGATGCGGCTTTTATGTCACGTTTTCGCTTCTAACTTTATGAAACATGCTCCTATCTAGGAAAATATACGTCATTATTTACAGCAGATTATCAGGATTAAAATGAGTCCAAAATCAACATAATTCATTTTGATTACATTCATGCTATCACCACAGAATTTAATCCAGATGCAGTTCACATGTAGGGGAACTTTACAAAAAAAGAATTGTCCTCCTACCTTATTTCCTTCCTGAGTTATTGCATGTCAAATAAGAAAGATATGTAAAATTATAATAAATAATTTTGTTTTGCCTTTTATCAGCAGTTTCTCATCATGAGAATGTCCATATGTAATGAATTATTTCCCTCAAAAAATTTCCAAAAATGTTTTCTATCAAACGATACCTACCTTTTCACTCTCCTTGCAATAGATTTGGAGTTATGAGTCTTTACCTTTGTGTATGTCACAACTCTAAAAATGCCTTCAGGGCATAAAGGGTTAAAGGTTCCTATTTTCGTTTTGGAGGTCTACAATAGATTGCATTAAAGGTTTCCGCCAGTCTACTCTGCCTTGATTGGTCAGACGGCCCAGTCTGTGATTGGTCTACTGCTTACAGTGCATGTCAAAAACAAAACGCCTATTACCAAATCTGAATTTCAGCTCCAGAGGCTTCCTCAGCGCTTATGCACAAAGTACAAACAGTAAGGATAGCGTAGTTTTTTCTGTAAGTGGATTTACGACATGTCGACAACACGAACCAAACTCGTCTAGGCCTCAGCTACAACTAAAGTGTTTGAGGGTGGGTCAAAGTAGACGTTGTTCGCAGGCAGCCAATGAAGGCTATAGCCTGGCAAATTTGTAACATTGGTACGTAGGTATGTAACACAAAGTAAAATTACTGACAACTCATTTTGGCAGTTCAGAATAAATTTTTGTTTTAGGAGATTATAACTTTATTTGTCGTGGAGTTTGATCTTTTACATTCACAAACAGCTATATTACACACTGCATGAAAGGTAATATTTCGAAAAACCATAATAGGGGCACTTTAAAAGTGAAATATCATACATTGTTTATTAAAAAAAACCTAATAGGAAGAGGAACGATACATATTGGGGAGAGGGATTGTATATGTATGTATTTGTTTGTTTGTTTATTTTCTAGGGCTGTAACGGTACGCGATATAAAACCGAAATCGCGATACTCAGATCCACAATCCTGTATGGCGGTGTGAGAAGGCAGAATCACGACACACCCCTTCCAACTCCCAGAGTTATCCTTCCCGTCCAGATCCAATGGTACCCCATCTTTAATTTACTATTAGTATTATTTGAAGTTAACATTATAAAATACGTAGACCTACATCACAAAACTAGTTGAGGATAAATTATTTAAAATTGGGCAATTTCAGCGTTATGGACGTGACATTTGCAGTCAAAACTTGAAATATAAATGCATTTAATGCATTTAATACCAATGTATTGAAACTTGTGTTTATATATCCATACTCCCTTAATAAAGGAGTCAAGACATTAGAAAAATATATGTCTACACATGCATTTTATATTTAATATGAGGGAAATACACATGCGTTACCTGAATTAATTTAAAATGAATTTGCTATATTTCAGATCAATATATTTGTTTTCCTTAATTTTAATTAACATTATTAATTAACAATGTAACATTATTCTCATCTGAATTATAAATAATTGATTTCTGTATAAAATAATACTACCATTAAAAACACTTTCGATTTTCTTTTTTAATCAATGTAGAATGTGTAAGATTAGTGCTCCGAGGACAAGAAATGAAAACCAATGCAATATGATGAATGTCCAAAGGGATCCACAGACTGTTTTGAAATGGAGTTGGATAAATATGTTTTGCTTTTAAAACAGTGTGTGTGTGTGTGTGTGATTTTGGTTGGGTGACAGTTGTAGGTTACAGTTTGACAAGAGTTTACAGTGTGACAAAAGCACAATGTTGTGTTTTATTGCGAGTGTACACAAATATAAGAAAACACTTTGCAGGTTTAATGATCTGTATGAACAAAATGACGGAGCATGTTTTTTATGTTTCCACTGTTCGATCGCGCCCGCGCCCGCGTCTCTCTCTCTCTCTCTCTCTCTCTCTCTCTCTCACACACACTCACAGTTCGATCGCACCCGTGTCTCTCTCTCTCTCACACACACACACACACAGTTCGATCGCGCCCGCGCATCTCTCTCTCTCTCGCGCACACACTCCAGCATTGCAATCTTGACATCGCAGCCCATTATGCGGTCACACCAAACGCGAATAGAGCGTCAAATTCGCGTCTAGTTCGACGCTAGTCCAAAGCGAATAGGACGCGCGTATAAAGCCAACGTTTGAAGTGAACGCGCGTTCAGAGCTAAGCCGATGGCACAGATTTTGTGTCCCTAAAGAACCCGCGTATCTAACAGTAGTTCCGCATTAAATTAATTAATTTGCACAAGAGTTTTATTTATTTTTATACCGTGTATTCTCCGTGTAAATTCGTGCACTGAACCGTGACGCCCGTACCGTTTCGGTTCAATACGAATACATGTACCGTTCCACCCCTACTACCCACCGGATGAAGAAGGGTTGGTTCTCCCCAGAACATTTTTTTTTTTTTTTTTTTTTTTGCGTGTTCGCATTTATGAGGAAAAAACAATGTTACGGACATGACAGTTCTCTGGAAGCGGGACTAAAACTTTCACAGAGACCTCAAACAGAAAGCACAAAGCCTTTCTTTAAAGTGAATTTCGTTTTGTATTAATTCTATCTTCATTTTGATCAATGTTTCATCAACCAATTACCTGGATTTAATAAATAAGAAGTAAATATAGCAGACAATAGATAACCACGACACGGAGGCGCCGGCACGTGAACTGGAGCTCGTCTCATAAATGAACCGAAACTCAGTGTATAAGGTAGCCTACTTGCCACACAGACCTGAGAAATATATCTATATTGAAATGTCTACTTAAACAGAACAATTCAAAACGAAAGAAAACAGACTGATCTCTGCTTATGTAACCCGTATGAAATGTGCATTTGTCTCTGGCGCGTTCACTGCTGCGAAGATCGCGAGTCAGCATCCTCAACTTCATCTTTCCAGCCGAGTGAGCCGACACTGACAGAAACACTTGTTTATTAATAAACAATTAAAATGTATCCTTGTTTGACATATTCGTAATCATTACTTCTGCCGGTTCTTTGTGACAGGTGCTTTATTGGCAGCGCCACTCTTACATGTTACATGAACTCGTCAGCACCAAAAACAAGGAGATTTTTAAGTCAATAATCGCACAACCTATTTGATATTCTATAATTAAATTGTGTAGTCGACAAGACCCACACAGTTTGCCTGAAGTGTTTAAAGAAGCTTTCTCAAATGACCGGCAACAATTCCAACATGCAGATGCATATCTCACGGCATGTCGGCACCATCCTGAAATCAATTTAGTTGGAGGACAGAAAACAACCCAAAAGCAGCAGCCTACACTGCCTAGTTTAGTTGAATAATTTGCATAGTTAATATTGTTCTTTTGTGTTCAGTTTATACAGGTTTTTCAAATGTTATTTAATAAAGATATATTTTTTTCTCTCAAAATCTCTCTTTTTTCACCCCAAGCCCCGCCCCCGAAGCCCCGCCCCCGTAATAGAATCGTTATACGAACCGAATCGTGGGTCAAAAATCTTTGAAATTTTAGTGGGAGGGCTGTCGAAAAGTGTCATTTGAGACAATCTGTAATTTTTACTATTCATTGAATGTACCATTATGTACTGCCTTGGTAAATACCAATAAAAGAAGTCATAATTTCGTTTCTCATGGACATTTTTATGCTCTCTCTTCAATCCTTTCCCTATTACCTCATTGTGCCTGAATGGGGGTTTTAAAGAAGGAGAATTTTCAAGGCAATCTGTGTTTAATCAGTGTCATCAATCAATTGCTTACAAAGTAGGTTCATCTGATGGAAACACTAACCTGGGCTCCCTGTTCTTACGGACCAGACTGACAAAGGTCTCCACCTCGGTTTTAGTGATGTGTTTTTCCAGCAGTTTGCGGTTGTTGTGTAACAGGGCTGTGATGGTGTCCTCAGCCAAAATATCATAGCCAATCTGTGACTGCATCATTCCAAACTGCTTGGCAATGTGCTCCTATAAGTCACAAGAGAAAAATGTCTCATAAAATGAGAAAAAGATATTGGCTGATCAAATCCCCATCTTTGAATGCTGTCTAGTGGCTTATTCTAGTGTGACGGAAAGTCTGAATGCCATTTAACCATGTAAACATTCAACATCACTGCTTTTTATAATATATGTGTTACAAACCCCTTTGTTAGTATGGACTGGAGTACCTGATTCTTACGATAGTCTTCCTGTGAGTGACGCAGCACCCTGTAGCAAAGTCTGAGCATGTACTGATAGGGGGAGTATTTCTGGTCAGACAACTCCTCTAATGTCAGCAGAGGAGGCTCGGTGCCCCTCTGTTTAAATGGTGCTTTGATGATCCCAAATATCTAAGCAGAAAAATAGACCGCAAGATTGGTTTGAGGAGTATGAACATTAGATAATTTACTAAACAAGACGTTTCAACTGTAGACACGCCATATATTTCAAATTGTTGAAAAGCAGACCTGTTTAAGAATGTTCTGCTCTCTCATAAGTTTCTGTCTCTCTCGGTTGGCCTTGTTCATCGTCACTTCCAGGGCAGGCTGGCCATTATTAGACTGATCGACGACAAAGAAAACCACATCCTCCAGCAGTTTAATGGCATACCTGTGCACAGAGGACACACAAATCTCTGACAACAGGTTTACTTTACAAGTGTTTAAAGAGGTCATATAATGCCATTTTTTAACAAGCAAATATGATTCTTTAGGGTCTAAATTAAAAGTTTGTAATATACTTTAATAAAAAATTCTCATTAGTATTGTAAGAAAACACTTATTTTACCTGGTCAAAAACAGCTCTGTTTTTAGCACGCCGTTTCAGTGCATATGACTTTAAATGATAATTAGCTTTACTCACCCCGCCTCTCTGTTCTGTGCGTACACCGTTTGAACACAATAACACAATAACCATTACGCGTTGTTCAGTATACACGTGGGATTATGAATTATATTGAGAACGTCATACATAGAAAACATGCCGTAATGTACCCTGAGTGTAAACCTTAGACGCATTCATTGTGAAGCGTGCAGCTAGCGATTTGCAAAGATTAATATAAATATTGATATAAAGTTTAATAAAACGTTACACTCACTTCAGTTCTTCTGGAGGTTCAGCAGGAACACGAATATCTGGTACCGATCCTTTTTTCATGAGCAGCTTCTTAGCAAAACCAGCTTTATACTGATCCTCGTTTATAAAGCAGTCTGGTGTGTGAAATGATTCGCGCAAACATGAGAGCATTGACGTTGCTCGTGGGGAATATTCCCTTCGAAAACAAACTCAGCCACTGCGTCTTAAGCGGTTCGGATTTAGGAACATTAAAATGACTGCTGTGTTCGTTATTACACCCAAGAACAGAACACCACAATCGCTTAGACGCCATTCTGCTCATAGACAGTGCTCCAGCATATCAACAATGACCGCGCCGGTCCGCGCGGACTATGATTGACAGCTCGCTCACTAGCGAGGGCGGGTCTGTGTTGAAACGCTGCTGTCAACAATCGTGGGAGGGGCGTCCGATTTAGTGACGTCACAAAATCGAACGGCTCAATTTGAGGCAGGGGAAAACATATAAGGAGATTAAAACAAAAACACTGGACGGATTTTTATCATTTTGTGATGGTTGTGTACAGGCACTGCCAACACACATTTCAGTACAATCAACTTGTAAAAGTGCATGTACCATTATATGACCCCTTTAAAAATGTAAATCCACAGCCATTAAGAATCCAGAACAAAGTATAAAATCTCAGGCTGAGACTGGTTTGGTGCTTACAGTATGTGTCATGTCAACTCTACCTTCTGTCATTAGGACTGGGAAAACCAGAGTTGAACTTGTCGACTACGGTGCTCAACATGAGGCTGGCATCATTCGCAAAGTCCAGATCTCTAATCTCCATGACTGGCACCGAGACGATGGCAAAGGCTTCTTTGTCCTCTTTAGTGGGGCAGGTGCCCAGCTAGCAGGAGGAGAGGACATACAGCGTATATATATTATGCATCCTTGCATTCAGACAGTAACGAAATTTATAATGCTACACAAGTTTTTTTATTGCAAATAAGTGCTGTCCTTTGAAATTTCCATTCATTTAAGAATCTTTTGAAAAATGTAACACGGTTTTCAAAACAATATTAATCAGAACAAATGTTTTCTACAATAAAAATAATAAAACATTTTACTTGAGCACCAAATCAGCATATTAGAATGATTTCTGAAGGATCATGTGACACTGAAGACTGGAGTAATGGCTGCTGAAAATTCCGCTTTGAAGTCACAAATGTATAAATTACATTTTAAAATATATTAATAAAAAAAAATTAAACTGACAACAAACGTTTAAACTGTAGTGTAATAAAATGAATAAAATAATAAAAATGAAAGCTGTAGTAAAACAAATGATTTATGTTTTAATTCTACCTGTTTTAAAATTGAGTTAGTGAATGAAGTCAGAATTAAATGTTTCAGATATACAGTAATATATACAGAATTCTTGACATGAAGTAGTTATGGTCAAACAGATTGTACTGTAGGTACTGAGATAGTTTTTCACCATTAATCGAATGGGCCTCTCCTCATCGATATCAATGGGAATGTTGGTGCTTTGGATCCAAGTGTTTGTGCACAGATGACGGAATCGAACATAAGAATTTCTGTTGGCAGTCGAGAAGATGAATATTTTAGGGGGTAAATCAAGATATGTCCTTCTACCCACAGAATGCAACAAGACAAATAGAGAGAGAAAGTTAAGCATATAATTAAATACCTTGGCACAAATGAATCAGTCTTCTGCAGTGTGGTGGGGTCCAGCTCAAACAGAGAGGCAATGTCATTCCCATGAGGCACTGCTACAAGCTTGTATTTTATCCTTTCTCCAAGGCTTCTCTTGATACGGCTACTGTCCACCTATGGACAAAGTACCAGTGACACACATTATTTAACAACTCCTGATTAAAGTTTTACCAGAAAGCTTTTTCCATCAGTGTTATCATGCCATATAGCAACAACTTATATATATATATATAGCAACAGAAAATGCCATTTACCAACCTCTATATCATTGATGTTTTCTTTGTAGCCTGGGTTCTCCTGCAACACAAATAAATCAAATAAATAAATCATTTTAATATTTTAAACCATATATAAGATTTATATAAATGTGAAGGGTTTTACCTCAGCAGCAAGATAATTTCCTGTGGCCAAGTGTTTGAATCGGTAGAGGCTGTTCCAGTGTCCTGCTCCTCCACGACATGGATCATGGTGAACAACCTACAACAAACAAGTAAACAATCATCATCGTGTCATTATGAAAGCACCTTTCCACCTCATAATAAAAAAAGATCTTTTTAAAAATAATTATTCCTTCATATTACATAAAAGATTGAGACAACAGACTTCTACACGTAACGTATTGCAACGTAACACATAATACGTTGCAACGTCTACACGTAACACTTAAAAGTATAAGAAAACAATAAACAGTTATTATATTAACTTGAATCTATTTTGAATACATTACTAAATATAACACACATACATTTGTATGTAGATATAAATGTATTGGCTCTTTTGAGTGTCCGCCCCTACACACTTCCAAATCTAAATCCTACCATTAAATGCAGAAAATCTACTAAATTAATGAATGAGGTTACTCTTACCTCCACCTCCCATAATGCATTGGAGCTGGTGGCTGAAGTAGCAGACTGACGCAGAGTTGTGCGCAGGAACACATGCAGCTTTGCTTTGTACTCATCACAGGTCAGAAACTTCTCCTGTTCTGCGTGGAAGAGTCTCACCACATCTCCCTATGCATGAACAGAACAGTCATCAGTGACTTTTATTATGAAATGTCAACATAACTGGCTCGGCTTTGGATATATAGCATAAAACTTGATAAAAATGTGGCTACGATGTATGCAAAAGTTGAAGGTCCCACATATGTGAACATGGCATGCTATAGCATTTATTTTAAAAGCAGCAAAATAACAGCGTGGATTTGTTAGTGTTAACTACAGCACAGGTTTGTATGTGTCCGTTGCACTTACTCCCTTAAGGACTTCATCTTTGTGGTCACTGAACATCATAAACAGATTGATCTTCCAGCTGGTGTTGCTGTTCACCGAGTTGATCTGTAGGTGGCAGTCTTACATTATAAAAAGACAATGGCACACAGCACTCATTTCAGCTTATTAATTTTTCTTACTTTTCTTTACAGAGCCATCACTAATCTCAAACAACATATACATGTTGGAGATGGCTGCAACAGCATGTCTCAAGTTAAACCACAAGTAAATGTTTCTAATAATCATCTGGACTGCTTACAATCACCCACAATCCCTCTTTCTACTTCACAGTCATGTTGACAAAGAAAGGCAAACTGATCACGTTTTGTTGAACATGCCCACCTCTTTGCACCCTGGGTGATCAAGAAGCTCATAACTACTGGCATGGAGAGGCTGTCCAGCATTTACAGGATTCATGATCACCTTATCTCCAACTACCACCTGAAATGGAGTACAAACGATTCAGTGAGGGACTTAATATGACTGTCATGGCCACAGATATCTGAAAAGCAAATATGTACATCTCTATCAGTTTACACAAGGGGAAAGCTATCTACAAACATTTAAACACGGATTAGCCCAGTAAACCCGCAAGAGGATCATTTGCATGCATTTACCTTTGTGAGTTTGTATGTGGGCTATGTGCATGGAGTATTTGTGTCAATATTTGTATAGACTATGAAATGTAATTGGGTGTGCAGGTAAATGCCTTTAAAGAACATAGGCGTTTGGGTATATAGGTATAAAGGTGAATATTATAAAAGCTTGTCATGGTTATCTTGCACCCAAAAACCAATATAATATGCAATATGCAAAAAAATCTCAATGATCTTTTCAAAGAAGCTCCACTTTCTTTATGCAACAATATATATATAAATATATATATATATATATATATATATATATATATATATATATATATATATATATATATATATTGTTGCATAAAGAAAGTGGAGCTTCTTTGAAAAGATCATTGAGATTTTTTTGCACTGAATTTGTGATATTTTCATGACATTAGGTACATATTCCCAGCTTATTTATTTTGAGTCTCATTATTCTCTAAGATTTTCATTTGATAATTAGTATTAGTATGGTGTACTGTACTGTAGCTCCTTTTGCTGCCAATACAGCATCAATTGGTCTTGGGAATGACAGATACAAGTCCATCACGGTGGCCAGAGGGATTTTGAGCCATTCCTTTTCCTGAAGAGTGGCCGGGTATCTATGTGATGCTGGTGGAAGACAACGTTTTCTGACGCTAGACGGGCACCAACTATTTGTCTTCTTTTGAACTCTGATATGTCTCTCATTATATTGAGTCGATTGCAATATTGTATGTACTGCTGTGCTATTGTTTTGCTAATTCAACCTTCACACTCCGCTCTTACTAATGGAAGGTAAAATCAGTGGAAAATCAGTAAAATCAGATTGGTCACCAGGCGAATATATAGGCGTGAAACCACCAACACTATATTGGCCAGTGTTTCAGTTTCAGTTTCATTGTCCAACCACTGTAAATGCTTAATTTAAATAATTTATATATTTTTATAGTGGTATATTATTTTATGTGTATCATTTTTTTGCATTACAGTCAAGACAGCGGTGGTGGGTAGGGCTTATAGTAATGGAAATAATGTCATAATGCAAAAATATGAATGGATCTAAAAACAGTCTTAAACTTTATGCAAATGTCTTGGGTTTTTAATGAGATTTTGGGGTAAAATATGACCCAGACATGTTCTTGACAAGTTTCATGAGATTCACCCGTATAGCTTGTTAATATTGTGTGGCTGTTGAGTAGATTGTATGTGTTAATTACATTGTCTCCATTAGCTCTGAGTTTCCAGAAAGGCTGAATAAAAAGCCAGGAGCCCTCATTCCCAGTCCCATCAAGAGTGACACGCATAGCGTTCTTCTCCAGCAACGCTGGGAGACGCTTGTTCACTGTCAAATACTTGTTACTCTTCATGTGTAGGAGCTGAAAACACATAGACATTTATTAGAATAAACATTTCTATTCTGTATACTCTTTTTATTATTATTAATACAAAATGGACAGTTCAGGATTTCGAGAGCCACACAAGTTGTCACTAATACAATATATTACTTGGAAAAAATGTTATCATTATATTTATTAAACTGAATAATGAACAGAACATTGTATCTTAAATAATATTGTTGCCAACATTTTATAAACGCATGTCACTCAAGACCATTGTGCCAACAACAAGCCTCTTGTGGCTAGAAGTATATTAAAGGGTTAGTTCACCCAAAAATGAAAATTAAGTCATTAATTACTCACCCCCATGCTGTACCAACCCCGTAAGGCCTTCGTTCGTCTTCGGAACACAAATGAAGATATTTATGATTAAATCTGAGAGGTGGATCACTCCTCCGTAGGCTGCCTAAGGGAATGAAACTTGACGGCCCAGAAAGTCAATGAAGAAAATGTTTAAATATTCCATGTCGCAACAGTGGCTCAACTATAAGTTTATCAAGCGACGAGAATACTTTTTGTGCGGAAATAAAACAAAAATAACGACTTTATTCGACTATTCCTTTTCTTCCTTGTAGGACTGAAACGAGACTCTCAGATTTAATCATAAATATCTTCATTTTTGTTCCGAAGACGAACTAAGGCCTTACGGGGTTGGTACAGCATGGGGGTGAGTAATTAATGACTTAATTTTCATTTTTGGGTGAACTAACCCTTTAATACTGGTAAGAAAGTTTATTAATAAGAAAGTATGTCCTTTTTGTTAAAAATAGATCTTTGCAAATATCTTGAATGGGTACGCTGAGGCTGCAGTATGGTACCACCTCTTCTGCTACTGTGGGCCTGCTGGATGGCAGTAAAAAAAAGCTGATCACTTTAAAGTACTCAACACTTTCTGATGACTACAGAGGTATTTCATTCTTAAAGGAGTGATTCACCACTGGCAAAATGAGCTTTGAATAAAACTTGGCTGCCTATGTGGTAAAAAGCAGAAAAAAATTAAATATGAGCTACCTAAATATATAAAACCGAGAAAAAGGGCTGATGTCTTTTCTTTTGCCAAATAAGTAGGAAATAGGTAGTAAAACTTCAACACCCATAATACACTGGCTATGTTGCCGTTCAAGGCCACTCCCAGTCAGCTACGGATACTCTTGACCAGCGTGAAATACCGCCTTGTTGCTTAAAAGTAGGAAATCCTTCTTAGCAAACATTCTTTTCAAATGTTTGGCGGGATTGAGTTATATTCAGTTTCCAGTGAAGGATCCAAAAGTGTTGTAGGCAGTGGCTAATGGCAGCAAAGAATCGTAAATATGGAGAGAACACCTCAATGGAACATCTGAAAAACCACACTGTTTGTATCCTTCATTTCAAACAGGATGACCACAAAAAGTATTTGAGCTCAAACGAGATAGCTCAATGAGATAAATGAGTTTGGTCAAAAGTAATCAAAAGGTTACCTAAAGTTACCTTAAATGAATGTGTAATAAAATGAATGACTTTATTAACTACAATTTTTGTCATGTTATTTGGAATCAGTAATTGATTACAATTTGTAAATAATCTACCCTAACTTTTAGATTACTTTTGACTAAACTCATTTATCAAATTGGAATAAATAGGATAATCTATCTAGTACCATATTTATATAAAAAATGATGTCGATACAACTGTCCGTGGGCAGGGATACAAAAATGCAGAAGCATAATCTGGATGTTTTTTTACGAAAGCCAGCAAAAAAAAATACGGCAAACTTATGCAGACAAGAGTGTTGGCTGGATTTCTGAGCAGAAGCTGTAACCCACAGGAATCACAGGGCATGGGAACCTCTTTTTTATTTTAGGATACCCTATAGTATCAGGAAAAGGGCCTGTTTCCTATAGTGTGGCATAACTGTAGGCACATTATCTGCAACTGATGTCACTAACAAGGAGGAAACACATTTCTTTTTGATAAAGATGTGCGGGTATAGTTGTGACTCCATTAACAAACTCGCCATGTTAGTTCTACTTTTTTGCCTTTAAAAGTCAACATAAAATCGTAAGTGACCTTTAATTCACATACTGTGCAAAATTCATCGATGCATGTTATTCCGAAGAAACAAATCTTTCATCAAAACGACTTTCCTTTTCGGCTGACGTTACCAACCCAGCTCCTCTTGTATACATTACTGTGTCCAGACAAATACACTGACCCATTCTTATCCGGACCACCACTTTTCAAGATCCAGTCAATTCCCAATACATACATTTAAATCCAGCTGTACTTATTTCCACTGTAAAATGCATCATATCACATAAGCATGTGGACTTGATCCTTTGGGGGGTTTTTAGTTACAAAGTCACATAACTCTTTTTAGAGACCATAGTTGGTGGTGCGCCTTGAATCTTTAATGAAATGCATGATTACTTTGGGTAACTAGGATAACTTCTAATCTTTTGTTTCTAGAAACAAGGTTTATGGCACATAATTGCACAATTCTGACATTCTACTCCTCTATAAAAGGGCTTAAATGCTTTTAAGCTTAGGTCTGACAATCTGGACCAGACTGCTGTTTGATAGAGCTTAACTCCTGGTTTTGAAAGTTTTATCATAATAATTACACGGGGTAATGATGTCCCGAAGAAATGTATCCATGTATGGAGAAAAACATGCTTTCACACTTTTTTTTTTACAATTTTTACAAACACACTGACTGATAATTAACAGATATAATTTTTTACCAAATGTGAGTTCCTACCTGAATGACGCTGCCGTATTTTACCACGTCCCCGTGAACCTTCTTGTTCTCAGCCTCATTCTGTTTTTGTTCCAAATTAGCTGCATGCTTTGGTATGAGCAAAACCAATAAAAATGAATAACAAGGAACTGCAAGCAGCTTGAAGGCTCAAATGTCAAAATATGTAATGCGCCCAAGCAAGTCTACTGAATACATCAGATTGGTTACAGCTGTAATTAAAAACCAAAGGCAGGTTCTGCATACATTAGAGTTGTTTGTCACTTACTTGCAATTTCTGAAGAAGCACCATATCTCCAATCTTATCCTTCTCATGCTTTGCCTGTTTAGCCTTCCAGAACTGTTTCTGGGCAGAATATCGGTTCATGGGATAAACCTTGAAGAGGCAATCTAGATCAAAAAGGACAATCAAATAACATTTGTATCAGCCAATTAATTTCTTATGTGTGGCTGTTTTGGGAGAATGTGATTCAATCTGCAAAAACACTTTGTAGACACTGTTCTTGTGGGAAGAATTTGGGGAAAGCAACAAGAGGAATATTGAAATTTTACTTTCACAGGAAACAGAGAAAAAAATATTTTGTATTCATTCATATTTGATCTCAACTAAACTTTTGAATCGCCTGCAGATCAGATCAACGTTGGTTAGAGGTTATCTCTCTGCATCATTGACCCAGATAGTACAACATACAGTATAAATAGCAGCTTGCTAAACAACTTGTATCACACCAAAGAGGTTTATTTAACAAAATGACTGACTGCAATGTTCATAAACTACAATGACTAAAATGTTTCTGTGGCAGCTAATTGAAATTAATAAATATAAATTGAAGTACAATAATTATTAAACCTAAAATACAAATAAATTACAGTGAAATAGAACATAAAATTACAAAAAAAATTAACTAAACTTAAAATATAAAAATAAAAGCTAATTCAAATTTTTTATAAACTATATAATAATATAAGTACATTATAAATTGTATCAAAATAAAACATGTACATGAAATATTGATTCGAGTTGAAAAATAGTCAACTCATTACACGCACAACACAAATGGCCTAGCAACAAGAAAAACACTGCAATAATATTACAATATTCCTTTATATTTCGTTATTGTTATTAATCTGCAATCTAAGTTTTTATAGATACAAGTTAGCTAGCATATTTAGCTAAAATGTACCATGTCTTACTCTTTTTTCCCCTCAAACTTCTAGCTATCAATCAAAGGTTGTACGTGCAACTGACCAATCAGAATCAAGACTTCCATAGAGCTATGCAATAATTATTCTAGAGGTACATTAAGCTGTGAGAAAGATTATTAAAAAAAATATATAAAATACCTCTGAATTTTTTGGGAGGGTTGTCTAGATCTCCAGTAGCTGGCTCCACAACGCAACGGTCATCCACCAGTCTGGGAAGGTAAACACACACACACACAGAGTCATCTCAATAAAACAATTCTTCAAAAGCCTTTATGAGGCAAGTCAATATCAGTGGTCATAAAGAATTATGGGTCACAAATTCTAAAAGAGCTTCATTCTTGGCCTGGAGTGTGAATGCCCTTGTTTCTAGACACTTGTGGAGGACATCCTGCTAAATATTTTAAATGATAAAGTCCAAACGCTCTGCCAAGTTGCTTTAAATGTCTAATTATATTATATGTCCATTATATTTGGCAATATCCCAAGGGTAACCTGCATCTAATTATAGCAGCCTTTGAGGGTTTCTAAGAAACAGGCAAAAACATGTTTAGGCTGCCAGGCCAGTTCAATAAGACACTCAGTGAGCCTATCAAACAGAATGGTTGAAATAGCCCAAGGAAAAACCCTGGACGCCTCTGAATGCGGTTTCAAGAGAGCCATTTCTGCATGCTCCATCTATTTCATCTGCTCCATTATATCTCCATCTATTTGTTCTTGCATCTGGCTTGTATCCAAAACAGGGGTGGTATTTCCTCCTGACATTAAAACAACAGTAATGGTTTGGGCTGAAAAGTTCATACAATGAGAATAACATTAAACAAGGTTTTTTCCTTTCCACGACTAACAGGCTTCATTGTATATTTATATTTAAATTCAAAATTGTGCTATATATATATATGATTCACAATCTAGGCTGTTAACTTACTCTGTAACTTAACTGCACACCTGTGTGCAGCTCTTTCTCTTTGCAAACCATAAACTCAAACACATCAAAGCGAAGTGTAAAAGTAAGCCACAGTAACATTACAACCAACTAGCAGAGAAAAAGAACAAAGCTTGCAATCTCAAGACTAGAAATACAATTGTATTTAACAAACAAATAGATTGATGTGAAATAATTTCAAAATGATGGCTATGGTACACTGCATGTCAGCTGAACATAAAAACTGTGTTTGGTGCAGGGTCTTGGGCTGAGGTGAAGGCAGGCAGGAAGACAGAGAAGTCAATTAAAGACACTTACCCCAGTGTGCTTATAAAACCATTGACAGTTCCTTCTGCATACAGCGAGACAATGTCCCCAATATGCAGAAAACTGGACGCTGAATCAGACATCTTTGCTATTTAAAGTACGCTGCAGTGTGGATGCTTCAGTTTGGTCTTAAGAAGTCGGACGCTTTTCTTACAGACTCTTCCTGATACAGCGGGTGTAGGCACGAGCTTCACCCACAGTTGAAGTATAAATGCATCTCGGTAGAGTTGAGAAACACGCAAAGGAAAAAAAACTGCAAAAGTTTAATCCCTGGTTGGATGTGCCACTGGGAATGTAGAACACGGAGGTCCGACAAGAAGAAGTGAGTTGTTGTTGGAACTTTGCGTACCTGAGGACGAGGTCATAATGCTTCAAACCAGGAAGCACGCGCAACTTTGTCAAGTCAAAACACGCCTGTAGGGGAGGGCACCGCGTGGAAGAATACAGAACATGAGAGCTATACTCGCTAACACCCTCTCGACACCGCAAGCGAGGGACTTGACACTGACAGAAAGAGAAACAAGTAAAACAATGAATGGGACTGATGTACATTTATTATATAGCCTATTATTGTTATTATTCTTCGTGTAACCCTCTATTGCTGCTCGCGTGGCTGTCAAAAAATAACCGATTTTTTTTTTTTTTTTGGAAATTTCAATTAAATTAATGTAGCCTACTATATTTTAGATCAATGTTGTTGTTGTTTTTTATGGTACTAAATTATATTTATGGAATAGTATGATCCATTTATAGCTAACCACTTTTTGATATAAGTTAGACCTGAAAATGACATTTTTAAACTTAAACTGTGTAAATCATGAATGCTTTGAAGCACAGACTTAAAGGTTGGGTAGGCAATTTATTTTATAACACTTTTTTGTTATACTGGTTCAAACTCTATTCACATCCTGATAGCAATCAATAATAGAAGTGGTCTAAATTTGAAAACATTTAGCCAACATATGTTGTATCTTCTGTGTACGTCTCAGGACCAAAAAAATGTTCATCCAATCATTGCATTCGGTCCGAATGCAATGATAGAATGTCCTACCTGTCTGTAAACATGTGTATCACCCTGTCATCACGTCATCAGCGCGTTCCGTATGTTTATGCAGACAGACAGCCGAGCGCCAAAATCAAATAGCAGCCGCCTTTTATAGTTCCAACTGAACCAAAACAATGAGCTTATGCTGCGTTCACGCCATGTCATAACCTTAATTATGAGAGTTGTCAACATGTGACGTTCTACCCGGCGATGTTCATGTCCTCAGACTCAGATTTGCGTTTCTATGTCAACACTATCAACGGTAAAATTAATCTGCAGCAGTCAAGTGGTACAAGTAAGAGCTCTGTAAGTTGTTTACGTTCATTATTATTGTGATGTTATGTGGTTTGAGATATGAGGCAATTTAACACTGTCTCTCGTGACGCTTTTGCAGAATCTGCTGTGTGCGTTCATGTGTTTTGAAGGAGGTGTGGCTTTAGAGAGTGCTCTGAAGGGAGGGTGGGATGCTTTCAAAGCTGCTATTGCTACCCTTTCCACAACTGTCTACCCCTACAAGTGTGACTATTTTTTTTCAGGACCATTTAACCTTTTTGAATCATTTCCATTAAGGTTTTTTTTTTTTTTGCATTCACATTGAAAGTGCCAAAACCTTTATCCAATTTTAAACCATTCTGATGAAGTAAAAAATTTGAACTGACAAAACGTAAAAGATTTCTGTCGAAAATGGCCGAACAGCACCAGAGGGTTAATGTGTGGTTTTAGGTTTAAATAAAAAAGTAATTTTTAGTTAAAATAGTAAAAATACATAAATAATTTTGTACATGTAGCATTTTTTTTTTCTCGGCACAATAAAACAATAAATAAATAGATAAAAAGAGTTTTATTAGATTTTCATGTGATAACATTAACTATTTATGTAGATATATCTCTAGATCTCTTTAACAGATCATGTTGATTGAGATTAAACACAAAGTTATATTTATGTTTTATGCATCTATAGATAGATAGATTGTAGTGTTTGCTAGTGTTATGTTATAACAAAGATAACAAATGAGAACTCTATATGGAGGCACAGGCCACTATAAAAACAGACCCACCCAACCTCTCATTTTAAAAACTAGAACTAAATTTCCTGTTTCAGTTCATAAGACAAAACATGGTATTTAGCAACACACAATACAAGGGGCACCTGGTTTATACATGGATGCACAACCTAAATTTGTTATCATTTTGATAGGTCAGTTTAGCTTCTGCAGTAATTGTTTAGTCATATCAGTTTGATTTCTTTGTCCATAATAACAATAAAAGCTTCATGAATATAATAGTATCAACATTTAATGCTTTAGCTGTATATTCTTGGACTTAAATGTAGTACTGACAGTTACTCTATAAACAGGCATCAATCGAGTTTCACACGTTGGTGTTGTGGTTTATGCTGAGAGGTTTTAGATTCACTGAGAAAGGTGCAATCAATCTTTCCATTCAATTATGCTTGAAAACAAGGTCACAGTACGTTGTATATAAAATCATTATTCACAAAATGGACCAATGGAAACGCCGGCATCAGTAAGAAAAGGTACACACAAATCTGCGACATGCAAAATCACATCTGTGCAGTGCACGTGTACTTGCTCTAAATGTTGAGCTGAGTTTCTACGTATTCAAAATGGATGTCCAGGCAAATTTGCATTCAAATCAAGCTTCAGGAAAGATGGGATGCAATTGTGGCTGGATTTGCATTGCGGTGGCTGGCACTGAAAGTCAATTAGAAGTTTATCATGACTTCCCTTACTCTCTCTCCTCATGCAACCCCATATTTTGATTAAAATGTGAAAACTCTACACGAGTAACTACTGGCATATTTTGGGAATGTAGGCACACAATGGTTTTTACACAAATGAAAAATGTTTCTGGAGCCAAAGAATCCGAGCAGCACCTTCTCAAATCAGGATTCATATTTGCAAAGCTTTAAACTACAGTTATTTAAAATGCAATAAGAGTAAACAAAAATGAGACTGACTCTTTTCTAATTAGAACTTCAGTCAGTGAATACATGTGCAACCGCAACAAAGTCTCTGACACCATAGAAGATTTTATTTTTCTAGCCTTAGTTATGGCCTCATTTGGAAATATTCTTATATTCACCGTTATCTTCAAGCCCAGTATTTTACAGGCTCCATTGGCTTGTTAAATCTCGCTTTTAGGTCAAATCTCCCTATATGGGCAAGGTCATAGACAGATTTTGGTTGACAGCATATTAATGACTCTCAACAGACAGTCAGGTGAGTCTGAGGAAACTTGCACAAGCTGAACTGCATAATTCAAATAATCACCAATAAAAAAATAACAACTGAGAGCAAAGACAAAAAGGTGTGATCACTTAGGAAATGTGTGTGTGTTTTTAAGCATTATATGCTCACTTTAGGCACATGATCTAAGGATCCTCAAGCTCTAGTTTGTTCCTCATATCCTTATTGACACAGGGAGATGTCTACAACGCCTCAGCCCACTTAACAAACAAGAGGAAAGCTTCGTGCCCGCAAAAAAAAGCCCTCTGTCAATTTTTAAACCTCAATTTGTTGTTAAGTTCTAAAATGTTGTCATGTTCTTTATTTCTTATTGGATCAGCATTTCCCCCCAGATGTCAATCACTACACATTTCCTGTAAATGGAGTAGAGTAAAAGCCCAGAAAAAATGTCTAGAACTCTCTCTTCACAGTAACCACTAATGATTCTGACCTCATTATATGACATTTCCTGTTGGTTTCATAGCACTTAGATTTTATGTTTATGGTTTTGCAGTTCCTACATCAAAACCCTATAATGTTTTGAGATGTAATTGCATGTCATTATGCTAATATTATTGTCTAAATAAATAATTATTTTGACAATGTAAATATATGCACCTAAAGCTTTTCTGTAAAGCTCATATTTAACATATATATACAGTATCTCACAAGAGTACACCCCTTACATTTCAGCAAACATTTTAGTATATCTTATACTATGACAATACTATGAAACTTGGATAGATTTTAGAGTATGTCCTGCTTGTATACAGTATATATTTACTGTCCTCTGAAAAAAACTCGACATACAGCTATTTTTTTTAAATAGCTGGCAACAAAAGTGAGTACACCCTAACTGAACATGTCAAAACTGTGTCCAAAGTGTCAACATTTTGTGTGAGCACCATTGTTATAGCATCCTCCTGGGCATGGAATTCACCAGAGCTGCACTGGTTGTTGCTGGGATCCTTTTCCACTCCTCCGTAATGACATCACGGAGCTGCTGGTTGTTGGACACATGGCGCTTCTCCACCTTACGCTTGAGGATGCCCCACAGGTGCTCAATAGAGTTCAGGCCTGGATACATACTTGGCCACTCCATCACCTTCACCATCAATGTCCTCTGCAAGGCAGTTGTCATCTTGGCGGTGTGTTTGGGGTCGTTATCATGCCGTTCGGCCCAGTTTCTGAAGGGAGGGTATCATGTTCTGCTTCAGAATGTCACAGTACATGTTGGAATCCATGTTTTCCTCAATGAAGCGCAGCTCCCCAGAACCAACAGCACTCATGCAGCCCCAGACCATGATGCTACCACCACCATGCTTGACTGTAGGCAAGACACAATTTTCTTGGTACTCCTAACCAGGGCATCGCCACACATGCTGGACACCATCTGAGCCAAACAAGTTTATCTTAGTCTCATCAGACCACAGGACATTGTTCCAGTGATTCATGGACAGGTTGCTTTCAGCAAACTGTTTGCGGGCTTTCTTGTGAGCCAGCTTCAGAAGAGTCTTCCTTCTGGGACGACGGCCATGCAAACCGACTTGTTGCAGTGTGTGGCGTATGGTCTAAGCACTAACAAGCTGAGCTTCCGCTTCTGCAACATCTAAAGCAATGCTGGCAGCACTCATGCATCTGTTTTTTGAAGCCAGCTTCTGCGCCTGACGCACAGCACGAGGACTCAACTTCTTTGATTGACCCCCACGAGGCCTGTTCCGAGTGGAACCCGTCTTGGAAAACCTCTGTATGACTCTGGCCTGTACTGTAACTCAGTTTCAGGGTGTTACTAATATTCTTACAGCCTAGGCCATCTTTGTGGAGAGCAACAATTCTAATTCTCAAATCCTTTGAGAGTTCTTTGCCATGAGGTGCAAAGCACAAATTTTAACTGCTCTAATACAAGATACACAAATTTGTATGGTCCTGTCAAGCAGACAAAACATGAACATGATGAATAGGAGATGTGGCTTTGCATGGTTAAACGACATACTGCTATTATCACCTAAGGTGTATTCACTTTTGTTGCCAGCTATTTTGACAATAATGGCTGTATGTTGAGTTATTTTCAGAGGACAGTAAATATATACTGCTATACAAGCAGCAAATTGACTACTCTAAAATATATCCAAGTTTCATTTCTATAGTATTCTCCCTTGAGAAGATATACTAAAATGTTTGCTGAAATGTGAGGGGTGTACTCACTTTCGTGATATACTGTATATATATATATACATTGAAAGATGGATGTTTGCTGTGCACGCCTAACTCTTTTTGACAGATGTGCAAGCTTGCTAACATTTTGGAAATGTTTTGTTAAAAGTCTTAGATGCTCTTTGCTTTTTTATATGCACGGGTGTGAGTGTAGAGCTGAGAGATAATATCATCCATATAGTTAATCTATTCTCCATCCATACCCACAAAAAGCGTAAATGTGCCACTCCTTCCTGTTTCAGTAATATGAAGCATCAAGTTTAGCAGTCATGTATGCTGTGACTCCAATGTGCAAAGAACTGCGTGATGACTCTTATACATCTTTCATTTACAATTATTCACAGTCAGAGTTTCATTAGCAGTACCCTATTCATGTGAACTATTGGCTGAGCAGCAACTGAGAACAAATACCACAGAGAATGATATTAGTAAAATCATCTATTTCTGTTGTAATTGTATATCTAAAGCCTAAATGAGGAAATTAATAATCTTGAGCTGACCAACTGTTTTTTGCATTTGAATCTTATTGGTAACCTAATGGATTTCGGTATTACATTGGTGGTGTTTGAGGAGATTCCCCCTTCCCTGCGTGCTTTGAGTAGGCCCAGAAAAGCGCTATGTAACAAATTATAATAATTATTATTAGGCTTATTTAAAAAGTAATGAATGATGTCATGCAAATACATTATGCAAAACCCAAAAGGGAAGAGGTGTTAGAAATGTCAGAATCACTAGCAACATTCACACTCAAGTTGTTGGCGTTGCTAAGCATTATAGCTACATATGCAAACTTTTACTTCAACAGAAGGATTTTGAAAATGTGTATCTGAAACATTTGGCACACAGTGCATTTGACTGTGTTAATTTAACATGAACAACACATTTTAATGCTTGTGGCCTCAACCTCACTGGCCTGAGAAGTGTTAGTGCGTAAACTATGGTCATTGCAGTCTGCATTATTTTACAAACTGCGCCCTCCCTAGAACAAAGCAGGAACTGCGTCACAAAATGCATTTTTCAGACTAGGGGAAATGAATCCATACGATATAGTTTATATCGCAAAGGGATAGTTCATCCAAAAAATGAAAATTCTGTCATTAATTACTCACCCTTATGTAGCTCCAAACCCGTAAGATTTTCGTTCAACTTCACAACTGACACCTTGACGCTTCAAAAACAAGTTATTAAAATTAAATCTGTTCATCATACAAAGCGATCGTGTCTCTTCAGAAAATTTGGGCTAAACAACTCAATTCAATTGCGTCAATGTGGTAGTTGTGTGGCTGTCTATGGAGGGACCAAAAGATTGTATCAAAAGGGTGAATGAACTAAAGTCTTACAGGTTTGGAACGACATGAGGGGGAGTAGGCCTAATTCATGACAGAATTTTCATTTGTCTGAACTATCTCTTTAACAGATAAAATGTTGATTGAGATTAAACACAAAGTTATATTTATGTTTTATGTATCTAGATAGATAGATAGATAGATAGATAGATAGATAGATAGATAGATAGATAGATAGATAGATAGATAGATAGATAGATAGATAGATAGATAGATAGATAGATAGATTTGTAGTCTCTTGAATTTACCACAGCTTGACCATTGTGCAGTAAATAATCATTATAGTGAAATTATAGTGCTTTAAAATATAATTTTGATGCCAGCAGAGGGCAATCACACCCATCAGTCCGAGAGGGACAACAGCAAAAGGGGGTGTGACACCATAAACCCCTATTGAGAGGGAGCAGCCATCCATAGCTTTGCTAAGAGAGCTGCTCTGTGGCCAACAGGATTGCAGAAAACAGAGCCTTTTGGCACAAGGGATCCCAAACTGCAGCAGTGCCTTCACCAGGGTCTACACTTCAGCCTCTGCAGACTGTTTTAGGTGCTGGTTTTAAAGTAGTTTCCTCTGATTTGTATATTACTGGACTTTGAATTGAAGATGGGGATTAGATATTATAAACTGATTTATTTTATGACTCTGGCTTTGCTTCTGAGTGCTTGGGCTTCAGAAGAAAAAAGAGGAAGGCCAGGGCAGAATGAGGAAGACAAGACATCCGTAGGAGAGGATAGTTTTGATCAAGATGATTCACAAGAAAGCACGCAGCAAGAAGAACTCCTCACTGTGGAAGATGAAGATAAAGGATCCATGGGCACACAAACTACAAGTCATTTGCCCTTCACAGATGTGCCCAATTCTTCACTGGCTGAAATTGGAAACAGCACTGACATGACTGCTGAACATGTCCCTAGTAGCAATCCAACAAAAAGGAGCATCACAAAAATCCACAATCCTTTGTTTCCCGTCACTGACAGCTCTTACAGCGCCTATGGGATTCTCTTTCTGGCTTTTGTGGTGTTTGCCTTCGGCATCGTGGGTAATCTGGCGGTAATGTGCATTGTTTGGCAAAATTACTTCATGAGGAGCGCATGGAACTACTTTCTTGCGAGTCTGGCTTTTTGGGATTTTCTGGTGTTGTGCTTCTGTTTGCCTGTGGTGGTCTTTAACGAACTCACCAATAAGAGACTGCTGGGAGATTTCTCTTGCAGAGTTGTGCCTTACATAGAGGTGAGGCCCAAGTATTAAGTTTACTTATAATTGTGATCTTTTTCACATGGTTTAATTTACCTGAAGAATTTAAAAGTGTCCAAAGTTTAGCCAGTGCCAGAGACACAATTAGTTCTGGATTACTAACACTACAAACCCTGTAACCTAACCTTTTATCTTTAACTTCAATGTTTTCATATAACATGCAGAATGAACAATTATAAACACCCAAGTAGAAGATATAAAAAAATCCTTAAAAATCTTTATGCACATCTATGATTATTATTTATAATAATAATCAAAATATATGTACTGCTGTTTGGATTTAAATAGGTAGATGCTTAAGAGTCAAGGATTGGATTATTATTGCAGTGATTATTATGTTTGTAGCATGTTATATGTTTGGCAACAGTTCTTCTAACCCTAATTGATGGAGCATGTAGCTTTTCATTTCTTAAACCGCCATGTAGAAAGACGTATCATGGCCATATTCCTCGATGACAATGTCAAGATTCAGGCTCAAACTGTGAAAGAATGGTTGGGAGGGAGCATGAAGAATCATTTTCACACATTAATTGGCACCTCTCCAGTCCAGACCTTAAATTCATTGAAAGTCTTTGGGATGTGCTGGAGTAGACTTTACAGAGTGCTTGACTCCTGCATTGTCAATAGGTCTTGACCAAAAATCCATGCACCTCTTGATGGAAATACCATCAGAACATTTATTTGCAACATTAAGTGCATCAGTTTTTTGGTCAAGATCCAAAATAATTATCGCCTTATTGGTATTGAAGAATTTTTTTATCTGGGTGCATCCCTACTAATTCATTTTGAATGAACCTTGTGAATAAAATAATGGAACACACAATCATCTATTATAAAAATAATGTTTTTTTGCACATCCTCCAGGTAACATCTCTTGGTGCGACAACCTTCAGTCTGTGTGCTTTGGGCATTGACCGTTTCTACGCTGCCACGAGCTCCCTGCCAAAGGCCCGGCGAGTTGAGCGCTGTCAGAAGGTCCTGGCCAAGCTGGCCGTGGTGTGGATTGGCTCCATGGTGCTTGCAGCTCCTGAGCTGCTCCTGTGGCAGCTGCATCAGGTGACTTCACCTACTCTGGGTGACCAAGTGGACACCTGCATCATGAGTCCATATCCAGATCTCCCTGAATCCATCTATTCTCTCATTATCAACTACCACGATGCCCGCATGTGGTGGTACTTTGGCTGTTACTTCTGTCTACCCGTTGTCTTCACCCTGCTCTGTCAACTGGCCACCTGTCATGTGTCCGGCGGTAGCGGAAGTTCTCCAAAGCGACCAGAGGAGCGATCCCTGTCCAAAAAACAAAAGCTTCATCACGCTCATCAGGTCGAACGGCAGCTCAACTGCACAGTCATGGCTCTAGCGGTGGTCTATGGTGTCTGTACGCTGCCGGAGAACGTTTGCAATCTGACCCTGGCGTACGCTCCCATCCAGGTGTCTGAGGAGGTGTCTTCTCTTCTGGCCCTCATAAACCAGTTTTTCCTGTTCTTTAAGTCGTCCGTGACGCCAGTGCTGCTACTTTGCCTGTGTAAATCTCTGGGCCAGGCCTTCATGGACTGTTGTTGCTGCTGCTGTGAAGAATGCCAACCAAGCAACTCTTCGTCCACCCAAAATGTTGCTGAAGGCAAGCTCAAGACCACAAATGATGTCTCCTCCATTTTTTTCGACAAAGCCAAGGACAGTTCAACCATTTTGTCTATTGGAAGTTGAGTAGGGGGATCCTGTCCCTAAGTGATGACATCATGGAACCACACTTGCAACATATCTTCTTCCCATTATCCACAAGTGGCCATCTTTACATTTGCAGTTCTTACTGTTATGTTGGAGCAAGTTAGCATTGTTCTGATCTGAGGCCAGTTTGAAATTCTACATGGTTTAATTACATTCTAAGCTTGGCATCTAAAGACTAATTCATTCTTAGTTATGAAAAATCAATTTTTCCCCCCATAATATCTCAGGATGGCTCAATGTACCTATAAAGTCTTAAATGGATAATTTATCAAATAAATTTCACCCAATCATTTACTCACCATCCAAACCTCTATGAATTTTCTGTCTTCTGTAGAAGAAAAAAGAAGATCTTTTGTAAATGTCTAAAAAAAAATTGTCCATACAAAATCATAGTCAGTGGGGTTCAGTGTTGTTTTGGACCCCACTGACTTTCATTGTATGGTCAAAAACAGTGAAAAAATGGAAACATACTATACAGGTTTGGAAAAATAAAATGATGACAGAATGAACTATCCCTTTAATATATCACCAGGGTCTCACTCTCCACTTAAGTCATTGTAATTTTGACTTCAAATGTCCCACAACCATACTCCTACTTTTATGTACAGACACATACCGGTATACATTTTACACATAGCTCAAAGTGTATAAATATTTAGCTAAACACTGAGATCAGAAATGCAGTGAATACTTCCATATCACAAATAACACATAATCTTGTTCATATGATGACAAAAATGTAAGGAGTATTTGTCTGTTACTCAGGCAAATGTTATTTATCACTTATTTTAATTAATGCCACTTTTTCATAACCACTGAACCATTCTTCTACATTGTTGATTGTCAACTTCAGTACTGTATATAAGCACTCAGCTGTATTAGAATGTAAATAGATCATTTTTGAAAGCAAAAACCCTGAGCAAACTAGCTTTTCAAGCCCTGTTATGTAGTATGGTAGTACGAAAAGACAGAAATTGAATGGCGAATCTCGTCAAGGGACTATTGAAACTTTTGCACATAGTTGCTTTCATAAGCAAATTCTTTAAAAGTTCATAAACAGTTTATCAAACTATATTCAATAAATGTCTTTAAATAATTGATGTTGTCTCATTCATCTTTGAAATTGCAAGAAATAGTGTCAAGAGTTGTACTAATCTCTCAGATGTCCATCAAGGCCTGAGGGAGAAGATTTGTCCTCGCAGACTTGGTTTGTTCATTCCCATAAGGTTCCTATTGTTCTGAAAAGGAGATGGAAGCTTCTACTGTGAATATCAATGCCCAGACTACGGCTGAGTTGCCAAGATACCGTCGAAAAAATTCACGTGTTTTTCCAGAATGGCCAAATGTGAACAAAAACCCACTTGGATTTGTCACCTTTTCTTGTCAATGAAGGAATCACAGAATTTGTCAATAGTACAACGTTTGTATGCTTGTCATGTTCGTCGGTGTGCTGACCAGTGCATGTGGAAGCAAGTATAGACACTCAAAGGAGTCATTAGTCATATAAAAGAAGTGTTTTTACAGACAGGATCTCAAAAAACTCATCTTCAAACGGATCATCTAACATTGACGACCATGAAAGATGATAATCCGAATCAAAGATACAAATGTTTAGACCGACGTGTGCTCCTGCTGGGGTGGTTGGGCGGGGGGTTGTGGTTTTGGCTAACACTCAGAGCCTGTCAGAGATTCAGAAGACAAGTGAGAGAGGTAAAGAATGGCCTCATTAGAGAATTGAGCAGGGCTTTAAGAGAGGAGCTCCACTGGCCATAATGACTGAAGGAGAACAGACGAGGCTCTGTTCCCTGTAATGAAGTTTGTGCCACAAATCAACAACTCACCTCACAACACTCCATGCCAACGCAACAGGAAGCATTATACTACAGTAAATCATCAAAATTAAACAAAACACATCCAGTTCTGACGTTCATTTTTGGATTTGGGAAGTAAAATTGCTATTTACTTCATGTTAATTCAATTGCATTGAAATGTACTTCGTTTCACTGTTCAAGCATGACAGCTTTCACATTAGTTGTTCAATGCGGTCTGTCAAACAGTCAGTAGTATGTCATGAGTTCTTATTGAGGTAACTTCCAGGACTGTCAGTTTGGGTTTAACATATAGAGAATGTAGAAATTACATTCTTATTAATATTTATATATTTTTAAAAGAGTCCTTTTTTGTGGTTTTCTGACAATAGTTGAATAACCTATGACAGACTAAGCAGAATCCCAGTAAAAGAGAAGAATCTAAAAGGTTTAACTTATAGGCATATTAATATACAGTATAATTGCCCATAACTGAAGAACTTATGTCATAATAGCAACATTGTGAATTCAAATGGTTTTTTACTTAATTAGCCTACAGAATTTAATGAATAGTGAAAATGTCTGATATGCTTTTAAGAAAACCACTGCCATTAATTCAATGTTTTGAGATGGGATTTTGTGCCATCTATGGTCAATAGAAAAATTAAGATGGAGGGATTGGGTCACACCCCATCATACCCTACTCTTCTTTCAGTCAACAAACATATATTTGTCGCCATGCTCCAAAACTCTTTAGACTGAGAAAATAAAGTGGGCTCAAGATTAGTTGTGGTTTATTGGCCAACACAAAACGACAGAATATTTTCAAACATTAAAGGTGGGGTATGTGATTTGCAAAACGGCCGGCAGATTTAGAAAATACACAACTCAAAAGGTCCTACCTTCTTTCCTCCAACGCTGGCCCTGATTCGCGCGATGGTACGACCGTTTGATTGACACACTTACAGTCCAATGATTCTAGGTGGTCTTGGAAATGATCGGCTGGAGTTTTTCGAGTCCTGCCCGTTCCACAGATGATTATATTGCTTAATTTTCATTTCAGTGCTTCTAACTCAGTGGCTGTAAGTGGGTTAGGAATAGGATTTCAAGTGATTTTGAAAAAATGGTCAAAAAAGAAAATCACATACCCCACCTTTAAGCTAAGGGCTACAGAAAACAATTCTAATTCAAAAGATGCACTTCCAAATGCAGATATCGCCTACGTTGACAATTTAGCCTGTCTGTATACAAAATGCATGGTTTAAAATGATTTGTCACTAAAGTAAAACAATACAAACAAAGAAACCATGGTTAAGTTCGTTAACTGATATAAATTTCATTTACCAATATATTGAAGAACTCATATCTGTTTTGTACCAGTATAATTACTGACAACCACCAAACACAGTGGTGATGAAAGTCACATGATGAATCATAACACATCACAATAACCTTTTCCACAAGTTGAGTGTTCCACAGTGTCATTCATATAAACACTAAACACCATCATGGTAACACACATGAATGACATTAAAAAATGTAATAAACATCAATTTACCAACATTAGAAAATCAATATATCTCTAAAATAAAAATCTAAATGTACATAACTGATTGGAAAAACTAGAAACAGTTATTTCAACAAAAATACATCACATGAAGTGTCATGCATGGAATTCTGGGAATGTCGTTTTTCACTGTAAATTATACAATGATGTTCTTTTTCGCTTTTAAAAAACTGTAAATGTACGGTTCGATCTATTACAGTTATTCACCGTATATAGTACGGAAACTTTCTGTTAACCAATTCACTGTTTATCACTGTAGCATTTTTACAGTCTTTTAGCGTTAAGATAACGATCATTTTTTACAGTGAATAACACCACATGATCTTGTTTTGGTTTAGTACATAATTGAGCTTGTAAGACATTACCTTTTCCCATATTTATGTTTTTCAAACATTTCTTAAAATTGATGTATTGTAATATATTCTAAAGTAATGTTTATTATTACTTTATGGGTTAGGTTTCTCCCATTCCCACACTGTAAAAAAAAAACGTTAAATTTACAGGAAAACCCTGGCAGCTGTGGTTACCAGAGTTTTCCTGTTAAAAGTACGGTAGCAACGTTTTAGGTTTTACAACTTTTAACCGTATATTATTTTACAGCAATAAACCGTATTTCATTATCTGATATAATGTTAATATACTGACTTTTTGAAGTATTAATATCTGATTTTTTCCATTGTAATACACTGACAGCCAACAATCACAGCAGTGATGAGAGTCAAATGGTCAACCAAAGCTCATCTTAAGCAGCTCATCCACAAGAGAGTTAACACTAATTTACAGAAGCTGCACAGTGTCATTCACACAAACATTAAACACCATCATGGTAACATGTTGAAATTTAAAAAATGCAATAAGCATTAATTTAACAATATTAAATGTAACATAAAACCCTAATGTACATAACTGATTAGAAAAAAACTAAGAAAATTATGAAGAAACAGTGATTTAAAAACAAAATACATCAAATGTGAAGTGTCACGCAGGGAATTGTGGGAATGTCAATTTACATTTTTTCACTGTAAATTATACAATGACTTGTTCTTTTTCACTTCCAAAAACTGTAAATTTAATGGTATTTTACAGTAAAATTTAATTAAATGTACCATTATATATATCACAGTTATTTACCGTATATAATAAGGAAACTTTCTGTTAACCAATTAACAGTTTTTCACTGTAGCATTTTTACAGTGTTTTACCGTTAAAATCACGATCATTTTTTACAGTGCAGGGCCAAACACCACACACATTTTCTTGATGTTTCTACAAATTTATGTTGCATATCTCAAAACGAACTAATGATTCTTTTCTATGGTTTCATGAAGAAACTTTAGTATCCATGGAAACTTTCCATTACACAAAAGGTTCTTTATAGTGGAAACATTTCTTTAGATTATTCAAATATTCTTCACACTAAGAAAAAAATATATATTTTAAGAACTGTTCACTGAAAGGTGGAGTTCTGAAAATGGTTCTTCTATGGCATCACTACGAAAACCCTCTATTGGAACCTTTTTAAGAATGTGTGCTCCCTTGAGAGTCAGTTCACTTTACATTTTGCACTGAAATGTGCATTAACAGATGAAAGCCTCAGAACTCGAACCCCAGCTACTGACACTTCTTTAGTTCTGAAGGATGGACTCATCAAATATCTATGTGTCTTTCAGAGCTATTTTGGCATGGCCAAGATGACAGGCTGGTGGGGTGAATCCAGGGCTTCCCGTTTCGAGTCACCCTCAGCAGACGTGAGAAAGTGGTGAGTGTCCTGTATGCGGGCTCTCTCTTATTCTCAGACTAAACTCAATGAGGAAGGACTAATATGACCTGAATGTCCTGCACTTCTGAACAGAACGCTGTCTCTCCGCGCCTTGTTAAGGGACAATGTTTGTTTTGTTTCACAGAGTTCTGAGAGGGGGTGGAAGGGGACGGGGGGTCCGTGAGAGATTCAACACAGTTGCTGTGGCAACTAGTTTTGGCCCCTTGAGTACACTAACATACAAATCAGGGTCTGGACTGAGGTCCTGGGCACAAAAAAACAACGCAACCGGAGCCATGGACCACCGCGAATAGAAGACAGGAAATGCTAGTGAGTTTCATTCTGATTCACTAAATCATGATGCCAGTTTAAGGATAGAAAAAAAGTTTTCCATTGCACTTTCTTGTCATACTTGTGTATTCAAGGTACTTGGCAATCTAAAAACAAGAGTAGTACTGCAGTGGCTCCCGGGGAGGCCACATTTCCCTGCTTCTCGAGGGCTCAGGACATCTCAACCCTTTTTTCCCCTTCCTGTTGTGTGCCAAGGTTCCAATAGAGAACAGAATTTCACTGTGTGAATAAACCGCACAGTCCGTCCAACAATTACTTTTGGTTGTGAGAAACAGATCACAAAACAGAAGTAATATTCAGTTCAAAATCATAGGATATTTCATTGGTCAGTTTTCTTTCAATTTAATCTCAAGCCTTCTTACTTTTAAGTCAAATGACAAAAGCTTTGCATACTTAATATAGTCAGAACAGCAATAGTTGTTGATGTAATACAGAGGAAAAAGTAGGCTAATGAAAACTTTTTTCCTCACTTTGTTTTAGAAAAACTAAACTATCACATTCTCAAAATACGAGGACGTATCTATATCTTAGGCTATATATACACAAGCCACGTCAAAATATTATATATAGGCCTATATATATATATATATACTGCCATTCAAAAGTTTGGGATCGGTAAGATTTTTTATGTTTTTAAAAGAAGTCCTTTATATGCATGGACAGAGGAAACGTCGGTCCTGTCCTGCAGAGTTTAGCTCCAAACCTAATCAGAGACACCTGAACCAGCTAATGAAGGTAGATTACTACAGGCAGGTGGGGTTTTTTTTGTTTGTTTTTTTTTTTTTTCGGGTTTGGAGCCAAACTCTGCAGGACAGCGGCTCTCCGGGACCGACGTTACCAACCCTTTCATAGGACAAGCCTACACAACGCCTAATGACATTTAAATAAGTATCAACAGAGCCTCCCAGTGGTCACAGCTGTTCATTACAAGAGTAGCTCACTTTCTCGGAGAAATGGTACAGAAAAAAAAACAACTATTTATTTGTTTACATTTAGTCACATTGATTAAAACTTTGTCCCACTGTAAACTGGGGAAAGTTATGAAGTTAGTCATAAGTTCTCAATTTCGCTGCAGAGTTTTATTATTACCGCATCAGCACTTTTGAAATCAGCAGGCCATTAGAAACCAATTAGCCCCGCTTTTCAGATGCTGGCTGCATTCCGTGTGTAATGTAAACAGAAACGCTAGAAAGATGGACCGCGTGCAGGGCCATATCGAGATACAAATTTGAAATAATTATGAGGGTTCGGGGGGCATTCCCCCAAGGAAATTTGGATTTCTCTCATATGTGCATTTTAAGACGTCTGAAGGTTAAAAAAATTGATATCTGTAAAATAGGGCTGGGATAAACGATTATTTTTTAAACGATTAATCTAGCGATTATTTTTCCGATGCATCGATTAATCTAACGATTCAATTTTCCTGTCCGATTTGATTTCGATTCGATTCTGTTATCGATTATCTCCCCATTAATTGACTAATACCAATTTATACATGTTGATTTATATATCTGAATGAAAAAAACATGAATTCCTTAACATTGCAATACATGTTTATTGCTCTTAAAATTCCAAAATAAAAAAATATACAAGTGCAAAGTAATGCATTCTTAGTCAGAGGTAGCATTCAATAAAACTTTGAAGCCTTGAAAACACATAGGCCTAGCTTACTAAAAAATAGTGCATCTTGTAATTCTTCTTTCAGATGAAAATAACAACTTGATGTCTAGCATTCAATAAAAAAAAATTCTATAAATATTTTTGAGTCTTCATTTTCTTTTCTGACATAGCCTACTCCAGTTCTTGTTAAAACACACCAGACATGCAAATTCACTTTTTGAGTGAAATCATATTTATTTTGTCCATCAAAAGTGTGCTTTCACTTTAATTGAGAGCAGTGCTGCAAAAAAAAATACTCTGCGCCGAAACCCGCGCTTCACTGCTGCTCACGCGCTGCTCCTGATCCCGGTGTGAATGCACTCATTGATTAACATGCACGCCGGAAAAAAAAACCCGCACTGCTCATGCTTGCGGTGTGAAATGGCCGTAATTCACGAGGTTCCCTACATGTGCGTTCCGTGTACACGTGTGATGCTGATGTTGCGCGATGTTTATCATGCGGCGTCCGAGTGCATTTGACCGGCATAAAATCGGAATATGTCAGACTGACCGGCCGGTCATGGCCGATCACGTGAAAATCGTCCAATTCCGGTCACCAGCTGATCAATCGGTGCATCTCTACTTTAGAGGAACGTGTGCACTTTGCACCTTGCACTTTGAAAGTCTGAGGAGCCACTCGTGTTGCTACTACTCTCCGGCGCCGCCATCTTTGTTTTGGGTCTGAAGAATCGACGCGCATATTTTGCGTCGACGTATTTTTTGCGTCGACTTAATCGATGACGTCGACGCGTTGTCCCAGCCCTACTGTAAAAACATGTCAGTAGATTATGCGAGCAGTAGGCCTAGATTATGTCAGTGGGCTAACTGGGCAGTAGATTATCCTGCTCTATCCTCACTTTTTCTTTTTCCCTGTCTTACCTTGCCCTTACTCTTCTCCTGAAACTGAGCTTCTTTGACTGATATCTTAATTCATTTTCGTAAAAAAAAAGAAAAAAAAAAGTAAACCGGGTCAACTGATGTTTTATTAATCATTTTCTTAGAAACATTAATTTACTGAAGGCTTCCAGGAAAATAAGTTTCTTTGATTCATTCACAATACACATTTATGCCTAATGAAAATGGCTTACACGAATCCCGAACTGTATGGCTAACTCTATAGATTTGAGCTCTTGTTTATGAAAGTTGCAGGCTTTTTTATAATCGCATCTTTGTGTCTTGGAATGGAAATGAATAAAAATGTAGCTATAGGCCTATTTTCAATTCAAATTGGCGACATTAGTTAAGTTTATTAGTTTGCCAGATTATTTTTGTAGGTTGTTTAATATTTCTATCCTAAAACAGCTATCTGTCAAATATAAAATGTTATTGTCGAGCTGTGAGTGAAGTGCGCACACTTTCTTTTGCAGTCTCGCGCATGGCATTCTTCGGCGCTCAAATTCTATTGACATGTTCTGACTGTCTGCGGGGGAAAAAACACGGCCAGGGAAAAGTCAACCACAAAATTATTGACATTATACATGATTTAGATGTTACAAGAACACTTATTGAAAGTATGGTGATGTAGGCCTAACTCATGGAGGAGCACCACATGATCGAAGTTTACCCTTATCTGGTAAAACAAAAACAAATACACTGGTAAAAAACAAAAATTAATAAATCTGATTGAAACTGCATTTGTTTTGCTGTTCACAGACTTGAGGACACGATTTAGACTTAACGTCACATTTATTTCACAGAAGAAGAAAAAATCCTGACTACCGGTAATTCAAATGAAGAGAAAACTGAATTGATTCACTGTTGCTGTGACAAACAAAGCATAACAACACAGATATTAGTCAAAAAGCACTGAGGTCTCTACAATTGCCATATAAAAACATTCACATTAGAACGGTCAGCAACAGCCAGTTACAGTGTCAAAGCAGATCCAGCTATACAAACAAATTCAGGCCCAACAGCTATTAGTACAGTTCAGTAAGAGTTTGCCAGATCACCATGATAAACTACCATATGTGAACTCAAGGGCCCATACATATATATAGACATACATGGTCTAGTTATACACAGGAGATGTCATTAGGACATCTGTTGGTGACACTGTAAACATTGTGGTGAATTTATCACAAGTCGTCTCACTGTCCTTAATATTGTGACCAAGATTTGATAATACTGAATTATTTTTCTTAAGAATTACTTTTTTCCAGAGATTAATACAAAAAAAAGATCTGGGCAATCTGGTGGAAAAACAACAGCTAAATCTGATAAATAATATTTGGTCTGTTGGGGTCATTTGGTATAAAGCATTTGAGGCCTGGACAGAGGCTAAACATTTTCATAATCCTAATTGGTTACCTTCCCAGAAGAAATATCCAATATCACAATGAAAAACAAAACAAAAAAGTGATTAAGTGTCAATTAACTGTTTTGCTTATTTTTTGGAATGTCAGTCAATGTAAAAATGTCATGTTATAATCAATACTGTCAGATGATGCTTCTAGATTGTTTTGCTTTACCTGAATAGGCACAAACAGATACATTTAAAATATTTTGGATTTTTTTACAATTAAAAAAAAAAACCATTGCATGTAAAACATGCTAAGAGATTTTAAGGGTATAGATACAACAGGGTGTCTTCATTCCTTTAATACATTACCGTCATAAAGATCCATAAATGTTTGCTTCACACATGCAGTGATCAATGAAATTTTCTTTTCCATAGTTATTTCCTGGCTTTGGCAGAGTTTAAATTAGCTTTTTTTGTTTATCAGTGTTTAAGGCCTGACCGTGAAGGTCAGCTGTCTGTGTGTGTCCGCCAAGCATGACAGAAGCATGAAGAAGATACAGTAGCTAATCTATAGATGCATTTAATGGACCATTGTAGCCCATTTAAAAAACATTAAAGAACTGTGGTCCACCAAAGTTTTGTCCCTGATAGAATTTACAAATAGCTTAAAACATGAGGGTTTAAAATCAGCAATTCATGGAAATGGTTTTAAAATCTAGAAATCTTTAAACCCTATTTTAAAACATCAGCTCTGTTGGTAATAAATCTCTCTCTCTCTCTATATATATATATAGATTTTCTGAGTAAATCGAAACACTAATACATTAAACTGCCAAAGAATGAAACACCAATAAAAAAATATGCCTGTATACATTTCTGTTTACAAAAAGTGGCACATACACCACTCGATTGAGAATCAGTGAACCTGTACAATGAGAAAATGTCAGAGAAATAGGTACAAACGTGTTTTGTGATGATGGTTTATTTTTACAACCGATGGCTGGTGCTGGAGCCAACCAAACTGCAAAAATACTTTAAAAATCCTAGCTGCGATGAGTGTACAATGAAGCTCAGATTTATTCTGCTTGATCAAATCTGGTACATTTATCCCACTTGGTAAGGTTCACTTGACAGTAAAAAAAACCCTTACCTGTGCAATGATGAAACAAATCACAAAGATGACCAAAAGAGTAAAGGATTTAGGTATTAGGGAAACAATGGGGGGAAAAGAAGAAATAAAAATAAATGTTCAAATTGATTTTTCCTAAAGCTTTAGGCCAGTTTCACACCGCACGCGTAAACAGAGCGTAAGCAGCGCATATTTTTTCCGGCGGCCATGTTAACAGATTAGAGCATTCACACCGCATGCAGAAGCGGCACGGCAGCGTGTCACAGGAGCAGAGCACAAGAGGCAGTGTCGCGATCGTTTCAGCGCGAGTCTATTTTTGCTGCGCCACTCACTCTGAATTAAAGCCAAAATGCATTGTTCTTGATCAAAATTGACCTGATTAACATGAAAAATAACACATTTTATCATAAAATCATTTAAGTGATGCATTTCATGTTTCACAATCACCATAAAACATTCAGCGCTGTGAAAAAAAAAAAAAAACACTCAAAAACACATCACTGCCAGGAGCTTTTGCCCAAAGTAGGGCCTGTTCAAAGGCCTGTTTAATATATTAAAACTAGAGGTACATCTTAATATTAAGATTACTTTTATCATGTAAACTACCTATATACATCATGTTACATGCGTATGTGTGTGGGGCAGAGGGGAACACGGTCGCATCGCAGCAGAGTATGCTGCTTATAATAAATCAAAGCACATGGCAGACAAGGGTCGGAGGAAAACACCGGAAAAGGTGACAGAATGGATGGACGATACTCATCTGTATTTCCAGTACACAAGCCGCGGTACAGCTTGCGCGCGACAAACACAGCTAGCGTGAAAGCACATCAGGCGCTCTGCATACGCACAGCTTCTGCGCTGCCTCCGCACTGCTTGCACGTCCAGTGTGAAACAGGAATTGTTTAAGTGAAAACAGATCTAAACTCAAATGGAGAAAGTCAGTCCCATTCAGACTGCTTCGTTTGAATCGGTTCTGCTCAGTACAATGATATGTCCATTTAACTCTTCTGGAAAGAGAACAGAAACATATCCATCATCACAAATGCATTGTGTGATTTCTTTTATAGATATTTATACAGTACAGCAAGGATTTAACAGAGTTCATTTTTCCATACTTGACTGGTTCCTGAAGTGACCTCTGCAATTTTCCGTTGTAACTTGTGAGAGATGGAGAGGGTGTCATCTTCACCTTCAAGATCTTGTTCCGACTCCCTCTCCCTCTTCCCTGTCACGCTTCCTCCTGTGTGCAGCAGGTGTCCTGCAGAGAGCGCACGTCACACCTCTAAATCAAATCATTTGTGGCCAACAGTCGCTCGCATCAAATTCAAGGCACTGATGTTTGCCTACAGAACAACCACTGGCTCTGCACCTCAATACCTAACCTCATTACTCCAGACCTATATTCCCTCCAGAAGCTTGCGTTCTGCAGGGCATGACCCGTTCATACTACCACTTACTATTCTATTCTATTCTATTTTTATTCTATCTATTTATATATATATATATATATATATATATATATATATATATATATATATATATATATATATATATATATATATATATATATATATATAAAAACTTGCTATGTGTACTGTGCTAGACTAACTGGAAGTTGTCACAGTGCTTGCATATTGTTGCCTTATTGTTGATTTGATTGCTTCTATTGTTCTCATTTATTCTCATTCAAGTCGTTTTGGATAAAAGCATTAAATGCAAATGTACTGCTGAACACCACACAGAATATTGAAAATGCATAAAAACAAGCTTACATTAAAAACCTTTCCTTAAAAAAACGTTTTTTAACCATTTTGTTTTTACTGTATCATACTCGTATAACATACATGACCATTACCTGAATGTTGGGGGCCTGCCATGTCATGCGAGACATTACATTGGTAAAGTCGACTGTTGTGCCCCGTGTCGGGAATGTGGTGGTATCCTTGAAAACAAGCAAGAGAAAAGGACAGCATGAAAAAAATTATTTTATAATGTTTTGCAGCTAATTTTGCAAATAATATTTTGCAACTACAGTATAAACCTAGTAGTGTATTATATTAGTGTACAAGGTGGCACCTAATTGCTGCTGTTTTTGTTGCTGAATTCCACTTGGTCCCTTGTGTTCTTCACTGACAAAGTTCAGCAGAATACTTCCACTCCTGTTACCACTGGCAACTGAACTGCCCGATACAGCTGGTGCTATTGAGATGTCAGAAAGTCAATTTACACCACATAAGAATGGTGCTCAGCACATGACATGGAGGGGAAAAAACCCAAAGATAACGTGGGAATAGATTCTTCAATTATTATGGCCATGATATACATTGTTTTTTTTCTGCATGCCACGTGTGGGGAGCACGTTTAATTAAATTCCTTCGTTTTAGGTCAATTCGCTAATACATAAGTTTATAGTAATTAGTTAAATCGTGGCCACAATTTTAACAAAACTAAAACGAGGGAATGAATTAGTACAGCATGGCCAAAAATGAACAAGTTCTGGAAACAAATTCATTTGTGGTCACAATATCTTGTTTTTTATTCTTTGTGTCATGTGCACATTAATAATAAATCATACTATATAAAAAAGTATATCGATTATTTAATATTATATATTATAATCAATTATTCAAGATAAAAACCTTGGTATAAAAAAAATATTTATTTTAAGTTAGCCATAAAGTTATGTTATCCTTTGTTATCTGTGAGTATTTCTCAGACTTTTAAAGAAAAAATAATTACTCATAGGCTGCAAGAAGTAAAAGTTGTTACTACTTTGTAATCTCAAATTAAGTGGGGAAAACAATGACTTTCACCTGGTGTATTGGTCCCGGACTGCTGTTCCCCTGGGTAGTATGCCATCCCATTCCCATTTCCGTTGTGTGTGGATGGTACGGAGGCCAGAAGTCCTGGAAAAACAGAGAAAATAGAATTATCCTCCACTGCTATAATGCACCAATAAATTTGCTAGCACTTCAAACACTTTTACTATTTCCACATACAGCTGTTTCATGTAGCCATTTCTGAATAAATGGGGATTCTTTTCAGGGATAAACATGATTGCATGTAAGCTAGCTATTTGTTACAAGAAAGAAATTCTTGCCAAGTCCTCTGTAGCGTGAAAGTTGTTGGTATATCTGCTTCATCCTCTCGATATTGAGGCGGCTCGCTTCAGCGTGGTTTACCATTGGTTTGGGGTAGTGGACGCCGATGATGCACTTGGCAGCGGCCTGCACTGAGTCTGGGGCATTCCATGGGTCGTAGATATATTTGGCAGGGAAACCTCGGAGAATGGGTAAATATCGTCTGAAAGAACAAAGAGATTAAACCAGTCTCATCATAAACACGAGAAAGGTTATGCGAGATGGTTATTAGGTACCCGTGTTTGAGTAAGTGGGTACAACAAGAACACGGTTTCTCCGATTACGACAAGCACCAAAAATTCAGCGTGTTATTGATTAATTTACAAGAATCTCAAAATGGTAAGTCACATTACCTGAGTTTATGAATTTATGGATATGTGCCAATTCATACTATGAAAAACGGTCAACACCATAACAACAACAAAAAGGGAAAAGAACTGAAAAATTCAGTAAGGGTCTACTAAAATCAGGTCTTGCATCACTCCTCCAGGTCCCAGGGACAGAAAAGGTCACCTACCTAAGGTGCTCCACCTTACCAGAGCTTGGGGACAAAGGGCTGCAGGAGGCACTGCTTGCAGACAGACGGACGCAGTTTAAACAGGGCAACAGGTCCCGCCTATTACAGAGATTCCTACTACAAAACGCATTAGAAAGAGGCAGTGACCAGACCCTCCCAATACCTCCAGATCCAATGACACAGCACCCTCCCACAACCCCATCCCACCCGCTTAAAAAAAAAAATCGAAACTCAGGGCTGAGTGAGAGGATCAGTTCGCTCCCTGCCCCTCGCACTGCCACTGATCGTTTTTGAGACGACAGCGATCCCGAGCCAAAGCAGAGAAACCTGCTAGCTGCCAAAGAAGAAACACAGTATACTGTCCTCTACTGCTGGGTGGCCCCCTCGTTTTGCCAAGAGATCAGAACCCTTTTGGCAGGAACAGTCACATCCTGCCTGAACAAGCAAATGACCAGAAACACGTTACATCTACAGAAGGACATTTGAGAAATTGCAGGACGCCCTATGGACCGTGAGCGACTTCGCTGGGACGGTGGTGCGCTGAAGGCGAGGACTCTTGTTCTCTTGCACAAGCAGGGCTACATTCAACGCCTAGAGCAGGGGTAGGCAAGTTCGGTCCTAGAGAGCCGCTGTCCTGCAGAATTTAGTTCCAACCAATCAAACACACCTGAACAAGCTAATCAATGTCTTCAGGATTACTGAGGCTATAGGCAGGAGAGTTTTTTTTTTCAGTGTTGGAGCCAAACTCTGCAGGACAGCGGCTCTCTAGGACCGAACTTGCCTACCCCCGGCCTAGAGGAATGCTAAACATTTCAAAAAGAGTCTGATAAGGAGAAGTTCTCCAGAGCTAGATTGAAGTCGTTTGCTCTGGCTTTGGGCTTCACCTCCCATCATGCTCTCAGGAAATGCATTGCGGAAATGCTTCCCATGCTCTCAGGGAAATGCATTGCGGCCTGGTCTGTCATGCAAACAGACCAGGCTTTGAATATATTCCTACCAAGCAGTTAAAATACCTTTTGATGAAACAAGATGCTACCGAGCAAAAGAGCAGGCTACTGCATTTCTCGCTGATAAAGCATCAAGCTTCCAACCACATACACAGCTAACAGGTTTCTAAATACTTTGGCTGAGAAGGGCTTTCGTCTTAAAAGCAATCAACCACAATTCACAAAGGGGAAAGGGAAAACTGAACTTTTCACCCAATCCGCAAAGCAACTAGACACAAGAAACACAAAAACATACAACCTTTTGGTTAAAATGCATATGAGCTACAAAATGTGGTAACAAATGTTTACAAGCAAACATCTGTTCCTTGATGTGGCCTATAAAGAGGATAATGTGTTGGGAAAGTCCAAAATCCTGGAATACCAAATTCTGGAACTAGAAGGACTCAGGTAGAAAAGTTCAAACAAAAAGAGACTACATGGGACAGGCTTGCTTTCCTGACTAATTCATACAGGAAGGTACTTGCACAAAAGTATCATTTGAGGTCTTGAATTGTATATCTCAGTCAGATAAACTATAAAGACAAATGCTGCCCTATAGTACAATAAAATTTGTGTATATGCATGTACATTCCTCTAATGGAGTTACTTTAACCCATTAAAACCGGATCACACATCTGTGATGTAAAAAAGGCATTTTTTAGCAGGCGTTTTAGGCCTAAATGGGTTAAATGTTTCCTCATTTTATTAATCTGTCCTTCCATGTGGTTAATTTTTATGCATTCTAGATTTGAAACAAGGGCCCTTTGGTGAAAGCAGGTAATTCAGCCTGGGATTAGTGTGCATGTTTGGGAATGTTACCAACCTAATGAAATCGCCGTTAGGGTCGGTGCGTCTGCCGAAACTCACTGGACAGTAGCAATGAAAGAACTGTTGAAAGAAAGAGCTACAGGAGAGCCACATCCAGCTGCCAGCGTTCACGCTCCAGTCAGCATCCAAAAGAAGCTCCTCAAACACCTGTCAATCATAACTACCATTACTCTGCAACCGATCAGAGATGGTTGATATTAATAATATAGCAGTCAGACCCATTAAAATGAGACCCATGCCCTACCGTTAAAAAGTTTGGGGTTAGTCAGTAATTTTTTTTTCATGGCTTTTCATTTCAACCTTTCTGACATGACAAGTGCCATTTTTAAATTTCAATAATTAGATCTCATCCTCATTAAACATCCTTGTCATGTATTCAAAGTATTGTTCTGAGAAAAAAAAAGCAGACCATACTGCATCACCGCCATGAGCACAAGAGGGACTGTGTTATTCAACTGACACATGCAGAGCAGCCCACCGAAAGAGCGAAACGGATCAACTTGTATTGAAAAAGGTATGGTTGAAACTAGTCTTCTCTCACTGCAATAGGTTGCACATGTAAATGGACCTATTCATTTAATAAAACATGCTGCAAGAGGGTTTTTGCCATGCAATTTGAAATTTCTAATATGTGCATTAGTTTGCTGAACCCTGCTCTATAACACAAGTTTTAATATTTTAGATGTCACAGAGTCCACAATATGATCATCCATGAGCAATGGACCCCACCCTAAAAGGAAGCTATATATTTTAATTCATTAACAGCCAATTTATACGGTGAAAAATTAACATTATAAATGACTAGAAAAAAAACCCCTCAATATAGTACTGTACTGTGAGATCAATTATAAATTTTTTTATTATTTAGCATTTTTATTTTAATGAAATTTATTTTTTTCATCTATTTTATATATATATATATATACATATACATGTATGTAAGAGATGCACCTTCATGCCCTCTTCCCAACTGATCCACAGGTCTCCACGAGTGAGAAAACAAGCGACAGCATGACGAGCCAGGTGGTGGATCCAGCCTTCCTGCCGCAACTGGGTCATGATAGCATCGATCCAGGGAAAACCTGTCTTAGCTTCAGCCCACTTGGCCAAAGCCTCTGGGTTCTTGTCCCAGGGGATGCGCACACAGATCGGGTTGCCTTCCATCTTATCAAATCGTGGGTTGGTGGTGGCAGCAGTGTAGAAAAATTCCCTCCACAGCAGCTGACCGTAGAGGGAGAGCGGAGGAGTGCTGGTTTTCTTTACCTGAAAGGAGAAATTTCACACATAGATATTTGAAGAGTTTGGTTCCAAAACGCAATAAATCCATTTAGATTAATTTGAGTAAAAATGTGTTTTCTTTACCAAGAAACTGGAAAGATGAAAACCACTATTTTCTGTTTCAAACTTTCACATAGCATTTGTAGGTCATAATAAAAAAATCCAGGTTTTGATTTTCAAAGATTTATTATAAACACGGATTATTTTTTTTCCCCAAAATGCAATTAATCCATTGAATCAATATAAAAGTTTTTTTTTTCATATTGAAACTGTTGAAAATACACAACAACGTAAGTTTATTAGTATAATATTTTAGTAAGTTTTCACAGACAAAAACACCTACTTTCAAAGATTCACATATCATAGTATCAATTTTATATCACTTGTTTAGGCCTATAAGATTTTTTTAAGATTTTTATTCAACCCATAGCCCTGTTGAGCAAGGTCACCACAAGCTATTGATAGGTAATGGAATAGCTATCAATAGCTCACAGTGACCTTGCTCAACAGGGCTATGGGTTGAATAATGCCAGAGTTATGCTTTAAGTTTTATACAATGAATAAAAATCACATTCATTTTATACACTGAATTTGTTGTCTTGTGCATACTATAAATCCATTGCATTAATATAAAATATGTGTAAAACTGTTCAAAATAGATTTTCTCTATTCATTTTTTCTCCTCCTGAGTGCCTCATCTTCTTAATCTCCTCACGTAAATGATTCGATTTCGATGCCTTACGTTTCTTACCCACCGCAGAAACAACCACAGGTTCATCAATGCCGTCAAAATTATTCATTCATTATTCATTTTGTTTGTTTGTTGATCGAAAAGTACAAAATAGATAAGAAAAACTAAGAAGCCGGGTGTATTTAAGGCGCTGCCGTTACGGTTTACATTGCGTGGAATGGTGCATTGTGATTGGTTGAGCGGATATATCGCATTCTGCAGAGAAGGGAGACTGGCGTTTGTCGCGGTTTGGAAAGAAAGGGAGAAAACATGACAGAATAACACGGCGGATATCGTATTTTAACATTGACTTTTCAATACCAACCAGATACAATACTGATTTTTGCAGTAACAAATTCTTTTTTTAAATGCCGTTTATCGCGTTTTGGAACCAAACTCTTCATTTATACTCATTTATACTTATGCAAACAGTATATTACCACATGGTTATGTAACATATAAAGCATTTTAAGCTGAATTTTCAGAAGAAAACAAAACCGACATTACTATATAAGATGTATAGCATTACCGCCCACCCCTAATCAATTCACCTGTATTAAAAAGTGAAATAATGTGAGCACACTAGGTTTATACACAGATAGTAAGTGTAGAATCATGTCTGTACCTTCCTGTAGAGGTCTGTGAGTTTAAAATAGAAGAGGCGGCAGGATAGGCAGCCGAAACGGAGGTAGGGACTCAGGCCAGTCGGACTGGCCAACAAAGAGTTGGCATTCATTCTGGGTCTTTCAAAATTTGCAACCCAAGCCTGGAAAAACATAAGTAAGGAGGGAAAATGTAAAGTCTTAGAAATACATGAGGGTGAGCAAATGACTATATAAATTTTTGGTTGAACTATCTTTTTGTGCTTCTTTAAATATATCTGAAGTTAAAAGCAAAAAAATAATAATAAATTCACTTTCAGCCTGTTTTCCCAAAGTTCTGTTAAAGCTTAACACTGGCCTTATGTATCTGAAAAGGTCCATCAATAACTGTAAAACCGGGCCTATATAGTGAAAATTCATTGTTGTAAAACCACCTTCTGTTGTACTTGTTTTAGCTGTTAACCCTCTGAGGTCGGCTATCGCGCCGGCGCGATAGTCTCGCTTTTTTCTTATCAGTGCAAAAGAAACTCAAAATACTCTGTTGATTTTGATCTTACATATTAAGTGTTGTACATCATTAGATCCTGATAAGTGTCTATTTTTTTTGTGAATACTCACAATAAAAACAAAGTGTTGTGCTTTTCACCAAATAAAGAAAAACAAACATGATGCGCATTCTGCCTTCTCTCTGTCAGTGAAGTCCATTCTGAAACGCGTCCTAAGATTAACTTTAATTCCGCGAATACTTGTCATACAGGCACGAGTGTTTTTCCACAATGAAGCTTGAACTCTCTTCTTTTAAATGAATTAATTTATATAAAAAAACAAATTCTCAGCTTATGTAATCTGTATGAAAAGAGAGAGATGTCAGTATTTTTCTTTCCAGCTCATTATACCTAATTACGCGTTAATGTGCCACGCCCACGGAGAGCGCGTGCTATTCAAACGCAAATGATCTAAGACGAGCCGTTCAAACATGCCAACGCCCACCAGCTGGATTATAAAACACATCGTGTTTAGTAAGTAGGCTATCTTGTACAGCTGTGTACACAGCGTATCCTTTCACTGTGAGGAATATCTAACCCTGTAAAATGTACCAGAAGTGCTGGTAGTTTCATTTCGAGGAGCAACGGATCCAGCTGATGTAGTAAGTCATTTATTCTAGTGCTTTGTTCTAATCATGATATTGAATAGTGTCGGACTGTAAACCGCAAAAAGACTGTTTAAATATGAATTGCGTGTCTGTGTGTAGGCTAAATGATGAGTGAACGGCATAGCGCGCGCGCTTTGTTTACTACAGTTATACAGCGCGTGTCTGTGCCTTGTTCATTCACTCTCGCACCTACATTAGTAAACGTTATGTTTACATGAACACATACAAACTATATTGCTATAGCCTACTAAGATGAGTAAAAATAGACTGAAATATGTTGAAATAAAATGTCTGTATAAGCAACAAGCTGCAAATTCACATGTATATACTAATATATCATACACAATATATTACAGACTAAATATGAATGTTTAGACACGATTTTGTGATTAGTTTTGGATAGATTATAAAGTTTTGACTGTAAAAAAAGACTACTGTCACATTAAATAGGTACGCTTTTGTTCACCAATTTCTGCTCATAGTTAAATATACTATAGTATGATGTTTTGTCAAAAATAAAGTAGGTATATTGAATTATCAACTAAGATGTTATTATAGTGTTTGTTCCAATATTTAAACTAATGAATCCTTACCTTTTTTAATACGTATGATAAAATGTATACTTTTTACAAAGAAATACACTTGAAATATTGTTAAAATTGTAATTGTTGTTGTAATTGTAACCTATTTGTAATTGGTTACAATTTCTAATTGTAAAATATGTATAGGCTATATAGATCATTTCTTTTGTCCTTGCATTCTTTGGGATCCTGTGACACACCTGTGTGAAAGGGCTAATTAATATGCAGCTCATTATGCGGCACATTATCCGGCCTTTGTCTTCTCAGGTGTGAACACGCCTCCACGCATATTGCCTTTCCAAACAAAAGGTCTCTAATAAAATTCAAATCAGTGTATGTGTTTGTGTAAATGATTAGGCAGGATGATTTTCAGATCATTTTGAAGCAAAAATTCTAGGCAACAACACTCATTAGTCAAAAGTCTTGTGGACACATATTTAGTATGTGTTTTGTGGCCTTATTTCAGACACTTTAAGTTTTAGTTTTTTCAATAACCATGCATAAGCAATATTCTCTCAAAAATACAAACATGTTTCATAATTGTTGCTCAGAAATTACGGTAGCCCAGTTTGTGCTATATTGAGTGAATTTACACCTTTGCCATTAACATGTTTATAAATAACTGAAAAAAGCACAAATGTCAGAGCATGTCAGAACACCTCAGGGACCCCAAAAACCCTTAGACCTCAGAGGGTTAAACGCCACCTGGCATATGGCCCCAGGTAATAAGAGTTTGAGTCCCCTACTGTACATCTATATGTGATCACACCTTTCGCTCCAGATGCCTTTCAATCCTTGTTAATGCCTCTGTTTCACCTCCTGGCCAGACAGCAGAAGGTAGTCCCTCAATGTCAAATCCTGAATCAAGATAATGTAGGTTAAAGAACCAACACTAATCTTGCATAACCTGATGGGTTCTCGTGTTGCAGTTTATGAAAATCGTGAATATGCTTTAGATCACAGGAAATGAACACAGTGATTGTATCATTTAGGTCAAGTGTATTTAGTTTTAAAATTGTTTCTAATATACTGGGTATCTTTATTTTAAAATTCATTTTAATTAACATTCCAAACTGACTTAACTAAAATTCACCTGAAACCTGACAGATAAAGCTCTTGATGTAATTTAGCTCACCTAGTTCTTCCAGGGAGGGCACACCATATTTGTCCCCATGGTCATCAGAGACAGGTGTGACGCAGCAGCCCATAATGGTGATGGAGAGGGTTTCCACTGGCATCTCCGGTGGGTCTATTCGGCTGATCAGAGTCTGGAAACGTTTGTACGTGAGGGGAGGCTGACCACCATTTAGTTCAATGATCCTGAAATAATGGAAATGGTAAACTAATTAAATAAAAAATAAAATATAAAAATGAAAAAGAATATAGCTAAAAAAATCAAATGTAAAGGAATATAGGGCAAAACTAATGGTCCAACAGAAGTGATGTTAGATTTTAAATGGGTAAAGATCATTAAAGCTGAAGTGTGTTGTTTCTGTCACATTAGCATTAGCAAAAAATTGCTTAGAGAATAAATAAATAAAAAACAAACAAACAAGTAAATATTAAACATGCTTCCTGAACTCTCCCCAAGTGCCATTTGGTTGAACAAAAGTTACTTTTGGGCTAGTGGGATCCCACAGTGTAACACTTTTTGGGCAAAATCAACCTACAAATGGCTTACTTATAATTGCACATTAAGCAGGTATAGGAGAAACTATGTAAATATTAAAAATCATTTCAGATTTAAGGAAAATAACTCTTACTTATCGAGGTTGTAAAGGGTGTGTGAGGTCTTGACAATGACTTCAACTCCAGCTTCCATCGCAAGCTTTTTAATAGCTGCATCCCTCTCCTTCCCAAATGGCTCGGAGTCATACTCAAAAGTCAACCTGGATATTTTCCATTCCTGCAAAAACAGATTACAAACACTGGATAGTTATTCAAAAAAGTCAGGGCAGTGGATTGAACTAAATTGTAATGTGTGACTTTCAGAAAGAAATGCAAGTTCTTGTGTGACACTTAAAGGGATACTTCAGGATTTAGCATTAAGATTTGTATAAGTAGAAAACCTGTAGTATTTTCGAATTACCATGCTTTCCACCCTCATATCCCCCTGAGACGAGAGTTTTATGTATTTTTTGTCCGGAAAAAATCCTCCGATGACGCAAAAATCGTCATTTTGCGTCATCCGAGGATTTTTTGGCCAGAGGCTAAAGACTACAGCCAGTAGTAGGGGCTGTTCCGCATGTTTTCAACCCACCCATAGAGGGTGGGATCTCACTCACAGAATGTACAAATAGTGTCAGCCATCTATTTTTGGAAGCTAAGCTAGCAGGCTCTTGTTCTGTGGAGAAAGCAGAGTACTGTAGTAGGGTTACCGTTACCATCCTCTTTTTCCCGGACATGTCCGGCCGTCGATGTCCGGGATTCAGCTTTTGCTTTCTGCAGTCGCCATTAATTGTTTACATGCACACCTTTTGTTTCAATCTAACTGAATTCATTCCGATTGGTGAATCTGAATGTAGTGTTTACATGAACGCTAAGCAAGTGATTGGTTGATGTGCGTTTTAACATTGCTAAGAAAATTCCCGTTCCTCCGTGAGAGATACGAGACCGGTGCGTCTCACAGGTGTCGCTCATCAGTAATCACGCCACAGGCCTCGCGCCGTTCTCCTGCTCGCCACAGTAAACATAATGAATGGCGACTGTAGAACGCAAAAGACGAATCCCGAACATTTTGGGTGATCCCGACTCATCACGGAGACTCACTAGTAGCCTAGACTTCTTGTTTAACTACTGCGCTCTTTTACCAGTAGGCGTGGCCTCCTAGGGCAGCGAAGCAAGTGCATTCTGGGAGTTGTTGTCTTTCATTCACATAAGCCAAAAATACATTTTCTGGCTTTTCTCAGTCTAGAAAGCTCCAAATTCAAAAATAATTTCACATTTCTTCTACATAAATGACCCATTTTAAATACACATTCATCTTTCCAGAGGTGAAGTATCCCTTTAATTCAAGGACTGTATTTTCAACTGAAGAATTTCACCTTGAAAAGGCGTGGAAAAACATTGGCTGGTTGTCCTCGGATGACAAAAAGGCGGGAATTGAGTTTTCTTAGATTGGAATCAAGATCATCCAGGCACTGCAGGAGAAATCTGTCAAGAAAAATTCAAAATTTAACATGACTGACTTACAGTATTATATTTTAAAACACTTCAATTTGAGCACCCCCTAATTACTGCTATAGGAACTATTGGCATCCACAATTTATTAGACAGTTTTTTATGCTTTACTAATGTAAATTCCTGTATAGGTATTTTTGTATATTTTTTCCACCATAAAAGCAGATCCGCCTCCAATGGAATGATTCTAATACGAGTCAAATATATACCAATCAGTATATTTTTTTTATATAATGTATGACACTTTAAGATTGGCTATATTTATTCAAATTCCAAAATATAGTGAACACTGTAGTGAATAGATGGTACTGACATGTCCTGATTTGACTTGACCATGGACTTGGCCTGAAAAGTTTGAGAACTATTGATCTACAGCAAATCCCTGAGGATTTACCTGTTCTGCAAGCTGTCTCTCAAACATACAGATACTCTAAGTTTCCATTCACAAATCTGTTCATTCATGACCTGTTTAAAACGTTAGGAGCTTAACTGCTATACACATCTGCCTTACCAGCTAAAGGGACATAAGTACTAGAGTCTTTAAAGAGAGACAATGAATAAATCAGCAAACAGATGATTAAGTGCTTAGCAACTAAATAATGCACTTGTACTTTTGACTTTATTATTTTTTTAATTCAAGCCCACAGTTGGTATCCATCCCCCGCTCAATTACAGTGTACAATTTTATATATTAAATATGAGTGAAGAGTAAGTGAAGTTAAGTTTATTTGTATAGCACCTTTCACAGACAAGGAAGGGTCACAAAGTGCTACACAGTAATACGAATCAACAGTAAAATAAAACAACAACTGTACAAGTACAAACCTAGTACAACTCCACAACTGTACTACCATCAATTTCCATAAAAATTCAATAACAACCAAATCATATTGTTAGTTAAAAGCTTGTCCAAAAAGATGAGTCTTTAAGTGTTTTTTAAAAGATTCTACAGAACTCATAGTTCCAGAGCTTAGGAGCCACAACACAAAAAGCACGGTCACCTCTTGTCTAAGGCGTGTTCTGGGAACAGTTAAAAGATCTTGGCCTGAAGACCTCAGAGACCGACATGGAGTATGCATATGTAATAGATCCTGGATGTCACGTAAGAGGGTGCTTGACCATGCAAGGCTCTGAAAGTAATAACCAAAATTTTTAAATGTACTCTAAAACCAACAGGAAGCCAATGAAGGGCCTTCAGCACAGGAGTAATGTGTGACCTCCTGCTGGTCCTAGTCAAAAGCCTAGCCACTGCATTTTGTACAACTTGCAGTCGATCTATAGAATATTTATTCAAACAAGTGCACAGCACATTGCAATAGTCCAATGGTGAAGAAATAAAAGCATGAACGAGCATCTCCATCTCTTTTTTTTGAAACCATAGATCTAATCTTTGCAATGTTCCTGAGATGGAAAAAACAGGTAGTCTAGAGCAGATAGTCAGATAGACCCACTGTCACACGGCAGGTTAGAACAAACTTTTTTTATTATATATTATAGTATTTGTCTGAAAGGCCTGTCCAACCTTCTACCCATGTCTGTTATTTGGTCCTAGAGTCCTGCTGACTGAGCCCAAAGTCTGCAACCAAAGCCCAGATTAGGGAACAGGCAAGGCTGACCAGTCGACATACTCTGCACAACTCTACCAACACGCATATAAACACACACACACCTGCATTTATAAAATACAAAAGAATGAGACAGAACACAAAAACTAATAGCTATTGGGAGTACGAGGATGGAAAACCTATTTTACTTATGTAACTGCCCTGGCCTAGATTTGCAGCACGCATGGTCTCCAACACTGGAGGGCATAAAATTAGCCCAGTGACTTTCAACCATAACAACCCTCTCAATGCCTAGTCTGAGAAAAGAACACATCCTTGTATTGCCGTTTCCTCAGATCACGTGAAAACAGACGTGAGAGTAGAAGGTTCTGTCTTTTAAAATAAAGTGTAGAATTCTATTACTGGCCATGACATCAAGTGAAAAACAATCAGTCTATCTTCTAGGAAACCAAGATAAGTTATGGGCTGGGCTACATTCATATGATCAGTTGTTAGTTCCACAAGATGGATAGCTAACTGGGTAAACATGCCTCATTCGTTAGGGTAGATAAAGTGCTATAGTTTAGCAAAAGCAAACATTTTAGGTGTTTCCCACATTCTGCAGAGTGTAAGCAAGAGACTAACATTCTTGTTCCAAGGTCATGGGTTCAATTACTAGGGAAAGCATGAACTGATTTAATAGACACTTTAAATGGAACTGATTGTAATGTAAGTTGCTTTGAATTAAAAAAGAAAATTGGGGGAGGGGGGGTTGGTAAGATTTTTTTATGTTTTCGAAAGAAGTCTCATACTCAAAAAGGCTGTATTATTTGATCAAAAATACAGTCAAAACAATAATATTGTGAAATATTTTCTGTTTTAATTTATTAAAAATGTAATTTATTCCTGTGTTGGCAAAGCAGAATTTCAGCATCATTACTTCAGTCATTAGTGTCACATGATCCTTCAGAAATCATCCTAATATGCTGATTTTGTGCTCAAGAAACATTTCTTATTATTATCAATGATGAAAACAGATGGTGCTGCTTTTTTCAGGATAATTTCTTAAAAGTTCAAAAGAACTGCCTTAATTTGTAACATTATAAATGTCTTTACTTAGCCTGACTTCGTCATACTCGTATTCTTGTCAGAATGTGAGTCTGATACTGCTCCATAGGGCTTTGATTATAAGAAAAAAAAAACTCTGCACTCAATTGGATAGACCTACAACCAGAGCAACGCAGTAAGTCAGCTACGTAGTTGCATAGCATAGTTGTCAACAGAACTCAACTGCACGCACCCTGGAAGTAGTAGTGTCGATGCTTTTACTTGGTCCTCCATGAGTGCGAGTGTGCGACCAAAGGAGAATCCCGTCGGAAGGACGGCAAACACATCTTTCCGATCGACAAATGCCTTGATTGCAGTTCTCTGTACGTCTTTTAAACTTAATGCGCTGTCGATTTCTTTTACAACAGATGCGATAGCGAAATCTATACATCTCAATTCTCCAGCTGCAGTCATCTTTGAGGGAAACCAGTTCAACCCAAGTGCTCTTTGATAAAGTGATGATTACATAACTGCAGATCATCTGTCCATCACCGTATAAAGCCCGCCCTGGCAATTTGATTGGCCCGACCATTTCTGAACCGATCATAATTACTCCTCAATGGATCGAGTCCAGACCGAACTTCCTGACCAAAAAAATGTTGTGGGCGGGGTTCAGCCTGGCATCCAGGCTAGTCTTTACTGTCACTTTTGGTCAATTTCTTACTGATCCCAAACGTTTGAATGGTAGTAATAATGTAATTGACCTTCAGCTTTACACTGCAAATAATATGATTTATAGAATATTTAAATATATTTAAGCGCAAGAAGACACGACAGAGTTAGATAGCTAGAACTCAATTTGGTTCTCCAGCGCTGTGTAAGAAGTGTTGTGTGCGCAACACATCCAAAGAACATGCAGCATGCAAATACTGTATTGAGTTCTCTTTCTCGTCTTCTTGCGCTTGAATGGAAAAATTCACACAGAATTATGTTAAAAAGGTTGTCTTAAGTGAATGTAAACAGTTGAGAAATAAATGTGTAAATATAGATTAATAAGGATTCATCTATATTTCATTTATAGTGAAGACCTTGCAGTGTTATTTTACATTTACATTTACATACTTTCTTCAATTTCTGTCACTGAAAATCCTGAAAAGGACTGTTTATTTCAATTGTATGTTTGTTCTATTGATGTGCTATTGCTAGTTTTTCTTAGTTTATCACTGACTGTCTTTTGTAATATTTGAGATTTATATTAGCTAGGCCAGTAGTTTTTTGCTGTGGTCAAGTCACCTTTTTTATATAGCGCTTTAAACCATACAGATTGTTTCAAAGCAGCTTTACAGTGATAACAGGAAAATTATGCATTTCGGCTGTTGTTCGGCTAAAGTCAGTTCAGTGTTGATTCAAATAGTAAATTAGTTAATTTAATCTATAAAGCAGTTCTGCAAAAAATTATGTCATTGTCCAGCTCAGTTGAGTCCTCATACAACAGCATCAGTACAATCAGATCAATAATATTGTTGAATTTTAAGTGTCCCCAACTAAGCCAGCCAGAGGTAACAGTGGCAAGGAACCCAAACTCCATAAGGTGACAGAATGGAGAAAGAAACCTTGAGAGAAACCAGGCTCAGTTGGGGGGCCAGTTCTCCTCTGGCCAACGAACGTCATTGTAACGTCATTATGTCGTTATGAATCAAGATGGTGTCATTTATGATTCAAAATTGGTGTGTGGTATCAAAATTGAAATTGAGAATTGTGAAATTTCACTGGTATCTGAAATTTGGTGTTATAGCCTTATTTATTAAGGTTGCATGGGTTTAACACAATGAAAACAATAACTTTAACAATGAATTTTTTTTTTTTTTTACTACTTTTATGTGGTAGGGCCAAGAAGAATCAGGCCAGTAGAAAAATCCTTAATGTTGAGCCCCAAGGTATCATTAACTCAATCAGTTACATTACTTTTACCTGTCAATGTGTTTTACTGAGTTACTGCTAATTTTGTATTGCATAACATCAAGCACATTTATGACATGATGCACTGACATGAAACAACACGTCCCTCTTGAGGATGTAATGAGTAGTGTACACAATAGCAGTGAAGACAAAGAATCCTAACTGCAGTTAACTTACACGATTATTTTTAAAGGCAATTTAGAGCAGATCACACAATGTGACCTGCGATCTCTTCTCTTGCATTAAAGTACCTAAACTTGGAGCTCAACAGGTGATTTAGTCACAGGTTCTTCATCTTTTAATCTGCTGAATTAGCTCTCATTAACATTCAGTCAGATTACACTGTATCCATTCAGTAGGTGAGCAGAGCTGAATGACAGGCTCTGAGGACAGAATGCTTGTCTTCTGAGAGCGAAGCATCTGCTGGTCTGCGACTTGGCCTACTTTCCTCGTGAATTACTGTTATATTACTGGATCGATCTGCATATATGGCCATGTGGTCAGATTACTTAATGTGTGGGTATTTACTAGTTTAAAATAGAAACACATAGGCATATCTGACTGTTCACATCCGACTGCAACAAAATTCGGAAATCCTTTACGTGAAAGCAGCAGGTGCCTGACTCAAAAGGAGTGTTTCCTAATTTTAACCATTGTGTAAATCACTGGTTTTGCTTCAGAACCCCAAATTTCCATGATTAGACATCAAGTGGTCAACCAACATAATACTAAAATTGTTTATGGTACAAACATAAAACAACTGTTCTTAAAATCAAATAAATAAAAATGTGTAATATTGCCAAGAACTGGACAGACCCAGCAATATGCAATATGATGTCTACAACATATATCCAATTTTTGGGTCATCACCCAACAGTTAATTTTTTTTTTTTTTTAAATGGAGGAAATCTGAGGTCATAAGAGAATATAAAATGTCTGTTTCTATAAAAATGCAGTTGCATTAACTGACAATATGGCTACACCTTTATGATCACAGCAGGCAGAATGTGCCAGTAAAATTATGCAAATTGTAGTGATTTTACAACAAGGTGATCAAATATTTCGTATAACCTTTTTTTAACATGTAACGTTGTGACTTTGCCCTGTCGTATTTTACAGTTGGAATAAACAGCACCAGTATAAACAAAAGACTGCTTATGTGGTCATCAAATTGTCTTAACTCATATTGTGTGTGAATGTATCGGAAGAAAAACCTTTCACTTTAGCAACTAGCTTCCTTGCAGTTGTTAAATATGTCAAGGCTACTCTACTTTTCAAGTTGCATATCACATCACACACGATGCAGTAAAAAATAAGAACTAGATAGGTCTAGTATTTGTAGTAAATTGCAAACACATTTGAGCATGTTTGAAATGTTTTTTTGTCCTATAAAATGTATAAAAAGTCACTCCATATGATATCAATGGCTGATTGTTCATCAGTTAATTATCAGCAATTATCACTTATCAATAATTTAAGGTACAAATTCTTAGTGTCTTTCACTCTCTTTTGGATACTGATAATTGAGATATTTGCTTGATTATAAGATGAAAAGATGATTCCTTTTAGAAATGCACTAACCTCCACCTGTTGACCCCAAGGTTGGACGACCCAGCGAACCAGGGATCCAGGAAGTAGACACATCGAACAGTGTCTGCCCCACGCACTGCCTCCTGAAGTGCAGGGTTGTCATGGAGACGGAGTCCCTTCCGGAACCAGTGGATGGAATTTGGGGCCATGTTCACTGAGTCGCTGTTCCGAAAAAGAAAGAAAAAAATTAAATCAGGACAGGTTCATTCATTCATTCTAGAGGCTGTTGATTAATTGGATGTCATTTGCAGATTTTTCATATAATCTCAAGCAAAATAACAATAAAATGAATAGCCTTAAAACATATTTATTAAACTCTTTTGAAAATCACACCATCATTGAACAGTGTGAAAAGTGAAAATACAAGACATTTCTGTCATTCAAACGTACAAAATAAAATAAATAATTTTATTTGGGACCCTACAATCCCAATTTTATCCTTTTTCAACTTCTTATTGTTGGCGCATCTTACTGTTGGTATCATAATTAGAAACAGCATTTCGTGAGATCCAGAGACAAGAAAAATGTTGTAAAAGACTGAAATTGAGGAAATCTCCAGAACATCACCCTATAACAGAAATGCAATTAAATTATCTACTGATGACACTGTCTGTAAGACTTTCTTTCTTATTTGATAGACATAAGCATCATCACAATAACCATAACAATAACACGTCATTGCACTCCGATGTACACTGCCCATTTGTGGCGGCGCTACAGAAAGAGCAGCATGCAGAAACTCAATGTAGCATATAATGACGGACTTAGGCTGTAGCTTAAGGTGCAACGATGGAGTAGTGCAAGTTTTTTTTTTTTTGTAGTTGTTTGTTACTGTTTATGTTTTGTAACTGTTTGTGGTTGGACCATGTGTGTCCTTAATAAAGCTTTGATGATGATGATGATGATGATGATGATGATGATGATGATGATAACCTACTCTGATACCGTAAAAATTGATTGCCATTTTAAAATTTTGCTCAGAGACCATTTGGTATAGATTTGAGCCTTTATTTTTCTTCTTGTCCTGTTTCCGTTCATGGAAGAGGAAACCTCCAAATCTGGACATAAAATCTGTCCATCAGAGCAGTCATTCTGTGACATTCAATTCTTGGCTTTGCCTCAGTCTGTCTGCGTGATGTCAAGATGCATGACGTCTGCTCTGGACTGAATATTATTCATACAGTATTACTCAATGCCATACTGCCTCTCATTAATGATGTGACATTTATAGAAGCCTGCCTGACAATCATGGACATCTTTGAACCCTGCTTGAAATCTGTCATACACTATACTTTAATAGCTAATTATACAGGACATGGCTTACATTTGTATAATACAGGACCACTTAATTTCCATGTAATAGCAGTTTATCACATGTTATCACAAAAAGTGCATAATATACACCAGCTACTATTACACGGTTACATCTTTGTTTAAGGCAAGATACTACAGGCAAAACCATTGGTTTTTTTCAAGCACTGGTCAATTTTGAGATTTTGGGATATTTTGCTAAGTTCCATAACACTTCTTTCAGACTAGTGGATAAAACACCCAAAACAAACACGTGAGTGTTTCTTTTATTACACATTATCTATTTGCATCTGTAGACTTCAATTACAATACATATTTAAAGGCTGTTTTCTCATCCACTGAGACAGAAATCTCCACTTCAGTTGCCCCAAACCTTCTATATTCTGAAAGTGTTTACAGAGGTTTTTTTTATTCATATATCATTTGGTTGATTTATAAAACATTTTTTTTTCCTAAAAACATCATGATCTTTTTTTTCTGGCTTTTGACGGTATTTCCTGGATTTATGGAGTGATAAAAAGAGATTGAAAAGATTTTACCAAAAAGAAATTTGGTTAAAAAAAATCTTTCTTTTTTTTTCTCTATTATGTCAACAAAATGAAAAAAAAAAGAATTTTGAACCTGGCTTCAGCCAAAGTTCAGATTTCTGTTCTGGAAATGTAGCAGTTTAGTGCATAATTAATTATTATGTAGCCAACATAACAAAACATTTCAGAAAATTTGCAATATAAAACAATTGTCTAATGTAACGTTACTGGAATTAATCAACTGGCTTAATATGGCGATATCCATCTTTTTATCTCTATTGTCCTATTCACCCGTGGTGTCTGCCTTGCCTCAATATCTATTTAAAGACATTTTACCAGGCAGCAGGTAGTCTACTGAAAATCTGACCTACCCATTTAAGATTGTCTACCAGTAGTTTAAACTGTCTCTCAGCTTTAAATGTACAACATGTGTAGGACACCTCAGGCAGAAGAAAATCTGGATATACTACCAAAAGCACCCACACCATAACATTAAAATAATTCTGTGGGAACGAAGAAAGGTAGGTCAGAGTTTCATAATTTTATACTTCTCAAATTACCATTGATGAAAAAAAGGTACTTAGTAGTACTACATAAATATATTAGGGAACTCAAATATATAATAATTTTGTTTACATAAAGAAAACACATTTTACAGAGGCGCGCGACAATGTTCCACTGACACACTAATAGGCTAACATTACTGGAGAAGAAATTAGGTCAATTCTAAGTAATTTAGGTGAAACTGCGCGGACATTGTAGCTAAAAGAGTTCTTCTAAGTTATAAATTTCGGGTTCCCCACAATGTTCCCTAAATACGAGATATTCCGAGAAAAACGCATACAAATACAAGAAATATATTTGGAAAAACTTCAATAGTAAAACAAACATGGGAAATTAGGTCACCGGCCCACGTTATGTAACGCGTTTTTTTACAAGCCAATAAAGCCCAAAGAAATAAATACGCGGCTCGAAAGCTTTACCTTTGACCGTTATGTCAGTCCCAAAGACAGGACCATCTCTTCTCACGACATAGCGAGAGTCTCACAGCTAAAACAAATATGCTTTTTCGCCGATTCAGTCTGGCTCACGGATAGGACGGTCAAGCTGCCTTCATAAAACGCTCGTGCACTGCGCCTGCTCTGTTTGGCTCTCTGTTGCTATTCTTCTTGCCTGGATCAATGCAATGCTGGATTTCCTAGTGAGCGCAATGGCGCTTCTGATTGGTCAAAACAAGGTCACGGGGTGCGCGGACTCACACGTTTTGAAGGCATGAGCAATTTACTTATGGTGGGGATTAATTTAACTGTTTACTGAATAGATTATGGGGCGGTTTACCGGACAGGGTTTAAATTAAGACAGGAGTAGGCTTTAATTTAGATAGAATATTTAATCATGTCTTAAAATGGCTTTCTGAAACACAGATTAAGAACAGATTAGCCTACTAACACCTGGACTATGAAATTAAAATAAACAAGATTAATTTAAAACCAACTGAATTAGCATGACCAAGGTGGCCTATAAACCATGGAACGAACCAAGAATATTTTCCAATTTTATGGAACTGAGAAGCAAATCCAAGAAAAACAATGGCATCAGAAAAAAGACTGCAATCAAAAAAAAAAAAATTACTGAACAAGAGAAAACTCTTTTAAAGCAAATAGCATAGAAAAACGACTCGGTTACTAACGTAACCTCGGTTCCCTGAGAGGAGGGAACGAGTATTGCATAAGTAGCTTACGCTATGGGAAAACTCCTTTTCTCGAGAAATATTGAAGTCTTTATGTAAAACGCATTGCAGCTGCACAGCATACTGCAGTGAGCGATGCAGCTCGGTCATTGGCTGTGCTGCGGCAACTGCACGAACCTATGACGGGGCGACTCTGAACACGCTTCCAATGAGCGTGCTTTGCGCCCGCGCGTGTCAGAGCCCGCCAAGAGGGGCGTGGCCAAGGGCTATATATTGGGCGCCCCGTCGTCTGAGTTCTTTAGGTTCAATCGACTGAAGCGAACTGACCAAGCACAAGCACAGCAGCTTACGCAATACTCGTTCCCTCCTCTCAGGGAACCGAGGTTACGTTAGTAACCGAGTCGTTCCCTTTCGAGAGGTCTCTCCTATTGCGTAAGTAGCTTACGCTATGGGAACACCATGTAAAACGTCGTGCCTGCTGACTTCGCTCTATTATAGCCAGAGGCAGATGCCTGAGCCTTTAAGCAAAGTAATTATCCAACGAGCCGGCCGAAGGCGGGCTTTATAAGGGACAATGTAGAACGGCCCAATGGCCGTCCAGTGGAAAAACACACAAGCACCTTTATGTACTGATATGCATAAAAAACCCTCTAAGTCAGTCAGAGACGGACCCTATAAGGGAGGAGATGATGCTCAGCATATACACACTCCAGTCTATACATAGTTAGACCGACAGTATGTTGGAATGCAATGAGGGGACCTGTAGGTTATAAAACCTGATAAATGTTGACGTTGAGGCCCAGCCTGCTGCCGCACAAATATCCTGAATGGGTATCCCACTCGACCACGCCCACGAGGAGGCCATGCCTCTCGTAGAGTGAGCTCTGATGCCCAAGGGGCACTGAAGGCCCTTGGCTTCATAAGCCAGCGCTATAGCATCAACTATCCAGCGCGATATTCTCTGCTTTGAAACAGCAAGACCTTTGGTGCGGCCGCCAAAGCATACAAATAATTGCTCTGTCTGCCTGAACAGGGCAGAACGTTCCAAATATACTCTGAGCGCCCTGACTGGGCAGAGTAAATTAGCGTCGCTTTCGTCTGCTGGAGACGATAGCGCGGCCAGAGATATCACCTGTGCTCTGAAGGGTGTCGAGAGCACCTTAGGAATATACCCGTGTTTTGGTCTAAGGACAACTCTGCTGTCATTAGGTCCAAATTCCAGGCAGGTAGCGCTTGATGACAGCGCGTGCAGGTCGCCCACTCTTTTGACTGAGGCGAGAGCCAGCAAGAGAGCGGTTTTGAGCGAGAGCTGTTTAAGGTGCACAGTTCGTAGAGGTTCGAACGGGGCACTTTTGAGTGCGTCCAGGACCGTGGCCAGGTCCCAGATCGGCACTGAGGGGGGGCGTGGAGGATTCATCCTCCTGGCGCCTCTCAGGAAACGAACAACTAGGTAGTTTTTCCCTAGCGTGCGTCCTTCCACAGGATCGTGTGACGCCGCTATGGCAGCCACATATACTTTGAGCGTGGAGGGGGTGCGGCCTGCCTCCAACAGCTCTTGTAAGAAAGCGAGCACGCTCGGTACCTCGCATGTCTCAGGATTCAGGTTCCTGGCTTTACACCAGTCACTGAACACCGTCCATTTCTGGGCATATAAGCGCCTCGTAGAGGGCGCTCGTGCCTCAGTGATGGTTCTCAACACTCCACTGGGGAGGTTCCCGGGAACCCGTTGAGGGGCCATGCATGGAGGGCCCACAGATCGGGGCGGGGATGGAGGATCATCCCGTTGGCCTGCCTGAGGAGGCCTAGCCTCAGCGGAATCGGCCATGGGGCAGATTGCATCATCTGCATCAGTTCCGGAAACCACGTCTGGTTCTTCCAGAGTGGGGCTACTAGGAGCACTGCACATTTCTCTTCCTTGACCCGACTGATGACCTGAGGTAGCATCGCGATCGGGGGGAAGGCATACAGTGGGCGGCTCGGCCAGACTTGGGCGAGCGCGTCTGTGCTCTTTGAAAAGAAGAGAGGGCAGTGCGCATTTTCCTTGGAGGCAAAGAGGTCGACCTCTGCTCTGGCAAAGGTTTGCAATAGCCACTGGATCGTCAGGGGGTGGAGGGACCATTCTCCTGGGAGAACTTTGTCTCTGGACAGCATGTCCGCTCCCTGGTTCAGGGCACCCGGCACATGCGCTGCTCTCAGCGAGCGCAGGTTGCACTGGGACCATAGGATGAGTTCCCTGGCCATTGAGTGCAGGGACCTCGACCTGAGTCCACCCTGGCGATTTATGTATGAGACTACCGTCATGTTGTCCGTTTGGACCAGGACGTGCTCGTCTTTCAGGTACGGAAGCAGGGCTCTGAGAGCCAAAGCGACCGCTTTCAATTCCAGACAGTTTATATGTAGGCGCTTCTCCGTGTTTGACCACAAGCCGGAGACAGGCCTGCCCTCGTAAAGGGCCCCCCAACCTATTTTGGAGGCATCTGTCGTGATCATTTTTCTCCTTGTGTTCACGCCCAAACTCACACCGGACTGATACCAGTCGACAGCTTTCCAGGGCGTCAGGGCTTTTATGCAGCCGTGATTCGCTCTGATTAAAAAATGGCCCGAGCGCCACGCGTGAGTGGGGACACGGCTTTTGAGCCAGCGTTGGAGAGGACGCATGTGCAACAATCCTAGCTGGAGTACAGCTGATGCCGAGACCATGAGACCAAGCATCCTTTGAAATCGCTTGACGGGGGCGCACGCGCCCGCTCTGAACGATGTTGCAAGGCGCCGAATAGTGAGCGCGCGTTCTGATGAGAGGCGAACCGTCATCTGCACTGAGTCTAGCACTATTCCCAGAAAATAAATATTCTGGCTGGGAGATAGCGTGCTCTTTGCAAAATTGATTCTTAGACCCAGGCATTCTAGATGGCTGGTAATCCAAGACCTGTGCGTCATTAACTGACTCTCTGATTGTGCTAGGACTAGCCAATCGTCGAGATAATTCAGTATTCGCACTCCCCGTTGTCTCAGTGGGGAAAGTGCTGCATCCATACATTTCGTGAATGTACGGGGTGCCAGTGATAGGCCGAATGGTAGGACTGTGTACTGGTATGACTGTCCCTCGAAAGCGAATCTCAGAAATGGCCTGTGATGAGGCGCTATCGGAATGTGAAAGTAAGCGTCTTTCAGATCCACTGATAGAAACCAATCCCCCGGGCGAACTTGCGCGAGGATATTTTTGGTTGTTAACATTCTGAACGAGCGAATCATTAAAGCTTTGTTCAGATGTCTGAGATCTAGGATGGGGCGGAGACCACCATCCTTCTTCGGGACGAGAAAATAGCGGCTGTAAAAACCCGCCTCGCTCATAGAGGGAGGAACAGTTTCTATAGCGCCCTTCTCTATTAGTTTGAGCACCTCGGTGCGTAGAACATGTGAAACATCTTTTCTCACTTTCGTCTCGACCACCGCTGAGAAGCGGGGTGGTCTGCGAGCGAATTGAAGCGAGTAACCGTGTTTTATTATGTTCAAAACCAATTTCGGCATGTCGGGGATATTTTCCCAAGCTTTCGCTCGCACAGATATGGGCTGAATGCTGGCTGGGGTCGTGTCGCAGTGAAGTATGGCTCCCGCCGGCGAATCGCTCTGTGCTAACACTGAGCTCACAGCTCTCAGAGGCGCGGGCGCGCGCTGAGCAGCTTTGTTGAGTGCCGAGTGCAGGGGTGCGTGTGAGATTACAGGCACGCGCGCCGCATCTGTAATGCTCACAGCACGGGCTGGAGAAAAGTTTGAGACTGTATGGGCAGTGCTTATGGGTGGGGGTGCATAAACTGTGGTAGGCACACGCGCCACTTTCATAAAACTTCCCGCTCGTGGCAGTAGGTTTTTGGCCATGTAAACAGTGTTTGTGAGTAGGGGTGCGTGCATTACAGCGGGCACACGCGCTGCTTTGATAGGATTTCCCGCTTTTACTGGGGAAGTGTTTATAACTGTGGGAACAGTGCTTATGTGTAGTGGTGCATACATGACAGTGGGCACACGATCTACATTTATGGGGCGTCCAGCCTGAGCCGGGGAAGCATTTGGCACTCCTTTGACAGTTTTGAAATGTGGGAATGCGCACCTTAGTGTGGACACGTGATCCCTTAATGACACAGGCAGAAAATGACTCTTTATGTGATTTCTGTTTGTCGCCGTTAAAACGGCGTTTGTTTGCAGGTGAGCGAGCTGTGCGGCTGGCCCATTGACTGCTGTACAGACATTTCCAGCCGCCTGTAAGGGGACTGGGTAATGCTTTAAGCGTTTTGGAGAGAGTGGTCCGGCTTTTGCGAGACACGCGCTCTCTCTTTTTCTCCCTATAGCTAGGAAGACTTACGAGGCTCCGGGTTCAGCACAATCTTGGGCCGAGGTCCCCGTCGCTCGGGCGGTTGCTTCCTGTTGGCGGAGCGCGAGCAGCGTCGGAAGTCAGATTCAGGTCTGGGCTGAGAGACGGGAGGTGCCGTCCTGACTCGTTGCTGCTGAGGCGGCTTTTGGCGGCTCTGCGACGAGCTGGAGCGCTTGGGCAGGAAGTGACGCATAGCCTGCGAATCCTTCCGGGCTTCGGTGAAGCGCTCAGCGAACTCTCTTACCGCCGGTCCGAACAGGCCGCTTTGGGAGATAGGCATGTCAAGGAACGCCGCCTTATCTGCATCCTTCATTTCTGTTAGCGTCAGCCACAGATGGCGCTCAAGGACAGTCAAGTTAGCCATAGCACGGCCGATGGATTGGGCGGTGGCTTTCGTGGCTCGCAGGGCTATGTCGGTGGCCCTGCCTCAGGATCAGGTCCAGACTCGTCCATGGTGCGGAGAAGTTTGGCCTGATAGACTTGGAGGACAGCCATGGAGTGAAGCGCTGACGCAGCTTGGCCGGCGGCGGCGTATGTGCGACCGGCGAGAGCTGAGGTAGACCGGCAGGGCTTCGAGGGGTGAGAAGCTTTGGCTTTCCATCCAGCGTTGGAGGGTGGACACAGGTGGTTGGCCACAGCCTCCTCGAGGGGCGGGGTTCCCTCGTAGCCTCTTTCTTTCGCGCCGTCCACAGAGGAGAGCGATGAAGAGAAAGAAGGCTTCAGGCGAGCGGAGTGAGGGGCTTTCCACGACTTAGTGAGTTCGTCGTGAACCTCCGGGAAGAAAGGGGAGGGCCTTTGTCGAGGGGCCTGCCGGCGCCCCTGCAGGAACCACTCGTCCAGTCGGCTGCGGGCGGGCTCTTCCGGGGAAGACCAATCGAGCCCGAGGTCTTCCACGGCCTTGGACAGGATGCGGACGATCTCCGAGTCCATGTTGGAACCCACACTCGTATCTGCTAGCGTCGATGGCGTGAGGTCGAAGGACGAGCCCGGCCAGTCGTCGGATGCAGCATCAAGGGAAAGGCTGTCATCCTTTTCGTCATCCCCTGACGCGCCAAACGAGACGAGACCCATCGCTCTGCTGGAGGGGTGCTGGTCCGCCTGCGTGAACTGAACTGGCGGCGGGGAATCCTCGGGTGGCGGTGAAGCACGCAGGGATTGGCCCGGCGTGACGTCACTACAGTCCGCGTGCTCTGGCGGCCTCTGTGAGCGGCGCTTCTTCTTGCGCGGCTCAACTAGAGGGGACGGTAGCACGGTGGTGGCAGGCTCTCTCGCGGCGAAAGCGGTCATCAAAGTTGTCCTAAGACAAGAACGGGTATTGTTCAAAATTCATGTATAACTTTGATGAAAGGTTTTGATCCACTTCAAATTCTGACTACTGTACATTGACTACTCAATTTAGTCCTGGAGTATAGCTCTAGTCTTCCTCCAGGAAATCAGTTTATTAAACTCTGGACTAGACCAAGTCTAGGTCTACTTAAAACCATGACAGAGAAAGCAGATTTCTTTTAATCTGGTTTAAAAGGTCACTTTAGTCAAGGACTATGCTTAATGGCTGTCTGGGAAACTGCCCCAAAGAGTTATCGAAGAGAAATATCAAAAATAAATAATGTTCAAAGAAAAGACAGAATCTTACAGATTGCCAGCCAATCTAATTGAAAACCCAAATGTTTGTATATCCTCCCCTTTCTTGGTTTGTCAGTTTGTTGCCCGGTTTTACAGACATGGTTTAAGACTAGTCCCAGACTAAAATGCAAGTTTGAGCGGTTTTAACTGAAATCAATCTTAAACTATGTCTGTGCCATTGGTTTGTCTGAAGATGCACATCGGTAATGTTTTTTTTTTCTAAGGCACTTTTGTAAAATGGGCCGGTTTCCCGTACGGGGATTAAGCCTAGTCGTAGACTAAATGTCATTTTAAACCTGGATTTTTTGAAGTAGCTTTCTCACACATGGATTACAATAGTCTCAGACTTGCACTATTCTAGACTTAAACAATCGGATTTCTAGAAGTAGGATTAGACCTAATTCAGATCTAAATGAAGTCTTAAATTAAACCTGGTCAGAAGCAGGTTTAACCTCAGATTAAAAACTTCTTGCCTCAAGGCTCACGTTCACAATAGCAGAAAATGGATTACCTCGACTATTTCAACGACAATCAGAGACCACCACCAAGACCAGAAAGAAGGTTGCTGAAAGACAGGAGCAACCCACTAAATGATTTTGATGATTTACATTTTCTTGACCGTTTCCGTATGTCAAAGGAAAATGCAACAGAAATAATTGGTTTGCTGCAGCCCAAGCTTTCAGGTGACTTAGTCAGGGGCACCCCTATTTCTCCTTCGTTACAAATATTAATTACCTTAAGGTTTTGGCATGTGGAACCTTCCATCGTGAAACTGGGGATTTGTGTGGTGTAGGTGAATCAACAGTGTGCAAAATAGTACACAAAGTCTGCAGCTATATGTGAACTGAAAAAGGATTTCATCAAATTCCCAAATGCTACTGAACAGGCCACCTACAAGGTAGATTTCTATGAATATGGGAACTTCCCTGGAGTCATTGGTTGTATCGATGGCTGCCACATTCCCATCAAGTGTCCCTCTACAGCAGATGCTGAGGAATTCAGAAATCGTAAAAACTGGTTTTCAATAAATGTACAAGGAGTGTGCACTCCCACTATACAGTTCTCCAATGTTGTTGCACGTTGGAAAGATTCAACTCATGACTCAAGGATTTTCCACAACTCCTCTTTGTACGGTCAGTTTGAAACAAGACAACACTCTGTAATTGTACTTGGTGACAGTGGGTATGCACAGACAAACTTCTTGTTCACCCCTTATCTCCATCCAGTCAGACCAGAGCAACAGTGCTATAACCAAGCTCACATGCTCACCAGAGGGCTAATAGAGCGCATGTTTGGTGTATGGAAGAATCGTTTCCAGTGTCTCCGAAATACACTGCGGTTTGAACCTAGAAGGTGCTGCATTGTTGTTATTATTGCAACAGCAGTGCTTCATAATTTTCATAAAGAGTGTGGCTGCCCAGACCCTGATATTGAAGATGATGATGACCAACATGTCCCTATCGCTGAGCTAGCCAATGACAGAAATGGACTTGCTTACAGAGATGCTTTTGCTTTGCAGCACTTATCATAAATGAGCCTTGAGTGATACATAAATGATTGGCATAGTAAAAAAAATTCAGGAAATTATTTATTTAACTGAGATTTTGTTCCAAAAACAGTTGACACTGCTGCTGATTCATGTCTCTCTCTTTCATTGACAACTCAAGATGAAGAATTTTCATTTTGACTTCATGTTCTTCTTTTAAATATTGTAATTTACGTTCATGGAACTCTATGGCAAGTTTCTCATGAATTCCCTCTTGACCTGCTGCCTGGATTAGAGACTGCTGGATGCTGACTAATGCTACTGCAGGAGACTGGATGCTGCTGCATGTTGGTGCTGGCTGCTGCTGGATTCATTTGAGCATCTTGACTGTTCCCTGCGCCCCCCAAGTCCTGTGTCAAGATCAGGTCATCTTTGAATGGAAAAAAAATGTAGCATTACATTTGACTTCAACAATAAAGGTCATTATTACCTAATTTATGTTACAAGACATGACTTGCATTTAATTATGTTGGATGGGATAGCACATGTTACTGTAAATGAGACGTGTCCTATAAAATGAGTCTTTGAAAGATTCCTCACCTGAACTGTCCAAATGGTCATCATCTGGAATACCTTCCAGGGGTTGCTGACTTTCAATAATCCCAGCCAACAAGTCCCCCAACTCCTCTGTGTCTGGTGAAACTGGGAGTCCCCCACCTGTCTTGAAACGCTCTTGACGCGTTGCAGCAGTTGTTTTTTTCAGGTTTATTTTTTATGTTTTTCCACAGGACCTTTACAAGATAATATATAGGCCTACTCTGAAGTAGGAGTTCTATATAATATTGTTTTCTTTTTACATTTCATTAATGAAAACATTTATAATTGACTGATTTGTAAGAATGGGGCAACAATAAAACTTGTTGGAGTGTCCGTTTGGTTACTTTTTCATTTGAGTTGAATTCATTCAATATGGAAATCCATGCCTTCTTCTTGTTTTCTGTACCTGAATCATGCTGTTTGTTTTCAATTACAGGATAGTTTGATACAATTTGTTTAAAAAGGGTCTTCTCCAATTCACTGAAGTTTTTTGAGCGTTTTCTTCGACCTTTATCAATTTTTTGGTTAAGTGTAGTGACTCCTGTTCTACACTCTCCTTAAGACTAATGAATTACAAGTATTCCATACCAGGTTTTTATAGCAAACTCTCCTTAGCCACATGTGCATGCCATTAATCTAATCGGGTTTCCAAAAGATGATCTCACTTGTCCTTGATTACCTTAATCTGAGACTCTGCAGTCTAGAACTAGTTAATCCAAACTTAAGCAACATCTCAGAAAGTCAGTTGTTTAGTGTGGATTCATTTAAGTAGAATTAGCCCAGTCCTGGTTTATTTTAAGCCCTTAACGGGAAACCGGCCCTAAATGTCCTAATTTAACTATAGCCTACTCCTGGCTTAATCTAAACCTTGTCTGTGAAACAGGGCTTGTGTTTCATAAATGACCACCCTTAACGCTGCTTTTTTCCATATAATTTATAGTAGGCTACATTTGTTATTTTAGTATTTTAATTTAGTTGTCAAAGACCAAACAAATTTGATGTTTGATATTTTCTGTAGGCCTGCATTTCAGGTTGCCTAATTAAGGCCCCTCCCCCAGCATTGGTTGTTTTAGGATTAGTTGTGGGGGAGAGGTTAGGATTAGGGGAGGGGTTGGATTAGGCAATCAGGTACTGACTTCAACGAGGGGGGTAATAATTTGGCAGGGGGTCGAAATTAGGCACAACACCTGTTACGATTGAGTGAAACTTCAGAGAAGCGAACCACACCTGCTACACAGGGGTTGCCAAATCTTTGAATTTCCTGTGGAATTGGGCTACTGTTGCCTCGGATTGATTGAAAAAAGTTTTGACATATTTCATAAAATATATTTGACTGAAATACTTGTATTTAAATGTTTTATATTCAACCAATGTTGTAGATATTGAGTTTTGTAAAGGAGGGCCACTGGTAGTCTTAGAGCTGTATGATCACTATGATAAAGTGGTTTTCATTTTGCATAACAGCAATTGTAAAATATGTTTTTTAAGTATGGGAATGGCATATTTTTAGTTTTGATATTTGGGATATGGTCATTGGACTTGTTTCGGGATAGTTTTTTTATGCAGACGTGGCAATGTGCTACACAGATTCCCGTGCACTGAGTTCCAGTAATTTTCACAAAAGGCTAACATTTTAAATAGGCCTATATAATACACATCTCATTAAATGCTAAAGCTCTTCAGTTGGGTTGACAATATTTTGTATAATTTTGGATGGATTTTTCCAACCACCCGCACAAAAAAACCCCTTCTTGATTCTCCACAAATCACATAGGCTAAATAACGTAATTTAGCTTCAGAACGGCAAAATGCGACGGCCTTGGGGGACTACTAATTTTGTACCTAAAAATAATCGTGGAACTGAATTATCAAATGCAATTCTTTTTTTTCTTCTTTTTTTTTTTCTTTGTCTTCTGGAAAATGATTTATGCTGTGTCCGAAATCTCCCATTACTTATATAGTGGACTATATAGTGAGCTCGCCATTTTGTAGTGCTGTCCGAATGTATAGTGATGATTATTATACCCTATATAGTCCACTCAATGTATCCCAGAATGCATTTTGAAAAGTAGTGTACAACCGATGGTCACTAACCCAAGCCCTACATACCATCATGCATTGCACTGATCGCAAAAATGGCGGATGGACGAGCAGCGCGACAATACGAATTTGTCATACAAATGTAAGTTATGTTTGTTTTCTGTCTAGAAATCCTGTTTCTTTTGCTAATCCGCGAAATCTTCTGAATCACGAAAAAACAAAAAAGATAAATATTGAGTGGGATCTCCACAGAGTCTAAAAGCTGTTTTATTAAGAGTATTATGAGCAAGATATTTGATAATGTACATCTGTTTTTTTTCTAATGTCGACAGGCAAGAGAAAGCGGTGTGGTGCGAAAATGAAAATACATGAAAATATGTGTATTCATTTTATTTATGTTTATAAGTTATAATCATGTGTGGAGTGACGCATTATAACAGAAACGGCCAGAAATGACTTTTAATTTTACAATTTTGGAGAAATAAGCTCAATGTAATGTATTTATATAAAAACATCTATTTAGCCCAGAGCTGCTCGTCACCAGCTGACAGATGATGGCGCGTTTAAATAGTGCGACAGTAATGCTGTAATCAACGGCGCCGAGACGATCGAGTAGTGTCCGAAAGTGGTGTTTCTATTATGCTGGTGAGCTCCCTATATAGTACTCTACTCCCTACCCCCTACATAGGGGTTAGGGAGTAGTGGTTTGAGTGGAGATTTCGGACACAGCCATTGTCTTGCTCAAAAACCTGAGGGGGCACGTGTCCCCTCGGTTTGAAAAATTGCGAATTTAACTTATGGGCAAAATTGGAATGTCACATAAAACATAAGGAATAATGTACATCCAGCCAGTTGTTATCCCAGAATAAACTCCGACAGGGTGACAAGGACCCTGACACGAAGCGGAGTTTCTGTGTAACTTTTGCTATATTTTCTTAAAATATTGCTTTTGAAATCCTCATTTACCTTTGTCCTCTTTTACAAAGAAATAAGTCTTCTGACATTTCTCTCCTGATTGCATTGTTGTCAGCAAGTCTGAGAATGATTCTATGGGCTTTTAATTGTCGGGAAATTACTCGTATTTAAATGTTTGGTTCAACATACTGTTGATCAAAAATGGCCTGATTTGCACCAGAAAAGGAGGGTGTTCACATTTTTGCAACACAACATGTTATCACTTTGATAAGAAAATCTTCCTGATTATTATTGACATGCTTCTTTGGTAATTGATCAAAAAGACTTGCTGGAACATTATATCCTCAAGGAACCCTAACATGTCTTCTAAATTGCTGAATTTGTTGACTTTCAGACAGGGTGTACTCATTTCTGCTGAGTACTTGTACAAGCCTTTGTGTCTGATACCCTGTATGCTTCTATTCCAGAAAATTCACAAATATACAGTGCAAACACACAAAACTAATACAAACAAGCAATGCAACTATAGTTTTGTTCTCTAAATCCATACATTTAACATTTTGTGCTCATGATGATTAAAAACACAATTAAAATCTGACTTCATGATTCCTTGTTTTTTCCTTTATTTTCAATTTACATTAATTAAAATCGTAACAAAACCAGAACCAAACAGAGAGAACAAACAAACAAAAAAAGACCAAGATCATAATAATATTAATTATAACAAAAATATACACACCCTCATACACACACACATCCTGCTCAGTGCTACGGCGATCCTTTGGGAGCAAAATTCCGGCATTGCCAAAAGAGTCCCTCTGTCTTTTGATCATCCCGTGTAGTTCCGCATCCTCTGAGCAGGCTGTGTGTGTTGAATGAGGCCAGTTAGGGAGTGGGATGGTCTGGGAATTCTGGGAAATACTGACTGATAGATCAATACTAATAGCACCTTCTGAAGATGGACTGAGCCGTGCCGGGGTGTCTTCCTGACGTTTCTCGAACCCCAGGCTGCTTTCGTTCACATCCAGATTTTAACTTTGTTTTTTCCTGTGTGAGGTAGCTTTTCTTGAAAAATGAAGATCATGCAAATAAACAAAAAATAGAAATGTTTTCCAAATTTATTTGATTTTTTTTCTTTTTTGCTGTTATGTTAAAGGTCCAAAACTTCCTTGTTTGGGCAATCATGAGAAAAAAATATTGATTTACAAAAAAAAAAAAAAAAAAGAAAGAAAGAAATGAAACTGCACTTTCCCCAAAAAATTGTCGGTGTGTATAGGCACATGCTCACACACACACAAACACATAATTGTGAAAATATATAGATCTGGCTGCTTCAGTAAAGACTGAATCAAGATTTTTTTTTTGTTATTATACACAGTAAATATAAACTTATTCCCTCCTCAGGTTTAACATTTCACAAAATCTTGCATAATGTGATGTTTTCTTCTGAGTCACAGTCAGGAGGCAGAAGGAGGGGTGGAGTGGGACTGGGTATGGCCTTTTTCTTTAGTGGGAGGGACTACTGTGGTATCCAGCCATGACGCTGTACAGCATCACCCACCCACCCACCGACCCCCTGCAGGATGTGATGACATCAAGCCATGTTTCTGTCTTTCATTGAATCTCTTATTCTTCTTGTTGCGCTCACTTGTTCTGTCCCCCTCTTGGCTCCCGTCAGGAGGAGGCGCTGCACTGAGGACTTGTGGGAAACATGGCTGGATTTCAGAGGGAGAGACTATTTGGGGCAATCCCATTTAGCGATGGTTTTCCTGCACACTAAACATGGACAGCACGACTTTTTGTGTTTTAGAGAAAAAAAACTTTCGTCAATTTTCAGATTTCTTTTCTTTTCTTCCATATTTCGTTATTTGGAGAGTGTATTGCATCCTCACAGTTATTGCTCATCATTGGTATTTTTCCATGTCTTATCTCAATCCACATGTGTTTTTTTTTTTTTTACAAGAAGCAGACTGCACCAATGTCCACTCCAAACTCCTGATCTGCTCCTCCGATGTCCATTGGAGCAATGTCCACGATGGGCAGCCTGGATGTCTTCTGAGTTTTGTACTCAATCACAGTCTTGGCCCACTGACCAGTGTGCTTCTGTAAGACAGCAAAAAAGCCATGTAAGTAGATATTAAATATTGTTAAATATTATTACAGTTTAAAATAAGTGTTTTCTATTTTAATCAATTTTAAAATGTAATTTATTCCTGTGATGGCAAAGCTGAATTTTCAGCATCATTACTCCAGTCTTTAGAGTCACATGATCCTTCAGAAATCACTCTAATATGATGATTTTGTGCTCAAGTAACATTTATTATTATTATAAATTTTGAAAGCAGTAGTGCGGCTTAATATATTTGTGGAAACCATGATATGTTTTATTAGGATTCTTTGATGAATAGAAAGTTCAAAAGAATAGCATTTATTAAAAATAATGTTTTCTAACATTATAAATATCTTAACTGTCATTTCTATCAATTTGGTGCTTCCTTGATGAATAAAAGTATTATTTTCTTTAGAAAAGAGCTTACTGGCCCTAAACTTTTGAACAGGAGTGTATATAATTTCATTAAAATGTAATATATATATATTTTTTTTTTAACAATAGCCAGTATGCTTGAAAAGTAAATTATATGTTGTGATTCACCTTGCAGCCATCCTCAACCACGCCATATGTAAAGCGGCTGTTGCCCTCTGCTCTGATCTCCACATCATTGGAGCCCTGCAGCAGAACGGCCTTCTTCAGGTTTCCTGTGGCTTGGTCCATGAAAGCCACGCTGTTCTTGCAGTGGTAGGTGATGGTCTGAGTGGCCTCAGTAGACAGCAGTCTCAGGAAGTTCATCTGGATGCTGGTAGTACTAGGAGTCTGGCTGCTATCAGCATAGCTGAACTGTTAGAAAAGGGGGAAAAATGTCATTGGTCAATAATATCACTGAAAAGTTACACTAGAAAATAGATTGTGGCAAACTGGAAAGGAGGGAGTATTTCAGCATAGCTACTTGTCCCTGCTGATTTATGATTTGATTATTTTCAGCACCATGGACCAACAGAAATTCAGAACTGTGAACAGCTCCCCAAAGCAGCTGTAATCTCAACCACATGATGGGAATTTGCAAGGACTCAGGCTGGCTTTGGAACAACTGTTCATAATCAAATCCAAATGTGCCTTTTTGTGGTACTGTAAGCCTTTGAACAGACTTTTTTATGATTTCTTTTTGTTTTGTTTTGTTTGTGGTCACTTAACTAAAATTTAAAGTGAACATCTCCAAAATGAAAGGATTATACTCACGTGGAATCCACCATTCATGCTCTCTCCAAACCACACGTGCTTCAGCCCCTTGCCCTTACTGCTCCACCAGTTCTTGCGTGGGATTTTGGGAGTGCTGGGCTTCACACAGGTCTCTCCAGTCTCCATATTACAGAACACTTTGATGGCATCAGCACTGCTACCAAGGTTAGGATCAACCCAGTAGTCACCTGTGGATCGGGACCAAACATTCAAGTCAAGTCACCTGTATTTATATAGTGCTTTATACAATATAAATAGTTTCAAAGCAGCTTCATAGTAATAAACAGAAAAATAACAGAATCATTGATGCAAACTTCATCAAATAGGAGACAAACAGACAATAGTGTCATTATTCAGTTCATGTCAGTTCAGTGTTGGTTGACTTCAGTTCAATAACTGTGTAAAGTACAAAAAATATTTATGAAACAAGTTCAATTCAGCTAGAAGCAGCTGTACAGAAGACAGTTGTGCCGTTATTCAGCTCATCTCGGTTCAGGTTTTGTTCTCATTCGATAATGTCAGTGCAGTCGAATCGATAATATTACTGAATATTTAGTTTTCTTTTAAACCCCAACCAAAAGCGACAGTGCCAAGGAACTCCAATCAGGTGACAGAAATGTTAAAAAAAAACATGGGGGAAACTAGGCTCAGTCACGGCACTAGTTCTCCTCTGCTCAAATGAACGAATGTGAGTAATAGGGAGTATCATTCAAGCCAGTGTGTTTGACTGTTTTGAGCCGGGGTGTCCAAACTAGGTCCAGCAGAGTTTAGCTCCAACTTGCCTCAACACACCTGCTTGGAAGTTTATAGTATGCCTTGTAAGACATTGATTAGCTGGCTCAGGTGCGTTTAATTGGGATTGGAGCTGAACTCAGCAGGAAAGTGAATAAAAGTGAAATAAATATTTACTTTACCTTCCGAGTCTTTCGTTCTTTTGTCATGTGACAGACGCCATGAACGGATGGTTCATGAATGACCCATCACTACTGGATTGGACACCCCTTGTTTTGAGCATTTGGAAGCTCTGTCATGATGCATATGAACATTCTCCTAATGTAAAATTTTAATCTGAATCGCTTCTTCTTCATTTCTTACCGCTCTTCCATTCAGGGTGGCAGAGTTTCAGGTCTCGGCAGGAGCGTGCAGGTTTCTTGCGGGAGCCGTCTGGGCTGCGGATGTCCTCGATCTGGCTGTTGATTGACTTCAGTGTGGCATCCACCTCCACATCATGTTGTCTAAGAGAGCTGGAGGCCTCGTCGGCACGCATGTAACGCAGAGGATCGGGTCCTTTCTCAGTCTGAGCCAACCCAGCGAAGGCAGACATGTCAATGCCAGGGCCAGGGGGACCAGGAGGACCAGGAGGTCCTGAGTTACCAGGTGGACCCTAAAGAGAGCAGAAAGGAAGACAAATTTATCAGACATATTCTTTTCATATCGATATGAACATCGAACTTGATGTCTGTAAAAAATATTTCAGCTGCACTCACAATTGGGCCAGACTCTCCAGAGCGTCCACGAGGTCCAGGTGGTCCAATGGGTCCAGGCTGACCGTTAGAACCGTCCTTACCAGCTGGTCCAACAGGTCCCGAAGGTCCCTATTGCAAATAAGATGGGTTAAAGAGACCATTAGTAATCCATCTGAGCATTGAAGTTTCTAATTTGTGGTTCTCAGCAAGTTAAAGACAACAGAACAGACACTCACCTTAGCGCCACTTGGTCCAGAAGGTCCGGCAGCACCCTGGTCTCCAGGAGAACCCTTTTTTGAGGAGACACAACAGAGTTGTTAGCATATCTCATATCACTGCTTTACCATTATAGCCTGTTTGTAAAAACTAAGACTTGTAAATGAGACTCACTGGAGGTCCTGGCAGACCCTGCAGACCAGTGAATCCTCTGTGTCCCTTCTGACCTCTTTCTCCAGCTTCTCCTGCCTCACCCTTATCACCACGAGGTCCTTGGGGTCCCTGATGCAGAGAAATGGAAAAGGTTTAAATGTGACTTTAAATAAATAACATGTTTAATTTGAATAAAACCAGTTAATTTAGATGTTACCACATGAAGGACAATGTTTGCATTTTAACTAAATGGAGTTTAGTAGTAAGAAACTGAACTCTTCTGGTCAATTTACTGTATTTTCTTAGCTATATATTGTAAGCATAATATATTTTGAAAATGGCTATTTTGAGGATTTAAAAGCTCAACGTGTATTTTTAGCTTTCTGTTTTTTTCTACGAGGTTAATAAAAGGTACTTACAACCATGCCTCTAGCTCCAGCCGATCCAGGGGGGCCAGCAGGTCCTTGTGGGCCCTTAAGAAAGTAAACAAGATGGTAAATACATAATAAATAAAAAATACTTAATGTAATATAAGTGGTAAACATTGCTAAAGCTTTTTAGCTCTGGGCTTTTAATCTTCATAAGGATGGTCTCTTGCACATCATCTTACATGTGATTTTTCTTGGGGGAAATTATGTAACACTAATGTGTTTTGATTAACACAATTAGTAGGGTTTTGTTGATTGAAATATTAGACCATAAATGAAATCAATCAGCTTCCTTTATAATTTATCCAAAGATATAATGGTGATCATTGTGATATTTTAACAAAGAGTGTCAGAATTGAGGTAAACAGAATGATCATCATTGGTGATTTGAATAATGATGGCAATAATTGTCATTCAAAAAGCAGTAAATATATTACTGCTTTTGTGTTTCTGTACCCTAGATGCAAATGTCATGCATTCTTGTATCCAGAAGATTGAATGTTTATATTATTGAACATTTGATTTATTAAGTGTATGTACTCACATTCTCTCCTCTGTCTCCCTGTTTGCCAACTGGACCAACGGAGCCAGGAGCACCAGGGGCACCAGGAGCTCCGGGAGCACCAATCGGGCCAGTGTTACCACGCTCACCCTAGAGAAGAACAAACAAAACACATTTCGTGTTTCAGCTGGCTGGAAATCCATCTGTGTATGGACTAGCCACCATTTTTGTCCAAAATTTCAGACAGAGAAATTACTTAAAATGAATAAGAAATATTTAACATTTTCCAAATAACCACACTTACTACTATATTATAAATAAGTCATTTATATTTCATATTTTTCATAGTTTTTTCTTCAGTAAATTTGAAATGAAAATACAAAAAAAAGTTAACTTGACCTTTGGACCTCAGTGTATGTGGTAAATAGGAATATATTGTTTACTTGAATGGAATTTCTGGGATCAGAGGGCAATAAAAATATATTTTATGTGTTTGTTTGTTTCCTCACCTTCACACCAGTAGCACCATCTCTACCAGGTGGACCATCAGATCCAGGATTACCCTAAAGACAAACAGAACGGATGAGTGAGATCTGGTCTTGATGTGGTTGTACTATACCTATATATTGGAGAAATCTGAACTTCACTTCAGAGCTACTTTTGAATCAGATGAATCCAGTCTAGTTTTGCCTTGTTTGGTTCTGATTTTATCATGTTTTTCATGTATGTGTCTTTTACCTCACGTCCAGTCTCGCCAGCAGGTCCAGTCAATCCAGGTGGTCCAACGGGGCCAGGAGGTCCACGGTCACCAGAAGAACCAGATGCTCCCTGTTTGCCAGGCTCACCCTGAGGTACAAATCATTAGTGTCAGATTAGGGAAATTGCATCATTATCTAATTATATAACCATCAGTACTTAATAATGATTTTGAAAAAAAAAAAACATCTTTAGATGTATGTAAGCTAAAAATATGTAAGTGGCCCATTAAAAGAGGCATTTTTAATATTAATACTTATTGGCCTGGTTTCACAGACAGGGCTTAGATTTAGCCAGAATTAGACCTTAGTTCAATTAAGATATTTAAGTAGCTTTTATAAACGTACCTAAGAAAAAAACATTGCTGGTGTGCATCTTGAGACAAAATAATGGCACTGACATATTTTAAGATATGTCAGTGTAAGTTGTTTTCAGTTAAAGCAGCTCAAACATGCATTTTAGTCTGGGAACCAGGGGTATACTAATTACTGTCTTGATCTGATAGATAAACACTAAAGTCTATGCTAAAATGTAAAAAAAATAAGAGATTTTCAAGTGGAAATTATGTTTCTTGTGGGTTTATCTACTTACAGAGGGTCCTGGGAGTCCTGGGAAACCCCTTTCACCACGCTGACCAGGCAAACCAACAATACCACGCTGACCAGCAAGACCAGCAGGGCCAGAAGGACCATCAGGACCCTACACAAGAAATAGCAAGAGAAGAAAAATTAGGAATACAGTAAGGAAAAAATTACACTGTGCTGAATACACTAGACAAATGTGCCTTGGGTGCTAAAATGGGAATGTATGGATCTGAGCCTTACAGGAGGACCATCCTCTCCAGAATCTCCCTTCTCTCCAGGTGAACCAGGAGGTCCACGCAGTCCAGCATCTCCTGCTCTGCCTGGGGGACCGGCATCACCACGAACTCCCTTAGGACCATCCTTACCAGCAGCACCTGCAGGGCCAGCAGGACCAGGGTTACCCTGAGAGGAGAGGGAAAAATAAGTGAAAAAAATATTTAGATTTTAGATTTGCATAATACAGTCTAGTCTATCAGTTTAAACTAATTATGGAGAAACCACAGAGAAATGTCTGTGATTTTGAGGGGCTTACATTGGGGCCAGGTGTTCCAACTCTTCCTGCAGCACCTGGGAAACCAGTGACACCCTACAATGGAGGAACATATTTTTGTTTAGAAAAATCAACGCAGTCTAATATCTTTACTTTCAAAAGAACTAGTAAATTTTTAAAAAACAAATTGAAAGTTATTACACATGACTAATTTACTTATTTAGTAACTTACAGGGGCTCCTTGGGCTCCACGTGCTCCCTTGGGTCCTGTAACACCAGTTGGGCCCTAAAATCAAACAGTGAACATTGATGAGCCAAGTATAATAATTTCATCCAAGTAAAAACAGCACAAAGTTGATGCACTATGCTAAACTCTAAACATTTTTTTTTATGCAGACAATCACAAAGATTTCAAAAATGTCATGTGGCAATAACCAAAACCAAACTGCTTTCTAAAAATAGCCTCTTTCAATTGAATATCAGTGTAAAACTGATTTGCAAAGTGATAATGCCTCAAAGTAGCATTAGATGCTGAGGTGAAGACCCTTACCACTGGGCCAGGTGCTCCGGATGGTCCTTGGGGTCCAGGGGATCCACCATCACCTTTCTGTCCTGACTCACCCTGCTCTCCCTTAATTCCAGGTTGGCCATCAGCACCCTAAGGAGAGACAGAGATGAAAGGTTGTAATCAGTTTAGACTTTCTCATAACTGAATGCTCTCAATTTCAGCTTAAATACTAAATTGACACTCCCTAATCGATTATTTCACCTTCCACTGGGCTTTTTGAGAAAGCCTAATAAAAAAGTAAAATGAAAAAGATTATGAATAATCATTTTTACACTGTAGCAACAGAGAATTGTACATTTTGTACATTATAACAAAAGAGTCTTGAGTTTTGTAGCAAATCAGTGGAATGTGCAATAGATGTGAAAATGATTACATTAATTGGCACATTGTTTTGCTTATCATTTTATTTGCCTTTTATGATGCTCTTAAAATGCCAAAATCTTAAGATATTTCCACCTTTTCATGTAAAAAAATATTCCATTTAGAAAGGAAGGCATAAAACAATGTATAATGGTGCTAGTGGGTATATTTGTATTGTATTAACATCTGTGTCTCACAGAATATCCCTTTATATTGACAATATTATTAATTGGTAGTTTTTTTACTACTTTTTTAAGTTGCTTGGTTAAACGTCATTTTTATTTTAATGAATTCATAATGGAAATGATCTTTTATGATAAATGACAGTCATAATATTTCATCACAATTGCATCACTGCAGAAAAACTGAGGCATTTTGTAACAGTGTTTCTACTTACAGGGGGTCCAGCAAAGCCAGCAGGTCCGGGTGCACCAATCTCACCACGATCACCCTAACATGATGACAAAAGTATAATAATAAACTGAAGATTATCTTTAAAATGTACACTTGACAAAATCACAAACTACAAGTTTAGTTGTAATGTTAATGAATTACACTAATCACATTGAATAAAAATTGAACAAATGTTTTGCTTACAGGGGCACCACGAGAACCAGGAGCACCATTTGGGCCAATGGCACCAGTTTCACCCTGTGAGAGAAGAAAAAGAATAGTCAATTAAACAATCTCCTCAAATAATTTCAGCATACAATCAATGGTGGAAGACCACAGCAGGGAATCAATGGTGGAAGACCACAGCAGGGATGAGACATTCACCTTTGCGCCATTGGGACCAGAAGGACCAGGTGGACCAATTGGACCAGACAAACCCTGATAAAAAGATGACAGAAACAGCATTACTTATTATGAGTAAAAAAAAAAAGAAGAAGCAATTTTCTTACATTTGCTGTTTATATAGAGCACTTACTCTTGAACCATCTTTGCCAGGAGCACCTTCAGGTCCTTTCTCTCCACTGTCACCCTAGTAAATGAGACATTCAATAAATCATTCAATCATTCAGTAGGCTGTTCATAAGTAAATGACATTAGGTTGATGTAATCACTGAGAGGAGGGGTTGTACCGTTTCTAAAGACACTTACTCTGTCACCTTTAGCTCCAGAGATTCCAACAGCTCCTCTCTCACCAGGCATGCCCTGCAGACCGGGAGGGCCCTGAGCTCCAGCACTACCAGCTGGTCCAATTGCACCCTGTTGGAAATCAAGCAGAGACATTAGAGTTTGAGAGATTGGCTGTGTTGAGGGTGTTGGGGTGGGGTCCAAAAGTTTGAGACCACATTGAAAATTTGTTTGTTTTTGTTTTGTTTTTCATTTTAACTTGTAAGTAAACAAAAAGAGTAATTATTACAAATATAAGTTATTGAGTTAAATATAAGTATTTATAAAACTATAAGTTAAAAGATTGCGCTTTGAAAAATGTAGGTAGGCATGCTGTAAAATGAATACAAAATATTAAAGAGATTGCTAAACAAATGTACATTTATTTCATAGTTACTGTAACTCATAGTTACTGTAACAACACCCTCAAATGTATATATAAAAAAATATTTATATATTATATATATGTGTGTATGTATATATACTACTGGAGGAATAAAAGTATGGATTTAATACTTTTATTCAATAAGAATGCATTAAATTGATCAAGGTTGACAGATGTTTTGTAACAATGTGAAGAGGCAAGGGTAACAAATGTAAAAGACTTAACTATTTCAAATAACTGAACCTTTCATTAACTGTTGAACTTTATATGCATTAAGAATCCTGAAAAAAATTATTTTCACAAAAATATTAGCACAACTGATTTCAACATTGATAATAATAATAAATGTTTCTTGAGCACTAATTCAGCATATTATAATAATTTCTGAAAGATCATGTGACACTGAAGACTGGAGTAATTATGCTGAAAATTCAGATTTGCCATCACAGGAATAAATTAAATTTGAATATATATATATATATAAAATAAAATATACTAAAATAGAAAATAGTTATTTTAAATTGTATTTCACAATATTACTGTTTATTGTATTACTATTTTTGATTTAATAAATGCAGCCGTGGTGAGCATAAGAGACCACAAATGGTAGTGTATGTATTCATTTGACTGTTTAAGGATTTTATTTTGAATAGTAGAGCACAATCTCAGTCAGATGTGGTTTGGGTCTGACCTTAGGTCCATCAGTTCCGGGAGTTCCTGGAAGTCCCCTTGGTCCCTGGAGACCCTGAGAGCCAGCGCCTCCTCTCTCACCAGGGAAACCACGTTCACCCTGAAAGAAGCACAGCAAAGAGTTATTTTGTGTAAAGTAATGACTAATTAGTAATTAGTACTGATTTGCATTGAGTGCAAATTGGGAATCTTTTTATTAAAGATAGGAAGGATAGGAACTCACTCTTGGTCCAGTGGAACCGGCAGCACCACCCTCTCCAGGAACACCCTATAGAGAGTAAGAAAATCAGCAGCATAGTTAAAATCACTAATAACATCACTACAGCACAAATAGAGAATTATAAGAAATACCTGTGTGATAAAAAATAAGTCTTACCTGGTCACCAGGTTTACCGGGCTCTCCGGGGGCTCCAGTAGGTCCTGGAAGACCCTGTGCAAAAAGAGAGTAAATATTTTTAAACACTCTATCAGTTTCGTTAATTTAAAAAGTGCAGTTTTAACCCTCTTTCACAGTTAGCTGTGTTGTGAAACTGTACCTGGAAGCCAGATGGACCAGGCTGACCTTGCTCTCCTCTCTCACCAACAGCACCCTTAAACCATAATGAAATCACAATTTATTTAAAAATCCAAGAAATTATTACAAATGGGATTTTAATATTATTGATTAATTGCAAAAATTGAGGCAATGTGAGTAATGTGACAAAATACTAACAGCAGGGCCAGGTGGACCAGCAGCTCCAGTCTCTCCATCTTTACCAGGCAAACCCTAATGGAAGAAAAAACAAAGAGAGACAAATCTGAGGATATCTGGGAAAAAAAATAAAAAATCTTGATCTGCCTGTCTGTTGGAACATGACTTACTCTAAGACCAGGCCGTCCAAGAAGTCCTTTCTCTCCAGTTTTTCCAGGTTCACCCTTTGTGGGAGAGATACAGTCCCTTCAGTACAACACATACACTTCCCACCAACTTTTATGGACATGAATATGAACCCTTGTAGTAAATTTGCTGAAATACTCTAATGGTCTTACATTGGCTCCCTTAGGTCCAGGGAATCCCATCACTCCAGGCTGACCACGAGCTCCCAGAGGCCCAGGAGGACCAGGGCGTCCATCTTCACCAGCAGAACCCTAAAATGAATAAAACATCTTCAGCACTGAAGTTTGCCCTGAACTATGTTGATATGCAGCGATTAGTATCTGAATATCGCTTGTACCCAAAATATATTTTGCACTATACACTAGCGTTCAAAAGTTTGGGGTCTGTACTATTTTTTTCTGTTTTTGAAAGAAGTCTCTAATGCTCAACAGGGCTGCAATTATTTGATTAAAACAGTAATATTGTGAACTGTTTTCTATTTTAATAAGTTTTAAAATTTAATCTATTCCTGTGATGAAAAATCTGATTTTCCAACAGAAATAATTTGTATATGCTGATTTAGTGCTTAAAGGGATACTCCACCCAAAAATGAAAATTCTGTCATCATTTACTCACCCTCAAGTTGTTGCAAACCTGTATGAGTTTCTTTCTTCTGCTGAACACAAAGGAAGATATTTTGAAGAATGATTGGAACTTTGGCACCATTGACTTCCATTGTATTTTTTCTACTATGGAAGTCAATGGTGCCAAAGTTCCAATCGTTCTTCAAAATATCTTCCTTTGTGTTCAGCAGAAGAAAGAAACTCATACAGGTTTGCAACAACTTGAGGGTGAGTAAATGATGACAGAATTTTCATTTTTGGGTGAACTATCCCTTTAAGTGACATTTCTTATTATTATCAATGTTGAAAACAGCTGTGCAGCTTAATATCTTTGTGGAAGCTGTGATATGTTTTTCAGGATTCTGATGTTTTAAAAACCGTTAATTCTGAAGCTGTGTGAATTCTAGTGACTCTAGATAAAAATATTAATCTCTTTCTACGAAAAAAAAATCATACTGACCACAAACTTTTGAATTTGAATGGTAGTGTACATCACCTTGCAGTCTGTAACTCTTTACTTTTAAAGTGACAGTAAAAGTGTTTTAAATTGTATAGATACTCACAGGTGCTCCAACTTTTCCTTGAGGTCCAGCATCACCAGGGCGCCCAGTGAGACCCTGTTAGAGGAAGGAACAGATGAATGGGAAAAAATGCAATGAGCCTTTAAAGCAATCAGCATAGGAGCTTCAATTTTAGATTGTAATGTCTATTGAGTAAAGTTATGATTATCTAATTTGACCTGAATAATATGTGTTCAGATAAATCAAAGAAATACCACAATGACTCACTCTGGCTCCAGGAAGACCAGACTCGCCTGTGCGGCCAGGATCTCCAGTCCCTCCTTTTGGTCCGGTCAAACCTGGAACACCACGATCACCAGGTGCACCCTATCATAGGACAGAACATTTAAGTACAGAAATCAGGAGGAAATACATGTGTTGGGTAGTTGAGTAACTTTGAGTCTAAATCACCAACCTTTGCTCCAGCTAGACCATCCTGACCAGGGAATCCGCGGTTACCTGGAGCTCCCTAATAAGGTAGAATACATATGGACTTATTAGTGTGGTTCTTTATCATTCTGTGAATCAGTAAAACTAATTAGGATATGATACATACTCTCTCTCCAGGGGGTCCAAGAGGTCCGGCAGAACCAGGCTCTCCTCTTGGTCCTCTCTTTCCTTCCTCTCCAGATGGCCCAGGGGATCCCTGAGGTCCTACAACACCCTGTGCAATTAGGAGAAAAATATGCCTGATTAGTTTGCTACAATATTTCATGTGATTGTTATGGGCAACAGCCTTTAGTGGATACAATAGAAAGGACATGATGATAAGTATGACGTTGGTTACTTACACGCTCTCCCTTGGGTCCAGCCTCGCCTTTAAATCCTGGAATACCAGGGTCTCCCTGTATAAATACAATAGTGTTTTCAATAAGTATATGAAATAAATAAAAGATGTCTGGGAAACACTGAGAGCTTTTTTAAATAGGTTCAGAATATGATTGCGTACAGATTGTCCTTTAGGCCCAAGAGGTCCAGTAGCTCCCTGAGGTCCGGGCGGGCCACGGGGTCCTGGGAAACCAGGGGCACCAGCAATGCCAGAAGCACCCTGCAAAGGGGAAAACAATCAATTATTGTTTACATTAGATTCACTGCAACGGTGTGACCAGAGTGTTAAAGTTGGAAAATAAAAAATGATGTGGATATACTCACAGCAGATCCTTTGGCTCCAGGAATACCATCAGTACCAGGGTTACCCTATAGTAAAGAGTAAACATGGAATATTTAAAAACTCATTGTAACCATTGGAATCCAAAGTGTTAAATATATATTGTACACAATGACAAAGAAAATCAAATATTTTGCTTGTAATATTATCTGTAAGTTTACTCACAGATGCACCAGAAGGTCCAGGTGATCCAGGTGTTCCGGCCTCTCCACGGGGTCCTTGTGCACCCTCAGGTCCACGAGCTCCAGTGGGACCAGCTTCGCCCTGCAGGAGTAAAGAGCACATCTCATTGTCAAGGCTAATGGTATTTCTTATACTTCAAATGTTTAAATTTAAAGGTCCCGTTCTTCGCGATTCCATTTTTCAAACTTTAGTTAGTGTGTAATGTTGCTGTTAGTGCATAAATAATACCTCTAAAATTATAAAGCTCAAAGTTCAATGCCTAGCGAGATATTTTATTTAACAGAAGTCCCCTTTCAAAGCCTACAGCGAACGTCCGGTTTGGACTACATCCCTCTACTTCCGTTTTTAATGACGTCGTTAGAACAGTTTTTTGACTAATCTCCGCCCACTGGAATACACAAAAAAGGGGGGCGTGGTCTTGTTGCGCTCCCACGGAGAAGATCTTTTTTCACAGTTACCACATGTACACCTATAAAACATATATTACTAATGAAAACTCGTGCACACGTGTAACTAAGGTAGGAATAAACAATGAACTTATTTAAAAAATTCAACATCACCATAATTCGACAGACGGAAAAAAACATATACCACAAGATTTTATAACAGTTAGTAACATTTACCATTAAAATTTAACCAATTAAAAGTATGACAACTACTAAATAAACAGCTTACCACTGTGAAACATCCTGCAAAAGTCGTGTTTGAACAGGTTCTAATTGATCATCTACGTTCTCCGGGTCAGATTCAGGCTCAAATTGATAAGGTAATATGTTGGACATTTTTACAATAACAATCAGCGCATGCATCTCCAAATTATGGTAAGAGGCGTGACCTTTCCGGGCAACGTGCGTTAAGCTGCTGTCGAATCACATCACAGGAACCGCTGGCACAATCAGAACTCGTTACGTATTTCTGAAGGAGGGACTTCATAGAACAAGGAAGTCATCGTGCCGTTTTTGGACAGTGAAAGCAGCGGTATACAGATAAGTAAATTGTGAGGAAAATACTGTGTTTTTTTACACGCGAAACATGAACACATGTTATTTTGCACACTGTAAACACAATCATAGCTTCAAAAAAACACAAAGAACGGGACCTTTAAGAATGGGATGGAATTCACAGAGAAGTGCTGTAGATGACAGGTATTTTACCTTAGAACCAGGGGATCCAGGGAAACCTGGAGCACCAGCAGGACCAACAGGACCCTGAGGACAGAAACATCAACAAATGATCAAAGAGGCATGCTTATTTCTTGTGCACCCTACACATCCCTTTAATGTTATTCTTTGATTTGTAAGTGGATGATGCACACTTTCTGATTTTGTAGAATATATTAATATTGCTGAAATAATTTTAGTAAATATTGTTTGAAATCATTTACTTTCAAGTTTATTTAATATATATATCGACAATTGTCCATCTTGATATCTCTATGTAACCCATATGGGTTTACCATTAGTTAGCATTAGCCATAGCATTAATAAAGTAAAACCAAATTATGTGAGAACTTGTACTTGAGGAAGTAAGGAAATGCACTTACAGGAGGACCAGCGGGACCAGGCAGACCATCATTACCACGGGCACCCTATGGACAGACATAAGCAAAATCATTATAGTATGAAACCACCATTAGCTACACACAGTTTTATCATATACTGTATAGTGTTCTTAATTAGGTCAGTTATCTGAGTGTTCACTTACAGCAGCACCAGTTGCACCAGGACGACCTCTCTCACCGGGCAGACCACGTGGACCCTGAGAGACAAAAAAAGAAAATAGGATGGAGAGAGTTAGATGCACTATTTCAGTGTCAGAAAACTTCATCTATTGAATCATCAGGCCATTCCTGACTTTAGGCACTCACCATTGGTCCAGGAGCACCACTCTCACCGTTAGAACCTGCCTCACCCTGGAGGAAAAGAGAGGAGATTGATTAGACCTTCCTGTTGCATAATTTGCTCAGAAATGAGTCAAATGAATAAGCCCATTTAGCATCTGCGCAGGTAACATGTTCCTCAATGTTTCTTAACATTGGTCTGGTGTCTTTAGGAGTATCTCAGAGTCTTTATAGTTCAAATAAATTCAAATCAATTAAATTATACTCGTTACTATGTACTAACATTTAACTTAATAATTTGATACAATGCACTTAGTATGTACATACATGATTTTACATTGTACTTCTATTATTATAATTACCTGCATGTAATTACATCTGTAATTCTTTTCTGTAATTTCAGCTATAATTAAACTGTTGACCCTTCCCTTCTAACCCAACCTTAAACCTACCCATACCACCAAACATGTCCCTAAACTAACCCGTATCCCACCTCAATAGCAGCAAAAGTGTTTTGCAATACAATATGAACACAATAAGTACATTGTACTTATATTTTGATGTAAGTACATAATAGTTAAAGACATCTAATATAAAGTGTGACATTATTCAATATATATGTTCCAATATATATGTTCCGTTTGTCAGAAATGATTATAGTTATAGTTTATGTGTAAGAGTTTGGTGTAAATGAGCAGGAAACATTTTAATAGGGGAAATATTTTTATCATTATAGATTTATTATATCCTCAGTCTCTCAAAGGTAAATATTTATCATATAAAATATATTTAGAAATTAAATGAAATATTACATTAAATAATAAATTAAATTGTTTAATAATATATATTGTTCCAAAGCAGATCTTCAAACAGTAATGCCTTACAACTACATCAATTTAATAAATGTCTGTTAGAATTCTGATGCCCCGTGAAACCTGTGTGCAGTATATTCTTACATGCTGTTTGTCAAATATGATTATAGACCATGTGTTATGTACTGACCACAAACTTTTGAATGGTAGTGTACATCACTTTGCAGTATGTAACTATAGACAGTGTATGTGACTTTTACAGAGTTTATCTGTAAGAGTTGGGTGTTTTGGCTAAAAACTGACTGTTTTTTATGTTGCTGTACCTTAGCACCTGCAGCACCGGACTCTCCTTTAGCTCCATCAATACCTGGGTGTCCCTACAAACACATTCAAAGATGTTAGATGCATACAGAAATAAACAAACAGAAAAATAAATGACTACAGTCTCCGCTGAAACTCACTCTGTGTCCCTTGATTCCAGGAAGGCCAGGAGTTCCGGGGAATCCACGGGCTCCCTGTCAAACGAAAAACAAAACATTCAATGATCATGTCGCATTTTTGTAAAAATGTTATTATATAAGATTGTATGACCATTATCAGAATACTAACAAGTGACCAAAACTGTTGCATGCTGGCTGTTTACCTGAGGCCCTGGGGGTCCACGCTCACCAGGCTTACCATGTTTGCCAGCCTCACCCTGGAAAGACAACAGGCATAGACATATTACTTACGTAATATCTGTCAAGTTTCACTATTTGGAATAGGTTGAATATCAAGCCAGTGGAAAAAATTACTCACATCACTTCCGGATTTTCCAGGAGGCCCCGATGGGCCACGGGGTCCAAGGGCACCCTAAAATAAACCAGTTGTTAAAAGTTCATTAAACTTGCATTTGTCTGTAAAAACATTTCATTGTCAATGAGCATATGAATGTGTTTATGAATGTGTCATATGTGTAGGCTTGTGCTCTAAACCAGCAAGATTTGGGACACTCACAGCAGGGCCGGGTTCACCAGTCTCTCCAGGGTTGCCTTGAAAACCTTGTGGGCCCTGGAATGGAAATAAATGACAGTGTGGGGTTAGGAGTTGCCGTTGGTGGGTGCTTACATTTACTCATATCTGTCTCATCAATGGTAGCTTCTGTTATTTTTCAATAAATTGGGAATATGAAATGATTTTATGAACATGAATGATTGTGCATTTACGTACAGGTGCTCCAGAGGGACCGGGAGGACCACGGGGACCCATTGGACCCTGTAGAAAAAGATAAAGTTAAATGCAGATTGGCCACTTTGACCCAGATAAACAAAAACAGCCTGAGAGTGTTGTATGTGTTTTCCATTTATTTATAGATTATGTTTCAGAGCTGGTTGAAGTCTAATACAATTAATTATTTGTTTCATTGCGTGTCATTTTATTTTAAGTAACCACATTTATTGTGGGTATATTTTCATGTTGCAAGCTTTGAATCCGTGAAGCAAGCCTCCATTTGAAAAGGATATTGTCAGCAGGACGCACTAATGATCAGAAAACAGGTAACAGATTTGACTCTCCTTATATTGTTCAGAATGTTTCAGAGTTAATCATTTATTTCAATAAAAATGTTTGGCAATGGATTCATTTGAAATCACAGAAAGAATTACAATAACAAAGCAGCACCTTAAATAGAGGCCTATGCTCATCTCAATCCTAAATATTGAAATTTCAGGTGTTTTATTCATTTGTGCATGTTTTTGCATTATTTTATTTTATTTATTTGTATGTTAAAAATGCAGCTTATGTCTATCCAGACCATTCCACAAGGGGGCAGTTTGTGAATTAAAAAACTATATACTATAATTACTATGAATATTTGTTCTGATATATTGTTAAAGTTCCATGTTAGCCAAGCCAAATTGAGTACTTTAAAATTTGACTTGATGTGAGCTTAATTCCAAATGAGTTTAAAACAGATGTGATGTAACGTATGCCATGTCCTTTAAATAGTTATTTCATACATATGTTTTCAGCGTGGGAGGGAACACTGTTTTTTCTCACCATTGGTCCCTGCATCACACCCATCTGAGCATTTCCTGCCTTCTCATCAAAACCAGTAGCCATCTGAGCAGCAAAGTTCTGTACACACACAGAAAAACACACTTACAGTAACCCAGAAAGAGGCAGACACAAATTTATCAAGCAGATGAAAGGAAAGGAGAGACATACCCCTCCAAGTCCATTAGGTCCTGGTGGCCCAGGGGGTCCAGGGGGTCCTGGGTTTCCAGGTGTACCAGGCTCGCCATCTCTCCCTCTTGGGCCAAGATTTCCCTAAGAAGAGGGGGGAAAACAGGGCATATGAGTGGAAAAGAAAAGAGAGTGAACAGATTAACTAAAGCCTTTTCACATGACAGCTTCCTGCAGAGTGTGTCCACTGCCCCCTAATATACCCGGATAACTGCTAATAAGGTTTGACATCACTTTACCTAACAAGTCTGAGAAAAAAAAAAATAGTTTGAAAAGGAAAAATGTCTTACCTTCTCACCCTTAGGTCCTTTCTCGCCACGTGTTCCTTGCTCTCCTGGGGGTCCCTAAAATCACAGAATGAAAAAAAAAATGTCAAAAAGAAAAGTTGTAGATCATTTATCTACAATAAACAATTTATCTACAATCTATGAAGTGACCTCAAGAACTCGGGAAAAAAGAATTGCAACCATAGGCAAATAAACGTTCAGGAGAGCCACCTAGTGGAGAAATGCAACGCAGCATTACAAATTATTTAGAAATCTACTACCAAAGTGTGTTTATAATCTCACCATTGGGCCAGCAGGTCCTCTTGGTCCAACTACCTACATAAACAAATAAATAAATATTATTTAGCAACTCCAGTTTTTACAATTTGGTGAAATCATTCTAAAACACAAAGTTGTTTACTAGTGAAATTGACTTACATCTGCAATATCGCCTGGTTCTCCTTTCTGTCCCTGTGGACAGTAATAAATAACTTATTTAAGACCTAAACCTTAAGAATATTAGGTATTTCTTAAATAATGACCTTGATAAGTGAATAAGTCATGTCAAGACCTCACCTTTGCACCAAGTGACTCTGTTGAATCAGGTCACAGGATGAAGGGGAAGATAATAAAGATTGACAGTTAGACACAGAAGGAATTCTATGTATACATGTATTCTATCAATTAGCAAGTATTCAAAAAATATATATATAAGAACCAATGTTGCAGAATAACAGTCTGTCTGGAGTCATAACATCTGCCTCATACATTTAGAACACTGCAAGCTCATTATCAAAAAACTAGGGGTCACAAAAGGGTCAGGAAAAAACATCCGTGAATGAAGTATTCAGCTGATTCTGATTCATAATGAGGACGGTAAACCAGTCAGACACTCAGTGTTACTGTAAGAACTAATGAACAGCTATTCCCTGCTGAAACTACATAGCTAAAAAATTCCAACTCAACGGCACCCCACTAGGCCGTGTACCAAAACAGCATCATTCTCTTCCCAATCTGCATCGGTTAAATTGTTAAAAGCAGAATATTAAGGTGCAAGCTGAGGATCAGTTTAAAACATGATGTGCATTATAGTTTAATATTAGAAGCATTATAAGGCTATATGCTGCTAATTAAATTAAACTAAAAACATTTTAATAAATATTTAGAGAAAACTCATTCTGTATCAGTGCCATGATCTGATTACAGTGAGACACAGAGTATATTAAAATGTTTAGGTAAAACTTTTTTTTGTTTTTGACAACTATGTTCATCTTGTTATTGTGTATATCTGTAAAGCAGCACACACAAAAAAAAACACATTTTTTGAAAATGAACAGAAAGTGCATTAAAAGGTTGAAAGAACACTTCAAATTTTTTTGTTAATTAGGTTGTTTTGAAAGAGGTAGTGCTATGACTTCTCATTCAAAGAATCTTATTTTTCAGCTTTTCGGAACTTAAACAGTCTATGGCCAAGGTGAGTCAACTTTCATTTTTTTTTTTCAATTTCATATCAATCTATTTGAACTACTTATGTATAAATAAAATATAATATAATGCTATTATATTATAGAAGAAAGACAAATCATCCTCTGAATGAAGTATTATGAGACTAAAGTATAAATAAGTTCACTGAAAGCTTATTTGTGAGTAGTATAATTAACTGTAATTAATTGTAAATTTCCTTTTTTGTAGTATGACCAAATATCTTATCTAAAAATCATAGATTCCACAGCAAACTGGTGGAAAGATTGCGTTCTTTTCTGTAAAAAAAACAACAACCTACTATCAAAGTCAAATGTAAAGTGGGCCCATTTTAGCCATAGACAGCAAACGTAAAACTTAAAAGTGTTGCTTTCTTCCCCTTTGAATGTTGCTTTGAGTTCTGAACCAATCACATGACCAACTTGAATAGGCTGTAGTCTAGGGGTATGTGAGACTGTTGCCATAGTTACAGAACTCAGAGCAGACAGCTAGCGGGACAGGTATGATAAGCAAAAAGAGGTGTATAAGCAGAGAGCGGACCGATAGGCTCGTCGGTTTCAGCTGGGCAGATGGGACAGCACTCTCCGGGTGGAATGATGGGATTGGCACAGTCTCTCAGGTCCTCACAGATGACCTCGTCACACAGCACTGCCCCAGAGTCGCACACGCAGACACGGCATGGTTCTGGCTTCCATACAGTATGGTCTGCGTACTGCTGGCCATCTTGGATGCAGCTGCCTAACTCTTCCTCTGCAGCCACCAGAAGGGGGCGACAGAATGGAGTGTATGGGGTAAGAGACAGGTGAGCGACACATCTTCAAGCATACTAAAATAAAAAAACCTTCCTGAAAAAAGCAAGTTGTAAGGGCTTCCTAATAATTATAATTTAGAAATATTTTAGAATATATTATATATATATAATATGTTCTATTATATATATATATACATCTAAAATATGTTCTATTATATGTATGTATTTATATATATTCGAATTTGTATCCAACTCGTGGCTGACATCTGGTTACATTATGATTATACATTCACTACAACACTAGCTAGCAATATTTGCAGGGTGCATATCTGACACCCAGGTGTAAAATGTGGGCTCCTGTAGTCTGTGGATTTGTAACTGAACCCCAAATCTACTAAACTAGCCATGAATGGGGCTTTCTCAAACACAGACAGGGCTGCATTGACAGCCTGGTGCCTTAAGCAAACACACCCATCTCGAAAGCTCCATCTGGATCTAATGGTCTCACTTACCACCAGGGCAAACACACCCTCGTGGGTAGGGAAGGACAAGCCCTCACACACAGAACTCCTTGACGCGTTTGCTTTTTCAAATGAAAGTGTAATTTGACTTTAACTCCCAGCAGCCCTAGTGTACATGAATGAGGCAATTATAGCCGTTTAATTCTGTAAATATGGAAAATCCACTTTTCTTGGATGCAAATATAGGCCAGCCAAAGTTCAGCGTAATTAACATTTCCTTGTTCATAGTAAGAGCATAAAGATATCCTCATATGGGTGATTTTTCTTCTATCGCTTCAAAGTTTACCAAATATCACAGTTCATAATCTTTCTCATTCCAATATGCTTGTGAACCTTTGAGGTTGCCAGTGTGATGTTTTGGCCATTCCAACAACATTCTAGAAACCCCCTCCCCTTCCACCCACCAAACCTAGTTCCCCAAATCTCCTTTAATCAACGCCAAATCCCCTGAACTAAACCCGAAATATTTTTTGCTTTCCAAACACTTTGAACATGTGCTAATGGTGCACCGTTTGAACCCTTGTAGGAACCTTTGCTCCTAATCTTGAGTGAAATAGCTCTGTCACTAGTGGATATTAATGGCCTATATAGATCAGTCCTAATAATGCTGAAATGGTTACACATAACCCTCTTCTCTACACTGTAATATATATATATATATATATATATATATATATATATATATATATATATATATATATATATATATATATATATATATATATATAGGATACACACACACTTTGACTTTAGGCATCCTTTAGGGTTCCTCAGATCGAGACAGAATTTCCTCTGAGAACAAAAATAGTCAATATTTCCTCCGCACTTTAAACACATAGGCCTATTGAAGATTGGCTAGTATTGAAAGCAAGTTTGCTTTATCATCTTATTTTTCAAGCATTACAACTAAGAAATCATAATTGTTCAGCGACTTTTAGATAGTTTGCTTTTTTCTGTCAGTAGCCTAATTTTGTGGACGCAAACGATGTCACTTAACTATTTTAAACGTTTTATATCAGACACTTGTTCTGTAATATATGTGAAAATCTACAATAAAGTTATAAGTAGTGAGAGAAGGAAATGTTTATTCCCTGTACCATGACACTGATCCTATCCAGCAGAAAGTGCTCGAGCAGCGTAATGTTGCTAACCTCTTGCAAACGTTTGTAAAACGCATACATACGTAAAAACAAAAAATAATACATGCATACATAATTTAACTGTTTTGTTCTTTAACTTTAAACGTAGAAAACTAATAAAAACAAGCGTTTCAGTGCGTTAACCTGTCGCGCAACGTCAGCATCTGTCATTCTGTCTGCACTGCGCGTGACTGACGCGCTAAAACCAGAGGGCTCTGGTGCGTCGCGTCGCTTGTTTGCAGTGTAGACTGCGTTCAATCTTTGAATATTTGCAGACTTAGACTTAAAATACAAGCATACTGCATATACTTCAGGTCTTATATTTTACAATGAGCAAAGGTATCCCACAGTCCATAGGTGAAACGAGCAAACCAAAATGACCAATTCCAAACTTTCCTCTCAAGTCACCATGGCAACACTATACATTTTTTAGCAGAATACTTTGAATTTCAATGTGAAAAACTCCAACTTACGGTCATCTTCTTGTTGACATCTTACAAGGGATAGCAAAACGCATTGCGTTGCTACAAGTAGCAGGAGAGTCCGTGAATCCACTAATCTGAACATGTCTAAAGATTAGACATGCAGGTCCTCAGGGGTGAAAGTCGCCGAAGACCCGGCAGAGCGGCAACTCTGTGCTCGCGGGGAGTGTGGAAGTGGATGTGTTTGGGAGGATCCGACGCCAGGTACACACAGACAGAACCCACCGCGTCAGTCAGAGCTCCGCGGTTTTATGTTCACTGGCGCATTTATGAATCTTAGTTTATCCCAAAACGTGAGTCCAACCCCGACCCCCATGAGCGCTGAAATTCGAGACATATCAGCCCCCCAGCCCACCCCACCCCATTGAGAAAGAAGAGGAAAAAAACTCCGCCACTCCTCTGTCTCAAGAACAATTCCATCCAAACCCATCCACCCCCTCCCCTAGTTGCCCTTTCCTGGCAAGTGAAGGGCTTTCTCCCTGTGCCTTTGTATTAGTGCATAAGAATGGCCTTTGCTCAGAAAAGAGACTGGGAGAACCAAAATACATTCATTGTTTAAAAGATTTTTGCCCAAGTGATGATTTCTTCACATGACCATTGAGCACCCAAGATAATGTTATGTATCAAAATACTGCAAGTATAAGAACCATGGGTGTTCATACCTGATGCAGCAGATATATAGAGTTGGGATTTTCAATATTACTTCCATATACTTGCAAGAGGTTATTAAAGGGATAGTTCGCCCAAAAATGAACATTTTGGCATCATTTGCTCACCCTCAAGTTATTCTGAACCTGTATGAGTTTCTTTCTTCTGTTGAACAAACTAAGTTATTTTAAAGAATGTTGATATCCAGCCAGTTGACGGTAGCCATTGAAGTCAATGAACGTAGCAATTTTCCATAGTAGGAAAAAAACACTTTGGAAAGTGTTACAACTACTGTCAACTGTCTGGATCAACATTCGTATGAACATGCTGATTATGGATTTCCCCACAAATCACTGCGAATCACAGATTTGAAACAACAACAAAAAACGTTTGTTTTAAATTCACAATTCCAACTTAAACTTGTGTCAACTTTATCAACTAATAATCAAGTAACCTTCAAAGCTTGGCACAACTTGACAAAATCTAAACTAAGCTCACGTTATTTTCTATAACTGAAAGAAAGCTGGAAAAGACAAATATATTTAAATGAAAATTAGAAATGTTGCCATGGCAAATAACTGAAATAAATAAGTTTGATAAGAAATAAATATGTTGAAATACTAAAATTACAAAAAATAAAACTGTAAAAAAAGAACCAACAAAAATTACAAAAGCACATAAAGTAACTGAAACAAATAAAACATGTAATTAACTCTCCAAATCTAAAATTAAAAGATAAAAAATATAATAGTATATGAATGATACTAAAATAACACTACATATATCATTTCTCTCTCAAATTCTTCACATCTGTTGAATACTGATCTTTTGAACATATAACTGTAAAGTGACATGCTTTTAAAGGTGGACTTGTTTTTTTGCTAAAACTAGAAAGAATTCTCCATCAGAGATGCATTTATGTTGTGTCTTCCCCAGTTTAGTTCCTTAATGTGACTGTTCCTCAATTCAAATCACAATAAAACATCTACCATATCATTTATCCCACTGTGGGAACAGAGGAGAAGAGAAAAATTGTAATGCTCGAGGGATTAAAAGATCAAACTGCAAAAAGCGAAGCATGAAAGAGTAAAAAAGGAATATGGATACTGGAATCTCAGCCTCGGTGTGAGACATCCTGTGTATGTAGATGAGTGTGTATACAGTGTGCACATATGAAAATCAGTGTGTGTGTGTTTGTGGTCGTGTGCGCACATGAATGCGTGTCTATTAGTTTTATGAAGGGATATGTGAATGTGTGTGTACTCATCGGTGTGACTGTGCACACACCCTGTTCGATGTGTGTGAGTCCAAAATGAGCCCTGACTGTGTGCTCTTTAAGACACACACACAATGCGGCTCTGTGTGCAGACCTGAGGAATGTGAGAGAGCACCGGGCAGTGGGGGAGAAGAGAGCCGCGGGTGTGGATGGAGGGAGGGTGCGGAAAGGTAGAGGGATGAGGAGAGGAGAGGAGCGGTGGCAGGAACACGGCGAGGCTCCAGGGGTGTGTAGGGTGGCTGGGTTGCTGTGGATCAGATGATGTGGGGCCTGACCATTGGCAGGAAACCCAGTGTCGGCAGCAAAACACTAACCGTGATTGGCATAAGGCGTCAGAAGGCCGACCCGTGCCCGGAGATTAAGCACCCGCCAGGCTTTTCTTCCAATGTGGAGCTTTTTGTCCATTCTTTGAACGCTAAAAGGGAAGCATTAAAGCAGAATTAAGTGAATAAAATCAACTACATGGCATACAAGACCCTGAAACATTCACTTTACAAAATGTTCTGATCCATGTGCCAAGATAAGATGCCCAACGTCCTCACATGAGTGAACATTTGTGTCACTTAAGACTAAACCATAATTAAAATACCGGACAAAGTATTTGCATGACAGTTCATTAAAATGAAAACTTTCATGTGATATTTCACCTTTCAAGGCACGTTCACACCACGGATGATGACTATAATGGTAATATCATTTTAAAAATCATTCTAAATTTAAAAGAATAGCAGTGTCCAGACAACAACTATAAAGATAAGGGCACAGATATTATTAGAATCACTTTCAAAGTGAGCTGACAGACAATGTTGCTATCAAGAGCTCAAGCATTTAAACTAAAGCGACGGATGGACGGATAAACAAAACATTATCGTGCTTTGGTGTGGATGCTAATATAGTTTTCATTTTAGCATTATAGTCATATTAGCATATAGCATTATAGTAGTCGTCTTTCTTGGCATGAACAGGCCATAGTTTAATCAGCCGGTCACGGCCGTGGGAAACCAAACTGTTCTGTTTGATATTACAGTCCACATATGGGGCCTGATGGGGGAAGGATTCGTTCTGTCTTTGTTTGGTCTAATAAAGCTTTCTATTTATTCTCATAACTTCTGAGATAAGCTATGGCAAACAGAAAGGCTGGTGTCCTGGGATTTTTTGAATGAAGAGTCCCTGTTGATAGAGTGATTTAGGCCAAAAATGAGCTTAATTTATCCAGGACACCACTGTTTGGGTTTAACAGCTCCCCTTTTGACTTTATCCAAAACTTAATGCGTTTCATCTCTGATCAAGCTTTCACTATTTGATTTAATCAAAACTCTTGATCAGGGTTTTTTTAAATGGCGGTCCAGGGTCCTCCAGAGGGACGCAAGGGGGAACTATAGGGGGTCCACAGAAAATTTCAGGATTTGGTCATAAGGGGATCTTTCGCATCAAAAAGTTTGAAAATCTTGCACTAAATCATTGAGGCTTTTGTAATATTGCCTCAGGTGAGATTTTATATCATAGAGCTCTGAACAAAACCAATGCTTCATGTAGTACTTTCAGTGGAACCAATAGTGTTTACCAATGCTGGATCTATGAACACACACACACACACACACACACACACACACACACACACGCACACAATGATTACTTAAACAAAACAAACAGTTACCAACAGGATTCTGCATTCTTAGCAGCTCTCTGGTACAAATTTGAGGGTGAAAGTCCTGTGAACTGGCCTGAGAAACTGACCCTGTTTGTGGACATTGCAGTCTCTAAGAATCCAGGTAGAATGTGGGTACCTATTTTTATACAACACCAGCACCATAAAGTGAAGAAGAAGACTGCACAGAATGAACAACAATGAGAGTCATCAAAGCCAGGTCCAATAAAACTTTTTAAAATTAAATAAAATAAACACAAAGGAAGACTCTATATGTGCAATTTAAATCAGTATAATTATATACACAAACAGACATATATTTATATATATGATGACCTCCGATGCAAAATCCTCTAAAAGCCACCTCTGTCAAAAATGAGATAATAATATTGAGTGAATGCTCTCCACACATAGTATACGTTCATCAAATACTTTCACTTCAAACTGACTAAATCCCAGCCTCAGCCCACTCAGAAATTCCGGTACTTGGATAGAAACCTATAGGAGCCTGATAAAATGTTAATATTAAACACAAACTTTAGACGTAGAGGCTTTTGCATCTTAAGTCTTCATATATATAAATATAAATATATAGCTGTAAATTTAAAAGTAATGTTACTTTGCTAGTTACTTGGGAAAAGTAATCTGATTATGTAACTTGCGTTACTTGTAATGCGTTTCTGATCACAATAATAAATTACATGTTAAAATATATTAAAGTTCCTACAAATGGTAATAATGTTTCATCAAGTAAATGTAGACTTAGTGAGCATAAGACACTTCAAATATATTTAAAAAATCTTACTGACTCCAAACTTTTGAACGGTAGTGTATCTACTGTGCATGTTTTTGGTTGCAAAATATGTGTTACAGAATCAACTGATAATCAAAAATGAGAGCTTAATGAATAATGGTTGCAGTCAGAATGTGTGTTGGAATTATTGACATCCTAATTTCTTCATTACTTGGAGCAAAATGCGTTTGAGTTTCACCATTTACACATGGCAGTTATGGCCAGTACAGAGATCAGAGAAAGTTGGGAGAGGCAGAAAGGAGAAAGATGGAGGGGAGAGAGGGGGGTTTAAGATGGAGCAGGTAGACAAAGCCTGCATTCATGGACACAGTGAAGGAATGAAAAACATTCTCCACCAAGAGACGCATGGTCATCAGTAGGGCATGGGTTAGGGTTGCGTGCATGTGCGTTTGGATGTGTGTGTGCCAACACGAAAGGATATAATACCCACCTTTCGAAGGGGTGTTTGATCTAATGATAAGTGGGTGTAATTTTACTCCAGGCTCTGGTTAAAAGGAGCCATCGCTTCAAAATCTACCAGCTGTAGTGGAGCTGGTCAGAGGAAAAGAGTATAGGGAGAATGTCAAATTGCAAGGGTAAAAAGAAAGACTTCATTTTTTTTTAGTGTGAGTATGTGTTGGTAAGTGTGTGACCGGTCCCCAAAGACAACAGTACAATGGCCCACACAGCCTCTGTGGAATGCATTCAATCAGAGTTCACATGTAATTCTGTCAGTGTAGAACTTAAAAAAGAACACCCTTCACTTATTTTTATGCTTTTCCACAAACTGAACAAATTGAGACTGTAAATAAACCCCCAAGTTTAACCGAAAGGGCCATGTCTGATCTGGCATTTGGCTGTGGGAAGGTGAGGTTAGTCAGTATGTTGGACTCGACTGACTCTCCGTATCCGTTTATAGAGGTGAGTTGGTGCGGTCTGCCCCCTACAGGCAAAAAGGGATATTAACAGCGATCCTGGTTGGATGGGGGACACAAGGTAGGCTACTGCCAGCTGTCACAGAATCCTCGTTTTAGTCTAGTCAGATCATATGGACGTTATGAGCAATTCAACTTATATACATTTATTATATATGAATATATATAAATATAAATAAATAAATAAATATATATATATATATATATTTATTACATATTATTTATATGAATGCATTTATACATTCAAAAGTGCAATTTCACAAACATTATGAACTGTTTTATACGGAAAAGATCCACTGTGACTGATACCATCAGATTCAGAGCTGGACTTGAACTGCGTAGTTACCCCAAAGTCCACCAGGGGGAGCCACAAAAGAGCAAAGCCGATTCAGTTCATACAGATACTCATCACTTACAGGCTATACGAGCTCATAAAATGGTTGCGAGTAACTGCAAAGGCTCAAGAAATGTGTAAAAATTACAAGCAAAGTTGAGTTAACTGAATTCAGTCTGACACCTTGTCCGATCTGACCAGAGCAAAGAGGTCAACTAGATATCCGTTGACCCAAATCGAAGGTTGACCATGAGCCATGCTGAACCAAGTCTCTGAAATGACGTCTCAGAATGTCTATAATGCCAGTATGATCAGGGCCTTCATGACATGACAATAACCGGGAATGTTGCATCAGACCCTTTGATGAGGTGAGCCGACTATGGTCCACTATAACCGACTGTCGGAAATGGGGGACCTGCTATGAATTTAAGTACAGAGTAGGAGAATGACGATGATAGCAACTTTTTCAACCCAGCAAATTTTTACAAGAATTTTACATAAGTCATTAGTGGTGGAAAATATTATTTTTTAAAGGAAATTTATAATTCAATAAAAATAAAACGCATTTTGTGACATTCATTGTATTTTTTCCATCCTAGTTGTAAACAGTGAAGCATCAACATTACAAAATAGTGAGGTTACAGGACAGTAGTATAAACGTATAAATACTGGACAATACCTTTAAAATATAATTTTCTTTCTGACCAGCAATTCTAGCTAGAACTTGATTTCTAAGTTTCTGTATTTTCTACGTAACAGAAAATTGTAGAACCCAAGTGCAGCTTATTTCCCAAACATGATCAAACATAAAACAAAGGCATGGCATGAAACTCAAAACATTGCGTTTACCACCAGTGATTACAAGAAACAATACTTGACCATGCAGGAACAAGGCAAAGATGAGGGCTTACACAAGGACTAATGACAAGACAAGGGACACCTGTGCACAATGAAACAATTAACCAATGACAACATGACAACACAGAACACATGGCTGGATTACATGACTAAAAGATCACATGACAGATATGAAACAAGAACATGAAACAAAACAAAAACGTGACAGATGCAAAGCTGAATTTTCATCAGCCATTTCTCCAGTCTTCAGTGTCACATGATCCTTTAGAAATCATTCTAATATGCTGATTTGATACTCAGTAATCATCAATGTTGGAAACATTTTTTGGAACCTGTGATACTTTTTCAGGATTCATTGATGAATAAAAAGTTAAAAGAACAGCATTTAAACTGTATTCAAATAGAAAACCATTGTTTTAAATTGCAATAATATTTCACAATATTTCTGGGGTTTTTTTTTGTTTGTTTGTTTTTTTATCAAAGGCTTGATGAGCATTAGAGACTTCTTTCAAAAATATATTAAAAATAGTAATGTTTCCAAACTTTTGAACGGTACTGCATGTGTGTGTGTGTGTGTGTGTGTGTGTGTGTGTGTGTGTGTGCGTGCGTGTGTGTGTGTGTGTGTGTGTGTGTGTGTGTGTGAGTGTGTGTGTGTGTGTGTGTGTGTGTGTTTGTGTGTGTGTGTGTGTGTGTGTGTGTGTGTGTGTGTGTGTGTGTGTGTGTGTGTGTGTGTGTGTGTGTGTGTGTGTGTGTGTGTGTGTGTGTGTGTGTGTGTTTTTGTGTGTGCATGCATACTTAAATATATTTTGGGGACAAATTTGTATCCAAAAACCTCATGACCAAAACCAACCATGACGTCTATGGAGAATCCCCACAAATATAGACGTGTGTGTGTGTGTGTGTTTATTGTAAATATCAATGTAATCTCATAATACATTTATTTCTACAATTTTAATAACTGAATGGTAACTGAATGTGAATCAATCAGTTATTAATTCAAAATGTTTTGCCACTGGTCACATGTATTGTGATCAATATCATGATATGTGAATAAGACCTTTATAGATCCATTATAGCTACGTACCTCTTTATAGAACCTTCAAGCTCAAAAGTAAACTTCGGTCAAAAATATTATCGGTGGGATTCAATGGGTTAATATTTATTTCTGATTTTGTGCCTTCTGATTAAGTGGCAAAATGTCCATGCTCAGTAAGTCTGCTCTTCTTTGTACAGTTCTACTATTGAGCCATCTACATGTGTTCTGGCATCCACCAATGATCTATCTCTTTTTTGCCCCACCGCCACAGCCGCCAGGAGGCGTGTCCTCACCTGCGAATGATCCCTCGGTTACCGGTCAAATTTGTCAACAGAAGTCACTACCTTGCCTCGTGGGACGATCAGGCACTTGGAATCCAATAGAAAACACGGGATACATAAGCATACGAGACACGCGTTGTTTATTCAGACTATTTTACAGCTGTTATAGGTCGTTGGTTTTGAAGTAAAACGTTTCTGGATAGATTATGCATGGTTTTAAAACCTTACTGGCGTCTAGAGCTGGTGTTTTGCTCATAAGGAATGGTGGAAAATGGGAGACAGTTGCGGGAAGTTTGGAAAGAAGACAATCACCTGCTCGGCTGTTGCACATGAGCGCATCACCGGGCCAGCATCCGCGCCATCAGCACGTGATCGCAGAGACGGACGCCGGTACGTACAGGTAAATCCTCGGAGAGGCGTAAAAAATATAAAGTCCGTTTAATAATTGATTTCGGAAGGGTCTCTATCTTTATGAAAAATTGTATTATGCATTGTATTTTGGTAAAAACATGTTTTCTAATTTGTCTTGTGTTTTGAGCAGTAAGAAGGGGGTTGCTGGGTTGGAGGACATGTTGTTCTACACAATCACCCAGGGAAAAGAGAAACTCTCAGTGGCACGTTTCCTGACAGTGAGTTGCTCTAGAGAGTCACCGTGCTGATGACATTATGCGTGTGTGTGTGTGTGTGTGTGTGTGTGTGTGTGTGTGTGTGTGTGTGTGACTTAGTCAGCATACTGCTGTGGCTATCTGTCAAACCAAAGGGAATAAAATGCATGCTATAAACATCATGTACACTCATGCTCTCTATTTTGTTTAGCATGATTAAAATAAGACACTTTTATTCTTACATAGGTTATAATCATAAATCTTTGGTATTATATAATAGTACTATATATAGGCATTATGTTTGTCCCTGGTGTCTGGGCTACATTAAAGCCCCTAATAAATATATCTATTCCCAAACACATGTGGATCCATATTTGGATATTTGAGTTACTACAGGGAGGAATACATCAAATTATGGACTGTTTTAAGGTAACACGTTCAATTTCCAGGCACAGTGCTGCACCTTCATGTGAGTGTGTGTGTTTGTGCTTCAGTGCACATGCCACCCAGAAATAGATAGCTATTAAAGTGTCTGCTATAATTTATATGCATGGGGTTTTGTCTATATATTATGGTCATCTCCACCAGCTGCAGTCTAACAACTCAGATCCCATATACCATTGACTGAAGATAACATGTTCCTACCAAATGACTGATGGTGAACTCTTTCTTTTTTGACTTGTAAACACTATTGTACAGTACCATAGGACCTTAATATTTTAGTCTTTGATTGAATCTATTTACTGTCTTAATGTATGCTCCTGTGCTTATTGTAAACAATTCATCCATGTTCCAAAAAACTTGCCTTCGTAATTTTTTTTAATCAAAATGTAAGATCTTGCTACGGCTTTGAAAGACTTTCTTTTTCTGACAGCTGTCATATAGCCCAGAGACCACTTTTTACGATCCATTACATTCCTAATGGATCAAATTAAGCCCCACTTTTTTTCTCATAATTTCCTGTTTCACTCGCAAATACACTACCGATCAAAAGTTTAGGCTCAGTAAGAATTTTGGTTGCACTTTATTTTACAGTACGTGCACTTACATGTACTTAAAGTTTACTTACCTAAGAAAGTACTGGGTAATATAAGGCAACTACATGGGCTAAGGTTAGGTTTAGGGGTAGGTTCAGGGTTAGTGCCTAGTTAATACTTTTGGAACGGTGTCGTATAAGTGCCCCCTTAGTTAATAACTTATGATCTTTGCAACGGAAGTGAATCAATCAAAACTAACTTTAGCTGGACAATAACTTTATTCTAGAGCTGCTGTAAAGCCAAAACAATCCGTGTTACTTTAATTTCCTATTATCACTGTAAAGCTGCTTTGAAACAGTCTCTATTGTTAAAAGCACTAAATAAATGAAGGTGACTTGACTTGACATAGTATGAACATGGGAAACAGGACTTTAAAATAAAGTGCTGGCAGAATTTTTAATGTTTTTGAAAGTAGTCTCATGTTATGAAATATTATTACTATATAAAATAACTGTTTTCTATTTTAATATGCATTCAAATTTTGTTTATTCCTTTGAGGGCGAAGCTGAATTTTCCGCAGTCTTCATCATTCTAATATGCTGATTTGCTGCTCAAGTTTCTCATTATTATCAATGTTGAAAAAAAGTTGTGCTGTTGTTACAGTTTTTTTGGAAACCTGATATATTTTCTTTGATTCTTCGGTGAATGGAACTTTTAAAAGAACAGAATTTATTTTAATTAAAATATTTGTAACATTATACATGTCTTTTCTGTCACTTTTGATCAGTTTAATTCACACCTGCTAAATAACAGTGGTGTAAATCAAGTGGGTTGTGAACGCTGTTTCAAGTTGACATTAAATGTCTTTATATAACTTAGTTTATGCTCCTGAACTGGTACTGTAGGTCATCACATAAATTTGTGCTAAAATTTTCAAGCAATAATTTTTCACTGAACTGAGTTTTGACAATGAATTATTCCAGTATTAAAATACATGTTCTTGTATTTCTTAGGCACTCAAAAGCACAGGCTTGATGACCTCTGACCCCCGTTTGAGAGACTGCATGCGACAGATCCATCAAGCTGTCCAAGAGTCTGTTGGAATGACAATGATGGACCAGGAACTGTTCAGAAAGTGGGTAGAAAATTGACTCAGCAGTGCAAAGAGTGAGAGAATATGTGTTCATATGTGTTTTTAGCGATTTATCATCACTTATAGTCTACCGCTTACAGCTGTTGTGACTCATGGCCCTTACGGGTAAATGATAGCTCAATGTTCTTGGAAGGCTGGGAATATAAGCAGTCGATTCATCATGCCCACATGAACACATATCTTCACATACAAATGCCTCACCTGACTTTCTGCTCCCCAACAGAGATAAATACAACACTCCACCTGTTGTATTTGTATGTATTGTGTGTATATGCTTCCTGCTGGAGCGTGTGTGGAGCTAAGCTATGTTAAGCAGTGATAACGTGTTTGTTAGTCCTCTGAGGCACAGCTTATGTTTCTTTTGAACCGATTCCGTCAGTGTTAATAAACATGGATCAAATATCATTTTCAGCCATGTACAACTCTCTTAGCACATTACTTATAACAGGTGACCTGTTCACAGTTGTGTCACATTGGCATGTGTGTGTTTCTTTATCTAGATGTGTTGGCAGTAGCATAGTCCTCCTGACTCAAGCCTTCCAAAGGAAGTTCATCATTCCAGACTTTGAGGCCTTTACCTCCCTCATAAACCATTTGTATTATAACGTACAGGCTCAGCAAGGAGGGAAAGTAAGACATTGATTTTCCTTATCGCTGTTTCTTAATCACCTTGTCTTTTAAAAACACATTTATTTACTTCTAATCTCTATATTTGTCCATGTGCGTGTTTTCTCAGGTAGCAAACTACATCCCTCAGTTGGCTAAGTTCAGTCCACACCTCTGGGGAGTTTCTCTGTGCACAGTGGATGGTCAGAGGTAAAATATACTATCTTCAAACTTTCTTTAGTCACATCTGTGTGATGATGAAAGTAACTTTTTGCAGCATCTGTTCAAACAATGTACAATTGACCACATTTTCTGACCAAAAATACACTACGTTTAAAGTTTGATGTGCTAAGGGGGTGGGGAGGATTTTTTGTTGTTGTTGAAAAAAAATGCTTTTATTCAGCAAGAATGCATTAAATTCCTTTTGAATTTTCTATTCATCAAAAAGTCCTAAAATAAAATTAATTAAATGAAAATATTGTCAACATTGATAATAAGAAAGCACCAAATCTGCATATTAGAATGATTTCTGAACGACTGGAGTAATGGCTGCTGGAAATTTAGCTGGAATAAATTACATTTTTAAATATATTAAAATAGAGCCGTTATTTTAACTTGTAGTAATATTTAACAATGTTACCGTTTTTACTGTATTTTAAATTTGTATATTTTTTTAAATATATGCAGCCTTGCCCTTGGTGAGCATGAAACTACTTTCAAAAACGTTCTTTCAAAATCAACCATTACCTTTTGAATGGTATTGTATTTCAAAATAAGTGTACAATAATTTTCTTATTATAAATATTTGTAAAATATTATGTAATTATTTTAATGTTTTGTTTCTGTCTCAACAACAATATAATTTTGACTTATTTATGTCACTCACATTACATGCTTTCTGGTTAATTCTGGATCTTGAATAATAGCAATTCTGTCATTTTTTTCTTTTCCCTCTCTCACTGTATCTTTCATTCGATCTCTTCCTCTTTACATAGGCATGCTGTAGGGGACACGAATATGCCATTTTGTCTGCAGTCATGTGTGAAGCCTCTGGAGTATGCGCTGGCCGTGCATGAGGCTGGCTCTGAGCATGTGCACAAATATGTGGGGAAAGAACCTAGTGGCCTCAAGTTCAACAAACTGTTTTTAGATGAAGAGGGTGAGAAACCATCACAATCTGTCTTATTTCTCTTTTTGTTGGTTTCACTCAAAGATAGGCCACACAAAGTGGTCTCAAACAGTATTTGGACATTTAAAGTGAAACATTGTCAGTATACTTGTATTTTATTAATCTTTCTTTTATTTTCACTGGATGAAACTCTAGAGGTTCAAAATCAATGGCATGACTCTAAATGAGTGATTTCACAGGCTCATTGTGTTCTATTGCAACATGAAGTCTGGGAACAAGAGGAAGCTGTAAAATAGTTATCAGACGTCCTTTCAGTGTAAACCTTATCAATGGATTTCCTCACCTCTGAATCTTTACTGGTGCTTTACTGAATCCTTCCCAGTCAACATGATGCTCCTTTGACATTAAGATTTGATCATTTGTAAACTTTTTTGGGGGGTTTCCCAGATAAACCTCATAATCCCATGGTGAATGCAGGAGCCATTGTAATCAGCTCTCTCATAAAGGTAAGAGGCTATTTTTGTAAATTTTTAGTGCACTGTTGATATTCATCATAATAATACCACAAGTATAAACTTAAAATGAAATTCCCACAGCCATAACACATTCATTTGTTCGTTTATTTGATTTTTTGTCCCGGCCCAGCCTTTACTTTAACCCTAAACTTGAAGAGTTACTTTAAATTAAGCAGCATCGCTGTGGTGCGTGTTATTGATATCGGAAATGATTACTGTGACAGACAAAGTGCTTTTATTGGGACAAAATTATGTTTCTGTCCTATCCTTTTGACCTGATTTTAAACAGCTGACAAGGTGTGTGTTTGTGTGTATGGTAGTAGTGGGTGGTCCAATGAGGAATCACATAATAAGGGCTGCTAGTGGTCAGGAGGTGTGTCTAAACAGCCAATCAGAAGATGTGCTGAGAAATACGCCTTTCAGTGTGTTTAAAAGGGCTGCTATGAAAGAGTTAAAGGTTTCAGTGGTTTAACTGGTATTAAAAAAAACGAACTGCATGTATAATTAAGGGACTCCTTACTTGTAGTATAAGTTTCTAATTTGACCTATGCTCTTAGTCTTAAATATGTTACACAACCTCTTGGAGCACAGACACACAGGAGTATTTTTTTAAGATGAAGACATCTAACAGCTGTGATCACATTACACTGACCTTCTGGACTCCCTCGTGGAACTGGTCACCTTAAAGAAACTAAATTAATATGAAACTAAATATGTGTACCACTTCCTGTTAGGGACTAGCGGTTCATATTCAGTCATTTGGCTTTGTGTTCTGTCATATCATTTCATGTTCACTGCCCCATGTGCAATGAAAAACATGACAGATCATGACTAAATTTGCACACACAAAAAAAATTAAATAAGATGTATTCTCATTAAAGATGCTATTTATGGTTTAATATGGTTTTACATGCATAACAAATTATATATATATGTGTATATATATACTGTTTATGGATTTTTCTAGGATGAGACGATAATGGTCTCATATCATACCACATTTTCTTTGCTGCACGTCTGTGCACACTGCCACCAAGTGTCTAAATACAGCACTGTATTACTGTTTGCAGAGGGATCTTTGGATCAATCCCAAAACAAACTGTCCCTGGAACCACTGTTAGCTATTTTTTTGCTGGCGAACAGAAACTTATATTATTTATACAATTGATTTTTAGGCCATTTGACTAAATGTGAAGAATTAGTGGACAGTGTGAATGTTGAACGTGTTGTCACATCTGACTCTTTCCTTTTGGATATTTCTGACTGTGTCTGTGTTTTGTGTCATGAAGATAAGTAGCATTAGCTATGGGTTAGCCCTCGGAAATTTCTAATGGCTTTTTGAAATGTATTTATGAGTAAAATAACCCGTTATATATAGACTAAACATATCACAAGGATGTAAGTTTATTGGCTTGATGAATGACAAAACTTGTGTAGTCCTTTAGAGGCAACTTGTTAGCAACTTACATTTTAAAGCACACAATAGTTTAAAAATTCACATTCGAGGTATAACTATGTAATTTATATTGTTGAACAATATTTGAAAGTCCTGTCAAGTAAAATTTGTATTGGCTTGACTACACTTGTGAAAAAAGTGCACTTAATTCTATTGAATGTGCACTTGTAGTATACTTCAAATCTTAAAAGTATACTTTTAAAAAACTGCATTTGCAGATATAATAATATTAATGAAATAAAAGGCCACTTAAGTGTGAGAGTGCACTTTAATGACACATTTAAGGACATTTTAAATCATTATTAAATCGAAATTAAAACTTTGTCATCATTTACACGCCCTCAAGCCCTCCAAACATGTATACGTTTCTTTCTTCTGTTGAACACAAAATAATATATTTAAAAAAATGTTGGTAACCAGACAGTTGACAGTTTTCTTTTCCTACCATGATCTTACTTATTTTCTTAATTTACTTTCTCTTTTTTCTCTCTCTATTACAGCCTGGTTCCAACAAGGCAGAGAAGTTTGACTTTGTGAGTACACTGCGACATCTCCACCATCTGAAATATCCCAGGTTTTTTAATTTTATCTCACTTGTTATAAAAATGTATTTCTGTTTGTCGGTCAGATGATGGATTATCTGAAGAAAATGACTGGCAGAGAATATGTTGGGTTCAGTAATGCCACGTGAGTTTTTAATATAACTCTTTTATTAGTATCAAATCACACTCTCCTAGAGGTGAACCTACAGTTGTTATGTAATTTGTACTGGTTATTGGTGAATGATAAAATGTTCTTGCTTTTTATAGTTTCCAGTCAGAGAAAGAGACAGGTTACAGGAACTATGCAATTGGCTATTATCTCAAAGAAAAAAAAGTGAGTGTTTTTTTGGTTATTGTCTTTTTTATAAGCCTAATGATGGGATTTGTCAGCCTTTCTCACCTGCTGCTCTGCTCTTTTTCCTGTAGTGTTTTCCCAGTGGAGTTGACATGATGGCAGCCCTTGACTTCTACTTTCAGGTAAATTAACTGTCATTCTGACACATACCAATTGTGTTTAAACGTAGAACTTGCTATTATTGCTCATACTAAACACAAAATGTTTCTCTTTTATGTTTTTATGTCTTTTTTTTTCATTTCCAGCTGTGCTCTATTGAGGTGACATGTGAGTCCGGCAGCGTCATGGCAGCCACATTAGCTAATGGAGGGATCTGTCCAATCACAGGCGAGCGTGTGCTCAGTGCCGAGGCCGTCCAAAACACTCTCAGTCTCATGCACTCCTGCGGCATGTACGACTTCTCTGGCCAGTTTGCCTTTCACGTGAGTCACACACTCACAATGAAAGCCAAAAGCCAAATGATTGCTTGCAGAATTCCTCAGTGTGATAAAGTACACAGACACAATGGACTTTACAGCTAGATGAAACTATTTCAGTTATTTACTTTAAACCTCAGCTAATTACTCAAATAAAATCACTGTTAGTAGATGGGGCCATGCTGCAAAAGACGTGAGACGCATGCGCAATGTGTGTTTACATTGAAAAACAGTGAAATGTGTAAACCGGCCCTATGTGTGTCTCTTCCTCAGGTGGGTTTGCCTGCTAAATCTGGGGTGTCTGGTGCCGTGCTGCTCGTAGTTCCTAATATTATGGGGGTAATGTGCTGGTCTCCGCCTCTTGATCGTGTCGGCAATAGCATCCGAGGCATCCACTTCTGCCAGGTACTTTTTCATGATCTCTGCTTTCATCTCTCTTTCTATATCTTTATTTTTCTCTGAGACCATTAACTTGTTTCTCTTTTAGGAGCTAGTCTCGCTGTTTAACTTCCATAATTATGACAATCTGAGACACTTTGCGAAGAAGTTAGACCCTCGCAGACAGACAGGCCACGAGAGGGTGAGACCACAGACCAAATTTGCCATTTCATTCACACTGTGCTAACAAAACAAATAGTTAATAGTTGTAAGCACTGATTATATTTAATATATTTCAGAACAAGTCTGTGGTGGATTTGATGTTTGCTGCTTACAGTGGTGATGTTTCAGCTCTCAGGAGGTAAAAATCTCTTTCTTTTTAAAAATATCCCAACATTTTTATGTGAATGGTCATGACTCATGAGCAACAATGATATATTAATTTGTTTCAGAATTGCTCTTTCTGCTGTCAATATGGAATTGACTGACTATGACATCCGTACCGCCCTACACGTGTCCTCAGCAGAAGGTAACAGGCTGAAAAATATGTTTTATGTGTCTCCACTACCATTAAAAAGTTTAGGGTCAGTAAGAATTTTTGACATTAATACTTTTATTCAGCAAGGGTGCATTAAATTGATCACAGGTGAAGTGACTTTAAAGTCCCCATGAACCGGAAGTTGCAAACGACTTTTCTCCAGTGTTGTGACGTATTTCCGAGAGAAACGGAATACTAAATGAGGCAAAATAGTGGGCGTGGCTTTTTTTCCAACTAGCACGTGGTTAGATCTAGAAAAGTAGGTGTTTTCATTCCCCCTGTCTACTGTCAGTTGGAGGGGCGTGGTTACGGATGTTAAGCAGACACCCAAACCGTCAAACCTACGTCATCAGGGAAGATCCTCCAATGCAGAGGGGAGGGGAAATTTCAGATTTTGATTAAAGATTACGAAGCCAAAACATTTTTTTTGTGTGGATTGACTTGCATGGATGAATTGTTCACCACAAAACGATCAATTTAGGCAAACAAAGTAAGTATGGTCAATTTTGAATTCATGGGGACTTTAAATAACTGCTGTTCTTATTCATCAATAAATCCTGAAAAATATGTATCACAAAAATATAAAGCAGCACAACTGTTTTCAACATTGATAATAATAAGAAATAAGCACCAAGTCAACATATTTAAATGATTTTTGAAGTATCATAAATGCAGCCTTAGTGAGCATAAGAGACGTATTTCATAAAATCAACTTCAGCTTTCGATTGAGTTATTTCTAGTCTAACCAGCAACAAATGCATTAATTTTTTACCGTCCCAATCCAAATCACATTCATATGTGGTTGATATATAATGAGTGAATGCATGATCTAAAATACAGTAATGCCTCAAATGCTTATTTTGTCTCATGTGCCTCATGATTTGATGTCATAATGGAGGTAAAAAAAATTCTGTCAGTTGTTGTCTTTTGGCATCGTTCTGATGCTCAAGTCATTATTTAATTCATTACTACTATCATCACTAACAGCGTGAACAGTGAATCCTAAAGTTTGAATTGTGAAATCTGAATTGGGTGTAAATGAAAAACTAATTCATGCATTTATTAATAGGTTCCTAAAACTCTGATTTCAGGGCACTTAGATGCGGTCAAGTTTTTAACAGAGACCTGCAAAGTCAACCCCAATGCAAAGGACAGGTAAGGCAAAACTCACCTCCTGTAAGGGATCCAAATGAAAAGACACAGAAACATGACAATGACATGAAACGTGACCAAGACAAGACCAAATCGTGACAGATCCCCCCCTCTATGGGTGGCTCCAGACACCCAAACAAAAGAAAAAACGTTCAAGGAGGGTGGTGGAGCAGAGGCGGTCTTGGGGGAGGGAAGGTGGGCCTGGGCAGGCCCGTGCAGATGGACAGGTCTGGTTCGTGGCATGGCGTGGGCGGACCTGGGCTGTGGCATGGCGTGGGCGGACCTGGGTCGTGGCATGGCGTGGGCGGACCTGGGTCGTGGCATGGCGTGGGCGGACCTGGGTCGTGGCATGGCGTGGGCAGACCTGGGTCGTGGCATGGCGTGGGCGGACCTGGGTCGTGGCATGGCGTGGGCGGACCTGGGTCGTGGCATGGCGTGGGCGGACCTGGGTCGTGGCATGGCGTGGGCGGACCTGGGCCATGGAGCCAGGGCGGCACCGGCAGTGCAAGAAGCCAGGGCGGCACGGCCTCCATAGTCCTATCAAGAGACCTACTGGCATGAACAGTTTCTGACATAGTGGCGTATAAAGCATAGTCAATATATTGCTCAAGGGACCAGTTGATCTTTCCCCAGGTAGCCTTGACCAAATGGGTTTGCTTAATCCATGGCGAAAAATGTCTTTTAACACATCGTCATTGAAGTCCACCAGATGAGAGAGTTCACAAAATTCCTGGACATAATAGTCCAAGTGACGATTCCCCTGGCATAAACACAGGAGGGCAACTGCTGGGTTCACGGTCGGTCAAGTTTTCTGTAACGGATTCACTGGAGGCAAGTTGTAGAGAGAACCCAAATGCAGTTTATTACAAACAAAAGCAAACATTAAACAAAAGCATAGCTTTGCGTGGCATGAACTTAAAGCAAAACACAAAGTGGACATGGACATAAAGCTTACCAAACAATGGTTTACAGGGAAGCAAATGAAAAGACACAGAAACATGACAATGACATGAAACGTGACCAAGACAAGACCAAATCGTGACACCTTTTTGTGGTCTGTTTTTGTTTCATTGATTTAAAATGCATGCCAATCTGTTCTTCAGATGGGGGAACTCACCTCTCGATGACGCTATGCAGTTTGGGCACAAAGCAGTGGTCAAGGTACTACAGGAGTACCAGAGCATTTACACACACACACTAATGCCAGAGGATCTCAGCGCTGACACGTTTCCCGATTCCACCATTGACGCAGAGGAACTGAAGAGCATGGAGACACTGAATGGTTTAGTTTGAGTGAGAACTACCACGGGAAATGCCAAACCGTAGAGCAGGTGTTACAGAGATAGTGCTTCAAACCAAAGCTTTGCTGTATGTAGACCTCGGCTAGCTTCTACTGATGGTTTAAGATAGTCATTACTGTAGTTTCTCAGACCTCCATTCAGTCTACTGTGGGATTATGAAACTACCAGGTAATTTCTGGTATGGCTCCTCAAAGACAGTTTGGTTTATTCTTGGACCAATTTAGAAATGCTGAGGCTTCCTAGTTTATCCTTGCAGAATAATTTTTATGTAAAAGCCTCAACTCAAAGTAAGCCTTAGGAACTAGGCCAGGGGCCGGATTCACGAAACATTCTTAGGATTAAAATTCTTTAACTGCTATTTTCTTCCTGGTTTCTGACTTAAATTAAAAATTATAAATATTTTGTATTCCAAAAATACTTGAGAACAATTTTACAAAAAAAAGATAATAGCATTCTTAAGACAAACCTTAAGAATTCATATTCTTAAAAATACTTATAACTTCTTAAAGTTAGGATAAGCTCCAACTTAAATCCCTGAAGATATGGGGTTTAATGAATTTGAGTTGTTTAAAATATCTAGCATTTCAACACAACACTAGCTTGAACTTTTCAAAAAAATGCACAGACACATAAATGCACATCTTTTGAACTTCGAATTTATCTTTACTTATCTTAACTTCTTTCTTAAGAAGATTTTTGTGACTCTGGCCTGTTACTAAGTACAAGGTTAGTGTAAATTTAGCAGGCTGTCTATCAAGACAAACATGCACATTAAAAAGTAGTTTATTTATAAAAAAAAACATACTGGAAATGTCATTACATCATATTGCCGTGTGTTAAGAGGTTAGCCAGCACTCTTCATAATGTGAACTGTTGCCCAGTTTCTGTGTCATTTTAAGTTATTAATAATTTTTGGCTAAACATTTTGAGCAGGTATTTGTATATTTGTACTATTCTTAAGATGTTGGATTTTTGTATGTTTGTTAATAGACATTTTCGTAAGGTATTTAATGTAATTTAATGTTGTTTTAATGTAGTGCACAAAAGCTTTAACTGAACCCTCTGTGGACTTTGCACACAAGAAATAAATGGTATTTAAAACTTGGTACATGGACAAACTTTATTGCTAGATACAAAACTGGAAGTTTTGAAAAAAAAAATTAGGTTCAGATAGTTATAGAAGAGCGTTTGTTCCGAATGAAAGTGAAAAGTGTGACATGGACAGAATCAGATGACATGACACAAAGTATAGAATAACACTAGTGAATGGTGTCTTTATTGAAAAACCTCTCAACACTACTAAAGCACAGACGCAAAATTAAAAATGACTAAGGATATCAAGTATTCATATGTGTATGTACGGATTCATCAATTCATCAGCATTATATAACAAACAGTAGAGTTTGGGGATATTGTCACCAGCTGAACGGACAAATCTTTATTTAATGGCAGTAAAAAAAAAAACAGCTGTTTTCCCACTGAATGTCTATTCATAAGGCCCCTACTTCCTCTTCTCTATCCATTAAGAGGCATGTAACATCAATGTGTGAATAATGAACAAGTCACTGAAGCCCTGGTGGAATCTCCAGTCCAGAGTGTGAGAGTAACTCCCCATCCCAGAGTGCAAAAGCAGGACAGATGGGCGAGCGGAACTGTGTTCTTATCGTATACACCACTTCAGCTTTCTGGGTGTCCACCAGACTGAACCGTCCCGCCTTGTAGTCTAGCAAGAGCCCGACCCGATCAGGTTTCCCCACCAATGGCACCGGGACCTGCTTACCGGTGGTCATGGCAAACCACTTCCTCTGGACAAATGCGAACACCCAGGAACTAGAATTCGTGCCCACACATTCGTCACGTGATGTCAACACCTCGGCCACTCCCACACGGAATTCTTGGGACCTTTTAACTGTGATCTCCCAGTAGTGCTGTCCAGAATCAATGTGGGTGTCAGCGAGAACCACAGCCCAGTCTCGAAACCGGAGAGGGGTATCCTGCACGAGGGAGGGGTCCACACCTAGCATTCGATAGATCACACCTGTGTCCTTCTTAAAAAGGTCCAGGCTGCTGTGGGCTGTCCGCTCATCAAGCTTAAACTGCAAATCTATAGAGACATAAATAATCTTATATATATATATATATACACACACACACAAATAATAAAGAATAAAAGAAAAACGATGACTCTTTCAAGTACTGATATGAAAGACCATAATGTTCCCGTTGTCAGATTATCTTGATCACGATGATAATGTGGCCGCATCACACTGAAGTAACAGGGACATAATGTAAGACATTTGCACTGTTTTACACAAAGACCCGCGTAAATATCGCATTACTATCACGAACATTTTATAATTAGCTCGTGCCAATCTACTGGAATCTCCGCTGAGACACGTGACTATTGCCCACGTCAACCACAGAATTTTTCTTTTACCGTTTATGCAACAGAACTGATATCTATGTTGTGTAATGCATTCCACTACTGATAATTAATAAAAAAAGGAAATGTTTCACGTGTAATTATTATAACCAGAAGTATGACCTCCGGGTTTGACTGGACTCCACACTGAGGTGCGTGGAAAGCATTGCATTTACTCACTGTTGCCTGCACTGGCAGTAATATACCATCTCCGCGCTGTGAAGGTTTTCCCACGGCCGTGACCGAGCGCAGTCCCCAAAGATGCAGTCAAACGGCAAAAGAGTACCATGCTCGAGGACATCGCCATGTTGTCCCATTTGTAGTGCGCTTTACCTCTGTTTCCGTCGCAAGGTTGCGCTGTCCAAATGCTTGAGCGCTGCTGCCCCCTACTGTAAAACATGCACATACACACACGCACACACGAGGCTACTTGTGAGGACCTCCATAGACGTAATGGGTTTTATACTTTATAAACATAAACAGTATATTATATCCCCTTACACCGTGTCCTAACCAGCGATGCGATTAAGATTCCAGCGACAAACAATTTTTCTGTTCACACTAGACGCAAACCCACAGCCAACCAGAACAGCTTGTGGGCGGAGTCTCGCGGCAAGTGCACAGCAATCTTGACGGCAAGATAAGGCTTCATAATCAAATTCACGAATATTACACCATTTAAACATAATTAAAAATACATAGGCTACTGAGTTACTAAAACAATCTTTATCAAATAATACACTTGTTTGTTCACAGTTTGAACGTTCTTGTTTCAATTTGTTTAATTTCAAGATTGATGAATTATCCATTGTTGCTTTAACAGCTACAAAGCTGGGTGGGAGCACTAAATGAAATTCAAAGAAACATTGCATGCTTTTAACATTAAATAAAGCACATAAACAGTACCTGAGAGTATCGTTGTTGCTACACTCTGTGTCTGTTGTTCCAGCCGCGACGTCGCAGAAATAGAAACCTTTTCAGAAGCATTTTTAAATTTTCAAAAAACGCCATTTAGTATGATTTAGGGTAGAGTGATAAAACATGAGTGGCCTGGCAGTCAAACATACATGAGTAATGTATGTAGGCCTAGCACATTAATAGTAGTGTAGTTCAAATCCATGTAATTTGAACTCTTTATTTATTATTCACTAATAAAAGTATAGGGACTGATTTACAACAGGGTAATTTAATGTAAAATGGGTTGTGTGATGAATGTCTGGACACAATAAATAAAAGAAAATAAGAAATACCAGAATTATTCAGCTATTATTCAATATTTGTTCTGTTTGGCACTAAAATGATATATATATATAAAAAAACAATCTTATTCAATGTTATGATGGTGTCAAAACTCTATTCACTACCAAACAGCAATATTAATAATACACATTAAAATAAATACACAGAAAACAAAAAACACACTTTATACTTTTCCTTTTCTCATTTCTTGTTGCCATAAATAATTTACATTTTAAAAAAGTTTAAATATAAGAAACTATCAAACACTACTAATACTGTCTCAGTATTCGAGTGTATCAAAGGGTTTCAAACTCACCCAGAGACTAACTTACAATTCATACAATAGAAAGGATGTGAACTTTATCATATGTTCATTCAGAGCCCTATGAGGATGAAGTCATTTGGCATGTCTGTTGTACATGAGAACCGTAATGGACAATCTGATTGTGAATCGCAGAATATGTGCTTTAGTGGAAAAGCATTAGCATTAGTTGATTTTCCAGATGGGAATGGCAAAAAAACTGTCAGGCTGAATAGATGCAAAACTTGATTTGAGCAATTTGACATTAGAGCTTCTGAAAAAAAATCAATGAGAATATATATGTTCTTTTCACACAAACAAGTAATTATCCTAAACCATCAAGCAAAACCTACTACAACTATAAGATTTATTAGTCAGTCATGTCAAAATCATTAATAATGGCTATGAATAATTCAATATTCACACTTATTGTGGATTGCTGTGTTAGCTTAGAAAACTTCAGAACATCCTGGTACTTGTAGAGGTCTGGTCATGTCAAATCAATATTAACTATATATTATTAACTGTATACAGCAGTTTTTCCTGGATTTGAGGACTGGTCTGCAGACACTCAAGCAATGCAGTCACTTTCATCCAGAGTTCACAGTGATGTCATTAACGGCCACGACTCCTGTAAGCTCGTATAAAATATCCAATCACAGTTATTGCTATCCTCTCCCAATCTCTCTTCGTCTATGTAGGTCTAAGTGTTTATAGAATAAGGCGATACAAGACCCAAAGGCCGAAAGTCAACCAGTGGCTTGTCCAGCTGAGCTGCATCCATTTCTGAATGGTGTGGCTGGCCATGCCATTCTGCAGACAAAAGAAACATATTTTAAACAAATATGAATAATAACCTGCACAGAAGTTCAGGAGAAGTGGCTTGTACCTCATCAGAATCCATGTCATCTGTACTGGAGCCAAAAATAGAGCCCAGGTATGTAAAATGTAGCACTGCTAACATGCTAAATGTCCCATTAATTAAATATACCCACAATTCCTAGAGAAAAAAATATGAAATATAAAAAAGTTAAAATTTTAAAGACATAAACTCCAACATAAGTTTTTACTTGACAAAATGTTTATTATTTCAAATTATAACTCTTTTTTGTGGCTTTTTACGTTTTCTTTTTTTAAAAGATATTCACACAAGTGCTTAAATAGCCATAATGACATATACAACACCTTTTTATGTCTGTGTTTGCAGTCAGATAGGCATCTCTTGGAGAGGACGCATGCATTTAAAATGATTGACAATCTTTTTCTAAGCACTGAAACACAGAATGAAGGCACAGTCCGTTAAATACACAACCAAAATCCAAGATGAAAAACAACCAATAGTGTGAAGAACACTTAGAACATTAGAACATTAGAACATTAGAACATTTTAAATTAGAACATTAAAAACATTTTATAAACTGATTAAAACATTTTATAATGTTTTTAATTATTGCAACAACTGAAAACAGTGACATGAGCAATAATAAATGTCTATAATTAACTATACCTAAACAGATACTCACCGTGTTCAATATATGTTATGAAGCCTAGTGTAAATAATACTGCCACAATGTGGAAACTTAGACCCTGTATGCACAGAAATACAGCATTGCATTTGTTGTACTCTTGAGAAAGAATGCAATAAAGCAAGTTAAAAATAGCAAGCTTTAGCAAATTACAAATTAAAAATAGGCCAAAACGCACTCACGTGTAGCAGAGCGCTCGCTGTGTATGTCAAGATAATGGCTGTGAAGCTCTCATATCTGAGAGCCTTCTTAAACACATCTAAAAAAAAAAGAGGAGAAATGAGACTTACCCATACTTGGAGGTATTAAAAATATAACAAATGCTTTAAATAAAAGCTGGTCATTCTGTTCATTCAAGTCTTTTGGGAGATAGTAGTCTTTTCAGAGTGCAGTAGAACCAATACAAAAATGTTAGGGAAGCCTTGACAAATGGAAAGAAAGAAAAAACACGTACAGATGTTGAGCCAGCGGGACATGGGCAGGTTCCAGGAAGTGACCACTTCAACCATAGACCTGGGAAACTCAACATTAAGTGGCTTTGCTATTGTCATGTCCCTGAAACGACAGAAATGGAATGACAAAAAGAGAAACTGAGAGAAAGAAAGAAAGGAAGAGCATGAAATATTGATCAATTAAAAGTAAATGGCAATTATGATCTTTAAGTAAAAATGAATCATTGCAATGTCAGAAATAAACTTTATTATATTTTTATTGAAGCTAGGGTAGGCAATGCTTTTCATAAACACTTTTTGTTATATTGGTTATAACTCTCCTCACATCCTGATAGCAATGAAAAATAGAAGTGGTGTAAATATTAAAAAACTGCATATCTTCTGTGGAAGTCTCAGGACCAGAAAATATTCGGCCAATCATTGCATTCAGTCCAAATGGATAGGATTTATTAATAGGATATATAATAGGATATATTAGGATATATTAATTAAAAATATCTTGTCATCATATGTTGCTAGCCTCTCTGAAATTGCCTACCCCAGCTTTAATGGAATAATAATTGTACTATTATTATTATTAGTAGTAATAATAATATTTTATTAACAATATTTGCCTTTATAATTTTTTATTTTTTAATAAAATAAAACAAAATAATTCATAAAAAATAATCAGACAGTAAGTACATCTTATGGCAACTGTAATCAGTGTGTCTTGAGAGCCACTGAAACCATACTAAACAACATCAAGCCTATTTAGATTAAATTACTGTGGATATTTCTGACACTCATTGGTATTATGTGAACCTGCATAATTTATACAAACCACTTAAGATTGTCCTTCTCTTCTGTGAACCCAGCACCTGCCAGTGTGGTTGTCGTCTCACCAAGGTAACTTACAAAGTAATTACTGAAATGGAAGGACAGGCTGTTCTCATAGGCCTGTAGCCACCTGATGAGGAGAATCACAAAGCTGAAGGTTATCACAGATCAGAGAGAAAACCACATGCAGAGACTGTTGAGTTTTAACATTAAGGGCTTGTGCATTTCTTACCTTTTAATAGAGCCTCTGCATCGGAATATAAAATGAAATTCATTATTAAAACACAATCCAAAATGCCTAGTTTATTATTTTTAAGTAAATTTCGCTGATGTATGCATGTTTTATGCTTATATTAATTTGTCTTTATTCCGCATGATCAAATTGTATACATGTATTAATAATATAAATAGGACAATACCTCATCTTTCGCTTCTTGCTAAGGAAAAATATGAAAACAGATCAGTCAAACATTAAAAACCTTCACTGAGCCACATAGCAACACAAAAATTAACATTAACATGATTAACGTTTGATATTAGAAGAATCCATCCATAGTTTACACCTTATTGCTCTCTGAATAAACTATACAGTATTCCTCAACTCAAATTTATACTCACTTGCGGAGAAGCTTGTCTCCAAAGACTGGGATGAAATAGGGAAAGAGATAGGGAGCAATGCAGTTGGAAATGACCAGACAGATCTGGCTCTTTACACAGCTGAAGATTGACTTCATAAACCAGGAAGCACTCTGTGAAAAAGATCAGATAGATGCTCTAAAGTGCTGATGGAAAGCTCTTATACATCTTAAATTTAATTCTAATACATCTTTAATTCTAAATTGCATTAGAACGAAAGCTGGCAAATTTGAGACTCACAAGTTTTCGACTCTCTACTGCATCCATGTAGCTATTGAAACTGATCCAAGGCCCAAAGATGACGGTCCCCACAAAGTAAATGTAGCCCATGAACTCCACTGGGGAGGGAACTTTCTCCACTATGCCTTTGTCCAAGTCAAAGGCAAGAGAAACTGCCTTCATGGCCACTACCATCTGGGAACCTGGATGACCACAACAACAATTTCATTTTAAATTTAGTCAAAATTCAGTACAGTGAATATCTACCATCCTTGTCTAATAGTCACTGTTGTCAGATAACAAAACAACAACAAAAATACTGACCTCTCATTTTATGCCAGGTTGTTGTATCCATCATATGCAACTCTCTGAAACAGAAAGAACTGAATCTTACCACTGTATCTCTAACTCTGGGGAAAATATATATATATATATATATATATGTGTATATTAGTTTTGGTCAGGATTATTGGCACCCATGGTAGATAAGATAAAAAAAATGGCTGTAAAAAATAAATGTGCATTGTTTATCCTTTTGGTCTTTCATTTAAAAAAAATCTAACATAATCATTGAAGTAAAAGAATTGAAAGTGGGGGGAAAATCACATTGTGAAATAAATGTTTTTCTCCAAAACACGTTGGCCACAATTATTGGCACCAATGATTTTTTATGAGTAAAATATCTCTGAAGTATATTCCCATTAATATTTACATTTCTTAGCACACCAAGGTGATTAGGAACATGAAATTGTCTTGCTATGACTTCTTGTTTCACAGAAGTATAAATATGAGGAAATACAAAAGCCAAATTCCCTTAATCATCCATCACAATGAGTAAAACCAAAGAATATAGTTCTGATGTGCTGCAAAAGATTGTTAAACTTCACAAATAGAAAGTGGTAAGAAAACCATCAGGTCAATAATTTAGGAGTTCCAATAAACTTAAGATGTCACAAATCATGAAAGAGGACATGGACATGTGTCTGTATATTGTCTTAATGGATGGTGAGGTGGAAAGTTTGAGTGGCCAAAGACTCTCCGAGGATTACAGATGGAGAATTGCATGAGTTTAGGTGGGTCTTGGGGTCAGAAAGCTTAAAAAAATCAAACAACCTCTACATCACCACATGTTGTTTGCAAGGGTTTCAAGAAAAATCCTCCTCGCTCATCCAAAAACACACTCCAACATATTTAGTTGTCAGACACGACTGGAAATTCAAAAGAGACTGGATTCTAAGGTCAGATGAAACTAAAAAAATAGCTTTTTGACAGCAAACCCACCAGATGGGTTTGGTGCAAACAGGGATAAAAAAGTACCCCATGTCCACGGTTAAATATACTGCTGTATCTTTAATGTTGTGGGCCTATTTTTTGCTGGAGGTCCTGGAATTCTTGTTCAGATACCATGGATTCTAGCAAGTACCAACAGAAAAAAAAATCTAAACCTGACTGACTCTACTAGAAATCTTATAATGGCCCATGGTTGGATCTTCCATCAGGACAACGATACAAAACAAAAATGTGTCACGGAGCACAAAATGAAGCTTCTGCCATGACCATCCCAGTCCCCTGACCTGAACCCTATAGAAAATGATTGGGGTGACCTGAAGAGAAGAAGCACCAACATGGAGCTGGGAATCTGAAGGATCTGGAGAAATTCTGTGCGGAGGAATTATCTCTGATCTCTTGTCAAACTCTTGTCCAAACTCATAAAGCATTAGGAGAAAACTCAGAGCTGTTATCTTGGCAAAAGTAGGTTGAAAAAAGTATTTAATAAAAGGGTGCCAATAACTATGGCCAACATGTTTGTGAGAAAAACATTTATTTCATAATGTTTTATATATATTATATATATATATTTCATTAATATTTTTTTTTATCTCAATATTTAGTGTTCCAATCCTTCAGCCTAATTATTCATCTCCTCATCTTAACTATTTCCACTGTAATCAGATATACAGTACACGTTGACCACATTGTAAATACTATGTATAAAAATTACGAAACAGAAGAGTGTGAGAGGAGGACATACCCCAGAAGAAGGTAGATGAGGATAGTGATGGACAGGAAGGGTCCGCGGCTGCTTGAATGACGACACAGGACGAGGATGAGGTAGCAGAGGAGGCTGAGAAGCACCACCCAAACCATGTGCAGCTCGAAGAACAGGTAGAGAGTGTAAAAACCGCCTGCCACCGTACTCAGGTGTTTCAAGACAGAGGGCAGACCTGAGAGAGAGGAAACAGCTTTAAAAAAATTTTTTTTTAACACAATATCATTTAATTACATGTTTTTAAATATGACAATTCTTTCCATGGAACACAAAATAAGTTATTTATAGTAAAGTGTTTTATCGCACAATGAAAGTGAATGGGATCGCAGCTGTCAAGCAAGATACAAAGCTATCATATGGCTTCAAAAGACTTGAGATATGGTACATTGTACATTACCTACTTTTATAGTGAATTATAGCATTTTTGGTGCTTAAAAAACATCTGGCCACTATTCTTCTTCCTTAAATATACAAGTGGCAAGGAAGAGTGAAAGTTATACAGGTACATGTTTGGATTGACATGAGGGACTATTCTTTTAAGATTACAATACATGTTATGTGTTGTATCAACCCTCTTACCCAATCTCCACAGCAGCCTACATACTAGGCAGATGAGTAACAGCTGCCATACTTGTTCTAGACCCTGCTGGACAGTTGGAAGCAAGCAACCGAATCCCAGTTCCTGGAAGAACTCCTGTCTGCTTAGAGCTCCCATTGCTAGACTCTGAGAAAATAATAATAAAATTTGAGTTTGTACCATAAATAATAAGATCAATAATGTCCTGGTATTTGGTATGAGTAATGACAGATGCTTTAAGCTTCAAAGGTAAAGCTAAGATCAAGGCTGAATTGAGGTCAGAACATGGTGTTTGTAAAATGAATCTCGGCTAATACTGAATCCAATGCACCTATATGATTGCAACAGCTTTTAGAAATAGATTTTATATATATATATGTATATATATATATATATATATATATATATATATATATATATATATATATATATATATATATATATATATATATATATAATTCCATTATAGAAATCTATTCTCATCAGGATTGGGGAAAAACCTTGTTGGTATTCTGCATATATGTGTTATTATGACACCCAAATGTTATGCCATGCAACATCCAAATAATCTTACCTCTGCAAGATGTTAAATACCCTTACACCGCAGTGCAACCAGACCGGACGTACGAGATACAAGCTATTTGTAAAATCGACATCAGGTGTTATATCCTTTAAATGGAAATGATAACAGCTAAAAATGTACAATTCGTTACAGAGCGCGAGAACGGAGGAGGAGGATGAGCACTTCACCCACTATCAACTCAGACAGCGATGAACCGCAATAGGAATACGTCTGTGGGTCCCTAAAATGTCAAGTTTTGTATACATTCTCATATATTACATTACATTTCGCATAAAGATGTATTTTTTTTTCGCCTGGGTTCTAATCTACATATTGAGAATTGTGTTGCGCTTCTTACAGCACAATCGGTCCAGATGATGCTGGCAATGCCCCTGATGTGGTTGATGGCTGATTCCCATTGATGCTGTCCGTCGTTCATGATTACAGCGTCCCAAAGGGGCCCGACGACCAATCATCTTTCTGCGCATCTGTGGCTGAACCAATTAGAACGGAAAGGCGGGGCTTTGATAGCGTGCGTGTTGAAATCATGTATTCAACATATATGGTGATATAATACTTAGTATAAGTAATACTTTGCTACTTAGTATTGGTTTCAAATTTGCTATATTAAAATATACATTTAAACGTTATACATTATTTATGGCAAAATATAGGCCTATTACGTTGTCTGTTGTTTTGTGACAGTTCCAATTATAAAAATGGCAATTTAATAATTAAATGCACAACTTATCAGCCTACATATATTTGTGTATAAATAGCCTGTTTATATTGGTACTTTTATTTTGAAAAGGGTAAAGTTGGTGAGGCGGAAGTAATTAATTAAATATTACAACCGGATTTTTTTTTGTGAAGCCGTTAGTGAAAATTATCTTAACAAGCCGGGGTTTTTTAAGTTTGTTGAAATATTTTTTTCTAAATAGAAACGTTAAGGCAGCAGGCAGCTAATTACTGTTGGCCGTACCGAAAGCGACAGTATCTGTCAGACACCCTGCATTACCAAAAAATCACCACAGTGGTAGTCTGTGAGATGTAGAACAATAATCTGGTGGAATTTGCAGAAAACAATTTGATTTCATTTATTTTATTATGAATATTATTTTAAAAGTCTGCCGACACCAAGCGCATACACCTTGAGTCTACCACGCAACCTCGTGTAGACGCGCAATTTATTTTTAAGCGTAGATGGCGTGACCGCGCTTTTCTGAAGCACAGATGGCGTGACCGCAGTATACATTCAGTGGGTTGGCAGCTTGCAGAAGGTTTGGAATTGAAGTTGAGATTTAAGAAAAGCACGCTATTCATAATTAATTAAATTAGCAGCTACAAGTTGTATGATGGCAGGGCTGCTCTCTACGCAATATAATTCCGCACGGAGTAAATTACACCTGTTAAGAAACAACCCTGCCCTGTCAGTTCTAACGAGCACTCAACGTAAATACAGCAGCAAGGATGGAGCTGGGATTGAGTATTTACACAAAAGTGTCGTCCCGACCATGCACTACCAGAAGAGTTTACCAAGGTAAGAGAATTACATAAAATTACATATAACCCACGTCAGAGAATTCATTTCTGTGACGCTGTGCTTTGATATTGTGTCTTTGATGTTGAATCGGATTTAAGTTGGAAATACTATAAGTAAATCGTTTGTATATGACAGTTTTAAGTCATATTAAAGAATATGGGTGAAAGTGCAAAGTCTACGCAACGGGATGGGGACACGGTGTTACACGTAAATACGCCCCCCTTGCCTCAATTTACGTTCCCTCAGCATTGGTCCGTGTTACATTGTAGAGGTAGAATTGCATTTGTTAATAATTAATTCAATTTAATTGAATGAAATGTCCTTGAAATGTCCTACACTACAGTTTAAAAGTTTGTGGTTTGTAATATTTTTAAAAAATATGTCTCTTATGCTCCAAGGCTACATCTATTTAACTAAATTATTTTTATAATTTAAATGTATTTTTTGTTTTAATTATTATTTTACTATATTTAAAAATGTAAATAATTAATGTGATGGAAAAGCTTAATTTACAGTAGCCATTACTTCCTTCAGAAATCATTCTAACAGGCTGATTTGGTGCTCAAGAAACATTTCTTATTGTTACGGCCGCAACCGTAACACAAGTGAAGACATTACAACACAACTCGTTCTATAGGGGATTTATTACAAAAAAATAAGGTCCGAATATAAATATTTTGTACTGTGTAAAAGTCTTTACTTTGATCAGTTTAATGCAACTGCAATGAATAAAAGTAATAATTTCTTTAAAAAAATCGTACAGACCCCAAACTTTTGAATGGTAGTGTACATCAACAAAACATTGTTAAAATCAGAATTTAAATAAAAGTAGTAAATGATTATATCAAGTAAAAGATCTCACAATAAAATACCTTCAAAATGATCTGAAATGCAGTAAAACAATACAAAAGATTTAAGTAGTACATTACAAAATATTGTACAAAACCGACAAATACATAAAACTTTCAATGAATTTGTTTTCCAAAATAAATTGTACATGATATTTACAGGTTACCAGTCCCAAAATTGGAGGATACTATACAGAGATATTTGGCAGCTCAAAGGCCCCTGCTGAATGATGAACAGTACAGGTAATATGCCAAGAGTAGCTATATTATCAACTCATTCATTTCAAATCTGAATTCATTTGAATTGTGATATTTTTCTGCCTATTTCTGTTCCCTTGAAATCCAACAGTAATACAGAGAAAGTAGCTCACGATTTCCAGAGCGGTGCAGGCAAGCAGTTGCATGAGGAACTTGTGGCCTTAGACAAGAACAACAAGCACACCAGCTATATATCAGGTGGGATATATCTCTCTCTCTCTCTCTCTCTCTCTCTCTCTCTCTCTCTCTCTCTCTCTCTATATATATATATATATATATATATCACATGATAACAATTGAATTTTGTTTTAATTTTAACCTCAATACAATGCATCAATGAATTTCTCCTTTGTACTTTGCAGCTCCATGGTTTGACATGTACTTGTCTGCTCGGGAGTCTGTTGTGCTCAACTTTAACCCCTTCATGTCCTTTAACCCTGACCCCAAACCCGAGTACAACAACCAGCTTGTGCGGGCCACCAACATGGTGTGCTCAGCCGTCCGGTTCATGAAGACCCTTCGTGCTGGTTTGCTCGAGCCGGAGGTGTTTCACCTCAACCCCGCCAAAAGTGACACAGATAGTTTCAAGAGGCTGATCCGATGGGTTCCCCCCTCAATCTCATGGTTTGGAGCCTACATGGTGAACGCCTATCCTCTGGATATGTCCCAGTACTTCCGCCTCTTCAACTCCACACGTATACCCAAGTACAAGCGCGATGAGCTCCTCACAGAAGACAAGGGCCGCCACTTGCTCGTAATTAGACGAGGCAACCTGTATGTGTTTGATGCGCTGGATTGGGATGGCAACCTGATAATGCCTGCTGAGGTTCATGCTCACCTGAAATACATCTTGACAGACCCCACAGAAGCTCCTTCATTCCCATTGGGTGTTCTAACCAGTGAGAATAGAGACACCTGGGCAGGCTTAAGACAAAAACTGCTGGATGCTGGAAATGGCGAAGCTCTGCAGTTAGTAGACACCGCTTTGTTTTGCCTCTGCCTGGATGAGGAGGTGATGAGGGACCATATTCACATCTCTCACAACATGCTTCATGGAGACGGCTGCAACCGCTGGTATGACAAGTCCTTCAGTATCATTTTGGCTAAGGACGGACAGGCGGCCATCAATTTTGAGCATTCTTGGGGTGATGGCGTGGCCGTTCTCCGCTTCCAGAATGAAGTCTTCAAAGACACCACGGAAAAGCCACTGGTTGGCCCTGGCTCCCAACCCGCATCCGTGGACTCTGCCTCTGCAGTTCGCCGAATTGGGTTCAAACTTGATGAAGAGTTAAAAGCTGGAATTACAAAAGCCAAAGAGAACTTCCACGCCGCCGTGTCAAAGCTCACCATCGACGCCATGGAGTTCAAGAAAGGTGGAAAGGAGCAACTTAAGAAGAAGAAGCTGAGCCCGGATGCCATCTCCCAGCTTGCTTTCCAGATGGGCTTCCTACGCCAGCATGGCCAGACTGTCGCCACATACGAGTCCTGTAGCACCGCTGCCTTTAAACACGGCCGCACAGAAACCATCCGTCCCGCTAGCATCCACACAAAGCGCTGTGCCAAGGCCTTCGTCCAGCAGCCCGGACAGCACACAGTGGAGCAGTTACAGGGGCTGTTGAGTGAATGCTCCAAATACCACGGTCAACTCACTAAAGAGGCGGCCATGGGTGAGGGCAGCAATTCCACAACCTTTCAGTCATATTCACGTGGTGTCTTCTTGTGATTTTTAGGAGACAAAAACTGATTTATTTGTTAGCAAGACATGGTTATTTTAACCAGTATTGAGTATGTTAAAGGGATGAAAATGAAATGTTCTGTCATCATTTACTCGCTATCTTGTCATTGCAAACCTGTCTGACTCTTTCTGTTTCTCTGGAACACAAAAGAAGGTTTTTTTTTGTCCATATAATGAAAGTTATTGTGATTCAAAACAACATTAGACCCCATTGATTTCCATTGTATGGACAATTTTTTTTTATTTATTTTTTTTTTTTTATATATCTTCTTTTGAATTCCACAGTCACAGGTTTGGAACAACATGATGGTGAGTAAAAGGGATGAAGCATCAAAATTAGATCTTCAGGTCACTCTCAGCATATTTCATCATTGTCATTGTTTCTTCTTTGTGTATTTTCATCTAGGTCAAGGGTTTGATCGCCATCTTTTCGCCATGCGCTACCTGGCTAATTTGAAAGGAATGGCACTGCCCAGTCTGTACCAGGATCCTGCATATGCCGCCATAAACCACAACATCCTGTCCACCAGTACTCTCACCAGCCCAGCGGTCAGTCTGGGCGGGTTTGCTCCTGTGGTGCCTGATGGTTTTGGAGTGGGCTATGGTGTCCATGATGAATGGATCGGATGCAATGTGTCCAGCTACCCTGACAGAAATGTTCATGAGTTCCTTAAGTGCGTTCACAAGTCCTTGGAAGACATTTTTACAGTCCTTGATGGAAAATCCATTCATTGAAAGCGCACTTAATATTTTGAAGTTTATTAAAGCACTTAACGTATGGGCTAGTCTGAATGTAGTGCATTTATGTTTTACTTTTATTAGATAAGGTCTCAATGTTATTAGGTCTGTAGGTTTAAGGTAGAACTAATAAGCTTTGCACAAACGTGACTGCTTGATTTTAAACTCATACTAGAGTGATTGATCTAGAGAACTGATTATTGGTTGTGGGGTGTAGGCAATTTTATCCTAAAATCTATTTTTTTTTTAAATTTTGCTGTGTATTTCCCCCATGTTCAAAGGTCAGTTTATTAAATGGCAATCATCTGACTATTTATCATCTTTAATTTTTTGGACTGCAAAATTCTGACTTATGTTGACTTTTTTCACCAAATGCAGAATCACTGTAGTATACAAATAACTAAAAGATGACAGGTGTGCCTTATAAGAACATGGAAAATGATGAATACTGTGATTGTAAATATTGTAATAAAGCTTAATAAAAATAGAATGCAGAATGAAATAGTTCCGCCACATATGTATGTTTATATGCATTACATACACTGACATTCAAAGGTTCAGGGTCAGTAAAATGTTTTTGAAAAAAAAATAGTTTTACTCCGCAAGGATGCATTCAATTAATCAAAATTTACAAAGACTTGTACATTGTTACAAAAAAAATAATTCTACTTCAAATAAATGCTGTTCTTTTGAACTTTCTATACCTCAAAGAATTGTGAAAAAGTGTCAGCTTCCAGAAAAATATGCAGCACAACTGTTTTCAATATTAACTTTATCATAAGGACTGCTTCCTGAGCATCAAATCAGTATATAGATTATGATTTAGAATGATCTCTGAAGGAACATGTGACACTGAAGACTGGAGTAATGAAAATTCAGATTTGCCATATTACATTTTTTAAATATATGCAACTATTGCTGTTTTTACTGTATTTAATCAAATAAATGCAGCCTTGGCCAGCATAAAGGACCAGAAGTGTACATATTTGTTCTTCTATTTTGAAGCTCTTACACTGACATCATACCATTAAGGTGTAGAAAAGATCTTTTGAACATTTAAGAAATATGAAGCACATCAACAGTTGAACAAGTTTTTATTTTAAAAAAAAAAACAGCAAAACAAAGCAATATACAAATGTTGAAAATAGCTCAAGGTCAAACAATAAACTAAAACATTACTTTCATCCAGAATAAAAGCAACTAGGCAGTTAGATGGGCTTGATTTTGAAGTGGAGGCCGATGAGACTGAATACGAGGCATTTGAGGTCCTGGACCAGGTAGTAGAAGACTCTGAGTCCCTCTGGATCCCTGAAGAGCAAGATTGCAAATGTTACTCTCTTGTAATACATATTACAAACATTAAAACTGTAGAGTGGGGCATTGCTTGAGAATATAAAAGGGAAAGCAATAGAATGCATGACAATACTAAATAAATGGAGCCGAATAGATCTAACAGTACATTACAATAAATCATTTGTGTTACTGCAATGCCATGTTTCAAGATTAAAGACAGTAGTGCAGAAGAGATCAAGAGGAGATTGTTTATGAACTAAATAATCCATCCATGAAATAGACTTACTTGGACTGGTTGACATCAATTAAAGATCCAATTTTGGAGGTTGTGAACGAAATGTGTTCATCACCGATGACAATCTCCAGTTCCTATGAAGCACAAAGAAGAGCAATTAGGATGCTAAGCATTACACCTCACATGGTGACCAGAGCAAGAGTAAAGAAATTGGTAAATATGTTCCTACAAACCTGTCGGCCGACTCTGTCTGGAGGGGGCCACAAGGCATCATCTTCTTTTGTGATCTCACTGTCGTCAATGATTCTCTTCAACTCTTCCATCACGCTTTTATGTACATAAGCCTGAACGAGGGGAAATCTTGTAAGTTACACATCCTACTTTTCAAAATGCTTCAAATTACAAAATATTGTATGTGTTACGTCATCATGTAGCTGACTTTACCTCTTTTCGGATCATGACATCGTTCTTGTAGTTACTGTTGTTTGCATATCTCAGCTTTCCTGAATGAAAACAAAACGATCTATTCATATTACATGAAAGCTACGTATGAGAATATTTAACTCACTTTGAAACATTCTATCATAAAAATAACAATTTCTCACCAGAAACATTTATCAAGTTAAACTAATTAAACTCAAGATTTCAGACTGGCAGTTAAACACTTAAAATGTTGTTAAACATGTTAATACGTTTATCTACAGAAACAAACCCACTAATTTGTTATGGCTAAACAAATTAACAAGTAACAAAAGTTTAAACAGATGGAAAAAAAAATTTCGGCCTGGTATGAAAGCAAGCAGATTTCAATAGAAAGGCTGTTAGCATTTAGCAAGCTAAAGTTGGCGCCTCGCTTACCGTCCGGTCTGAATTCAAATTCCAGAAATTCGTGGCCGAATTTACCTTTATGGCCCACATAGTACCTCAAATAAAAGTCACTCGTGGACATAACTGCACAGTAAAGATATATAGATATATATCTAAATTACCGCACGAACACACTTCCTTCTATGAAACGCTTTAGCTTCAACGACCAATAAGAAATCGCATGCGTACTGCACGTCGCGGTATGACGTCGCGCAGCGGTCGCATAATGATGATGCTGCAACTCGGCTTTTTTTTTTTTTTGCAACTGGGCCTAATGCAGACAGTTGACTAAAAGCACAACATGACCCCCATGAACCTGTTAGTGTTTCTGTATTCTTTCATGTTGCCTTTGTTCTAATCTAAACTATTGTGTACTCCTGTCCAGCTTGTAATAAAGTTCTTAAAAGAGAGGGATTTACAGACTTGTTTTCTCTCATGCAAGAAAATGTTACTACAGCACCCAGGTGGCCATGTGTTGAATTGAGGCAATGAACGTGGGTACAAAAACTTTTTTTATTCAGCTTTGCTGTCAACCACTTTGTTAAGCAACTTTGTGTGATTGTTTATACATTTACATAATGATACAGTTGTCATGGATTTATTAAACCACAGAGACATTAAAAAGGAAAAAAAGCCCATATCCAGCTTCAAGAGTAACATTTTAAGATAAAGTGTTATTAATACTCATTGCAATGTCACAGAAATGATGTTTTAAAGCCTTGCAACTGTAGTTCTATTTGGTCCAATAACAAAAGCATGCAGTCTTTTCCAGTTTTATTATGGTTTGCTTTCTTTGCATTTTGCACCCTTTTTGCAAGCACCAACACTCAAAGGCATTAATAATGAACATGTAGGCTTATGATACATCATGCAGAACACCACCTTTTTGAAATCCCTTCCAACACCACTCCTCTTCACAACAAGACAATGTTCCAGACTAGGATTTCTTTCTAATGACAACATAAATAGGTCACATATTCTGGTAAAATCAGTATTTGCTTTAATCACAGACAGTAGTGTGGGAACCAACTAATTGATTGCACATTAAACAATGACAATAGCTTAAATCATTGGAATCCCACAAATTTCAGTAAAAACAATGTATTTGCATCAATTTCAGTCAAGTAGGATTACACACTGACAATGAGATGAAATCATGATTTCATTCAGGGATGAATTGTGTGGTTGAGTGAAAATAATTGTTTGTAAGGTGTACTGCATTTTTGAAAGCTGGTGTTTAAATCTGTGATAATATATCAAAACCCTGACAAGAGGTATTAATATCTCTGTTCAACAGCCTGGATGTTTGAGCAACCAGGTGTTGTTTAGAAAAGTAATATTTACAATATTTAGCCAATGTAAAAAAGGAACAGCATGTAATTTCACACGCAAAAATGCTATGATGGCACAAAATTTGTTGCAGAGGTTTCAAACTGGTTCTTGAGAAGCATCTAGTAAGACATCTCAAATTAATTTATGACCATGCTGATTGAATCAAACATATAATACCTAAATGAGACTGAGACCAAGGCCCAGACGTCAACAAAAGATTTGTAATAACTTGTGCAATTTTGGCCCAGTGGTGAAAATGCCTTTGACAACTAAATATTTAATTTGCAAAATGATTTTTTTTGCATCTGGCCCAGATATAAATAATGATGATTAAATGTAATAACCTGATGTTTAGATGACGTCAAAAAGAATCGATCATATTCAATCAAATAAATATTCACATCATTCAATAATGGATCATTTAGAATTGTCTACATACAATTGTAGATGAGTCACCCTGTATAATAGCAGCAATGTGAAAGAATAAATAAAATATAAAACGTTATTTTGAATTAGAACAGTATGCAGATCAATGATTAACCAAATGTAAGTGAAAGATTTCAAGATCAAAGGGAATATATATGGGGTTTAAAGGTTGGATTGTTCAGGTTCACATCTCTGCATGATATCCGAGTGCCTTGAATTAGCTTTTTTGTAGCTCGAAAATAAAGAAAACCGAGCTACAGGGGAAATTATGCATTGCGTATAAATAAAATTAAACTGCTTGAATTGTGAACACGTATGCTGAAAAACACAAAGTTAACTCTTTGGTGAGTTTGTCAGTGGCATCATGGTGTAAATATTATGGGTAATCTGGTCATCTATGATGAAGTCACAACACAGTGGTTAGATTAGTTTCAAAACTGACCAAGAAAAAGAAAGAAAGAATAGAAAGCAAGAGAAAAGGCATTGCAAAGGATTAAGAGACTGAGAATACCATTCAAGTAAGCATCTCCATTTGTATAAATGCTTCTCACAAGTCTAATTAGAGAGAATCATAAACTGAGTGTCAAATTGCAGTATTGGAGTCAAGGATACAGTGCATAGTATATGAACAAATCTCTTGACAAATAGATCGCTATTAATGCTAACACTCCAAAGCAACACTGCACAATCAACCACTGGACTTGGTTTTGAAGTACATGACCATTCTGAATGAGGATCAGTTGGCATCTCTGTAAATATTCTAGAGGTGCCAGGAGTCTGTGTGGCCACTGTATGTAGCACTCAAAAGGGCTTCAACTGCAGTTCAGAACCAAGTATGATAAAGGTACAATATATATGGACATAACAAGCAAATTTAGTCTTGCTTAGTTTTAGCCTGATTACTGCCCTTTATTTTAGAGTTGTGGACTCTGGATGTTTTCTATATTAAATGTAGAATACAGTTCTTTCTCTTTCCTTTTAGGATAAAACTGAGTTTATGTTTTCATTTGTAGTAACTACACCCTGAGAGGCCTGTTGTGACCAAGCAACACTGCCTGAATTGTTCAAGTGCAATGGAGGAATAAATGTTTATCCTTCAACAAGAAACACTGATCTTAGGGACATCATATCAATAATGCCAGAATACTAAAAACTTTTTCCATTACTGACAACCAAGAACAAAAAAGGAATTTTAAAACATTGATTGTTTTTGGCCTCAAAAGGGTTTTCCAGGGATGCAAAAAACATAAAAGGTTCTTTAAATAAATTTACAAATGTAGTCCTTTCTGATAGAAAAAACGATTAACAAAGAAAATATGAATAATTTTTTTTAAATTAGGTTCAATCCTTATTACCATGGAGTTATGAAATTTAATTATTTGCATCCCCCCTTTTATTCAATAAACCTACTCTCAAAATGAAATGCTAAAATAAATAATGAGGAAATATCCATTTTGACCTTCAACAATCACAGAACTAGAAGTTTACCTTTCTAACTCCTAAAACATCAAGTGTAGCCAGTCCAAAAAACAAAAGAAAAAAAACATAAAGGAGAAAATAGGATGAAATAAAAGGCAGTCTTTGAAATTCTTGAATTTTTTTTTGATTATTTTTGTCTTATACAATGTTGGCTAATTAACAAAATGCACAAGCAATCCTTTTTTTCTCTTGCATCCATCCTTCAAACATTCATTCTCTCCTGCATTCCCTGATGTCCTGGTATAGGGCTGGTCAATGTGGCCTGCTGCTGGACTCTGAGGGATGCCGTTTACGCGGTGTGTTGTGGCCGTTGAGGTATCCATTCAAGCGTTTGCCACCATTCAGAATATCCTGAATGTGCTGCACTATCAAATTTATGGCAACTAGAGAGAGAGAGAGAGAGAGAGAGAGAGAGAGAGAGAGAGAGAGAGAGAGAGAGAGAGAGAGAGAGAGAGAGAAACAGAGAGAGAGAGAGAGAAACAGAGAGAGAGAAAGTTAAAGTGATGCAAGTGATTTAAAGTGATTTTACATTTTACATGGTTTGTTTACAAGTCACTGTTTATTAAAAAAAATGTATGACAGATTTGTATTTGCGTCATACAAATTTGTCATATACAGTATGTTTGTGTGTGTGTGTGTGTATATATATATATATATATATATATATATATATATACACACACACACACAAAAAAAAACATTTTCACTTGTTTCACATGTACTAGAAGTAGGCCTACTTCTACGTCTAGTACATGTGAAACAAGTGATACAATTATTTTGTGTTTTGGAGTGCTGGCCTTGATAGGCACCCTCAAACATTCCTATTTTCAAAACAATATATGTATATGACAAACCGTTCCAAAACATTTACATTTCCAGGTATTTGTATCTCCTCTATTCCATGGTAAAATCTAATAGCACATTTGGACAAACATTCAAAATCTCACCCATATTATCAGCTCCCCTTGGAATGATCACATCAGCATACTTTTTTGTCTGAGGGAGAAAAAAAAAATTGGGAAAAAAAATTAAGAGAAAAATTCTATATGATCAACAACAACAGTTCACTGGGCAAATATTTCACCACCTGTTTCCTCATTCTCACGAAATACATTCTCACGTAACCTGAAAGACTTATTTTGGATCCATACATCAATGGAAAAAAAATGGAGCTAATAAAGGGTCCTTAAATATACTCTATATAAATAAAAATGTATATTTAATTTCCATTTATATAAAAACAAAATAGAAGGACCATTTATAATATATTTGGTACAAAAAACATATGTAAGGTTGTTTTGCAATTCATTGTATCATATCACAATATTACTGTTTTTACTGTATTTCTGATCCAATTTCTGTATTTCTCACCCTGAGTGAGCACAAGAGACTTCTTTCAAAAACATGAAAAATATATGACAGCAGTAATGGTAGCGTGCGTGTGTAAATTGATAAAGTAAACACCATTAATTAATAAATGCATACATACATACATGCATAAATAAAAACTACTAATTCCAAATAGTAGGTCAGTATACATGGGAGAGAGTGTAAAACTTACTGGCAGACAGAACTCCTCGAAGGCAGGCTTAACAAATGTTATGTATTGGCTTAGCACTTGCTCTAGGTCCCGGCCTCTCTCACTGATGTCTCTCAGGACTATGTGCAGAGGGGAATGAGATGAGAAAGAGTGAGAATTAAAAAATGGGAATCAAATTGCACAGAAACACATAGCCCTATCACTACCACATTATGAATGTTTTTTTGAGATCCATTGATCTAGATGAAACCCACACACACCTCTGCGTGACAGGCGTGTATCTGCATCCGTATCCACAAACAGCTTCATCTGAAACAGATCTCGGATTTCTTGCGAATAAAACATAAGAATGCCTTCAAATAAAACCACGTCTGCTGGATAAACAGCAACCGTCTCTTCTTTCCTGCATATGTGTAAGAAAAACAATCTGTTTGTTCAGGTATTTCCTGCATCCTGAAACACTTTTATGTAACATCAAGATTAGGCCTGTTTCACATTGCACTCAAATAGTTTAAGCCAAGAAACAGCAGTTACAATTAGTATTGAAACTGATACTTTCCTGGAACCACTCAATATGCGCACCAAAATAAACACATGCTTCTTACACATAGCTTTCATGTGTGGTTCTCACATAAATACAAACATATCCACACATAAAAACAATACAATACAATTATAATAGGTTAAAGGGTTAGTTCACCCAAAAATTTAAATTCTGCCATCATTTACTCACCCTCAAGTCATTCCAGACCTGTATGACTTTGGTTAATCTTCAAAACACAAATTATAACATTTTAAATGAAACCTAGGAGTTTTAACCAAAGAAACTTAGAAGATGCAAAAAGGTCATAAAAGAGTCGTAGAACAAATACAAATTAAACGGTTTAATCCAAGACAAGATTTAATTTAGGCTTTTTGTGTTTCAAAGTTGTGTTCTTATACAATGTTGGCTAATTAACAAAATGCACAAGCAATCCTTTTTTTCTCTTGCATCCATCCTTCAAACATTCATTCTCTCCTGCATTCCCTGATGTCTTGGTATAGGGCTGGTCAATGTGGCCTGCTGCTGGACTCTGAGGGATGCCGTTTATGCCGTTTTCAAAGATTAACCAAAGGCTTATGGGTTTGTAGTAATGATGAATTTACTCAGAAATATTATTTTTGAGTGAACTATCCCTTTAAGCTATCTAAACTGTTCAAATGGGGTCTGAACTGACCTTGAATGGGTAACAAAGTCGTAGACTGGAATTTGGACCGTTCTTCCCTCCATGATATCACACAGGGTTTTGACTATCAACTCATTATCAAACGCATCTGTGAGATGGAGTAAAAGAGGGTCAAGTGAGACAACACAGAATTTGTTCTAAGGTTTCCTGATCCACAGGACGTGGGAAATCGAGAACAAGCAAAAAGGTGATAAACCACTTGCGCAGCTGCAGAATGAGTGTGTATGAGGGTGGCTGAGTCAGGCAGAGAGTCACTCACACACTCTCTCACACTTTCACAATACAAAAAGCACACATAAAGAACCATAAATTTGTAAATAATAATTTGAAATAATATAAACTAAAATGATATCAATGTAACATGAGCTTTTCAAGCTCTTTTACCTGGATGGTCAAAGTTAAATTGTCCTTTTAGAGCCTTGGCCTTTTGTTCGGGGGTCAGTACCCTGTAGAAACTGTCCTGACTGAGGATGGCCACCTGCCTCTGATGATGGTCGATCTTATTCTGGCCAAGGAGCTCCATAATCTTCCCACAAACTGATGACTAAAAAAAATTAAGAAAGGATTGTAGTTCAGCACATATATGCTTTAACAGCATGTTTCGGTGATTTGAGTTGAAATTCTGACAAAATGGCCAAAAATTCAAGGTTAAGTGTGTAATTCCTGTGGGTGGCCACTAAACTTGGTTAAGGAACTGATAACGGTTTTGTATTCAGATCTAAATAATAATATTAATAATAATACAAGATATTAATTATTTTCATGGTGTTCTGCTCCATTCAGGGGCACATAGTTTTTTTTTGACAGTTCTGACACCTCGTCCTCAGACTTTGAGCAATTTAGTTTGCATTAAATCAGTTGGATTAATCTGACTCACTCACTGAACCGCACATCATTAATTTCATCATGACAAAACATGAATGAACTAAAAACTGATACAGTGTTACATTGAGCAGTATTTAAAGTCACCATGAAATAAAAAATGATTCTTATTTTTATGGAACATTGCAGTATTATTAAAATTATTTATCGAAGCACATCATAATTTCTTTTTAAAAACATTTGCCCATAATCTTTAATCTAAATAACTTCCCCTCTTTCTTCTATGGTGACGTGTTTACTGGCTCGAGGGCGGTACAACCTGTCACTCACATGAGATCACAGCAATGACAAACCACAACGATCCAATCAATTTCTGATGGATAAAATTAAGTCCCACCCTACATTTTTTTTTGTTCTAGAGAAGTTTCACTCGGATTTGCATAACAATAGGGAAAGCAAAGACTATCGCAACTTCTGTTTTATGCAACTTTAAAGCTAATTAAACATTCAAAGTAGGAGTATTGTTAGTGACATTTTGACACAAAACAATGACATACATTAAATATAAATATCATAAAAAATCTTATATAATATTATAAAAAATCTTTCAGTCATTACTTTCAAAAGCAAAATCACACCACCCACATTCAAGGCATAAACAGAGGACTGTATTTCTTCAATCCATAAATGCCTTGCTCTGCTGATATAATAATATACATGCCTATTAAAAAGATAAAACAGAGCAAGGACTATAACCTACCAACACAGACAAACAGGTGACACCCCTGTACAAAAAAAACCCCACAAACCATGATCAGTTACGAAAACACACAGGTGTTTGTTCACATTGTCGCAGACATTTCAGCAGCACCTTGAAAATGTCTAGTAACGTTACACTGAATATCTTCATAAAAACGGATCTATATTCCCAAGGCAGTCTACTAATAAACACCGTCATATGATATATTACATGATATGGAGGAAGGAGTCACACCCTGATGAGCCCAGCACAAAAGAGAGAAATAGCATTAAAATGTACAAGGTCTATGGTGTACCTTTTCAAATTGCTGACTTAATCATGATGATAAGTATTAACCCTTTCACAAGTACGTTTAAAATATTCTAACTGACCCCCCAGCGTGAGTTTTTCAAGGCGACCGTTATTTAGAACTAGGCATGTGCCGGTATCAAATTTTCGTGCTGCGATTAATTGAATGAGCTTTTATCACGGTATACGGTATTATCACGATATTTTAATTGCTCAAGAGAAACAGATGGATTGCGGGTATCTAAAAAAACAACTTGCATCACAATGTGTAATTGTGATTTTCAAAACATGGTAACTAAACAGAATTTTATTAAGTTTAGTGACAACGTGTTACAATGTTTACATGGTATAATGACTGGTAGGTTACTGTTTGTATTCAAATAAATTATTGTATTTGATTTTAATCTTAATTCAATATTGACTCATTTGGATAAATATTAGGTAGGCTACAGTCTGCATGTTAATTTTTCTCAAGAAAAAAATATATATCACATAATGCTGTAAACAGAGAGAAATTAAATATAATGCGGTTTTCATTATAATAACAATTATGTAATGACAAGTAAACATATAATTAATATGTAATAAAGTGCACATATTTAGCAAAATTACAATTTTTTTCTAGTCAACTAAAGTGCTGGTCATTAAATGGCTTTCCTGAGGTAAATGTAACGTTCTGTGACATAACTGTTCTCCTGCAGTTTTATTGACCTCTTTCCGTGAAAAACACTGATTGATCGACATTTTGTATGAGGCATAAACCTTAAGGTAAGTTGTACTGTATCTTTAAATAAAAAGTAACAGATGATCGGTTTACTTGAACTGAGGCGCAGCGATCTGTCACAATGGACAGAACCTTTTTTTTTTTTCATATCAAAAGTAACCTGCTCTGTCTAGTCTGTCGGTGTCAGTGTCCTCTTTGCTCCGCGATTTTTCTCTGCGTGAGAGCGTGTGAAAAGTGTCAATTCCGTAAAGCGGCTTTCAGACAGAACGCGATTTGCTATTTTGCAAATAAAAAGTTGAACTATTTTTAACTTTGACCCCGGCGTGCTTTGGTCGACGCAGCAACAAAACGTCCCCGCGAGTATTCTGCGTCCTGTCTGAAAGGCGCTTGAGTCTCAAGTTGAATGCGTGAGAGTTGGCAGCCCTGCGGGGGGCAAATCGTCGGCAGCGTTCCTCCTTCCGCCATGCTTCTACTCCATGTGATGATTGTTTACATTAGACTAGAGTGCGCTCTGCGCCGCGTGCACACAGTGCTTATACATGTGGGGATTGTTTACATCAGAGTGCGCACGTGTTTTGCGGAGCATATACGCAGTGTTTAAGCGGTTGATAGAAAATCAGCTAATGCGTGTTCTAAAAGTCTAAATTCAAATCTATTATTTTTCACGGTATTTTGAAGTGGCCGCGATAACAATATCGTGCATATTCATTACCGCGATTTATCGCATTACCGAATACCGGCACATGTCTATTTAGAACGAATCGGTTACCTAACGTAACCTCGGTTCTCTCTAGATGAGGGAACGAGTATTGCGTAAGCTAGCTTACGCTACGGGAAAGATTCATCTTTTCTGAGAAATTGAAGCCAAAAAATCATCCTATAATTTTGTATCCATTGTCAACGCAGTTCAGCTGCAGCAGACCATGCGCGGGCTAGCTAGCAGCTCATTGGTTCGCTCACAGAGAACTGCTTAAGCCTATGAGGAGACGCAGATGAACTCTCGGCCAATGAGAGTCTGACCTGCTCTCATTGCGTCCGAGCCCGCCGAAACGGGCGTGGTCAGAGAGTATATCTTGGCGTCCCAGGCTGTCAACTCTGGTTTTTCATAGAATGAAGCGAGAACGCTAGTAGCACAAGCACGGCCAGGAACGCAATACTCGTTCCCTCATCTAGAGAGAACCGAGGTTACGTTAGGTAACCGATTCGTTCTCTTGAGAGGTTCTCTCGTATTGCGTAAGCTAGCTTACGCTACGGGAACACCTGGTCAACGCCGTGCGTGCTAAGCATCCACTACAAGTCCCAGGGGAGACCCCGGGGGGCCCTTATAAGTGGGAATAAATATATGTACATGTGACAAAAGCCAGCAGAGCGGGCCGGTGATTGTGTCGTACATAAGCACATGAGAGAGAGGGACAGAGCGAACCGGTCTGTGTGAATAACTCCCTATAGTGCAGCTCAACCAGAAGAGCTGTAACCTACTAGACTGCTAGTAGTTTAGCCTGCAAGGCAGGAACTTCCAGGTTGTTAAATCTGACAAAGGTGGAGGGGGAAGCCCATCCCGCTGCCACACAAATGTCGTGAATGGAAATTCCGCTAGACCATGCCCACGATGAGGCCATGCCTCTAGTGGAATGAGCCCTGATGCCCAGAGGACATGGCAGGTCTTTTGATGCGTATGCGGCTGCAATGGCATCAACTATCCATCTTGATAGAGTCTGTTTCGAGGCGGCCAACCCTTTGGTGCGCCCACCAAACGAAACGAAAAGCTGCTCGGATCGTCTGACCGGAGCAGTGCGAGTAATGTATAATCTCAGGGCCCTGACCGGACACAGGAGATTAGCGTCAGATTCGCTATCGGATGCAGGCAGAGCCGATAGGGAAATAACTTGTACCCTGAATGGGGTACCAATCGCTTTTGGGACATAACCATGTCTAGGTTTGAGAACGACTAAGGAGTCATTGGGCCCAAACTTGAGACAGGAAGCGCTAGTGGACAGCGCGTGAAGGTCCCCCACACGTTTTACTGATGCGAGCGCGAGCAGAAAAACGGCTTTGAGCGAAAGGTATTTGAGGTCCACGGTGTTTAACGGTTCGAATGGGAGGGCTTTCATAGCTTCGAGAACTATGGAAAGGTCCCAAATCGGCACCGAAGGGGGGCGTGGGGGGTTCATCCTTCTAGCTTCCCTGAGGAAGCGGGTGACCAAGTTGTTTTTGCCCAGTGACTGGCCGCGCCGGGGTTCAACAAACGTTGCGACGGCTGCCACATACACCTTGAGAGTTGACGGGGACCTGCCCTTGTCCAGCATCTCCTGGAGGAAAACTAACAAGGAAGGAACCTCGCATGACCGTGGGTCCAATTTTCTGTCAGTGCACTATTTAGAGAACACAGACCATTTAGACGCATAGAGCCTTCTAGTAGAAGCCGCTCTAGCCTGCATGATCGTGTTTAACACTCCCTCTGGCAAAGCAACGGGTAGTCGTTGATCACCCACGCATGTGGCGCCCAGCGCTCTGGGTGGGGATGCCAGATCGTGCCGCGAGCTTGGGAGAGGAGATCTGCTCTGACTGGGATGGGCCACGGGGCTGTCAGTGACAACTGAGTGAGCTCCGGGAACCAAGTCTGACCCTCCCAACGCGGGGCTATGAGGAGCACCGAGTGGCGTGTTTCCCTGATTCTCTGAAGCACCTGCGGTAGCAGAGAAACCGGAGGGAAAGCATAAAGCAGGCGGCTGGGCCAGGTCTGGGCTAGCGCGTCCACGCTCTTTGTGAAAAATATTGGGCAGTGGGTGTTCTCCTCTGAGGCGAAGAGGTCAACCTCTGCTCTGCCGAATATCCGCCATAGCTTTTGAACTGTAAAAGTGTGCAGGCGCCAACATCTCCAAACAGTTTATGTGTAGGAGGCTCTCTTGAGCTGACCAGGGGCCGAAGGCCGGTGAGCCCTCGCAGACCGCACCCCAACCCCTGTTGGATGCGTCTGTCGAGATGACTTTTCGGCGAGAAAAAGTCCCCATGGAAACGCCCCGCTGAAACCATTCTGCCACAGTCCATGGCTGCAGAGCTGTGATACAGGTCTGCGTTACCTTTATCAGCTGGCGGCCCGTGGTCCACGCACGGTGAGACACACGGCTCTTCAACCAGAACTGAAGCGGGCGCATGCGCAGTAACCCCAGCTGGAGCACCGCGGAGGCTGAGGCCATGTAACCCAACGCCTTCTGAAAAGTTTTCAGAGGTGTGAGTCTGTTCATCTGAAAAGATGCGGCGAGACGCTGAACACGGCGCGCGCGCTGTGTTGACAGACAAGCCGTCATCGTGACCGAGTCTAGCTCTATACCCAAGAAGGAGATAGTCTGACTGGGATGTAGTGCGCTCTTTGTCCAGTTGACAGAGAGGCCCAAAGCTTTCAGATGGTCGAGGAGAACTGTATGATGAGACAGTAGCTCTCTCTGCGATTGTGCCAAAATCAGCCAGTCGTCCAAATAGGACGGGGGGCGAGCGCCGCATCCATGCACTTCGTGAACGTACGGGGTGCTAAGGATAGGCCAAACGGAAGGACGGTATATTGATAAACCTGGCCTTCGAAGGCGAAACGTAAGAATGGCCTGTGAAGGGGATTTATCTGAATCTGAAAGTAAGCATCTTTCAGATCTAGTGAAATGAACCAGTCCCCCTGGCGCACGTGCGCGAGGAGTTTCCTGATCGTGAGCATTTTGAACGGTCTCTTCATGAGAACTTTGTTCAGAAATCTGAGGTCTAAGATTGGTCTGAGGCCGCCGTCTTTCTTGAGGACAAGGAAATAACGTCCGTAAAACCCCGACTCGCTCATAGACAGAGGAACTCTCTCTATAGCCCTTTTGCACAATAGTTTTGCTATCTCTGAACGGAGCAGCGTCACTGCTTCTGGGTTCACAGTAGTTTCTAGCCGCGCTCGAAAACGTGGAGGGCGACGGTGAAACTGTAAGCGATAGCCTAGCCTTATTGTGTTTAGCACCCACTGGGAAATTCCCGGAATAGCTTCCCACGGTTTGAAGCGTAACGCTAGTGGGTGAATGGCTACCTGGTCCCCGTCGTTGCACATAGCGGGCTGCGTGAGCGCGCTCATATTGTTTATGACAGCGGGACTTACACTCAGAGAGGAGTTTATGGGCCGTGTAACAGAGTGAGCAGAGGGGGGACGCGCACACGGGCTCGTGGGCGCGCTTATGCACTCTGAAACTCGAGCGGGTTGGAACCTCTTTATGAGAGTGGACTCTGTGTGAGACACGGGGACTGAAGTGCTTTTGTGTATGAGTGAACACAGTGTTGTGGGCACATTTTCTACACAAGAGGCTTTTATGCTCTTTTTGAGATTTCTCTGGGTCGCTGTGAAAACGGCGTTTTCGCTCATGCAAGCGGGAAGGCAGACCGGCTTGGTAATGGCGGTGTACACTGCTGTAGTAGCCGCGTGAGCGGGGACTAACAGAGGGCGAAACTTTGACGGCGGTCCGGCCGCGGCAGGAGAGCGCCGTCTTTTTCTCAGCTGCGCTAGGTAGACTTCGAGTGATCAGGTTTCAGCGCGATCCGAGGCCGAGGCCCCCGGGGAGGCGGCGGTCTGTGGCGGCTGTCAGAGCGAGAACGAGGGCGGCCGCCCTGGCGTCGCTGAAAAGTCTGGCTGTGCTGAGCTGGGCGCTGGGGTGGGGCACGTGCAGGAGGCTGGTGTAGCCATGATCAGATGGTCAGATCTGCCATTTTCCTAAACTACTGGTTTTGCATTATTTTAATTCAGAGACTATGACAAAAGTAGGTGTCCTGGGACTGTTAATTAAGTTACTGAGTCACTCACAAAGCCCCTCTGTTTGTAGTTTGCCACACGAAACGGATGGTGCCTGGACTTGATTGAATTACTGATACTGATGCGCTCATGAGGTCCTTGTCTCCGATTAGTAAACAAAAAGAACTACTATGGCACATGTGACTCATCACCATTAAGCTAAAAGTCCAGTGACTCCCCCCTGGGGGTTTTTCGCTTACACACACAGAAGAGAATTGTGCAATAGGACAATTGGCAGTTGTCGCAGATATTAAACTCATCAAATTCGAAGCACACACACACCCAAGACACGGGACTGCAGATGACCAGGAGTTCATCCGGCCACCATCGTTCAATGAACTCTGAAGAACAATCACATACACACACACACATGCTTTAACGTACACTCATACACGAACTTTGAATATTAAAACTTAGCATATAAGCATGTCATATTTCATGCGTGTTTCCCAGTTTATAGTCACTTTGTGTATGACGTGTGTTTGAAGGAATGGACTTGCATTGAAGGAACTAAATGCTTATAATATGCATATCTCTGTATTCCGATAATCTTCATGTGACGTGTTTGATATGTCTGTAATTCCCTCAATCTAATGGAGCCGAATTCCGATAGCATAATGAAGTAAGGTGCATTATTTTACACATTTCATATTTCAGGAGCCGAACGGCTCAAGTGTAATCTCCTCATGACTCAGTGGGCAATTCCCCACAGGACAAAGAGATCTGTGTCCGCTTCAGATCCGCGGACGGTCATGTGTCAAACAGGGGCGTGAACCCTCCTCTCCATAAGAGACACAGAAGAGCGCTTACGTTGCTAGAGAGCTTTTTCCCTGTGAGAGGTTTCCGGTTCCATGGCTCCTTAGGGAGCTTTCTCCGTTTTTCTTTAATCGTTCTTTATTTTTGTCTTCGGACCTTGTCTTACGTTTAGTTTCAGTGAAATGAACGTAATCGGCAACTTCAACTTTAAAGAGACTCTTTGAACCTTCAGCGACCACGTTCGCCCGGAAGAGCTGACAAAGCACGCACCCGCTCTTAAGGACACACACGCAAGACGCGGTTCTCCTCGGCAACACAAAGAGAACCATTGTGCAACTCTCACTCTCCTATCCCTGCATCGGTCCCGGTTCATTTCTTCTCGCGAGGAAAATGAACCCAGCCCCGAGCTCAGCTGGCAAGCTTCACCTCCAAGGACATTCAAACATGCCGCGCTCACAGCCGCTGGACGAACCCGAGCACTCGGCATCCACATGACCGAGAGAGACGCACGCCTGCATCACATCACCCATTCAAAAGAACTTTACCGGTGCAAGTATTCCGTTTACTTTCAAAGTTTTAAGATCTGTTGATTCTTATTGTCTCAAAGGTTCTGTGTCTGTGATGAATTGTGCCACAAAGAGATCTCTCCAGATCTCCTTACTCTCAATCTCTCTCTGTCTAGCTCACATGATCTTTCGATCAGACCTCTCTCTCTCTCTCTCTCTCTCTCTCTCTCTCTCTCTCTCTCTCTCTCTCTCTCTCTCTCTCTCTCTCTCTCTCTCTCTCTCTCTCTCTCTCTCTCTCTCTCTCTCTCTCTCTCTCTCTCTCTCTCTCTCTCTCTCTCTCTCTCTCTCTCTCTCTCTCTCTCTCTCTCTCTCTCTCTCTCTCTCTCTCTCTCTCTCTCCTCTCTCTCTCTCTCTCTCTCTCTCTCTCTCTCTCTCTCTCTCTCTCTCTCTCTCTCTCTACTGTTAATGTACATATATGTATCCCGGGGTTTTTAATGTAGAATTCTGTATCCGTAGTTTCAATTATTAAAAACCATATTCTTAATTGCTTTCTGTCTAAGAGCTTATATTACAAGTCAATGAAATTATGATCTTATCGCTACAAAGCTTTACAAGTTGTTACGATTTTAGTAACGTAAATTTTATAAGCACAAGAAAATTAATGTTCACGGCCAGAACATTGAGATTTCTTGGAGTTTATAAAAGGGATAACTTTGTTGAGAAGTTGGTAAGTTAATCTTACGGCTGTTTGCTGGACAAACCGAGTGTTTGATAACTAAATTAATTCCCTTAAAGTTATCTCATATAATCGATCTGTAATGAGACCATTGATGTATGAATGAGGAATTATAATTCGTTATGATGTATCATTCATATTTTCGATCGCTCTATTTTCAATTTCGATAATTTAACTGCAACATGCAAGATAATAATCATATCCATGATTAATTATGAAAATTCCCTATGAATAATTTGAGCTATTAAGGCAAAAGTCATTGTTGCTACACTGGTCACGTGAGCGGCCTACAGAGGAGCTAGCGCGACGAGGCAGAAAGAGATTCATGGCCTGGGAAGCTTTCTGTACTTCGGAGAAACGGTCGACGATACCCGTGACGGCAGATCCGAAGAGGCCGGATGGAGAGAGCGGGCGTTGAGAAAGGCGGCGCGCTCAGAATCTCCCATGTCGGCGAGTGTGAGCCAAAGATATCTTTCAGACACACAAATGGCGGCCATGCATTTCCCCAGGGCTTGCGCAGCAGATTTTGTAGCGCGAAGGACAATGTCCGTGGCGCTCCTTAAATCCGCGACTGAGGGGGGATTTTTTCCGCTCTCGTCCCATTCACGAAGTAAATCGCCCTGTAGAACCTGAAGGACGGACATGGAGTGGAGTGCAGAGGCTGCTTGACCGGCGGCTGAGTAAGCGCGGGTGTGAAAGCTAGAAGTCGCTCTGCAGTCCGCACAGGTGATGAGCGCCATCTCGTGGAAGGCGGGCATAAATGTGCGGCGACCGGGTCCTCTACAGGGGGAATGGAGAGATACCCCTTTTCTGCGGCTCCGTCCACAACGCGAAGCGGGGCGGAAGAGTCAGAGCGAGTTCTGGCAGAGAGCGGGGCATTCCAGGACTTCGTGAGTTCCGCGTGCAGCTCAGGCAGGAAGGGCGCGGCCCGTTTAGAGACGGGAGTCGAGCGCTGGCGGAACTAGCTGCCGTCCATGCGGTTGATGGTCTGCTCGGGGGGAGGGGACCAATCGAGTCCGAGGCGTTCGACGGCCTGTGAGAGGAGGCGCACTAATTCCTCCTCGATTCCAGCGCGGGTCCCAGAGGATTCTCGGGCCGAGGAGGCGTGAGAACCGGACCATTCCTCACTATCTGAAGCGAGAAGCGAACAGGTTTCCTTGAAGTCCGCGGCGTCATCGGAGGTTACAGAGCAGCCACTCGGCGGCAACTGTACATCCGGAAGCTGTACAGAAGGAGAGCGGGAGGCGACAGGCTCCGGCGAGATGAACGCTTCTAGCTGGGGTTCCGGCGGCCTCTGAGAGCGGCGTTTCTTCTTCCGCGGCGAAGTCAGAGGCGGCGCGGAAGCAACTTTAGTGGCCTGAAGTCGAGCCCGCAGGGTCGACAACGGCATCTCCTCGCAGAGATCGCAGCCGCCATCGGCGAGGGCGAGCTCGGCGTGCTCCAATCCGAGGCAGAGAGCACAGATGACGTGGCGGTCTCCAGTCTCGAGGGGAGCGCGGCAAGAACCGCAGGAGGATTTACGAGACATCTTTAAAAAGACGCTCGGCTCTTTTAGAAACACTACTAAATTGGAAGCTTTCGTAAAAAGGATACAAATCCGTCGGATGGCGCTAGCTCGCAGGACGGCTGAAGGTGGCGAAGACGGCCGGCTTCCTCAGTCTCCCAGATGCTCGCTAGAGTTGCCTTTTCAACGACGGCGGCTTCTCTCAGGATCAGCAGATGCGTGTAGCTCGCTGAAGAAATGAAAAATCAGAGTTGACAGCCTGGGACGCCAAGATATACTCTCTGACCACGCCCGTTTCGGCGGGCTCTGACGCAATGAGAGCAGGTCAGACTCTCATTGGCCGAGAGTTCATCTGCGTCTCCTCATAGGCTTAAGCAGTTCTCTGTGAGCGAACCAATGAGCTGCTAGCTAGCCTGCTCATGGTCTGCTGCAGCTGAACTGCGTTGACAATGGATACAAAATTATAGGATAATTTTTTGGCTTCAATTTCTCAGAAAAGATGAATCTTTCCCGTAGCGTAAGCTAGCTTACGCAATACGAGAGAACCTCTCGTAAGAGAACTTGTCACTTTAATGTTTCCATGGTGACGCGTCATTGCTTGTCACGTGACACAGCGCAACCACAACACAGCGCTAAATGAATGATGATCTGCTTTTATGTAATTTTCCCTTTTTTATTAAAAATATTCACAAATTAATTAGCAATAACATGAAACACTGATATTCCGATTGTCAAAAATGCGCAAGTGGATGGGTTTTGTTGTTAAAACATCTTTATAACGATCGCGTTAGTTGAGCTGTATTCACAAGACCGAAGAAAACTGGTTGAAGGAATCAACCTCACCACAGATCTATAAGGCAAAGGACCTTGCTTGCACATTAACATTTGAACATCTCTCACACACACACACACCGCACCCCCTTCACCTTATCTACATTTTCTCTCTCTCTCAGTCAGTAACACTAAAAAACGCACACAAGTATATATATGGTTTAATGTGAATAATGATTATTGTTTAGTATCATTTTGAAGGTCTCAGGGTGGCTGGTAATAATGTCTCATTCCCAAAGAAGTGAAACAAAAGGTAATAAGGTTTTTAAGAGTTTATGAATAACTGGCACACAAAGGAATGTGGTCTCTAGGCACTCCCAAAGGTGTAAATTCATGAATGCTAATTTCCACTGTTGTTAGCAGATGGTCAACTGCTACCCCCAGTAACTATGGTGGGGAAACCTAGTAAATTTCCACTAAACTCATGTTTTACATATCAAATAAGGTCTGGCTATTTAAAGGAAAATGCAACAAGAGCTCGGGGCTGCATTTTCTGTATCAGATCAGCCCATGATGCTGTGCCTTAAGGCTCAGCATTCATGTAGTTATGTTGGGTAAAGTTCTTTGTTCTAGAAACATTTGATGGTTTGCATTGATTATCTTTAATTTGATTATGGAATTGTAATGATACATTTACCTGACATAATAAATTGTTATATTTGATTATTCTAACAGACTTTGACTTTATTTTCATTAGAGTTAAAAGGAATAGTCAAACATTAACGTGTATTTAATGATGCACAGATATCATTGTTAAACCTTTTTCATTTTATGGAGTCAGATGAAACGAGTTAATACATAAGATAAAATGTATTGCATTTAATTGAAAATCACTTTGCCATGGGAAAGACGGAACACGCGTGAAAACTTCACCTGTAATCGAGTACCCCCATTGGATCGATTTAGCAGGCCTTACAGGCGGCGCCATTTTAGTTTGTTTTACAGTTTTACAGTTCAGAGAATCGGATCTGTTGGATTTACAACACGTCAATTCCTCCACTTCTCACGAAATACATGAAAGTAAGTGGCCGGTGAACTGGGAGAAGAATATGGTCAAATGTAAAGCTACTTACACAATGTGTATCTGATATGAATAAAACGTGCCGTCTTATTATAATGGAAAGGATTATTATTGCCGCTTCCATAGACATCAGTGTGTATTTTACAAACTCAAAATCATTGTTTTGCTAGTACTTATGTGTATTTAAATGTCTGAAAACTAAAATAAACATAATGTGGTTGAAAACACTCAATAGTTGTGATATATGACAGCACTGAGTGCGTCCGTCTCTGGCTCAGCGCCAGCCAACGCGCGAAAGCACGTTTGACTTTAGCAGTTGATCACATGATGCACGCACCGACCGTTCTAATCACACCGGTGTGATCGTACGCTCCCGGGACCAGCCAAGACTGGTCACACCGGTGTGATCGTACGTGTGAAATACTCTAGCACATCCTCAATTCAGAAAGGGTTCATACACACTATGCAAAAATGACTAAACTTAGACACAAAGTCATTTGATGTATGATGTTGAACAGACTAATAAAAGCTACTATTATGAAAGACCAGAAAGTATAACTTAGTGATCGACCGATAATCAGTTTTGCTGATATTTTCCCGATATTTACCGGTAAGCATTTTTCCATTATCATGTATCAGTTTTGTTATATTGGATTCACTAATAATTCACCATTTTAATTTTTTGCACTCTTTCAATCCCTTTATTTACTAAGTGTGTTTTGTTATGTATGCAAAAAGGAAGTGAAATTACTGAAATTATAGCACAGGAAAAGACAAAAAAAAGTGTTAAGACAGTTTTGTTCAGTTCAGTGCTGTTATAACTGTCAAAAAAAGAAATAATATGTATCGGTTCTATATATCGGTTATTGGGTACACAAATATTCAGTATTGGTAACAGTTAAAAAAGTCAATATAGGTCGATCTTCTAGAACACTCAAAACCACATGCGATGAGTTCAGATCAGCAGATCATGTAAAGACACAACCACGACACGCCAATAAAGAGACAGGCCGCAGTGCAGGCATCTCCAACTGAATCCTGCGGAGTCTGATGAAACCCTGTTGTATCTAACCTATGAGTATGCGCTAAAATGTCTTGCAAAGCTATCCCTCACCAGCTGCAATGCTGCCTCTGCCTGCCAGTCCCAATCCATTTAAAGCATAATCTAAAAACAGTTCAAGCTGTCCCAAGCCCTTTATAAGAAGCTACACACATATACACCAAGCATTTGTTAAACAAAAACAGACATCCTCTGCTTCAAGGCCTTCATGTCTTTCAAAACACAATGCATTTCTGACTTAAGAGTTACGGAAAGCACTGACTTTTATCACTCACACACAAAATGATCACAGCTCTGCTCAAACACATTCTTTGCATTAACTTTGTGTTGCATATAGTTATGTGAGAATTTTACCTGCCTCACAATAACTTACAAATCACCAAGAAAACAACTCTTCTTATATTTATAGCAAATTTCAACTTCAATTTGGCATGCTGGGTCCTTAAACCATTTTGATGGTGACACTAAACCACATATTTAAATATAGTGGTGCACTCTTATTTACACCATGTGCAATTCAAATGGACAAGCAGCATGTTGAACAATGAACAATAAAGCACTTACTGGTAACAAGGTTCCATTTGCTACCATTAGTTTTCCACTGTGTTTAAAGTCCCCGTGAACCGGAAGTTGCAAACGACTTTTCTCCAGTGTTGTGACGTATTTCCGAGAGAAACGGAATACAAAATGAGGCAAACTAGTGGGCGTGGCTTTTCTTCCAACTAGCACCTGATTGGATCTAGAAAAGTAGGTGTTTTCATTCAGCCTGTCTACTGTCAGTTGGAGGGGCGTGGTTACGGATGTTAAGCAGACACCTAAACCGTCAAACCTACGCCATCAGGGAAGGTCCTACAATGCAGAGGGGAGGGGACATTTCAGATTTTGATTAAAGATTATGAAGCCAAAACATTTTTTTGTGTGGATTCACTTGCATGGATGAATTGTTCACCACAAAACGACCAATTTAGGCAAACAAAGTAAGTATGGTCAATTTTGAATTCATGGGGACTTTAAGTCTTGCAAAAAGATGGAAAAAAAAAGAGCTCAAACACTTCTTAAAAAAAATTGATGGTACTGTCTGTGCCCAAGATCTATGAACCTCAAGCCAAAGTAGCTTCCAACCCAGTTCACATGCCTCTTTCAGTGAAATCTCTTCTCTTCTCTGATGGCTTGTTTAACGGTGTGGGGGCAGGATAACCTGTCACTCACAAGAGATCATCAGCAATAGCAAACCACAACAATCCATTGATCCAATCATGATGGTCAAAATGAAGTCCCACCCTACATTGTTTTCTTGTTCGAAAAGCCGTTTCACTTCTACGTCACAACAATAGGAAAGAAAAGACTATAGCAACTTCTGTTTCATGCAGACTTTAATTCCCAAGCATTTTTGTGTACCTAACAAGCTAAGCTGCAGTTTAGAAATGTAATGCGAATGCTACCTAAAGTGCACCTATAGTGGGTTGTATGATGTATGCTCTCAATGCAAAGAAATGACTGCAATAAACAGAACTTGACAGAAGCTTTCTAGAGCAGATCCAGGATGTAAACAAACTGGTGTCCTAAAACAGCACACTGAGATGAGAGCATTACATATTAGCACTGGGCAAAACATTGTGTGTCTACATGGCCAAAGGAATGATAACATACTGCTTGAGGGAGTCTATACAGTCAAAGCATTTTCACTGAGAAAATAGACTACCCGTTCTCCAGCAGTGTGGTAGAGAGAAACCTGCACACCTGACAGCTGGGAGATATAGCAGTCACAACATAAGCAAACAAGATAAGCTAACGGAAGAAAGGAACAGACAAGTTATGTACAGAGACTATTTAAATTATGACTAAACAGAGTGGTCATTAAATACACTGTAATAAAAATGGTGACTTAAACTTCATCATCACCGTTGGTCTTTCCAGCAACTATGGCCAATAATAACATAAAAACTGTTACCCACACATTCACAACACAAAATCTTGCACACAAACATAACACTAAAGTCTAGATTATGACATGCTACCAAGTCATAATAAATTGACATTTTTAAATAATAATGACATAAATCTAAATGATAAAATAAGTCAAAATTGTGATATTAAAGTAGAATGAAATACTAAGTCATAATTATAAAATAAGAAGTAGAAATTGGCATACTAAGTCATAGTCAACATAATTATGATTTAGCCTACAAAAGCATGTTTATAAAAAAAAACATTGGCTTCCATAGGCTACATAAAAGAAAAATATGACTAAAATACAAAAAGCAATATAACTGATGTCATTCAAAAATAAATCACATCAGTTACTTGCATTGGTGTTCCCTATCTCTCCCCCTCTCTCTCTCTCTCTCTCTCTCTCTCTCCCTCTCTGTGTGTGTTTGTGGTATGGCATTGTAACTTTAATCATTTTTAATGTAGCATTTTAATTTAACTTTACAGTTATACTATTGTTTATTCCCTACACACACAAAAAAACACTACGGGAAAATATGATCTATAAATATTTAAAATGACAACTAAAACAAATCGAAAACAAACACTTCTTCATTGGAGCAGCTGTCTTGACGTATCACTGCGTACGCACGCACGCCGCCTTTACGCACGTAAATGAGGTAAGATGTGACACATTCGCTGTGCCGCTGACCCCAAAAACGTTAACCAACAAAAGCTCCGCGATTCTTCTTTATCGTCCACATTCAGGGAGTTATTTATGTTTAACGCTAATTACACATATATATATATAACCTGTTATCTCATTTTCTAATATCACACACACCATTAGCCCATGAAACAAAGACCGTTCTTTGTGCTTGTAGGCTGTTATCCTAGCGGACAATGCTTCATTCATTCACATATAATAACTATAGCCGCAAAGTTAGACTTTCCTCACACCACGTTGTAAAGTAAAATTGTAATTAGGGTGTTCGCCAGCGGATGGGATTTTACTGAATCTGATGGAATGTCAGAGCGATTGTGGTGATTTACCCGGCGCAAGTTCATGCTGTTTTCTAACAACAAAGACAGACGGTATTTTGCTTCGATAGCCTACAACAACGCCGGATCCACGACAATCCTGCTACTTTTCGCAAATTTATTAAACTGGCTCTTGAGCACTTCAAAAGAAAATAATAGTAACGATTAAATGCTTATTAATAAGTTGGTATACGTCCACCATCGCCATTGTGTTTGTATGGCGATGGTGTGTGGGAGCTGTCTATACCAGGGAAATGAACATCTTGTTTTTAAGGGATATAAACTAGCCTACTAAATATATTCTCACTGTACGCGTATTTCAGTTTTAAAATAGCCTACTACTAGGCTACCATAATGTATTAGTTTTTTCTTTCGTCTAAATACGTAAACTTGATTTTAAAAAAAATTAAAAATAAGATCACTTAAATGCTAAAAGTCTCCATGCCCGTTTTTGCATCGGACCTGTCAAACCATCTTGGGGAATAGAATACATTTTCACACTGATGATACCGTGACAATGAGCCACGCGGTCAGTGCGCTCATATCATCTCTGTGACAAACACAAAATCAAACGATAACTAATATTCATGTAAGGTAAAGCGGAATGCCAACCTTGCCGCTGGCAGTGCCGCCGGCTACCCCGATGAGGAAAGGTTGCCTGACAACATGCTCATTTTCGGCTTGGTTGTCCAACTTGCTGTCGCTGTCTCCTGCCATGCTGTCAGTGCGCGCTGAGACTCAGGGCTGCTTTTACCACGGCAATCAGCGGCTCCTCCTCCTCCTCCCCTTCCTTTCAATTGTGTCTATCCTTTTCCTTTGCCCTTTGTGTGTGCAATTACATTTGTTAGTTGGAATTCTTAGATATCCAGTTTGTAAGAAAGTATGAAAAGTTTGAAAACATCAGCATTCAATTCTAATAGTGTGTGTGTGTATATAGATAGATAGATAGATAGATAGATAGATAGATAGATAGATAGATAGATAGATAGATAGATAGATATTATATTTAGATTAGATAGATATTATATTATATTATTAAATATATTATGGGGCAAGTTCTCAGAATGGAACCTGCCAGCAAAATTTAAGCAGACAAAAACAAGTATGAAACACAAAACAATTAATGAAAAAGTACAATACTGTATGTGGACTATCCACAAATATCTGGCAGTACCTTGTGTCTTTCAAATCATCCCTTATCAGTCTCAGTCATGTAGCCTACTAATCCATTTTCCATCTAAATATCAGTGATGACATTTGACTGAAATGTTTTTTTAATAGGAAAGCTCAATTAAATAATTTTAGAGGTTTAGAAATATTATGTTTGAAATGTTTTTTTATCAAATCTTTAAACCTTTTAACAATCGCAGTACACTAGAGTCCTGCCGACTTTATATTTTTGTACTTATATGAGAGAGTGAATTGTTAATAATATAACTCAATGTAACAATGCACATTAAGAAAAAATGAGGTAGGCTATAATATGAATAAAGTGTCATCACATTACAAAAACAATTAAATGAGAGCACAGGTTCACAACTGCCATATTTGTTTCAATATATAACTTACCATGTAACAGTAGCCTAAATGGTTAAAAAAAAAAATGTAATCAAAGAATCAGAATCAGAAAGAGCTTTATTGCAAAATATGTTTGCACACACAAGGAATTGGTTTTGGTGACAGAAGAAGCTTCCAGTACAAAGACAACAACAGTATGCCGATATAGTAAAATAAAAAATAAAGATTTATGTAAATAAGACACATATGTATAAATATAAACATAATAGACCAATGTGTGTGTACAGGTGTGCTTTATACAAATAGAATTAGCAGGTAATGGAATAAGAAGAGGTAGGGTATTGCCAAATAAATATAAGTGATATTGCACATTATCATTGCATAGTGGGGAGAATATTTAACTGTTTATGAGATAGATTGTCTGAAAGAAGAAACTTTTCTTGTGCCTGGCTGTTCTGGTGCTCTGCAGCCAGATGATAAAAGTTTTTAAGAGAAGGTGGCTTGGATGTGAGGGATCCAGAGTGGATTTTCTGAGCCCCCTTTTCTCACTCTTGAGGCTATACAGTTCTTGGAGGGTGTGCAGGGGAGCACCAATAATCTGCTCAGCAGTCCGAATCATCCCAGTCTTCTGATGTCTGATTCTGTAGAGGACAGACTCATTGACTGCTGAGAAGAACTGCAGCTCCTGTGGCAGGTTGAACTTCGCTGGCGAAGGAAGTACAGTCTCTGCTGGGCCTTTTTCACCATGGAGTCAATGTGATTGTCCCACTTCAGGTCCTGAGATGGTGTCGCCCAGGAGCCACAGGACTGTTCATGATCGTTACTGGGGGGGAGTGCTTGGGGGGTTTCTCGCTCACTATCATCATCATCATTATCAGAATTGTCATTCTGTCCCGTGCATGCCGGCTGATAATGCCGCGACACTGCCACTAGTAGGAGATGTGGTATCATAAGTTTATAGCTCAAACACATTCAGCACCCACGACGAAGCTGGGTGCACATTGATGACATCACCACAGTAATGCTGACGCTGCTACAGTAGAGGTTATCGCCCATCTAAAGTATTAACTAGTATTATTATACGTTTCCTAATCGTTTTTCCAAAATGAGCACAATGTTTGCAGATACAATTCTAATCGTGTTCATATCTATTTGCACAGCATTATTAGCGGAAGGTATGTAAATTCTATCTTGAAATTCAGGTTTACACGTGTGAAAACGTATCGAGTGTCTAGGAAAATGTCCTAAGCTCAGCAAATACAGGACATATGCTTTAGCTCAAATATTGCTGGATAACCGTTTGCTTTGCTCTGTTTCTACAGGAATAACATGGGTTCTGGTGTACCGCACAGACAAATACAAGAGACTAAAGGCTGAGGTTGAAAAACAAAGTAAAAAACGTAAGTTGTATGAATGAATTATGTGTCCTTTGCATTTATTTAATCCAAGTGACCATTGTTTAAAATTGTGCAATATGTTTTAGTGGAGAAAAAGAAGGAGACAATTACAGAATCAGCTGGGCGTCAACAGAAGAAAAAAATTGGTAAGATAGTTAAAATTATTATTACAACTATGAAACGAATGTGTAAAGCTATTATTATTATAAGTAAAATAGTAAATAATAATAATTATTGTTATTAACAATAAGTACAAATTCAATTATTATAATGCAACATGGTCATTGGTCCTCAATGAAACATAAATGGAATTACTATAATGTTGTCTTCAACAGAGAGACAAGAGGAGAAACTGAAGAACAATAACAGAGACTTGTCTATGGTATTCTAATATTTTCTATTCCAGTTCTCAAATTTATATCATATTTCTTATGTTGTGTTATTTTTTTTTAATTCTCATTGTGAATGTGATCTGTCTAACAAGTTTTTATTTTTATTTAATGGCATTGTATTAAAGATATTTTAATTGCAGGTCCGAATGAAATCGATGTTTGCCATTGGCTTTTGCTTCACTGCTTTGATGGGCATGTTCAATTCCATGTAGGTAGACTCATTCGTTGCATTATCAGAGGTGCTTTGTTATAAATGGTCAATAATATCTTAGGCTAATAGTAGTTTGATTTGCTAAAGTTACCTGAAATGGCCAGCTGCTTAATTTATGTTCTTTTAAACACCGCTTTTTTCCCAATTCCAGCTTTGATGGTCGTGTTGTGGCCAAACTTCCATTTGTCCCATTGTCGTATATCCAAGGTCTCTCACACCGTAACCTCCTTGGTGAAGATTACACCGACTGTTCCTTCATCTTCCTCTACATCCTGTGCACCATGTCGATTCGACAGGTAATGTTTATCTATTGTTTATATATTATTTCTTCAGTGTTTCCGTGAGTGAATGGGGCAAAATCCAAGTTGTAAAAATGTAATAGCAGTTTTGAGGGAAGAGTTTAAACTTTGACACTGTTCTATTCAGTTGTTTGTTTTATGTAATGCATGCCCTAACTTTTACCACTGAATACCTTTAATTTCAGAACATCCAGAAGATGTTGGGTCTCGCCCCCTCCCGTGCCGCCACCAAACAGGCTGGAGGATTTTTAGGACCTCCTCCACAAGCTGCCAAGTTTTCATAAACTTTAGTAGTGAGGTACCCAAAAAAAAGATGAGACACTCAGCTGTACATTGTGTGAGCAACGCTCAGTGTGAGAGTATGATAGCCAGGTTGTGCAGCTACCGATACCTGTGATGTCCACAGAAGTCATGTACATTTGTGTTGTTGTTTTTTCAGGTAAATTTATAACTTATGTACTCCCAATTCTAACAGAAAATGCTTGAGCAAAGGTAGTTCTGAATGTAAATTTAGTCTTAAGCATTTCTTTAAACCTTTTTGTTGCTCAAAAGGCTAAAAAGATTCTTTGTTGAAACTAATATTATTCTATGATTAATTACAAGCAATATTAATTAATAACATTCATAATGAAAATTTGAGAGAATAGTTTCACCCGTGGATTCTGTTTATCAATTTTTAATTGTCTGTTAACGTTTAAGTTAAAGGATTTTTGTGAGTTTAGATCTTGTGTATTTGTTCTTCTGTATTTTGTTTATGTCACTATTTAATGTTCAAATTACGTTTGTACAAAAATAAAATTGACTAAGCAAAGAGCTTCACAGTTTTCCTTTTAAAAAAAATAGTATGGAAAATAAGGCATAGGCTCAAGTTGTCGTTTTGCAATTCGGAGTAAAGTTTTAGCCTTCTGTAATTATGCTGCAATTTTCCCCACAGAATACATTTATTCTACTGTGAGTTACTGTTTCTTTTTATAATGTAGTCACAGATTGTTAATGTAGCTTTAATAATATCTGGATGGTGGATTGTTGTTTAGGCAGGTATGAAGATTGCATACATTTTACAGATGGTTACAAAATGGACATTCAAGGTTTCATCAAAGACAAAGGTTTTCAGCAAAGACTAAAAGAACCAGACAGGTCCTCAGCACAGACCCTATGGCCAGCTTCGGCTCCATACTGGCGTGATGAAGCCGATCTTCAAACAAAAGGACCTGGATGAATATTTGATTTCTGACTTGTGATGCCGCCTGGCCTGAATCATAATCACCACAGTGTTTGTTCGTTGGCCAGAGAACTGGCCCCCAGGCTGAACCTGGTTTCTTCCAAAGTTTTTTCTGAATTCTGTCACTTGATGGAGTTTGGGTTCCTTGCCACTGTTGCCTCTGGCTTGCTTAGTTGGGGACACTTAACATTCAAAAATATTATTGATTTGACTGTACTGACACTTGTGTGAAAACTGAACTGAGCTGGACGATGACAATTTTTTTTTTTTTGCAGAACTGCTTTACAGGTTAAATTAACTAATTTAATAATTGATGATCTTTACAACGGGAACAGAATCAACACTTGTGTGAGACAAGTACAATGTGCTGACAAAGACAAGTAAATGTGCTGACAAGTACATGTGAGAGAGAGAGCAAGACCGAAGAACAGCAGAGTTGCAGTGCATTCAATTTGAAGATGCATATCTGAATGTTTTGCGCAATTCTTGCCCTCTGGAACTTTGGCCAAAATATGTTGAAAGTAACCATAAAAATGTGGTCCAAAGGCGGTGCTTAAGGTAACATTCATATTTCATCCCACCCACCCCATTTATGCAAGCAAATCACGGGGTCAGTTTGAGCAACCAAGTCGAAAACAATAGTAGAGACCTCCTCTTTTCGCCCACAACCATAGAAGGCGAACGATCTACTTGTATTTTGTGCAGTAAACAGTTTGTTTTTGAAAAGGTAAGGAACTTGACCTTAAAATAATTTTTAAGTGCGTCGTGTGCAGTTCTTTTAAAATACTGTGATTTTCGTAGAATTAATGCATGAACTATAAATAATAATTTATGCATGAAGATAAATTAATTCTGCATTCTTATTCACGAATCGTTCTTACCCTTTCAATGACCTGTAAAATTGGCGTTTCCCCCTTGTGGACCTGGCAGTATGTGGTGGATCAGCCGAGCTAGACGCAATGGGGCAAACTCATTTTTCGACGATTACATAGAATAATGGTGTGTGCACACCAAAAGCGAAGGGAATATTCCCATCGGGTGACTCGCCCTAGTTTACTCGCGGGATGTTTCTTGTTTTTGTTCGCGCGAAGGGTTATAATGGATTATAACATTGGTGGACTTAGACTTGAAGGATACCCATAATGCATTGTGAGAGTTGCGAGTTGAATGAATTCTCGCGTCTCGCCAGGAGATGGCGCCGCAGCTGAATCACCTAGTATTTGAACCCTTGGTATTTCTAGCTGATGTGATCCTAATGATCTGAGTGATCTGTTAGGTTTATATTCAGTGAGCATATCTGCAATATATTGAGATCCTAGCCCATTGAATGATTTATATACCAGTAATAATACTTTAAAATCCATCCTAAATGTAACTCGGAGCCAGTCTAAAGACCTGAGGACTGGTGTGATATGTTCATATTTTCTGGTTCTGCTCAGAATCTTGGCAGCAGCGTTCTGTATGAGCTGCAACTGTCTTATGGTCTTTTTAGGAGGGCCAGTGAGGAGTCCATTACGATAATCCACCATGCTGGTGATGAAAGCATGCACAAGTTTATCTAAGTCTTGACTGGAAACAAAGCATCTAATTCTTGCAATATTTTTCAGATGATAGTATGCTGATTTAGTTATTGCTTTGATATGACTACTGAAACTAAGGTCTGACTCTAGAGACACACCAAGATTCCTGACTTGATTTTTAGTTGTTAGACCCCTAGCGTCAAGGTATGCGTTCACCTTGAGAACTTCCTCTTTGTTTCCAAACACAATGACTTCAGTTTTGTCTTTGTTTAACTGAAGAAAGTTTTGGCACATCCAACTGTTTACTTCATCAATGCATTGGCACAGGGAGTCAATGGGGCTGTAGTGTAATGATCTGTGTGTCATCTGCATAGCTGTGGTAAGAGATTCGGTTCTTTCTCATTATTTGGCTCATTGGGAGCATACAGGTTGAATAGGAGTGGGGCAAGAATTGAGCCTTGAGGGACTCCGCATGTCATGGATGTCAATTGTCCACTCAGACTTATGGTCTCCTATACTCACAAAATAACCTCTCCCTTCTAAGTTTGACCTGAACCATTTTAGGACTATCCCAGAAAGCCCCACCCAGTTTTCCAGCCTGTCAAGAAGTATGTCGTGATCGACAGTGTCAAATGCAGCACTGAGGTCGAGTAGTACTAGTACTGATAATTTGCCTGTATCAGTAATTAAGCGAATATCGTTTATTATCTTTACGAGCGCTGTCTCTGTGCTGTGATGCGATCGGAAACCAGATTGAAAAATGTCAAAGTATCCATTCAAGCTTAAGAATTTGTTCAACTGATTGAAGACAACTTTTTCAATGATCTTGAAAGGAAGATTTGAGATCAGCCTATAGTTGCTTAATATGGTCTTATCCAGATTGCTCTTTTTCAGGAGGGGCTTGACAACTGCAGTTTTCAGGGAGTTTGGAAAACTCCCAGAGAAGTGAGGCATTTACCAAGATTTACAAGATCTGCTTCTAAGCTGTTTAACACACTTTTGAAAAAAAAAACATGTTGGAAGTGTGTCAAGGGCGCAGGTGGATGTTTTAAGGTGCTGTATAGTTTCTTCCAAAATGTTGCCTTCAATTTCTTCGAAAACAGACATAGTAACTACTTTCTCAGGTTGTAGTCTGATCTGTCTGACCCCAGCGCAACTCAAGGATGCTGATCACCTTTCTGATATTATTGATTTTCTCAGAGAAGAAAGAAGCAAACTCACTGCACTTGCTGTCTGAGAGCATTTCACTGGGAATCTGGCTTGGGGGGGGGGGGGGGGTTGTCAGTCTCTCTACAGTAGCAAAAAGAGTGTGTGTGTTGTTTAAGTTGCTGTTCATAATATTCGAGAAGAAAGTCTGTCTAGCTTTGCCTAGTTCAATATTGAAAGCATGGATGCTGTCTTTGTATATGTTATAATGGACAACAAGTTTTGTCTTCCGCCACATGCGCTCTGCTTTTCTGCATTCTCTTTTCATATTTTGCACAGTTGTTGAGTTTCTCCAAGGTGCTTTTTGTCTACCACTTTTCTTCCTGACTTTCACAGGAGCAATAGTATCAATTACACTTTTAACTTTTGAGTTAAAAGAATCAAGGAGAAAATCAACAGAGTCAGCAGATATGCTTGGTGTTAAAGATATAGCCTTCATAAATAGCACATTAGTGTTCTCATTTAAGCATCTCTTCTTGACAGACACAGATCTAGATTCAATGGCAGGAGAGATCAATATATCAAAGAAAATACAGAAATTATCAGACAGTGTACACATGCGGAGTCAGTTAAAACATTTTTTAAAACAGTTTTGATTTCTTTTGCTATATCTGAACGTTAAAACCTCCAGCAATGGCAAAACAGTCAAACTCTGAGGAAATTGTTGAAAGCAGTTCTGTAAAAGTCCTCAGCAAAGGCTGGAGAGTATTTTGGAGGCCTGTAAATAACGATAAGTAAAATACGTGGAACACCTTTAACACAATACCCAGATATTTGAAAGACGGGTAATTCCCAAATGATATTTGCTTACTGTCACGATGTGGTTTTGTGTCGTGTCATGTTTAGTGGTTCCCTGTCTTGTCTATTAGTTATCCCAGGTGTTTTTCGTTATTCCCGACGCCCCCTTGTTATCTTGTTAGCTCATTTGTCCTTGATTATTTAAGCCCTGTGTTCCTGCCCTGTCTTTGTGAGTTGTTGTATGTATGATAAATGTTAACGTTGGTGATTTCTGTGTCTTTGAATCCTGTTCCTGAGTCTTTGAATCCTGTTCCTGAGTCTTTGAATCCTGTTCCTGAGTCTTTGAATCCTGTTCCTGAGTCTTTGAATCCTGTTCCTGAGTCTTTGAATCCTGTTCCTGAGTCTTTGAATCCTGTTCCTGAGTCTTTGAATCCTGTTCCTGAGTCTTTGAATCCTGTTCCTGAGTCTTTGAATCCTGTTCCTGTCTCTTTGAATCCTGTTCCTGTCTCTTTGAATCCTGTTCCTGTCTAAGTTTGTTAATAAAGCCACACTGTGTCTGGATCCAGCCTCATCGCTATTTCTAACACACTACGTTACACTTACATTGATAGACATCTTTAAAAATAGCAGCTAAGCCCCCGCTTCTCTTACCCTCTCTGCAGACACTCACAAAAGTAAAGTTAGGAGGGGATGTTTCATTGAGGACTGTTGCACTGCAGCTGTCTTCTAGCCAAGTTTAATTTAGAAACATAAAATCCAGGTTGTATGTGGTTATTAAGTCGTTGACTAGAAATAATTTATTTTTAAGTGAGCGGATGTTTAAAAGTGCTAACTTAACAGTCTTACTTTTTGTCCCCACAGCAATCTTAGTTCGGTGTGTAATAGGCACCAGATTAGATGGGTTTGCTGTACGGCTTTTGAAGGCCTTAGACTTTCTATCATGTAATTGAACAGGAATAGAGAAAGATTCAGGTACACTGGGTTCCCACTTGTTCTGTAAACATATTGAATAACCGTTGAATAACATGGGGAGGCAGGGTTTATGACCTATACTTGGACCAGCCACCGGGGGGCGATCGAGACGTTTTGGCTTCACTTTTCAGGGCTTGTGCGGCACGCTTGGTTTCATCAGGGTGCAAAGAAAAATAGAGCTGAGTATCATCAGCATAACAGTGAAAACTAATGCCATGCTTCCTAATGATATCTCCCAAGGGTAGCATGTACAGAGTGAACAGCAACGATCCTAATAGTGATGTGGTACAGTTTATAATAATACTAGAATACATTTTTAATAAATGAATTGTCATGCTAAGTACACACAAACGGCATTAGTACTACGGTCGTAGTAGTACGGTCTTTCCATTCGGACTGTCTCTAGCTCCACGCACTTTCACGAAGTGCATGGATATGGCCCTCTCCCCTCTGAGATAGAAGGGAGCATGCGTCCTGAATTACCTCGACGACTGGCTCGTACTACCCCAGTCGGAGGCCGAGCTAGAAACTCATAGATCTGTGCTTCTCAGTCATTCCATTCAGACTGTCTCTAGCTCCACGCACCTTGACGAAGTGCATGGATGCGGCCCTCTCCCCTCTGAGACAGCAGGGAACACGCGTCCTGAATTACCTTAATGACTGGCTCGTAGTATCTCAGTCGGAGACCGAGCTAGAAACTCACAGATCCATGCTCCTCAATCATTTGGAATGCCTGGGACTCAGGATCAATATTGCCAAGAGCTCACTGTCTTCCAGCTAGCGAACCTCATGCCTGGGAGCAGTTCTCGATTCAGCCCAAATGCGGGCCACGCTTATGCCAGAACGAGCCCTGGGGATTCTTTGGCTCACAACGTCTTTCAAGGTTGGGTTCTCACCAGACCCCATACAGTACTGGGTGAAACCATTAAGTTCCAGCCCACGCTTGGCGTCTCGGACACCTCCGCATCAGGGTGATCATGGCTGCATCATGGCCCTGACCCCTTGGAAGGACGCTTGTTGGTTCTGATCAGGTGTGGACCTGGGGATGGTATCCAGAAGGAAGGTGGTATCGACAGATGCTTCCAACACAGGTTGAGGAGCTCTGTGCGATGGTAGGCCGAGTTCCGGCTCCTGGTCGAGTGCACAAAAAAGGCTTCATATCATCTGCCTGGAAATACTGGCAGTCTTTCTGGCCCTCAGAACCTTCCTGCCAGATCTGAAAGGGCACCATGTTTTAGTCCAGTCAGACAACACAGCAGTGGTGTCCTAAATAAACTGCCAAGGTGGACTCTACAAACTGGTAAAACGCCTCTAATGGGCACAACCCAACCTGCACTCGCTGAGAGCGGGGCATGTGCCGGGCAGATTAAACCAAGGGGCAGACATGCTGTCCCAGGGCAACGTATTCTCGGAATAGGGGACACTTCAGCCCCAGACTGTTCAAATGATCTGAAGTATCTTCGAGAAGGCAAAGGTCAACTTCTTCGCCTCCGAAGACAACTTTCACTGCCCAATATATTTGCCCAATACGTGCTGACCCAGCCTTCCCCTATACACTTTCCCTCCAGTCACGCTGCTCCCTCAGGTCATCAGACTGATCAGGGAGGAAAGATGCTCAGTCCTTCTGGTGGCCCCCTTCTTGCGGAACCAACCGTGGTTCCCAGAGTTGACACAGCTGCTCTCAGCAGCCCCGTGGCCAATTCCCCTGAGGAAGGAACTCCTCTCCCAAGCGAAAGGAACAATTTGGCGATTTGACCTCCCTGCGAGAGTCCTGAACACTATTTCTAAGGCTAGAGCCCTATCCACAAGATGCCTCTACTGTATGTCGTCGTCTTCTGTCTATCTTAAATGGTTCACAGTTAGAAGCGAATACTTGATGTCCTTTGACATTTCACTGGTACTGTCGTTCCTTCAGGAGCTGCTGGATAAGGTTCACACTCATAACACGCTCAAAGTTTATGTGGCGTCCATAGCAGCATTCCACGCTCCTGTGGCTGGCCAGTCCGTAGGCAAGAAAAACCTGGTTGTTCGTTTTCTGAAGGGGTCTATGAGGCTAAACCCGCCCCACACTCACAGTTTATACGTGGGACCTGTCTGCGGTCCTCAGGGCCCTCAAGGGCCCTCCCTTTGAGTCACTCCAGCTGGCCGAATTATGGCCCCTTTCGCTAAAGGCTGCTGTCGTGCTAGCCTTAGCATTGGTCAAGCGAGTGGGTGACTTACAAGAGCTCTCTGTGAGTGCTTCTTGCCTTAAGTTTGGGCCTAACGACTGTAAGGTCTTCCTCGAACCATGGCATCGCTATGTGCCGAAGATGCTCTCAACCCCGTTCAGGGCACAGGTAATTACGCTCTCTGCTTTCCCCATCTGACGGCAAGCAGAAGTCTCATCTACTCTTCCCTGTTCGGGCCTTAAGAGTATATATTGAGTGCTCTGCCCCATTGAGGCAGTCAGAGCAGCTCTTTGTGTGCTTCGGCAGCCGCACCAAATGGCATCAGGTCACGAAGCAAAGACTGTCACACTGGATAGTGGACACAATTGCGTTGGCCTACGCTTCGATGGGCCTATAGTGCTCCATCGAAGTTAAAGCACACTTGTCAATTGACAGTTGACAGTGTCAATTGGCGACATTTGTGCGGCGGCCGGCTGGTCCTCGCCGTCCGCTTTCACCAGATTCTATAACCTGGATGTCCCTGCGCTACAAGCATATGTCCTGTCTGTGTAAGCTAGGCTTTGACCTCTACTTGAGCTCAACCTGCTAGAACCCGCCATGCGACTCCGACATGTAGTCTGAGTCCTTGTTTTTTGTCTATTATAATGCCTATCCTAACCCTGGTACCTGTGGGCCCTTATTCAAGCCCCCTTGGCCAGGGCCCCAGAAAAATTGTCGTTCCGCAGTTCTAAGCACTGGATTGGGTTCACAGTGTTTCCCCTAGAAATTTTTCCAGCAGCGGTGCTGTTACGTGCCGGAGGTTGTTACCAAGCCGCGCGGGGGGGGGGGCATGCACTTCCAGAAGTTTTTTTTTTTAAAATAACCCCTTAAACCATGACTTCTGGCAAGTTTTGTGGATAGAAATGGACATTTTGAGAAAAACAAATATGACATACCATCAACAGATTCAAGGCATGATATTGCAGCACGTACCTTGAACTGGTCACAAACAGAAACCTTCATTTTATAATTTTAGACAGGATTATTCACGTTTTTTCTTTTGTGTTCATTTTCAGAATTGTTTAGGGGAAAAATGAAACGGCACAACCCAGAAAAAGATTATTTACAATTTATTGAAAATTTTATCCTAATGGCAAAGGCCACACCCAATCTGTGAGCACTTAATTTTTCTGGGCTTTTCATTGAAGATCTCTAAGGCTCTTTGGTAATTGAATGCTATTGTGGGGGTATTTTTTGTTTTTGCAAGAAGTCTTATGCTCATCTAGCCTGCATTTATTTAATCAAAAATACAGAAAAAAACTATTGTGAAATATTATTACATGATGTTCTTTTTAACTTTTTATTCATCAAAGAATCTTTAAAAAAAAAAAAAAGAGCATCACATATCATATTAGAATGATTTCTGAAGGACACAACCCAGTTTAGTAGACTCATCTGAAAAATTAAATATGATTTAACTATCAGGACTATGAGCAGTAGGTGATACTTCCTCGTCCTAATGCATATCTATGGTCCTAATGGAGAGCGCAGTTCGTACCGCTTCGTACCGCTTTCTCCTTTCCACAGCGCGAGATAGCGCTCTCCCGTGGCGTCTGTCGTTGCTATGCAACCATGAACAGAGGCGCGCTTGGAAAAACGTGCGAGCCGCATCGCTTCTATTATGAGCACGCTTGAAATAACGAATTTGCACACGCACAAAACGCGCTATGTGAACGGCCCCTTATGGCAACGTGACATTAGCCTAATCGAAAATATTTCCATATGTGGCTCTTTCCTCCTTGTTAACAAGTGGATTCAGAGCCACCGCATGCAGAGCCGCCGGTCGCCATGTCTCAGTGTTTTTAGGTGTGTAAGTGAATAAAGTGAATGTCGTGATATTACTGATCATGGAAAGATTTTGCCGCCGCTGCTGAATACATTGTAGGGGAAACACTGCGTTCACTTCCTATTGTGTCTAGCAACGCAGTACGAGTGAACCATTTAAAAAAAGGGGAACGTATTTGGTTGCTAACGCAACCTCGGTTCCCTGCAAGTACACCTGGCTGCAGCCTGCAGATCGGGGCGGGGCTGCATCTGGGGCGGGGCTGCACGTGCAGCTCCGCCCATTAAGCTTCTCATTGGTTAGTGGGTGATGACGTCGATCGAGGCGGGGCCGCACCTGGGGCGGGGCTGCATGTGCAGTCCCGCCCATAACTCTTCTCATTGGTTAGTGGCACAGCAATGACGTCGACGCCGCGGTAAACAGGAAATAGGGTTGAAAAACTCATGCGCTATCTCGCGCTGAAACCTCTCACTTAGATTTAACTTAGAGCTAACTAACTGTATATTCTGTGATGAGAACATAGAGACCACGGATCATTTGTTTTTCTTCTGCTCTTACAGCAACACATTCTGGTGTGACGTGTATGATTGGCTGGAGCCTTATCTCCAGTCTCTCTCCAGTTTCACTAGAGATAACATCACATTTGGGATTATAATGAAAGACAAAAATATGAAATGCTTTTAGACACTTTAATTGTCTTGGGTAAATTTTTCATCCACAAATGTAAATGTTTAAAAACACAGCCTCTATTTAGCCTACTGTCTTCAAGGGAGAATTTGCATTGTACTACAAATCCCTGTGGTTCATGAAGAAGAAAACAGCAAAAAAACTTCTTAATTTTATCGATGCCTTAAAATTAATTGAAGCCCCTTAACTATTGTTTCATAACTGTTTCTTTATCTTGTTTTTTTATTTGTTTATTTTAATTTTTATTATTTTACTTTAATTTACTCTTCTTTTCCTAAAGTTGTTGTAATTTGACGTGCTCCGTTTCCTGTCAGTACTTATATTCTTGTGAAATCTGACTAAGCCAGAAATTTTTGTAAGTTTTACACTTCAATAAATAAATGAAATACTTACTTACTTACTAATGAAAAAATATCGCGCTGAAAGCGCATGCATCATATTTGCGTTAAGTGGTAGGCTACAGTAATGACGCATCTTCAAAACGCACGCGCAAATTTGAAATAATACTTTAATAAAATGATAAAGTATTAAAAAGACTCTAAAGTAATAATGAAAGCAGCAAAAAGGAGTAGAGCGCATATCCATAGTTTTAACTATCCCTGATCTAAGGTAAACTTATAAGGAATTACAGAGTATTTTGTAATAATATCTGTGTAGTATTTTAAAAAAAAATTCACATTCTGTTGCACTAATTCACCATGTGAATTACAAAATTACTGTAAACATTAATGGCACCTTATATATTTCTTATTTTAATTCCTCTGTAATAGTTCTTGTTTATTTGTGTGCATTATATAGGTTATTATAAAACATTTATGCCAATAAAGTAGCTTGAAGTTAAACTACATACAGTACATTGTCAATCTCTGTATCCCATATTGTGCATGCCAACTCAAAAAACCAAACTCATACCAGTGATAACTTTTATTATAATTGTGTAAAGAGATATGCACACATACAGATAATCACCTACACACACACGTGCACACGCACACACACACACGTGCACACTCACGTACACTCACACACACGTACACTCACACACACGTACACTCACACACACACACACACACACACACACAACCGAGCAATAGCCCTCAACCCCCTTCTCGGAAGAAAATGCACGCAGGACTCCGCTTCTGCCATCACACACACACACACACACACACAGGTGGGCAGTCCTTGTGTGTTTCAGCGCAGTGCAAGCACAGAGTCAACGAGTACGGCACGCGGAACTCTTGCTTATATTGTCTGGAAAATGCACTCCAGTTCACAACACCTAATTTAGATAAAATACAGAACAAACAATATTGAATCATTTTGAAGAAAGGCATTAACAGTACAGAGTCATACAAGGAATTTATTTTTTATACATTTTAAACATATTATAAGAAAATGTTAGACAAGATATACTTCAGTGTTATTGGCTTTGTCTGTAAAGTACCCAAGAGACTTACTTTGTTTATGAACAATATAAACTAGTTAAAGTTTGTCAAGACAACCTTTAATTTGGCTTGAGAAAGCCTATCCTAAAAGTTTTGAAGGTAATACAGTTTATCAGGCACAGACAGACGGATGGACATGACAGATAGGCAGACAGAGATAGAAGGATAGATAGATTAGGATAGGATAGAAAATGATTTTTGATGTGGTAATACATCAGCTGTGGCGTGCTGGTGTACTGGCAGATTGGGCACCTACTACTGCAGTCTTTTAAACTGCTCACACTCCCCCTGGCTTAACACAGGTGTGTGCATTTTTGCAGGGGGGAATGGCTCTTAAAAGAGCCTTTGAGTTATAAAGTAAACAACAACAAAAAATAGGTGAGAGAGATGGAGGACTAGAGTAAGAGTTAGAGAATAATTAACACAGCAAAACAAAAATATAAATATAAAGTAAAATAGCAAAAGTGGTACCCAGGGTATATAAATGGGGATGACAATGCCAATGTTTTTTATGTTTAATTAAATAAATGTATACTTATTAATAACAATAATATCAAAATAGTTTACATTTAACCAATTTATTTATAGAAAAAAAGTCCTACAATATAACTTTGTATATTGTTACTGTTAACTCTTAAATCCTATTTTTCTTCTCCTGGTTCAGTTTTGCCACTGTATTTCTTTTTAAGGGCCTTGTTTTAACACTATATCCTAATCCCACCAAAACTACACTATACACACACACACACACACACACACACACACACACAGGCCTACGATGCTTTTGGGAAACCCTGCCCTAGTTATTGTGATATGGTGAGTAAAGTTACCTATAGTTATTGTGATATGGTGAGTAAAGTTGCCAGTGGCCTCTGTCCATCATGGCCTCCTAATCATCCCCATATATATATATATATATATATATATATATATATATATATATATATATATATATATATATGCACTGATTGGCTTCATAACTGTGTCTCCTCTCCACCAGTAAGCTGGTGTGTGGTGGGCGTTCTGGCGCACTATGGCTGCCGTCGCATCATCCAAGTGGATGCTGCACATTGGTAGTGGTTGAGGAGATTCCCCCTTCCATGTGAAGCGCTTTGAGTGCCTAGAAAAGCGCTATATAAATGCAATGAATTATTATTATTATTATTAAAGTTACACAATCTTATTTTTACACCACTTCATTTTATCATCACACTAAACGCCACTTCAGAATTAAAAATTGTAAATAAAATTAGAGGAAGAAGAAGAAGAGTAGCTTGCCTGTACTCACCTTGCTAGCAGCGATGAACAGCGGGAATGAAAACATGCTAGAAATCGACGTCATGAGTTCACGGGCGCGGCCCCACCTCGATTGACGTCATCACTTTGCCACTAACCAATGATGTGCAGCCCCGCCCCAGGTGCACCCCCGCCCAAATCTGCAGGCTGCAGCCAGGTGCTTCTCGTTCCCTGAGATAACGGGAACAAGTACTCTGTGTCCCTGGCCATGTTATCATGCTCCACAACTCGGCGTTCGTCGCTTGTCGCTTTAGTCGAATTAACCTGATTCCCAATGGCAGAATGCTGCCAATTTCGACAGCTTTCTCTCCATAGGGTCATGCCGTTTCACTGTGTTATTCAATAATCTTCAATAATCTGAGAAAAAGGAGTTTTCCCATTGCATCTAGCGACGCAGTACTCATTCCCATTATCTCCCATTCCCATACAGAGTATGTTATTATTTGAAGTCTTTGCATGCATAAAACTTTAACTTTGCATGTATTCCTGTAGTACACGTTGCCTTTGTCAGACACGTGGGTTTGTTGTGTGTGACGTCACCGCGGCGCCATTTTTGAGGTATCGCTACTGACTGTGAACATTGAAGAGATTACGAGAGTAGAGATAACAAGTAAATAACTCGCAAAACTGGATAAGCACAAGAAAACTGTGAAAATGCCGTACCGCAATAAACTCGATAAATATGGCAGGTACCGTTATTTGGAGAAATTGTCATCCATTCAGAACGTAGATCCATATATGAGCTCAGCTGACTGCAGTAAGTTGAAGTGCTGATCCCGCATTGCTTTCTCATCCTCATACTTGGGCATTGTCAACTATCTTGTTTATGGTATAAGCGCATATAACGTTACCAGTGAACAATTTGAATTCTATAAATCTCTTAAAGCCCGCGGACATTTCACCAAGTTACTGTATCCTTCGGTAGGAATGTAAATAAATCCTGTAAAGTTAGTAACAGCAAAGATAGGTTTGCTGTATTGATGATGATGATAGTGTCATGTTAAGGATGGTTTAGTTTGAAAAAAGAATGAAAAAAAAACAATTCTCCAACAATAGAATACCCCAGCATCGATACCTTACAAATGGCGGCCGCGCCCATAATGCACTTCGTGTATCACACTGCAGTTAAGCCAGCCTCCACCTCGAAATGAGCGGTCAAACTAGCCGCCCCTATATTTCTCTATGCGCTTATACACTAGGTATTACGGTAAGACCGTCAACCATTCTGAAACCATTCAGTCAACCATTCTTCCAGCGAAGGCTATTTCAGTTAGTCCGTCCGTCCGTCCGTCCGTCTATCTATCTATCTATCTATCTATCTATCTATCTATCTATCTATCTATCTATCTATCTATCTATCTATCTATCTATCTATCTATCTATCTATCTATCTATCTGTCTGTCTATCTATCTATCTATCTATCTATCTATCTATCTATCTATCTATCTATCTATCTATCTGATGTTGTTTTACAAAATAAATAAATCTTATTTTGTAAAACAACATCAGAATGTCCTGAAACTTTGCAGGGGACACGTTGAGAAGGTGTCCTCTCCATCTGAGGTGGAATTGGTCTGTGGAAATTAGGACTTTTATTTTTATGATTTTCTGAATGTATGGAGACAATAGGTAGGCCTAATATATGAGTTTTGGGGGCTCTTATTTTGTAAAACAACATCAGAATGTCCTGAAACTTTGCAGGGGACACGTTGAGAAGGTGTCCTCTCCATCCGAGGTGGAATTGGTCTGTGGAAATTCGGACTTTTATTTTTATGATTTTCTGAATGTATGGAGACAACAGGTAGGCCTAATATATGAGTTTTGGGGGCTCTTATTTTGTAAAACAACATCAGATAGATAGATAGATACATAGATAGATAGATAGATAGATAGATAGATGGATGGATGGATGGATGGACGGACGGACGGACGGACGGACGGACTAACTGAAATAGCCTTCGCTGGAAGAATGGTTGACTGAATGGTTTCAGAATGGTTGACGGTCTTACCGTAATACCTAGTGTATAAGCGCATAGAGAAATATAGGGGCGGCTAGTTTGACCGCTCATTTCGAGGTGGAGGCTGGCTTGACTGCAATTGTATAACGAGTGTGACGTCACCTGACAAAGACCTACTGCAGCCTGATTCATGATTGATTGGAAACAAAATATACTGCTAACAAGTATTGACATTGATCGAGTATTTAGGTTCCCGTCCAGACCAGAATGGCTCAGCAACTGCTACTGTCGCTGGCCGAGTTTCAGAATGTTTCCACGGGTACTTTGGTGGTGAAGGAGCCGCTGAATTTCTGGGGAGGAGCGAGAGTGAAGCCGAAGGACACAAAGAATTCGGAACCAGTATACGAACCTGCAACTGGTATGATTTATTAACCGTATTAAATTAATTTTAGGTTATGTGCATATATTTTTTTTTCTAGTTTTAATCCTACAATGGAGCGCGTCACCCCCTCATGAGCATTTCCGTTTGACATCATATGATCAGCATGTCATGCAATTGACCAACTATATATAATGCATTAAACATGATGTGGCTAGGACTTAGCTAACTAAAACAATGAACATAATATACATACTAGAGACACGGTAAAAAATAAACAAATAGCCTTAGTGTGAAGCAGGAGCAGTTGGTAAACAAACTTCATATATCCAGGGCAGGCCAATTGATGTCAGTATAACATAAATAACAATAATAAAAAAAAGCAGAAGAGTAGTACATGCTACCAAATCATAATTGTGTCTGCGAATCCACAGATTGTTGAGCTGCATATGCATCCTGTAACTGTATACTGCAGGTCAATAACCTTGTCATTTCATTTATTCATACACACTCCGCATTTAATTTAATTTAATACTGTACTCAACAATTCATCCTTCCATATTGGAGGGGAAAGAAATAGCAGTAGCACGTTGATCTGCCAGTCCTGGGTCATTTAATAGCAATTTATATTGCTATTGTGAACTTTTATAAAAATGTGAACCGCACGTTGTTGCAGGTGAAATATTAACTAGATACCATTAAATAATTATTTTTCATTAGGTTTAGATACTAATTATTAATCACTTCTCCCCATTTACCCAAATCTCTATTTAAACTTTGGTCTCACACAGATCTGTCATGTTTGTAGTTCTTTTTAGTTGTGTTTGTAGTTCTAAACTGAGTTAATCACAATGCCATAGTTTTACAGGCTGTGCATGGAGTTATTGATTTACTATAACTATCCTGCTCACATCTCAATAGACATTTATAGAAACATTACTTTGAAACTAGTTTGTTAAGTCTAAATACAAAAATCCTGAACACCTTTAATTTAATGTAATAAAAGTATGTGCTCACAAACAGCCTTACTTTATCATGTTCAATGCTTGTACTTCACCCTCTGTTCTGTTCCCAGGTCGTGTGCTGTGTGATATGATTCCCTGTGGAGAGGAGGAGGTAGATCAGGCCATAAAAAGTGCTCAGTCTGCATACCTAAAATGGAGTAAATTATCAGGAATGGAGAGGGCCCGGATCATGCTGGAGGCTGCCAGAATTATTAGGGTAAAAACATATAATGTATAATTCTGCTTCTAAAGATGTTCTCATGAACAGGGTAGTAGTCAATAGAGTGCAACAGTCGGGTTCTGGAAGTAAAAATCTTATTCATTTTCTCTATAGGGGAAATGATTTTTCATGATAGACTATACACCTTTAAGACAGACCTCAGAGGGTGTTTATCGAGAGTATATGCTTTTGTCGAGAGGGTACGTGTTTTTGTATATTGCTTTTGAAGTCCTCCACCTGCATTATTTCCACTTATTTTTGAAATAATGACATTCAACAGCGGAATTTCTAGTGTGGAGCTACATGATTCTGCAGAGATCCCCCCCATTAAAATCTTGCACCTTGACCAATTTCGGAATGCTTTTTCTTCAAATGAAAGTTTGTAATGTTTTGATTCACCTTGTGGCTGGTTGGTTTGGTTCATGGCTTATAACTCTTAAACCAGCAAAAAAAATTAAAACCCTATGGGAAATATGAATAGGGCAAAAAGTGGGCTTTCCATGGCAGTTAACTACTCTAAATAAATGGTTTGTGGAAAGAGAGTTCAGAAAATTGTATCAGTTCCCTGTGTTCATGTCTATGTGATTGTAAAAATTTCGGAACTTCTGTTCTCACATGCAGGAGCGCAGAGATGAAATTGCAAGAGCAGAAGTGGCCAACAATGGCAAATCTATCACTGAGGCTCAGGTGGATATTGACGTTGCTTGGCAGTGTATTGAGTACTATGCTGGCATTGCACCCACACTGTCAGGTAGGTTTGGATACTGGTTGATAAACATGAAAAGGTGACTAATATTCTCAATCTAAATGGAAATGCTTTATACATCATATCTAAGAATGTTTTTTTGTAAACGCAGGCCAGCACATACAGCTTCCAGGAGGATCTTTTGCCTACACCAGAAGGGAGCCACTGGGAGTGTGTGCCGGCATTGGAGCTTGGAACTACCCATTCCAGATAGCTGCCTGGAAGTCAGCCCCAGCTATGGCCTGCGGTATGAGAATATTGCTTTATATATCTGTAATTCGTGACAGGATACATGCGGTCCCCATGATTGTGTTTACTTTATGAAAGTGGTCCTCTATCATTTCCTTGCTCCCCCAATGTCTGTTTCTGTCTTATATGCAAACACATGATCATCTTCCCCTCTTAGGCAATGCCATGGTGTTTAAACCGTCTCCCATGACCCCAGTCACAGCAGTCATGTTGGCAGAGATCTATAAAGAGGCAGGTGTCCCAGATGGCCTCTTTAATGTGGTACAAGGAGGAGCCGAGACTGGAGGGCTGCTGTGTCACCATCCCATGGTGGCTAAAGTGTCCTTCACAGGCAGTGTTCCCACCGGAAAGAAGGTATAGCATGAAAACAAAACAAACCAGGAGAAAATCAGTAACATCAGTGCAAGGTAATGCTAGCAGTCATTATAAACATTTTGGTTTCCCGTTGAAGTCTTACATCCTCACTCTTCTAGTCTTCACTCTTTCCAGTAGTTCTGCTAAAATTATGACAAAGCTGGTTATTTAAAAAAAAAAAAAAAAAAAATTACATTTAGCTAATTAAGATTTAATTCATTTAAAGGTGGGGTATGTGATTTTCTTTTTTGACCATTTTTTCAAAATCACTTGAAATCCTATTCCTAACCCACTTACAGCCACTGAGTTGGAAGCACTGAAATGAAATTAAGCAATTTAATCATCTGTGGAACGGGCAGGACTCGAAAAACTCCAGCCGATCATTTCCAAGACCACCTAGAATCATTGGACAGTAAGTGCGTCAATCAAACGGTCGTACCATCCCCCCCTCCCCCCACCCCCCTCGAGCGAATCAGGGCCAGCGTTGGAGGAAAGAAGGTAGGACGTTTTGAGTTGTGTATTTTTAAAATCTGCCGGCCGTTTTGCAAATCACATACCCCACCTTTAATATATAATTAATTAATCACAATTTTGTAATTCCAGAAGTTATGTTCTGTATTCCAGAACTATATGTTCTTCAATAAAAACCATAGACATTGACATGTGTATGTATTGTATTTATTATTTATTACAAAATGTATTTCTGATGTGGTGTGCCTTTCTTATAAAGGTTATGGAAATGGCAGCCAAAGGTGTGAAGCAGGTGACTCTGGAACTTGGAGGAAAGTCACCACTGATCATCTTTAAAGACTGTGAGCTGGAAAATGCAATCAAAGGGGCCCTCATGGCTAACTTCCTCACCCAGGGAGAGGTGTGTAAAAAATAATAACATAATTTCTTTCAACCACACACTTTTTACTATAAACACAGACATTTGCACATTTGTTTTTTTGCAATTTTAAAGGGTGTCTGTTTTTGTTGTCACTAGCTATGTTTCCATCCACCTATTTTTATGCACATTTTGGGATATCTCATAAAAAAAAAAAAACGATGGATGGAAATGCTAACATGCGCATAAATTCTAAAAATGCGCATAACTTATGTGCTCAATTGAGGCAGATCTTTTTTTTTTTTATCCGATAAGCAGACATGCGCATTAACTATGATAGAAACACATTTACCAAATAAATCCCTCGATATGCAACTAATTCCCATGACTTTGCCTCAACAGAGGATATGATTGGATAACTGGACTAACCAGTGGCCCAAACTCATTGCACAGCATCTCAAATTATGGTTTGGTCGTTCTGAAATGCCTAAGCCAAAGTCTGTCTTCAAAATGATTCGGTTAAATTCCCTCCCAGAAGCGTCTCCACGATTGTGTTTCTAAACACCAGGCATCCGAACGCAGCATTTATCTGATATGCTGCATCATCTGCGCGTGGGCTCTGAGGCACACGTAATTTATGATGTAGCATGGAAGAGCCATAGTAGCTTCCCCCATTGAATAAACTTCAGTTTTTATTACATATATTTTGCGCCAATTTCTCAGGTAGTAACAATTTTGTTCTCTTGACTTTAACACATGGGATGGAAACGGTGCTTTATTTGCAAATGTTTTATGCAATATTCCTTTGGATGGAAACGTAGCTAATGAAAGTGAACTAATTGCACATCACTGGATTCCTCAGATGCTTTTATGTTGCCCAGATGGGACTCAAACCCAAAAGCATCAGCTTTCACTACTGTGTTGCTGGACTAGTGTACTTGAACACATTTCTAGAAGAAAGCTTCTTTATAAATAAACCAAACCTGCAAAAAACTATTTGTGTGCCTCTGGTTGCCCAATATTATTAGAACAGAACAGAAGGGCCGCTCTCATTAAAGACAGTACTGTAAATGTGTCGAATTTTTCCCAGGTGTGCTGCAATGGAACACGGGTGTTTGTACAGAGGGAGATCATGCCACAGTTCTTGGAGGAAGTGGTGAAGAGGACCAAGGCTATTTCTGTTGGAGATCCCATGTGTGACGGGACACGCATGGGAGCTTTGATCAGTAAACCCCACATGGAAAAAGTGCTGGGCTTTATCCAACAAGCTAAACAACAGGTACTGTAGTAGCTACAGCTACTTAAAGTGAGCATGAAATGAAAGCTCACTTAAGGCCTTGTTTAGTTAGATTTTACCGGGAAAAAGTTTTTATCATATGTAAATGTAAAACATCTTGTGTAATTTGTTTAAGGTGACATAGTATGCCCCTTTTCACAAGATGCACACGAGCTTCGGATTCAATAACAAAACATGCGAAGAATCTCACTAATTCGAAATCTAGAGGCTGGGACTCTAAATAGTGTTCTGTGCTCATCTGTGCAACCAACGACAGAACAGTTTGCATGCTTTGCTCTAACTTTTGCCATTGTGTCAGAACTGGTTACACTATTGTGGCTTGCGAAAACCAAATGGCCGGCGTCGTGGGAGAAGACGTGCTGATTAAGTAATATTATAATAAAATCCCCTTCCTACGTCAGAAGGGGAGCGAAATCTGATCGGCTTATTTTTTTACATGCTTGCAGAGAAAGGCTTACCACAACAAAGTTACTGGGTTGTCACTTTTCACGTTTTCTGGGTTGGTAGATGCACCGCGATCCGATTATACCACTTAAACACGGAAAATGTCAGATTTTCATGATATTTCACCTTTAATGCTGTTATGGATTATTAGAGATAAATCTTAGTGTGAACAAGTCATCTGTATAAGTTTTTTTTTTTTTTACCTCGTACTGTTTAAACAAAATGTCAATTTGATCTTCCAGTGAACACAACAGACTTCTCTTTGATGACATATGACTTCTCCAATCATTTAGTCTGCTTAAACCCCAGGCCTCCATAATTGACTTTTGAACGCAATGGCCACATCACATGACACTCATGCTTTTTTAAACTTTTCACTGTTTAAAATATTATTCATGTAGTTGAGAAAACTTTATCATTTTTGTTTTAGGGTGCAAAGGTTTTATGTGGAGGAGAACGATTTGTTCCCAGTGATTCCAAACTGAAAGACGGATACTTTGTGTCCCCATGTGTGTTGGGTGAGAAAGCCATATTATTATCAACATCTTCATATTACAATTTTCTTATTAAGGTTTTAACTTTTTATCTCACAATCAGCTTGATTCTGAGCTCCTTTTTCTTTACCTATACTTATACTTTTACTATGCTACACACACAGATAACTGCAGGGATGATATGACCTGTGTAAAGGAGGAGATCTTTGGACCTGTGATGTCTGTTCTGCCTTTTGACTCAGAGGAGGAGGTTCTTCAAAGAGCCAACAACACAACCTTTGGCCTGGCATCTGGAGTCTTTACTAGGTAACTCCATACAGAATATACTTTTTTTTTTAAATTAGGGTCTGCCAAAGTTAACACACGTGATTTAAATAAAAATTATTAACAGAACATCCCATTGGAATTGATCGGAGAACACACACACACACACTTGAGCATTTAAAGTGGCAGACAACATAACTGCAGTAATAAACGTTATTGTCCGTTGGTGTTGTAAAGTCCGGCTCGATTGGTCCAAATTCGGCATCCAATCAGCGGTAGAAGGTTACTCTGCGTATTACTTGCCTTTCCTTTCACGCAACACAACAAGATTAAATGCAATATATTTTCTCATGTATTATCTCGTTATTATCTGACTCCATAAATGAAAAGGTTTTAATGATATCCGTGCATCATTAAACGTTAGCGAAGGTTTGTTTATTCTTTAAACTCTGATTATATTTTATCCGCTCAGATCAGGAAACTATATCACTTCGAGTTCCTCACCAGGTCTCCGGCACAATCTCGTCAGTTTCCGATTATCAAAACAGAGGTAATTGGCTGAATGTCTGGGATTTGCCGTAATTCACACGTACATAATCGAAGACATACACAGCCCCCTTGAATGCCACCTCAGGAACTTAATTCAATAACTTACTTTAGTAGCGTGCACTTATCTAAAGTAACATTAAATTAGAACAGAGGTTTTTAGACGTACCCAAATCTAGATCAAACAGCTGATTCTAGACGGAAACTACCCGTCTCCTCATTCAAGTACACTTGAATCTGATATAAGATATTAGTCGTCACTAAACTCTGACGCAAACTTGTGGAAATATACGAATCCGATAATCTACACGGGGGAAAACAATTCTCAGAGTCGGTTAGAATAAAATCAAACGTTTACAATTTATTGATCAGGTAATGATGTAATCATTTCAAATCCAATTCAGAGGATAAAATCATCAGTTAAGCATATCAATTCAGAAATCACAGAATTTGTAGAAATTATTACCTGTCAACAAAATTACACACAGCGGTTGTGTGGGCAGTCAACCTACAGACTCCCCGAACTTTTCTGCTCTTTTCCTTATAAACCCAGATAATTCAATTGTTACCAAATGGTGATGTCTGTCATTATAATTAGATTTTGGTTGTTTATTCAGGGGCTCACACTGTGAGGTCTGCCTGATTTTACATACAGGAGGTAGTCTGAATGAGGCTATTATGGGACACATCACTTTTCTCACATTTCATAACTTCTTTTAGCTTTTCATCATAGTTGGGAGAATGAGACCATGTCACCAGGCGCATTGTGATACATCAAAAGACACCAAACATGAGTAGTTACATTTTTGTACACACATAACATTGCATAAGGTTTTAGTGTATTTCAGGTGAGGAGGAGGGGGATGTGGGGGAGATGGTGTGGGTGAAGTGTGAAATGCACTGCGTGCTGCGTCTCCGAAGTTCCTGTTACATATGCAAGAGGGAGTTACATATTCAAGGGATAGTTCAAGTGTTAATTCCCAGGAGGGCCTTTTGTCACATTGAGGGGTCGATGAGACATACCGGCACCAGCCTTACAGTCCCTCCTTTGGCACCGTGGGCCACTCACAGGGTTTCCTGCGGTGTCACTTCAGTCTTTGTAAGGTGGGCAGCTTCAAGGGGCTGAGAGTTAAGATGGTGTTGGTGGATGCTTTTACTGATCTGATGAGGTGTCGGAAGTAGCAACATTGGAATAGCGTGAAGGAGAAGATGAGTGCGCTTCCAACCGCACAACCTCGAAGTACCCAGTCCCACCAGGTGTATGCAGTCTGTGCCGATCGAGTAGATGAGCTAGACAGGATCTGTGCAGTCTTTCGCGCCAAGTTCGTCTCCACTTGCGCTTGAGAGAGGTGGTACTCTGTTTGGAGGACGATGTCCTGTACCAAGTCCATCGTGTCGACCAAAGCTTGTGTTCCGTGTTCATAAAAGGTGTCGTCCCACCATGGAGAGACCTCTGCGTCCTTTGGCATCCTTCCGAGGATGTCGATCTGGCCCATAGAAAAGTCCTCTGTCACTTCCAAACAAAAGGAGTGATTAGCAGGACAGGTCAGTCCTCCATATGTAAACGAATTCATCTCACTGATGATGCACCACTGTGTATGAGACACCTGAACAGCATTTGAATGGCCATGCAACGATTCAACAACGATTCAACTCCTCAACAGGAGAAAGGCTGTAATGTGTTACATGTACAGACAACATAATTGTGAGTTTCATGACAACAAGTGCGACTGGTAAACAAGGTCTCAGTACCCTTCAAAGTCATATATCCCGTGAGGTGATCCCATTTAATTACCTGATCTTTAACTACCATGCCAATAGAGCGAATAGTAGTGGAATTTGGATAAACTTGATCTGGGTGTATTAAAGGAAAAGTGGCAAAAAATCCAATGCAACCAATACATTCGTTTCCAGTATACATCATAATTGTGGATAACAGTTCTGAATATTTGACATTTTTCATCTTTTCTGAAGAGAACCATCTATGCAAATCTAAAACTTCAATTAAATCATTTAAAACATGTCTAGGGGTCTGGTGAAGGCGAAGATCTAAAATTTCTTGTCGTGTGGCAGTGAATAAATCTTGTGCATATGATCTACAGGCTAAGTCACGTTCGATGGTACGGGTCTGATTGAACAATGTGTGGCTGATCGTCAGAAGCGCCTGCGCCTCAGAACGAACCGCTTTGATAATGTTATCATTGCTATTGGTGAGGTGTTGGAAACCAGTGGCCATCTGGTCTGTCAACCATGTGGAGAATTGGGATTGTTTCGTTATTTTGTAGGTGTTGGCTGCTGAATTAATTGATCCAAACAAGCCGGCTATACTGCTGAGCAGGTCTCGTTTTGAGCGAGAAGGTGGAATTTGGACGGCAAGTCTGTCTTTGTAATCAGAAATTAAATCATCGATTCGTGACTGTAGCCATGCATATGACTCATCATTAATATTACAATGTTTTGTATAGGCAGAAAGTATGTTGGAAATGTTGTAAGTTACGTGTGTCATTACCAAATTTACGTCATGTAACAAAGTTTTGTTAATGTTTCCTCTAATCAGTCCGCCAGGAGGAATTGGGTGTAATTCTGGACAAATTTTGGGTTTAGTGTACCCGCAGGTGGTCAAATTAAAACAATACTTAACAGTCCAAGAACAGTTGTGTGGATTGGTGAAATTGTCTATGCTATGTGTACATTCTCCGACACAATACGTTCCTTCTTTTCGGTTGGTCCACACAAAAGTTTTTGGCTTCGGCTCGTTAGGTGTGTACGATGTGAGATCGTACATTAACTCTTTGAATCTTATATGTGTCATTATGTGTTTCGGTATGTGTGCACCTATATGTTGCAGGTTTCAAATGTTTAACATAATAGCATAATTTTGGGTCTGTGCCATTATTGTTGTTTTCATGTAGAGTGTACATGCTGCCTATTGTGTCACCTGGATCTATTTTAAGCTGATACCAGGCAGTGAGGTTATGCATGAATTTTGGTGCTCTAGTGTATCCTGAAATGTTTCCAGTAGGTGGGTGGGTGCTACCTGTACTACAGCAGATTTTTGGTGTGCAATTTGGATCCGGTACTATACCGGGAGGCCATGTAGCTGTCTCTTTGGGTGCGACTGTGATTTTTGGTGTGAAAGGCCCCTTGGAATACTTCCACACCCACCTCCCACATTTCAGGTTGTGTGTGAGTGAAACCCTTTGGCCCAGTCTGATGCACGTGGGCCCGGACACTTTCCTTTCATCCGGCCTCCATGGGATCGCTGCAGTCGACCTGGAAGGCAAGAAGAAAAGTTAGTGACAGTTATTCATTTATTCGGTGTACCTTTAAATGACTTGCACTGAGACATGTGATACCATCGCAGTTTCCCTTTTATGGTTGTAGCCACACAGCTGTTGCATACAGCCTTAATTTCATACGGGCCATGCCATCTGGGTGTGAACGCACCTTGCTTCACAAACACACGTATCATTACCATGTCTCCCTCTGAGAACCTCACCTCAGAGTTTGGGTTGAATTGTGCATCATTTGTTAGGTCTGACTGCTGCTGTTTCAGAGCAGCGTGTGCATGCAGCACTTCCAGCCTCTCTCGTAGTTGCTTTAACACGGATTGTTGAGTTGCAATCACGAGAGGCCCCAGGTCTGCTGGGGTAATTTCTGGGTCAATGGGCAGTTTCATGACTCTTCCAGTCATGAGTTCGAATGGACTGATACCTGTGGCTTTTGAAGGGGTTGCCCGCAGTACAGTTAGGACTGTGGGTAGGGCATCAATCCATTGGTTTCTGTGCTGTGCAACCTGTTTTGAGATGCTTTCTTTTATGGTGCGGTTAACACGTTCCACCATACCAGAGCTCTGCGGCCTGTATGAAACGTGGAATCTTTGTTTGATGTTCAGCATCTGGCATATGTTTTTCATCACCTGACCTGTGAAGTGTGTGCCCTGGTCAGATTCAATTTGGATTGGTGCTCCCCAGAGTGGGAGAATTTGGTTCGCTACCACACGTGCCACTGTGCTTGCACTGTTATTGCGAGTAGGAATTGCTTCAACCCATTTGGAGAATTTGTCAATTATTACAAGGCAATAACGATACCCCCCTTTGGCACTGGGTAGTGGGCCTATAAAATCCAATTGAAGTGACTCCCAAGGTCCTTTGGGTGGCTCTGGTCTACACAGCTTTGTACGGCCAGGCTTAACTTGGTTGATGGTGGCACATACGATGCATGTGTCACACCACCTTTGAATGTCTGATGCCATTTGCGGCCACCAGAAATTATTTTGTATCAGCTGTTGTGTTTTTGGAGCGGATACGTGTGCATACTCGTGGTACAACTTTATCACTGGTTTCTGGAGGGCTTCTGGAACAATGTATTTATCGTCTCTCAAAACCATGCCTTCAGTGACCTTGACTAGCTGGTCCTGCTGCAGGTGCGGTGTCAGCTCTCCATCAGAACTCCACAGTTCTTGTTGGTACTGTTTCAAGTCAACAGGAACAGTCTGAACCGCACTCACACCAGGAACAATCAATCTGTCAGGCTGCCATACATCTCCATTTTGTGCTGCTAATTTTGCTAATTGATCTGCAATGTTGTTGTTTTTTTCGTGCTCATCGGGATTCTTGTTAATGTGTGCGCGCACTTTGACAACGGAGAGTGAAGAATCGCGTGTTTTAATCTCCTGCCAAATCGAAGTTATGATGTTAAAATGTTTTATTGGCGTTCCGGCAGATGTGAGGAATTTTCTCAACTGCCACTGCGCCATAAAATCATGGACAGCACCGAAAGCGTATCGACTATCAGTGTAAACACACAGCGGTTCGTGATGTGATCTGATTGCTTCGAGTAATGCAATGAGTTCAGCTTCTTGCGCAGATGTGTTTTCGGACAGTTTGATTAGCAATTGGTTAGTTTCTGCTAATAATGCCTGTTTTAGACGCTCATAGATACTTTCGTCGTTTTCGTTATTTTTTCGGTTCATTACGTTGCCAGATTTCATTTCTTCGGTTAGTTTCGGTCTGAGCTCCTCAGGGATGGTGAGGAGAGCTATTTGCCAAACATCTCTAAATTCTAATTTGTACACCGTGGCCTGTAACATCAATGCTTCCCAGTAAGGTTGAAACGGCCCCTTTCTCGGCATAATTCCTACGATTTGTTTATGTCTAGAACATTCTTCGCATGTTAACGGGCGGCTGATTGTTGTGATTTCATCATCCGCGTTCGTCATGGTTTTAAGCACAGCGACTTTAACGGTTCTCTTTGGCAAATCATTCGATTGTTTTCGAGTCTTTACTGGGCTTCGCAGGTCTGGCTCTTCAGGCCCTTGGCTCACAAAAGCTCGTTTACGAGTTTCTCTCTGTGGCCTGTATAATAATTAGTAATTCGTCAGATCGCAATCTTTCGATTTCTTTGATATTTGTTATTGTTCGTTCGTTCTCGGCTATGGTCTTGAGGTCGTTACGACGAAGCAGATAAACAATTGCAGCGGGAATCTTTTTGTATTTTGCTTTTGCTTTTAGCTTCGCACCCTCGGCAGACTACCAGGATATTATTTCGTTGTTGCTCCAGCTTAATTGTAAACCCTTGTCGCTTAACCGAACAAGGAGTTTTTGCAATTGTACGCCTAGAATCTCCATTATCTCCTCATCTACGCTGCTGTGCTTTCCCTGAAAAGACATGTTTCCCTTCTAATTCTTCTCCCCATCGGATTTTCGGTTCCGGTCTAAACAAAGGGTATACCGACCCGTACTAAAAATGTGTCTATATGTGATGTGCAAACAATTTTTCCCTCAACACTAAAAGGTAAAAAGATCAACTTACCACAACAGCTGGAGATAGGTGAGAAGGAGTTCAAACCTCATTATCCCGGGCAAGCAGGGTTCAAGTTGAATGTCGCGCTGGAAAGGCGTTTCTCGTCTCTGGTTACGAGATCACGGAGGCGTGTCACCACTGTAAAGTCCGGCTCGATTGGTCCAAATTCGGCATCCAATCAGCGGTAGAAGGTTACTCTGCGTATTACTTGCCTTTCCTTTCACGCAACACAACAAGATTAAATGCAATATATTTTCTCATGTATTATCTCGTTATTATCTGACTCCATAAATGAAAAGGTTTTAATGATATCCGTGCATCATTAAACGTTAGCGAAGGTTTGTTTATTCTTTAAACTCTGATTATATTTTATCCGCTCAGATCAGGAAACTATATCACTTCGAGTTCCTCACCAGGTCTCCGGCACAATCTCGTCAGTTTCCGATTATCAAAACAGAGGTAATTGGCTGAATGTCTGGGATTTGCCGTAATTCACACGTACATAATCGAAGACATACACAGCCCCCTTGAATGCCACCTCAGGAACTTAATTCAATAACTTACTTTAGTAGCGTGCACTTATCTAAAGTAACATTAAATTAGAACAGAGGTTTTTAGACGTACCCAAATCTAGATCAAACAGCTGATTCTAGAAACTACCCGTCTCCTCATTCAAGTACACTTGAATCTGATATAAGATATTAGTCGTCACTAAACTCTGACGCAAACTTGTGGAAATATACGAATCCGATAATCTACACGGGGGAAAACAATTCTCAGAGTCGGTTAGAATAAAATCAAACGTTTACAATTTATTGATCAGGTAATGATGTAATCATTTCAAATCCAATTCAGAGGATAAAATCATCAGTTAAGCATATCAATTCAGAAATCACAGAATTTGTAGAAATTATTACCTGTCAACAAAATTACACACAGCGGTTGTGTGGGCAGTCAACCTACAGACTCCCCGAACTTTTCTGCTCTTTTCCTTATAAACCCAGATAATTCAATTGTTACCAAATGGTGATGTCTGTCATTATAATTAGATTTTGGTTGTTTATTCAGGGGCTCACACTGTGAGGTCTGCCTGATTTTACATACAGGAGGTAGTCTGAATGAGGCTATTATGGGACACATCACTTTTCTCACATTTCATAACTTCTTTTAGCTTTTCATCATAGTTGGGAGAATGAGACCATGTCACCAGGCGCATTGTGATACATCAAAAGACACCAAACATGAGTAGTTACATTTTTGTACACACATAACATTGCATAAGGTTTTAGTGTATTTCAGGTGAGGAGGAGGGGGATGTGGGGGAGATGGTGTGGGTGAAGTGTGAAATGCACTGCGTGCTGCGTCTCCGAAGTTCCTGTTACATATGCAAGAGGGAGTTACATATTCAAGGGATAGTTCAAGTGTTAATTCCCAGGAGGGCCTTTTGTCACATTGAGGGGTCGATGAGACATACCGGCACCAGCCTTACAGTGTGGACGATATTAATTGTTATCTTTATAGTTATCATTCTTTGAAAAGGCCTTAAAGGATTTAGTTGTATTTAACTGAATTCGTTATCTACAAAAAAATCATATAATACATTTCTGTGAATTTTAAAATAATTGTTCCTATTTTGTTTTTATTAATTGGACTAAATGAACCCAGGAAACAAAATAATAGATTTAACATTCTCCTGTGCTTTGTTTTTAGGGATATAGCTCGTGCCCACAGAGTTGCTGAAAACATTCAGGCTGGAACGTGCTATATCAACAACTACAATGTTGGCCCTGTAGAAGTTCCTTTTGGAGGCTACAAGATGTCAGGTACTCTAAGATTATCGTTTCATGAGACGATTATCAGGAAAAACTTAAACCTAAATCTGTCCGGCGAAGTGTTTCAGTACATATAAGTATACTTCGTAAATGATAGAGAGATCTAACATGTTATTACCTTCCCCTTTTCTTTTAGGGTTTGGAAGAGAGAATGGGCAAGTGACGATTGAGTACTACTCTCAGCTCAAGACTGTTGTGGTGGAAATGGGAGATGTGGAAAACTACTTTTAGGCTATTGTGGTGTTAACCACCAGCATTCCTGACAGCAATGTGATTTCCAAGTTTTCAGATCTAGTTTGCAATGGAACATCTTAAAAATACAGTTTACAACTTCCACTCAATTACTTGAAAAGTCCATATGTTTGTCTCCAAATTCCATTAGGCCTTAAATTGTGTTGGTATGATATTACGCTACAACAGGCTTAACTGTTAACGTTTTCAGTCCTGTGAAATATGTTTGACAAATAGTGTCATATATATTTTTTAATGTTCATAGCTCACTAACAAAAGCAAGTGCCTGATGTGTTTATACTTCACAAATGTATTACAGTCATGTATGGCCAGGGGTGTATTCCAGAAAGCAAGGTTATGTTACCATCAAACATGCCCTGAATTCAAGTTTGGTTAAACTAAACCTAACCATGAACATACTCTGGATTGGCTGAACTTACTCCCGGATGCGTTATTGGAACCAGCATACCTTAAGCAAGTAAGGTTTGGTTTAATCACCCGAGATTTCAGGGTATGCCACACTTGTTTGTTTACCATCCCCGTGTTCCTAACTCTCAATGCCATGAGGAATTTGTATTAGACTGGTGACAAGTTGGTAGTATTTCAAATAAAAGTACCTTGGTTTTCCAAAGAAGTAGTACTCTTTTTCTTCACTTTTATGTAACCTGTGTCTGTGGCATCACAGGTTCCACATGTTTGTGGGGCTATTGTGAATGAAACATAAACATCTTAACTTGGTAATAACATCGGAAAGTGTGTTCTACAATTTATTTTAAGTCTATTTATTCCTCAGTTAAATAAAGATTAGATTAAAACAATACCACTGGAAACAGTGTGCATTCTACTAGATTGCTGAAACATGGATGCATAATGTGTGCACTTGAGGATGAGTAGAAATAGTCCGCAATTGTCTCTTAGGTTATGAACAAGGCATGCATAAACAAAACTATGAGCAAAATAATTAAAAACGTATTTTACATAGAAAGGAATATACGATTTTTGGATTGTATTATATGAAGTGATTATATATTTTGTTTAAGAAAATATTGTAAACTGCATATTTAGTTAGCTAAATTTACGAAGACCCAATCAGTTATAAATATGTCTTAGTAGGGTTTTTTTGTGGATTAAGCTTCACGAAGAATAAGAATGCCATTAAATCATTGCAACTGTTAGAAAAACTTTGGTTTGTGAGTGACTTGATGCCCTGCAGAGTTTATGAACACTCCACCTCTTAAATAGCTAACATTAAAGTAATTTATTATTTGTAAGTAAGTTGTTTATTTTAAATCTTTTTTTGCTTTAAGTTTATGCTGCTTGGTTTATTGTGGGTCCATTCAACAATTATTAATTCCTCTGTTATTTGAAGTTTTTTTTTTTTTTTTTTTTTTTTTTGCACACATGATGTCCCTCTTCAGAAAACTTCCGAAGGAAACAATTCACTTAGTCAAACAGTTCCTAGCGAGACCCGGAACCACAGTGGCGCAGTCGCGTTTGGAAGTGTGATTTGTCCGGTACATAGGGCAAAATCCGAAATATTATCTGTGTTGTGCCAACTAGATAATTGGTGAGTATGTTTTTCAGACTAGAAGAACAAGCTTCACAGGTATTTGCTGTACGTGTCAACGTTGATTTTTAGCAACCGTGTTTGCTGTATTTCAGGTTATAATGCTAGTATCTGTCTGTATTTTCATGTCACTGGATCATTTGTGGTTTATAAGTTTGTTAATGTGGTGTTGTTTCTACATTCAGGTCCATTTCAAATGTCCTGCTTTAACACAACTCATTGATAAAGAAGGCATTTGTGCAAGAGCAATGACAAACGAGGTCGACAGTGGTAAATATAAAATGTTTCTGAAATGTTATGTTTTATGCCAATTAAAAATTGAGTAATCTGCATACATGTCCATAAGTTGTTTCGGCAGTTTTAACATTAACATTAAGTGACACGCACGAAGCCAGTGCGCACATCTTATTGGCACTATCGGTTTTTATTGGCATGTGTCAGTGGATCACTGACATTAACGCGAAACACTGACACGACACCTGACTGACACCGAGTCTTTTTTTTTTTTTTTTGTATGCTTTATTTGAACATTCAGTTTACAGTGTAAAACAACAAAATTGGAACACAACAATAATTATTAAGAATAACATTAATATAAACAATAGTGAAAGAAAACACTTCAACAACTTCATAGCATAAAACAAAAAAACAGTTAGACAGTGAAATAAAAAAAGAAAGAGGGCATTACTTAAATTAAAAGAAATCTAAACATTAATTAAGGTAAAAAGTTTGTAGGTCTTGCAAATTGTACATGTTCTGAGTGCTTTTAGGTTAAGAGAGGATGAAATTGTAATTAAGTAATGTTTTATCTCGTGTAAGAATACCAAAAGAATTGGTTTACAATTTGAAAACTTACAGTTGTGAATATAAAATCTACATAGGAAAATCATTAGATTTATTATAAGGCAGGCATTTGAATCCACTTCAAAAAGTATTTCTATCCAGAACAGGAACATGCTGGACAGGGTGACAAAAATGGGTAGGAAAATTACTGGATCAGATGTGAAAAGCATCACAAATCTCTTACTGACCAGCATACCCTCAATTTGCCACTGAGGATACTGGAGGATCCATTGCACCCACTTCGCACAGAATATTCCCTCCTCCCCTCTGGATGTAGATTTAGAATCCCCCGAACAAAAACTAAACGACATATTACATCATTTGTGCCGAGGAGCATTCAATTATTAAATGGATCATCTATGGGCACATAGATTTATTTTAAATGTGCATTATTGAATATATATCTATTTATTGATTCTTTAAGCTGTTGAACATTTTAGATGCGTATTATTGAATATATATCTATCTATTGATGCCTTAAGTTGTCGAATTGATAATTTTATGTCACTATTTGCTGTGTTATTGTTGTTCTATGTTTGTTGTGGTTATGTTTATTGTGGTTCCCATGAGTGTAAAACAAATTCCCCACGGGGCAATAAAGGTTTCATTCATTCCAATATGAGATTGCAGGAGAGGGAGAAATAATGTTCTTAAGGAATAGAACTCTTATTTTATCATTTCTTTCTTTTTTTCAGTGAAACATATCTCACCAATTGGTGTGTTGACTGGTTCAGGAGAGAATAATGAACCCAAAGAGAGAGTATTATTTTTGGAAAGCATGTGTATGCCACATGGAATAGCATCCATAACTGTGGCAAACTCTTTGGGAGTTACCTGTATATTATATTCTGAAAGAAACTTTTCATACCTAAAAAGCAGACCTTCGTTATTAAAGAGCTGTCTAACATGAAATATTCCATTACTGAACCAGTGATTATAGAACAAAGACTTATTCTTAAATAAATGATTCCTATTGTTCCATATGTAACACCGATGAGGAGAAAAGTTATGCTTGTAAATGAAAGTCCATGCCAAAAGAACTTGTTGGTGAAAGTTAGATAGCTTGACAGGGAGTTTATAAACGTCATAATTACACATTAGAGCAAACTTGCCAAGTTGCGAGAAGGCAAGCTAAGGGAAAATATTCCAAATAGAGGTGGGATTTTTAAGGAATCGATTAAGGCAGTTTATTTTAATTGTGTTATTTAGTGAACTAAAATCAATTAAGTTTAAGCCACCCTTTTGTTGAGAATGAGTGTCACTGACCTTTTCAAATAGTGGGATTGTTTTTCCATAAAAATTTAACTAAGATTCCATCGATAATTTTACAAGTGTGCTCTTCAATGTACAGTGACTGAGCGGCATAAGTAAGGCGAGACAGACCCTCTGCTTTAACAAGCAAACCTCTGCTTTTCAAAGAAAGGTCTCTCTGCAGCCAGCAATGTCTAAGTCCTGTCTAACTCCACGGTTTAAGAAGAATCTGGGGGAGGTACCGTTACTGAACTTAATGGAGCTACTACTATTTATATAGTAGAGTAACCAAAGCCAATTCTATTTAGTGCTTGAAACAAAAACTCTAATGTTCTAATGTGTCAAACACTTTATAGTAGTCTATAGATAAAATACATCTTTCTTTTGGGAGTAAATATGAGTAGTCCAATAGATCTAATATTAAGCGTATGTTGTTTGATATATCTCTGTTTGGCAGAAATCCTGACTGTTTCATCAATAATGGAATTTAGGACACATTTTAGTCTTTTGGCCAGAACTAAAGCTATTATTTTGTAGTCATTATTTAGTAAAAGTCCAATTATTTGGGTCCAATTGTCAATGAAAAGGGGATCTTTGTTTGGCTTTGGAATTAGGGTTATTATTCCTTGACATAGGGTGGGGGGAAGAAATGCTCTATGCTTTCTCTAAAAACCTCTAATAGAAATGGTGCTATTTTTTTGCTAAATAATTTATTCAACTCTGAAGTGAGCCCGTCAGTGCTAGGAGATTTTCCATTTTTTAACGAATTAATCGCTTCTACAATCTCATTCATGGTAATAGGAGCATCTGAGCATTCATTTTTTACATTCTTGTAAAAAATAAAAATCAGAATTATACGAATTATTAAAATCCGAAAGATACAAAAAGATAGCTTTACGTTTAGTAAGGTTTCTTAGCCCTCTAACATTAAGTGAGTGAATAGAGAGAACCATAAAAGAAAAAAAAGAAAAAACATTTTTTTGGAATATACTCTAATACAAATAACGTGTTGAGATCGGACTAAAGATGTGCATACAAATGAGCACAGCAAACTACAGTAAAACAATATATTGATGTCGTGCAGTACAAAAAATAATTGTAAAAATTATTAATTTTAGAACAGGAGTATATAAGAACCCGTAAAAAACATGTGTCAAACAAAATAGCAATGGAGCACCTCGTTTTGTTCGGCAAATTATGTGGGTTATTAAGTTAAACCAAGTGACATTTTAATAAAGTGCAACGTTAAACGTTATAAACAGGGTTAAACCCTAAAAGTAACAAATAGGGCTGGGTTTCGATTCAAATTTCAAGAATCGATTCGATTCCGATTCTCAAGATCTTGAATCGATTATCATCATTCGATTCGATTCGATTCGATCCGATCTGATCTTCGAGATTTAGATCAGTGTTTTTGGAAAAAGCATTTTTTTTCAGCTGTTACCTGAATTACAGGACTGTATGCAACATATTAATACTATTATTATAGACATTCAACTGAGTATGGATGGTTGTAAAGAACAATCCCCCTTCCAGAGTGTTGATACAACTGCTTTCACAAACTTGCACTGGTGTAGACGACAGAGGACGCAGTATATCAGCAGCAGTAGTAGGGCTGACGCGATATCCGCAATCTTGTAGTAGCCTACCACACTGACAAGTCAACCGCAGAGGATTGCAAGTAACCGCAGCAATATTCACGTTTTTTTATAAGGCTATACCCTTCTTGTTTTGAACTTAATGCATGTGTATTGAATGTTGAACAAGTTCATAATGATAACAAGACTGCATGTTTATCATGGTGATTTGTAGCCTACGGCTTCCCACAGACAGTGAATGAGAGAGATCGGCAGAGCGCGTGCAATTACCTGCGTCTGTCTTTGAAGTCATATTCGTGGAAAGGTTGCCGTGTAAAAGGAAAGCGAAATATTTGTAGTATAGTCCTTTTAACGTTCACGTCACGGAAATGCGCGTCTGCAGCAGCGCTGGTCAGCTTCCCACAGCGCGAGGAAGCCGCGGGGAAATAAACTCAGCGAGTCACGCATTGAATCAATGCCATATTGGTCTTTAATAAATGAAGCATTTTCAGCGTTACCCATGCGACGCATTGCTGCTTAGCTGAGCCTTGGAAAGTGGAACTCAAAGTTAAAAATAATTAACACCTTGTTTCATTATCGCTTTTAATGAATCAGCTTTTCTGAACGTGTTCGTTGAATGAACGGTTTAGTGACTCACTCAAAGTCCGTTGTCGTAACAATGTGCGCGCTGAGTGAAAGCCTTTCAATGCGCATAGGGATCTCCCAGTCGCAGCAAGTTAAAGTTCACAGGGAAAATGTAAGCCTATTATTAAATCGATCCTCTGAGTTACGGATCGATCTTTAGAAATTTATATGAAAATCGATTCAGAATTGGTGAATTGATTTTTTTCAACACAGCTCTAGTAACAAAATACCATGATTCCTCTAGGTTTGTCGTTGCTCGCTTGTTTACGCCCAAGTCGATGTACAGCATCGACAGTGTATGGAAGTTTGTCCTTTGCTTCTGGTAAAAGCTGCTGACAGTGACAGACCTGGATAACCCTCTCCCGAACATCCTCCCTCTCCTTTTCAGAGATCCCGTAGATCAGGGGTGTCAAACTCAAATACACAGTGGGCCGAAATTAAAAAATTGCTATAAGTCAAGGGCCGGACAAGGTTAAACGTTTATTGAAAATTTATTGAAACAACGTATTATTATTATGAACCTGAAACCAACAAGGCCTATATATTATTGCCTATAAAACAACATTAATTAGGAAATAAAACAAATAAAATTAATAAATAAAATCAGTTTCACTAATTTCTTATGGTTATTTACAAAAGTTATTTACTTCAAAGGAAAATCAAATGTCCTATAGCAAGAGAAAGAAAAAATGCAAAAATGAAACTGCATTAAAGATTGAAAATGCATCAAAGCACCGCTTGCTGCTCTGCTCATTGGTCTGAGCCAGATGCTTGGTGTCTCATCTTGGATACAAGTTCATCAATGTCTGGGGTCAGGCTCTGAGATGAGGAAATCCTCAGGATTGAGTGAAGGTGTTCATCAGTAAGACGAGTCCTGTGTGAAGTTTTGTTTATCTTCATCAAAGAGAAGAGTTGTTCACACAAGTATGTGCTGCCAAACATAGAGAGCGTTTGAGCAGCCTGGGAGCGCATCTGGGGCATTGTATTGGGGATGAAACGTGGAAACTCTGCAGCGCCCACAGACTCATATTTTGCCTTCAGTGTGTCACTACATTGGAGCTCAATCAGCTCCATTTGGAGGTTTGGTCGTGTGCTTTCCACATCGGCTGTAAATGGATTACTGAGCAGTTCAAACCTGCTTTTTTGAGCTTCAAAATCGGCAAATCGCCATGTGAACTCAGCACCAAGTATGCCGAGTTTTTCAGCAAACTGTGTAGTTGGGAAAACGGTGGCAGCGACCTGCTCTTTCATTGTTTGGCAGCGCGGAAAATGGCTCATGTCTTCCTGCAGCATCTGCGTCTCCCACAGGCGCAGCTTGGTTTTAAAAGCCCTCACTATAGCGTACATGTCAGTGATGATACGGCCCCGCCCCTGAAGCTGCAGGTTGAGCGCATTCAGGTGGCTCGTAATGTCACACAGAAACGCCACTTCACACATAAACTTTTTATTTCGGAGCTCTTTTGTGTCTTTTCCTTTGCTTTCCATGAACTCACAGATCTCCTCACGCAACTCGAAAAATCTTTCCAGCACCTTTCCCTGGCTTAGCCATCGCACCTCTGTGTGATAGGGCAAGTCACCATATTCTGAACTTAACTCCGCCAGAAAAGACTTGAACTGGCGGTGATTTAAACCTTTGGCTCTGATCAAGTTAACCGTTTTTTTTATGATGCTCATCACATGTTCCATTTTCAAGGCTTTGCCACACAAGTATTCCTGGTGTATGATGCAGTGATACGCTGTCAGCTCACCTGTGACGTTTTCCTCCTGCATCTTTTCTCGGATCCTCCCCACCAATCCACTTTTTTGACCGCACATCGCAGGCGCTCCATCTGTTGTCAGTCCCACAAGTTTATCCCACGGCAACCCCATTTTATCTACACATCTGGACACCTCTTCAAAGATATCTTTCCCCGTAGTTGTGCCATGCATTGAGTGTAATCCCAATAACTCTTCTGTTACGCACAGGCTTGAGTCCACTCCACGGATGAAAATTGACAGCTGGGCAGTATCCGAAGTGTCGGTGCTCTCATCCACAGCAAGGGAGTATGCTATGAAATCGTTTCCCTTTCTCACAAGCTGTTGTTGGAGATTGGTAGCAAGGTGATGCACACGATCAGCAACAGTGTTTCGGCTCAGGCTCACATTTAAAAATGCTTGCCTTTTTTCTGGGCACACGGCGTCGCAAACTTTAATCATGCAGTTTTTGACAAATTCCCCCTCGCTAAAGGGCCTGGCTGATTTTGCGACCTCTGCTGCCACAATAAAACTGGCCTTAACAGCAGCCTCGCTTTGTGATTTGGCTTTAGTGAACATAGCCTGCTGTGACACCAGACTTCTTTTTAACTCTTCTACCTTCTGTAGCCTTTGTTTCGTGTCCAGATGCTTGTATTTGTCGTGGTGCTTCGTTTCATAGTGTCTTCTTATGTTGTATTCTTTCATTACAGACACGCTGTCTCCGCACAGGAGACACACAGCTTTTCCCTTTACATCCGCGAACATATACTGTGACTCCCACCTGTCCTGAAAACCCCTGTTTTCAAAGTCCACCTTTCGTTTAGCCATTTTTTTGGGAGAGAGTTAGTTGATTATTGTGGTACGCTTTCGCGGTAATGTTTCCATGGTGACGCATCATTACTTGTCACGTGACACAGCACAACCACACAGCGCTGAATATATAGATCAGTTTGCTGAATGAATGACGATCTGCTTATGTAATTTTTCTTTTCTATTCAAAATAAATAATTCATCCTCTCTCTATGTGCTCAGCTCCCACATAATTCGAACCGATATACTGGCGGGCCAGCTCTAAAAATAAATACATTTTGTCATGCGGGCCAAAGATAATTAATTTGCGGGCCGGTTGTGGCCCGCGGGCCTTGAGTTTGACACATATGCCGTAGATTCTCAGATTCCAACGACGTGTGTATCCTTCGAGATGAGATAAACGTTGTTCATGCTCAGATGATTTCGCCTCAACCTTCTTCACTTGTGTTTCCATTACACCGAGCTGGCCTTTAACGTAATTAACTTCGGCACAAACAAACTCAACAGCTGTCTTCACGTCGGCTATCTGTTTGGTGTTTTCGTTAACGGTCTCTTTCATACTCGCGATCGCTCGTGCATTCTCCGCCATTATTCGTTGCAGGGCATCAGATCGATTATTAGTTAGAATCTAGAGTTTTTTGAGTTGTGAGAGGACATTAGCAGCATCAAGGCTCTCTATCTTCCGCTGTTTAATAACAGGAGACTTACATGGTGTTTCGGGGAGAGGAGGGAAAACTACTTCAGCAAGCATAATATCTGCACAATACATTTCTGAATCAAGATAATCATGCAAATTGTCACTCAAAAGTTTTTTTTTAAAACTTGCTGTTTTATCGATGTAGCGTTAGCAGGATTAGCTTTGGCTTGACACACGTTCTTGTTCTTTCTTTTTTAGTGATATTTTTAAATAGCAATTAAACGCATTAAAGTCAGTCATATTTTTTTCACACTTTGTGTCACATCTGTATTTGATTGGCATGTGCCACTGAATGTTTTGTAATACCAGTGCTACTTTGTTGTTTATCTCACAAAGTCACAAACTGCCCATTCTAGGAAAGACACAACATAAATCTATTATGGGTCACTACGAATAACGTATTAAAAGTCGCGTCTGTTACTGTAAACCTTCATTTTTGCATGATGCTGCACGGACGCACACCAGTAGGTGTCAGTATAAGTAAGTGTAACACTGGGCAGCGCAAGATTCTCATCTGTGGCTTAATTTTTGTCACAACATACGGGGACATGTTTCGCGACTGGGTGTCAATCAGGTGTCGTGTCAGTGTGTCGCGATAATGTCAATGACACAAGTCACTATCCACTGACTCATACCAATAAAGACCGGATGTGCTACCGGATGTGCCAATAAGCATGGTGACATGCCATTGGCTTCTGAGCATCAGATGTCATGTCACTTAATGTTAAAACTGCTAGTGTTGACAGATACTGTCAACAGCCAGGAAAAAATCTGTTTTTAATGAATAAAATGTTATTTAAATCAGGCAAATTATGTATGAACAAACTCTTCTGTAAAAACCTTAAGAATATAGATAGGAACATAATAGCAAAGTTTAGTGTATGTAAGTGCTACTTAAGTGTAGATTTCTAGAAAAAATCTTGAGAAAACAATAGGTTACTGTCGTAACCCCGGTTCTCTGAAACTTAGAGTGGAGAGATACACCTATGGGAAGGGCATACATACCTGACCTCTGCAGAAGCATCCAATTGCACCAAGTCTGGTTAGACAGACAGAAAAGCACAGCCAATGCCAGGTAAGGCCCCACCCCTTACCCGTGAGCATAAAAGGCCTGCCTGTGCTTCTGTTCTCCAGTAAGTATATTCGCTTCTCGTGCTGCAAGCGGGGAAAAGCTGGTGGATCTCTCCACTCGATGTTTCAGAGAACCAGTAACCTATTGTTCTCTTTTATCATCTTGTGTTCGAAATCCACCTATGGGAGAGACATGGACAACTCCCTGATTGCCCAATACACTCACAGTGAGGTTCTATCAGCCCGAGCAGAACGGTCGCCCCAGGGAGGCGGTGCCTGACACGTCCCATAATAATGAACCTGCAATCCTGACGCACACGCATAACTGCTGTGCTAATGCAGGACATGAAACATGTATGTGGCACACACACGATAATAACTCCAGCAACACACAAGTGAATGTATATGTACAGTATCTCACAAAAGTGAGTACACCCCTCACATTTCAGCAAACATTTTACTAAATCTTCTCAAAGGACAATACTATAGAAATGGATATATTTTAGAGTAGTCAATGTGCTGCTTGCATACAGTATATATTTACTATCCTCTGAAAATAACTCAACATACAGCCATTATTGTCAAAATAGCTGGCAACAAAAGTGAGTACACCCAAAGTGAACGTCAAAACTGTGTCCAAAGTGTTAATATTTTGTGTGAGCACCATTGTTATCTAGCATTGCCTTAATCACCATCCCTCCTGGGCATGGAATTCACCAGAGCTGCACAGGTTGTTGCTGGGATCCTCTTCCACTCCTCCATAATGACATCACGGAGCTGCTGGATGTTAGACACATGGCGCTTCTCCACCTTCCGCTTGAGGATGCCCCAAAGGTGCTCAATAGAGTTCAGGTCTGGAGACGTACTTGGCCACTCCATCACCTTCAGTGTCCTCTGCAAGGCAGTTGTCATCTTGGCGGTGTGTTTGGGGTCGTTATCATGCCGTTCGGCCCAGTTTCTGAAGGGAGGGCATCATGTTCTGCTTCAGAATGTCACAGTACATGTTGGAATCCATGTTTCCCTCAATGAAGCGCAGCTCCCCAGTACCAGCAGCACTCATGCAGCCCCAGACCATGATGTTACCACCACCATGCTTGACTGTAGGCAAGACACAATTTTCTTGGTACTCCTTACCAGGGCATCGCCACACATGCTGGACACCATCTGAGCTAAACAAGTTTATCTTAGTCTCATCAGACCACAGGACATGCTCTTGTTCATGCTCTTGGACAGGTTGCTTTCAGCAAACTGTTTGGCGTATGGTCTAAGCACTAACAAGCTGACCTTCCGCTTCTGCAACATCTAAAGCAATGCTGGCAGCACTCATGCATCTGTTTTTTGAAGCCAGCTTCTGCACCTGACGCACAGCACGAGGACTCAACTTCTTTGATTGACCCCCACGAGGCCTGTTCCGAGTGGAACCCGTCTTGGAAAACCTCTGTATGACTCTGGCCTGTACTGTAACTCAGTTTCAGGGTGTTAATCTTCTTATAGCCTAGGCCATCTTTTTGGAGAGCAACAATTCTAATTCTCAAATCCTTCGAGAGTTCTTTGCCATGAGGTGCTATGTTGAACATCCAGTGGTCAGTATAAGAGAATTGTACTCAAAGCACAAATTGTAATTGGTCTAATACAAGATACGCAAATTTATATGGGCCTGTCAAGCAAAAAAAAAAAACATAAACATGATAAATAGGAGATGTGGCTTTGCATGGTTAAACGACGTACTGCTATTATCACCTAGGGTGTACTCACTTTTGTTGCCAGCTATTTTGAGAATAATGGCTGTATGTTGAGTTATTTTCAGAGGACAGTAAATATACTGTTATACAAGCAGTTTCAGAGCAGATGTCCTGCAGTGACACTCCCCTAAACAAAGCCCAAGAGGCGGCTAAGCCCCTCGTGGAAAGGGCTCTGATGTTCCCTGGGGGCTGCACTCCCTTTGATTCATTTGCCAAAGCTATAGCATCCACAAGCCAATGTGAGAGGCGTTGCTTAGATATGGGACTCCCTCTGTGAGGGGGCGCCCATGAAATAAAGAGCTGGTCGCTCTTCCGTAAAGCACTGGTCCTGGCCATATATGTCTGTAAGGCACAGACAGGACATAGAGCATTCAGCCTCTGATCCTCCATGGAGGAAAAAGGTGGAGGGTGAAAAGCGGACAGGTCTAACACCTGTGAACGCAGGGAAGCATTTAGGTATGAAAGCCGGATTAGGCTTAAGGGAAACCTTATCTCCATTAAGAGAGAATATAGCACGAGGAATGAACCGAGAGTGCATGTAGCTCACTGACACGTTTAGCTGACGCTAAGAACAAAGCCGTCTTGAAAGACAGCAGCTTTAGGGAAATACTTACGGCCATCACACCAGCCTTCAAACACTTGCCACTTACAACCATATAAGAACCGTGTAGAAACGACCCTGGCATTCTGTATAGTAGCAATCACTCGCTGCGAAAGCCCCAGTGCGCTTAGGTTCGTCCTCTCACGGCCCAGGCCCAGAGAGCCACCCTGTACGGGTGTGGGTGATAAATCTCCCCGTTCGCTTGGGACAATAGGTCTGTACGGAGGGGGAGGCACCACGACTGGGATTATAACAGAGGGATTATCTCCGCCAGCCATGGTGCTTTGGGCCACCTGGGTGCTATCAGAATGAGAGACACGCCTCCCTGACGGTTGACGTAAGCCACTGCCGTGGTATTGTCACAGTGTACCAGCACATGATGTCCCTGCAGGCAAGGCAGAAAATTATTTGGAGCTTTCCATATGGACCTAAGCTTTAAATAATTTATGTGCGCTGAGCGTAGTCTGCTTGGCCACAAACTGTTCTCCATTCTGCTCTCCTGGGTGCCACCCCAGCCTGTTAAGGACGCATCTGTCGTCACAACTTACCACATCATAACCGTCCCCAGAGGGGTACCCTGTGCATAAGTTACAGCATATAGACTTTTGCATGAGACAAAGGAAATTCCCCAACAGCTAAAAGTGCCTGGCGATGGCAGCCGCTCGCTCACACACCTCCAGGAGGATAGACTGAGGCAAGGCCGCGGGGGCGTTAGCCTGGGGAACGCCAGAGGGCTGGATGGCCTCCTCGTCCTCTGAGACCCCAAGAAGACCAGAGTCATCCTTATCGCCGGAACCGGCCGGTTCGTCGACGAACTGGAGGTTGCCCGCAAAGACGTCCTCTTCGGGAACGCAGGATTGGGCTGGTCAGCCCAGACAAGTGATGTACGCCCCGGGAGGCCCCCGGTAGCGCGTCGTGGTCACCGTGTCCCCCATCCGAGTCAGAAAGGCTGAGCTCGGCGCTGCGACTTTAAGACGGCGTCACAAAAGCTTCTTGGGCAGCATAAGGCACTGACTGCAATTCTCCGGGTTCTCCAAAGCTTCTTCAGCGTGCTTGAGGCCCAAGCAGACCACACAGAAATAGTGAAGGTCCTTTGCGGCGATCAGCACACCACACGCGGCTGGGCAGGCCCGTGATAGGGCTGTTCCCCGGAGAAGCGGCAGATTTAGACAGTGACATACCGGAGAAAAACTCAGAAAAATCCGTGGTGGGCAGCAGTGGAAAGGGGAGCAGGTGAAAAAAAAGCAAGAGCGTAGGCGGCTCCGGATGCAGAACACAGCTAATCAGGCTGAATAAACGACTGTCATGTCTGGCGGAGGCTGATCTGGCGATATGTCCTCCTGAAGACACGCAAGTGAGCAGTGTAAATCCAACGAACTGTGTATTTGCAGAGATTGCGAGAAGCGAATGTCAACTGGAGAACAGCAGCGCAGGCAGGCCTTATATGCTCTCAGGTAAGGGTGTGGGGCCTTACCTGGCATTGGCTGCACATTTCTGTCTGTCTAGCCAGACTTGGTGCAATTGGATGCTTCTGCAGAGGTCAGGAATGTATCCCCTTTTCATAGGTGGATCTCGAATATGAGATGATGAAAGAGAATGACCTTTAAGTAAGGGATGATGTACATCCAGTCGGTTGTTCTCTCAAAATAAACCCCGACAGGGTATGAGGTCTTAATCAGCCTGAAGGGCGTTATTTTGAGAGAACATCTGGCTGTACATTATCCCGCTTATTGCATGGCTACTTGCCACATAAGTAAATAATTAGACACGAAATATTGATCTGAGTTGAAATATTTTATTAGGTCTTTTAAAGCTTCTGCGGAGAGTGCAGTTACTAGCGCGGCAAGTTCAAACTAGATGGACATTAAAGAGATACGGTTTACAGTCATACAGCTTATTACAAAGCATTCCGCCACATAAATAATTATAGAGATTAGAGATATTGATTTCAGATTAAACTGTTTTAAAATTTTACCTGTTTGTATCTTATAATCCAACAGTGTACAAAACAATAGTTACAAAGTGGCAGTAGCTGCATTTCTATGAAACAAGAGAGAGCGATTCCACAATACTGGATGGCATAATTGAATAACTGTACACAAAATATTGATTCGACTGAGTTTTAATAATTTATTAGCTCACCTAATGCAAAACTTCCACAAAGAAAAACCGTTCCTAGCAATACATAGCTTTGCTGACTTCAGTTACCCGGATTAGCCTGCGTTATCTGTTTTGAGCAGTCGTTATCTGGGAATTACATACCGCTGGATGGCGCGATTGACCAATCAGAATCAAGTGTTCCACAGAGCTGTGTAATAAAAATAATATAATTGAAATCTATAGATGCAAAAAAAAAATAAAGTGTAATAAAATAAACACTTGGATGTGTATTTTGGATGTTTTCCTTTCACTAGCCATATTATGGAAGCAAAAAAGCCCAACATCTCAAAATTGACCAGTCCATGAAAAAACAACAATAGGAAACATGAAAGAAAGAATGAAAACTGTGGTCAGATAGTTTCATGGGTCTTTAATACCCTGAACTGCTCTTTTCCTCTTTTCAAATGCAGAATTAACATCTGCAGTGACTGATCCATCTAGTGGTTCTTTGTTAGGTGACAAAACTACAGGAGCGGGTGGTAAGTGACGTGCAGCATGAAGTCAAACTTTTATTATCAAGATCTTCATGATAGAATTTATGTTTGTTGTTCAAGTGGTTTTTAGGGATGTAAGTAATTCCACAGATTTGATGCAATACGCTGTTCCCTTATCTGACAGAGAAGACTGTGAAAATTGTAGGCAAACTTTTAGACACCAAGCAACATTTAGGAATCTATTTCTATAGATTAGGTGAAATGTTTTTGCAATTTGAAAAGTGGTTAAGTTTTTACATTTTAAAAGCTTTTGACTGTGTTTACATTTAGCATCAATACAACATACCGCCTCTTTTGCACAAGACAACCAACCACAGATCAGAGTTGCAGAGAATGAGTTGCATTTTTACATCACATCATATCATTGATGTGTAAACAGAGGGGGTTTACAGTGCTTCTTTGTATAGTGCATTTCCATATAATGCACCCAAAGAGAGTGGTACATCTGGATTTCAAGAAAGTTATTTTTTGATTCGAACTGAATTAATGCTTGTCAAAATGTTCTCTGAAAAGGTAACTTTAATTTTGTGTGATGTTAGTTGTTCATTTCAAATTTATTGTTGAGATAAATGAAGCTATTTCACCGGCAGTATGTCATATTAAATAATTTGTGTACATTTTAGAACCTAATTTCTAGATTAGGTGAATTATTGTTGCAATTTGTAAAGAGTTGTTTCATTATTATTTTTTTTACCTTTAAAAACTGTTGCCTGTTCTGTACATTTAGGGCCCACTGCAAGCTTGAGCAGCGCTTATTTTTTTCGCCGTGCATGTTAAAGTCCCTTTAAAGGCAATTCAAAAAAAAAAATCTAAACCCATTAGAAATGTTAGAAATGTATTGCTGAAATATATTACAAAGACTGTGAACTTTGAATTACTGAATTGTGGAGTTAGACCGTTAAACAGTTTTTCACCATTGCTATTTTCCGGATTTTTTGGGCGGGGCTAAAACGGGGCTCGATGACGCACTGGAGCCCCTGAGCTCGTGGACACGCCCCTACTTGATGACGCACTGAGGCCACTGAGGCTGGCCCCTCCCCTAACAATAGAGCACATTCGCATCAGTTCGCCGCTTAATCGCGAGTTACTGTCAGTACTATTAGTTACTACAGCCTACAGTTTGCTAGCTAGCTATGCCTTCGACACGGAAATGCGTAGGCTACTACCTGGATGCGATCATGTACAAAACAGATCGGTGTCTTATTTAAATTTCCTAAAAACGATCACATCAAGAAGAGGTGGATTAATTTTGTGAAGAGCCAACCTTGATGGAGAGCTGAAGATCACCGCCAATACCCGCCTCTGTAGTGATTATTTTACACAGGATAGTTTTATAAACTGTCGTCTGAGACAACTGGGATTCACTGGGATTCACTGATAATCCGCTGTTACTGGTGAATGGGGCCGAACCGACTATCTCCCGCCTCGGCCTTCATCTCCCCGTATCTAAGCAGTATCAGCTAATATCACCGTCGGCAGCTTTCCCGCGAGTCGGCGTGGTTTCAGAGCAGAGAGCAGAGAATAATGCTCATTTTTTCAAGATTTTGATAGCTTATTTGATGTACTTGCCAGCTTTTTTTATCATTCAAATTTGGCTGGGTGGCTAATAACACATTTTTCTGTGGTGTGACAAACTCAGAACACATACTTAATTTTGACTTTACAGGGACTTTAACCAATGAGTGCATTCACACCGGGAGCAGGAGCAGTGCGTGAGCAGCAGTGAAGCGAGGTTTTCAGCGCGAGTCTATTTTTGCTGCGCTGCTCACGCTCAATTAAATTGAAAGGACACTTTTGATGGACAAAATAAATATTTCACAAAAAAGTGCCCAAAATTCGCAGAATAAGCATGTCTAGTGTGTTTTAACAAGAACTGGATTATGTCAGAAAAGAAAATGAAAATTAAAAAATATTTACCCATTGAAACTATTTTTAATGATTCTGTTTGGGTGAAAGTATGCTGTAGCCTATAAAAACACTGAAGTAAACTAGCCAGAACATATGATGTATACACTTTCTTTTAGTTAATGTACAGTAATACACAAGACAGGTAAATGCTAGCTCTACCCAAATCAAACCCGAGTGCGTTTTTTTAATTTTTATTTTTTATCCGCAGATTGGGCTGTCTTCTAAAAACAAATTAAGTTGTCTTTGTGAAGAAATGCTCGCTTAAATGTAGCATTGGAGCCGGTGGTCTGACGCTGTACAAACGCTTCCAGTGTGAATACTCTCGCTGTGTGAAACTGCTCTTAGGGTCAATACATCATATACTGCTTCTTCTGGACTGCAGATCAGTGTGTGTGTGTGTGTGTGTGTATGTATTAAACAGCATTTAATATCATTGTATAACGTTGTCTTTGTAATACAACATATATAGGGTTGTTTATGATTCGTTATTGCACACAACACTATATACTTTTAATTGGAATTGGATTGGAGTCAGGTTAGGAATCAGAAAGTTAGAAGTAACAGCCACTCTCCACTAAATAGCTACAACTGCTCTTCTACTGCTACTTTACAGATGTTGACTCATCTGCTGATTCTTCTCCAGATACTGAAGGTAAAGATAAGGATGGTAAGTTTGGTTTTTATAATGGTCTCTGCACTGCAAAATATAAGAATGCAGTGAGTCAGAAGTCCAGTATTAACTTTAATTTTGTGTGATATTATTGTACGTTTTGTATTTATTTTTGAGGCCTGCAGTATGTCTTTTTTTTACATTAATAAAAATTGTATATGTATGCATGTATGTATATATATATATATATATATATATATATATATATATATATATATATATATATATATATATATATATATATATATATATATATATATATATATATATATAAGAAAAAATAAGTGTGGCACTATTATATATTTAATATTTGTTGTAATGTTTCATTGCGCTGTTTAAGCTCAGTTATGCACACAACACTATACTTTTTCTTGTATGACACAGACAAGATGAGACTTCCCGGTCCGAGGACTGCTGAGAATGTCCCTCACTCTGAACCTGGATCTACAATAATAGAGGATAAAGAGAACGTCAATAACAGTGAGAAGAGAGAAAGAGGTATTTTTTCCAAATAAGAAACAAATTACTGGATTTGTTTCTTATCAATGTCTGTATTTGTCATTTATAAGCAGTTATATAGCAAACAGAATTGATGCTGGTCATAATGGTCCCTAAACAGGGAAATATAAAAATGCAGGGAGTTAAAGGTCAAGTATTAACTTTTATTTTGTGTGATTTTAGTATTCAATATTCCGCATTTAATATTCTCTTATAGACAACAGAATTGTGGCTACTTCAGAGACTAAAAAATCTAAAGAAACAGTGAAGGCAAGAGATATAAATGAGAGAGGTGATGGACTTAAAGACATAGATAAAGCAAATGAGATGGGTGAGGATGAAGACCAGGATCGAGATATGAGCTTTGATGCAGAAACTGAGAAGGAACCTACGCCCAGTTTGGAAGGTAAAATATTATTTGAGAAGTCAGCTTAAATAAGTTCACAGATTTGAAACCAGCCTTGTAATGTTGAAATGTCTGTAGTATTATGTAAATGAACAATGTGTTCTCTTTCTCCATGTTACTACCTGCATTCGGATATCCGTTTATTTGTCATCAAAAGTTTGCCGCATGATGCAAAATGTATAGTTTTGTGTCATCTGGCAGACTTTTGACGGCTCCAGGGCTATTGTTAAAACTACAAGTGGAACTTCTGCATTTTTGTGTTCCTGTCCATGAACAGTTGGATCGACAGAGGGGCAACTCCTTATTCAAAAGTGTATAATGAGTGTTTTAAGTTTTTGGCCAAAGGAATGCCATAGCCCTTTTTCTCTGTTTTCTCTTGTCATGTATCACCGATTTCCCCCCCAAAAAATAATGTGTTCTACTACATAGATAGCCAGGTATTATTAAAAGCCCATCTTGTCAAGGTGAATTATTGTTGCAATTTGTAAAGAGTTGTTTCATTATTATTATTATTATTATTTTATTTTTATTTTTTTACCTTTAAAAGCTGTTGCCTGTTCTGTACATTTAGGGCCCACTGCAAGCTTGAGCGGCGCTTATTTTGTTCGGCGTGCATGTTAACCAATGAGTGCATTCACACCGGGAGCAGGAGCAGCGTGTGAGCAGCAGTGAAGCGAGGTTTTCAGCGCGAGTCTATTTTTGCTGCGCTGCTCACGCTCAATTAAATTGAAAGGACACTTTTGATGGACAAAATAAATATTTCACACAAAAAGTGGCCAAAAGTCGCAGAATAAGCATGTCTAGTGTGTTTTAACAAGAACTGGATTATGTCAGAAAAGAAAATGAAAACTAAAAAATATTTATACAAGATTTACCCATTTAAATTAGTTTTAATTATTCTGTTTGGGTGAAAGTATGCTGTAGCCTATAAAAACACTGAAGTAAACTAGCCAGAACATATGATATATAAACTTTATTTTAGTTAATGTACAGTAATACACAAGACAGGTAAATGCTAGCTCTATCCAAATCAAACCCGAGTGCGTTTTTTATTTATTTAATTTTTTTATCCGCAGATTGGGCTGTCTTCTAAAAACAAATTAAGTTGTCTTTGTAAAGAAATGCTCGCTTAAATGTAGCATTGGAGCCGGTGGTCTGACGCTGTACGAACGCTTCCAGTGTGAATACTCTCGCTGTGTGAAACTGCTCTTAGGGTCAATACATCATATACTGCTTCTTCTGGACTGCAGATCTGTGTGTGTGTGTATTAAACAGCATTTAATATTGTTGTATAACGTTGTCTTTGTAATGCAACATATATAGGGTTGTTTATGATCAGTTATTGCACACAACACTATATACTTTTAATTGGAATTGGATTGGAGTCAGGTTAGGAATCAGAAAGTTAGAAGTAACAGCCACTCTCCACTAAATAGCTACAACTGCTCTTCTACTGCTACTTTACAGATGTTGACTCATCTGCTGATTCTTCTCCAGATACTGAAGGTAAAGATAAGGATGGTAAGTTTGGTTTTTATAATGGTCTCTGCACTGCAAAATATAAGAATGCAGTGAGTCAGAAGTCCAGTATTAACTTTAATTTTGTGTGATATTATTGTACGTTTTGTATTTATTTTTGAGGCCTGCAGTATGTCTTTTTTTTACATTAATAAAAATTGTATATGTATGTATATATATAAAAAGAAAAAATAAGTGTGGCACTATTATATATTTAATATTTGTTGTAATGTTTCACTGCGCTGTTTAAGCTCAGTTATGCACACAACACTATACTTTTTCTTGTATGACACAGACAAGATGAGACTTCCCGGTCCGAGGACTGCTGAGAATGTCCCTCACTCTGAACCTGGATCTACAATAATAGAGGATAAAGAGAACGCCAATAACAGTGAGAAGAGAGAAAGAGGTATTTTTTCCAAATAAGAAACAAATTACTGGATTTGTTTCTTATCAATGTCTGTATTTGTCATTTATAAGCAGTTATATAGCAAACAGAATTGATGCTTGTCATAATGGTCCCTAAACAGGGAAATATAAAAATGCAGGGAGTTAAAGCTGCAGTAGGGAGTTTGGAGAAAACGTTGACTTAGCCTGAAAATTTGAACAAGTACAACTTCCAGGTCCCACCCCCTTGCTCTCTGCTGCGCTACAGCCCTCCCTCCACAGCTCGTCCTCCACAGCGGAGCCTGTCGTGAACGCGCAGGCTAGTAAACAGGCCCACCGATAACAGCGGATAAAAAGTTATATGGCACATTCACTAATAGGGACTAAACGTCAATAACATGCTTTACATTGACTATGGCCTGCCCATACTTTGACTACAAACTTGGTCCTCAAATCATTATGTATTTTCCAATAGCCTACATGTAACTTTATAACGTTGCACTCTTTCTAGAAGTTATAAATAGCTAGTAAGATAACGTTAATATAACGGTAACTAACGTTACAGTATGTAAGTAATTATTCTAGCGATATATAATGCTAGATAAGATGTGCTAGTACATTATTTCAGCAACATGACAAGCCAGTGAATTAGCAGGTTTCAATTGTTGCTTAGCAGAGTGCGTGACATTTTATCTACATGTTAGTTTTGACACCGAGTCAATGGGCTCTGTGTAATTCTTTCTTTTTCGCTTGTTTATCGTCATCAGTCTTTTTCCTTTTACCTCTTTGTTTTATGAGCAGGTGTCACTGGAGAATTGGCAGTTTAGGTTGTTTCTCAGTCATAAGCACAGCTGCAGCACGCCGGCAATCTTGAGTTTGAACGACGGCTCGCGCTCCGGCGCTCGCGCTGTGCAAGAGAGGGGTGTGATCAGCGCGTACACGAGCGTGATTGACAGTGCTAAGACACTCCTCCTGGCTCTGATTGGTTGTTTCTGACCGGGAGCGTGTATTTCTTGCAAATGGCAATAGGACCACTGGTAGGAGCCAGAGGAGCTTGATTTTTACACAGATTATCTATCTCATATTCTACTGTCAGGACATAATGACAGTTTTAACAAATACATGTTTTCAAAAGTTACCTACTGGAGCTTTAAAGGTCAAGTATTAACTTTTATTTTGTGTGATTTTAGTATTCAATATTCCGCATTTAATATTCTCTTATAGACAACAGAATTGTGGCTACTTCAGAGACTAAAAAATCTAAAGAAACAGTGAAGGCAAGAGATATAAATGAGAGAGGTGATGGACTTAAAGACATAGATAAAGCAAATGAGATGGGTGAGGATGAAGACCAGGATCGAGATATGAGCTTTGATGCAGAAACTGAGAAGGAACCTACGCCCAGTTTGGAAGGTAAAATATTATTTGAGAAGTCAGCTTAAATAAGTTCACAGATTTGAAACCAGCCTTGTAATGTTACAATGTCAGTAGTATTATGTAAATGAACAATGTGTTCTCTTTCTCCATGTTACTACCTGCATTCGGATATCCGTTTATTTGTCATCAAAAGTTTGCCGCATGATGCAAAATGTATAGTTTTGTGTCATCTGGCAGACTTTTGACGGCTCCAGGGCTATTGTTAAAACTACCAGTGGAACTTCTGCATTTTTGTGTTCCTGTCCATGAACAGTTGGATCGACAAAGGGGCAACGCCTTATTCAAAAGTATATAATGAGTGTTTTAAGTTTTTGGCCAAGGGAATGCCACAGCCCTTTTTCTCTGTTTTCTCTTGTCACGTTGCACCGAATTCCAAAAAAAACAAAAACAATTGTGTTTCTACTGCATAGATAGCCAGGTTTTATTAAAAGCCCATCTTGTCACCAGTGAATTATCCCTTTAAGTGATTCTCCTGCAGTATGCCATTGCCATATTATAAATTTACATTTTGTAATCTAATTTTTATAGATTTGGTGAATTGTTGCAATTTGAAAATTGTTATTTTGTTCTACATTTAATAGTTGTTGCCTGCTTTTTACATTTAGAGTCACAACAACATAAGTCTTCTGGATTTCTACGAGAAAGCCAACCACAGATCAGAGTTGGAGGATCTGACAGTGAGTTGTTCTTCTCTCCATTCTGACTGTCTATAAAGAAATTACTTGACTAAAAAAAGTATTTAACATTATGAAGAATGATTGTTAAATGAGTATTGCAGAGAAGCAGCCAATAATATCACTAATATATATATTTTTTCTTACAGAACTGATATGGAGTTGTGCTGTTGTTGTCCTTCTTGCATCTGTGGTTTATAGTACATTATATTTTTCTGACTCAACTCTACCTGTACCAAAAGAGTTTAATGTGGTGGACGTGTTCAATCAGGAAATGGAAAAACTTAAGACTAGCTTTCCAAATCAGCGGCCAGAACTCTGGAGGAGGAGTCTGATTCATCTCAGACGCCACCTAAAAACTGAGCAGCCCACAGAACCCGTCAGCCTTATTCTAACGTCTGGTCACCGTGCTGAAAGGACACTTGGTTGTCTGGCTCAATGCTTGGCCCATGCTTTTTCCACTGCCCATAACTCATCAGTTCTGAACATTAATGGAAAAGACAAAGCATCACAAGACAGTGATCAGGTCAAGCTGGACATTGATAGTGAGTTGAGAAATGCCTTTGAGGGTAAAAAGTTTGCTGCGGTAATCCACCGATTTGAGGAGCTCCCTCCTGGATCCACTCTCATCTTTTACCGATACTGTGACCATGAGAATGCTGCTTATAAAGACGTCTTCCTGGCCTTTACTGTAATGCTTGATACAGAAGTGGAAGTGCCATCCAATGTCAGTCTAGGGAGAGTTGAGGAGATGGTTCAAGAGCATGTAAAACAGAGGTTTGTCTCCTCAGACAAGTTAGCTACGTTTAATCAAATGGATGTGGACAAACTGAGTGGACTGTGGAGCAGAATTTCACATCTTATCTTGCCAGTGGCTGCAGAAGAGAAAATTGAACATCAGGGCTGTGGTGGGGACTGTGGTAAATCATTTTGAAATGGTCATTAGGCTTTTTTTTATTTACGACTTTAAATGTTATACTCACGAGTTGCCTCACTAATGAGGACATTTGAACACAAATCATACTTTGAATTTAAAAAAAGATTCATATGTGCATAAAGTATAACTTACCAGATTGACATTTTATAGAAGGATAAAACGAAGTAATTTTCCTATTTGTATTGCTTTTCTTTGTTTTCATGTAGATCTTTTTGTATCTAAATTATGTCTTACATTAAAGTTATTTTTAATCTTTAAATTTGGTTGACCAGGGATGGGCGTGTAATATATTTGATGAATTGTTGAGGTTTTCTTACTTTAAAGCTTTATTGGATAAAATAAACGTGCCTTAATAAATGCATCTGCCATGTGCTTCCTTTGACACGCTCGTGACGGATTACAGATAAAGCAGAAATGAAGACCAATGAATGTTGTTGAGCTACTAACGCATTTATGAAATGAAAGTAACTGTGAACGATTTCCGGGAGTTCAGTTGTGTTCCACTGAAGTCGCTCCGACGAAAAGCATCATTAATGTTCCGCTTTCCGGTTTCAGCTGCATAGGAAAAGTAAAAAGTTTGTCAAGAAGTGTGTGATATAAAACAAATGGATTCAGGTGATTCTAAAGAAGATGGAACTACAATTAGGAGAAGAAGCGCCAGAACTTCATCTAAGACAGGTTTGGCTTTTTAAAACTCTTAACGTGACTTCAATACTACAGAAAAGTAAATTGAGCCAAATGCTACTTTATCTTCAGTAACGTTAACGTTAAATATTATCTGATGCCAAAAGAACGATACCGTAATGCACGGTAAATATATATATATATATATATATATATATATATATATATATATATATATATATATATATATATATATATATATATATATATATATGTTAGGGGTTTCATTGCCAATATAAAGCTGTTAAGTAAACAGTCTAACGTTGCTTAGCAAACCTTGCTGTTTGAGTTTAGATTCTGGGTTCATCCGTGTGTCTTTACAGTATTTTTTATTATCAACAAAATGCTAATAATTTCAAGGTCATTGTCTTCGTACATCAAGTTTATTACAGCGTTTTTTAAATTATAACGTAAAGCTTCGCAATGTGCGTACAGATTGTCTCATACGTTTGTGCATCTCGTAATGCTCTATATAAACCGGAGCAAAACTGTTCTTCCAAAGCCTCTCTCTCTCTCTCTCTCTCTCTCTCTCTCTCTCTCTCTCTCTCTCTCTCTCTCTCTCTCTCTCTATGTGAAACATAAGTTATTTAGAATCATATAGCTGGGATGCGCTAACTAGGCGAAATTGTTCAAATAGCCACTGGTTAGCTTGAGCATATAAGCTAATGAGCTAATAGTTATATCATTTTAATATTATCAACAAGCCGTTTAGTATCAACAAGCCGTTTAGTGTAAACATTTCACTGACATTTCTTATAAGGCTATTATTGAAGATCACAATGTGCAGATGTTGATTGATATGTCTCAGTTTAAAGATCCCGTCAAAATCGGTTGTCACTGTGTCAGTTCCCACTAATGCACAAGCAAAGTACTTAACAAAAACTTGTCGTTTGTTGTTATATTTCTGTAAGATAATTTCTCGGTTCGTCCTCTATCGTAGCTTTATCTTGGCGCTAGCTTTATAATTTTTTACTGGGCAGCCGAATGCACATTCATTAAAAACCTGTGGACCATGAAATACATAGACCCAAAACCCAAACTAAAAATTACAGACCAAACACAACATCTGGAGGTTTGTTATCATTAAGAAAATTACCTTTCATTTTACTCACGAGTAACTTTTTCATTGCAGATCCCTCTAGTTTGGGTGCTGTACCACTGGAAAAACAACAAGACGCCTTAATGAGAAATAAGAATAGCCTGAAATATCAGAATCAGAATCCCACAACGGAGAAAGCCAAAAGTTTGTAAAATCTTTATATTGTAATTATGTTAGAGTAAGCACTTTTTACTGGTAAAAGTGCACATTATGATGCTTAATAACATTCTCACTGTATGACAGACACTTGATCATCTAATAATGATAATAATAATGCAACAGTATTTGGCTTACAGTTGTACATTTCTTCCCAAGGCTGTGTGCGGTAATGACTGAAGTTTTGCACTGATGTTTGAAGTTAAGCTCTTAATTGTAAACTATACTTTTTTACCAATCAAAGTGTAGTTTGGGTTTTAAGATTATAATAATGAAAAGTCAGGCTATATTTGTTTTCTTGTTGTGAATTTTCATTTTCTTATCTTCTGGATAATGCTATTTTGTCATAGTTCCTGTTTTTGTAACATTTGTAACATTTAATTTAGTTTAATACAGTATTAAAGTTTGGGGTTGATTGGAATTTTTAAAATGTTGTTCACTTATGTTCATTAAGACTCAATTTATTTGATCAAAAATACAGTAAAAATGGCAATATTGTGATTAAAATAACTATTTTATATTGTTGATGTATATATTTTAAAAAGTAATTTATCCCTGTGATGGCAAAGCTGAATTTTCAGCAGCAGTCTTTAGTGTCACATGATCCTTCAAAAATCATTCTAATATGCTGATTTGGTGATCAAGAAACATTTCTTATCACTGTTAAGTTGTACTGCTGCATAATATTTCTGTGAAAACTGTTTGTGCAGTATTCTTGGATGAGAAAGTTCAAAAGAAGTGCATTTATTTGAAATAGATTTTTGTTACAAATGTCTCTACTATCATTTGACCAATTTAATGCATCCATGCTAAATAATATAATTTATTTTTCTATTTAAAAAAAAATCTTACTGGCCCCAAACTTTTGAACTGTAATGTGTATTTGTATTGCTTTTAACCACATCCTCTATCTTAGCTGTATACAGTGCTTATCTTGAACCCCGACCCCAACTAAAAAGAAGCTGGAAAATGAGGGAAGATGATGGTGCATCCAGAACTGTCAATGGATCTAAAAAGTCTAAGAGCCTTGAGAAGGGGGATGATGATGGTACATCAAATTAAATAAAAAAATAATTGTCTTACATTTTGTTTCTCAGGCAAAACATATTTGTAATGCTAATGTTTGAACTCATTTATATTAAACCAACGCAGAATCCCCTGTTAAGAAGAAAAAGCTTGAAGAGACAGAGAAGGCAAGAGATATAAATGAGAGAGGTGATGGATTTAAACACACTGATGAAGCAGATGTGGAGATGGGTGAGGATGAAGATCAGGATCAAGATATGAACTCAGATGAGGGGGCTGAGCAGGAGCAGGACAATGAGCCCAGTTTGAAAGGTAAGATGCTATTTGAGAAACAAACATAAGTTTTAGATCAAATAATATTAAACAGGTGGTGCTATATTTCTTCAGTGGATTCCTCAGCCCAGCCTGGGACAGTAGAAAACCATCCTGCCTATGCATGTGGTGAAAATCTGAGAAGTGAGGAGATACTGGGCAGCCGAATGTCCATTCATCAAAAACCTATGGACCATGAAATACACAGACCTAAAACCCAAACAAAAAATTACAGACAAATCACAACATCTAGAGGTTTGTTATGATTAAGAAAATTACCTTTCAGTTTCCAACTCATTTGCATTGAAATGCATAGATATGTCAGTTGTAGTTCATTTTACTCACAAGTAACTTTTTCATTGCAGATCCCTCTAGTTTGGGTGCTGTACCACTGGAAAAACAACAAGACGCCTTAATGAGAAATAAGAATAGCCTGAAATATCAGAATCAGAATCCCACAACGGAGAAAGCCAAAAGTTTGTAAAATCTTTATATTGTAATTATATATATTAGAGTAAGCAATTTGTTCACTGATAAAAGTGCACATTATGATGCGTAATAACATTCTTACTGTATATGTCACAATTGTTCATGAATTTTAGTTGATTAAAGTTTATATCCCATCACTAGATGCCCCATGTCCTGGTAACTGGAACAGATATCAATCTGCACCCCTGATGAGCAATGTCTACCCAACAATTAAACATCCCATTACAAAACCAACCGCTAATCACAAAAACATAGGTGAAAAATTATGTTGTGTATTGGTCACTTCCTATTCTTTTATTTCATTACTTGATTTGTAATCATTTTTACATTCATAATTTAGTCTATTATAAAAAATGGCCAATAAAGTAAAATGGATCATATTTAAGAATTTGTAGATCATAATTCTTTTACTTTACTTTGTCTTCAAGAATGGAAGAATTTGCAGAAACCAGTCACCTCAAAAGCAAGTCCAGTCTCTTCCTCTCGAGGTATTTTTTGTGTGCTTCATCTATTCCACATAGTTTAAACAAGCAGATTTGTCTCACATTCACTATGCTTTATTATGCATGTTTTCCTAGGCTGGTTGTGGTACAGGAACAAGCTTCTTTGGTGTTCTCTGATACTGACAGGAGTCCTGGCTTTGAGCTTTTTGGCCTATCGGATCTTTCTATGCTTCCATTTGCGTCAAACTGATATGTCCCATTCTGAAACCATAGAGAAATTTGATCTGGACTTAGCTGCTCTACAGACCCTTTTTCCCAGTCAGCGTTCAGTGTTCTGGAAGAGGAGTGGGAAACATCTTAAGCGCCACCTGGAGATGGTCAGCCCCACTGAACCGGTCAGTGTAATTCTGACTGCTGGCCTTCACGCTGAAAGGACGCTGGGCTGCCTTGCTCGAAGCTTAGCCACGGCGTACTCCACGTTCCGTAACGCTTCAATCTTAGAAATCAACGGGATCACCAAAAAAGCAAAAGACAGTGATCAGGTCAAGCTGGAGATTGATGAAGCGCTTAAGGAAGCGTTTGAAGGTGATAAACCTGCAGCTGTTGTGCACCGTTTTGAGGAGCTCCCTCCTGGATCTACGCTTATATTCTATCGTTACTGTGACCATGAGAATGCAGCTTACAAAAAAGTTTTTCTTGTCTTCACTGTAATGCTTTCGGTGCATGAAATAGACCCAGTGGCCAGTCTGAGTGCAGTTGAGGACATGGTACATGACCATGTAAAACAGAAGTTTGTCGTCTCAGATAAATCTGCAAAGTTTAATCAAATGGACGTGGATAAACTGAGCGGACTGTGGAGCAGAATTTCTCACGTCATCCTGCCGGTGGCTCCAGAGGAGAAAATTGAACAGCAGGGATGTGGGTACTAACCTTAACAGAAAATCGTAAGATTAAGTCACTGTATTGGGCTGGATATGTCATTTTGTAGAGTCCAAGGACCATATAAATGTACATAGAGGATCTTTATTCCAAAGAGGTTTTTAAAAAATGTGTTTGTTTATAAATGTTTTATAAAAATGGTTTTGTATTCGACTCCATTTTGGTTCTGTTTTTTTTTTTATGATAATATATGTGTGTAGACAGACACTTGATCATATAATAATAATACAACAGTATTTGCTTACAGTTGTACATTTCTTCCTAAGGCCGTGTGCGGTAATGACTGAAGTTTTGCACTGATGTTTGAAGTTAAGCTCAAAATGAAGTTTGGGTTCATATATTTGCTTGAATAAGATTATAATAATTAAAAGTCAGGCTATATTTGTTTTCTTGTTGTGAGTGTTCATGTTCTTGTCCTCTGGATAATGCTATTTTGTCATAGTTCCTGTTTTTGTAACATTTTATTTAGTTTATATATATATATGCAGCAGTAGCATTCAAAAGTGTGGGGTTGATTGGATTTTTTTAAATATTTTTGAAAGCCTTATGTTCACTAAGACTAAATTTATTTGATCAAAACTACAGTAAAAACGGCAACATTGTGATTTATCATTTAAAATAAAATAAAAAACGATGTATACATTTTAAAAAGTAATTTATTCCTGTGATGGCAAAGCTGAATTATCAGCAGCAGTCTTCGGTGTCACATGATCTTCAGAAATCATTCTAATTTGGTGATCAAGAAACATTTCTTATTATTATCAATAGGCTTGTTCGACTTGAACCGGTGTTCTGTCAATGTAGCATACTTTGTCAGAATAGTATACCTGTGAAGAGTCACCGGAGGCAGTCAGGTCCATTTGCAACGTTTTATTAAGAAGAGTAGTAAGCAGGAAAAGGGGTCAGACACGGGCAAGATCAGACACGGGCAAGATCAACATTGAAGATTAGGCTCACACTTATCAAATCCAGGCAAGGGGTCAGGGCTGGCAGCGAGCAGAAGAGAATCCAGGGACGAAGCAGAGGGTCGAGAGACAGGCAGCAGACAACGGGATAATCAGATCAGCGGAGGTCAAATACAGGCAGGCAAGGATACAAGGATAAACGCTCAGAAAGTTCACAGAGGAAACGAGACTTCGCACTGTTTGAGAAGTGAATGGGGCTTATATGCAGGTAGATAACAGGGTGCAGGTGCGTGAGTGATCAGTGGTGGCAGGTGTGTGAGTAATCAGTCCAGGAGTGATGTGTTAGAAAGTCAATACTCGGGTGATGGTGCCCTCTGGAGGCCAGTGAGGGATGTTGTGGGTTCTGAGAGTGTGACAGAGTCCAGAAGTTGGTGTACTCGATAAGCCTCCTCGCCCTCTACCAAGATGGATGGAGGATTCGGTTCCTTGGGTCGATTCTCTCCTCCCTCAGTGGGGTCGGCAGCGGGGTTGAGCAGTGAAACATGGAAAGTGGGAGCAATACGGAAATGATTAGGCAGGGCCAGGCGGTAGGATACTGGAGTGATTTGTCGAAGAATTTAGAAAGGACCAACGTACCTTGGACTGAGTTTTTTGCAGGGGAGTCGAAGATGAAGGTCTCGAGCGGACAGCCACACCCATTGTCCTGGTTGGTACTCTGGACCGGCTCGACGTCGGCGGTCAGCCTGTCTCTTGAAGCGGCGGACTGCTCGCTGGAGGTGTGTGTGCGCTTGATCCCATGTCTCCTCACTGCGTCGTAACCAGTCGTCTACGGCGGGAACGTTTGTGGGTTCCCCAGACCAAGGGTATAGAGGTGGTTGGAAACCCAGGATGCACTGGAAAGGAGTCAAGCCCGTGGAGTGCTTTTGTAAGGAGTTCTGGGCATATTACACCCAGATTAAGTATCGACACCAATCCTCTTGGTGATGATGACAGTAGGTCCGGAGGAACCTGATGATATCTTGATTGAGACGTTCTACCTGCCTGTTGGCTTGGGGGTGGTATCCGGACGTGAGGCTCACGTTGACTTGAAGAGCCTTGAAGAAGGCCGACCAGACTCGGGAGGTGAACTGAGGTCCTCTGTCGGAGATAATATCCTCAGGTAGACCGTACAACCTGAATACCCAGTTGCAGAGATGTTCTGCCGTTTGTAGTGCAGTGGGAAGCTTGGTTAAGGGAATGAGGCGACAGGCTTTGGAGAATCTGTCCACCACGGTGAGGATGGTAGTATGGCCGTTGGAGGCGGGTAAGTCCGTAATGAAGTCAATTGCTATGTGGGACCAGGGACGTTGAGGTATGGGCAGAAGATTGAGTAAACCAGCGGGTAACAGACGAGATGATTTCTGGGTGTTGCAGACCTGGCATCGTTAGATAAATCTGGTGGTGTCTTGGGTTAAGGTTTGCCACCAGTAGCGGTTCTGGAGGAGTTGAATGGTGGCTGTAACCCCTGGATGACCGGAACTGGGAAGAGCGTGAACATGCTCCAGGACCTGGTTACGAAGTGTCTCGGGGACAAAGATTCTGTGAGGCGGACAGGCTATGGGAACCTCCGTTTGAGCGTTGGCCTGCTCCAGCTCGGTCTCAAGATCCCACTGGATGGGACCAACGACGAGGTCGGGGCCCAGGATAGTTTGAGGAGCTTGGGTGGCTGGTTCTGGGCCGTACAGTCGGGACAGGGCATCGGCCTTAGTGTTCTTAGACCCTGGACGGTAGGTGACCGTGAATTGAAAACGGGTGAAGAAGAGGGACCAGCGGGCTGAGGGAATGAGGCGTTCTAGGACCGCTCGGACGTGTTGAATATGTTCCTTCAGGGTATTGGAATAAATCAAGATGTCGTCAATGTAGACGTTGACTGTTCGATGGAGCATGTCTCGAAAGACGTCGTTGATGAATGATTGGAACACGGCAGGACTGTTAGACAGCCCGAACGGCATGACCTGATATTCGTAGTGCCCTGTGCACGTGGAAAAGGCTGTTTTCCACTCGTCCCCCTCGCGAATGCGGATGAGATTGTAGGCACAGCGCAAGTCGAGTTTGGTGTAGAACTTGGCCGTGCGGAGTAGTTCCAGGGCTGCTGGTACCAGAGGGAGCGGGTAGTGGAATTTGATGGTCTGGTCATTGAGAGCCCGATAATCAATACAAGGTCGGGGACCGCCGTCTTTTTTTTTGACAAAGAAAAAGCCAGCTGATGCTGGAGATGTTGAGGGTCGGATGAAGCCCTTTGCGAGGTCTTCCTCTATTTTCTCATGGCCTCAGTCTCAGGTTGGGAGAGAGGGAAGATACGGCCTTTGGGAGGTGTGGAGCCTGGAACCAGATCGATGGCACAGTCGCTGTTGCGGTGCAGGGGAAGTTTGGAGGCCTTCACCTTACTGAAGGCTACGGCTAGGTCGTGGTACTCGGTTGGAAGGTAAACTGAGTCAGACCCCTCCTGGGGAACAGTGATGTTTCGAACGGATAGAGGAGTCACAGAGGTGAGACAGGTGGAGCAGCAGGATTTACCAAAACTTATCAGTGGAGGACGTATGGGACAGTTGATGGGGAAATGACCCGCCTCGCCACAATACAAACAAAGGTTTTGACACCTCCACCGTTCCTTTTCTTCCAGAGTTAAGCGAGAGGTGTTTATCGGCATGGGTTCCTACGTGGTCAGCGGATGCGTGGGTAGAGAGTCTGGGAGGAACCACAGGGCGTGAGGTAAATACAGGACGATGATTCACACGGCGAGATCGGATGAGGTTGTCGATCTGGATAGCCAGATGAATAAACTGATCCAGTTCTCTCCCCTCATCACGGCAGGCTAATTCAGCTTGTAATTCATGACTCAATCCTCTTCGGAACATCACCTTTAATGAATCATTGGTCCAATCCGTCTGCGCGGCGAGGGTTCTGAAAGTGAGTGCATATTCGGCGGCCGTGGAACGACCCTGGGTGAGTTCAAGAAGTCGGTCGCCTGCTCCTTTGCCCTCTTTAGAATGTTCAAAAACCTCTCGAAACTGTTGAAGGAATGTCTCGAAGGTGGGAAAAGCTGTACCATCCGCTCACCATACTGCCGTAATCCAGTCCAGTGCTCTTCCGGTTAATAGAGAACAAACAAAGGCGATCTTACTGGTTTCGGTGGGATAGAGCATGGGTTGCTGGACAATGATGAGTGTGCATTGCAGGATAAAGCCTTTGCATTTCTCTGGGTCCCCATCAAACCTCTCGGGAAGTGCGAGGCGAGGGTGCGCGCTCGCGGAGGGCTGGGCTTCGGCGGCACGGGAGCTGGTTGTGGTATTTGCTGTGGAGAAGGGTTGGGAGCGGGGTTTTGCATGGTTTGAATGGCTTTCACCAATTCCTCAGTTACCGATGTGAGACGATTAAGTTTGTGGTGATGAGTGGCGAGTTGATCCGCTTGGGCAGCGAAAGCTGCGGTGAGTGCAGACATCGTTGCTGAACCTTGTTGTGGCGAAGTCTTCTGTGAAGAGTCACCGGAGGCAGTCAGGTCCATTTGCAACGTTTTATTAAGAAGAGTAGTAAGCAGGAAAAGGTGTCAGACACGGGCAAGATCAACAATGAAGATTAGGCTCACACTTATCAAATCCAGGCAAGGGGTCAGGGCTGGCAGCGAGCAGAAGAGAATCCAGGGACAAAGCAGAGGGTCGAGGGACAGGCAGCAGACAACGGGATAATCAGATCAGCAGGGGTCAAATACAGGCAGGCAGAGATACAAGGATAAACGCTCAGAATGTTCACAAAGGAAACGAGACTTCACACTGTTTGAGAAGTGAATAGGGCTTATATGCAGGTAGATAACAGGGTGCAGGTGCGTGAGTGATCAGCGGTGGCAGGTGTGTGAGTAATCAGTCCAGGAGTGATGTGTGAGAAAGTCAATACTTGGGTGATGGTGCCCTCTGGAGGCCAGTGAGGGATGTTGTGGCTTCTGAGAGTGTGACAATACCGGAAGTTGAGTTTTACAATGGCGCCACCAGGGGGTGGCCAGGGGTGGCCGTGGCCACCCCTGGCCGACTCCTGGCCACCCCACTGGCCACCCCAATGGCCAGTACAAATTTTAGTAGCATCAGTCATGCATTTCATAAATAAGTCAAAAATATTCTTTAGTGAAAGAAGACGGGGAATTATGTGTCGTGGCGTGCTTTTTAAGTGCCAAACGGTTACAGTATACTGTTTCAGCAGCTTTTTGACGTGTCTTTGCCACGTTTTGACAAGCAGGGATGCAGACAGCGCGCTTTTCGGCGCCTCCCGATTTTTTCATTTCAGTTTGGGTGACAAAGTCATCTGAAGTCATTCCATAGCTTAATGTGAGGGACAGAAGTCTATTTACATCATTAAAGTAGCCTATACGGAAACTCGTTTTCCCTCCTCTGCGGCTGTCAATCATTCTCCATTCATGTTCAAACAGCGCGCGCGCCTCTTGGATGCACGGTAAAACTCTCCCCAATATGATATATTCACATTATAATGCATTATCTGTAGATAAAAGGCTGTAGATTTGCATAAAATTACTTTATTTTGTTGGAGTTTGTTGCTGTTTTTAAACGACTCACTACCGTGTGCTTGCTAGATCACACACATCACAAGGACTATGAATCGGCATCAAACGCACAATAAGTGGAATTCAAAACTGTGAAACAAAGGAACAAATCGCACTAGGATTTGTGCGCTCGACAATTCTTCGCTTTGTGACGTGAACTTTTAAATGCGCACTTATGCAGCGCAGCGCTGCACACTGTGACTCCATGTTGCTTTGAGCACATCATTCTGCACCCGCGAATCCCGCGATGCGCATACACGCAGTGTGCGCTCTGTTTTTCATGTTATCATGGGTTTGCGCACTGAAATATTGTTAAAAGCCAATATATAGCCTGCTCAATACATTTACAATAGGCATAATTTAATTCCATATTATTTCTTTGTAGCGTAGGCTATATATGCACTTCTGAATTCTTGACATTCATATATAAATATAAAATTGTGAAATGTATGATTGCCTGATTGAATTTTATAAGAGAACTAATAGTAATTTGTTTTTATTAACATATTTAGATTTTATAAAATTACTTTGCAGATTTTTTTCAAGAATTGCTTTTTGCTGCTGATTTATACACTCATTAAGTTTATTAAAAATGAATAATAGATTTATGTAATATTTAAAGATGTTAACTGTAATCTTACACTGCAAAATAATAACTTAAAAAGGATTAAATTCATCACAATTATGTAAGTATCTGGAAATTTGCCGCGGGGCGAGGGCCCTTATATAATATATATCATTATACATAATATAATATATATTAGTAGGGCCCTACTAATATCATTAGTAACATTAAATATAACACAATAAACCAAAGTATATCAGGAGTTTCCTTAAGTCTTTCTGATAGTTTTCTACAGGCCGGTTTACTACAACAGTAGAATACAATTCTGAAATTATGGTTTATAGTTTTGGTGTGCCACCCCAAGATTTTAAGTGACCCCTATGAAAAATTTCTGGAGGCGCCACTGGAGTTTTATAGCGGGGTCTGTCAATTTAGCCTACTTTGTCAAAATAGCATACCAGTGTTTGTGAAGGGTATGCTGTTTTGATAGCCCCTGGTTTAATAAAAATACAGTTTATAAAGGGGTATGTTGTTTTGATAGCCCCTTGTTTAATAAAAAATACAGTTTCTACGGGGGTATGCTGTTTTGATAGCCCCTGGTTTAATAAAAAACATACAGTTTATAAACGGGTACCTATGCTGTTTTGATAGCCCCTGGTTTAATAAAAAACATACAGTTTATAAACGGGTACCTATGCTGTTTTGATAGCCCCTGGTTTAATAAAAATACAGTTTATAAATGGGTATGCTGTTTTAAAGCCCCTGGTTTAATAAAAATACTGTTTCTACAGGGGTATGCTGTTTTGATAGCCCCTGTTTCGATAGATCTTGCTTCATAGAGAATAAAGTGTTGGAGTATCCTTTTTTGTTAGTGTTTACACCAGGGGCGTAGCCAGAATTTTATTTTTGGGGGGTCCCGTCTTTAAATGAGGGGGAAACATATAAATATATATATATATATATATATATATATATATATAGCCAGAATTTTATATAGGCTATACGTATACATGCCTATTCTGGTGATGCGGTGGCGACTCTAACATGTAAGGGTGGCGCTGCCAATAAAGCACCTAAAAGCTGTCACAAAGAACCGGCAAAAGTAATGATTATGAATATGTAAAATATAGCAATGAGGTATTTTAATTGTTTATTAATAAACAAGTGTTTTCTTTGTCGGCTAAGATGAAGTTGACGATGCTGACTCGCGATCTTCAGTAGGTGAACGCGCCAGAGAGAATTAGACAAATGCACATTTCATAAGGATTACATAAGCAGAGAGCAGTCTGTAGTCTGTTTTCTTTCGTTTTGAATTGTTCTGTTTAAAAGTAGACATGTGAGGCAAGTAGACTACCTTATATGCTGAGTTTCTGTTCAGTTATGAGACGCGCTCCAGTTCACGCGCCGGCGCCACCGTTTCTTATATATCGTCTGCTATATTTACTTCTTATTTATTAAATCCAGGCAATTGGTTGATGAAACATTGATTAAAATTAAGATACAATTATTACAAAACGAAATTCAGGTTAAAGAAAGGTTTTGTGCTTTCTGTTTGATGTGTCTGTGAAAGGTTTAAAGCATCTTTTAGTGCCGCTTTCAGAGCTTTTTTTTGTTTTCCACTAAAACACGTCCATAACATTGTTTTTTCCTCATAAATGCGAACACGAAAAATAAAATAAAATAAATATTTTATGTACTGTGGAGAATGAGAGGAAACCCTTCTTCATCCGGTGGGTATTACTTTGGTTTGCGCAGTGTACTAATTTACAATCACTAAAAAAATATTTTGCCTCCTAAATTTTTTTTTTTTAAGCAATCAGAAATCTCAGGGGGCCGGACATGTAAATGAGGGGGCCTAGGCCCACCCAGGCCCCCTCGTGGCTACGCCACTGGTTTACACCAATAATACACCAACACTACCGCTTGTAATCTTAGGTATGCTGAAATGATGGTTTAAATTTCACGCATGCGCAATTCCACAAATTTCACTGCTGCGCATTAACCGAGGGTATCCCATTCTGATGGGTATGGTCAGAGAATGTCTGGTATGGTGTTCCGTCAGAACACCTGGGGCACGTCAGAGACTATTTATATAGAGACATGCCACTTCCTCAATCCTTAATACAACTATATAGGGAAAACCCGTAATGCCAAAGATGGCGGTTGTATGCACATGCCCCGCCCCTCCCGCTGGAAAGCCAATCGTCTGCTTTTAACTGTCAAGCCGGAAAACATTTAAGCCTATCGTCTGGTTCCACCGACGCATGCGCACAGTTGAGGTTTGCGACAGCAGAAAATATGTTACTGTTTGAAAAGGCGGCAGATTTTATATGTGATAGTTGTGTAAATATCAGACATCTCAAGTCTCCCGGAAGTTCCGGGAGACTCCCGCAGATTGAAAGCGGCTCCCTGATGACCTCAAATTAGTTCAAATCTCGCGCAATCTGGAGCGAGCGAGCAGTAGCGCGCGTACGACAGAGAGCGAGAGAACGCTTGCGCATGCGCAGTAAAAGTATAACCTGTGGGGAAAAAGGCGTTTTAAACCTTATTTTGGGGCAAAGTCATCAAACTTTTTCAGCGATTTTTATCATATTTTATTAGTGTTTGTATACATGCAGTTTTTATGTCCCGGTGACCAGTGAAAGTGCAGTTCTGAGTATCTGCCCATTAATTTAGATAGGAGCCTGGTCTTGTTAGTCCGAAATAGCTGCCCGGAGGCGTTGCCAAGACGGCGGCCGAGTGGCATGACTTTGGGCACGTTCAAGTTCAAAACGGTGCGCAGCGTTTTGCTACGGTTTCCGGGTTGAACGTCATGTTTCCTGGAAACGGCGTGCACCGGGGTTTGAGCAGAGCCGTTGAAAAACAGAGTTGCGACACTCCCATATGTCTGTGTGTGTGTAACTGGAGAGATGGTTACTGAGTGAAATAACTATAAATATGATCTAACATTAACGTTATAGGATTCATTTTAGTATGGCTAATACCCCTACATCCTTTCAAACCAAACCATTCATCAGAACGCACACAAATACATGCATACGATGTACCGTGTAGTGTGTAGCTACAGTATGTAAATGAAAAATAAAAAAAAGCATTATACATTTGTATACCTACATTCAGGCATGTTAAGAATATTTCTGACTTTAGTTTCTACCGCTGGCTGACTCTCTTTGTTTGTGGCAGGCTGTTATATATTTTTCTGCTGTTGTGATTAAGCTAAAGTGTTCTCCTAAAATATGATTGAATTTTTCTGAATTTGGTAATGCCCTCCCAAACATAGTTTATTGTTTTATTAGTGTAAACAAAATGGTTTTTCAGATGTGTCACTTTAAACTCTCTAATTTTACCATGACCCTTTCGGGTGGATTGAGTAAGTTTGTGGGGTTTATGTTGGACTCTCGTCAGCGTGATAACTGTCCTTCTGTAGGTACGTTTAGTTTGGAGGACCTGGACAACAGCCAACTCATCTGTGGTGTGAGTCCTGCCGTGCACCCACTACACACTTAAAGGGGTCATATAATGGTACATGCACTTTTACAAGTTGTTTGTACTGAAATGTGTGTTGGCAGTGCCTGTACACAACCATCATAAAATGATAAAAATCCATCCAGTGTTTTTGTTTTAATCTCCTGATACATGAATATCAGATGATGTCACCAACGTCTCCTCACTGACGTCACTCACTTCTAAAACTTGTCTTCCGCCATCTTGAGTACCTGATTCGGCAAGATCGATACGTCAGTCGCAAAGGAACTAGAGCTTCTCTGCCCGAGCCCGAGCTTGACCCGACCTCGGGCCGGGCCGATATTTCCCGTCACTATCCTCGGGCCGGGCCCTTGATCTAGAGACGTGCACTCCCAATGCAAGAGTGTGGCGCAGAACTAGATTTGATGGCCGAGTGCCAGGCCGAGTGCGAGCGCGAGCGCGGGCGGTAATGCACTCACTCTGTGTGTGCGGGTGGCGGAGAATAAAACGATTCGCGGATCTGTATGTGTTTTAAACTAGAAATATCTATGAATAAAACATAAAAACTAATACATTTTTGTACATTACAAAATAGAAACGATTTACAGAGTTTCTTTTTATAACATGTTTGCAGCGTTGAGCGATTTAGCCAATCACAGACATACGTGTTGATTTCAGCATTGAAGCATTGAAGCATTTAAGATAGACTCACCTCACCGCTCAAAACGGACTTTTTGTTCAGAGCTGAATTCTGTATGCTGGCAAATCCTCTAATTTTAACAAACAAAGTGTATATATTATGAAAGATTTATTGTGCAGTCAGCTTCATTGATAATAACAGAGATGTGTGCCTACTGCAACAATACATCCATGATGCGCTATTTGAGGAGCACTCATCCTGCCATTGTGAAGGGTGCAGAGGATGGTAGCATTCCCCCTGTACTTAGGCCTGCTACCGACACTGCTGGGCCATCTAAGCAAGGTATGCATTGTTTAAAATATAATTATAATTGAAATAATAACAAACTGTTGGGACACTGTTTAGAAAGTCCATAGGCCTGTGTCAACCTAAGCCCTACAACCTAACGTCCCAATCACAACTGTCAATCATGTTAAAAACAGCTTCACTGTGAATATAATATAATATGTTGTCAATATAATATACTATTTTGTGAATATATACATTTTATAGGTCTACATATGAGTACCCAATCTACTGCCAAGACATCATTTTGGTTTTACTAATAGATTTATGGATCAAAAATATATTTTCATGCCAGCAACAAGTGTCCCCTGTGAGAGGATTTTTTCAAAGGCTTGAGAAATTATCTGTAAAAAAAAAAAAGTCCTTCGACAGCAGAGAAATGAATATTTTTGAATAAAAATCTATAAAAAAGTGAGACATTGTGGCTTGATTTCTTTTATTAATATAACATTTTCATGACCAAAATAACATTATGCACAATGAGGAGCATACAGGTTACAAGTTTCACATATTAGAAAAATACAATAATAAAAAAAAACAAATTTTTTAATGGCTCATTGTCAAGGTTGTTTCAGATCAACACCTGCAAGTGATCACTAGATGTCACCGTTGGGCCTAATGGGTGGAGCTAAAATATCCAACCACAACCTAACGCTACTCAGAACTCTATCCCTCCACCCCATTAGACGTCCAGAGAGGAGGAGCGTCATTTGACTCTGCAGTGAGTAGGTGCACATGACTCTGACATGACTCATCTTGCACTTTAATGCCACAGGAAGAAAATTATTAACCAGATATCTACAAGTTCAAAGTGCTTCAAGAATAGTTCCATTGTTTTATCCACTTTTTTCCTAACGAGCCTATGCTGCGGTTTAGATTATGGGAGGAAAATTCTTATATTACGGTCATAGAGCAAAACTTTTTTTTACAGTTTAACAGTTAACAAGTTAATGGGACTGTCTGTCTAGTCTACCGAGAATTGTTCTTGTCGCCTAGCTACTAGACTTTTTTGAAAGTTATATTAAACTGTCTGAAAACAAAACAGGGTTCACAAACGGTCTAAATATGTTCACCATGGTTAATTTCTGTATAATAGTATAATCACATCTTAGTAAGAAATAGGTCAAAATTTGAACCACTTTTAAGTTGTTTTGTTTTGTTTTTGTTTTACCTTTGTATTGTTAGATATTTGAGTGAGCTGAAGCCCAATACTTACCTTTAAAAGTGAAATTTGGCAAAGTCTTTCAAAAAAATAAATCCTGTTTTCACTGGTGCGGAATGAATTCTGGTTTAGACAAGGCCGCGAAGGATCCATTTGTTGTATTCATCATTGCGCGGGAAACGAAGGATGCATTTGGAGACTGCATTTAAGGAGCCTTCAAATTGGGAGAGACTTTGACGCTCCGCTGTGACGCAATCAGCCTTCTTGACCTAGTTCAGTTCCACCTCTGTGTACCTAATGGGTGGAGTTAATATTTAGTTATAGGGTTAGGGTGTGGTTGGGACGTCTATCTCCTCCACACAATAGAAGTGTTCGACTTGAAATGGAGCTGCGCAGACCGACCGGTCCATGAAATCAAAGTACCGCGAGAGCGATTGGAGAGTAGACGGCTCCGTATACTTTGGAATCACTCTGGCAGTACCTTGATGTCATACACCGATCCGTCGTCGCAGCTCCACTTCAAGTCGAACACACGTATTACGTCCAGCGAGGGGAGACATCAAGCTCCACCCATTGGCTCTGCAGTGAGCAGCCTCCGGACAAAGGTGGATAGGATGGGTACTTCTCAAATGGAATTTGTTCTCAGTTCTTTTTTTATGCATTGGAATGTGTGCAAAGGATTGTGGGTAATTCAAGGATACACTTGATGCATCCTTCAAAATGAGTTAAACGAAGGATGCGAAACTGGATTTTACCCAAGCAATTGATTTTTAATGTTGATGGAATGAGAAAAACATCAGGAAACATGACACATTATCGAAACTGGTCTTTGTTAATTTTGCTATGTAGCCTTGCATAATTGTAATTGCATAAATATGTTAGTTTCAAAATACTAAAACAGACAAACTCAGAAACATAATTCATAAGAATTCATAAAAAGGTGTAAATTAAGGTGTAAGGCTGGGAGCATACGTTGCTATTTTAAACCAACAATCGAACAAAAAGCATTTCAAATGTAGTGCAGATTTCAGTTGATCTGACTCCAATATAATTAATCTAACTCCATTAAAGTTGTTGTCATTATTTAACCTCTTAGTGTTCAAAGGTTAAAGTTTTTTTCTTAGAACTGAACAGAAAACTTGGATTTAACCAAAACGTTTAGAAAACAGAAGTTATATCACTTTAGTGTTTAACATTATCAGTGATAAAATGAAGGATTCTCATCAAAAGCAGACAAAGTTATGATGATGAAGGGCATTTTTCCATCTTTAATTTACATGTATCCTTTAAAGTGATTACGGAATACTGATGTACTAATACAACAGGAAAGAGTTGCTCTCACTTTGCCCAGCCTTTCAATAGTACCAAGATTACAAATTTGTCAACTGGAAAATCTGCAGACATTCTCTCAATTTATCATTCTGACCAAAGACACTCCTGTCATAAGTGCTGCTGTCAACGATACATTAAAAATGGTAAAGATTATAAACATAAACATCCATGGGGATATCTGTAACAACAACAAAAAAGAAAGAAAAGTATTAATTTAAGGTAATGTAAACCAATATATAACCAATTGTATGGTCTTATAATTTTGTGAGTTCCTAAGATGTTGAGGTCAACCTGTTACATTGGATATAAACATTCCACACACCTCTTTTAAAGCTTTTTGTGATGTAAAAAAATCAAACATGCATTAAACATGCAAAAATTCTGCAAAAAAGGGGATGTAAATATAACAACCAATGCCACTGAAAACCAAAGTGACACATTTCAAAGAAAAATAAAAGGTCCCACTTTATATTAAGTGGCTTTAAGTACTTACATCGAAAAATAATACAATGTACGTATTGTATTCATGTTGTATTGTAAAACACTTTAGTTGCTCTTGATTTGTGATATGGGTAGGGACAGGTGTAGTGGTATGTGTAGGTTTAGGGTGGGTTAAGGTGTAAGAGAAGGGTCAACAGTAGAATTACAAATGTAATTACATACATTAATTACAGCTGTAATTATATGCAGATATTTTCAAAAACTAAGTACAATGTAAATACAAATTATGTACACAATAAGTCCAGTCTATCAAATTAATAATTTCAATGTAAGCAGATAGTACTTAAAGCCACTTAATATAAAGTGGGATCAAATAAAAACTTGGAATAACTAACTGCAAGTGTGCACACCCATGATGTGTTGTGTACGTTCATGAGCTTGATGATTAGTCATTCTCAACAGATACACAATTATTAAAGGGTGCACACTTATGCCATTTTTTTCCTTTGAAATGTGTCACTTTGGTTTTCAGTGGCATTACAGATGTTGTAATGTTTACATTAATTTGTGCAAATGTTCTGATATGATTTATCTTTGTTTAATTTCTTTACTAAAAAAACAGCAGTTTTAAATGGGGTGTGTAGACCTTTTTTTATCTGCAAGGATCTAGACTAGTGCCATAAAATCTGTGTGGAGTTGCTATATACTTTAACGTTTATTTTATAGTGACATGTGTATAAAGCAAGTTGACTGAAACTGGCGGCTTTATCTTTACAAATCTAAGATATGACAGATGTAAAGTTCACTTACCCTCTTTTCCAAAATATGATTCTGATTTTCTGCAGACATACAAATGCAATCAAATAAGGTTGTTAATAAATTCTGGGACATGCATAAGGAAGTACACAAGACTGTGCCTGGGTGTGAAGGATAACAGATAGAATTCTTTAAAATCCATTTATGAATCTATTCATGAGGCTTGCGTGGGAATCTCTCTATAGTGCCTTGAATCAATTGGCACCAAGGATACTTACTTCTGACTCTTTTCCTTGTCTGGTATTTTTCCACATGTTCATAGCAAACTGAACCAAGGTACAACATGATCTCCCAAACAACATAAACTCCCATTAATTTTGGCAGCCAGCACCCCTCAAAGCACCACGTTCCAACAAATATTGCAGTGGCTATAAATGAAAGAAGAGGATTATAAACAAAAAGGTATTAATTAGATACATCTGAATGAGCTTTTAATACGTTTGAATTAGTAAATACACCTACACCAAACTTAGAAGAAAAAAAAGTAACTCATACAACATAACAGAAAAATGTGATTTACTAATAAAGAATGTGAAATACTGAACCTTACTTGTAATTGTAGTATTCATTAGGTCAACCATTACGATGGCATAAAGCCAACACTTCCTTCTGTAAGTCAAGGTTTTTAGAGTGTTAAATTCAAAGCACAGACGTTTTAGATTTATGATTGAAACTATTAGTAATAACTCATTGCAACACTGAATCAGCCAATGGTGTGAGTTCGAGGCGGAGCTATCAGACAAAACCCATTTGGAAAAGGTTGTAATTTCTATTTTCTGCATTTCTCTTCGGTGACACCATGGCACTGATATGTAGCTAAAGATAACACTCACAATTCATGGCTTGGCCCGCAGTGAAGGAGAACAGTGATAGTGTGCAGCAGGCTTGAAACCATGGCAGCCACCGTCAAAGCGGTAAACACAATCCTGAAACCAGCACACTCGTACACGCACTCATGCTAACACAAAAATATGCACTAAATTGGTTGTAAATTTCCTTTAATGCTTTTACTTTTTATTCTTAATATATCTTAGACAAATATTCAGTATAAACAATGTAATACTGTATGTCATAAAGTAAAATGTAATGTAGCTAGAACAAATAATCCTTACTTTATTTGCTTTTATTAGTACAAGGATGACAGCAATAGTTTTGGATGCTAGTTCAAGGACAGAGGCACTCATGGTTGTCTGTGAAGAGATACATTATTTGCCATATACGGAAATTATGTTTAAATTATCGATGTAGTATGAATCTGAATTTGAAAAATGGAGGTCATAAATGTATTAAAGTTTTTTGACACACTTACCGTTTTTTTCAAAACGGGTTTAATGATAATCAGGAGTGAAGAGCCTCCAAGAAAACAGAGGCGACTGAACAATAACAGTGCTAAAACACATCTCTGACATGTATACAAAAACACATAAATGTACAAATACAAACACAAACACACTCATGTAAAGTAGAAAAAACAACATTGATAGTCAAATATGCATATTTTAATAACCAACATGCATATCATGAAATTGATATTCATGGAAGCAAGAGGAAAAAGGCAAAATTAGTGAGATAGAGGCAAGCAAGCCATGCGAGACTGAAAACCTAATTACGTTTGTAGAATCATCATGAGAAAATTTGATTTATAAACATGCTTGCTACACTTAGCAACATGCATACAGTCTACATACCATATATTGCGCACACTGAGAAGGCGATGTTGATGTAACTACAACAAATGAAAACAAATGACAAGATTCATCATCATGCTCTTAAAAATAAAGGTTCTTTATTGGTGTAAGGCCCGCCCTCTGGCCCTACACTAAGCTAGAGTAACATTACAATAAATAGAGGTAAGTCTCACACTATTTAGGTTGGTCGATCAACATTCTTTTGTCCTAAATGGAATTTCCCTTTTTAGCCTTTACAGTACACTTGAACCAGTTAGCCGGCGCTCTAAAATCTCAGTTGGCGTGCCCTATGCTCAATACTGGACATTAGTCCGTTACTAACCTGAACGCAGATTTGCGGTTACAATGGATACAATGTAATCTACTAGAGTTAATAATTTCAGAGCAAGTCAGAATAAATTCAAATGTAACAATTTATTATTAGTCAGGTAAATGTATCATGCAAATTGCTCAGAAATAAAGAGTAAAGGATGCATACCTAACCTCAGAAAAATAGACACTCAGTACTACAGGCTGATCTGGCTATACAGAATCGCTTTTGCAACATCTCTTTAAATACTCAGACAAAGACAAAACTTTCCCCAAATTGAGGAATGAACTTAAGATAGGAATTTGCAAAGACCCTGTGAGAGGGCACATCCACCACAGTAACCAAAGTATTTCTAAACTCGTAAAACCCTTATGACCTTTTGTTTTACTTCTGTGGGTATGTGACCATTGTACCAGTCAAACTGAGACATTTCAAATAAGACCAAACATGACTATTATTGACATAGAACATAATCATTTTTATATAATCATTCTAAGTGAACAGAGTGAAGGGAGGAATGGGTAAAAGGAAGGAAATGGGGGTGGGGGCAAATGTGAAGGAAGGACTGGAGGGAAAGAAGCTTTGCCGCATCTTCACTCTGTGGGGTTGGAGACAAATGCCTGTATGTGTTTGTGTTGTCCATATCTCAGGAGATCAAAGTATCTGAGGTTCTTTTTGCGTTACATTGGCATCCGTGGTCCCACAGGGAACCTTTCACATCCATGAAACCTTTCCATTGTGCAAAAGGCTAGAAGCTACAAGTAGAGTTCCGAAAATAATTACTGTTTTCAAACATGTTTCCTATGTTCCATGTTCTACCTTGAACTAATATACATGTCATCAACCACTTTATATATTTTATATGTATATATATATATATATATATATATATATATATATATATATATATATATATATATATATATATATATATATGTATGTATACACTATTTTACATTATATAGTGTAGCAAAAATCTGTGAAATTTAGGCAGCTGTGAATTGCCAGAACTTCGCCATAAAAAAATGTCTATGGTAGCAACATTTTAGGTTTTACAGATTGACCTTAAATTTACAGTAAAGACGTGTATTTTGTTAACTGATAGTGTTAATATACCAAACCTCTGAACCTCTATAGTATATTGACAACCACCAAAAACACAGGTAATTAGAAAGATACATGTAGCCTGAATCTCGTCGGAAGAAGTTTTTCCACATGACTGAGGTCAATACTACTAGAAGGTGCACACAAATACAAAAAAAATCATCATAGTAACACACAACACTATATACAGATATTGTTGGTCCTGCGCAGTTAACTGCAAAGAAAGCTGAACACATCAAAGAGCATCAGTATTTACACTGACTCAACAGGGAAATAACCTACAGTATAAATGTGGAATGTATAATTGTCTCTGAAACATAAGGAAGTATTTTTGCATTCAAAAACACATTTAAATATATCACCAGCCCTGCATTAGAGGTTATATTTGATTGTTCTATATGTAATGCTTTTGGTTTATATATTTTACCTGGTAAGACTATATTTGATATTGATACAAATATTGATGTGCTTGTAGTTATGTTTATTTGTGTACTGATGGCTTCAGAGATTGGCGGTGATGTGCAGTTGCCTGCAAAGAAAGCTGAAAACATCACAGAGCATCAGTATTTACACTGACTCAACAGGGAAGTAACTTATGAATGTGTAATGTATAATTTTCTCTTTAACATAAGGAAGTATTTTTGCATTCAAAAATACATATTTAAATGTATCACCAGCCCTGAATTAATGGTTATATTTGATTGTTCTATATGTAATTTATATATTTTACCATGAAACTACGAAGTAATTTGATATTGATACAATTATTGTTGGGTTCGTTTGTATACTTTTGGCTTCAGGGATCGTTGGTGCTGCGGATGTGCCTGTGAGGAGAGCTGAAAACATGACAGAGCAACAGTATTTACACTGACACAGAAGGGAGGTAACCATTGAATGCTTTTGATAAAATTGTCCCAAAACATGAGAAGTATTTTTCCATTAGAAAACACAGACACACACACACAGTTTATATTACTTTCGTAGTAAAGCAATCCCGATCCCGTCGTATGCGTATTCGACTTCCTCTGGAAGTGGTAGAAAGTGGACAAGCTCAAAACCTTTTAGACCCCATTTACACCTGTATTTAGCGTTTTCCACTTGTTACCCGATCTTCCAAAACACATCTTACAGTTTTTTCAAATTGCTTATTGGGGATATTCAAATTAATTAACCAATCATACCATTGATCAGCTCTACCAAACTTGGATGTCTTTTTTTTTCCAGTAATAAACAAACATTGTTAAGTTGTTTTGATTGATACTGTGAAGCAGCTTTGATACAATCTGTATTGTGAAAAGCGCTATATAAATATATTTGACTTGACTTGACTTGACTTGACTTATGCACTTAAAGTGGAACTTTAGGCCCACTCAGTGAATTTTTTTATGTTTACCCCCAAAACTCTAAACAAAGTTCTCTACATGCCACACTCATTTACTCATGACCTACACTCAATCATCATGTTTGAAAACACTTATACATACATTGATCACATAGAAATCAAACTCAGTTTCGAGAAAGAAAGAAATTATTCCCCCGAATTATTCCTCCATCCTCCAACAGTTTTAGTTTTAACTTTTTAAAATACATCACTCATCAGTGATACAATATCTACTTCCGAAAATAACAGTTATTAGGATTACAGAGATGAAAAGATGGAAAGGTTTTTTCATTAAACTCATTACTATTTTAAAACCTAGTGTATGAAAAAATTATAGAATTAAAATCCCTTTACGTTTAAAGGGTCTAGCCTATAACAGCTATCGAGATTAACGAATCGTGAGAAGTTTTTAAAGTATTTAGATCTATTCCCATCACATAAAATGTTGCTGTGATGAGCATTGAGCAAGCAGATGACAGTCTGTTGAATGAAGATCTTATCATTCCAACGCAATTTCTGCTCTCTCTAATGCTTTCACCAATGCAAACACGATGATGTACATACAGTAAGAGCTTCGTTGTGCAGTGTAACGTGCGTCATTGATTAATAACAAGTTGTCCAGATAAACTCGCGCTGTGTGGAAAGATTGTTCTTTGATCGCTTTCTGTATATAATTTGTTCACAATTTAAATAAGAAATTGTTGCTTGGTAGCTCGATCGATTTATTTTCAGACGTTCATCGAGGCCAGCTCTGTATTGGCCCAACTTGAGGAAACAGTCGTCGGGTAAATGTTTGGACCATACAAAACTTAGGGAAGTTGTGTCTACTGGCGCATTTCCAGAGAAAATAAAACTAACCCATTGTGTCTTCAGAGGCTCGGATTAAGGAACTAAAAAATAATTTTGTGTTCATTTGTACATCCAAACACTGATCAACTGCCATGCTTTGCTTGTTTGCAAGCCATGATATCTCTCGAGGAAAAACTCAAATCGCGCTCGCGCGTTCGTACTTCCTAGCTCATTTTCTCATGGGCGAGCCAAATTCTCTTGGCGGGCAAAGCAGAGAAAGGGGAGGTTACCTTTCCTCCGTATGACGTCATACGGAGGAGATTCAAGATCAGCTCGTCTGAGCTTTCATTTTCTCAAAGGCAGAGAAAGATAGCCAAAGCTCGGTTTACACCGATTTAAATTTCTAGCCACTGGGGGACCATGTACAGGCTAGCAGAACTCATATTAATGTTAAAAAACCTCAGAAAGTGATAATTTCATGTCAGGGGACCTTTAAAGGGTCTGGCCTTAATGAACACTGAGCAAGCTATTGTTGCACATAAAACAGTCTATGTTCAGAACAGTGTAAATAATACAAAAACATTTAGAAACTCATGTAGAGTTTAGTTCAGCATCACACATCAGATATATAAATTAATTTTTAATTTATATATTATTTATATATATATTTATAAAATCTTTTTACCTGTAGCCTGAGAGTCTATATTTGATGTTGTAAATTTTGTTGTGCTTGTAGTAAGGTTCGTTTGTGTACTGTTGGCTTCAGAGATCGGTGGTGCTGTGGATGTGCCTGTGGGGAGAGCTGAAAGCATCACAGAGCATCAGTGTTTACACTGACTTACAAAGGCCTATGAAAGTCTGAAACAACATGTATATATACAGTTCTTAATAAATGTATTAGATCACAACCCAATGTAAGGTTTGTGCCACAGCTGCCCTAAACTAACTACCCAAATAATTTTTATGTTTCTGTAATCTGTAATGGTTGATCCACCAGTATGTGTAAACTATTTAGTCACAGTTGGCCAGGTCAAAGTCTGGGATTTAGCGGATTCAAAGATATATGGAATATATAAGGAATAGTTGAGCTTTTTTCACAATAAGCGTTTTAGAACCGAGACGGGTTACGTTTTATCCACGTAATTGCCTCCAATATATTTTACTGCATCTGTGGTTAACAAATATAAAATATGTTCCCAACTAGTGTCCCCCCAGTGAATCTCGGTCATATGTAAGTGTGATGACTTCTCGAACAAGAAAAAACATAGGGCAGGAAGTGACTTTGGGAATTGGGAATTTGGGAATTTTGAGAATTGATTGGATTGTTAGATCGTTGTGGTTTGCTACGGACCTTTTTCACTGTGCTGACGAGTGAGCTCGTGCTCCTAGGAGACTGAAAACATGGCTCAGAACAATGGCACAAGTGAATCTTAACAATATTGCTGTGTTCCATGTCCAACAGGACAAACTGGACAATATTGATGTGAAACAAATATGTCAACAGTTCATTTTTGTTAACGGGTTAGTTCACTTAAAAATGAAAAATCTGAAAATTTTTAATTTTTGGGTGAACTATTCCTTTAATGACAGATGCAGACATGTTTTTGGCTTCTTCAAAAAGCAAGGAACAAGACAGTAGAAACATTGACTATTGCATTGCACTATAAACGGAGTAAAGTCAAGTCTCTGTTAAACTGCCTCCTTGTTTTTATTAGTTACCTGTAATAAATACAGAATTCATTAATTAACGTAGGCTATTGTTCAGGTCAACATAGACTAAAAACCTTAATACATTAACCTATTAATTTCCTGATTCCTCAGCTTCTTGGGATATCTCCACCGATCTCAAAATCAAACCTACGCCCTCCCAGCATAAGTTGCCAGAGTGACTGAGCTTGAGAAATGTTAAATTAGCTACATGAACTAGCCTGGGTTTCCCCATACTGCCTTACCGCAGCGCAATTAAATTCACGCTGAAAGGCAGTCTGGATACCATGGCCAGATTTTTCGCCTCATTTAGGGAACCAATCACAGAACGGGGAGGGAGCAGCTAGACGATGACGACATCTATGCGACACACGGAAACAGTTTGTTTATATCTATTTAACATGGCTGAAGACGCGAAGCTACTCTTTGATGCAGCCTTAGAACAATGTCTAAGTAGTTTAGAATGCAAGTTCATTTTGAAAAAAGAACAGCTTTCGGCGTTAAACCATTTCTTAAACAAGAATGATGTTTTTGCCCTGCTACCAACAGGCTTTGGAAAAAGTCTGATATATCAACTAGCCCCGTTAGTGGCTAAGGCAATGGGGCTTCGCGAGACCCCAGTCGTCATAGTAGACATACGTCATCTGGTATAATTGAAACGATTGGCTATGAGCTACGTACAGGCATATTTGATAGACATTCTTAGCACCCAATAAACTGCGACGGGCATTCTGAAACCACGCCTCAAATACGAGAAATTGCGCATGTGGTTCCCAGACCCAATTCTCAACGAGATTGGGTCTGGCGTTAGCCAGGCTATACATGAACCCAAATCAATTGACAATGAGTCAGACTAAGTTAAACTTGTTTTATGAAACAGGCCTCTGGGGTCAGTGTTGTTTGGGTGGTGTACCAAAATAATCTCCCACTCATTTTTAGCAAATCAGGTAAAGAGGTTAAAAAATGCCTATCCCTATTAGTATTAAATTAGTCCAACCTACATTTTTATTTTAAAAAGTTTAAAAAGACTCAAAAAGTTATGAAACGTCTACAAGAAAAAAATGTGATGAAGACTAACATCTAAGACAGGCCTTAGTGGTTTATGCAACTGGCCCCAGATGTCGTGGCATAAGGGAGGGGACATTATTTTAATAAAAAAATGACAAAGGCATGTAAATTAAAATAAATATTTATGTGCATGGATAAATGATTTATAATGAATACTGCAATTACTTTTAATACGAATTGTGAATATTGATTGTATGGTGGTGACTTAAATTAGTCCTACTTATAATAATAATAATAAAAAACAGTAGGCTACAAAAAATGTTATTACCTGTGGCATGTGAATCTGTTGGAAATATTGTTGGGCTTGTAGTTAGTCTTGTATGCGCACTTGTTTCAGAGGGCGGTGGTGTTGTGGACGGTACATCTATCCGCTTCCTTCGCCAAAACTTAAAAAAGTGTTCCACAACTGCAGCTCTGAAAAGGAAATTGAAGATCAGATTTGCAAACTAACAATATGAAACGCAACAAAACTATAATGATGCTATTATGTTTCATTTCGTCTTATTAGGCTCCACAGTAAAACTATAGGCTACCTGAAGAAAAATAGTCCTGAGGCTGCCGCTGTGGGTGTCCAGAACACTTTGATTGAGTTTTTCTTTAAATTATTAATATGAACAACGACACTGTCCTAGAAATAGCACATAAACAGTTGACGTTAGTTTAATGAATTAATAGCTGCTAACATTTAAAACATGGTGCAAAGAATAACTTAAGTGTGTAGTGGGTGCACGGCAGGACTCACACCACAGATGAGTTGGCTGTTCTCCAGGTCCTCCAAACTAAACGTACCTACAGACGGACAGTTATCACACTGACGAGAGTCCAACATAAACCCCTGAAACTGACTCGATCCACCCGAAAGGGTCACTGTGGTAAAATGAGAGAGTTTAAAGTGACACATCTGAAAAACCATTTTGTTTACACTAATAAAACAATAAACTATGAGAGAGAGAGAGAGAGAGAGAGAGAGAGAGAGAGAGAGAGAGAGAGAGAGAGAGAGAGAGAGAGAGAGAATTTTGAGAGAGAATTTTGAGATTTTTTCAACAAATCAACATTTACCATTTTACATTTCCTTTTTATACCACAAAGAACTACAAAATAAAAAAAATAAAAAACTTTTTCTACATTAGTAGAAGAGAAAAAAGTATTTTTCCATCAATAACAGAGCACAGAGCCTCATTCTGGCGCCATTTAATTTCAAATGTGATAACATCATTCCTTGGAACTGTAAAAACGAAAATCAATGAGTATTCTGGATTTAACTATGCTTAGCTTTAAAGGGTTAGTTCACCCAAAAATGACAATTAAGAACGTTGAGACAATTAAGAACCAATCAGAAACGTAGGGGCGGGTTTTACACGATGACCACAGCACAGCGACGGTGAAGCAGATTTTTTACATTTACAAAGACGGATGCCGCCGTGGGACTATGTGTGACGGTTAAAGTTGAACACCGTCATTAGAACTCTATAACCGCCAAAACCATGTTATTAAAATATTTTTTTCACAAACATTTATCATAGAGAATGTTTAAATACTAATATCAGCTTACGAGGGAAACAGAGGCGGAGTTAGTGGTGCGATCGGAGGCTGCTACTGCTGGAGATGATTCGGGAGAGGTCTGTGCCCCTTTACCGATCAGAGCGTGCGCTGACACGGAGTAAAGCCTTGTTTATACTCGACGCGTCCGCACGAGCGCGAAGGTGCGCGGGGCAAAAATGACGCGTACGGTGCGCAAGACCGCCAAGACCCCATTTCGCTTGGCTGTGTGCACAGCTTTTTCTGTAACAGCGCGCGAGACGCCGCATCCGAGGATGAACGACTTCAAGCCGAATCTGCCCGAGCATGTAGGCTACGTCTCATCGCACCGGCACCCAGTTTGCGCGTCTAAATTGCAAAGTTCATTGCAAAGTTTTTTTTGTTAAGGTTTTGTTTAATGTGTGTGATTTATTTAAAACAAAGCACGTTCATTGCAACGTTTTTTTTGTTGTTGTTAAGGATTCATTTAATGGAAAGCACATTCACTTCTAGTTGTCTTGCTGTTCATTTTAAATAAACGTAGAGCGAGTTGTCCTATAACAGACGAACAGTTATTCAACCAAACGTCTAGCTGCTATCTAAAAAAAAAGAAAAAAAAAAAGGTTTGACTATCAGTCGACTACGGCAAGATCTAACGAATCAGATTCGATTATGAAAATCCTTAGTCGAAAACAGCCCTAATATAAGTTCTTCAGGTGAAGAAACAAGCGACGATCATAGGAGCACTTTGGGAACATATCCGAGTCTTGGTTTGAGCGTGACTTTAGAGTCATTAGGCCCAAATTCCATGCACGACGTGCTCACAGAGAGCGAGTGTAAGTCACCCACTCGCTTGACTGAAGTGAGAGCCATGAGAAAAATTGTTTTGAACGAGAGACACCATAAGTCCACTGATTGTAGTGGCTCGAAGGGGTCACTCTTCATAGCCTCTAGGACCATTGAAAGGTCCCAGGCTGAAACCATAGGGGGGCGAGGAGGATTCAGTCTCCTTGCTCCCCTGAGGAAACGGGTGATAAGATCGTTCTTTCCCAGTGACTGGCCATGCAAAGGTTCTGTGAACGCTGCTATGGCTGCCACATATACTTTGAGCGTGGAGGGGGACCTGCCCACATCCAAAAGCTCTTGGAGGAAAGAGAGAATTTCTGCAACACCACAGTGTTGAGGGTCTAGGCTTTTGGCTGCACACCAGACAGAAAACACTGACCACTTAGAAGCATAGAGCCATCTAGTAGAGGGCGCTCTCGCTTGCGTAATTGTACTCAGCACTCCGATTGGGAGGTCAGCGGGTATCCGTTGACAGTCCACACGTGCAGTGCCCATAAGTCGGGGCGCGCCCCCGGCCTGAGAGAGGAGGTCCTTTCTCAACGGGATCGGCAACTGCATCAGTTCTGGAAACCACGCAAGGTTCCTCCAGAACGGTGCTACTAGGAGCAAGGACCCCTGATTCGCTTGATCACCTGTGGTAACAGTCGATCGGGGGAAAAGCGTAAAGCGGGCGGCTGGGCCAGTCGAGGGCCAGCGCGTCCCTGTTCTTTGTGAAGAATATTGGACAGTGCGCGTTCTCTGCTGACACAAAGAGATCTATGTCCGCTCTGCCAAACATGTCCCACAGTAGCTGGACTGTCGTTGGGTGCAGGGACCATTCCCCTGTGGGAACGTTGTCCCTGGACAGTCTGTCTGGGCCCACGTTCCGGTGGCCCGGCACGTGCGTCGCTGTGAGCGAGCGCAGATGGACCTGGGTCCATTCCAGGAGGTGTTCTGCCAGAGCAAGAAGGTGCCCTGATCTGAGACCGCCTTGGCGATTTATGTAAGACACTACCGCCATGTTGTCCATTCGGACTAGGACATCGTGGCCCTTTAAGAGAGGGAGAAAGCACTCCAGGGCATTCACGACCGCTATCATTTCCAGACAGTTTATGTGTAAATGCCTCTGTTGGGCCGTCCATCAGCCAAAGGCTGGTCTGCCCTCGTAGAGGGCACCCCAGCCCGAGTTGAAGGCATCTGTCGAGATAGTTTTTCGTGATGAGATTGTTCCCAGACTGACATCTGACTGGTACCAGTCTGACGCTCTCCAGGGCTCCAACACTGTGACACAGCCCACGCCCATGATGGGGCTCGTGGAGGGGCAACCTATGTACGTGGCAACCAGCGCTGGAGGGGTCGCATGCGGAGCAGACCCAGCCGAAGCATTGCTGAAGCTGAGGCCATAAGGCCTAGCAGCCTCTAAAAACTTTTGAGAGGGAAGATACTGCCAGCCTTGAATGACTCCACTGAGCGCTGAATCTGCAGCGTGTATGAGTGAGTGTCACTTAACGGGCCGTGCTTATGTGTAGGGGTAGGCACTGGGAAGTGGGCACTTTTCCTACATTTAAGACACCTTTCAGCGTGAGCCGGAAACACAGACATGATGCTCTTTTTGAGAGTTATCTGGGTAGCCGTAAAAACGGCTTTTGGGTACAGGCGAGCGGGTCGTGTGACGGGTTCGTTGGTTGTAAAATACACTGCTCCAGATGCCTCTGGTGATGGAGCTGTGAGAGCGATGCCTCGGCTCTTTTAGACAATTTTTAAGAAGCAGTAGTGAAAGGATTTAGGCGCAGGACAGCGCAGCAGGAACGGCGGTGAAGCGGCTTCAAACTGCAGTGCAGATGGCTCGTCCTGCTGAGATGCTCGTCGACGGCGCGGCTTCTTCTGGAGAGTCAGCGACGTGAAGAGATGAAAAATCAAAGAACACCCTATCTGGACTCGGTTTATATAGAGATAAGCCACGCCTATTAAAGGCGAGACATGACGCACAAGGGCGCCCGCGCCCTCATTGATGCTTACGTCATGACCATCGATAGGTTGCAGCTTTTGCCACAGCTCTGTGAAACAATGCGTTTTACATATAAGAAAAATTAAAGGATAATTTTTTGGCTTCAGTATTCTCGAGAAAAGGGATTTTGCAACACGAGAGTACTCTCGTAAGAGAACCATATCTGGACATTTTAAATGCCCTTAAATAAGCCACATACCCTCTATGTAGATATAAGAGACAAAATTAAAATTTTATTTCAACACAATCTAGCGCACCTTTAAGGGCACCACAGTATTGAAGAGGGCAAATGCTGGGGTTTTTTCCCACTATTCAAACACATTTAATGCAGAACATCTTTTATTGGCATAAGATTATTATGCAGTAAAATAACATGGTTATTTTTCGACATTTTCAAAAAAAGTACGTCATTTACCCAAAAAAAATTTTTTTCAAAACCATATTCTCTTTCCTCATATGCTGTGACGAGGTGGAACCCAAATGTTACAGACTCGGACATCGATGCAGCAATGGCGGAACACCTAAAACACGCTCCAGGAAGAGCTGGGGGTGGTGCATATAAAAAAATGAGCCATAAACAAAACAAAAACCATAAACAAATTTCATAGACTCTAAAAACTTTTATTTATGGCTGTTTAGCAGTAATGCAAGACTGTTAGTAACTGAAAGTTAGTACTGCCACAGCTCTGACTTCTATTCATCAATGATGGAATATTATAGATAGACTCTAAAAATAGAATGTGTCGACTGTTCCTGTACTTTTGTTATATTCTGGTTTGTTTAATGGCTGCTTAACCTTGAAACTGTTAGAGAAACTGCTATTACCACAGAATTTACCACATTGTAATATTTCTATTATCTTTTTTGAATAGTAGCCGTTTAAAAACTGGAAGACATTTCAAATGTAGCTAATATTCACAATAAAATGTGCTAAATTCTCCTCCGGGAATTTGAGCTCATTTTTCAGGTCTGCCCGCATCTCCCAGTCATTTGCTGAGGCCAGGACCCCTCTGGTCCTCCGTACTGCTGCAGTGCTCTCTCCTGTCCTGACGAAATGGATAAAGTGGTGCCCATCAGAAAGCGGTTTACGATTCTTCCTTGCCTGTTCCACACCATCCGCCAACCGAGACAGGATCTTATCATGACGCCACCGAAATTGTCTGCCAAACTTGACCGGCATGCTGAAAGGACGTGCTCAAGATTGGTTGTCTTTCCACACAGCGTGCAGCTGGGGTTCTCTGCTATCCCCCAAATATGGAGGTTTGATGGAGTAGGCAAGACATCGTAGACAGAACACATTAAGAACTTTATCCGACGTCCTTCCATAGTCCAGATATCCTGCCACGTCAGGGCCCTTTCTCGCACGCCCTCCCACCTTGTCCAGCTGCCCTGTTTTTTCATGGCAACAGCCTTGACATGCCGGGTTTCCTCCTCTGCTTTACGGACCTCCCTCTGCACCATGCCGCGACGTTCTTTTGGGTCAGCTTTTTTCCAGCTTATTCTGGTGGAGCAACCCAGTCCAAGCCTGCCCAGAGCTACTGTCCCAACGATGTCAGCATGATGCAGTCGATCCTCAGCCTCCGTCAATGCTCTGCTGGCTGACCATTTACAACCTGTCCTGACCACAATACCTGCTTGGCGTACTATTTCGTCTTTGCTGTCTCGCAGCATCATGGCCTGGCGTGTCTTTGTCGCCTTATACTCCTCGACCACTGATGTCACTGGCAGCTTGCTGCCTGTGCCATACAAGCCAATGGAGCAGAAGCTTCTTGGGACGCCCAGCCAACTCCTCAAATAGGTGTTAATCCTCCTCTCCAATCCCTCAACGGTAGAGACAGGTACCTCATAAACAAGCAATGGCCAGAGCAGCCTAGGAAGTACCCCGTGTTGGTAACCCCAGGCCTTATACTTGCCGGGTAGGCCACTCTTCTCTAGGGATGTCATCCAGGTATCTACTTGGATAATCATATCCCTCACACTCTGCTTATCATTGAGGTCTGCCCTGTACCATTTCCCCAAGCTCTTCACCGGTCTCTCTTGGACTGTTGGGATGATGGTATCTTTGATCCTGAAGCGGAACCGGTCCTGGATGCGCCCCTTCCTCAATACCAGGTTTCTGGACTTTTCTGGTTTGAAATCCATCCTTGCCCAATCGGTGAGTTCAACCAGATCCTCCAAAATCCATCTCCCTTCAGGTACTGATTTTGCCGTGATGGTGAGGTCGTCCATAAATGCTCTTATAGGTATCTGCTGGATGCCACTTGCCAACACTGCGCCTCGACGCAACTTCTCTGCTGATTTAACGAGAAGGTTCATCGCTGCTGAAAACAAAATCACTGAGATTGTGCATCCAGTGACAATGCCCACCTTTAGCCTCTGCCATTCTGTAGTAAAGTCTCCACAGGAGAAGCGCATGTTGAAGTTGTCATAGTAACGCTGCAAGAGCTTCTGGAATCGCTCTGGGACATGGTAGGTCTTTAACGTCAGATGCACCAGCTTGTGGGGTATCGTTCCAAATGCATTTGTTAAATTCAGCCACAGAACTGCGAGGTCACCACGGTTCTTCTTTGCATCTTCGATAATCTTAGTGATCATGCTGGTGTGCTCAAGACAGCCTGCCACCCCTGGAACTCCCCCTTTTTGGACGGACGTGTCCATGTACCCGTTGTCCGTCATAAAGGTGGTCAGTCTCTTCGCCAAAATCCCAAGAAAAATCTTGCCTTCGACATTAAGGAGTGAGATGGTACAGAATTGCTTAATCCCTATAGAGTTTCCGTCCTTAGGGATGAAGCATCCCTCAGCGACCAGCCAACTATCAGCAAGGAAGTCCTTCTTGCATGCAACTCTCAGTAGCTTCCAAAGTCGTCTCATGAGCCTTTCACAATACTTGTACACCTTATATGGAATGCCATTCGGCCCTGGGGCTGATTTTGCTCTGGCCTTCCTGAGAAAGGTGTTCAACTCCTGCCAGCTCGGTTCCTCAGCTCTAAATGGGATAGCTGGTTCTGCTGGTTGTATGAGTTTCTCCATCTCCTCCAGGCTGTCCTCCCTTCTGGGGTCACTGTGGACCTGACGAAGGTGCTCCTCCACCTCCTCCTCTGTTGCTTTCAACTCCCCTGATCCTACGTCGCCCAGAAGTTTTGACAGATATTTGAAAGGATTCTTGGTGAAATCTGTCCTCTCCTTCATTCTTCGCTTCCTGTCCCTACGGTGACATTCAGCTCTTCGCAAGATCTTAGTGCGCTCCCTCAAGTTGTCACGGATTTCCTTGAGTGCTGATCTCTCATCCCCTCCTGCTTCACGAAATGCCTTCCTCAGCCTCCGCAGATCCCCTCTAAGGATTGCTATTTCCTTCAAGCGTCTGCTTTCCTTTGGCTGGGTGTTTGTTTTAGCCTTCAGCTCTTTCTTTCCGAAGCGATCAGCGCCTATGCTCCAAATAATGGAAGCCATAGCCTTGAGCTTCTTGCCCACATCTCCTGCCAAGGCTGTTTCCAGCACCTCATCCACATCGTGATCAAACCTCTCACACTCCTTCCTCGCTACAGCAGCGGGCCAGTTCACTGATTCCTTTCGGGCCACTCCTACCCATATGTCCTGTCCAGGTCGTCTAATGTCCTGTGTACCCTCCATCTCTATCTGGTGCTTTGTGTCCTCTGACACATCAGTGATGCCGTTCCTACTCCCGTCTTCATCGTGTGCCTGGAGATTCTGGGGACTGTGGTTTGCGAATATTATTTAAAAGACGCAACAATTTTAAATATTTTTAAATACTTGCAAAAATAACCATGCTTGTGTCATTGTCAATACCGGTAATTCCGCCCCTCCCTCACTTCCGGTTGTGGCGCTGGGGTTCTGGCGCTGGGGTTCTGAAACTGGTGGTGCTGCGGGTCTGCAGCTGGATATATCTCCTCTCTGCTCGTTAAGCGCCCTGTCATGCGCAGCAGTCATTCTATTCTACATCAATCACCGATCAAAATAGGCTTTGGCGGCCGCCAAAAAGCGGACGATCTGACGGGTTTTAGAAGATTAAATACCAACCTGAAACTAAAAAACAGACCTGACCTCTATTTGAGACCCACCTTTATTTACCCAAACCTGCAGCCACACCAGGCGTGTAAAAGAGACAATCGTCTATTTGGGACTCGGCTATTATTTGAAGTTTTACGGTACATTTTATTGTTTCTTTTAAAACAAGAAACACACATGGATGTAAATTGACAATCTGTATCCACAGTTTAAAACTATCCATCCCCACGGATTGTAAAACCGTGCACACAGTTTATTTATTTTTCTCTTCCCGGAACCTAGGGGGGCTCCGTAGAAAAAGCTCTTTTACTGTCTATGAGAAAAAGTCGCTTGTTTTGGGCTTGTTTTTACGGGCCTGGTTGCTTATTTGTCTCGCGAGATCTGGCAACACTGGTACATACAGTAAGAGCTTCGTTGTGCAGTGTAATGTGTGTCATTTAGGGCTGAAACAACTAATCGATTTAATCGATTAAAATCGATTATTAAAATAGTTGACAACGAATGTCATTATCGATTAGTTGGTCTGCTTACGTCACGGGAAGCGTTTACTGGTGATTGGTTGAAACAGGCCAATCATGATGCTGTCTGTCTTACATGCGCTGCGCTTCATGAGACACACGCAAGGTCTCTCTCCCTTCGCCGATCTGTTGTGCGCGCAGAGACCGAGATCTTGTTTACAGTCTATGTTTGGAGCACAGTCTCTTCTGTCTCGCATGCGCGCTCTTGCTCGCGCGCTCTAGATTCCGGGAGTTTGAACTAATTTGCGGGCATCAGGGAGATATCAATCTGCGGATGACTTCCGGATCTTCCGCGAGACTTGGGATATCTGTATTTGTCTCGAGCATCAGGTTGCGCAATCAGTTCGCTCGCAACATAAGTGATGAATTAAAATAGCGCTACCGCAGAAATAGGTTAAATTAAAACGGTGTTTACAAAGTGAAGCACTAAATTAAAGGCAGTTAATAACAGCAGCAGTAAAAGATTGTTTTTTAGTCACTGTACTCAGTGGTTTTCAGCGAATGCTTGCACTAATGCATATTTTTTTCCTGTCCTTTTAATCAGGCCTGTTAGCTTGCTGCGTACCATTCCGTTCTCTTTTTATAGCATTTTTATTGCATTTTATAGCATTACTATTAAGTAGTGCTGCACGATTAATCATATCGCAATCGCGATGTCAAGCCTATGCGATTATATGACGCAAAATACTGCGTTTTTATATGAAATAAACAAATTAGGGCTGTTATATCGCAGCATCTGTTATTTTTTGTCATCCTTTGGCTAGTGTTACTTGATCCCGCTCTTATTCATGCGAATGCTTCAAACCATTCAGCGAGACAAGTCAAAAGAGAGCGCGCTGCCTGTGAATGTCCTGACTGAAAGACGGACGCGCGCCAGTATCATGAGCATGCACAGACCGCGCGCCAGAATACAGTCTCTTTCCCCTTGAAGTGAACGAACAATAACACACACAATTATGCCAAAATATCATTTGTCGAGTGTCTTCATAACATAAGAGCAGTTTTATGATGGTCGTAAAGAGTTGTGAGAGAATAAGGCGCGTGTGAGATCCGCGTCTCAGCAACTCTTAAAGGGCCAGCATCCAATAATGCTTTCTGTCAGTAAAGTTAATCAAAGAACAAAGGGAACAGAGAAAAACACTCACTGTTCTTGACCAAAGAACTTGTGTAGCTTTAAATAGGATTTTAGTCCATATAATTTATAATTTATGCAGCGCAGACTGTTTGATAACTTAATTCAATTTCTGTATATGTCCTACCTGTAGACAGGAAGAGCACAGGTAAATATGACATTTATTATGGGTTTATGTGATGATTGTTTGAAGTTCACTTAAATTCAAATTAAAAGAATTTTTATCCAGACATCAATGGCTTATTGATCAGGTGTTATCAATCATTTAGTTGTTGTTGCTAGTTTGAGTTGAGAAATAGACATTTCAGAATTATCACTAGTCTGTGTGTGTATTTTGCTTAAGCAAGCAAGTTGACTCATGAAACCATTTGTTTATTATATCGCATATCGCAATATTGACCTCAATAATCGCAATATGACATTTTGCCCAAATCATGCAGCCCTACTATTAAGTTTTAATTGTTTTTCAAACGCGATCTACTGCGGCTCTACGTTCACACGCTTGTTTACAGTCTTTCTATATTTATTTTATCAACTATTCTTATAATTCAATTAATCTTAAATAAAAATTAAATGAATTATATATTTGAGATGTTTTTAGTTTATATCTTCACATCTGAACAACATGTCTGTGTAAATTTGTAAATTTTACATTAATCATGGTTGTCAACTTGCCATCAGCAATTATCATTAAAAACAAACAAATATTGATATTAGTAAAACTCAATGTGTGGCTTTTGCACTTTTTAAAGTACACTTTTACACATAAATACCCTTGTGGCGAGCAGGACGAGTCCTGTGAGACGCACTGGTCTCGCATCTCTCACGGCCCTCGGCCTCGTCCTGCTCGCCACAACCCTGATTTAGGGTTTTATTTAGTTATAATAAACAAAAAATCGAATTGAAACTTTTTATCCGATTAATCGATTAATCGAAAAAATAATCGTCCGATTAATCGATTATCAAAATAATCGTTAGTTGCAGCCCTAGTGTCATTGATTTCATAACGAGTTGTCCAGATAAACTCGTGCTGTGTGGAAAGATTGTTCTTTGATCGCTTTCTGTATATAATTTTTTCACAATTTAAATAAGATTATTTTCATCCCACTAAAAGAAACGATGTGAAGTTGAAATTTTAGTCATTGGCTTGACTTGATTTGACACAATTGACCACAACATTCTTTTAAATAGACTAGAAAACTATGTGGGCATTAGTGGAATTGCACTAGCATGGTTTAAATCATACTTAACTGACCGTTATCAGTTTGTAGCAGTAAATGAAGAGATGTCTTATCGATCACAAGTTCAGTATGGCGTACCACAAGGCTCAGTACTAGGACCGCTGCTGTTCACTCTGTACATGCTACCATTAGGAGATATCATTAGGAAACATGGAGTTAGCTTTCACTGTTATGCCGATGATACTCAGCTGTATATTTCTTCAAAACCCAACGAAACTTACCAATTCACAAAATTAACGGAATGCATAGCTGATATAAAAAATTGGATGACTAGTAATTTCCTACTACTAAATTCTGAAAAGACAGAGATTCTAATTATTGGACAAAAAACTTCCACACGTAATAACCCAGAATACTGTCTAACACTTGATGGCTGCTCTGTCAAGTCTTCGTCGTCGGTTAGGAACCTGGGTGTGCTCTTTGATACCAACCTTTCTTTTGAAAGCCACGTGTCTAGTATCTGTAAAACTGCATTTTTCCATCTTAAAAATATATCTAAAATACGCCATATGCTCTCATTGGGAAATGCGGAAGAATTAGTCCATGCGTTCATGACCTCAAGGCTAGATCATTGTAATGCTCTACTGGGTGGTTGCCCTGCACGCTTAATAAATAAACTACAGCTAGTTCAAAACGCCGCAGCTCGAGTTCTTACCAGAACCAGGAAATATGACCATATTAGCCCGGTTCTGTCAACACTGCATTGGCTCCCTATTAAACATCGTATAAATTTTAAAATATTGTTGATTACCTACAAAGCACTAAATGGTTTAGCTCCGCAGTACTTGAGCGAGCTCTATAATACGCGAGCTCGTCGTATTATAGTCCCTCACGTCTATTGCGATCTCAAAATTCCGGCCAGTTGATAATACCTAGAATATCTAAATCGACTGCAGGCGGTAGATCCTTTTCCTATTTAGCACCAAAACTTTGGAACAGTCTTCCTACCATTGTCCGGGAAGCAGACACACTCTGTCAGTTCAAAGCTAGACTAAAAACACATCTCTTTGACCTAGCATACACATAACACACTATAGACTTCTATAAATTCAATGTTAGGCTGCATAGATTAGGTCAGCCGGAACTGGGAACACTTCCCTTAAATCTTGATGTACTCGCTACATCATAAGAAGAATGGCATCTACGCTAATATTAGTGTCTTTGTTTATCCCGAGGTTTTCCCGCAGCCTGCCGGATCTAGGCCGTGTCCAGATCTGACGAAGGAGATCCGCCTGGACCCGATGACAATGCAGTGCTGAAATGTCCACTATCCTCTCCCTATGGAGGATCCCTTTCCCACTCTACAGATGAAGCGTTGTGAATTCTGGCTCGCGTACCCCGAAGTGATAAAATAAAACAAAATTCTGTATCAAAATTTATAGGCAAGAAAAGTAGTTTGTTTAGGCTGGGTTGTATGAATTATAAACCTGCGCACATATTTTAAAAAGCACATAACTATAGAATCAATTCTGAATGAGCATGTGAATGCCGTCAGCGTTAATCACAGGTTCGCGTTTAAAAGTCTGATCATTTCGACGGAGGTGAATCAATCAAAGTTAACTTTAGCTGGAAATAACATTATTCAAGAACCGCTATAATGCCAAAACAATCTGTTACCTTAAATTATATGTTTATCTCTGTAAAGCTGCTTTGAAACAATCCATTGTTAAAAGCGCTATACAAATGAAGATGACTTGACTTGACTTGACTTACTGATTAGTCATAAACAGTATTGAACGATTTTGAGAGAAAGATTACCTGTCTGAACTTGAACAATTAGGCTACACATCAGTAATTGTTGCTTGGTAGCTCGATCGATTTATTTTCAGACGTTCATCTGTATTGGCCCAAGTTGAGGAAACAGTCGTCGGTGAAATGTTTGGACCATACAGTTGTGTTGGGAAGTTGTGTATGGTCATTTTCTCATGGGCGAGCCAAATTCTCCGGGCAGCAAAGCAGAGAAAGGGGAGGTAACCTTTCCCCCGTATGACGTCATACGGGGGAGATTCAAGATCAGCGCGTCTGAGCTGCAGAAAAGAGAAAAATAGCCAAAGCTCGGTTTACACCGATTGAAAATTCTAGAAATGAGGGGAGCAAATACAGGCTAGGGGAACTAATATTAATGTTAAAAAACCTCAGAAAGTGAAAATTTCATGTCAGGGGACCTTTAAGGGCATTTGCTCTGAATCTGCGGCAGTCTTACACAGTGTGCCACAAGGATCGGTGCTTGGCCCACTGCTGTTTAATATCTACATGCTACCTCTTGGGATGATTATCCGGAAACATGGATTACACTTCCACTGCTACGCTGACGACACCCAGCTCTGCATCAGTACTAAGCCTTCTACTCCACTTCCAGCAGTGCCACTTATCAACTGCCTGAAAGACATAAAGAACTGGCTGGACAGTAACCTTTTAAAACTCAACAAAGACAAAACAGAACTCATGGTGTTTGGCCCGTTGTCACTTCTCAAAAATGTTGATGACATTATACTGGATGTGGATGGCTGCTCAATCTCTGCATCTCCTCAAGTACGCAACCTTGGTGTCATCGTGGACTCCACTCTCTCCTTCCAACAACACATCAAAAACACCATTAAAACTGCATTTTACCATCTTAAGAACATCTCCAGACTCCGACAGTGTCTCTCCAACTCTGTAGACGAGACCCTCATTCACTCCTTCATCACCTCCCGACTTGATTACTGTAACAGTATCCTGTTCGGTCTGCCTAGCAAGGCTACTAACAGACTCCAGTATGTACAGAATTCTGCAGCTAGGATGCTCACTCACACAAAGCTTGGCCTTCACATCACTCCCATCCTGAAGAAGCTTCACTGGCTGGCAGTTAAGTCTCGGATCAAATATAAAATCCTCCTCCTGACGTACAAATCTCTCCATGGACTTGAACCTCAGTACCTTATTGATTTACTCCATCCCTACACTCAGCAACGGTCCCTGCGGTCCTCTGACAAGGACCTGCTTGCTGTCCCTAAGTCCAGGCATCGGACATTTGGTGATAGAGCTTTCAGTGTTGGTGCTCCATCACTCTGGAACAAGCTTCCTCATGCCATCCGCTCTGCTCCCTCTCTAATAACCTTTAAAAACCAGCTTAAAACACACCTCTTCACTGAGGCTTATGGGCTTTAGCTCCCCTGGCCTCTCACCTCTCTCCTCCTATCCCCTCCTTTCTCCCCCCTCTTGCTTTTGTTAAGCGTTCTTGTGTTTTATGAAAGGCGCTATATAAATTAAAGTTATTATTATTATTATGCCCCAGTCATTTTGCAAACATGTTATTCGGTCCTTGGTGGCATCGGAGGTGTTATATTCGCTTGTTGGACAAATCACAATGCAATAACCCAGCAAACATTTGGACGTTTAATGACCGTTGAAAAGACGTCATAGTTCCAATAGTTACTACATCTTGGCAGCACAGTTTATGGTTTGGCCAATTACATCCAACTCAGACATAAATGGTGACCGGGTATATTTCTGTTTTACATTTATGCATACATTCCATAAAAAATAACAACGAATACATCAGGTAGGCTACAACAGGTTGAAATAATGACTAAAATGCAATGGCTTTGCAATCACTTACCACACTGGGCACTTTGTAATTATAATTTATATAAACAAGATAAAGTAGATATATTTACTTTGTATACAAATCGTGCATTTCATAAAGATCATTCCTGATAATTGTTTCTGTCTTGCTAGACTAGACGTGCAAAATACGTCAGTTGACGTCAGTGGACGCCTTCACAACCTCTTAAAAACTACTCGGGCAATTAAATTAATTATTGCAGTATTAACCATGCAAGGATTAAGCACAGCTTTTGCATATTTCACAAGGATTTCATAAAGGGGCATGATGGACTATAAATGCACGTGGAAAAGACGTCGCCATGACGTCCTCTCACCCTATACACTATATACTGAACTACGTAGCTAAAAGTTAAAATAACAATTATACATGCAACTGTAGACATGTACAAATGTATCTGAATGCATTTTTAGGAAATGTTCTGCGTTACATATTTTTACCGATTTATGCCGTCCTACCGCGACTATTTTTGGCCAGGGACACGACGTTGCCGTCGTACCAATGTTTGCTGGGAACCCTCTCGATCTGTTATGCTCTTGAGATGCTATTTTGCTGGCGCTGTCCATAGACGTATTTATTATGTCTATGACGCTGTCAAGGTAGTATCCTACCATGCCAGTGACGTCCATAGACAGTAAAAGAAATGGACACAGCGACCCCGTTATTTCAACGGAGAGAGTTGAAGCTCAACATGGGCACTCACTTCCTGATAGCCAGGCGTTCTGCGCAGGCTCAAACTGAGCTTGATGACGTAGATGTCACGTGAGCAACCTGACTGACAGTTGTAAATCTTCTAGTAGCTGAATGATGATCAGAAGTTACCAAGGTCAAAGTATCACGGCTCTCCAGAAATAATGGCTTTGACTAGCAGGCGCAAGCAAGCTAATCTCGAACGGTCAATGACGCATCAGAGTAAAGAGTAAACTCACATTGATGTGCGTGTGTGTGTGTGTGTGTTTTGGAAATCAAACCGTTTAGTATTGTAAAAACATAATATAATGTTTAATAATATATTACAATACTATTAATATTTATAATAATTAATTTAATATAACATATTACACTATATAATTACAATATGACATGATAAAAGAAGTGGCTAAAATCGACTTTAAAATAGCCTACTTTAGGATTGTAATCGTTTGAGTAGCCTATCTGCAGTTCTAGTAGCCTAATTTTAGTTTAGTTTATTTTGAACATGTTTATGTATATATCCATTAGATTTAAATATTTGGCTAGTACACACACACACACACACACACATAATACAATCAAAAATAACAGATAAATAAATGCATGTAGGCTGCAGCACAATCTTCCAAAATTATTAAAAATGATTCAAATATAGGCACATATGCAAATAATTTTTTCCCTTCTTTTTCGTTTCCTTCTACATCAAACATAATAATCACCCATCCAAAAAATACTTCTTAGTATGAGCCCAGGAACCATACTATAAAATACTGTCCCCTCGAGTCATTTTCGTATCCATTCAATATTACATGACCATATAATATTCCAATATATAAAGAATTGTGAGCAAAGTGTTAAATCATGTAGTTTTGGGTAATAAATCATGGTCACAAACACTTGAACAAAACCGTTTTTCTTTATTTCACGTTATGTAGGCATTTTGTACATATGGCTTCCGAACGGGATCACATTCATCTTCAAGCGTAGATCTGTAAATAAATAAAGCAACAACGTTAACCGCGATAGACATTGAGATGTTTTTTTCTTCTTCCATTGCCTGTATAATTTCCTGATAATTAATTTCCCCATCCCCCGTAGGTGTAGTAGTAGATAAATAATTTAAAGTTCGTGGATAAATGTTAGGCTACTTCATATGTATTCACTTGCCACATATCGAATTATTTCCAATTCCTCAAAAACGTTGTTTAAATATTTTGTCGCGTTGCTTTTATGGACTCTGTCTATCTATGCCATGGGCTGACTTTAGACAGTAAAAGACTCCCTGCGAGACTGTGCGAGCTTCTCCTCCTGTCTATACGGTAACTTCTCTACTGTGCGACGGACAGTCGAGTGGTTATGACGCAATTTTTAGCCTATTTTTACAAGAATGGCTTCTACGGGGCCATAACGTAAGATACAAAGTAATGGAGCCTTTTATACATTGTCGTGTTTCTTTAGAAATAAATAATGGACAAATTGAGTCTTTGGATGCCTCAGATGTAAAGTTATTCGCTGTCAAAGTGACGCCAAAATGAATGGGAGTCAATGGGATGCTAACAGCAGGTGATAGCCAGCTACAATGGCGGCCCCCAGAGGCAGCTTCAACTTCCGGCTGATGGATTACCCCCTTGGTGACGTCACGGACCGGTGAGGCTCAAGATGGCTGCGCCCTAGTAACAAAACAACAAACTATAACATTACTGTGTACTGGCTTTCCAGTGCTCTTGCCGTTGATGATAGGAGTATGCAAGTTTAGAACGCGTACAACCAGAGTCCATGCAGATGGTTGTAGATGCATAAAAAAATGTCGCTTTATTTTACATGATTGCGAACTTCCTGTGGCCTTTCCTTGTTCACATATACACACAAAGCCATACCTTATAGACAGCATACAACTAAAATCTACCTTACGAGCTACTCTGCCGTGCGGTCAAAAACTGTGTGCTTTCTAATCACGCTCAGGGGGATCTAATTATACACGGCACCACCCAGTGGACAAAAACGTTACTATCCCCCAGATGGCTCCTACAACTGTCCCCCCCCCCCCCCCCCCCCCCCCCCCCCCTTATAACTAGTGATGGTAAGTTCGGTTCTTTTCCGCGAACCGGTTCTTTCGGACAGTTCGTTTCAATGAACCGGTTCAAAAAACCGGTTCACCAGTTCTTTTACGTCCTCACGTAATGACGTCAATTCGTCCCGGCGGATAACAATACATTCAAATAGAGGCATTTGTAATCATAACTTTAGTTAAATAATAGTACTCATCGTCATAATCATCTTGGATAAGTTTCTTACATTTACGTTTTGCTAATGAACCCTGTAGGCTACAGACGATGTGCAAACGCAGATGTTTTACATGTCTTAAAGATCTAAAGTGAATAAACTGGTCTTCATCAATTTTATTTTATTTGTTATTAAATAAACTTACATTTCGCCGAATTCGGCCCCTCATTTAAGTCCTCGTTTCACCCATGCTCATGTATCAGCACAGCCTGCAGTTGGCCAAAAGAAAGTTGGGTTCAGAGACGGTGCTATCACGCATGCTCAGTATCTCCAGCTCATCGGTTCTCCGTATCGAACGTGTCCGAAAGAAACAGTTCTCGGTTCTGTACTGGTGATTCGAGAACTGCTGCAACAACCAGTTCTTGACTCGAGAACTAGCCTGTGTGTGCTGAGCTGAGAACTGCTGAAACTTAGGCTACCAGCCTACAGTCGACAAAACTAAAAAGTCGATGCATGTCTACAGTATGTTTACGTTATGTTTTGATTAACACATATTATAAACATTTACTTTGCACCCTTAAAACATTGGCAAGAGTTTACGACAAAGATTAAATTACCTGTTCCTGAAAATAATGTTTTAGTATAATAATAAATTTAGTTTTACAATCCATTCATTGTGTTTCCAATCTTTAAAATAATACAGTGAAAAGACAGTAATTATGTGATAAACATGTTTCCAACATGTTTTTTATTTATGTTCAACAAAACATGCATTTCGTCCCTCAGAAAAAATTGCACGCATGCTCAGTTCATCAGCTCATCGGTTCTCGGTATGTCGAACACGTCCGAAATAAACAGTTCTCGGTTCTGTACTGGTGATGCGAGAACCACTGTACCTGTGCGTTCGGTAGTACGCGCAAGCTCAGTATCAGCTGCTCGTGCTCATTCTCTCAGCACAACATGTCTCAGTTCAGTTAACTGTTGGAGTTACTGGAGTAAAATATACTCCGGGATATTGGTTAATTTCGAGTCGGACTGTCAGGCATGTCTGAAAGTGAGTAAGTTTAGTAACTTGTGGATCAGCAGGAACGCAAGACGCGAACTGTTTCGAACGATTCTGTCCGATATACTGGTTCGACCGGTTCACTAAAACCGGTTCAAAAGAACGATTCGTTCACGAACCGGCCATCACTACTTATAACTACTTCAGTAGTTTTAAGTGGCCTATCACAAATAACAATGATAACACATCTGTTATATCACATTTACTTCCTATTTTGTTTCAGTTCCCCTTTCAGTTTGTGACAACACTGTATTTGAGTCAGACATTCAATAACGTTACCACTTTCTGACTCTTTTGGATCTACAAACACTTCTTTTTAAAACACTTTGCATTACTGACCTTTTCCAAATTTTTCGTCGAGGTCGATCCGGCAGGCCCCTCAACAGATGTTCCTTGCCCAGCAGGTTTATCCACGGTCGGCGCTGGTTCAGCCAGACCGACCTCAGACGGTTTAACAGAAACGTTTGGCCTAGTATCTTTAGTTAAAACACTATACCTCCAGCTGCATTCTTGTCGGGACATGAACGGAATAAGTCGCCCGATTTACCACACCTAAAGCACTTCACTCTGTCAGTAACAAACACGTTCAAAACCGTTCTCACGGAAAATTAGTGCCAAGTCCAATTCTGCGTCATCTTTGATGATCATGAATGCGAATCTCCTAAATTAAACGATAGGTTTCCATAAAGGAGATTCGCACCCGATCGTAATCTTCTTGATCGGCGAAACCAACTTTCCATAACGTGACAGCTCTTGTTTCAAAATATCATCACTGAGAAACGGAGGGATATTCGATGTTGTGACTTTTTTGATGGTATATTCATTCTGAATGCGGAGAGAATATTTGGATGGCCAACAATCTCTCCAATACCCAGACAGCAAGCCTCCACAGTCCACACTCGCCACGGATACTATCTTGACTCTGACGGCGTGTGAGGACATCAAGCCCAGTCCCAGCCTGGAGTGCCATGCTTTCTAAGAAAGCAGGCAGCACAAACAAACAACACACACAGGGGCGCAACTACCCAGTGTCAGAGGGGTATGCAGCAACAATTTTTGCCCCCCCCCCCCCCCCCCAAATAATAATAAAAATAAATAAATAAAGAAGTGTGCCATGTAATACGTGAGTAGGAACGAGTGAGAGCTAACAGATAAAATAAGTGCAAAATTGTCATTTATTAATACAATTAAACTATAGCTATACTCCACCGTGATGAACCCCCCTAAAAAAACTATAAGCTCCATTGGAACAGCAATACCAGTGTTTCTCACAGGATTTTAGGTAAAACTGTGGTAGTGGACCTCTGTTTCTCTAGGGGGGTTCTGGGGCATGCCCCCCGTAAGAACATTTTGTGTTCTTTAATGTTAAATTCAGCAGTCTGGTGCACTTTGAGAGTTCAAAATTAAAAGCTCCAACCCATATTCAGGGTGCAAATTAAACAAAGAAAAATTCAAACCTCTTTTAGTTAGTGTCTGTCTACATTACACTAGCCTACTACATAATAATAGTTATAATATTAATCCCATGATAGTAGGCCTAATAGCCATATATTGTAAAACAAATGCACTGAAAAGTAAAGAAAACTTTCATAATTAGTTTTGTACTAATTTCTATACTTGAAAGATATAAGCACATGATGACGTTTCATGGGCCGGTGTGTCAGAAAAAAACTAACGCTGACTTTTTTTGACCAATGCATTACACCAGCACTAACCCAGCGCCGCCAATTAAGCAAAAAAACTAAAACAAAAACAAAAATAAAAACGAATGGGCCGCCGATGTACGAGTTTTAGGGGCCGTTAAGACAAAAAAAAAGTATGAGATGTATCGGCCGAATAAGCACGTCGGCCCACCGGGAATCTCCCGGTAGTCCCGATGGCCACAGAGATATAGATAGCCTACATGCCTGGATGTCACACTTTAAATCCTACCTGTTGGCTTTCAGCATGCACTTATTTAGCTGCTGTCGCATCAATTGACATGCCATCTCCTTTTCCCTCTTTCTTTTTCTATTTTTAGCCCCCCAGCATTTTGTTTTATCCATCTTTTTCGACGACAACTCACTAGGCTACTCGTACCTTTTCCGCTCAGCGCTCACTGCGCCCCCGCCCGCTCGCGATATTACCCCGCCCCCCTTCTCCATGAGGGCGCCTGCTCTAGCCTGTTAGTCCTCTAAAATGTTATATAACATTTAAGAAATCCAGAAATGATTTAAACGCACAACAGCAGCTACATATAAAAAAAAACAATATAGATATATATTTTTTTTTATTACTTTTTTTTTTTTTACCATCGCTTTGGCGCCCCCCATGGTGCTGCGCCCCTATGCGCCGCATATAGCGCATACCCACTTTTTGCGCCACTGAACACACAAGATAAATACTAAATCAATTTTTGTGATTTTGAAAACACAAAAGAAAAACAAATACACGCGCTCAACAAACGCCAACGCATGCGCATAGAGAGAGAGAGACAGAGAGAGACAGAGAGAGAGAGAGAGAGAGAGAGAGAGAGAGAGAGAGAGAGAGAGAGAGAGAGAGAGAGAGAGAGGGCATTACCAAATTCAGAAAAATTCAAGTCAGAAATATTCTTAACATGCCTGAATGTAGGTACAAAGGCAGACAATGCTTTTTTTATTCTTAATTATTTTTCTTGTAATTTCTTGTTCATAAAATTGTATTCATGTAGGCCAATTTGTTTACTGATTGATTCATTGACTTTATTGATGAGAGAGAGAGAGAGAGAGAGAGAGAGAGAGAGAGAGAGAGAGAGAGAGAGAGAGAGAGAGAGAGAGAGAGAGAATCTACCGGTAATAGGGGCCGTATTCCATTCCGAAACTGTCACATTTTCTGGTTCGACCTTGAAAGGGGCTTCCGTGTTTTGTGCTGGTACATCTCCATGGCTAATATTCATTGCTTGACATTGATCCTCCAAAAAGCTTCCATCGCTGTAACAGGAGATTAACCTCAGCATGGATCCAAATGAAATAATAAGTAGACCTCTCGCAATATACATCTGAAACGACCAACATAAATAATAACATCAATTTTAAACAACTGACTTAACAATTCCTGTTAATAAACACTTTAGCCTACTGCTCAAATATAATAAAGTTATTACAATACCTAGTTTTAGACCTACCGTGCGCGTTGCTGATTAAAGGAGAGGGAAGTAATGTCTTCTTGTAGTCGACTCTTTATATAGTAGGCCTAGGTGTCCGTGATTCCGTCAGCTCAACAGATATTTTATTGCCCAATCAAGTTGGCTATTATGGTTTCTAATGCCCTCTATTGGCGAATTCAGTTATTACGATCAAAGAGGAAACATGGTCTTATGATAGCAGCTTTGAATTGTTCTCCTGCCCAACGACAAACGTGCATAAGGAAGTAAGTTACACATGACTTATTTTTGATCACAGTTCTTTAGAAGTGTTTATAATATAATGAGGTCACCGCAAACGTCTGATGATACAGAGCCATTCCAATGCTTCAAGTCAAGGTTTTCAGAAAGTTAAATAGAGTGTTTTATAACATAAAACTGATAGGTGTGAGAATAGTTCATGTCACAGTCCTTTGTAAATAAGTATATATTATATAAGTATATATTGTGACACTGGACCTCACTTTGTCTACTAATGATGAGTTTATCTGGTCATCTATTAATATTTTTCATACACCCAAAATGTCATAACTATTTATCATTAAATATAATTTTTTAGCCTACTGAATTCTCAGCACTTGACATGTTTGTCCCGTTATAAGTGTGACAACACTTATTGTATTGTTCATGAGACAACAAATAAAGATAAGAGAAATGACTGGTACTGGCGTCTTTATTCCACGTTGCACACACAGCATATCTCCATTACAACCCCTCTCCTTAGCAAATGCACTTCATCTTATACAACACATTACTGCCCTCTGCTGGAGTCAATCAGTACTTTTCAGTTAACAGCTGTTGCCTACTCATTACATCTCTTTTCCTTTTTTTTTTTTTACAATATTACTTAGAAATTTCACATAATTACCGACACTTTACTAGATAACACTCAATTCATCAATCTTTTTTTTTTCTTTTTTTTTTACAAACTATAAGTCCATTCGAACAGGTGGTTTTCTAACTCGATTAGATCTCCGTAAGACAGGAATGTCAGTCTTTGGTACAGATGAATCAAGTTCAGAGTAAAGCATATCCGAAGATAACATTTCAAGACTTTGCCGATCCACAGAGGGCATCTCACAAGACTGCATTTCTGGGGACAGCAGCTCCAAGGTTGGCTCATCCAAAGGACATTTCTCTGCAGTCTTAAGCAAACTCTGTCGATTTCTCCGTAAGGTCTGCCCATCTTCTGTTTGAACAAGATATGATCTTGGGTTTACCTCTTTTAGGACTGTAGCTTTCTTTCTCCATCCAGTAGGCTCTGCAACTCTAACTACATCTCGTTCAGAAAGAGGTTTTAGTTGCCGACTTCCCTTGTCATAATATTCTTTCTGCTTCTCTTCAAAGGGGTCATGACATGAGAAACCAAATTTGCCTTGATCTTTTGGTATATAAGAGATCTATGTACTATTAAAACTTCCTGCAAGTTTCATAGCTTAAGACGTCCTCCCCATTATAAACGAAGCATTTATTTAATCAAGCTCTAAATACAGCTCGTTCTAGACCCTTTGTTCTTAGTGACGTCATGGTACGAAGTGACGTACCAGTCGTTTGCATATGACCGCCTCCAGCGCAGGACAACTACGCCTCATTTCGCATCATCGCATTCGCATGCGCTGTCGTGCAGCGAGGGGGTCTGTTTACAAGATGACTGCGATGCCACGCAGATGTGTTGTTCCTGCTGTGGACAAACAACATGTTTGAATACGCTGCCGAACGATCCAGACGTCAGGGAAAGCAGTTGGATGCAGTTTATTTGCAGCATATAGCGCGCCAAAGCTTTATTTTATCGGTAAGTGATGTAAATGAGTGTGACAGGGCAGGTTACTGAAACAGCGAGCAGAGAGAGAGAGAGAGAGAGAGAGAGAGAGAGAGAGAGCCACGGCCGCGTGCGCAACTGTCCTGCTCTCTCTCTCTCTCCCTCTCTCCGTGTCTCTCTCTCTCTCTCTCTCTCTCTCTCTCTCTCTCTTTCTCTCTCTCCCTCTCTCTCTCCCTCACGCATATGAATCAAAATCAATTGAGAATTGACACGATGGTAAAAGATCGAAGACCGAAGTTTCATGTGATGGAGCATTGTGTAGCCTACATGTGATACAAAATGATTAACGTTAAAAATGTATGCATAAGCAGCACTGACGTTAGCCAATCATAACAGTGGGCGTTAACACTGAACTCTTAAAGGGGAAACACCTCCAAAACAGACTGTTTGAATCAGAGGGGAAGAAATAGGGTGGGAAAAGGTCATAAATCACTACATTTTAAAAAACAATTTGTACAAAAAACTATAGTAATACTATAATTGCACCTAAGGGAACATAATAAAACAAAACAAAAAAACATGTCATGACCCCTTTAAAGGTGCAATCAGTAAAAATTTTGAGTATCTATTAACAGAAATGCAAAATGACATCCATAACTACGTTTTCAGTGGTGTATAAAGAACTTATTTAATAAACCGTAATGTTTTTATTACCTTAGAATGAGACATTTATATCTACATAACCGCGGGAATCCCCTTCTATGAAGGTCGACATATTGTGACGTCATATTTCTACCGTAGCCGAACACGCACAAACAGCGCTACAGAGCGCATTTCGTCACTACCTTGAAAGAGAAGCCGCAGAAACCTAGAAGCTAGCCATAAACACTGTGAGTAGTGACTTGTCAGTGGTGTAAAATATGTAGTTTGGTTGTTTCATGTAACTTAGTTCTCCCTCGCTGTGTTATGGCTTTGCTACGTGGGGATAAATGTGCTGGTTACGTTCGTGAGACAGCTGATTAGTACTCTTGTCATTGACCATAAAACAGTAACGTTACAGGAATCACCAACCCGTCAATCTTGGAAGCATTTTAAGTCGATCGCGAAGAGTTTTCAAAATCAGAGAAAAAAAGCCTATTGTGTGTAGTAAATGGTGTCTAGGGGGTGCAGAGGCGCGCAGCCGCGCACGCTGTTATAATCATGTCATTTTTGCCGCGCGCACCTTTGGGCTCGTGCGGACGTGAGAGAGAGAGTTATAAGGGCACAAAGCATCAAACTGACAGTTTTATTGCCCAATAAAATGTTTCCCACGCTCAAGCCACGCCCCCTTGCTACCCACCCACTTCCGGTTTGAACACCTGGACCCTTAGGGTTGTGGGGAATTGAAGAGTGTCCGAGAGAGTTTTATGATTTTAAAATGAACACCTGGACCGTGGGGGTTTTCCCCCGCCCCCCTCCTCCTCTTTCCACCCCCCTTAGGGTTGTGGGGAATTGAAGAGTGTCCGAGAGAGTTTTATGATTTTAAAATGAACACCTGGACCGTGGGGGTTTTCCCCTGGCCCCCTCCTCCTCTTTCCACCCCCCTTAGGGTTGTGGGGAATTGAAGAGTGTCCGAGAGAGTTTTATGATTTTAAAATGAACACCTGGACCGTGGGGGTTTTCCTCCGGCCCCCTCCTCCTCTTTCCACCCCCCTTAGGGTTGTGGGGGTTTGAAGAGTGTCCGAGAGAGTTTTATGATTTTAAAAATGTAAAACGTTCAAAAATGTTGAAAAACATTCAAACAATGTGTTTTCAAAGCTTTTTTAAGAAGGGTGACCGTAAGGTTGACGAGGTATGTTCGGTGTTTTATCAGAGTCCGTTGTACATTCAAAATCAGCTTTAAAACAGTGTATAAATGGTAAAAGTATAATTTGTTTTCTTATAAATGTTATAGTGAAAAATGTCATCAGACAAATATTCGTTTGTACAAAAACGTTGAAAGATGAAGATGAGTTTAACCAGTTTTTGTGTTTAAACGTGTGAAAGAGGGCAGCAGTGTTGGGGAAAGTTACTTTGAAAAGTAATGCGTTACAATATTGCGTTACTCCCTTAAAAAGTAACTTATTGCGTTACTTAGTTACTTTTTTAGAAAAGTAATGTGTTACGTTACTTTTGCGTTACTTTTTTTCCACCTGGGCTGGGCTTGGCTTGTTTTTTTATACCAAAAAAGATATATTTTTGGGTAAATGTAAAGATCCTTTCACACCAAAAGTGAAATAATAAACCTCAGACTGAAGGAAATGCAGATTTACTCCTGTACAGTAGAGTACAGTAGAGTACAGTAGAGTACAGTAGAGTACAGTAGAGTACAGTAGTGTTCAGTAGAGGGCGCCGCTCAAACAAACCTTTCAGCTGCTGCTGTTCTGGGTAACAGAAGAAGAGGATGCAGGAGAAACAAATTTAACACTTACTTTACCAATAAAAACATATAAAAAAATCTATAGTCATTTTTGCTTATGGTTTAACTGAAAAATCGGAGGTCAGAAGCAAGTACTTTGGTCAATAAAGATTAAATGCATAAAAAATGTTTTGTTTTATTTAACATATTTAGGTATTGGAGGTTTGCATAGTGTTCTGATTCTGCATTTCACTGATTTTATTCATTTTGAGGAATATTGAATCTTTTTTGTGCAAGTGAGATGAGTAAATCCACGCTTACATTTAATCTAGAACTATAATAACCATCATGTTTACACACAACGCCTCTGCACTTCGATTTGTCTCAACATTAGGACAGAAGAGCTGTCAGTCAATAAAGGGGAAAACAAAGTAACTTGCGTTACTTATTAGAAAAAGTAACTCAGATATTTTGTTGTAAATTTTAAAAGTAATGCGTTACTTTACTAGTTACTTGAAAAAGTAATCTGATTACGTAACTCAAGTTACTTGTAATGAGTTACCCCCAACACTGGAGGGCAGAGTGAAATCTCCGAGATGCACGATAAAAACACATCTGATCGTTCAAGAGGTCTGACTGCAATGATGCCAGCAAACTTCACACACACACACACGCACGCACGCACGCACACACACACTATCACAAACTATTGGCTCCATAATGTCTGACCTATGAAGGTAAAATGATGTCATAATGAATTGCATGCGCAGGGTAAGATTTGTGAAAGTGTGCATAAGATTGCAAGCGTAAATTAAATTTGAGTGTGCAAGAGAAGATTTGTAAGCGTGTAAATCGCATATCAAGTGTAAGAAAAAAATATTTGCAGCATTTTACTGTTATTGGTAAGTGTAATACATGTATTGTGAAACTGCAGCTCCATGCTAACGCAAAATAAATAGGATCTGTATTCTTCTGACTTCCATTTTTCCGCGCTTACACTTTTGGCACGGTTTTTGCGCACAAATGCGGCCAAAAGCATTGCAAGCCTGTGAACAGCTATTTGCAACCGAAAACAACAGAGTCAGGGACTGCAAAACAGATTGATCGCGTAAAATCAAACTTTGTGTAAATAAATTAACTGTTGCAAATGTCTAAATGACTTATTGTGTACATGCGGCAAAAAAGTTCCCGAAATAACCCGATTTGTACAGTTGCGTCTTTCTTTTACCCGCGCTTCCAATTTTGGCACGATTCTCTCACTGAATGAGTTTTGCAAGCGCGAAGAGGAGGGCGGGTCCACCTTCATCATGCAGCCAATCAGATGAGCTTCTCGCTGACACTCGATTTACTCTTATCTGATTGGTTCAATAAACACGTCAGTCTTCAGAACGCATATTTATCTTCATTTGGCTCATTCTTGTTACTTTTAATGCAAACATACATGTTAAATAAATACATAAATCATGATTGTTTAATAACCTGTGCACCATTAGGTGGATTATTTGAGTAAATACTGAATTTAGAGCTGGTGTGTTAAGAAAGAAAATTTCTGTATATTCAGTGCATGTATCCTGCTCATAGACTGTGATCCTGCTCATCATCATCCTCCTCAGCAGGCCAGATTTGTTTGTAATGTTGATGTTGCTGAATGTAGGCCTTTTTGTACTGCATGCATCATTTCACCTGTCAATTAATCGTGGGCGATTCCAGAATTATTATTATTATTTTACTAAAATTAGTTATAATAATATATTTTTCCCTTTAACATGTATTTTAAGGTCATCTCTAAATTATGCACCATTTATCACCTGCAATGCCATCGTGTAACCACTAGATTGCTGTATAGCCCTATATATAATATGCTGTGTATTCCCTGGCTGCTGGGTTTTTATTCAGACATAATTAGTTGCTTTGCATTTGATTTTGCATGTGGGTATATATATATATATATATATATATATATATATATATATATGTATATATGTATATATGTATATATGTATATATGTATATATATATAATTATTAAAGACTACTTTTTGTTAAAGTTGAATTTATCAGTTTCAGATTTATCAGAAATTAATCAGTTTTTCATTAGCTACAGTCAAATCTGGACACAGAGAAAGCATTTCATTATACTAGCAACATAATAGCTTGATCAGTCACACGAAAGTAATCAGAATTGTGACAAAGACAATATTTAAAAATATATGTTAAATACCATGAACAGAGACATGATGTGAAAAACACTGCATCAGAATGGTATTATTCGGTATTAAAAAATGGGTATTCAATGTTTTCTTTTTGTTTGTTTGTTTGTTTGTTTGTTGTAAAGTTTAACATCAGCTCAGTGGTGTAACAGATAGGCTTATAATATATAAAATTTAAATCCAATAACACCGCTCGGAATTCAGTATTTACTCAAATAATCCACCTAATGGTGCACAGGTTATTAAACAATCATGATTTATGTATTTATTTAACATGTATGTTTGCATTAAAAGTAACGAGAATGAGCCAAATGAAGATAAATATGCTGACGTGTTTATTGAACCAATCAGATAAGAGTAAATCGAGTGTCAGCGAGAAGCTCATCTGATTGGCTGCATGATGAAGGTGGACCCGCCCTCCTCTTCGCGCTTGCAAAACTCATTCAGTGAGAGAATCGTGCCAAAATTGGAAGCGCGGGTAAAAGAAAGACGCAACTGTACAAATCGGGTTATTTCGGGAACTTTTTTGCCGCATGTACACAATAAGTCATTTAGACATTTGTAACAGTTTATTTATTTACACAAAGTTTGATTTTACGCGATCAATCTATTTTGCAGTCCCTGACTCTGTTGTTTTCGGTTGCAAATAGCTGTTCACAGGCTTGCAATGCTTTTGGCCGCATTTGTGCGCAAAAACCGTGCCAAAAGTGTAAGCGCAGAAAAATGGAAGTCAGAAGAATACAGATCCTATTTATTTTGCGTTAGCATGAAGCTGCAGTTTCACAATACATGTATTACACTTACCAATAACAGTAAAATGCTGCAAATATTTTTTTCTTACACTTGATATGCGATTTACACGCTTAGAAATCTTCTCTTGCACACGCAAATTTAATTTACGCTTGCAATCTTATGCACACTTTCACAAATCTTACCCTGCGCATGCAATTCATTATGACGTCATTTTACCTTCATACTGCCCCCCCTATGGTGTGTTTGAAACCATGAGGGGTCTGTTTTTTATTTTTCTCTTTTGAAGTTTTTGGTGAAGTGTGACTTTATTTTATAGCAGGGGTTATTTTATTTATTACGTGGCTTATCAGCGATGTTTGACCATTCTATCGTGAGATTCACCATATGTTTTTCTAGTTGTAAAATCAGCTATCAGATCGTATGCTGAGTTGAAAGACGCGTTTCGAGAAAGACGTGTTTCGGGGGCCGTTTTACTTAGGGAGTTGAGGGGAAAAAGCGTATTTTTGAATTTGGGATCTCACGAACACACCAGACTAGCTCATTCGTTTGATATACACTGCGCGAGATCGTCTAAAGATTCGATATCCTGGAAAACATGGCCGAAGATCAATACGGTAGGGTATAGTCTATAACACGATGAATGTGTTAGAGGTGTATGTATATATATATATATATATATATATATATATATATATATATATTTTTTTTTTTTTTTTTTTTTTTTTTTCTTCTCTCCTTTTAAACATGAAGCAGCAGAGGGGTCCGAGGGTGTATATTTTGACGAAGATTTGATGGAGATTTTGAACGAGCTTTGTGAGTAAATTTTCCAAACGTTATACATTTTATTGAAAATATTAGTGTTGTTAATATACACCTGTCTGATTTTAGATGTGGAGTCCTTTCCAGACGGTGTTTCACCTGGTGATTTTTTACTTACTTATAATGAAAATTCGCTAGAAGTGAATAACTTCGAAAACATATTATCACCCATCCCTAGTCACATGCTAGAGTGCTCAGGGGAGGTATTGGTGGATGAGGCGACCGCGCCATTGGATGAGTCGTGGGTCGTATGATAACGTCACGCCTTGGGGAACACCAGGGTTCTCCAGTAATGTGTCGACACCCATATGCCACGAAAGCGATACTACTTCGGATGAGGATACGCATCAGGAGCCTTCATCCAGTGACGGGGTAACACAATCTGATGGTCGGGGGGGTCTCAGAGGTTCCGGACGCGGAATTAAGCGTCTTCGAGAAGTTTATGGGGACTATAATTCTGACAACGGTGAAGAGTTAGAATATCCATACGAAGGTGAGCGACGATGTTTTTACCTTATCATATTTTATATTTCCAAGAATTATTTTATATTTCCCAGAATTATTTTATATTTCCTAGAAAATCTAAAATAATAATTGAAATGTTTTTTATTCTCCAGATCAAAGCTGTGAGGTACAATGTAGGCCTACGTCCACATCAACACCCTGTAGAAAGCGTTTTTTAGAGGTATATCACGGACCCGAATCGGTTGCAAACTCTCCAAATGACAATTGTGAGTTGCATTTTTTTAAAAAAATTTTTTACATATTTTATCTAACAAATATTTCATATAATAACATATTATTATGTTTCATCTAGTACAAAATTACGATGAGGTACATCACGAAAACGAATCGATTGTGAATTCTCCGGATAACGGTGAGTTACATTTTTTTTTTTTACATTATGTTTTATCTAACAAATAATTCATATAATAATGTAATATTATGTTTCATCTAGCACAAGAATACGACGAGAGGGGTTTAGAGTTTTTCTTACAATCCCAGGATGCGATGCTGGAAGCCTTCGATCCTGACCAGGATTCATCAGATAGCGACAGTTCTGAGGACTCTACAGAGTGTTTTAGACCCCCGTACTTGTGCTGTGATGTCCAGAACCTGAGTCATGATATGCTTCGAAGCATCAACCGGAATTTTTTACGGATTTTAGAAGTTGCTAATCAACCTTTATCGTTTCAACAAACCGAGGCCATCGTGTACGAGTCCCAAAGCGAGGTTGTCACGCTTCTACACCGAGTGATAGACCAGCAGAATTGCCATACGACTGATTTAAGGACTGCTGTTGATTTTTTGGGCGTTTGTCACGAACAGACTTTGAACGAAAACCGTCAATTACGCAGTGAGGTTTTAGCAGTGCGCGTGGAAATTACGCAGCCAAGGGATGACCTGCAGCTACAGACAATTGCATTGTCGCTATTCTCAGAGAGACTAAATATTCTTCAAAGACTATTACGGGAGTTACATGAAGTCTTCATGAGAAGGTGATGATTTTTTTTATTCAAACGAGTTGTGTTATTTTGTTTCATTTGATTGTTATTATATCTGTTTTAAAACGTAGTAGTGACTAGTTATTGATATCGTTGTATTTCTGTCACGATTTGCTGTCAGTAGTCTACATGTTAATGGGGTATTATTGTTTATGTGGTAGTACCACACATGTTCTGTTTTACACGATTTAAATAAAACATACCAGAATGCTTTCTAAAAGAGCGCGCACAGACTCAGACTCTGAAGCCGAAGAAGCCGAAAGATCTAGACGTCACACTAACAGCTTACGTCTTTTAATAAATGAACAGCTACGAATGATAAACACAGATGACCTAACCACAACTGAGCTATTGCGAAATATAATAGCAGAGCAAGAAAATTTGGGGGAAATACCCGTACATGACGATAATGAAAGTGCACAGACAGGTGCTGGTGTGTCTGCACGAGCGAACCTGCACACCCCTGAGATGCGTTTGAGCCAGACAGAAATACGCAGTCTTGCTACTGAGGGTGGTCGTGTGGGTGATTTTACTATTATCCCGAGACCTCGTTTCAATGGGGTAGAAATTAATAGAACGCTTAATCTCAGCGAGATAGACACAAATGATTTAGCTGCTTTTAATATTCATCTGCATAACATTTTAAATGAGATTGTAGATTTTTCTCAACTGATGGCCGGTGAAACAGGATATATCAACATTGCATTGTCTGGAGAAAGTTTACCCACGTCCATAAATACCGTTTTAACACCCGAGAATAACCATGATCCGTCATTATTTATCGAACAACTAGAACAAGCAACACAGAGTAACAGTGAGATCTGTACAGACACATCACTATCGTTACAGATTTCATTAGCCATGGATAGAGCTGGAGGGGGCCGCAGAAGAATTACAACTCTTGCGATCAGTGAGAGTGTAGAGAGAAATAAAATGCATTTATTCAGCCCAACAAATTTCGAAAATAATATGTGTTTGAGTTTTTGTCTAGCCTATTTTCTTAATCCGTCGCTTATCGATCAACAATTACAAAAACCGGCGTACGAAATCCATACAAGTTGTGGCTTCAGACCACATGATAAAATAGGGTATTACAATTTGGCTGTTTTCGAAAGAAAATATGATCTAAAAATTGTGGTATTTCATCGAGACTGCTCAGGGGCGCTACAAGTGTACAAAAACATGGATGAAATTCATCCAAAGACTGTGCATTTGTATAATCATGAGGGCCATTACCATCTAATAAAAAATTTGAAGGGTTTTATAGGGAATAGCTATGTCTGTCAATTCTGCAACAAAGGACACAACGATATACGCACACACAGATGTAAATATGTATGTAAAGTGTGCAATACGGCCGAATGCCGAACACATGCTACAAACTCTAGACAATGTCCAGATTGACTCAGATATTGTAGCAATACCTTCTGCTACAATACACATAAAAAATCACGAGTACCTAATGAAAGATCGCAGTGTGACACCCTGCGTTTCTGCTTAAAATGTCACTCTATTTATAGGGTTGTGAGAAGCGATGATAAGATAAAACCCCACACCTGTTCTCCAAAGTGTTGCGTACATTGCAGAGAGATCTTGCCTGATGATGGCAGCCACGAATGCTATATTCAACCCCTTAAGCCTGAAACACATGATAAAAAATACATTTATTACGATTTTGAAACTATGTTTGAAAATGGCAGGCATACCGCTAATTATGTATGTGCGATGACACACGACGGTGAGATGTTTGAAGCAGGCGGTACAGAATGTGTAGAGCTTCTGGTTAAACACTTTAGACGTACCAAATACGCAGGCTTTACATTCATAGGACACAACTCGTCAGGCTTTGACAATTTTATACTGGTGGAACACCTCGCAAACGAAGGCTTAACACCGAAAATTATTATGCAAGGATGTCGTATATTATACATGTACGATCCTGTGTTTAGACAGCGATTTATTGATTTCTTTCAATTTATCCCTATGGCTCTGGCAAAAATACCCGCAGCGTTAAATCTAGATGTGTGTGACAAGGGCTTTTTCCCCCATCACTTCAATAGGTTGGAGAATGCAAATTACGTGGGACCTTACCCGGCAAAAGTGTCTTACGGTTATGACATCATGAGTCAAGTCGAGCGCTCTAGATTTGATCACTGGTACGCAGGTGTATCAGGGGTTTTTGACTTCAAAAAGGAGCTCGCTTTTTACTGTCGGAACGATGTGATTATTTTACGCCAAGCATCTATAAAATATCGTGAAGAGTTCATCGAATGTACAAACATTGATCCGTTTAAATCAGTGACACTCGCCGGAACTTGCATGAAAGTATTCAAAACTAATTTCCTTACACGTGACACTCTGGCCCTCACACACAGTCACGCATACATTAATCAGTATAAAACGTTCTCTAACGCGTCTATACAATGGTTGGAGTTTTACAAGATGAAACAGAATGTAGATGTGAAACACGCATTAAATAACGGAGAGGTTAGGTTTGGACCTTATCATATTGATGGGTTTTATGTGTGTGGTGAGGGTGTCAAGACAGCTTTAGAGTATTTAGGTTGTTTTTTTCACGGACATTGTTGCAGATTTAAAGCTGAAGAGATTAATCCCTTATCGAGGGTGTCTTTCGGGGCGCTCAGGAGACAGTCGGATGATAAACTAGAAGCCCTTCGTAAAGTGTATTCCTTGCGCGTTATTTCTATCTGGGAGTGTGAATGGGAGGCTGCAAAACAAACAGATCCGGCAGTGATAGAATTTATGAAATCTTACGAAGCACCCGAGAGATTGACACCTCGTGATGCTCTTTACGGCGGGAGAACTAACGCGTACAAACTATACCACAAAACAGCCGAGGATGAGCGGGTGGATTATTATGATTTCACATCCTTGTATCCGTACGTGCAATCGTGTAAAAATGATCCTATTGGGCATCCTAAAATAATTTTCAAGGATTTCGAACCTATAGAGAATTATTTTGGGCTTGTCAAAGCCACCGTCCTCCCTCCTCGCAACCTGTATCATCCGGTACTACCTTACAGATGCGGTGGTAAGCTAATGTTTCCCTTGTGTAGGACTTGTGCAGAGAACCAGATTCAGACCCCTCAGTGCTGTCACACGGATGAGGACAGGTGCATGACAGGCTCGTGGGTTTCCGTCGAATTACAGCGAGCTATTCAACATGGATATGAGGTGTTGAAAATAGATGAAATCTGGCATTTTGAACAGACATCTGACAACTTGTTCAGTGGTTATGTAAATACATTTCTAAAATTCAAGCAGGAAGCCTCAGGCTTTCCCCCACACGTGGTGACAGACGAAGACAAGCAGTCTTATGTCTACGATTATCTTGAAAACCAAGGGGTTCAACTGGACATTTCTAATATTTCACACAATTTTGCAAAAAGATCCATAACGAAGCTAATTATGAACACTTTGTGGGGTCGCTTCTCGCTTCGCAGTCATCTCCCCACCGCTGAGCTTCTGACAGAACCGGAAGAGTTCACACAGCGTCTTTTTAGCAACGCGTATGTGATAAAACATTTCTCTTTTGTATCTGACTCCGTGGCTTTAATCCAATGGTCTTACGCACAGCAAGACCCCTCCCCGACTCGTGATGTTAATATGTTTATCGGGGCATTCACCACCGCATACGCACGACTCGAGCTCTATAATCTTTTGGATAAATTAGATAAGAGAGTCCTTTATTCAGATACAGACAGCATTATTTTTGTATCGAAAAACGGGGATTGGATTCCCAAAACAGGAGCATATCTGGGGGAACTCACGAGCGAATTAGAACCGTCAGACTATCTGGTTGTATTTTCGGCATCAGGGCCAAAATCTTATGGTTTTGCAACTAAAAATGGTCATACGTGTCTCAAAGCTAAAGGGATAACGCTTCATGCTAAGAACGCTCAAATAGTTACGCTGCAGAGTCTGATAGGCCTTGTGCGCTCGTATGTTGCGTCAGGTGTCAGTACGCACCTGTTCGCTAGCACGGACACCATCACACGCAATAAGTCGCGCTTCACGCTGCATAATAAAACAGTTGTGAAGACCTTCAGAATCGTGTATGACAAGCGTGTCCTTCTACCAGACTACACAACACTGCCTTACGGCTTTTAACAATATTTGTGAATATGTGTGAAACAGATGTTTTTGACCATAGACTCCGGCATCCTTTCTCCGGGGTTGTTAGCGGGCCAAGCAATAGCGGCAAGACTTTTTTTGTGAAGACTCTAATGTATTACTCTGACAGAATGTGTTCTGTGAAGTTTGATAATTTTGTGTACAGATATACATCCTGGCAGCCTTTATACGATGAATTGTTGCATGCTTTTGATATTAAATTCATTGAAAACATTCCTAAGAAGCTGTCTGACGAATCTTTATTTCCTCGCGATAAAAGATCCCTTTTAATCCTGGATGATGTCATGTCTCAAGCAGCGTGCAATTCTGAAGTCGAGAGGGTTTTTACGCAGTACACACATCACAATGGGATTAGTTGCTTATTATTGGTGCAGAATCTTTTTTTCCAGGGTAAATCTACCAGAATAATAGGGCTTAACGCAAATTATTTAATAATATTTAAAAATCCTCGAGATAAGCAACAGATCGTTGTTTTGGGTCGTCAGATGTTTCCGGGTAATACACATTTTTTCATCGAAGCGTACCAGGATGCAACCGAGAGGCCTTACAGCTATTTACTGATAGATTATAAACCGCAAACACCTGAAAGATTTCGTCTCAGAACAGATTTACTGTCTGACTATCTGGCGGTCTACGTCCTCTACTTATATATTTACTACGGTACAGTAATATATATATATTTACAAACAAAAAAGACATAAACAACACAATAAGACATCAATGAACGAGAAAGTGTGTGAGATAGAGATATGGATAAATTACACGCGTGAGAGCGAGTAAGTCAACTTTCCTGAAACAACACGAAAACACATTCTTAATGCTCTGAAAACAGGGTAACCCAAATTTACTTGCATGTGGAAGGGTTCTCTCATGTGTTGTTGCGTTCCTTGAGCGGCCTGCATGGTCTAGCCGCGTTTTGGACGGCAGATCTTTTGTTCTTCGTGCGCGTGCGGCCCGCATGGTTTAGCTGCGTGCGTGAGCTGAATCCTTGGTTCCGTGGAGTCACGTGATGCGGCGCGAGTCTTTGAATAGCGGTCGGAAGTCTTTTAGGTCACGTTACCAACGGAAATAGTTCGGCTCAGGTCATTTCACTTCGTGGAAGTGAAACAAGTTGAGTACAGAAAACAGATCTTAGGCTAGAAAGTAAAGAAAAAATCCAGGATAGGATCTGATCCCCTGAGGGGACATCCACATGAATTACATGTTTCTGACGCGCTGGAAAGTTCAAGAGAGAGTTGGGCGGAGCCGCGCTCCTACATTTATCACCTCGGAGAAATCCATCCCCTTCCTGTTCACTGGGCCAATCGGGGAATGGATGTTGCACGCGGGAACCCTCGGTTTATTGTCCTTTGTTTGGGAGAACGTGCCCCTCGTGGTACAGGGGTGTTTCCAAGGAGGGTGTACAGTTTGAATCTTCAATGGCGGTAAAACCTATTAAAAATACACTTTACTTTATATCTCTGTGCATATTCAGATAGCCCGTTCCATGAGCATTTTAGAGGTGTCAAACACATCAAATGAAAGTCAAAGGAAAAATACAGAGGTATTTAATATGCATTAAGAAGGTATTTCTAATGTCTATTTATGCCGTGGCCAAACAAAGATATTTCACTGTGACATGGGGAAAAACACATACATTTTACAAAATATATTTAATGGTTTTTATGTCTTTACCCAACAGAAATGTCCGTCTCTTTGTTCAGAGACATTCTGCGACATTCCGATGGGTTATAAAGTCTCGTAACAGGAGCTTCCCTCGTGTGTTGGGGGAGGGAGGGGCTCGTGTGTGTGTGTTTGTGTGTGTTTTTCAAGTTCCAGGCCTTTTGGGGCTAAAGGCTTTGGGATTTTAGCACGGAAGTATTTAGTTTTTCAGATTCACCCTCGCCCAGTCCTTACAATGGTGACTCTCCATATGCCTAATGGTTTTTCTAATGTACAAACTGTATAATCTACCCCCTACACTAACCCCACCCCTAAACCTACCAATCACAGAAAACGTTGGCATTTTTTGAATTACAAAAAAACACCATGTAGTATGTACATAACACTTGTGTCCTCATAAACCATATAAAAGAACACACACACAATAACAGCAGGCCCGGACAGAGTGAAAGTACACAGAACCTACAATTTTTACCACACTGGCAAAGCTTATTATTTATTGTGTCCCGTGCCCAATTCGCAGCTGGGATAGAGTATGAGAAAAGAAAGATTGGTTCCCACAAGACAGAGGGTAAAATGTGCGGGAATGTGAGAGCAGACGGTGCCCGTGCTTGAATTTTGCAACAATGTTGTGACCTTGAGTGGGAACGGCAGGTGCAGAAACACAAAACTCACACACACACACACACTGACAGGAGGAGGACAGAGTAAAGGTACACATAACCTACAGTTTCCACACTTTTATTAGCCTCGGGTCCAGTGGACCCGAACATCCTGTGTGTAATGTAAATGTGTAGGGGGGGTGTACAGTGTGTTTTCATTGAAAATGTTGTAAAGACTCAAGGGCGGATCTAATCCGTGGGGAATTTGCATATCATAATTAATAATTGGTAATTAATAATTATTCATACAGATTTGGATTAGATCAGTCTTACATGTTAATAAATCTCCCGATAAGGGAGGATCTGTCATTTTACCTGCATGCATGCATGTGAATCCTTGAAATTAACCACAAGTTGATTGCAATTAATTACATGGACCACGTTTCACAGAACAGGTCAAATGAATTAGCTCAATTGTCAGGATAATATTTGTGGGGTCCACAATATCACCTTACTTTATAGGATTTCAGGAAACGCAATTCTCTGGCCAGAATAATTGGGTTTCCCGCCCTATAAACACATACTCTTTAAGGTATATTTAATTTTAGTAAGCTTGTAGCATAAGATCTTTTGGCACTTAAGAGACTTGAAACTCAGCAAAGAGACAGTAAATCAATCAAAATGAATATAATGGATTTAATAAAGGCACGTCTACTTATATATTTACTACGGTACAGTAATATATATATATTTACAAACAAAAAAAACATAAACAACACAATAAGACATCAATGAACGAGAAAGTGTGTGAGATAGAGGTATGGATAAATTACACGCGTGAGAGCGAGTAAGAGAGAGAGAGAGAGAGAGAGGGTTACGTTCACCTAGACAGTCAACTTTCCTGAAACAACACGAAAACACATTCTTAATGCTCTGAAAACAGGGTAACCCAAATTTACTTGCATGTGGAAGGGTTCTCTCATGTGTTGTTGCGTTCCTTGAGCGGCCTGCATGGTCTAGCCGCGTTTTGGACGGCAGATCTTTTGTTCTCCGTGCGTGTGCGGCCCGCATGGTTTAGCTGCGTGCGTGAGCTGAATCCTTGGTTCCGTGGAGTCACGTGATGCGGCGCGAGTCTTTGAACAGCGGTCGGAAGTCTTTTAGGTCACGTTACCAAAGGAAATAGTTCGGCTCAGGTCATTTCACTTCGTGGAAGTGAAACAAGTTGAGTACAGAAAACAGTTCTTAGGCTAGAAAGTAAAGAAAAGATCCAGGATAGGATCTGATCCCCTGAGGGGACATCCGCGTGAATTACATGTTTCTGACGCGCTGGAAAGTTCAAGAGAAGTTGGGCGGAGCCGCGCTCCTACATTTATCACCTCGGAGAAATCCATCCCCTTCCTGTTCACTGGGCCAATCGGGGAACGGATTGTCACGGTATACTATTCTCTGGTTCCTTCTCGTCTCGTGTTTATGTTGTTGTATGAATGCACGTGTGTAGTGGGCGTGAGTGTTGTGACATTACCTGATCCGCTCCAGCTGATCGTCATTATCACCGCCAGCTGCAGTCCATTTCCTCACCCTATTTATACTCACCGGTTTTTGTCCTCTTTGTCAGATCGTTGTTTGATGTCTCCTGTGTCGGTGTTCCAGTCTTGTCATCCCGCTCGTCCGGTGTTCGTGTTTCTTCGTGGATTCGTCATTCTGTGTGGATTATCGTTTGGGTTCGTGGATTCCGTCTTCAGTGTTTCACCACTTCACGGTTCCTGTCTTTCACCACTGACCATCGAAGTCCCTGCGCCATCGTTCCACGCCCGTGTCATTGTTTGTCTGTTACCTTCAATAAACTGAGTATACTTGCTATTGCTTCCAGTGTTCTGTTCCCCGCCATGACAGAACGATCTGACCAAGCCATGGAAGCAGCGAGTGCCCCATCGACTTCGTTGGAAGATTTCATTCGGCACAGCATACGAAGGATGGATTCCCAAGAGAGGAATTTGAATGACACGGGTCGTGCGGTACAATCTTTGGTGACGCAGGTGTCCGAGCTTACCCAGCAGATCCAACAGCTACGAGCTCCCACTGCGCCACCCGCACCAGCCGTTCCCCCCACACCACCAGAGGTCCACCATCAGTCTGAGCCCCGCCTACCGGTTCCAGAGGCTTATTCCGGGGAGTCCAAATATTGTAGAGCCTTCCTGACACGATGCTCGATGCATTTTGCGCTACAACCCAGAACTTTTCTGACCGAACAGGCAAAGGTAGCGTTCGTTCTGACTCTCCTGACGGGAAAGGCGGCGCTATGGGGAACGGCGGTGTGGGAGAACCAAGACCCATGCTGCGCCTCGTTCCAGACACTCTCCACCGAAATCCGACGAGTCTTCGATCGCGCCGTCGCGGGGAGAGAGGCCGCCAGGGTATTGGCCGACCTGCATCAGGGAGAGAGGTCGGTCGCGGATTTTTCCATCGAGTTCCGGACCCTGGCGGCCGAATGCCAATGGAACGAGGAGGCGCAGTGGGACATGTTCCTGCATGGGTTGGCTGACCGCGTCCAGAGGGAGATCTACGCCCTGGACCTTCCTACATCTTTAAATGGACTGATTGAGCTAGCACTGCGGGTGGACGCTCGACTCTCACGAGTCGAGCGAAGAGGGGCGTTCACCCGCACACTGGAAGGAGCCGAGGGTCCAAGGTCCAGCGGCAGGGACGCGGTCAGTCCCGTCTACGATCACGAACCCATGCAGGTGGGGCGAGCTCGGCTTTCCCGGGAGGAGAGGGAAAGGCGGAGGTCCCAGGGCCTTTGCCTCTACTGCGGTGGTACGGGACATTTCGCATACAACTGCCCGGTAAAAGGTCAAGCCCGATAGTAAGTATGAGGCTACTATCGGGTGGGATCTCCGCCAAGAAGACCTCATCCACATCTACCCTCCTCCCGGTAAGACTAAGATGGTCAGTCCACCAGCACGACTGCAGAGCACTTTTGGACTCCGGGGCGGAAGGTAATTTTATGGACAAATCATTTGCACTCAAGTTTCAGATTCCCCTCAAACCCCTCACTCACAGGATTGCAGTACACGCACTTAACGGTCAAGAACTTCCCACTATTTCATTCACGACTGAAGACATCACCCTCATCACATCTGGCAACCACACTGAGACTATTTTTTTTTACATACTGGATTCACCCCTCGCACCCCTTGTTCTTGGACACCCCTGGCTCATCCACCACAACCCGCGAATTGACTGGCAGCAAAGAACTGTGCTGGAGTGGAGCAAGGAATGTCATAAGTCCTGTATTGTGTCTGCTTGTTCGTCTGTGCCTGTTTTTATGTTTCAGGAGGAAGCGGGGGATTTGTCTAACGTGCCCAGGGAGTACCTGGACCTGAAGGAAGTGTTTAGTAAGTCTCGTGCTGCTTCTCTTCCTCCGCATCGTCCCTATGACTGTGCCATAGATTTACTGCCAGGTAAGTCTCCGCCTAAGGGCAAGTTATACTCACTGTCTGTTCCTGAGAGGGAGGCCATGGAGAAATATATTTCTGATTCTCTAGCAACCAAGTTCATTCGCCCTTCCTCTTCTCCAGCGGGGGCGGGGTTCTTTTTTGTGGGGAAGAAGGATGGTTCTCTGCGACCTTGTATCGATTACCGGGGGTTGAACAACATCACGGTAAAGAATACTTATCCTTTGCCGTTGATGTCTTCAGCCTTCGAGAGGTTGCAGGGAGCTTCCGTTTTCACGAAATTGGACTTACGTAACGCATATCATTTGGTTCGCATTAGGGAGGGGGATGAGTGGAAGACTGCGTTTAACACCCCCAGGGGGCACTTTGAATACTTGGTCATGCCGTTCGGGCTGTCCAACTCCCCTGCGGTCTTCCAGGCACTCGTCAATGACGTGCTGCGAGATATGATAGATCAGTTCATTTATGTCTACCTGGATGACATACTGATTTTTTCATCTTCTCTCCAGGAACATGTGCAGCACGTCCGACGAGTGCTTCAGAGGTTGCTAGAGAATGGGCTTTTTGTCAAGGCGGAGAAATGCGAATTTCATGCACAGTCTGTTCCTTTCCTAGGGCACATCATTTCGTCTGAAGGAGTGCGTATGGATCCTGAGAAGGTTAAGGCTGTGGTCGAGTGGCCAAGCCCAGATTCCCGTAAGGCCCTACAGAGGTTTCTGGGCTTCGCCAATTTCTACCGGCGTTTTATTCGCAATTTCAGCCAACTAGCCGCGCCTCTGACTGCCTTGACCTCCCCCAGAACTGCGTTCAGGTGGACAGACACAGCGGAAGCTGTGTTTGCCAAACTGAAAGGCCGCTTTGTTTCAGCCCCCATCCTTGTTGCCCCTGATTCTTCACGTCAGTTCATGGTGGAGGTTGATGCGTCAGAGGTGGGGGTAGGTGCAGTGCTATCCCAACGCTCTCCTACAGACGACAAGATGCATCCCTGCGCGTTTTTGTCTCATCGCTTGTCCCCAGCCGAACGTAATTACGACATCGGTAACAGGGAGTTGTTGGCAGTCAAAGTAGCGTTGGAGGAGTGGCGTCACTGGTTAGAAGGGTCGGGGGTACCTTTTATCGTCTGGACTGATCATAAGAATCTAGAATACATTAGAACGGCTAAAAGACTGAACTCCAGGCAGGCTCGGTGGGCACTTTTTTTCGGCCGTTTTGATTTTACTCTCTCGTACCGCCCGGGTTCTAAAAACATCAAACCCGATTCATTATCTCGTATTTTTGAGCCTTCCGAACGCCCGTCTACTCCCGAGTGCATTTTACCCGAAACCATATTTGTTTCCACACTCACATGGGAGGTCGAATCGAAGGTCAAGTCGGCCTTAGAAGGGGTAACGCCTCCGCCCGGTTGCCCACCGAATCGTTTATTTGTGCCGGAGGGTTTACGGTCCGACGTCATTCAGTGGGGTCATTGCTCCAACGTGGCTTGTCATCCAGGAGTCAACCGAACCAGTTTTTTGGTTAAGCAACGATTTTGGTGGCCACTTATGGCTCGTGACATTCACAGCTTTGTCTTGGCTTGCTCAGTTTGTGCTACTGGTAAGACTTCTAATCGACCCCCAGACGGGTTACTCCAACCGCTGCCAGTCCCTTCGAGACCCTGGTCCCACATCGCGCTAGATTTTATTACCGCCCTCCCGCCCTCCCAGGGTAACACAGTCGTTTTGACCGTGGTGGACCGGTTCTCGAAGGCGGCTCACTTTATTCCCTTACCCAAATTACCCTCAGCTAAGGAGACAGCGTTGACTGTCGTAGATCACGTCTTTCGGTTACATGGCCTCCCGGTGGACGTGGTCTCCGACAGGGGACCCCAGTTTGTGTCCAAATTTTGGCGAGAGTTTTGTAGATTACTGGGTGCGACGGTTAGTCTGTCCTCAGGGTTCCATCCCCAGAGCAATGGCCAAACTGAGAGAGCCAACCAAGACCTGGAGAGGGTGTTACGGTGCTTGGTTTCCAAGAATCCTTCCTCATGGAGCCAACAACTATCCATGGTGGAGTACGCCCACAACACGTTACCGGTGTCGTCCACGGGCCTTTCTCCGTTTGAGTGTAGTTTAGGTTACCAGCCACCTATTTTTCCTAGTCTGGAATCCGAGGTCGCGGTCCCCTCTGCTCACGCCTTCGTCCAGAGGTGTCACCGTACCTGGACTAGAGCCCGTGAGACTCTACTCCAGGTGGGGGCGCGCACCAAGGTCAAGGCCGATCGCCACCGGTCAAGGCCTCCCGTATACATCGTCGGTCAAAAAGTGTGGCTTTCTACCAGAAACATTCCTCTCCGCTCCGTCTCCAATAAGCTTGCTCCCAAATTCATTGGCCCGTTCACTGTCACCAAGATCATTAGTCCGGTGGCAGTCCGCCTCAATTTACCTCCGGCGTACAGGAGAATTCATCCCGTCTTCCACGTGTCCAAAATTAAGCCCGTGTTTCATTCGCACATTAATCCGCCAGTCCCGGTTCCCCCCCCCGCCGCGACTCGTAGATGGGGAGACCACTTATTCGGTTAACCGTATTCTGGACTCTAGGCGGAGGGGACGCGGATTCCAGTACTTGGTGGACTGGGAAGGTTACGGTCCGGAGGAGAGAAGTTGGGTACCTGCTAGAGACATCCTGGATCACTCCCTTATCGATGATTTCAGTCGACAGGTAAGGAGTTCTGAGAACGCCAGGAGGCGTTCTTAGGAGGAGGGGTACTGTCACGGTATACTATTCTCTGGTTCCTTCTCGTCTCGTGTTTATGTTGTTGTATGAATGCACGTGTGTAGTGGGCGTGAGTGTTGTGACATTACCTGATCCGCTCCAGCTGATCGTCATTATCACCGCCAGCTGCAGTCCATTTCCTCACCCTATTTATACTCACCGGTTTTTGTCCTCTTTGTCAGATCGTTGTTTGATGTCTCCTGTGTCGGTGTTCCAGTCTTGTCATCCCGCTCGTCCGGTGTTCGTGTTTCTTCGTGGATTCGTCATTCTGTGTGGATTATCGTTTGGGTTCGTGGATTCCGTCTTCAGTGTTTCACCACTTCACGGTTCCTGTCTTTCACCACTGACCATCGAAGTCCCTGCGCCATCGTTCCACGCCCGTGTCATTGTTTGTCTGTTACCTTCAATAAACTGAGTATACTTGCTATTGCTTCCAGTGTTCTGTTCCCCGCCATGACACGGATGTTGCACGCGGGAACACTCGGTTTATTGTCCTTTGTTTGGGAGAACGTGCCCCTCGTGGTACAGGGGTGTGTTCAAGGAGGGTGTATAGTTTAACAGTTTGAATCTTCAATGGCGGTAAAACCTATTAAAAATACACTTTACTTTATATCTCTGTGCATATTCAGATAGCCCGTTCCATGAGCATTTTAGAGGTGTCAAACACATCAAATGAAAGTCAAAGGAAAAATACAGAGGTATTTAATATGCATAAAGAAGGTATTTCTAATGTCTATTTATGCCGTGGCCAAAAAAAGATATTTCACTGTGACATGGGGAAAAACACATACATTTAACAAAATATATTTAATGGTTTTTATGTCTTTACCCAACAGAAATGTCCGTCTCTTTGTTCAGAGACATTCTGCGACATTCCGATGGGTTATAAAGTCTCGTAACAGGAGCTTCCCTCGCGTGTTGGGGGAGGGAGGGGCTCGTGTGTGTGTTTGTGTGTGTTTTTCAAATTCCAGGCCTTTTGGGGCTAAAGGCTTTGGGATTTTAGCACGGAGGTATTTAGTTATTCAGATTCACCCTTTTAGCCCAGTCCTTACAATGTGTTCTGATATATATTCTTCACAGAAAATGAGCCAAGGCCAATGAGTCTGAGTTTGAAAAAATTAATTAATCGCATAATTTTTCTTTTGATAAAAAATGAAAACGGGTCCAACAGACCCGAGCACCTTACAAGGGTTAAAGGGTTAGTTCACCCAAAAATGAAAATTAAGTCATTAATTACTCACCCCCATGCTGTACCAACCCCGTAAGGCCTTCGTTCGTCTTCGGAACACAAATGAAGATATTTATGATTAAATCTGAGAGGTTTATGACTGCTACATAGGCCCCCTAAGGGAATGACACCGGACGGCCCAGAAAGTCATTAAAGAAAATGTTTAAATATTCCATGTCACAACAGTGGCTCAACTATAAGTTTATCAAGCGACGAGAATACTTTTTGTGCGAAAAAACAAACTGGAAGAGGAGTTCTGGAAGAGGAGTGGGAAACATCTTAAGCGCCACCTGGAGATGGTCAGCCCCACTGAACCGGTCAGTGTAATTCTGACTGCTGGCCTTCACGCTGAAAGGACGCTGGGCTGCCTTGCTCGAAGCTTAGCCACGGCGTACTCCACGTTCCATAACGCTTCAATCTTAGAAATCAACGGGATCACTAAAAAAGCAAAAGACAGTGATCAGGTCAAGCTGGAGATTGATGAAGCGCTTAAGGAAGCGTTTGAAGGTGATAAACCTGCAACTGTTGTGCACCGTTTTGAGGAGCTCCCTCCTGGATCTAGGCTTATATTCAATCGTTACTGTGACCATGAGAATGCAGCTTACAAAAAAGTTTTCTTGTCTTCACTGTAATGCTTTCGGTGCATGAAATAGACCCAGTGGCCAGTCTGAGTGCAGTTGAGGACATGGTACATGACCATGTAAAACAGAAGTTTGTCGTCTCAGATAAATCTGCAAAGTTTAATCAAATGGACGTGGATAAACTGAGCGGACTGTGGAGCAGAATTTCTCACGTCATCCTGCCGGTGGCTCCAGAGGAGAAAATTGAACAGCAGGGATGTGGGTACTAACCTTAACAGAAAATCGTAAGATTAAATCACTGTATTGGGCTGGATATGTCATTTTGTACAGTCCAAGGACCATATAAATGTACATAGAGGATCTTTATTCCAAAGAGGTTTTTTAAAAATGTGTTTGTTTATAAATGTTTCATAAAAATGGTTTTGTATTCGACTCCATTTTGGTTCTTTGTTTTCTTTGATGATAATATATGTGTGAAGGCAGACACTTGATCATATAATAATAATAATGCAACAGCATTTGACTTACAGTTGTACATTTCTTCCCAAGGACATGTGCGGTAATGACTGAAGTTTTGCACTGATGTTTGAAGTTAAGCTCTGAAGTTAAGTTCCTGTTTTTGTAACATTTGTAACATTTTATTTAGATGATATATATATATATATATATGCATTATTAAAAAGTGTGGGGTTGATTGTATTTTTTAAAATGTTAAGCCTTATGTTCACTAAGACTACATTTATTTGATCAAAACTACAGTAAAAACGGCCATATTGTGATTTACCATTTAAAATAACTATTTTTCTATGTAAACATTTTAAAAAGTGATTTATTCCTGCGATGGCAAAGCTGAATTTTCAGCAGCAGTCTTCGGTGTCACATGATCTTCAGAAATAAAAAAAAATCCTGTTGTCACTTGTGCGGAATGAATTCTGGTTTAGACAAGGCCGCGAAGGATCCATCTGTTGTATTCATCATTGTGCGGGAAACGAAGGATGCATTTGGAGACTGCATTTAAGGAGCCTTCAAATTGGGAGAGACTTTGACGCTCCGCTGTGACGCAATCAGCCTTCGAATGATGCAGCCTCTGAATTGGGACGCAGCATAGTGTTCGACTTGAAGCGGCGCTGACCTAATGGGTGGATCTTGATCTAGTTCAGTTCCACCTCTGTGTACCTAATGGGTGGAGTTATATTTAGTTATAGGGTTAGGGTGTGGTTGGGACGTCTATCTCCTCCACACAATAGAAGTGTTCGACTTGAAATGGAGCTGCGCAGACCGACCGGTCCATGAAATCAAAGTACCGCGAGAGCGATTGGAGAGTAGACGGCTCCGTATACTTTGGAATCACTCTGGCAGTACCTTGATGTCATACACCGATCCGTCGTCGCAGCTCAACTTCAAGTCGAACACGCCTATTACGTCCAGCGAGGGGGATCTGGACATCAAGCTCCACCCATTGGCTCTGCAGTAAGCAGCCTCCTGACAAAGGTGGATAGGATGGGTACCTCTCAAATGGAATTTGTTCTCAGTTCTTTTTCATGCATTGGAATGTGTGCAAAGGATTGTGGGTAATTCAAGGATACACTTGATGCATCCTTCAAAATGAGTTAACCCTTTCACACGTAAGTTTAAAAAATTCTAACTGACCCCCCAATGTGAGTTTTTCAAGGCGACCGTTATTTAGAACTTGTCACTTTAATGTTTCCATGGGGACGCGTCATTGCTTGTCACGTGACACAGCGCAACCACAACACAGCGCTGAATGAATGATGATCTGCTTTTATGTCATTTTTCCTTTTTTATTAAAAATATTCACAAATGTATTAGCTATAGCATGAAACACTGATATTCCGATTGTCAAATATGTGCAAGTGGATGGGTTTTGTTGTTTAAACATCTTTATAACGATCGCGTTAGTTGAGCTGTATTCACAATGGGCGGCGCCATTTTAGTTTGTTGTGCAGTTCAGAGAATCGGATCTGTTGGATTTACAACACGTCAATTCCTCCACTTCTCACGAAATACATGAAAGTAAGTGGCCGGTGAACTGGGAGAAGAATAGGGTCAAATGTAAAGCTACTTACACACAGTGTTGTATAAAGTACTAGAAAGCAATACTTGAGTAAAAGTACAAGTATCGTCCTAGAAAAAGACTTTGGTAGAAGTGAAAGTTACCTTTTAGAATATTACTTAAGTAAAAGTCTTAAAGTATCTGATATATACTGTACTTAAGTATCAAAAGTAATTTTCTGATATTTAATGTACTTAAGTATTTGAAGTAAAAGTAAAAAGTTTACTTTTTTATTTAAAGCAAGCGGTTAGAACTTTGATTGTGAACTTTTATTGTGGCCGTTCGAAAGGAGAGAGGGAACGAGTATTGCGTAGCCGGCCACACTAACCTGGCGAGTTGTCGCTTCAGTCGTTAAACCCATAGGTTAAACCTGCTATAATGGCGAATTCAGGGGACTATTATAGGCTAAGGCCACGCCCCCTTAGCAGGCTCTGACGTGTAATGACGTGGGGCTAGCTCATTGGTCGCACGTCAGAGGCGCCCGCGCCATTGGATATGCAGTTGCCGCAGCACAGCCGATGAGCGAGCTAGACGCTCAATGTGCTAGCTGTGCAGCTGCAAATGCGTTTCACACATAGGCTTCAGTAAATCAAGGAAAAGGAGTTTCCCCCCGGTCCTCCAGTAGGTGCTTCCATGGCGGTTTCAGTTGTGCTTCCTCCTCCTTTGGCAACAAACGAGCATTACGCTGAAATAGAGCGTGCAGAGCGTGCGTAATGCAATCTAGGAGCAGTGATTCGCCAAACCTCCCTTATTGCAGTCGCACACATTTCTTCCGATTTTATTGTATAGTAACGAGTAATGAAGATTCTTCGTGGAAATATAACGGAGTAAAAGTATACATTTTATCTAGGAAATGTAGTGGAGTAAAAGTGAAAGTTGACATAAATTTAAATAGCGAAGTAAAGTATAGATACGTGAAATTTCTACTTAAGTACAGTAACGAAGTATTTGTACTCCGTTACATTACAACACTGCTTACACAATGTGTATCTGATATGAATAAAACGTGTCGTCTTATTATAATGGAAAGGATTATTATTGCCGCTTCCATAGACATCAGTGTGTATTTTACAAACTAAAAATCATTGTTTTGCTAGTACTTATGTGTATTTAAATGTCTGAAACCTAAAATAAACATTATGTGGTTGAAAACACTCAATAGTTGTGATATATGACAGCACTGAGTGCGTCCGGTTCAGCGCCAGCCAACGCGCGAAAGCTCGTTTGAATTTAGCAGTTGATCACGTGACGCACTGACCGTTCTAATCACACCGGTGTGATCGTACGCTCCAGGGACCAGCCAAGACTGATCACACCGGTGTGATCGTACGCGTGAAAGGGTTAAACGAAGGATGCGAAACGAAGGCTGCCTTCCAAGGATCCTTCAGATTGAGACGCCCTTAAGCGGCACTTGATGACATGACAGCCGAGATATGCAGCTTTACAAGGATGAAGCCTTCCGTTTGAGAAACACCCAAACAGTGCATTTGGCAGAGATTTGAACTGATGACAGTTAAGCAGAAAGATAAACAGAGAATTGGATTTTACCCAAACAATTGATTTTTAATGTTGATGGAATGAGAAAAACATCAGGAAACATGACACATTATCGAAACTGATCTTTGTTAATTTTGCTATGTAGCCTTGTATAATTGTAATTGCATAAATATTTTAGTGTCAAAATACTAAAACAGACAAACTCAGAAACATAATGTGTAAATAAAGGTGTAAGGCTGGGAACATACGTTGCTATTTTAAACCAACAATCGAACAAAAAGCATTTAAAATATGTTTACTGGTAGGATGTTTTGGATGTGGAATGTGCGCATGTGCGTCATGCACGGCGGAATGTGAGTTTCAGTAAAGCTTCCATTTTAAGAGCCCACTGTCTCCTGTCTGTTCATTACGAATAATCTAACATGGTGTCAGAAGTGGGATGAAGTGTGCAGACAGCTTCTCATGTACGTACAGGCTGGGATGGAAAAAAGAGTGTTCCACCACACCTAGCATTGTTTTGGCAACACAGACATGACCTGGTCAATGCAGAGGGTTTGGTGACGAAAGGAAAAAGACTGGTGATACCTGGCAGTATGCAAAAAGAAGTCCTAGAGAAGTTGCACCAGGGACTTCAAGGCATTACTTAATGCTTGGCAAGAGCGCAATTGTCAGTATGGTGGCCAGGTATAACAAAGCAAATCAAAGACAAAGTAAATCAGTGTGAAACGTGTCAAAAATAGTTACAGTTTCCCAGAACCCCTGTTGACCACTCCTTTACCTTCACGACCATGGGAGAGAGTGGCAGCAGATCTTTTCCATTGGAACAAGGGTAATTATGTTCTGCTGATAGACTACTTTTCACGCTACATATAAGTTGCTTCACTCACTTCAACAACATCAAGAAATGTGATGGAGAAGCTCAAAGCGATGTTTGCTCGCCACGGCGTCCCAGAGGTTACAGACAATGGCCCTCAGTTCACAGCATCGGACTTTGCTGACTTTGCAAAATATTATGATTTCCATCATGTAACCAGCAGCCCGCACTATCCTCAAAGCAACAGAGAAGCGGAAAGAGAAGTGAGAACTGTTAAAACACTACTGCGTAAAGGTGAGGACCCTCACAAAGCACTTATGGCTTACAGAGCTACGCAATTAGCATCAGGGGCTTCACCTGCTCAACTCCTGATGGGACGGAACATCAGAACTACTCACCTAGTGAGTCCATCCACACTGAAACCAGCCTGGCCAAACCTCATCACCTTCAAAAGAAAAGACAAAGAGTTGAAGGTAAAACAGACAAAGTGGTACAATAAACGCCACAGAGCACATACAAAACCTGCTCTACAGTCTGGGCAATCAGTCTGGATCAAGAATGTACCAAAACCAGGCATAGTCATGAGTCCTGCTGATGCTCCACGTTCCTACATTGTAGAAGGGCAGTCTGATGAAGACACCGTTCTCATCTGAGAGCAGTTCCTTCACAGCCAAGAGAAATTAGGGACTGTGTTTGAAGCAGAGTGGGCAGGGTGGTCAGACCAGACTAAACCTTTAGAATTTGGCTTGTTGAGGTCTGTTCTGATGTTATTTCCCTTTCTTCTGTTGAAACATAGTAGTAAGAAAAAAAAATACCTGTATTTTTCTTCTCCTTCAGAGACACTGAGTTTTATTAAAAAGTTTTTTTTTAAAAAGAAGGGGAGGGAATGGTCTGAATGAGAAAGGAATAGTGCAGTAATATATGTTAATGCAGGGAAAATATTTATTGGTTGGAATGTTTTTTAGCTAAAAGGGGGAGATGTACTGGTAGGATGGTTTGGATGTGTAATGTGCGCATGCACGTCATGCGCGGCCGGGAATGTGAGTTTCAGTAAAGCTTCCATGTTAAGAGCCCGCTGTCTCCTGTCTGTTCATTACGAATAATCTAACAATATGTAGTGCAGATTTCAGTTGATATGACTCCAATATAATTAATCTAACTCCATTAAAGTTGTTGTCATTATTTAACCTCCTATTGTTCAAAGGTTAAAGTTTCTAAAGAAAACTTGGATTTAACCAAAGCTTTTAGAAAACACAATTTATACAATCATTTTAGCGTTCAAAATCATCAGTGATAAAATGAAGGATTCTCATCAAAAGCAGACAAAGTTATGATGATGGGCATTTTTCCATCTTTAAGTATACATGTGTTCTTTAAATTGATTACTGAATACTGATGTACTACTACAACTGGAAAGAGTTGCTCCCATTTTGCCCAGCCTTTCAATGGTACCAAGATTACAAATTTGCCAATTGGAAAATCTGCAGACGTTCTCTCATTTTATTATTCTGACCAAAGACACTCCTGTCAAAAGCGCTGCTGTCAACGATACATTAAAAAGTGTAAAGATTATAAACATAAACAACCATGGGGATATCTGCAACAACAACAAAAAAGAAAGAAAAGTCTTAATTTAAGGTAATGGTGCAATATAACCAATTGTATGGTCTTATAATTACGTGAGTTCCTAAGATGTTGAGGTCAATATAAAAAGTCCACACACCCCTTTTAAAACAGCTGCTTTTTGTGATGTAAAAAAAATCAAACATGCATTAAACATGCAAAAATTCTGCAAAAAAAAATGGATGTAAATATTACAACCATGCAATGCCACTGAAAACCAAAGTGAATGTAAGCACACAGTACTTAAAGCCACTTAATATAAAGTGGGATCAAATAAAAACTTGGATAACTGCATAAGTGTGCACACCCATGATGTGTTGTGTACGTTCATGAGCTTGATGATTAGTCATTCTCAAAGGATACACAATTATTAAAGGGTGCACACTTATGCGTTTTTTTTCCTTTGAAATGTGTCACTTTGGTTTTCAGTGGCATTACAGATGTTGTAATGTTTACATTAATTTGTGCAAATGTTCTGATATGATTTATCTTTGTTTAATTTCTTTACTAAAAAAAACAGCAGTTTTAAATGGGGTGTGTAGACCTTTTTTATCTGCAAGGATCTGGACTAGTGCCATAAAATCTGTGTGGAGTTGCTATATACTTTAACGTTTATTTTATAGTGACGTGTATAAAGCAAGTTGACTGAAACTGGCGGCTTTATCTTTACAAATCTAAGATATGACAGATGTAAAGTTCACTTACCCTCTTTTCCAAAATATGATTCTGATTTTCTGCAGACAAACAAATGCAAACAAATAAGGTTGTTAATAAATTCTGGGACATGCATGAGGAAGTACACAAGACTGCATGCCTGGGTGTGAAGGATAACACATAGAATTCTTTAAAATCCATTTATGAATCTATTTATGAGGCTTGCGTGGGAATCTCTCTATAGTGCCTTGAATCAATTGGCACCAAGGATACTTACTTTAAGATAAGACTCTCTTTTCTTGTCTGGTATTTTTCCATATGTTCATAGCAAACTGAACCAAGGTACAACATGATCTCCAAAAACAACATAAACTCCCATTAATATTGGCAGCCAGCACTCCTCAAAGCACCACGTTCCAAAAAATATTGCAGTGGCTATAAATGAAAGAAGAGGATTATAAACAAAAAGGTATTAATTGGACACATCTGAATTAGCTTTTAATACGTTTGAACACCTATACACCAAACTTAGAAAAAAAAGTAACTCGTACAATATAACAGAAAAATGTGATTTACTAATAAAGATTGTGAATTGCTGAACCTTATTTGTAATTGTAGTATTCATTAGGTCAACCATTACGATGGCACAAAGCCAACACTTCATTCTGTAAGGTTTTTAGAGTGTTAAATTCAAAACACAGACGTTTTACATTAATGAATGAAACTATTCCTGAATAACAACTCATTGCAACACTGAACCAAACAATGGTGTGAGTTCGGGGCGGAGCTAGCAGACAAAACCCGTTTGGAAAAGGTAATAATTTCTCTTCGGTGACACCAGTGGGGCTGAAATGTAGCTAAAGATTACACTCACAATTCGTGGCTTGGCCCGCAGTGAAGGAGAACAGTGATAGTGTGCAGCAGGCTTGAAACCATGGCAGCCACCGTCAAAGCGGTAAACGCAATCCTGAAACCAGCACACTCGTGAAAAATTATCCTTACTGTACTTCAATTGCTTTTATTAGTACTAGGATGATAGCAATAGTTTTGGATTCTAATTCAAGGACAGAGGCACTCATGGTTGTCAGTGAAGAAAAAGCCTATTATTTGCCATATGCGGAAATTATGATTAAATTATAGATTTAGTAGGAATCTGTGAATTTAAAATGGAGGTCATAAATGTATTAAAGTTTTTTGACAGACTTACCTTTTTTTTTTTTTTTTCAAAACTGGTCTAATGATAGTCAGGAGTGAACCTTCAAGAAAACAGAGGCGACTGAACAATAACAGTGCTAAAACACATCTCTGACATGTATACAAAAACACATAAATGTACAAATACAAACACACTCATATAAAGTAGAAAAAACAACATTGATAGTCAAATAAGCATATTTTAATAACCAAACTGCATCACCTATTACCTTTAATAACCATTAGTGTAAAACGAATCGGTTACCTAACGTAACCTCGGTTCTCTCTAGAAGAGGGAACGAGTATTGCGTAAGCTAGCTTACGCTACGGGAAAGATTCATCTTTGCTGAGATATTGAAGCCAAAAATTATTTCAAAATTTGTATCCATACACAACGCAGTTCCTCTGCGGCAGACCTAGAGCGGGCTAGCTAGCAGCTCATTGGTTCGCTCAGAGAGAACTGCTTAAGCCTATGGGAGAGCGGGGCTGAACCCGCTTCCAATGAGAGGCGCCCGCGCGCTCATTGCGTCATGGCCCGCCAGAATGGGCGTGGCCATGGTGTATATAACAGTCTCTCCCAGGCTTATATGTTGATTTATTTCAGCGTGAAGCGAAACGCTAGTAGCGCAAGCACGGCCGGGAACGCAATACTCGTTCCCTCTTCTAGAGAGAACCGAGGTTACGTTAGGTAACCGATTCGTTCTCTTACGAGAGGTTCTCTCGTATTGCGTAAGCTAGCTTAGGCTACGGGAACACCTGGTCAACGCCGTGCGCGCTATGAATCCACTCATGAATCCCAGGGATATACCGGGGGATTTTTAACGTGGAGTGAATGTATTATGAGGCCGGCAGAGCGGGCACATGAAGTGTACACATAAGCATGTATGGGGCCAGCAGAGCGGGCACATGAAGTGTATAAGCATTTAAGGAGAGCACAAGGGGCGAACCGGTTGTGAGGGACTCCCAGTAATGCAGCTTCTTAGAGAGCTGGTCATTAGACAGCTAGTAATTTTGCCTGCAAGGCGGGGACTTCCAAGTTGTATAATCTGACAAAAATGGACGGGGAGGCCCATCCCGCGGCCACACAAATGTCATGAATGGAAATTCCACAGGACCATGCCCACGATGAGGCCATGCCTCTAGTGGAGTACGCCCTGATGCCCAGAGGGCAGGGCAGGCATTTAGATGCGTAAGCAGAGGCAATAGCGTCCACTATCCATCTAGACAGTGTCTGTTTAGAGGCGGCCAGACCTTTGGTGCGCCCCCCAAACGACACGAAAAGCTGCTCAGCGCGTCTGAACGCGGCAGCGCGCGTAGTGTACAATCTCAGAGCCCGCACCGGGCAGAGGAGATTGGCGTCGCGCTCACTATCGGATGAAGGCAGAGCCGATAGGGAAATAATCTGAGCCCTGAACGGGGTACCAATCGCTTTCGGGACATAGCCATGCCTAGGTTTGAGAATGACAACAGAATCATTCGGCCCAAACTCAAGACACGCGGCGCTGGATGAGAGTGCGTGAAGATCCCCTACGCGTTTTACTGAGGACAGAGCCGTCAGGAAAACGGTTTTGAGCGAGAGGTATTTTAGGTCCACAGACTCGAGCGGTTCGAACGGGGGTGCTTTCATAGCTTCGAGGACTATAGAAAGATCCCAAATAGGAACCGACGGGGGCCGCAGAGGGTTCATCCTCTTAGCTCCCCTGAGGAAGCGGGATGACTAACTCGTCTTTGCCCAGGGATTCAGCGAACGCCACGACGGCTGCCACATAAACCTTGAGAGTGGAGGGGGCCCTGCCCTTGTCCAGCATCTCTTGAAGGAAAACAAGCAAAGACGGCACCTCGCTAGACCGTGGGTCCAGCTGTTTGTCGGTGCACCATTTTGAGAACACAGACCATTTATACGCATAGAGCCTTCTCGTGGAAGGTGCTCTAGCCTGTATGATAGTGTTCCTTACTCCCTCTGGCAAATCGACGAATAGTCGTTGATCACCCATGCATGTAGCGCCCAGCGCCGTGGATGGGGGTGCCAGATCGTGCCGCGAGCTTGAGAGAGGAGATCTGCTCTGACTGGGATGGGCCACGGGGCTGTCTGTGACAGCTGCGTGAGCTCCGGAACCCAATTCTGACTCTCCCAACGCGGGGCTATGAGGAGCACCGAGTGGCGTGTGTCCCTGATCCTCTGAATTACCTGTGGTAACAGAGCGATCGGAGGGAATGCATAGAGCGGGCGGCGAGGCCATTCCTGGGCTAGCGCGTCCTCGCTCCTCGAAAAATATATTGGGCAGTGAGCGTTCTCTTCTGACGCGAAGAGGTCTACTTCTGCTCTGCCGAATAGCCGCCACAGTAATTGGACCGTTTGTGCGTTCAGGGACCATTCTCCTCTGGAGATGAGGTTCCTGGACAGTATGTCTGGACCGTCGTTCAGATGGCCCGGCACATGCGTCGCTCTGAGCGAGAGCAGGCGGCTCTGAGACCAAACTAGAATGCGGTGTGTCAGTAGACAGAGATTTCTGGATCTGACACCGCCCTGACGGTTGAGATAGGAGACCACAGCCATGTTGTCCGAACGGATCAGGACGTGGTGTCCCCGAATGAGCGAGAGAAAGCGCGAAAGCGCGTTCTCGACCGCAAGCATTTCCAGACAGTTTATGTGTAAGGGGCTTTCCTGAGTCGACCAATGGCCGAAGGCCGGTGAGCCCTCGCAGACTGCACCCCAACCCGTGTTGGATGCATCTGTCGAGATGACTTTTCGGCGGGAAAAGGTCCCCATCGTGACGCCCTGTCGAAACCATTCTGCTACTGTCCATGGCTGCAGCGCCATGAGACATGTCTGCGTAACCCTGATCAGCTGGCGGCCCGTGTTCCACGCGCGGTGGGGTACACGGCTGTTTAACCAGAGCTGAAGCGGGCGCATGTGCAGAAGGCCCAGCTGAAGTACAGCGGAGGCTGAGGCCATGTAACCCAGCATCCTCTGAAAAGTTTTCAGAGGTGTGCGGGTGTCCATCTGAAAACGAGGCGGCTAGACGCTGAACACTGCGCGCGCGCCGTGTAGACAGGCGAGCCGTCATTGTGACCGAGTTCAAATCTATTCCTAGGAAGGAAATCGATTGACTGGGAAGAAGGGAGCTCTTTGTCCAGTTGACAGAGAGGCCCAGCGTTTCCAGATGGTCGAGGAGAACTGCGCGGTGCGACAGAAGCTCCGTCTGTGATTGGGCCAAAATCAGCCAGTCGTCCAGATAATTCAGAATGCGCAGCCCCTGGCTTCGCAGGGGGGCGAGCGCCGCATCCATGCACTTCGTGAATGCACGGGGCGCCAGAGATAAGCCGAACGGGAGAACGGCGTATTGATAAACAAGACCCTCGAAGGCGAAACGTAAGAATGGCCTGTGACGGGGATTTGTCTGGATCTGAAAATAGGCGTCTTTCAGGTCTAGAGAGATGAACCAGTCCCCCTGGCGCACTTGCGCGAGGAGTTTCCTGGTAGTGAGCATCTTGAACGGTCTCTTCATGAGCACTTTGTTCAAAGACCTGAGATCTAAAATCGGTCTGAGGCCGCCGTCTTTCTTGGGAACCAGAAAATAACGGCCGTAAAACCCCGACTCGGTCATAGATGGCGGGACTCTCTCTATAGCGCCCCTTTTGCAACAGCGTCGCAATTTCTGAGCGGAGCGTGCCGGCGGCCAGCGGGCTGACAGTAGATTCGAGCTGCGCGCACGAGGCAGGCGGCGGCGAAACTGTAGCAGATAGCCGCCCTTTATAATGCTTAACACCCACGGGGAAATGCCTGGAATGGCTTCCCACGCTTTGGAGCATGCGGCTAACGGCCGAATGGCTATATTGCCCTGATTGCTGCACATAGCGGGCTGGACACAGTGTGTGGGCGCGCTTTGAATGTGTGTGGCAACGGGATTTGCACTCAGAGAGGAGTCTATGGGCCGTGAAACAGAGCGAGCAGAGAGGGGACACGCGCACGAGCTCGTGGGCGTGTTTATGTTCTCTGATATTAGAGCGGGCTGTGCCCGTTTCATATGATGGGGCTCTGATAGAGACACGGGATATGTTATGCTTGTGTGTATGGGTGAGCACATGATTGTGGGCACATTTTCTACACAACTGGCAAATTTTCTCTTTTTGAGATTTCTCTGGGTAGCCGCAAAAACGGCTTATTGTCGCTCGCAAGCGGGCTGGGACACCGGCTTGTTTGTGGCGGTCAACACTACAGCAGTCGGCGAAATAACGGGGACTGGCAGAGGGCGAAGCTTTGACGGCGGTCCGGCCACAGCGGGAGATTTTTCTACCCGTGAGGCTTTTATGCTCTTTTTGAGATATCTCTGGGTCGCCGTGAAAACGGTGTTTGTGCACCTGCAGTGTTTTGTGTATGAGTGAACACAGTGTTGTGGGCACATTTTCTACACAAGAGGCTTTTATGCACTTTTTTTTTTTTTTTTTTTGATTTCTCTGGGACGCGGTGAAAACGGCGTTTGTGCACATGCAAGCGGGAAAAGAGACCGGCTTGTTGATGGCGGTGTACACTGCTGCAGTAGCCGTGTGAACGGGGACTGACAGAGGGCGAAACCTTGATGGCGGTTCAGCCATGGTGAGAAATAGCCGTCCTCTTCTCAGCTGAGGCTGGTCACGTGAGCGGCCTGCAGCGGGATATATATAAAGCTTGAAATCGGCTGCACTTGTGACGCGCGTCGCGTGCAAGTGCGTGTTAGAAACGTGAGCGCTGCAAGCGGGCACGAGACTATTTTTAGCCTGCAGAGGCTGGACTTGTGACGGCATAAAAATTATCTGCGAGAGCCGGAATCGAACGCGGGTCTCTGGCGCGAAAAGCTTTGTGATACACCACTCACTGGGGTAATGACACAAGCACAGTAGCGCGAGCAGATAAGAGGGCGTGATAGCAGTAACAGGTTCGGCCTCAGCGGAACTAACACACTATAACCCATTTGTCCAGCCTTATGCTCGGAAATGAGAACGTCTCTCATGAGCGCGGGAGAGCGCGGCCGCTTTCTGTCACGTAAGAGAGCTGGGCGCGAGCTCAGAGCTGCATAAAGATTATCTGCCGGAATAGACGCTTTATGTAGCGTTATATGCAGGCGGGAGAGCGCGGCCGCTTTCTGTAACGTAAGAAAGCTAGCCGAGAGCTCAGAGCTGCATAAAAAAATGATCTGCGAGAGCCGGAATCGAACACGGGTCTCGGGCGCGAGAGGCTTTGTGTTCCACCACTGAGCTAGGGGGGAGACACAGGCTCAATAGCGCGAGCAGATAAGAGGGTGTGATAGCAGTGACTAGTTCGGCCTCGACGGAACTTAACGCACTATAAACCCACTTGCCGGTGACGGCCGGGCTAGCTCTCTTGTAAAGTAAAGAAAGCTAGCCGCGGTCGGCACAGCTGTACGCGGCTCGTCCCCCATTCAGCGCTCGTAGGCGGTGAGAGGGGGAGGCGGCGTAACGCTTCGAGTCGAGCCCGCAGGGTCAACAACAGAAGCCCAAGCGCAGAGGAAACATCCGCCGTTGGCGAGAGAAAGCTCTGCGTGTCCCAGTCCCAGGCAGAGAGCGCAGAAGAAGGCGGGCTCTGGCGCTGAGAGGGACGCGGCATGAGCCGCAGGTGTGCGAGGCATCTTAAAAAAGACGCTCGCTGCTCTTTTAGATACACACACACACAATACAAGAAGATTTTTGGTAAGGATATGAATCCGTCGGATGGCGCTAGCTTGCAGGACGGCTGAAGGTGGCGAAGACGGCCGGCTTCCTCAGACTCCCAGATGCTCGCTAGAAGGTGCCTTTTCCACGACGGCGGCTTTTCTCAGGACAGCAGAAGCGTGAAGCTCGCTGAAGATGAAATGAATCAACATATAAGCCTGGGAGAGACTGTTATATACACCATGGCCACGCCCATTCTGGCGGGCCATGACGCAATGAGCGCGCGGGCGCCTCTCATTGGAAGCGGGTTCAGCCCCGCTCTCCCATAGGCTTAAGCAGTTCTCTCTGAGCGAACCAATGAGCTGCTAGCTAGCCCGCTCTAGGTCTGCCGCAGAGGAACTGCGTTGTGTATGGATACAAATTATGAAATAATTTTTGGCTTCAATATCTCAGCAAAGATGAATCTTTCCCGTAGCGTAAGCTAGCTTACGCAATACGAGAGAACCTCTCGTAAGAGAACCTAATTACATTTGTAAAATCATCATGAGAAAATTTTATTTATAAACATGCTTGCTACAATAAAATACCACTTAGCAACATACCATATATTGCGCACACTGGGAAGGCGATGTTGATGTAACACAATAAATGAAACCAAATGACAAGATTTATCATCACGCTCTTAAAAATAAAGGTTCTTTATCGGTGTAAACCGCTGGCCCGACGACAGTTTCCAATTGAGCGGGTGAAGGATACCTGCGCACTCTGTCTTTTCAGTTTGAAAAAGTAGTTTAATTCCAAATAAACTTTTATCTGACTCCATTTTATCACGACCTCGAATTTAGATCAGAATGCCAATTGATTATTGACCATTTATATAATACAGGGTACCCCCAGGATCCTCCAACTTAAATTCAAGGCTTTTTAAGACCTTTTTAATACCATTTCAAATGAAATTCAATGCCAACTTCGTACCCATTCCGACAGAAGTAGGGGAAAATGTCAAATCTGTATACATTTTAAACCCTAGAAAATAATTATGTACAAGGAGAATACTTGAATTAAATAAAACATTTTACTGAAATTATCAGTCATTCTTAATACATCCGCAACAGCATTGTAGCGCGCACGTGTGTAGGCCAGGGTTAATTTTGGCAGCCATTTTTGATTTAGTCTTAGTCTTCAGACGAAAATGCTTATTGGTCTTTATCACATTTGAGTCATCCTGTTTTTTATAGTTGTAGTTGACGAAAAGTCTTTGCATTTTTTGTCAACTTTTGGTCAAACTGCAGTTACTTTACTTTTGATAGTTATTGTATATATTCTGAATAACTATATAATATATTTTATATATTCTGTATATATATTCTTTAGACAGAAAATGTCATAATAATTATTCTCTCTAGGCTAATTCAATTACGCTTATGAGAAATGATTGACATTGCTAGCAGTAGCACTTTTAATGATAATGATCCCTTTTCCTAAGTTCTTTGGTTCTCCAATTTTTTAGAGTGCCGTACCCCCTGGTGCCCTCTCTTCCACACTTAGACTGCAGTCACACCCTTTCCATTAAGGGACAAGATTTGCCCCCTTTAATACAATTTTCCATTTAATTTTTTCATTAAATTTGCAATGTTAAAACACATTAAAATCGCCAGTAGGTGGCACTAATTCACTATCTTTATGAGTGAGCCTTTGAGTCATTCATTCATTGAATCTCACGATTCGTTCAAAGCCACATATTTCGTTGCAAAACAGAGCAAGCCTGACAATGCTGTTTTAAATGTAGTACATCACTTAATTTTACCCTTTTTTCTTTTCTTATTTAGCCTACTGTTGTATAAAATCAATGTCACATTTGAAATCGTGTGGATATTCGGGAAACATTGCATTCTTGCTCGTATGAACACTGGTGGATATATCAGCCTGCATTTTGATCGCAGGTTTAGTCGCACAAACAGCGCGAGCGGCTCGTGACAGAACACAGACTGACTGAATGACACGTTAATTTAGGTAGAACATCTTAAATAAAGATCGCTGAACTCCAGCTTGTCTGTGTTTTCAGATCATCCGTGCTTCTTCAGCAGTGTAGAGAGAGTGCGCGCGGATGGTTGCCAGATACTATTGAAAAGAACGGGTAGAAAATATGTTCTTTTAACAGAAAAGCTCTTATTTGGGGTTTAAATTCTGTCATTTAAGGCCACAGTGGATTAAACTAGGCTAAGTACTATCTTGTTCTGTACCTCACTTGCCTAGCAACCATAGTAACGGGTGCGCACGCGATCGCTTTTTCTGCTATGACGTGGAGCGCGAGGTGCACTCAACGCTGCATACATTTTGAATTAGCCTACATTAGTAACAGTTAATTTTGTTATGGTATGAACTTAATCCTAGCAAAGGCAAAAATATATATATAAGACCTTTGTAACGAAATCCAAGACTTTGTATACTAAATTCAAGGCTTTTAAGGCCTTAATTTGAGATGATCAAATTCAAGAATCTTTCAAGGCTTCTAAGACCCGCGGGTACCCTGTAATAAGTTATCCAGACACTTGATTATTCTATTTAACTCTTTACCGGTATTGTACTGGTTCATTCAGATAGGGCCAATGGCACTCATGGGTCTTGCGCCGGCCGTTCTTTTACGCAGATCCCACTCGCTAGTCTTGGTCACTAGACAGAGGTATTTGACTATACTATTTAGATGGCCGCTCAAATGCTTGCTCTCTCTAAAAGTATTTTGTTTAGTCCCCATAGATCCGTATACACTTGAATAAAGCAACACTATCTCTAGTCAGAGGTCATGACCACTACAGATATAAGCAGACTAATATTACTTTCTCTGACGGTATACGGTTTGTTCATGCCATGGTTTCCCATGTAGGCCTACACTTAGCTAGAGTAACATTACAATAAATAGAGGTAAGTCTCACACTATTTAGGTTGGTCGATCAACATTCTTTTGTCATATATGGAAATTCCCTTTTTAGCCTTTACAGTACACTTGGATCAAAGAACCACTCTTCCGTTCCGATTCCAATAACAAACCGATTTGCCCCACTCAGTGAAACACCCACTGAGAATTCTGTTGATTGTGCCCTGGTAATTGGTGATTCGATCACACGGAACGTGAAAATAGAGACACCAGCCACCATAGTCACATGTTTGCCGGGAGCCAGAGCGCCTGACATCAAAGCAAATTTAAAAGTGCTGGCTAATGCTAATCGTAAATTCTCTAAGATCATTATTCATGTCGGCACTAATGATGTTCGACTCCGCCAGTCGGAGATCAACAAAATTAATATTAAAGAGGTGTGTGAACTCGCAAGTACGATGTCAGGCACTGTAATTTACTCTGGCCCCCTTCCTGTACGCAGGAGTGATGAGATAGTTAGCCGATTGGCCTCACTGAACGGTTGGCTGTCGAAGTGGTGTCCGCAGAATAATATAAAATTCATAGACAATTGGAAAAGTTTTTGGGGCAAGCCTGATCTGTTGAAAAGAGATGGTATCCATCCCTCCTGGGCTGGTGCTGCTCTTCTCTCTAGTAATTTGGCTCATAGTCTTAGAGATAAAACATGACAATCTGGGGCTCAGGTCAGGAAGCAGACAGACTGGCTAAACCGACCGTCTGCTAGCGGCCTCACGTCACCAAGGTCAGATAAATCCCATCACATAGAGTCTCTTTCACCTAGATGTCATCATATAGAGACTGTGTCTGTTCCCCGAATTTGGAAATCCAAAAAACGTCAGGTTAAAAATTTAATTGATGTTCAACAAATAAAAAACAGATATAATACAGATGAGCAAATGATAAAGCTTGGGTTGCTGAATATTCGATCCCTTACTTCAAAATCTCTCATAGTTAATGATATGATTTCAGATTATAATCTTGATATGCTGTGTTTGACAGAAACCTGGCTAAAACCAAACGATTACATTATTTTAAATGAGTCAACCCCACAAGATTACAGTTATAAACATGAACCTCGTCTGAAAGGCAAAGGGGGAGGTGTTGCTGTAATTTATAGTAATATTTTCAAAACCACTAAGAAATCTAGCTTTAAATATACTTCTTTTGAAGTATTGGTGCTTAATGTAAAAATATATAGTGTAAACGATAAATCACATTTGAGAATTATGCTGGCTACTGTATACAGGCCACCGGGGCACCATAAAGATTTTATCAAAGAATTTGCGGACTTTCTATCAGAATTAGTATTGGCTGCAGATAAAGTACTAATTGTTGGTGATTTTAATATACATGTAGATAATGAAAAAGATGCATTGGGATTGGCATTTAAAGACATTGTAAACTCAATTGGAGTTAGACAAAACGTGTCAGGACCTACTCATTGTCGTAATCATACTCTAGATCTAATATTATCACATGGAATAGATGTTGATGCCGTTGAAATTCTGCAGCAGAGCGATGACATCTCAGATCATTATCTAGTCTCATGTAAATTACATTTAGCCAAGGCTGCAAAGCCGACTCCGTGTTATAAATACGTTAGACCTATAACTTCTGCCACTAAAGATTGCTTTATCAATAATCTTCCTAATCAGTTTCATCATCTCAGCATCCCGGATAGCTTAGAAGAACTTGATATTGCAACAGAAACGTTTAACTCTCTCTTTTCCAGCACTTTAGACGCAGTTGCTCCGTTGCGCTTAAAGAAGATTAAAGAAAATAGCCCAACGCCGTGGTACAGCGAGCACACCCGGGCCCTTAAGAGAGCAGCCAGAAAAATGGAGCACAACTAGAAGAAAACTAAACTAGAGGTATTTCGGATTTCGTGGAAAGAGAGCTCGATTGCTTACAGAGAGGCTTTAAAAGCTGCTAGATCTGCTTATTTTTCAAACCTATTAGAAGAAAATAAACATAATCCAAGGTATTTATTTGAAACAGTGGCTAAACTAACGAAAAAGAAAACTTCAAGCTCAGAAGTGTCCAAGCAACACAGCAGTGATGACTTTATGAACTTCTTCACTTATAAGATTGATAATATCAGGGACAAAATTATAACTATGCAACCGTCTACCACAGTATCGCATCAGGAAGTGCATTGTAGTCTCCCTGAGGAAAAATTTGATTCATTTGTTGCTATATGCGAGGAAGAATTCTGCAAACTCGTTAATTCATCTAAATCGACAACTTGTATGTTAGATCCTATACCGACTAAGCTACTGAAAGAGATGTTTCCAGAGGTCATATATCCTCTTCTTAATATCATTAATTCATCTTTGTCTCTAGGATACGTACCAAAAACCTTTAAACTGGCTATGATAAAACCGCTTGTTAAAAAAACACAACTTGATCCTACAGAATTAGTCAATTACAGGCCGATCTCGAATCTGCCTTTTCTGTCAAAGATATTAGAAAAAGCAGTATCTTCACAACTGTGTTCCTTTCTAGAAAGAAATGATATCTGCGAGGATTTTCAGTCCGGATTTAGACCGTACCATAGTACTGAGACCGCTCTCATTAGAGTCACAAATGATTTGCTCTTATCATCCGATCGTGGTTGTATCTCTCTATTAGTGTTACTCGATCTTAGTGCTGCATTTGACACAATTGACCACAACATTCTTTTAAATAGACTAGAAAACTATGTGGGCATTAGTGGAATTGCACTAGCATGGTTTAAATCATACTTAACTGACCGTTATCAGTTTGTAGCAGTAAATGAAGAGATGTCTTATCGATCACAAGTTCAGTATGGCGTACCACAAGGCTCAGTACTAGGACCGCTGCTGTTCACTCTGTACATGCTACCATTAGGAGATATCATTAGGAAACATGGAGTTAGCTTTCACTGTTATGCCGATGATACTCAGCTGTATATTTCTTCAAAACCCAACGAAACTTACCAATTCACAAAATTAACGGAATGCATAGCTGATATAAAAAATTGGATGACTAGTAATTTCCTACTACTAAATTCTGAAAAGACAGAGATTCTAATTATTGGACAAAAAACTTCCACACGTAATAACCCAGAATACTGTCTAACACTTGATGGCTGCTCTGTCAAGTCTTCGTCGTCGGTTAGGAACCTGGGTGTGCTCTTTGATACCAACCTTTCTTTTGAAAGCCACGTGTCTAGTATCTGTAAAACTGCATTTTTCCATCTTAAAAATATATCTAAAATACGCCATATGCTCTCATTGGGAAATGCGGAACAATTAGTCCATGCGTTCATGACCTCAAGGCTAGATCATTGTAATGCTCTACTGGGTGGTTGCCCTGCACGCTTAATAAATAAACTACAGCTAGTTCAAAACGCCGCAGCTCGAGTTCTTATCAGAACCAGGAAATATGACCATATTAGCCCGGTTCTGTCAACACTGCATTGGCTCCCTATTATACATCGTATAAATTTTAAAATATTGTTGATTACCTACAAAGCACTAAATGATTTAGCTCCGCAGTACTTGAGCGAGCTCTTAACGTATTATAGTCCTTCACGTCTATTGCGATCTCAAAATTCCGGCCAGTTGATAATACCTAGAATATCTAAATCGACTGCAGGCGGTAGATCCTTTTCCTATTTAGCACCAAAACTTTGGAACAGTCTTCCTACCATTGTCCGGGAAGCAGACACACTCTGTCAGTTCAAAGCTAGACTAAAAACACATCTCTTTGACCTAGCATACACATAACACACTATAGACTTCTATAAATTCAATGTTAGGCTGCATAGATTAGGTCAGCCGGAACTGGGAACACTTCCCTTAAATCTTGATGTACTCGCTACATCATAAGAAGAATGGCATCTACGCTAATATTAGTGTCTTTGTTTATCCCGAGGTTTTCCCGCAGCCTGCCGGATCTAGGCCGTGTCCAGATCTTACGAAGGAGATCCGCCTGGACCCGATGACAATGCAGTGCTGAAGTGTCCACTATCCTCTCCCTATGGAGGATCCCTTTCCCACTCTACAGATGAAGCGTTGTGAATTCTGGCTCGCGTACCCCGAAGTGATAAAATAAAACAAAATTCTGTATCAAAATTTATAGGCAAGAAAAGTAGTTTGTTTAGGCTGGGTTGTATGAATTATAAACCTGCGCACATATTTTAAAAAGCACATAACTATAGAATCAATTCTGAATGAGCATGTGAACGCCGTCAGCGTTAATCACAGGTTCATGTTTAAAAGTCTGATCATTTCGACGGAGGTGAATCAATCAAAGTTAACTTTAGCTGGAAATAACATTATTCAAGAACCGCTATAATGCCAAAACAATCTGTTACCTTAAATTATATGTTTATCTCTGTAAAGCTGCTTTGAAACAATCCATTGTTAAAAGCGCTATATAAATGAAGATGACTTGACTTGACTTGACTTGAACCAGTTAGCCGGCGCTCTAAAATCTCAGTTGGCGTGCCCTATGCTCAATACTGGACATTAGTCCGTTACAAACCTGAACGCAGATTTGCGGTTACAATGGATACAATGTAATCTACTAGAGTTAATGATTTCAGAGTAAGTCAGAATAAATTCAAATGTAACAATTTATTATTAGTCAGGTAAATGTATCATGCCAATCATTGCTCAGAAATAAAGAGTAAAGGATGCATACCTAACCTCAGAAAAATAGACACTCAGTACTACAGGCTGATCTGGCTATACAGAATCGCTTTTGCAACATCTCTTTAAATACTCAGACCAAGACAAAACATCCCCCAAATTTAGGAATGAACTTTCAATTTATTTTTACGAATTTGCAAAGACCCTGGGAGAGGGCACATCCACCACAGAAACCAAAGTATCAATAAACTCTTAAAACCCTTATAACCTTTTGTTTTACTTCTGTGGGTATGTGACCATTGTACCAGTCAAACTGAAACATTTCACATGAGACCAAACATGACTGTTAATTCATTTGCATTGACGTAGAATATAATCATTTTTATATAATTCATTCTAAGAGTACTGAGTGCAGGGATGAATGGGTAAAGGGAAGGGTGGGGTGGGGGATGCAGAGTATCTGAGGTTCTTTTTGCCTTACATTGGCATCCGTGGTCCCACAGGGAACCTTTCACATCTATGAAACCTTTCCATTGTGCAAAAGGCTAGAAGCTACAAGTAGAGTTCCGAAAATAATTACTGTTTTCAAACACATTCCCAAACATACTGTGAAATATTCTACCCCAAATATATGTCATCTATCACTTTAAATGCTATATATATATATAATATATATACATATACTGTAAAATAGCGTATATACTGTAACAAAAATCTGTGAAATTTAGGGAGCTGTGAACTTCGCCATAAAAAATTCCTAAAAATTCCTATGGTAGCAACATTTTAGCAATGTTTTACAGATTGACCTTAAATTTACAGTAAAGACGTGTATTTTATTAACTTATAGTGTTAAAATACCAAACCTCTGAACCTCTATAATATACTGACAACCACCAAAAACACAGGTAGTAATTAGAAAGCCTCAATCTCATCATGACTGATGTCAATACTACTAGAAGGTGCACACAAATACAATCATAGTAACACACAACACTAAAATAATTCAATAACCATTATTAACCATAATTTAGCAACATAAGATTTAGGCTGAATCCCAATTCTCTGTCTTACCCCTTCTTCTTACCCCTTCCCCTTAGTTTTGCACGTTTACGAGAGATAAGGGCTATCCCAATTCCCAATTCTCATTTTGATCTAGGGGTAGGGCAAAGGGGAAGGGGTAAATAGATACCCCTTAAAGTCCCTGTAAAGGCAATTCTAAAAAAAAATTCTAAACCCATTTTAAATGTTAGAAATGTATTGCTAAAACATATTACAAAGACTGTGAACTGTGAATTGCTGAATTGTGGAGTTAGACCGTTAAACAGACCGTTTTCACCATTGCTATTTTCCGGATTTTTTGGGCGGGGCTAAAACGGGGCTCGATGACGCACTGGAGCCCCTGAGCTCCTGGACACACCCCTACTTGATGACGCACTGAGGCCACTGAGGCTGGCCCCTCCCATAACAATAGAGGGAATGCAATAACGTCACTTTCCTGCCGGAACACGCCCCCCTCAGCCTGACTGAGTGGCAAAAGAGCTGCTGAGTCATTCTACAGAAACGTCCACTTTTGGTATGGCAAGATGTCTTAAATTGTATTTCTTTTTCTATCATTTAAACTTACACCACATTATTAGATTACCCTTTGACTTTATGAATATGCATAAATGACAGCTTAATGATTTTTATATTTTTTGTGCATTCATTTAAAGATCGCATGTACCATTTTTTTGTCACTGGTGTTACCTTACTTCTTTGGCAATATTAAATGTTTTTATAAAAAATTATTTACATTTTTTTTCAGCACATGTAGTCAGAGTTACCAAAAAATAATGCAACAAATAAGGAGATTATGTTTCATTTATTTTAATCAGGTTTGTTAAAAGTGTGCTTGAATGAGGTTAGTTCATTTGCGCAACCTTGTATTTGCTATACCAATGAAAATATTTGAAAATCAGTTAAAATCAAGTAATGATGCAATCCTTTAAATCTTAACTTTTGAGTGTAGCAGAATTAAATGGATGTAAAATTATTATTATCATGTCACATATGGCATTGTATTTAATGTGACAGAAAAAAAAGACGGTAACACCAGTGACACAATGAATCACCAATGACATGCATAAGACCAAATATCATTATTCTTCAACTATAATTAAGTATATGAGACTAAATTGTTACATTTCGCATATAATCTAAATGAATAGCTTTGAGTAAAGTTTATCTATAAATGGGAGTCAATGGTGTTACTGGTGTTACCCATAAGAAAGGTGACACCAGTGACAGTAACACCAGTGACAATTTTCATGAAAATTTCATTTTACAAAATGGCTGCTGCAAGGTATCAAACCACATGTGGTAAATCATGGTATACTAACTAAATTAAGTAGTTTAATCCATTTGTATTCTCATTTTTTTACAATTACCTAACAATAAAGTAGGTCATACCAGTGACTTCATATAAACTAAAGCTTCATATGAAATCATGAGATAAATGAGAATATTTCTGATAACTGAAAAGAGACAGAGGATTTATTATGGGCTTTTCTTCATAGAAATTCAGGAAATTGGAAGAAGGAAGTCAAGTGATGTCATCAGTCAAGTCAAGTCACCTTTATTTATATAGCGCTTTTTACAATACAGATTGTATCAAAGCGCTTCACAGTGATAACATGAAAACAATATAACAAAGTTTGTTTCTAAAAGATATTGCGTCAACGTCCACCTTAAGTAAGGCAGATCAATAATATTATTGAATATTAAATGTCCCCAACTAAGCAAGCCAAAAGCCAAGGCAACAGTGGCACGGAACCAAAACTCCATCAGGGACAGAATGGAGAAAAAAACCTTGGGAGAAACCAGGCTCAGTCGGGGGGCCAGTTCTCCTCTGGCCAACGAAGGAACAGTGCATGATTCGGGCAGCATTACAAGTCAGATTGGATCGGAACATTTAGAGTATTTTTGGAAGTCCAAGTATGCACGCCGGTCTTAAGACGAGTTGTTGAGGATCAGTGCCGTCCACCATAGAGAGTCCATATCGCCCGTGTTGAGTCGTCACTTCATAGGCTTTGTGATTGGAGCATCTGAAGTCTCCGTGAGAGGCTGGATACAACCGTGAGAGGCTGGATACAAGCCTCTCACGGGCTTCAGTGTGATCAGTGATCAGTGTGATCAGTGATCAGTGATCAGTGTGATTTTTATTTCAAAATAAGAGATTTTTGTTTAACTGTAACACCAGTGACACAACTCCAGGGGACCACTACTTTCATTATAATTTTTATAATATTTATTCTGCATTTCGTTTTTTTTTTGTCATTTACATAATATATTAGATACGGTATATACATTATTGTATTTTAAATGGTGTAAAAACCTGTTATTGACCTCAAAATAAAGCATTTCCCTCTCTACATGGCTGTGGGGACGAGCACTTCTGTGGTGTTTGGAATTCTATTCCAAATAGGCTAGAGCGCGTAAGTTGTTTTTTCTTAATATCCAGTTCTCCTGTTGCTCTGTTTACCATTTGTCAAGTAAGTAGGGCTATTTTCGATTCTTTGCTTATTTGTAATTTTTATTTTCACTAAATATCTTTAATTTAATTAGACACGTTCCTATTTTGAATATCTGCCGTCTTAAGGGTTGTAGTCCGGTTGTTATTGTAGCACTTAAGTATTGCTGTTCATAACAGCTAGTTTCGATTTGGGCCATTCTCGGGATATTTGCTTTCGCTGTGCTAATTGCAAGGGCTATTAAAGCAGATATAAATTAGAAGTAAATTCAGGAGAAAGCTAGGACAAGCAGTCACTCTGCGAGAACGGCTAGAGCGCGTAAGTTGTTTTTTCTTAATATCCAGTTCTCCTGTTGCTCTGTTTACCATTTGTCAAGTAAGTAGGGCTATTTTCGATTCTTTGCTTATTTGTAATTTTTATTTTCACTAAATATCTTTAATTTAATTAGACACGTTCCTATTTTGAATATCTGCCGTCTTAAGGGTTGTAGTCTGGTTGTTATTGTAGCACTTAAGTATTGCTGTTCATAACAGCTAGTTTCGATTTGGGCCATTCTCGGGATATTTGCTTTCGCTGTGCTAAACGAGCCCAAAAGGGCCCACGTCACTCCTCTGTTCATCTCTCTGCACTGGCTACCACTCTCTGCTCGCATCAAGTTCAAGGCTTTGACGCTTGCTTACAGATTGACCACAGGTTCAGCCCCCTCCTACTTCCACTCACTACTACAAGTCTACATCCCTACCAGAAGCCTACGATCGGTCAATGAGCGACGGCTCGTGGTACCATCACAGCGGGGCACAAAATCACTCTCCAGGACATTCTCATTCACGGTTCCATGCTGGTGGAATGATCTCCCCACCGTCATCCGGAATGCAGAATCCCTGACAGCATTCAAAAGGCAACTGAAAACTCAACTCTTCCGGGAGCACTTAACATAAAAAAATAAAAAAAATAAAAAAAAAACCATTCCTTTATATCCAGGCTTGCTTGGCTTATGCTACTCCGAGCAATGTCTGAACTTTGTATTTTGAACACTTCTTGCGTTGTTTTTGCCTCTTCACGATGACTCGCTTTAGTCCTCAATTGTAAGTCGCTTTGGATAAAAGCGTCTGCTAAATGACTAAATGTAAATGTAAATGTATATAATTAATTAAAAATAAAATATTGCCACTTGATGGGTCAAGAAGGTTTGCCTCAAGAAGGTCAAGAATTGTTCAAATAACATATTGTTTTTTATTTTATATTTTATTTCAAAATGTAAAGAAATTGTAATTCTAAAGTGTTTTTTTAAGTGTAATGTTTCTGTAAATGCTAGGGACAGAAAAATGGACATTTCCGTAGAATGACCCTGCTGCGTGGCTGGAGTTAATAGGGGAAACTGCGAAAACGCGAGTAAAACAAACTATTATCAGTTTAAACTAAAAGTTGGACTCGATATAGTGTTCCTTACAACTTATCAAAGATCCAGTGATCCATGAATATTGACATGCAGCCAGGAATCGTGTTTCCTGACATTTATATGTGCCTGATTTCGACGCCGGGGAAATAAATTAAGAAAATTTGCCTGTAAACGTTTTATATAAATACAATATAGATAGGTCTAAATCCGAGTGATCACTTACATTAATGTTATACTGTATATCATCATATCGCCCAGCCCTAAAACTTGTATAGTTTTTTGTCAGTGTTTATTTAAAAACATCCAATTATGCAGATATAGTCTGTTCTGTAGCTTTTTGCAGTCTGTAAAAATATACAGTATAGGCCTACCTCAGATTTCTGGTAAAATCTAGTTGTACAGTCAATCGCAAAGCTCTTTCCCGTTTTAGATGTGTTTTTCACGGCATTCACGCTGAAAACAAATGCTGCCGCTCAGTCTTTTTGCCACTGACCGCGTGACCACATTCACTCCGGCCGCATTCACTTTTTTTATCATGCAAATTTGGCTGGGTGGCTAATAACACATTTTCTGTGGTGTGACAAACTCAGAACACATACTTAATTTTGACTTTACAGGGACTTTAAAACCAAGAATTTTCGCGAGCTTACTTGAAACCAAGGGGTACCCAGAATGCACTGCACAACCGGCAACAGAGCATACCATCCAGAGAGTCCTATAAATGTAAGTATTTTCGGCTTAAATGATTGATTAAAAAATTATGACAAAAATGTATGATCCCGAAATCCAGGCGACATGTCCGGTAAAAAGAGGACGTTGTATGGTCACCCTGGAGACATCGATACGTGCTTTACATATAGGCCTAATGTTCTGTATCACACAGGGACGCATGAGGAAACCCGGCAGCTGATCCACTTTCGAGATTAAAACGAGCTGTTTCAAGTTTCTTCTAAGATCAAAACATGCTGCAAAGCAAGTATGAGAGAGTCATGCGTTCATGTTGTAGCCATTCATTATTGCATTGGTATTGTATTACTGTAATCATTAAAAAACATACATCTTCAATCTCAATGCAAGGCAATGAATGCATAGCCTACTGCATAGCCTACTGTAGTTGAATAAGTGAGAGATGTAAAATTGAGGCTATTGCTAAACATTTTTAGTTTTTGTGTGTTTTTTATGTTTACTTTATATATTCTGCAATAAAATATATTTTTATCTATTGTATTTGCCTGTTATATTTACTTTATTGGTTCTGTAAAAAAAATATTTTGTATGATGACGTAACCAAGTGGTGTCTCATTTCATAGGGGTATGTTTTCACCCCTATAGCGCTTACCACTCGGTTTCGAGGGACAAGGGCTAGGGGTAAGACGAAGGGGTAGGGGAGGGGAAGGGGTAAGACAGAGAATTGGGTTTCAGCCTTAACATTTAACCCTTTAAACAAAGAAGAAACTTATAACAAAAAAATGTGACTCAAGAACATCAGAACTGCATACACAGTGCTTAAAGGATCCCATAAGTTCCGGCAAGAACAGCAGACTGTCAATGGAAAGAAAAAGAAAGAAAGAGTTTTGAGGCACTTAAAATACATTTTGAAGTTCTTCAACAGGATAGGGTTGAGGCACCTTCAGTTTTTACAGTGTTTAATAGTCTCTGAAACACAAGTTTATTTATATATTTTTTAAATTTCTGCTAATTTATTTAAAGTTATTAATACCAGCCCTGCAATTTTGAAATAAGTCTCTTATGGTCACCTCTGCTACATTTATTTGTTACAAAATACAGTAGGCCTATAAACAGAAATATTATGTGATATTTTTAAAGCAATTTAAAATAACTGTTTTCTATTTTAATATATTTAAAAATGTAATTCCTGTGATGGCAAAGCTGAATTTTCAGCAGCCATTACTCCAGTGTCACATGATCCTTCAGCTGCTTTTTAACATTGATAATAAAAACAAATGTTTCTTGAGCATCAAATCAGCATATAAGACTGGAGTAATAGCTGCTTAAAATTCAGCTTTGTCATCAAAGAAATACATTACATTTAAAAATATATTCTTTCTAATATTATAAAAAAAATGAAAATCATAAAATACCAAACAAAAGGTAAAAAGTATTTACACTGACTCAACAGGGAAGTAAGGAAGTATTAAGGAAGTATTAATACTTAAGGAAGTATTTTTGCATTCAAAAACATATTAACAGATATCACCAGCCCTGCATTAGTGGTTATATGTTTTTGTTCTATGGTTTTGGTTTATATTTACCTGGAGCCTGTAAGACATTTGATATTGATACAAATATAGATGTGCCTGAAGTTATGTTAATTTGTGTACTGATGGCTTCAGAGATTGACTGTGATGCGCAGTTTCCTGCAAAGAAAGCTGAAAACATCACAGAGCATCAGTATTTACACTGACTCAACAGGGAAGTAACCTATGAATGTGTAATGTATCATTTTCTCTTTAACATAAGGAAGTATTTTTGCATTCAAAAATACATATTTAAATAGATCACCAGCCCTGCATTAATGGTTATATTTGATTGTTATATATGTAATGCTTTTGGTTTATATATTTTACCTTTAACCTCTATGAATATTGATGCAAATATTGTTTTGTTTGTAGTTAGGTTCGTTTGTGTACTGCTGGCTTCAGAGATCGTTGGTGCTGCGGATGTGCCTGTGAGGAGAGCTGAAAACATCACAGAGCATCAGTTTACACTGACACAGAAGGGAGGTAACCAATGAATGCCTTTGATAAAATTGTCCCAAAACATGAGGAAGTGTTCAATTAAAGTAAACACACACAGCTTTACTAGTTTACATTACTTTCGTAGTAAAGCAATCCCGATCCCGTCTAATGTGTTTTCGACTACCTCTGGAAGTGGTAGAAAGTGGACAAGGTCAAAACCATTTAGACCCCATTTACACCTGTATTTAGCGTTATCCACTTGTTACCCGATTGTCCAAAACGCATCTTACATTTTTTTCAAATTGCTTGCACACTTAAAGTGGAAATTTAGGCCCACTTAGTGAATCTTTTTATGTTTACCCCCTTGAATTTCTGTTTAGAGTGTAAATATATATGTATATTTACATTGTATGCATGTATGTATGTGTGTGTGTGTATATGTATGTGTGTATATATATATATATATATATATATATATATATATATATATATATATATATATATATACATACATAACTGTAAAATGTAATAATTTGACTTTACTTAGAAAAAGTGAGGAAACCGATTGCCTTAAAATTCCTAAGTAAAGTAGTGTATTCATTTCTAGAAAACTGGTCAAGGTTGGTCAAGTACTGTTATCTCAAAATCAGTAGTTGTGTTAACTTATTATTAGTGTACACATTACTAGGAAAATCTTAGGAAACCGATTGCCTTAACATTTTCAAGTAAGCTGAACTAAAAAAGAAATATGTTAAGACAAAAAGCAACAACAGATCTTAGGCAAAACATTATTTATTACTCATCAATTTTCATCAGGCATTTCAATGTACCAAACAATGCCATTCTGGCACCCCTTACATTCGAAATAATTTTCATTAATGTAACAATATGCATTACAACAAATCAAGACTGATGAATAAACAAAGAATACTGACAATCTTTTAAACTGAATAGCTGACCCTGTAAAATATGTAAAAAATGTATCAATGTTTGCTTAATTTGGACACTTCAAAACATATTTATAACGACTTTGTTCAACTATTCATTTCCTTGTGGGCCTCTGTGAGTTTATGTAGTGTAATAGCGCAGCGCTTCTGTGTTGTACGTCACAACGTAGGATCTCTATTGCCCGACGCTGGTCGTGTGTGTGATGCTGGCCAATAGTGAGCCTGCGTTCTGACGTACAACACAGAAGCGCTGCGCTGTTACACTACATGAACTCACAGAGGCCCACACAGAAGAAAATGAATAGTTGAATAGAGTCGTTATTTTAGTTTTTTTTTTGTGCACAAAAAGTATTCTCGTCACTTGATAAACTTATGGTTGAGCCACTGTAGTCACTATTTTAAAAATTGTCTTTACTAACTTTCTGGGCCGGCAAGTTTCAATGACATAGAAGCCTATGGAGGAGTGAGACAGCTCTCAGATTCAGCACTAACCCTTTAAGGGTTAGTTCACCCAAAAAATTTTAATTCTTTCGCCCTCATGACATTCCAAACCCATAAGACTTTGGTTAGATTTTGAAACAGAAATTAAGATATTTTTTAATGAAATCTAGGAGATTTCTGTCCTCATTGAAAGTTCAGGTAAACAAAAGTTAAAATATTCAAAAAAGGTTATAAAAAGCATTGCAAAACTAATCCATTTGACTTCAGCATATTAATTTTAAGTTTTGGTTACCTGGACTTTTAATGGAGGGTCAGAAACCTCTCTGGTTATCTAAAATGATCTAAACGTGTGTTTCAAAGACTAACCAAAGTCTTATAGGTTTGGAATAACATGAGAGTGACAAACTGATGACAGAATTTACATTTTTAGGTGAACTATACCTTTAACACAATCTCAAACAGCCTTCGCTTACATCAACAGAAGGTTTTTAGGGGAATGTAGTTTTGGTTTTAGAGATTTGTGTCCAAGGGAAAGAAAAACGTCTCGGTTAAGTATGTAACCCTCGTTCCCAGGGGAGGGGATTTTCTTGTGCAAAACTGCGCATGACTTAGACTAACGTTAGCGCAAAGGCAGCAGGACTCAGGTCAGGTCAGGATGTCATGAGCCTATAGCTCAACTATGTATTGAAAATGTCTGCTAAATCATCCATTATCCAGTTTGCATATAAGAGCCACAAAGAATCCATATGCAGTAAGACTTTAAAAAGGAAAACCCTCTGCGACATATAAATTCTGTGGTACTTCAATTACCGAAGCAAAGGGAACAACAAATAAAGCACAAAGAAAGATTAAGATAAAGTAAGATTAAGAACTCATAATGTCTGTATATGCATGAAATTTTAGCATTTTGACAGCTAATGCTTAGTTAGTTCTGTGTAGAAGTCTGCAAGGGACTAGTTTTTTCGGCCCGCGCTTCATGTGCTCTCCTACACCAGTGACCCGCCCGCTCTCGCTTCTGTTTTACGCTGTGTCCACCTGCCATCTGCCTGTAGTGATCCTGCTTTCCAGAAAGTCACATGCTACATTTGTCTCAACTGTGTTATTTTAACATTTACTGTTTACAACATAGGACAAAAGTGTCACAGAGAAAACCAAATCTTGTTTAAATAAATAATAAAATGAATACGATGATGACTGATGACTCTTGCCCCCCCTCTATAACTAAATGTTAATCAGATTGAGTTATAATGTTGTGGTAGCCTACAATGATGTTATGTGGACAAGAGCACTTAATACTGACAAGTAATAATTGCCATAATAAAATTACCTTAACAGCACCTACTATGTGGCCTTTTTACCCTTAACTGATAATATTTTTAAACCAATATCACTCTAAGTAAATAAAACTAAATTAGGTAATCAACCCTCTCTGGTCTCGGTCTCGACTCGGACTCAACCCTCTCTGGTCTCAGTCTCAACTCGGACTCGACCCTCTCTGGTCTCGGGCTCGACTCGGACTCGAGTGAGCTGGTCTCGACTACAACACTGCGGAGACATTGCGTCGGATGGCGACGAATGGGGTTTCGCTTAGAAAAGTCTGAACCCCTGTCGTGAGACTAGCACGGACGAAGGACTCCTATTTAGCACAGGAATACCAAGGTACACTGGGGAGCATATCTAATATCTCAGAGAAATATGCAATTAATGCCGGGGGGGGGACTTAGAGAATACACATATTACCCAGAGGGATGCATATGGAGAACACTGGGGTGTCAATATTTCAACCCCAGGGGTGGCAAGGTGGCTTGCCGAGGGAAAGACACATGATCAGAGAGGCTTACAGTGGAAATACACATGTGGGGGTTGTCCAGAGGGGGGACCATGCACATGGAGGCACCTAGCCAACGCACAGGCAATAGACACTGGCGTCGACGTCAGCACCTGACCTGCTCTTAAAGGTCCCGTTCTTCGTGTTTTTTTTAAGCTATGATTGTGTTTACAGTGTGCAAAATAACATGTGTTCATGTTTCGCGTGTAAAAAAACACAGTATTTTTCTCACAATTTACTTATCTGTATACCACTGCTTTCACTGTCCAAAAACGGCCCGATGACTTCCTTGTTCTATTAAGTCCCTCCTTCAGATATACGTAACGAGTTCTGATTGTGCCAGCGGTTCCTGTGTTACGCGGTTCCTGCAGCTTAACGCACATTGCCCGGAAAGGTCACGCCTCTTACCATAATTTGGAGATGCATGTGCTGATTGTTATTGTAAAAATGTCCAACATATTACCTTAGCAATTTGAGCCTGAATCTGACCCGGAGAACGTAGATGATCAATTAGAACCTGTTCAAACACGACTTTTGCAGGATGTTTCACAGTGGTAAGCTGTTTATTTAGTAGTTGTCATACTTTTAATTGGTTCAATTTTAATGTTAAATGTTACTAACTGTTATAAAATCTTGTGGTATATGTTTTTTTTCCCCTCTGTCGAATTAACGATGGTGATGTTGAATTTTTAAAATAAGTTCATTGTTTATTCCTACCTTAGTTACACGTGTGCACGAGTTTTGATTATTGTTTAGATGTTTTATAGGTGAACATGTGGTAACTGTGAAAAAAGATACTCTTACTCTTCTCCATGGGAGCTCAACAAGACCACGCCCCCCTTTTTTGTGTATTCCAGTGGGCGGAGATTAGTCAAAAAAACTGTTCTAATGACGTCATTAAAAAAGTAGAGGGATTTAGACAAAACTGGCCGTTCGCTGTAGGCTTTGAAAGGGGACTTCTATTAAATAAAATATCTCGCTAGGCATTGAACTTTGAGCTTTATAATTTTACAGGTATTATTTATTATTTATAACAGCAACATTACACACTAACTAAAGTTTGAAAAATGGAATCGCGAAGAACGGGACCTTTAATGAACACTGAGCAAGCTATTGTTGCACATAAAACGTACTTGGTTACTAACGTAACCTCGGTTCCCTGAGAGTAAGGGAACGAGTATTGCGTAGCTATACGCAGTGGGGAAACTCCTTTTCCTCGAATTCTGAAGCTTATAATGTAAAACGCATTTTGCAGCTGCACAGCTAGCACAGTGAGTGTCTGGCTCACTCATTGGCTGTGCTGCGGCAACTGCACATCCAATGGCGCGGGCGGCTCCAACATGTGCGCCAATGAGCTACAGTATCATTACGTCATACACATCAGAGCCCGCCACAAGGGGCGTGGCCATAGCCCATAAAAGCCCCCGAAATAGCCATTATAGCAGGTTACATAGACTGAAGCATCATACTGCCACGCTACTCAGTGTGGCCAGCTACGCAATACTCGTTCCCTTACTCTCAGGGAACTGAGGTTACGTTAGTAACCAAGTACGTTCCCTTTCGAGAACGGTCACTTCGTATTGCGTAGCTATACGCAGTGGGGACGCCATGCAAAACGCTGCACCGAGTAGCTGGTTGAAACTGCAGCTCGAGAATTCTGAGCTTACAGAGCCAGCCAGAAACCAGTGTATAATAATAAGACCAGACACCGTCGGGCCTCATAATATACCTCTATATAATGTAATACCCAAACATCCATTTTTAACCCCATCACTTAAGACCAGACACAGCCGGGTCTTAACAATAAAGGGAATGATAACCGTCCAGAAGCGGGTTTATTATGAATGAATGAATGAATGAGTGTGCTTATGACATTGACATATTATGTGGATAAGACCGGATACCTGTTGGGTCTAATTCATACGGAAAGGAACCTTGCAAGCAGGGAAGCAACCTCCATGTTATAGAATTCCACGAACGTAGAGGGCGAGGACCAACCGCCCACCGCACAGATATCGTGAATGGGAACCCCAGAAGACCAAGCCCAAGAAGAGGCCATGCCTCTAGTCGAATGAGCTCTAGTTCCAATAGGGCAAACCTGACCCACTGAAGTGTATGCTAGAGAAATAGTATCAACTATCCATGTGGATATTCTCTGCTTTGTGACGGGCGACCCTTTGGACCAGCCACGGAAGCAGATGAAGAGCTGTTCTAATTGTCTAAAAGAGGCGGAACGCTCCAGATAAATTCTCAGTGCTCTTACAGGACAGAGAAGATTAGCCTCCCCGTCCTCTGAGGAAGGGGGAATGGCCAATAAAGTGATCACTTGTGCTCTAAACGGAGTTGAAAGCACTTTAGGCTGTGTCTGGGTTTGAGAACGACCTTCGAGTCGCCAACACCAAACTCCAAACAAGAGGTGCTCACAGAGAGCGCCTCCAAATTTCCAACTTGCTTGACAGATGTCAGTGCCAGCAGGAGAGCAGTCTTTAGCGAGAGTATTTTGAGATCAACCAACTGAAGCGCTTCAAACGGTGGGCCCTTCAGGGCCCCAAGGCCCGTGGAGAGCTCCCAAGACAGAACAGATGGAGGTCTGGAGGGGTTAAGCCTCCTGGCTCCTTTCAGAAACCGTACCACCAAATAATTTCTTCCTAGTGACCGGCCAGCCACCGGAGCATGATAAGCTGCGATAGCTGCCACATACACTTTGAGTATGGACGGGGTCCTGTCTGCGTCTAACAGCTCTTGTAGGAACGAGAACACCACTGGTACCTCGCATGACACAGGTTCAAACGTTTGTCCAGACACCAGCTGGAAAACACTGACCATTTAGAAGCATACAGGCGCCTAGTAGAAGGGGCCCTGGCATCATTGATCGTGCTTAGGACCTTCTCAGGAAGGTCCCCGGGTACCCATTGAGGGGCCACACATGTGGATGCCATATCGTCCCTTCCGCCTGCGTGAGGAGGTCTTTCCTCAACGGAATCGGCCAGGGGACTTTGTCCACCATCTGAACCAGCTCCGGAAACCACAGCTGGATTTCCAGAGGGGGGCTACCAGGAGGACTGGGCATCTACTCTCCCTGACCGGCTCGATAACCTGGGGTATCATTGAGACGGGGGGAAATGCATAAAGGGGGCGGTTGGGCCAACGATGGGCCAACGCATCCCTGTTTTTCGAGAAGAACACTGTGCAATGAGTGTTGTTCTTTGAGGCAAAGAGGTCGATTTTGGCCTCGCCAAACACTTTCCATATCAGGCGCATCGTCTGAGGATTCAGGGACCACTCGCCTAGGGGAGTGTTGCCCCGTGACAGCATATCCGCACCCGTGTTGAGGATGCCTGGGATATGTGCTGCTCTCAGGGATCTCAGATTGGCTTGTGCCCAAATAAGGAGATCTCTCACCAGGGCATACAGGCTGCTCGACCTGACGCCGCCCTGGCGATTTATGTATGACACCACAGATGTATTGTCCGTCCGGACTAGCACCTGGTGTCCCCTGATGTTTGGCAGGAATGCTTTGAGGGCCAGACAAACTGCTTTCATTTCCAGGCAGTTGATGTGTAAGCTCTGCTCCGTGCTCGACCAGAGGCCGGAGACAGGCTTGCCCTCGTGTAATGCTCCCCAATTGGTTGGTTGGAGGCATCTGTGAAAACCACCTTCCAAGTGGAAATCACACCCAAACTCACGCCCTCGAGATACCAGTCTTGAGCCAGCCGTGAAGTATGTCGCTGAAGGAGATAAAATCTGCTGTAATGGCTATTTCGGGGGCTTTCATGGGCTATGGCCACGCCCCTTGTGGCGGGCTCTGACGTGTATGACGTAATGATAGCTCATTGGCGCACACGTTGAAGCCGCCCGCGCCATTGGATGTGCAATTGCCGCAGCACAGCCAATGAGTGACCCAGACACTCACTGTGCTAGCTGTGCAGCTGCAAAATGCGTTTTACATTTTAAGCTTCAGAATTCGAGGAAAAGGAGTTTCCCCACTGCGTACTGTGGAGATGAGGTTCCTGGATAGTATGTCTGGACCGTTGTTCAGATGGCCCGGCACATGCGTCGCTCTGAGCGAGAGCAGGCGGCTCTGAGACCAAACTAAAATGCGGTGTGTCAGTAGAAAGAGATTCCTGGATCTGACACCGCCCTGACGGTTGAGATAGGAGACCACAGCCATGTTGTCCGAACGGATCAGGACGTGGTGTCCCCGAATGAGCGGGAGGAAGCGCGAGAGCGCGTTCTCGACCGCAAGCATTTCCAGACAGTTTATGTGTAAGGGGCCTTCCTGAGTCGACCAATGGCCGAAGGCTGGTGAGCCCTCGCAGACTGCACCCCAACCCGTGTTGGATGCATCTGTCGAGATGACTTTTCGGCGGGAAAAGGTCCCCATCGTGACGCCCTGCCGAAACCATTCTGCTACTGTCCATGGCTGCAGCGCCGTGAGACATGTCTGCGTAACCCTGATCAGCTGGCGGCCCGTGTTCCACGCGCGGTGGGGTACACGGCTGTTTAACCAAAGCTGAAGCGGGCGCATGTGCAGAAGGCCCAGCTGAAGCACAGCGGAGGCTGAGGCCATGTAACCCAGCATCCTCTGAAAAGTTTTCAGAGGTGTGCGGGTGCCCATCTGAAACGAGGCGGCTAGTCGCTGAACACTGCGCGCGCGCTGTGTGGACAGGCGAGCCGTCATCGTGACCGAGTTCAAATCTATTCCTAGAAAGGAAATCGATTGACTGGGTTGAAGGGAGCTCTTTGTCCAGTTGACAGAGAGGCCCAGCGTTTTCAGATGGTCGAGGAGAACTGCGCGGTGCGACAGAAGCTCCGTCTGTGATTGGGCCAAAATCAGCCAGTCGTCCAGATAATTCAATATCCGCAGCCCCTGGCTCCGCAGGGGGGCGAGCGCCGTATCCATGCACTTCGTGAATGTACAGGGCGCCAGGGATAAGCCGAACGGGAGAACGGCGTATTGATAAACATGACCCTCGAAGGCGAAACGTAAGAATGGCCTGTGACGGGGATTTATCTGGATCTGGAAATAGGCGTCTTTCAGGTCTAGAGAGATGAACCAGTCCCCCTGCCGCACCTGCGCGAGGAGTTTCCTGGTAGTGAGCTACTTGAACGGTCTCTTCATGAGCACTTTGTTCAAAAACCTGAGATCTAAAATCGGTCTGAGGCCGCCGTCTTTCTTGGGAACCAGAAAATAACGGCCGTAAAACCCCGACTCGGTCATAGATGGCGGGACTCTCTCTATGGCGCCCTTTTGCAACAGCGTCGCAATTTCTGAGCAGAGCCTGCCGGCGGCCAGCGAGGCTGACAGTAGATTCGAGCCGAGCGCACGCACGAGGCGGGCGGCGGCGAAACTGTAGCAGATAGCCGTTCTTTATAATGCTTAGCACCCACGGGGAAATGCCTGGAATGGCTTCCCACGCTTTGGAGCATGCGGCTAGTGGCCGAATGGCTATATCGCCCTGATTGCTGTACATAGCGGGCTGGACACAGTGTGTGGGCGCGCTTTGAATGTGTGTGGCAACGGGACTTGCACTCAGAGAGGAGTCTATGGGCCGTGAAACAGAGTGAGCAGAGAGGGGACACGCGCATGAACTCATGGGCGTGTTTATGTTCTCTGATATTAGAGCGGGCTGTGCCCGTTTCATGTGATGGTGCTCTGAGAGAGACACGGGATATGTTATGCTTGTGTGTATGGGTGAACACATGATTGTGGGCACATTTTCTACACAACCGGCATATTTTCTCTTTTTGAGATTTTTCTGGGTAGCCGTAAAAACGGCTTTTTGACGCTCGCAAGCGGGCAGGGACACCGGCTTGTTTGTGGCGGTAAACACTACAGCAGTCGGCGAAACAACGGGGACTGGCAGAGGGCGAAGCTTTGACGGCGGTCCGGCCGCAGCGGGAGAGCGCCGTCGTTTTCTCAACTTTGCTAGGCAGACTTCTGATGATCAGGCTTCAGCGTGATCTTGGGTCGCGGGCCCCGTGGGGGCGGCGGTCTGCGGCGGCTGTCAGAGCGAGAGCGAGGGCGGCCGCCCTGTCTGCGCTGGGCTGTTTGAGTCTGCGGAGGAGGGCGCTGCGGTGGAGCTCTGGCAGGAGGCTTGCGAGAGCGGCCTGCGGAAGAGCTAGCGCGGCGGGGCAGAAACAAATTCATGGCCTGAGTGGCTTTCTGGACCTCGGAAAAGCGATCGACGATTCCCTTGACAGCAGATCCAAAAAGGCCCGTTGGGGAGAGAGGCGCGTTAAGAAACGCGGCGCGCTCAGCATCTCCCATGTCGGCGAGCGTGAGCCATAAGTGTCTCTCAGATACACAAAGGCTGGCCATGCATCTTCCCAGAGCTTGTGCGGCGGCTTTAGTGGCGCGAAGGGCGAGGTCCGTAGCACTTCTCAGATCCGTGACAGCGGAGGAGGGGTTTCTACCGCTCTCGGCCCATTCACGGAGAATATCGCTCTGTAGCACCTGGAGGACGGACATAGAGTGTAGCGCTGCGGCGGCCTGACCGGCGGCGGCATAGGCGTGAGCATGAAAACTCGAGGTCGCTCTGCAAGCTTTCGAAGGAAGCGTGGGGGAAGAACGCCATCTAGCAGAGGGCGGGCAGAGGTGTGAGAGGAGGCGCATTAGTTCCTCCTCTATTCCTGCGCGGATCCCCGCCGACTCTCTCGTGGATCCGAGAGATGACCACTCCTCACTGTCTGACGCAAGCAGTGAACAGGAATCCTTCTCCTCCGCGGCGTCATCGGAAGCGACAGAGCGGCCACTCGGCGGCAACTGTATGTCCGGCTGGGGCGGGGAGGGAGAGTGGGAAGCGGGAAGCGGCGGTGGCGGCCCGCATGGTTCCGCAGGGGGCTCCGGCGGCCTCTGGTCGCGGCGTTTCTTCTTCCGCGGTGAAGAGATAGGCGGCGCGGGAGCGGATTGTGCCGCCAGAAGTCGTGCCCGCAGGGACGACAACGGCAGGCTCTCACAGAAGTCGCATCCTCCATCCGCGAGGGCGAGTTCTGCGTGCTCGAGTCCCTGGCAGAGCGCGCAAATGACATGGCGGTCTCCGTCCTCGAGAGGAGCGCGGCAAGAGCCGCAGGAAAGGCGAGGCATCTTTATAAAGACGCTAGGCTCTTTTAGATGTAGAAAAAAAGGATACAGTCGTCGGATGGCGCTAGCTTGCAGGGCGGCTGAAGGTGGCGAAGACAGCCGGCTTCTTCAGGGTCCGGGAGCTCGCTAGAGTGATGCCTTCTCGACGGCGACGGCTTTTCTCAGAACAGCAGAAGCGTGTAGCTCGCTGAAGATGAAATGAATCAACATATAAGCCTGGGAGAGACTGTTATATACACCATAGCCACGCCCATTCTGGCGGGCCATGATGCAATGAGCGCGCGGGCGCCTCTCATTGGCAGCGGGTTCAGTCCCGCTCTCCCATAGGCTTAAGCAGTTCTCTCTGAGCGAACCAATGACCTGCTAGCTAGCCTGCTCTAGGTCTGCCGCAGAGGAACTGCGTTGTCAATGGATACAAATTATGAAATAATTTTTTGGCTTCAAAATCTCAGCAAAGATGAATCTTTCCCGTAGCGTAAGCTAGCTTACGCAATACGAGAGAACCTCTCGTAAGAGAACAACAGGCACGACGCCGCACACACTTGTTTGGGCTTGCAAGCCGGCCAAATAGTTGCGTTTTGAGTGGATTACGAGCGCGAGACGCCGAAATGGATGCTCATAAGATTCTGAATGGAAAGTTTACTGAGCTGAGCTATCGTCATCGCAGCACGTCCAGTCTGAAATACCACTTGATGATGGCCAAGCACACACACACAGCTGATGCGAATTCTCCACCCCCTCGTCAATATCAGGACCTCGTCAGTATTTCTTTCACCCTTTTATTGATGGACAGTGTTATATTGTGTGAGAGATTATTTGCTCTAAGTGAGAATGTTAGTGTGAAATTGAAGTGTATGCCAATGTTGTTTTCAATAAAAAAAAATTTGCACAAAGCAAGCCGATCCACTTTTCCATGTTGATAAGAGCATTAAAATGAGAAAGAAAGAAAAAAGGGACAAAAAGAAATCAAGAGACATTTAGAATAGATAAAAATGTGCGATTAATCGCGAGTTAACTATGACATTAATGCGATTAAATATTTTAATCGTTTGACAGCACTAATATATATATATATATATATATATATATATATATATATATATATATATATATATATATGGTTGATCCACCAGTATGTGTAAGCTCTTTAGTCACAGTTGGCCAGGTCAAAGTCTGGGATTTAGTGGATTCAAAGATACATTGCACAAAAGTTAAAAAACTAGGAACTATTTGGAAGTCAATTACAACAGAGACTGAGGAAAAGTACTGTACATTAAAAACAATGCCAACAAGAAAATAAGCTGTTATCATAGCCAAAGGACACCATACAAAATATACGTTTTTTTGGTTATTATGTGTGAATAAAGACTAATTAGTTGTTTCAATTTGTTATTTGCCTAATCAATAACAATATAATTTTTAGTTTTAAACAAGTTTTTGATAGATTCCTTAAACATTTGAGTAAAATGTACATTTAAAAAAAAACTACTTGAGTAGTGTAAGAGTAGCTTCTTTAACCCTCTGGGCTTCTTCGGTCAAAAATGACCGAAACCGTGAACATTTTGAAATGTTTAATTTTTTTGCTTCATCGGAGGGGGATAAAACTTGGTGACTTTTGTTGTATTACCTATGTGAACACAAAAAAAAAGGAAGAAAAGGAATAGTCGAATAAAGTCGTTATTTTTGTTTGTTTTTTCGCACAAAAAGTATTCTCGTCGCTTGATAAACTTATAGTTGAGCCACTGTTGCGACATGGAATATTTTAACATTTTCTTTAATGACTCTCTGGGCCATCAAGTTTCATTCCCTTAGGGAGCCTATGTAGCAGTCATGATCCTCTCAGATTTAATCATAAATATCTTCATTTGTGTTCCGAAGACGAACGAAGGCCTTACGGGGTTGGTACAGCATGGGGGTGAGTAATTAATGACTTAATTTTCATTTTTGGGTGAACTAACCCTTTAACCATCGAGCTAAGTTCCTCATCCAGTTCTGATTCTTCATATATCTACCTCACCGATCATCACTGCAGTTCACATCCGTGCCTCTGTTCAATAAACACTGTTTATATTACTACTCACCTGTCTGCTTCTCTCTATAACCGTGACAGAAGACCAGACCTTATGCAGAGCTCCACGGATACTGCAGCGGATCGCCCAGTCGACCCGTTTGCAGATCTGGTGAATGCAGTCAGTCGATCTCTCCAACCATCATCACCGGATAATCCATCTACCATCCCCGTCAAAGTCATCGACGCCGCATGCCAATCACTTCTCCAACCTTCACCCACTTCCTCATCTGCTGCCTCTGCCACTCCCATGGCCCAACCAGCGACCTTCACTGGTGAGGCGGAGGAATGCAGCGGATTCTTACTTCAATGCTCACTCTTTTTTGAGATGCAGTCCCATCAGTTCAACAACGATCGTGGCAGGGTGGCATTTATCATCTCACTGTTGTCCGGACGCGCCCTCCAGTGGGCTCAATCACTGTGGCAGTCCAACCCTGCCATAATCATTTCACTATCAGCCTTCTTCAATCACTTCAAGGAAGTTTTTGGACAAACAGCATCAGCCAAACTCTTCAACCTCCGTCAAGCACAAAATTCTGTCACCAACTATACACTCCAATTTCGGACCCTGGGGGCCACTAGTGGTTGGAACGAAACTGCACTCGTGACAGCCTTTCGTCAGGGACTCAATGCTGAAGTTCGCCAGTTAATGGTCATGTATGACGATGCTATGGGGTTAGAAAATCTCATTCAAAAAACCATCCGAGTCTCACAATGCCTCACAGCCTGTTCCCTTTTAAATCCCGCTGCATCTGCTCCGCCCTTGGCACCATCAGTTGTCCTTCCAGCACCTGAACCCATGGGAGTCTATTCTTACCACCTGACTCGTGCAGCGGGAATTCTCCAACGACTGTGTCTATACTGCGGGGGTGTTACGTCCCTAAAATGGCTCAGGGAATGAGGGGACACAACATAAAGTAATTTTTTTTTATTCCCAGATTAGTTATCCCTGTTAACGCAATTAGGAGACGCTGGAGCAACAAGACACGAAGACATAAGGAGGTTTAAATCAAGTAAATGAATATATTTATTCATTGCAACCACGTGCACAAAGGAGAGAGAGACAAAAAAAATAATCCAAATACCGTACCCAGGGAGTAGGAATCTGAACGGGGCTTGAAGCAAAAGAAAATAATCAAAACAAAACCCACATTCTAACTATATTCCCATTCCCACTAAACTACGACACCAAAGAAAGAAACAAAACAAAAACGACGGCGTTCAACACGCCTTCGCTAACCTACTCTACATAAAAACACAAAACATACAAAAATAGCACCCGCTCCTTACCTGGTGTATTAACAGCGTGCTTCCCTAGATCTTGCATGAATGGAAGTCACGTGACATGCTTGCCTGATTACTACTCCCTGGCCGGGTGTAAAACATTATAAAAACGACCGAAAGAAAACATAAGAACTCAGGTTCTTATCGTAATCCAAAAATTCCGGTCTACGTCCGTCTCTTATAGCAAAGACGCCCATTCCGGTTCGTGTCGCAATGATGATGGACAGCCAACAGCACCGCCCTGAGAGATGATAGCAGAGAAAGTGAAAGCAAAGACAACAACAAAAGAACAACATATCCTCGGAGCACGTAACATCCCCACCCTAAAAAAAACAAACATAATACAACATTATGTTTGTCACAAATTCCACAAGGGGAGAAAGACAGACAAAACAAAAAAAACTCAGACAATGGACAATATTCATACACCCTGATTAACGCCTCAAACTCTTGAAAGCGCATCGGCTACTACGTTCTCCGAGCCTCTCTTATGCCGAATTTCGATGTTGTAATTTTGGACAATTAAAGCCCACCTCATTAACCTTTGATTCTGGTTATACATTCGGCACAAAAAGGTTAGGGGATTATGATCGGTGTAAACAATCACTGGGTATGCCGTAGATCCAACATACACTTCAAAATTCTGGAGTGCCAATAACAACGCTAACGCCTCCTTCTCATTGGTTGAATAGTTGATTTGGTGCTTATTGAATTTTTTGGAAAAGTAACAAACCAGATGATCCACTCCATCTGCACTCTCCTGAAGAAGCACTGCACCCGTACCATATGCACTCGCGTCAACCTCAAGCTTGAACGGCACCGTGAAATTAGGCGCGGACAACACCGGCGCACTACACAACAATGCCTTAATATTCTCAAAAGCTTGTTGACTTTCCAAAGACCAACTAAACGTTTTTAAAGGACTAAGCAGATCCGTTAAAGGACGAGCCACAGTGGAGAAATTCTTACAGAAAGTTCTGTAGTACCCTGCCATCCCGAGAAAACGTCGCAATTCACGTCTGGTCGAAGGTGCGGGAAACTCAAGAATGGCTAGAATTTTTGCTTCCACCGGACGAACTTGACCTTGACCTACCTGCTTTCCCAAATATCTGACAGTGGCCTTGCCAAATTCACACTTGGCCAAATTCAAGGTCAATGAAGCTTTTGCAAGGCGTTGGAACACTGTTCCCAACAATGATAAATGTTCAGACCAACTAGTCGAATACACCACCAAGTCGTCTAAGTAAGCACTGCAGTTCGAAACGCCAACAAGGACAGTATTTACTAATCTTTGAAAAGTGGCCGGGGCATTTCGTAACCCGAATGCTATAACCCGGTACTGCATGAATGAATCAGGTGTCACGAAGGCAGTCTGAAGCTCGAGGGGTTAAAGGCACCTGCCAATATCCCTTCAGCAGATCTAGTTTACTAACGAACTGAGCTGAGCCTAAATTATCAATACAATCCTCCATGCGAGGCAAAGGGAAGCAATCTGGCACAGTGACAGCATTGATCTTACGGTAATCCGTGCAAAATCGATAACTTCCATCTGACTTCGGGACAAGTAGGAACGGTGAGCTCCACGGGCTACTACTAGGTTCAGCAAGACCTTCTCTTACTAAATAGTCAACTTCATCCTTCATTAAGGATCTCTTAGTGGCATTCATTCTATATAGGTGCTGCTTAATTGGGTGTGCATCCTTCACATTGATGTCATGGTACAGCACCCGCATTTGGGTAGGAATATCACCACAAATTTCAGCAAAACCATGAATGAGCGCGGTCACATCTTGTTTCTGTGACTCCGTTAATCCCATAAAGAAATTTGACAGATCGCTCAATACCTCGGAGTTTGACAACCGCGCGAGCGGTAATGGATCACTGCGTAACAAACCATCCTCATCGATCGATACTCCAGAAGATGACGCTTCTACATGACAATTCACGGCCACCGGAGAGATAGCGAGCCCTGCAGTCTCATCCGCAGGTGATTTTAATACATCATCTCTAGAATAGTACGCTTTCAACATGTTAATATGACAAACTCTTCGCTGTCGCTTCCTGTCAGGTCTTCTAACAACATAGTCAGTTTCACTTCTTTTATCCACGATTTCATACGGTCCAGCAAAGCGTGCTGACAATGCAGACCCTGGTATAGGTAACAACACCAACACTTGGTCTCCAACGGCAAATGAACGAAGCACTGTTTTTTATCAAACCGTTTCTTCATATCACTCTGAGCGTGAGATAAAAAATCTTTCGCCAAGTCACAGGCGCTCTGCACACGTTCCCGGAGTCTGCAAACATAATCCAACACATTAACCTTCGGGCTCAAGTCATTACTAATGCCAAGCATTTGTTCCTTAAGCACCTTCAAAGGTCCCCTAACAGAATGTCCGAAGACCAGGTCAGCTGGACTAAACCTTAATGACTCCTGTATAGTCTCCCGTATAGCGAATAAAACGAAAGGAAGTCCCTCGTCGCATTCATTACCTGTGTCCACACAGTACTTTTTTAACATTGATTTCAGCGTTTGGTTTGCTGAGCTGCACCCACAGTCGTGTTTCTATCCGGGCGCGCACTAAAAAACACATTCTTATGTGTGAGCGCAAACTCATCAGCGCGCACGGCTGCCGTGGCAAGATCAGTGACTTTCTGCTCATTCAAATAGAGAACAACGCGTTCTGGCAAGCATTTCTTAAAATCCTCAAGCAGCATTAATTCTCGGCGGGATGCAAAATCAGCTACTTTACTTGATACACACCATTTATCAAACAATAGCCCTTTCTCGCGCGCAAATTCAACAAACGTCTGATTCCCACTCTTCCTGTGGTATCTAAACTTTTGCCGGTAAGCCTCCGGGACTAACTCAAATGAACGAAGGATAGCTATCTTGACGGTCTCGTACTGTAAACTGTCTGCTAACGAAAGTGCAGAAAAAACTTCCAAAGCTTTCCCTGACAACCGGCACTGCAACAATAATGCCCAAACATCTTTTGGCCATCCTAACGAAACCGCTATCCGTTCAAAATCTCCAAAATAGCTATCTACTTCCGACTCTCTGAACAAGGGCACCAAGGGAAGATTTTTACTCACATCAAATACAACCGAGGCTTTAGAACCGCAAACTATAGTATCTTTATTCCCTAAGTCAGAAGTGATTGGACCAGCAGTGACAGGGGCGAGCGTCCTCCCCTCTATCTCTAACTTGCACAAATTCACTTCCTTCTCAGCATCTATTTCTAACCTACGGATTTTATACTTCAGATCAAATTCAGCCTGACGCACTGGCGCTCTCTCCTCCGCTTCCATACGGAGTCGGGTGAGACGAACTTTCAGTTTCGAATCCCCTAACGATCCTGGCGTAGTAGGAGAAAACGGCTCGAAGTGTGGCAAAGCTGCGCGGGCTTCGACCCCGTTCTCCACCCCAGCAAGTTCCACGACCTCCCCAGCCTTTATACCTTGCGGACCATCGATGATTTGACCTGCTTCCCCCTCCATCTCCGATAACACCAAAATATCCAATTCCACTAATTGATGCAACAACAAATCTTTAATTTCCCTTTTTAGTAATTGTTGTCTAACCGAAATTTGAAAATGGTGAGCTATAACGATCAATTCATCCTTTCGACATCTCTCAAATGCCTCAAATGAAGGATTCTCAATAAACTCCTGCGCATGCGATGTCATAACAAACTCTATGAACGAACTACAGGCTACCCACTAAATGATGTCAACAAATGTACTCAACAAATGCACTACACCGTTCAATCCCTATAGCTTTACCCAACAACTTGAACCAGCACCCCAACAACGTCTCTAGGTTTTAAGGAACGGACGAGCCCCCAATTTATGTTACGTCCCTAAAATGGCTCAGGGAATGAGGGGACACAACATAAAGTAATTTTTTTTAATTTCCAGATTAGTTATCCCTGTTAACGCAATTAGGAGACGCTGGAGCAACAAGACACGAAGACATAAGGAGGTTTAAATCAAGTAAATGAATATATTTATTCATTGCAACCACGTGCACAAAGGAGAGAGAGACAAAAAAAATAATCCAAATACCGTACCCAGGGAGTAGGAATCTGAACGGGGCTTAAAGCAAAAGAAAATAATCAAAACAAAACCCACATTCTAACTATATTCCCATTCCCACTAAACTACGACATCAAAGAAAGAAACAAAACAAAAACGACGGCGTTCAACACGCCTTCGCTAACCTACTCTACATAAAAACTCAAAACATACAAAAATAGCACCCGCTTCTTACCTGGTGTATTAACAGCGTGCTTCCCTAGATGTTGCATGAATGGAAGTCACGTGACATGCTTGCCTGATTACTACTCCCTGGCCGGGTGTAAAACATTATAAAAACGACCGAAAGAAAACATAAGAACTCACGTTCTTATCGTAATCCAAAAATAAACAAGAACAAACAATTTAACTCCAAAATATAAACCTTCAGTAACAAAAACGAAACCAACAAAAAAAAACAAGGCACGCCAACATCACGGCGTGACCTGAAACAAAAAGCAACAGCTGCCTCCTTCTCGCTCTCTCTCTCCCGCTTCCGGTCTACGTCCGTCTCTTATAGCAAAGACGCCCATTCCGGTTCGTGTCGCAATGATGATGGACAGCCAACAGCACCGCCCTGAGAGATGATAGCAGAGAAAGTGAAAGCACAGACAACAACAAAAGAACAACATATCCTCGGAGCACGTAACAGGGGGAGAAGATAATATTTTCACCGCCTGCCCTGTTAGACCACAATGCCTGGTGAGTACTATTCATCTTCCACCTCAAATTAAATCTCTCTCCCGTACCAGAGTGTATATCCTAACCTCATCCGTTTGTGTCTCAGCGAAAGCCCTTATCAACTCCGGTTCGGCGGGGAACTTCATCTCAACCCAGCTGCTCCAAAAACTAAACGTCGACCGGAGACGTTGTGATCAAGACCTAAGAATAAACACTATCCATGGAAAACCGCTGGGCCGTGGTCGCATCAGGCATTTATCTCCCACTCTGACGCTCCGCATCGGATGTCTCCAGATTGAGGAAATCACATTCATGGTGCTGGAAGGATCCACTGCGGATCTCATCCTGGGACGCCCGTGGATGTCACAACACCAACCCCACATAAACTGGAACACCGGTGAAATCCTGCGATGGGGTGATGCCTGCTTTCAAACCTGTCTATCTTCAATCCCATCTAACACTCACTCTCCTTCATCCACGATTCCTGAACAATTATCATTCTCCATCAACTCCATCTCCATCGATCCACCTCCAGATCCCTCCAGAGTACCGGGCGTTCCAGGATGTCTTCAGCAAACAGCTAGCAACTCAACTTCCACCACATCGGCCATGGGACTGTGCAATAGACCTGGGGCTACTCTGCCCAAGGGCAGAGTATATCCATTGTTCATCCCGGAGCAGAAGGCCATGGAGAAGTACATCCAGGAGGCACTACAACAGCAATTCATCCGTCCATCAACATCCCCTGCCGCTTCCAGTTTCTTCTTTGTCTCCAAGAAGGACAGAGGCTTGAGGCCGTGCATCGATTACCGTCATCTCAACTCCCACACAGTTAAGTACAGTTATCCACTTCCTCTGGTCCCTGCCGCCCTGGAGCAGCTGAGGGGAGCTCGCATCTTCTCGAAACTGGACCTGCGTAGCGCATACAACCTCATTCGTATACGCCGAGGAGATGAGTAGAAAACAGCCTTCATCACCCCTTCAGGCCACTATGAATACCGAGTCATGGCGTATAGTCTGTCCAACTCTCCAGCAATATCCCAACATCAACTTTACCTCAAACTCGAGAAATGCGAGTTCCACACCACCTCTGTCCAATTCCTGGGATACATCATTGATCATCAAGGCATCTAGATGGACCAGAGGAAGGTAAATACCATGCAAAACTAAAAAATAAAGGAACTTCAACGCTTTCTCGGATGCCCAAGTCCCTGTCCTGGACCCTGGATCTCATCCTTATGTTACCACACAGACTCTCACAAATCCTTAACTGTATGCTTACCACGAAGATCTGATATATGCTATAGAATGCTAATATGGCATAAATCTCAGCAGCCAGCCCAATAGTATCAGCGATAACCAAGGGTTAACTAGAATTTTGAGGCGGGGGAACCCTTAATTCTACAAAAGTAATGCTTTATTAAAGAACACTAATTCAACACTAATCACTAATTCTAATTCAGTATTGCCATTTTGACACCCCTTGAAATATCTATTAATAGACCTTAAAAGATGCTTATGATTTGTCTGTTATTTTGCAACTTAAATGTAGAATTACATTATTACACAGACTATTTTTGTGTATTGTTCTATATTAAATGACAAATAGTGTTGGTGATATCAGATGTATTTTATATTTAATTAAAATCAGTTGGGCCAAGTTTACCTTTTTATCCCAGGAAGTGGGCACCCTTGAGCTTATATCTGAATATCTTACAATTTAAACGTAAAAATGCACATTGTTTTAAAAGGGAATATAATTATAATTAACAATATAATTTGTAATGAAAAATGTGTGTACTGTTCTCCTTGCATGTACAGATGCAATTTAACAGCCAGCCAGACTCCATCTATAAAGTACAAATGAGTCAGGATTGAACTGTACTTTATGGATGGAGTTTGGCTGGCTGTTAAATTGCATATGTACATGCAAAGAGAACAGTACAGTAAAAAGATGATAATCCTACAAGCAAATCAAGTTACATGGCAGAAGATTGCAGTCATATTTGTACTATGAACCATGACGAGAAACCTACAGTCTCTGCTGAAGAAAACGCAGAGAAAACCATGAGCACAGAAGACTGAGCTTCTGAGGCGGGCTCAAAGCGCTCACGTTCATCACAATCATCGAGATCATCAAGGATGTCAGCTAGAATGGCTGCAGCCACTGCGCGGGCTCAAGCAGAAGCGGCACAAACTCATGTAGTGAGTCGGCAGAAAAGCTTGGCAGTGGCTCAGTGGTTCATGTAGGTTGTCTACAAACCGGAAGGTTGGTGGTTCAATCCCCGGTTCCACCTGACCAAGTGTCGAGGTGTCCATGAGCAAGACACCTAACCCCAGCTGCTCCCGACGAGCTGGATGGCACCTTGTATGGCTGACACCGCCGTCGGTGTATGAATGAGTGTATGAATGGGTGAATGTGAGGAAAACGTCTCGGTTACGGATGTAACCCTCGTTCCCTGAGTAGGGAACGGAGACGTTACGTCGGATGACGGAGAATGGGGGTTTCGCCAGAAAGCCAATCCTCTTCGAGTATTAAAAAACGAGCCTATGGCAATGAAATGCCATGGGTCTGCGGAATTTGCATAATGTATCTCCGCCTCACTGCGTGAGTATTTAAGGAGAGACAGCTGCAACAGCAGATCATGTCTTCGCTGAGGAGCCGAGACTGAACTCAGGCGTCTACCCAGCGGTACAGCGGAAGTGGCAGGGAGATGTAACGTCTCCGTTCCCTACTCAGGGAACGAGGGTTACATCCGTAACCGAGACGTTCCCTTTCGTAGTCACTCCGAGTTACGTCGGATGACGGAGAATGGGGGTCCCCGTGAAATCACGCCACCTTCACAGCTGTCTTCCAGTGCCCTGCGAAGTCTGACCTCCCTGTCGTGATATAGGCACGGACGAAGGAGTCCTACTTAACACAGGAATACCAAGGTACACTGGGAAGCATATCTCATGGGAGATATGCCGCAGCATGCCTACCCATAGGGAGGACTTAAGAATACACATATGGCCCAAGGGGGCTACATATGGAGGAACACTGGAGTGACCAGCCCGTAGGGTGGCATCTACTTTCAACTCCAGGAGTGGCAGGTGACTTGCCGAGGGAAAGACACATGCTCAAAGAGGCTTACAGTGGAAATACACATGTGGGGGTTACTCAGAGGAGGAACCATGCACACGGAGGCACCTAGCCGACGCACAGGAAATAGACACTGGCGCCAGCGTCAAAAGTGCTGGAGGAACTCAGGGCTTCAGAGAGGAAGGCTCACCTGAGGAAATATCGCACGTATCCAGTCCGTGGAGTGGAATGGCGAGCAAGCGAGACACTTAACAGCTCCCATGTTAGCTTGAAAAAGACAGTACATGGGCGGAGACTGGCTCCACTCGGAGATTGTAAAATCTGGCGAATGTGTTAGGTGTCGCCCAGCCTGCAGCTCTGTAGACGTCTGTTAGCGAGGCGCCACGCGCTAAAGCCCAAGAGGACGCCACACTCCGGGTGGAGTGGGCGGTCACACCAAGGGGGCATGGTCGACCTTGCTGCTGGTATGCCAAAGCAATGGCGTCCACTATCCAGTGAGACAACCTTTGTTTGGAGAGAGCCTTTCCCTTCAGCTTCCCACCATAACAGACAAAGAGCTGGTCTGAGGTCCTGAAACACTGCGTCCTGTCTACGTAAGCACGGAGTGCGCGTACTGGACAGAGCAGTGCCAAGGCTGGGTCTGCCTCCTCCCGGGGCAGCGCTTGCAGGTTCACCACCTGGTCCCGGAAGGGAGTGGTGGGAACCTTGGGCACATATCCAGGCCGGGGTCTCAGGATCACGTGAGAGTGGCCGGGCCCGAACTCCAGGCACGCTTCGTCAACGGAGAATGCGTGCAGGTCCCCTACCCTCTTGATGGAGGCCAACGCAACCAGGAGCGCTGTCTTCATTGACAGGATCTTAAGCTCAGCTGATTGCAGAGGCTCAAAGGGAGCCCTCTGCAGGGCACTTAAAACCACTGAGAGGTCCCAAGAGGGAACGAGAGGAGGGCGAGGAGGATTCAGTCTCCTCGCTCCTCTCAGGAACCTGAGGATCAGGTCGTGCTTTCCAAGAGACTTACCTTCAACTGCTTCGTGATATGCGGCGATAGCGGCCACATACACCTTCAGGGTGGAGGGAGACAGCCTTCGCTCCAACCCGTCTTGCAGGAAGGAAAGCACAACGCTGATCGAGCATCTCCTGGGGTCTTCTCGGCGAGAAGAGCACCAGTTGACGAAGAGGTTCCACTTCAACGCATAGACATGTCTCGTGGACGATGCTCTAGCGGAAGTGATGGTAGCCGCCACCGCTGGTGGCAGGGTACTCAAACCTGCCTCGTCCCGTCCAGGAGCCACACGTGGAGTCTCCAGAGATCGGGACGAGGGTGCCATAGGGTGCCCCGTCTCTGAGAAAGGAGGTCCTTCCTCAGAGGAATTGGCCAAGGAGGTGCTGTCGCGAGGAGTATCAGTTCGGAGAACCAGGTCTTGGTGGCCAGTATGGGGCGACCAATATGACCTGCTCCTCGTCCTCCTTGATCTTGCACAGAGTCCGTGCGAGAAGGCTCACTGGGGGAAACGCATACTTGCGTAGGCCCTGCGGCCAGCTGTGCGCCAGTGCATCCGTGCCGAGCGTGCCCTCGGTCAGGGAGTAATACAGGGCGCAATGGGATGAGTCGTGGGAGGCAAACAGATCTATCTGTGCGTCCCCGAACTGGTCCCATATCAGCTGGACCGACTGGGGATGGAGTCTCCATTCGCCAGAGGTTGGCCGGAGCCGTGACAGCTCGTCGGCTGCACGGTTCCGCACTCCAGGAATGTAAATAGCACGAAGGGACCTCAGGTGCTTCTGACTCCATAAGAGGAGGTGGCGTGCGAGTTGCGACATACAGCGAGAGCGTAGACCACCCTGACGGTAGATGTACGCTACAGTCGCGGTATTGTCCGAGCGGACAAGTACGTGTTGACCCAGGAGCAACGCACGGAAGCGGTGCAGGGCAAGACGTACTGCCAGCAACTCGAGGCAATTGACATGCATGAGGCGCTGGGGTCCTGTCCAGGAGCCCGCGGCTGCATGTCCATTGCACATGGCGCCCCAGCCCGTGGCAGAGGCATCTGTGGAGACGACAACATGCCTGGAAACTCGTTCTAGGGGAACTCCGGCCCGTAGAAAGCTGAGGTTCCGCCACGGGGTGAAGGTCTGACGGCAGGTCGGAGTTATTAGAACTCTGAGCGTACCGCGATGCCATGCCCACCTCGGGACTCGATCGCGAAGCCACAGCTGAAGCGGTCTCATATGAAGCAATCCGAGTGGCGTTGCTGCGGCTGCGGATGCCATATGCCCCAGGAGCCTCTGAAAAAGTTTCAGTGGGACCACACTCTTGCCCTCGAACTGTCGAAGACAAGTCAGCAGTGAGTGTGCGCGCTCGCTCGTAAGCTGCGCGGACATGGCGACCGAGTCTATCTCCATACCGAGAAAAGAGATCCTCTGCACGGGGCAAAGTTTGCTCTTCTCCCAGTTGACCCGAAGGCCCAGACGGGCTAGGTGCCGGAGCACTAGATCTCTGTGTTCGCAACCCTGATCTCGAGAGTGAGCTAATATTAGCCAGTCGTCGAGATAATTCAGGATGCGAACCCCGTGTTCGCGTAGGGGAACAAGGGCTGCCTCGACGACCTTCGTAAAGACGCGAGGAGACAGAGCCAACCCGAATGGGAGAACCGCGTACTGGTATGCCTGCCCCTCGAAAGCAAACCGAAGAAACGGTCTGTGTCGAGGTAAAATGGAGACATGAAGTAGGCGTCCTTCAGGTCTATCGCTGCAAACCAATCCTGTGGCCGCACGCATTCGAAAATGCGTTTGGCCGTGAGCATCTTGAACGGCAGCCTGTGAAGGGAGCGGTTCAAGACGCGCAAGTCCAGGATTGGCCGTAACCCACCGGTTTTCTTGGGGACAATGAAGTACGGGGTGTAAACCCGTAACTCCACCTCGGCTGGAGGGACAGCCTCGATTGCACCCTTCGCCAGCAGGGTGGCAACCTCCGCTCTCATGATCGGGGCATAGCCACCGACCACAGTAAGCGGACTCCCCTGAAGCGGGGAGGAGACCGTGCGAACTGAATCGCATAGCCGAGCCTGATCATTCGGGCGACCCAACAGGACAGATTGGGGAGCTCTAACCAAGCCACCAAACACTGATCCAGTGGAATCATCCGAGCCACAGGCATCCCCCCGGAGGGGCAGCGGAGCGGAGTGACCGGCACAGGTGAGGGTGGCATAGCGGCCCAGCACGCGTGCACAGTCATGCTCCGCGTCCTGACAGAGGAGACCAGGGAAGGACCAGCGTTCCGCGGGGGTCTGCTCTGCCAGGGGTCTGGCGATAGAGGGGGACGAGAGTGGTGTGGTCTGGAGACGGCACGCACTGTCATCCGCACCCTCAGAGACAGAGGGGAACGAGAGTGGCGAGGCTCGGGGGCGTCGCGCACTGCCGTCCAGCTCTGCGTGCTCAGAGATGGGATGCAGCTCTTTTTTAAAAGATTCTCCCCCAGCCCTCCACCGGGGGAAGGAGTGGGCCTGCAACCACTCCATGAGAACTGCAAGCCATAACTGAGCTGCCCGTAACGGGAGCGCCGCATAGCCTGGCGTACAGCGGGGCTGCGGGGCTGGTACGGGCAGGGGCACCTCCCTGCGACCACCTCCACGGCCCGGCCCGGTGCTGCTGGGGCCGGGCGGGAGGGGGCGGAAGTCGCAGGAGGGCGCATTCGACGGCAAGCGGACTGAAGCGTCTGAGCCGCCGGCTGATTGGCAGCAGAAGCCGCAGGGTCAGAAAAAAGCCACAGTCCACTTCTGGGCGGCCGAGAACTGTTGGGCAGAGTTCTCGACCGCGCCGCCGAAGAGGCCAGCCTGGGATATGGGGAAGTTGAGGAAACTGGTTCACTCAGCCTCGCGCACATCAACCAGGTTAAGCCAGAAATGTCTGACCACACATGTGGACATCACCTGACTCAGGGAGCGTGCGGTCACCTTCGTCGCTCGTAGAGCAAGGTCGGTGACGGCAGGCAGCTCAAGGATGAGCCCTGAATCAGCCCTACCCTCGTGCATGTCACTGAACACCCAGAAGGATGGCAATAACACACAGTGAGGTGGCAGCCTGCCCCGCAGCTCTATAGGTCCCCGCCACCGGAGTAGACAAGAACCTACAGGCATTGGGGGGGTGCTTAGGGTTGCCACGCCAGGTGGAGGCGCTGTGGGGACACCTAAGTGTTGCCACAGAACACTCCACAGGGGGGAACCCTAGTGTACCGTAGACTGCGGCCTCTACGAGGGCAGAGAAGGCGGAAGAGGCCGCAGAGCAGTCGCGAAAAGTCAAAGGAGACTTCCACGATCTCATGGCCTCTTCATGCACATCCGGGTAGAAAGGATTTGGGTTCGCCACCCCCAAAAACCAATCATCAGCCTCAAGTGCTCGGGATATGGCAGAATTTTCCACACAAACCCGATACTCGTGGCAGCCCGGGAAAGCATAGCTGTGAATTCTGAATCAAGCTCGCTATGCTAGCACATCCGAGGACAGCAGCACAGACGAGCCATCTCCAGAGGACTCCAGCTCACCTTGTGATGCGGCGATAAACATGATTTCATCAGCTGGTGGACCGAATGAGAACGCGGGCCCGCGGGCGGGCCGGCGAATCCACTCGGGACCACGTGGGTTGCAACGTGAAAGACGGGGTGTGGACCGAGGAATTTTCGTCGGTTAGTTCCAGACCTGACGTCTTAGTCACCCTGGCCACCAGCCGAAGTATTATCTCACGTGGAGAAAAATAGATCGGGTGATGGATGAGGGGACTCTCACTCAAATGAGCTCACAGAGTCTCGACCGTATACATTGCGATGGTCACGTTCCCACTGAGAGAACGTGACACACCCACGAGCGCTGTCCGAGCGTGATCAAAGCCCAAACACGCCAAACAGCGCTCGCGCCCAACAGCTGAATCTATCAGAATACCGCACTCAGAAATACACGGGCAGATCGTCTTTAGAAAGACGCGTCTTTAAAAAGACGTGCCGCGTGCACGCTCTTTTAGTGAGAGGAAAAAAACTCTGCGGATGCTGAAGCGACCAGGGAGAGACACACAGACCGGCAGACCACTGCTCAGATCGCAGGCAATATGAAACTCGCTGGATACCGCCGTCACACCAACATCAGAGAGTTCGCTCGTCTCGAAGAGATGTAGTCACTGAGAATACTCAGGATTTGGCTTGTGGAGTGAAGAGATTCTCTTGGCTCCGAAGCGAAAACATGATCTGCTGTTGCAGCTGTCTCTCCTTAAATACTCACGCAGTGAGGCGGAGATACATTATGCAAATTCCGCAGACCCATGGCATTTCATTGCCATAGGCTCGTTTTTTAATACTCGAAGAGGATTGGCTTTCTGGCGAAACCCCCATTCTCCGTCATCCGACGTAACTCGGAGTGACTACGAAAGGGAACTGAAAAGCGCTTTGGTGGCCATTGGGTCTGTTAAAGCGCTATATAAATGCAGTCCAGTCCATTTACCATGTATTGTTTGTAAAGAAAGAGAATGCAATCAAACTGGATAAGATTAAATTAGAAATGAGCCATAAACTGGACACAGTCAAAATGGAAGCAGATTTGGAGATGCTCCAACATAAAAAGGAACAAGCCGCTGCTTTGGCCCAGGCAGAAGTACTAGAAGCAGCGGTAGCAGCAATTGAGGACAGTGTTTCCAGTGCTAGCTTCTCTGTCTTCACATAGCAAAGTGGAGCGCACCAAAGACTATGTTGAAACACAAAGTGGGCTGGACCTAAATGAGCCAAAAGAAACATACATGCAGAATTCAAATTACAGTAACAACTGACAGCTGGTGAAGAGCTGGACCTGCTTATTAGGTGGCTCGGCAAAGAATCATCTGACCATGTGAAAAGGTTACGTCAGTTCATGTCAGAGATCCTAAGCAGCACTATACGTTGCCTGGAAAAGATTAACAGAATTTTATGGTGCGCCTGAGATAATTGAAAATACACTTCTGCAAAGGCTCGAAAACTTCCCCAGGGTTCTTAGTAAGAACTTTATCAAGTTAAGAGAGTTAGGTGATCTCCTGACAGAACTAAAGGCGGCTGAGCAAGATGGCTATCTGCCTGGGCTAACATATCTGATTCTGGATACTGCTAGAGGAATAAACCCCATAGTTGAAAAGCTACCACACTTTCTTCAAGAGAAATGGCTCTCTCGCGGCATGAAATATAAAGAACAGTATAATGCCTCCTTTCCTCCTTTCTGGTATTTTTTTAGCTTCGTCTGTTATGAGGCAAAAGCCAGAAACGATCCAAGCTTCACAATTGCCGGTCCTCCTAAAGATGAGAAATTCTTAAGAAAACAAACACATCAGAGGATGCCCATTTCTGTTCATAAAATTGATGTTTCTCAAAAGGCCTACCCTAGTAAGGATTCGGGCACTAGTGATGAAAACCCTAAGAACTGCCCAATACATAACATCCTCAGCCTCATCCACTGAAAGTGTTGTGGTTTCCGGATGAAGCCATTGGAGGAACGAAAGGCCTACTTAAAGGCCTACTTAAAGGAATATGGTATCTGCTTTCGGTGTTGTGCATCTTCTTTCCACATTGCACGCAATTGCAAAGTTTCAGTGAAGTGTACAGAATGTGATAGTGAGGACCACACCACTGCCCTCCAACCAGGACCAGCTCCATGGGTCTCCAAAATCTCAACCTCTTCAGAGCATGGCGGGGAGGAAGAACGTTCAACACCTTCTGTGAACAGTGCCTGTACTAAAGTCTGTGGGGAAGGTTCATCAGCCAAATCTTGTTCTAAGATATGCTTAGTTAGAGTGTATCCTAATGGCAGTCCAGAAGCCGCTGTCAAAATGTATGCAATGCTCGATGACCAGAGCAACAGGTCACTAGTAAGATCAGAGTTTTTTGAGCTTTTCTGCATTAATACTCCAGCTTCTCTTTATCTCATGAAAACCTTTGCTGGAACTATTGAAGCTACTGGAAGGAGAGCTGATGGATTTCAGATAGAGCCAGTTAGCGGTGATATTAACCTGGCTCTACCTACTCTAATCGAATGCAATGATATTCCAGATAACAGGGCAGAAATACCTACTCCAGAGGTTGCTCAAAATCATCTTCATCTTAGAAGAATAGCCTCTGAGATTCCAGAAATGGATGACAGTGCCCAGATCCTCATGCTGTTGAGTCATGATGCTCTGAGAGTCCATAAGGAGAGACGCCAGATAAATGGGCCTCATAATGCTCCGTTTGCGACTAAAACAGATTTAGGCTGGCTTATAGTTGGAGATGTATGCTTGGGTAATTCTCACAAACCAAGTGTGTTGAGTTACAAGACACATGTGCTGGAAAATGGAAGAACCTCCTACTTTCCACCATGTCAAAGTCATATTAACTTGAAGGATAACTTGGGTCTCAAAGGTGAATGACAAGGTATCCCTTATTTCTACAAGGGTGCAAGCAGAGAAAATCACCTTGGCTGTTCGGTGTTCAGGCGCAAAAGGGATGACAACAAGCATGCTCTATCTGTTGAGGATCATCTCTTCCTGGAGATCATGGACAGTGAGTTCTCCAGAGATAGTGACAATAGCTGGGTGGGTCCACTTCCTTTCAGATACCCAAGGCCTCAACTTCCCAATAACAGAGAGCATGCTCTCACTCGGCTCTGCTCTCTTCGTCGCACTTTGCTGAAAAAAAAATAGAGATGAAACAGCAATTTACAGACTTTATGCAAAGGTTGTTTGAAAATGATCATGCCGAGTATGCTTCTCCCCTAAGTGATGACCAGGAACGCTGGTATTTACCAATCTTGGGGGTTTATCATCCAAAAAAGCCCAACCAAATCAGAGTGGTGTTTGACTCCAGCGCCCAATATCAGGGTCTGTCTCTGAATAGCGTCCTTTTGACAGGACCAGATTTAAACAACAGCTTGTTAGGTGTGCTGATTCGATTCAGGAAGGAGCCTGTTGCTGTGACTGATATACAGCAGCTGTTCCACAGTTTCACAGTGAAAGAAAACCACAGAGATTATTCAAGGTTCCTATGGTTCCGTGACAATGATCCCGACAAGGATGTAATTGTAGGATGAAAGTCCATGTATTCGGAATTAGCCCTTCCCCAGCAGTGGCTATCTGCGGACTGCATCGGGCTGCCAAGGAAGGAGAGCCTATGCATAGAACTGACACCTATAACTTTGTGAAGAGAGATTTTTATGTGGAAAACGGAATGAGATCATTTCCGACTGCCTTTGAAGCTGTTGATTTACTTCGGAGGACACAAGCGTCCCTGACAGAATCGAATCTAAGGCTCCACAAGATAATGTAAAACAGCCCACTGGTGTTGGCACCCTTTCCACCTGAAGACTGTGCTGAAGGTGTCAAAGATCTTGATTTCGGAGATGAAACCATGCCTGCTCAACGCAGTCTTGGCCTAAACAGGAGAATATCAACAGGGTTCGCAAAATGTCGAACACACCTTTCTTCTTTATAGGTGTGTTCGACACCGGCTGCGGCTGGATGTAAGCGATCGGCGAGAGTAGCCGCGTGCAGGCGGGGAGGAGCTGCAAATGGAGACGTGAAGTCGGACACTTTCTGGTTCCCGTAGTGACCTCTCACGTGGTGTTTGCATACTTTACCACAGCTGAAATGAAATAAATGCAATATTTGCCAAATACACAGACATTTCAGACACATTTTCATTCAACACTTTACTGCTTCATACAGCATCTGTTTGTACTAGAATAAAGTTCAAAATAAGCATATCAATGAAGTGGAGTCAACATTTTTTAATCAATTTTATTTTGATAAACATGACTCAATATAACATCGCGACTACATGAAAAGACTGTTTACTGTTATAAAAACTGATTTGTGCACGTTAGTGGAACTAAAGGTGTGAGAATAAACACGACACGCACGTGATCGTTGTCATGCGGTGAAGCCGGCGAATCGTGGAACAGCTGTGTCGTCATCAGAGCTTGTGCAGCCGCTCTTGAGAAACTGCGCTGGCTGAATCCTCCGGCTACTCTCGAATCGCTCTCGCGGTACTTTGATGGCATACGTCACAGTCACGTGGAGTCAGCGCTGCATCAAGTCGGACAAAATTTCTAACCGGCGTGCACTGCTTCAAGTCAGCCACCGATCGGTCTGCGCAGAGCTGCATGAAGTCGAACAAGCCTTATGTGTACAGATGTGACGTAATGACGCAAAGACATGCTAAAATTTCCCCCGGAAATCCACCAGTACTACTGGAATTAAAAACATTATTACAAGCTTACCGCTTTGAATCGAGCTGAGGCAAGCAGAACACTGGCTGGTTATGTACTTGCTCAAAAATGTATTTTGGATAATTTTTAACCCAACAAAGTTACCTACTGGAATTTTTCAAGAGAATGTTTTTTTTGGTCTGTGAGAGCCGGAATTCTTACTGGTTGGTAGGTGATCAAATACTTACTGTATGTCATGCAATAAAATGCAAATGAATTACTTTCTGGATTTTTGTTTTAGATTCCGTCACTCACAGTTGAAGAGTACCTATGATAAAAATGACAGACTTCTACATGCTTTGTAAGTGGGAAAACCTGCAAAATTGGCAGTGTATCAAATACTTGTTCTCCCTACAGTAGGTCTCATCAGCTGAGGCTGAAGGAAGTTTCAGTGCTCTTATAGGAGACTGAAAACATGGCTCAGAACAATGGCACAAGTGACACTTAACAAAATTGCTGTGTGCCATGTCAAATGACAAATGCCAACAGTTCATTTCTGTTAACGGGTTAGTTCACTTAAAAAAATTAAATTCGGATCAATGATTTAAATTTTTGGGTGAACTTTTCCTTTAATGACAGATGCAGACATGTTTTGGCTTCTTCAAAAAGCAAGGAACAAGACATTGACTATTACATTGCACTTGAACGGAGTAAAGTAAAGTCTCTGTTAAACTGCCTCCTTGTTTTTATTAGTTACCTGTAACATTACAGAATTCATTAATTAACGTAGGCTATTGTTAAGGTCAATATAGACTAAAAACTTTAATACATTAACCTATTAATTTCCTGATTCCTCAGCTTCTTGGGATATCTCCACCGATCTCAAAATCAAACCTACGCCCTCCCAGCATAAGTTGCCAAAGTGACTGAGCTTGAGAAATGTTAAATTAGCTACATGAAACCAAATCATTTGACAATGAGTCAGACTAACTGAAATAAGTCTGGCTTTTTTGGTAAACTTGTTTTATGAAACAGGCCTCTGGGGTCAGTGTTGTTCCGGTGGTGTACCAAAATAATAATTTTTAGCAAATCAGGTAAAGAGGTTAAAAAATGCCTATCCCCATTAATATTAAATTAGTCCAACCTACAACTTTATTTTACTGACTCAAAAAGTTATGAACCGTCTACAAGAAAAAAAAATTGATGACTAACATTTAATACAAGCCTTAGTGGTTAATGCAACTGGCCCCAGATGTAGTGGCATAAGGGAGGGGACATTATTTTAATAAAAAAATGACGAAGGCCTGTAAATTAAAATATTGATGTGCATGGATAAATAATTTATAATGAATACTGCAATTACTTTTAATAAGAATTGATTGTATGGTGGTGACTTAAACTACTTGGAAATATAAAATAAAATAAAATGGTAGGCTACAAATTACGATAACGTATTATGGTATTTTTTTTTCTTACCTGATGCATGTGACTCTGTTGGGCTTGTAGTTAGTCTTGTATGTGCACTTGTTTCAGAGGGCGGTGGTGTTGTGGACGGTACATCTATACGCTTCCTTCGCCAAAACTTTGAAAAGTTTTCTACAACTGCAGCTCTGAAAAGGAAATTGTCATTGAAGATCAGATTTGCAAACTAACAATATGAAACGCAACGACACTATGATGCTATTATGTTTCATTTCGTCTTATTAGGCTCCACAGTAAAATTATAGGCTACCTGAAGAAAAATAGTCATGAGGCTGCCGCTGTGGGTGTCCAGAACACTTTGATTAAGCCTTTATTGAAATTATTAATATGAACAACGACACTGTCCTAGAAATAGCACATAAACAGTTGACGTTAGTTTAATGAATTAATAGCTGCTAACATTTAACACATGGTTTAAAGAACTTAAGTGTGAAGTGGGTGCACGGCAGGACTCACACCACAGATGAGTTGGCTGTTGTCCAGGTCCTCCAAACTAAACGTACCTACAGACGGACAGTTATCACACTGACGAGAGTCCAACATAAACCCCTGAAACCCACTCGATCCACCCGAAAGGGTCACTGTGGTAAAATGGGAGAGTTTAAAGTGACACCTCTGAAAAAACATTTTGTTTACACTAATAAAGGGGGGGGGGGGGGGGGGGGGAGTTGGCTGACTCTCTTTGTTTGTCTCCACAAACAAAGAGAGTCAGCCAGCGGTAAAAACTCAGAAATATTCTTAACATGCCTGAATGTAGGTATACAAATGTACAATGCTTTTTTTTTATTTTTTTATTCTTAATTATTTTTCTTGTAATTTCTTGTTCATAATTGTATTCATGTATTTGTTTACCGATTGATTTATTGACTTTATTGATTATTTGTTCATTGCTTATGTAATGGCAGATGCTTTGGCAATAGGCTAGCTACTGTACAAGCATGCCAATCAAGCTCGAGAGAGAGAGAGAGAGAGAGAGAGAGAGAGAGAGAGAGAGAGAGAGAGAGAGAGAGAGAGAGAGAGAGAGAGAGAGAGAGAGAGAGAGAGAGAGAGAATCTACCGGTAATAGGGGCCGTATTCCATTCCGAAACTGTCACATTTTCTGGTTCGACTTTGAAAGGGGCTTCCGTGTTTTGTGCTGGTATTTGTAGGCCTACACCATGGATAATATTCATTGCTTGACATTGATCCTCCAAAAAGCTTCCATCGCTGTAACAGGAGATTAACCTCAGCATGGATCCAAATGAAAGAATAAGAAGACCTCTCGCAATATACATCTGAAACGACCAACATAAATAATAACATCAATTTAAACAACTAACTTGTAACAATTCCCGTTCATAGACACTTAAGCCTTTACTGAAGTTCAAATATAATAAAGTTATTACAATACCTTGTTTTAGACCTACCATGCGCGTTGCTGATTAAAGCTATATAAGAGGGAAAGTGAGTGTCTTGTTGTCAGTCGACTCTTTATATAGTAGGTGTCCGTGATTCCGTCAGCTCAACAGATATTGTATTGCCCAATTAAGTTGGCTAAATGGTTTCTAATGCCCTCTATTGGCGAATTCAGTTATTACGATGAAAGGGGGAAAATGGTCTTATGATAGCAGCTTTGAATTTTTCTCCTGCCCCACAACAAACGTGCATAAGGAAGTAAGTTACACATGACTTATTTTTTATCACAGTTCTATAAGTGTTTATATGAGGTCACCGCAGACAAACCTCTGATGATACAGAGCCAATGCTTCATTTTGTAAGTCAAGGTTTTCAGAAAGTTAAATAAAGTGAGTGTTTTGTAACATAAAACTGATAGGTGAGAGAATAATTTGACCTAAATTGCAAGTTTATGTCACAGTCCTTTGTAAATAAGATGGTTATGCTGTGTTGAAATACAGTATTGTAGATTTTCCAAGAAATGTCCTTGTCTCATGTATCATGCAGAAATCTCTTGTCTCATGCAGATCAGGAGACGTCCTGTGGAATTACTGGGAAAGTCATGCAATTATTAACCTGGAATACTGTAATTTCACACTAAAAAAATTTAACAATGTAGCCAAATTGTATGCAGATTGTTTAGGTTCTGTTATAGATTAAATCCACACACATGTACTGGTTTTGTGTTTTGGCTTACAAAATTGAAAAACCAGCACAGTTCATCAAAAACTTGTGTCTAAATTCATGAGCTTAAAAATGAAACAAAATATTACAGAGAATTCTGACAGGAATTGTTTTAGATTTGTAATTGTTTTAGTTTCGTACGCATTATTATTCAAAGTATCAGTATAAAGCAAGCAGTGGACAATCACTTAAGTGCAATTTTTAAATATGAATGTATCGAATCAAATACATTCAATTTATTTGTTCTGAATAAGCAAACATGGCAATTTAATTGATTTCATGTCAACCTTGAAGATTCACCTCCATGAGATCCCTGGGATACAAATGTAAACATAAAAGTAACAAAAAGTAGGCTACAATGCACCCTGTTGTCAATTGAGGTCTTTTAAACCATGCCATTTTTGTAGTGTTCATCAATCACGGCAATGATAATGCACTTTATTTTTGTTCTCAAAGATTGTAATCTCACACAACAGAAATGTTGCCATGCAGGTTTTCTTTCTGAGAAAATAGATACAGGTGTAGGCCTATCTATTTTTATTATTAGACAGGTGTGCCGAAAGGTTACTAAGACTGTTTGGAAAGGTTAACTTTTATGTTGGAGTAAATATTTCATGTTATGGATCCCTTGTTTTTGTTTAGTTTTTTATTTTTTTATTTTTTTTTTTTTTTATTAGAATTGAGTCTTCTGAGTGACACTGTTTAATTTTAATGTTGTTTACCTTTTATTTTGTACCTGCATTTCACTTGGAAAAAAAACAATCAAAACAAAAAACCCAAAAGGAATTTCTGATTGTATCTCTGATTGACAGCATTTGTTTTGGTTGGTTAGACAGACACTGACACCGTTGTTTTGACACGTCTGCTATTCATACAATTTCCTTATTGGAAGACAGCCAGGATTTTTCTTCTCTGATCTGTTTTATTTGTCATGATTTCCTTTGAATGTTAATATTCATACACAGTTATTTTTAGTTTTTTCACAGTTATAGAACTGAACTCTTTTCTCAGACCCAGTTTGCTTGGAACTGTTTATTTTACAGTTTTTCTGAATTGCTAAAACACTAAACCCCATTCTCTGAACCAAAGTCTCAATAGTCTAAAATAATTTGTCGAATATATCACTCTTTCTGTAAAACATTAAACAAGTTCAGGTAGTTAAAACACTGTTTGCAAATACGCACTCTTTTTGCAAAACTCTAAACACATTTTCACTCACTAAAACACATTTCACACTGTGATGCACTTATGTTTCAAAATGCTAAACACAGGTAGGCGAAAGTTAAACACAACTACAACACAGTTGTCACCGATTACCAGGGGAGGTAGCCTAAGTAATGAAGCAAAAATACTTTGTTACTTTACTTAAGTATTTTTTTCGGGGATCTGTACTTTACTTGAGTATGTTTTATTTGCATCTACTTTCACTTTTACTCCACTACAATTGTAAGGACAAAGTTTACTTTTTACTCCAATACATTTCCCCATGCCCGCTCCAAGTCTTGATTACACTGGTTTTCCAAACCAATGAAAAATTTGTTTTTCTTTTTAAAAAAAAGAACGCGCAAGCTCTTTGCCAGTATCGCAACATAGCAGTCAGTTCACCATTGACCGCAGAAACCGGTGAAGGTGCAGCTCTCGCTGCCAGCAATGGTCCCAAGATTTCCGACAGGGATCCATGGCCATATACAGCGGTGTAGTGCAGAGTATACGCAGGTATACGGCGTATACCCACTTCTTTTTCAGTCGGCATTGCGTATACCCACTTCTAAATCCCCTCTGATGCGCATCATTTAGTTGCTAATCCAATCTCGTGAATAAAAAACACCCAGTCAGGGTCGTATCATTGAGATCCCCGAGGTCCTGACCTCAGTCGTTTTTTTTTAGTGTAGCCTATAATGAAAGTTGTGAAATAATATTACAGTTTTTCTCTATTGTTTACACACATTTTCTGAAAGAATGCCTCATATTCTCAGAACTCAAATAAAAAAAAACACACACACAATGGGCAAAACCCCTCAATTCTCCTGCAAAATGAAACTTTACATTCAAAACAATGCTATTTCTTCTCAAAATGGTATTTTGTTTTCAAATGACACACACAAACCATCATATGAATAGACATTTATAAGAACCAGTTGAACACTGATGTGCTCAATGTAAAACACTATGATGAATGGAAAACACTTCTTCTCCATTCATCATAATGACTTAGCCCTTTTTTTGTTCAGTGTTACCCTTACTAAAGACAGTACATACATAAGTGTGTTGTAAAATATTTGAGAATATTGTTTTTATACTCAGAACACACAGTAACAAATATATTTTATTTTTCCCACAAAAACAATGAACAGAGTGTGCATCCCATTCCCAACCAACACAAAGTTGCACATACACTACATACAAAACAACAGAAGAATTTACTTTACACAGTTACAGTAAAAAAAAAAAAAAAACTATGCTGCATCCTCTCTTCTGCTGTCTGGCCACAGCACCTCATCCACATCACAAGCAATGTTTTCCCTGCCAAGCAGCGGGGGAAATATCGCCTAGCATGGCGATTCCAGCCATGAAAAGCATCAGCTCCTATATCTCCACATGCGTCCTCCATAGCTTGGAGAAGAGGTATACGCGTTTGTGGATTTCGGTCATACACTTTCCATCTCCAGGCAGAAAAAAATTCCTCAATAGGATTGAGGAATGGAGAATATGGAGGGAGATAAACAACTAAAAAGCGTGGGTGGGCAGTGAACCAGTTACGAACCAGAGCGGCCCTGTGGAAACTTACGTTGTCCCAAATGACAACGTACCTGAGCTGCTCTGGGCCATCTACCTGATCTGGTGGAATGAGTGTGTTGTGTAAGGTGTCCAAGAATGTGATCAGATGGGCGGTGTTGTAGGGGCCAAGGGTAGCATGGTGATGGATGACGCCGTGGTGGGTAATCGCTGCACACATTGTGATGTTCCCTCCGCGCTGACCAGGGACTTCAACAATGGCACGCTGGCCGATGATATTCCTTCCCCTCTTTCGTCTTTTTGTGAGGTTGAACCCAACCTCATCAATGAAGATGAACTGGTGCTCCACTGCAGCCACCTCTAGCTCAAGGACTCTCTGAAACACAGTATGACAATATCAGAAATAGACATGGAGTGGTCACTATTGTGAAGCACAATCATTATGATTACAATATTGAAATATGTATAATTTACTGTATACAGTGTTGAGAGTATGCATCAATTGTGGGACTCACTTGCACATAGTTATATCGCAATTCTTTGACTCTTTCTGAATTGCGTTCAAATGGCACCCTGTAGACCTGCTTCATACTGAGATGATTTCTGCGCAAGACACGGTCCAGTGTTGATAAGCTTACCCTATCAATATTTTGAAATATGTCATTGTTTTCTATTATTTTTCTTTGTATTTGCTGTAATGTTATGGCGTTGTTTTCTAGGACCATGTTTATGACTTCAGTTTCCTGTTCAGGAGACAGAACACGTTCCCGACCACCTTGTGTTGGTAATCTTGCAGTTCTGCCAAACAAATAGTAAAATACTGTAAATACAATACATTTCCTAAATACTTGAAACATACTTTACAGTATTTTTACAGTCCTACAGAACAGTCCACAGGCAATACTGTACTACTGTACTCATTGAGTACTGTATTGATATGCAGTACTACAATTTTCTAGTGAGAGATTTCTTACCTATTCTCATTTCGGAAAGTCCGGATGATGGATGCTACAGTGTACCTGCTCAGATTTGGCTGCACTCTTTGCCCAACCTCCCTCATTTTTAGACCATGGTTGACCACATGATCAACCAAAGTGGCTCGGATCTCATCAGAGATTACGGTCCTTGGCCATCCTCGTCCTCGTCCTCGTCCTCGTCCTCGTCCTCTTACTCTCACTCCTCTGGCTCTGCCTCTGTTTCCAATGTTGGCATCCATTGCTCCATTGAAGAGCTCACCTGTTGCCCTTTTATGCTAAAGCTCTGATTGCTAATTGTAAAATAGTGTGACGGGTGTTTGCCCTTGTGATAAGTCAGTGTGCATATTTGAATGGCAGTGTGTTCCTTGTGAAAACAAGATATTTTCTGCATGAAAATTGTGCCAAAAGCAGAGAATTGTGTGTAGTGTTTTTAAAAAATTGTGTTTTAGAACTGCAATTTGAGTGTAGAGCAGGAATTGTGCTTGTAGTTTAGCAGAATTGGTTCAGGGGGTTGGTGAATGAGTTACATGTTGTGGTCATTGTGTCTCAAGTACCAGAAAATGTGTGTAAACAATCGAGAAAAACTGTAATATTAACTCTAATTTGTTGCTGCAATGATTCGCCCATCGCGACGATAACTGACCTTCTCATCTGATCTGCTTCAACACTCAAACACCCGCTCGTCAATGTCAAAATGTTTGAGACCAATCAAAGCAAGCAGGATTTTTGTTCACAGAAGCGCGAGCCGAGCGCGAATCCCAACGCGACGCTTCACTTCAGTTAACGATCATACAGTGCGAGATAAGATGCAAGTAGCTAAAATATACGGCTGTTTTTCGATAGAAGTTTTAAATGACCGACGACAGAAATAATCAGTTTGATCAAAGACAGTGGAAATGATAAGCAAAATGGGTCAGGGTATATTCTGGCAAACCGTTTGCCAATCACGTCTAGCAATCGGCAAAGCAAGCTGTGGTACACGCCATTTACCAACAAGCGATGGGTAATTCGCAAAGCACAATGCTATTTTCTGTTTTCCCAGCACGATACCATAGAACGGCATAAAGTAATAGGTTTGAGAAGTAAGAGGCGGGGCATCAGTTAAAAATTTCAAAGTTAAAGTTCAGGCAAACAGGTATTAATAATATAATAAAATAAATAAAATACCCAGTAAGAAGTGATATGAACATGTAGGCCTATTGCTTAAATATGCTATTGAACAACATAATATTTGCTATAGATCGACATAATAACACCTGTTTAAGTAAAAAAAAAAAATATATATATATATATATATATATATATATATATATATATATATATATATATATATATATATATATATATATATATATATATATATGAGAGCCATTCCACCGAATGGGTGACATTTGTTTGTTGTAACTCTTCAAAATTAAACTTTAATTTAAATTTTTTTCAACATTGAATCTATTACTACACATGGTAACACTTTATTTTAAGGTGCTTGTAATAAGCAGTAATTAACAGTTAATAAGACACTTATAAGACCTTATAAGATGCATATAAGATGCATATACGCATTAACTAATTATAATAAATACATTAAATTAAATAATACATTTCTCAAGTATCAATACATTGCACTTTTAGAACAGCCGAACAAACATAAATGGTAACACAAACTCCCAGTCACTTAAAAATTGACCTTCCCAAGAGGGAGTAGTTTTCCTGATCTCTTCAGGGCCTGGACCTTTAATTCACCCTTATATGAAGTAGTTAATGCTTATATGCATCTTATATGTATCTTGTAAGGTCTTATAAATGTCTTATTAACTGTTAATTACTGCTTATTACAAGCACCTTAAAATAAAGTGTTACCCTACACATATTTAACTATTCAAAATGTGCATTGGTCAATCTCAGGCAACTTTATTGATTTTTTACAAGGTTTCTAAGCAGAATATGGACGCATGTTTTCTCAGTCCTGTTACCGAAACTCATGTGCCATTTAAAAAGCCTGTTTAAAAGCATGTCTATTCCTTTGTTTTCCCCACAAGAAAGTGTTTATTTTAAAGAAATTGTTGGTTATAATGTTCAAATAATTGATATTTGTGACAAAAAAAATCACTATATATTATGGCAAGGTGTATTTTAATACAAAACACAACCCCTTTTTTTTTTACTTTAAAGAAAACCGAAGCCTCAAGTTTGTAATTTTTTAAAATAATTTAATTGATTAAATAAATGTATAAATGATGAACCAAACAAAACTGATAAAAACAGTGGTTTAACATGATTTTTTTTTTTTGAAAAAAAAAATTAGTAACAGGAATGAACATTGGCTAACAGGAATGAGTGTCTGAATGAGTGTGTATGAGAGAGACTTTACATGACTGTGTGTGTATGAGAGAAAGTGTACATGACTATGTGTGCATAAGATTTCTGTGTTGAAGTGATTTACTATGTGCTAGTAGTACTTCACAGCGAAGGAGATGGAAAGAGAAAAAAGGAGAGAGAGAAGAAGAGAGGGAGGGAGAAAGAGGGAAGTTAAGACAAAAAATGGAGAAAAGAGAGGGTTGCGGGTGTGTCTTGCTTCTTCCCAGTGCAGCATGCCATAGGTGGGTGTTTCTGGCACCTACATAGTATGGGGTTTATCCATCTTCAACAAAATATAAGAAAGACAAAGACAAAACGTTTAAGTCACTTTGTGGTGGACTGGCTTCCTGGAAGTATGGTGTTCACATTGTAAAACTAATGCTAATGTCTACAATTTAAGTAAATGCAACCTTAAACCTCATGATTCAGGTGAATAGTATAATATCAACTAATATTTACAGTATTAAATCAACAAAACAGTGGACTCTACTCCCTCCTGTTACTTTAACTCACTCCTGTTATTTTTCATACAAGTAACAGGACTGAAAGTAACAGGATTGAGTTTTTAAGTAAAAAGTTATCAAATACATGACATATGGCCACATAGCATAGGCCTACATGCTAATAGCATAAGGACACGTAACAAATTCTAGTGATTTACCAAAAGTTTATATTTTTAAAATAAATGGATAAAATCTAAGAAATAATTTAGGTAACAGTACAGCATGTTGAGATTGACCTTCTCAGTCATAATTACAATTTCATCAAATATACAGAAATTAAATTGTGAGAACTTACTTATGGTCTTCCCAGTGCCTTCAGAAGATCCAGATGATGCAACTTCCTGTTGAAAATGTGTCTTGTGGAATATTCCAAGGTTTTCAGAGGGGGGAATGTGTTAGGGTAACCGGACTGAGTGAAAACCCGGGGACTAAAATTTGGATTTTATCTAAAATATTAGATAAAATATTTTTTTCTCATGAAAAAAAAAAAACATTTTAAAGCATAGATTGGATATAAAGTCACACAACAATGCAAAAAAAAATCAGATTTCTGAAGGATTTTAATCATTATATTTCATAGTAAAGTTTAGAGATGGAGATGCAGAAAATGCTTTTTTTTGTGTTCTATGTAGTTTTTATTAATGTTTTTAATTAAACATTTTAAATTTGTAGTTGTAGTAATGAGCAGGACATTTTGATTAATAATAAAATGTATTTTAGAGTTAATTTTCATGCATTTTTAATACATATAATGTCCTGGGGACAGAAATGTCACCCTTTCGGTGGAATGGCTCATATATATATATATATATATATATATATATATATATATATATATATATATATATATATATATATATATATATATATTCACATTTTAGCACTGCGCGGTTTTTATTCCCATTGTACGCACAAAACCCAGTGGCCAGGGCGTGTATTCTATTTGTTAGCCTATTGTCTTATTTGTCACCGTGGTTTTGCTTTAAAACAAATCACACTTTCAGATTTATCCGATGTTTTACTGAAATACAGTGAATTATTACATCATTTATGTAAAATAAGTTGTTTATTCACAGATCCTAATGGAAAAAAGTAAAAGCATAAATTATATAAAATTACGGAGCCCTGCATGGCATGCGGAAAAATATTGTCTCAGCCTATAAAATATCTCTCCTTATGCCATTTCATGCAGTCATGCTCATTGCCCACTAAAAGCGGCACTGATTTATCGGGTAAATTAATCTAATATTATAGCTAGGCTGCCTAACTCTCAATCAGTGTATCATTTATCAGCAATATATTTTGTGATATCGTCGTCTAGCTATAATAAAACTGCTCAATATTAAAGCTTACAAAATTACTCATTGTAAAGCTGCTTTGAAACTATGTGAATTGAGGACTATACGCATCTATTTTGACCTATTGTTTACAGTCTATGATTTTGACAGTAACTTCATCTAAGTTGATTCGTAAGTTCATCAAAACATTATCCAATTGATCGTTACTGAAACATGGTTGTCACTTCATATTTTTGTTGTAGTCTAAGCTACGGTCAAACAGCGTCGTTGACAGTAGATCATTCATAAACCCGTACCAGACTTACACATAAAGGAATGCACATGCTCAAACGTCTACCCCAATAAGATTGCTGTATTGTAAACCATAAAATCGGTTGTGCATTTTGCATTCTACTAATTCAGCTATAAACAATCAATATTTGACTAAAACTTGTCTATTAATACCTGTTTGCCTGAACTTTAACTTTGAAATGTTTTAACTGATGCCCCACCTCTTACTTCTCAAACCTATTACTTTATGCCGTTCTATGGTATTGTGCTGGGAAAACAGAAAATAGCATTTTGCTTTGCGAATTACCCATCGCTTGTTGGTCATTGGCGTGTACCACAGCTTGCTTTGCTGATTACTAGACGTGATTGGCAAACGGTTTGCCAGAATATACCCTGACCAAAATGCCCCCGAACCCCCCCTAGCAATATCATTCATGGGACCTGGGTTTACAAAACCCTGCGTACGGCCCTGATATGCAAGAATACTAGTATGCGGTGACTTTTCCTGTCCCAATGATTTATTTACTCATATTTTCTCTAAAATGAGTCACATATTCAAACAGAGATAATAGACATTAAAAATACTATTTTGTATTTTACACAATTTTAATTGATGTATGCATTCAATTATATCATGTCCTCAGTGCACAGTAATCAACTTCTGCAAGAAATATAAACCATGAAATGACAAAAACCTCAAAATATTTTTTATTATGTTATAGACTAGGCTAAATTGCCTAGTCATACATATAAATCATGTGAAAATATAGGTCTTTTTCTTAAAATTTTCTTCAATTAATGCGTCCCTGAAGTAGTCTTCCATCCTGTTAGTATGTACTTTTTTGCCTTCCAAATCCGACTGCAATTTCATTGAGACCATTTTCAAGACCATTTTTACCTGCTGGAATTCAACTGTACAAACTGAAGTAAGCTTCAACTCTCACTCCTAACTTTTTTTTTAGTTTTTGAAATGTTATCTTGCTTGTCCCACCCTAAGTGTTCCACCCTGTTAAGCTATGTTATGGAGAATGTTTGTCCTATCAAAAAAATGTAAAAACAAATCTGACATAGTTATAAAAGTTATATTTATCTGTAGAAGGTTAGCTAGCTAAATGTTGATCACTCAAAGAGCTATGGCTAATTTAGCTAAAAAAATGTGAAACATATTCTATTCATCAAAAATTGTTTTGCTTGTTTCAAGAAGAAAAAAAATCTAAGATGGCATAAGGGACATATACTATCAAAGAAAAGCTCATTATTGTTTAACATTTACATTATTAACATGTTGTGATAACTATGTATATGTCCCTAACAGGGTGGAATATTTTCATGGACAGTGTCTGAACAAACTACCCATAATTATTATTATAGAGTCCCTGAGCTTGACCAATATGTATTCCTTATAGTTAAACATGTCACTATTTTGGTAGAATGCTAAAAACATGAAAATCATGTTCTTTTTTTCCAACACTTATGAAGCCAAAATGTCACCGCATACCAGGAATGACCCCATTATATTCTATCTTCTATAGTCTAGCATATTCAATAGGCTACTAATGCAAGACTAGTCATGTCACTATTTATCACACAGATCGTTCGTCCTTTCCTGGGACGCTTAAAAATAATAATATTGGGGGCATAAATTAAGAGTATATCCACTTTTCCAGGCACCACTACATCACTGGCCATATATCAATGATATGTTCGAATTCACTGAAGTCAAGGGAGATTAATATCGGCTGAAATGTCTTCTTTGCCTGCCACGGGTGAATTAAATTTCAGCATTCAAAACTTCACCCTCAAATCTGAGAAAACATATTGAGGTGAGTTGACGTTAAAGCAACACTAAAGAAGATTTTTTACCTTAAAATAATGTTTCCAAAATCGTTTCAGTGGTTCATCAAGTCGTAACAGGGTGAACCTTAGCCACCTTAGCTTTGTGGTCCTATCTGCTAGAACCACCCTGTTTTGATAATAACATGTGACAATTAAGATTATCCAGTGAATTTAATCCTAAAAGCAATAGCCTATTGGGGATCTGTTTAAGGAGATGAAAAATAGAAATGCATTCAAAACAAATGAGATTCAATGAGTAGTCGACAAACAGGCAAACAGGTCCTGTGATAAGGATGACTTCATTTTTCGCGGAACATGTGAATGATGTTTGTATAGTAACCTGTGGGGGCAGCATCGGCACAATCAGTTACAAATCGCAGAATAAACGGGGGCGAAGAAACTTCTCCCGCGTATTTTGACGGTGTTTTAGAAGATGTGAGATTTGGATACTGTAGGTTTGTTTTATTATAAAAAGTTTCAAAAAGATGTCGAGTCTCAGTCAGGAACTAAAGCGCTGGGCTATTGAAGAACTTGACTTGCCAGCAGCCAGACTCCCGGATGACGGCTATATGAAGACGTGAGTGGGTTATTATGAATTATAACATTAACGTTAACTTAATCCTCATCAACGAATGATCATGTGTTTACGTTTTTGTGCAGATTATGCGTCGGTCCTGGAGCTTCCATTTGGAAATATATAACTCAACATGTTTATAAAGAGAGGTGAGATCTCAAGGTTTTTATCATTTCTAATTCTGACTAAGTTACGTGTTTTTAAATGCACAGATTCAAATGTCTTTTGAAATATATCTTACAGGAATGTTCGGGTCATGAGGGGGAATGTTCAATGGTATCCTTAAAGTTTTCTGTAAATGTGATGTAAATATATATATATATATCTATATATATATATATATATATATATATATATATATATATATATATATAGATATATATATATATAGATATAATTAAATAAAGCTGAAATATAATTAAAATATAAATATTTGACGAGAAGCTTAAAACTAAACAAAATAGAAATTATTTTACATAAATAATACTAAAATTGCTAATACTCAAATTAAACCTAAATAGAATTATAGACTTAAATGAAGACTAATAAAAATGATAAAAGCACATACAAATTTTAAATAAAAGTACTGAGATAATTAAAAATAAAAGACAGTTAAAAATATCAACAAATAGTATATAAATAAAATTAAAATAACACTGATTATATGACATAAATCATTGCATATACAGGATCTGATGATTTCAGTAGGCCCATCACAGGTTTTGTGTTTATACTACACTATCAAAAATGTTGCAAATAATGTTGTTACTTAAGATAAATTGTGGTTGTCTGATCAGTGGAATTGTTCCTTGACAATCTGAATCCTTAGGTACAAACTTTTACAAGATAAAGAGGTAAAGAAGAGTAGCTTATTTGCTTAATTTCCTATTTGCTAATCTGCTCCTATAATGATTCATATGAACAGAATGAAAAGGTGATTGTTCTTTGTAGTTTAAACAGTTGAAAAATCAGAATAAAGATGCAAGAAGGCTTGAGCTTCAGAGAGAGATTAATGCCCTGCAGACTGAACTCCTTCAACTGGACACAAAGATCAGTAGAGTGGAGGATCAACTTGCTACTGAAGGTAAATTTTCTTTTTCTATCATTTCTATCCTGATGCTCTTTTATACTACCAACCCCTGTGGTACACACCTGCCACAGACACTGTGAATCGTCATAATGAGATCAAAATGGTCTCTAATTACTTAACGCACGTTATTGGTTTTATTGTAAAAATCGGTGTATTTTTTTTTTTTTAAGAAAGTGTTTATAATTGTAACTTAGTCTTAGAATAACTTGCTCTGCCTCTGCAGCAACTTTCATTTAAGATAATCTGTTTCCCATTTAATATCCCGTTTAAGAATACATCAGATTACGGAAAAGCTTTTTATGTTGTTTTTGTTACTAATATCTTTCCTCCCTTGTGACTGGTAAGCAGAGCAGAACGTGAACAGGAACTGGGAGGACTTTATGGAGAGCAGGTGCAGACAGATCCTGTTGGAGTCTTTCAGGCAGCGCTGCTCTGAGGAGAGAAACGTGCTGTTAGAGGACACATGCATGATTGGCACCCAACGCCATGCCCTGGAAGAGTTGTCCAAGTGAGCAAATGCCCATATCACCTCCAGACTGTCATATTTCTATGGCAACTTTCTAATGCTGCTGTGTGCCATTTATTCGATGTTTAAAAAGTAATTCTTTCCTCCAATCCCAGTTTAATGTGCGGAGACAACTATGGTTCATTTGTATGTGGATTTCAGATGTGCAAATTGCAAATCTGGTACCAGTAGCTGAAGATTTATACTCTCATTTTTGGGGGTTATAGAGACATCTCACACACGTTGGTGATGTGAAAAGTCTTAACTGTGGTTTTACTCGGTAACACTTTAGAATAATGCTTCGTCATTAATAAGTAACTAGTATGCAGGACTAATGAGTACCACATTAACACTTCAGCTACTACTATTATAGGGGTGTAACGGTACATGTATTCGTATTGAACCGTTTCGGTTCGAGGCTTCCGGTTCGGTACGCATACAAACCGAACGATTCCTTGGACCATTTTTCCTGCTGACAAAATTCGCGCTGGCGCGACCACCACAACGTTGCCCAACATCAAATGGCAAGCGTAATGAAAGCGGAACGAAACTGCGCTACTCATTATGTGCTTCACGGATCGTTTATCAGTTCGGGCCAGCAACATCTGTGCAGTGCGAGCCGATCTCGATCAAGCGACACTGTTATAACACAGCGCTAAGAGATCCAGTAAAGAAAACATTTGAATTCGCCACTGAAGTAATAACATCGCTGTGAGATCTAGTGAGAAGCATTCACATTTCTCCGTTATTAACCGTATATCTCAATTAGATCAAACAGCGCTGACGTGAAAACCAGGAGAAACTTTGTGCCGTGAATGAACTAATACTTTACGTCCACAGACCAGCAACATTCACCATGGATTTAATATAGTAGCCTACCACTAACTGTAACCAGTCTGGCTGGAATAGTGAAATGCTTTCTTTTTTTTTTTCTTTCTTTTTTTTTTTTTTATTTACTTTTTCTCATATAAACATTACACTTCAATCAGATGTACCTCAGATACTGTATCTGGTATCCTCAAATAAAAAAAAAACGTACACAACATACAAATATATGCCCATACAAACATCATACAATCGTGTTTGCAGTACATCAATTCATCAGAAAAATAAACTTTTTTTTTTTTTTTTTTTTTTTTTTTTTTTTTTACAAAACAACCAAAATTAGAAAGAACTATGTACATGTAGGGAGTAGTTTTCCTGGGCATTCTGGATATTAACTAGAGAATAAAATCAGGTCTTTGAGATGTTGCATATTTGGTCCATTTATCCCAGCACAAAGTAAATTGTTCCAGTTTATGATTTACAAATGCTGTTATCTTCTCCAATTTGTAGATGTCCATTGTAATTTCCATCCATGCGTTTAGGGTAGGGCTCTCGTGTGACAACCATTTTTTGGTAAAGCTCTTCTTTACAGCCACCAGCAATATATTCATTAAGTATTTATCTCTTTTTAACCATTCTTGAGGTATATATCCAAAATATAGGGTTTTACTATCAAATGGTATTACACATTTAAAAATATATTGTAAAGCATTATGTATTCCTCTCCAATATTTCTTAATAACGGAGCAATCCCAGAAAACATGGTAATGGTTTGCATTTTGGTTTCCACAGTTTCTCCAGCATATAGAAGCATTACTACCAAGATAGGATTTCTGAGAGGGTGTAATAAAATATCTTACCAAATTTTTCCACCCAAACTCCCTCCATTTCTGTGACCTAGAACATTTCCATTGATACCTCCATATTATTGTCCATTCTTCCTCAGATATATTTATTCCTCCTTCCTTCTCCCATTTTGTTTTAATATAGGAAGTTGAGTGTGTTTTAAGATTTAAAAAACATTTATATATGCATGAGATAATTCTACCAAACAAATCTGAGTTGTACGCTTTTCTGAACAGTTCTATTATAACTTTCCCTGTCCCAGCCACATTCTTCATCTTCATATTAACGGAATAGTGAAATGCTTTCAAGTACTTCACACATCTTTTTCCAGCACTTCAAAACTCAAATAATATATAAATAAATTTATATATTTAAATGTTATTTTTAATGTGATGACCAAAACATTATTTGTTCATCCTTCAAAGATGACCCCCATTTATAAACCTGAAAGTTTCAAGATGTAGGAAAACTCATTTACAAATATTTTTTCTTTTAACAAATAGGACATTTCTCTGGCATTTTTTCTTTTTGCTGTATCGAAAACGTACCGAACCGTGACTTTAAAACCGAGGTACGTACCGAACCGTGATTTTTGTGTACCGTTACACCCCTATACTATTATACTACTACTATAGAAACAAGCTTTACGAATCAGTAAGTATTATCAAATTTAGGGTTAAGATTGTTCCTTATTAGGTAATCAATAATTGCTTAATGAGATTAGCCTCATTAATAACTATTAACTAACCGACAAATTATAAAGAACATTATCGTGTGTCTGAGACGTAATCAGTCATCATTTTTGCTCTGAATATAGTCATAAAATGCATCACTAATTACGTAAGTGTTACCTAGTCACTATGCAGGAAGTACTAGTGAACTGGACCATTATTTCAAAGTGAAAAACCTCTTTTTCACTTTAAAAAAAGGTCCAGATCACTAGTAGTCCTTGAAGAATTTTGAAGAATCCTTGCATTTTATGACCACATTGAGAGTAAAAAAAGACAATTGCTAACGTTTCAGACACTTGTGATTACCTATTAGTTCTTAATGATGCCAATCTCATTAAGTAATTATTGATTACCTATTAAGTAGGGCTGGGTATCGATTCAGATGTTCAAATTCGATTTGATTCGATTTTCAAGCTTTTTTTTCAAGCTCTCAATTCGATTCGATTTCGATTCGATTTCGATTCGAATTTCAATTCCTGATTCGATTCTCGATTCGACTATAATGAATATAGATGTAATTCAAATCTCAGTCTAAATATCAGTTATCATTTTTTAGACAATGTTGTATTACATTGATCTCACCTAAATGTTTGTTTTTACAATGGGGTGATTTTTTTTGTTAAGAGTTTATGCAACACATGGAAGCTTGATTTCAATCTTTGGATTAAATTGAAAAAAGTAACACAAATAAATACAATAGAATAAAGACACAAATAAAGAGACATAAAAAGAAAAGTTTTTGGGTAGGTCAGAAATACTACAGAAACTGAATAAAGTAATGCAATGTAAAATAACACTGGATAGTCTTTTAGTACTGAATAAATTTAATACATAGGCTTTTAATTTTTATTCCTTACAATTAATGCTATATTATGTTGTTTTGACAACAAAATTAATGACAGACATATGGCTGCGTTCACTTTAAGAACTAGTGCACTACTGTTTCATTATACTTCCTGTCACACGCGTTTTATGCTTATTTAAGACATAACCGACTGTCTTTACGAGGTTACTCACCAAGACCAGAGTTTTGACATAATTTTGCGTGTTTTTAACTGTTAAAGCGATATAATCCATGAAAAAAAATGTTGTTACTGGTGAGCTGTTTGTGAGGCAGATTTAGGCTTTACTGTATGTGCACGCAGTGAAAAACATCTCTGAGAGTGCGCGAGCATGGGATAGTTTAAAATAGCTTGAATGTTTAAACTGATAAAACTTAAAAAGACGTGAAAATGATAAACGTTAGTTACGATGCAATGTTGGCCCGATTGTGCAAGTGAATATTCCGTCATGTCCCGACTCCTAAACACGAGTGTGTATCGACGCCTGCAGCGCTTGCCTTGTGCAGAGAGAGAAGAAGCAGCACCGCGAGCCCTGAATATGGAAAAAATCGATTCGTGGCCGTTGAGAATCGATTTTGAATCAACCACATTTTAAAAAACGATTAATCGAAAAATCGATTTTTTTGCCCAGCCCTACTAATAAGGAACTATCTTAGCCCTAAATTTGATGTTACTTATTGATTAGTTAAGCTTGTTTCTATATTAGTTAATGGAAGTAGCTAAAGTGTTAATGTAGTAATACTCGTTAGTCCTGCATTACTTCCTGCATAGTTACTCGCTGGATACGTCCAGTGACTGCGGTGAATAGTGCTGCTGGCAACAAGGGAAAGACCTTGTGACAGCCTGGAGAGACAGCTGACAGGAGGAAAGAGACCCCACTGGGGCTGGTAAGGGTTAGCTACCCTTGTCGGCAGTATCCAGCTCCGTGTTTACAGGATTTTGGAGACACCCGCCAAAGGCTTCTGAGAAATTAAAGACAAAAATACCCCCTAGAGTCTGCGAGAGCGGGGGCGGAAGATGACACAATGTTGGACTACATGGTTAACGACTTAGGAATGGAAACGGATATGAGTATGGAGAGTAAGACTAGTCCAAGATCTGCAGTTAGTAAAGTCATTGAACTCCAAGTTTGTGCCTGTGGCTGGAGTAAGGCGACAACGGTCAGGGGTTTGAAGGTTCATCAAGGGAAAATGAAATGCTTGAGGGAGAAGGGACAAGGGCCTCGCATTGATCAGTACTTCTTACGAAGTCAGTCAAGTCAGTCGAATAAAATGCAGCGACAGGAAGCAAACCACAGCTCGCAGGATATCAGCACCCCTGTCATAGAGGAGAGGAGGGCTTGCACAGTTAGTGATGAACATATTCATACTTGTGAACCCGGTCAGACTAAACAGCATAAGAGAGAAAAGAACCTCAACGGGCATAGGCCTGGAGTTAGATGGCCAAGAGCTTGTGAGAAAACTGCATGGGACACGGTAAACACAGATCTATGCTTTGCATTGGACAGATTAACTGGTGCAGTTGAAAAGAAGCTGGATAAATTTGGGGACATCATTTACGCATATGGAAGTGAGAGGCTTGGTGTGGAAAAAAGGAAGGAAAAAGTACAGACTACTCCTGGAATGTCTAGACGGCAGCAGAAAATTGAAGGGTTAGTTAGAGAAAGGAGACAGCTGAGGAAGCAATGGAAAAGAGCAGAACAAAGTCAGAAGGAGGGACTCAATCTCTTACAAAGGGCCATAAAAGATAAGCTGGCAACATTACGCAGAGCTGAGCGTCTACGGAAACGCTACAAAAAGAAGGAACGTGCGAGGGCTAATTTCTATAAAGACCCATTCAAATTCGTAAAGAAGTTATTCACCAGGGAGAAGAATGGCACTTTAAAAGCATAGAGCTAGAGAGATATTTGGAGGAAACGCATACAGATGCAAAAAGGCATGAGCCTATGTCAATTCCATCAGAGATACCACCTATCAACCCACCAGAATACCAAATGGAGGTCTGTGCACCTAAGTGGAAAGAGGTAGAGCAGGCTGTGAGAAAGGCAAGGGCTTCATCATCTCCAGGGCCTAATGGAGTTCCGTACAGAGTGTACAATGGAGCACCTTATGGAGCAGTTTATGGAGCAGCACAACTTATTTGATATTTTTCAGTCTGGTTTCCGGAAAATGCACTCCACTGAAACAGCTCTTATCAAAGTCTCTAGTGATGTGATGATGGCAGTGGACACTGGCCGCTACACTGTACTTGTACTTCTCGATTTGACTTCTGCTTTTGACACGGTAGATCACAGTGGTATACTGATCAACCGGCTTCAAAATGAGATGGGACTATCTGGATCTGTCCTCCAGTGGTTCTCTTCCTATATTCAAGACAGAACCTTTAATGTTTCTATAAACAATATACAGTCAGATGTGACCAATTTGTCCTGCGGAGTGGCACAAGGGTCAGTTTTTGGGCCCTATTTTGTTTTTACTGTACATTTTCCCACTTGGTCATATTATGGGTTGTTTTAAGGATGTATCGTATCATCTCTATGCCGATGATGTCCAGTTGTATTGTTCTTTCAATGATGCTGAGTTCCGTCAATTGTCACTGTTCTTAGAGTGTGTGTCCTCTATCAAAGACTGGCTGGCCACTAATTTTTTGCAGATAAATGCAAGTAAGACTGAAATATTGATCTTTGCTCCAGACCACAAGATCCCGGTGATCAAACAGCACCTTGGCTCTCTTGGCTCTTCTGTCAAATCCAGCCTCAGAAACCTGGGGGTTGTGTTTGACCAGGCCATGTCATTGGAGAGACACTCAAAACAGCTTGTCCGAAACTGCTTTTATCACCTCAGGAATATCTCTAAAATACGCAAAATGTTGTCAAAGAAGGACCTGGAAATTATTATTCATGCTTTCATATCAACTAGACTCGATTATTGCAACTCTATTTTTACCTTTTTGAATAAGTCTGCTCTGAACAAACTGCAAATGGTCCAAAATTCTGTTGCTAGACTTCTAACCGGTCCCCCCCGAAGGTCTCATATCACTCCCGTTTTGTTGACTCTCCACTGGCTCCCTGTAAAATATAGGATTGATTTTAAGATTTTAGTGCTGACTTACAGGGCCTTAAACAGTCAGGCCCCTCAGTACATCAAGGACCTTTTGAGTCCGCACTCCTCTTGCCGTACTCTTCGGTCTTCTGGCCAGAACCTGCTTATGGTCCCCAAGACTCGTTATAAGACCTGAGGGGACCTGTCTTTTCAGTATGTTGCCCCCAGACTGTGGAACGCCCTGCCCCTGTCTCTGCGTCTGGCTGACTCTGTTGACTCTTTTATAAAAAGATCTGAAGACTTGTTTATTTAAGAAAGCTTTTGGTTGATGGGTTTTAACTAGTGTCACTTTGATTTTACATATGTACTGTATATACATTTTTTTTCTTTTTTACGTTGTTTATATAAGGTTTTGATTTTACCTTTCTCGTGTACAGCACTTTGTGATTTTATCTGTGAAAAGCGCTTTAGAAATAAACTTTACTTACTTACTTACAAGAGTGCTTCAGGAGTTCTGTGGAAATTGATAAAAGTGGCATGGGAAAAACAGGTTGTACCTAGAGCATGGCGCAGAGCAGGTTGAGTCTTTATACCTAAAGAAAAAGATGGTACAAGCATCAGTCAGTTTCGTCCTATTTCACTATTAAATGTTGAAGGTAAGATTTTCTTCAGCATTATTGCCCAGAGATTGTCCACCTACCTATTAAAGAATGGCTTCATTGACACTTCAGTTCAAAGAGCGGGCATTCCAGGGTTCTCAGGATGCTTAGAACACAACAATGTTATCTGGCTACAAATTCAGTCAGCTAAAAAGGAGAGGAAGGAGCTCCATGTGACATTCCTGGATTTGGCTCATGCATATGGTTCAGTGCCACATGAGCTTCTTTGGGCAGCATTTGATTTTTTCAGAGTACCAATGTCAATAACAAATTTAGTGAAAGCCTATTTTGGAGATTTGCAATTTAGTTTCTCAACTCCAAAATTCAGCACCGCATGGCAATGCTTAGAGGTTGGAATAATGGAAGGATGCACCATTTCTCCACTGGCTTTTACCATGGCAATGGAAGTAATCATTAGGGCATCAAGATGGGTAGTAGGAGGAGAGGGGGGTTATCTTGCATTTCTGAGAAATAAAGCCAGAATTGCGAGATGTAAATGCAATTGTGAGCTAAAAAGTCACAATTATCTTTTAAAATGTTTTGTTCTGTGGTGGAAACAAGCTTCCATAGACCCCAGACTTTTGAACAGTAATGTATACAGTATATATACTCTAAATCACACTATTTCTCTTCTTGTCCAGGAAAGCAGAGGTGAACCTTGTGTTTGGGCCATCTGACAATTCAGACAATGGAGCTGGAGGAGATCCCTTAGTTTTAGTAAGTGTTGCTGTATTTAATGGTGTTTGTGATGCATACTATAATATCATTATATAGCTACATTTTGGCCTCCTATCATAGTTGATGTGAGTTTAAATTCTGAAATAAAAAATGTTTTTACCCTCATTTGATGGAGCTTTTTTCAGCCATATGATGCAGTAACAACATCTTCCAGTAGAGCTCATGTTAACCAGCCAAACTCCACTTGACCTCTTGATTAAACCACTTGTCTTTCCATCTATCTCATTTCAGAAGAATGTTAGAGAGCTCTGCAGTGAGAGGGTTCACTTTTTCCAGTGCCTGCTAGAGAGTGAACTTAAAGCAAATCCCTCCACTGAGTAAGAGACACAGGCCTTTGACGTAGATAGTAGAGCTTTAGCTATTTTACCTTGTTGATGCCAATTCATTTATTTTTTATCTAGATTTACTCATGATCAAAGGAATGCTGTGATCCAGCACTGGATGAGTGCAGTGGAGGTAAGTGAAGACACTCTTTTTAAGAGTATGCATGTCTGTTTCTCATCTGAACATCAGCACCTTATGAGAACATCAACATGTTTAATTCTTCAGAACCTCCTACGGTCTCATCCTCCAAACCAAGTGCTTTTGGCTCTGCAAGCCCTGACCTCCAGACAGCAGGTGGTGTTAGAGGAGAAGATCGCAGCTTTAAATGTGGAGCGTGACGTTTCGGCTCTAGGGTAAAATTTTCCATCGTAATGTATTATCAAACCCCACACTATAAAGTATCACATTATTGAATTGCTTATTTGTGTTTATTACAGGTTTCGTTATGAGCGTGATCACCTAATAGATGTGTCGTCAGAGCAGGAGGAGTTAACACCTGTCCATAGTCTATTACAGGTGATCAATGGAGATGGTACTCTGTGAGAACATTTTACACTTTCTCTTGTGGCTCAGGTTGTATTTGTGTGTGTGTGTGTGTGTGTGTGTGTTTGCTCGCAGTCTGCCTGGGAGGAAGTGGAGCAGAGTTATTTTGAATTGTCTCAGACTCGTAAAAGACATTTGCAGCTGGAGACTGAAATCGTAGCTTTGATGAGAAAAGCAGAGACGGCACACGAAACAGACCCAATGTCCAGGTGAGAATTCCCTCATCCCAATCTATATCATTATGGAAAAGAATATTGTATTTTCTCATTAAAACTGGATTATCATCTAAGAAACTGATTATGCCACTTTTTACCAGATGTAATATATGTAAAGACACTTTTTTGCGGGGTTTTTTCTCTCATTATAGGCCACTCACACACAACGTGTCTTATAAAATAAGAGAAACAGGCAGTGGAAACCGCAAGGTGTTGAGATGCATTTTTTATAAGTTAAACTGCTTTTAACTGCATTTTTAAAGCAGTCTCCGTCTCCCGTGCAGTCGTGAGCGGGATGGGACCTGTTACATTGTTGTGATATCACAATTTAGAGAAAAAAAAGGAGTTGTTCGAGTTCTTTTCTTTTTTAGAACCCTGTTTAAGTTTATGGGGAATATTAAACAAGGAGTGGATTGATTTTTACCATTATAGGGTGGTTGTGTCCACACTATCGAGACACATTTATGGATAATTTATATGTCCTCAAATAATTCAGAAAAATGTATCTCTTTGAATCACATTTTATATTAACAATAAGATTATGCATTTAACTTATGATTATGTAGTTAAGACCAATAATGGATATCTATCTATATATATATGTGTTTATATGGAGAGATTTAAATAATGTTGTAAAATACAACTGAGTTTTGTTCTGTTTGAGAGCAGGTGTGTGTTTGAATTGGAGATGGAGGGAGTGAAGCAAGTGGCAGTTCGAGACCGCATCAGAGAGCAGTGCGCACATCTACAGCTGCAGGCCAGAGAGGGCCTGGACTCCATCAGAACCCTGCAGACACAGTGGCAAAGTGTCATGGACTTCAGACAGCTTGTGGTACGCATTGCTGACAAAAGACTGCTTGTTCATAGTGTGGGGTTGTTACGTGTGTGCTTTGTCTGTATAGGACAGGAGACAAGAACAGATACGGAGCCTGATCAAGGGGAACTCGTCCGTGAAGACTGAGTTAAGCCGTGTCCATGCAAAGGTATCATCTCATCCAATACATTCTATTTATATATATATATATATATATATATATATATATATTATATATGTGTGCCTGTATATTTGCTAGGGCTGTAACGATATGCGATATGAAACCGAAAACGTGACACGAAGGCAGAATCGCGACACAGCCCTTCCAATTACCAGAGTTATCCTTCCCATCCAATGCTACGACATCTTTAAATTACTATTAGTATTATTTAAAGTTAACATTATAAAATACATAGACCTACACCACAAAACTAGTTGAGGATAAATTCTTTAATTTTACCTGTAATGGTCGTTTCACACGCGATGATGCGTCAGCAAGCGTCAGCAGCGCGTATTTATTTATTTTTTCTGTCTGTATGTTAATCAATGAGTGCATTCACACTGGGAGCAGGAGCAGCGCGTGAGCAGCAGTGAAGCGAGGGTTTTGGCGTTGAATCTATTTTTGCTGCGCTGCTCACGCTCAATTAAAGTGAAAACACGCTTTTGATGGACGAAATAAATATGATTTCACACAAAGTGTCCAAAATGCACAGAATATACATATCTAGTGAGTTTTAACAAGAACTGGAGTAGGCAAACAAAAGAAATTGAAGACTCACAAATATTTATAGAAGATTTAGGCTACCTATAGGTTTTTCAAATGTTATTTAAAAAAAAAAATTTGTTCTCAATCTTTTTTTTTTTTTTTTCTCTCCCTTAATCCCTAAATCTTGGGTTTGGTGTATCGTTACAGACCTAATATATGTGTGTGTATATGTAATCATATACAAGAAACCTTTTTCAGGTTGGACAGTTTGTTCAGGAAAAGCTCAATCCTCAGTTTTCCAGTGTGATTGAAGCCAGCAGTGGACTCCGCAACTCTGTGTCACAAGGGGCCAAGCACTTTAGCGGTGTATCACTGGCTGCACTGGATTGCAGAGTCATGAAGGGGTCAGAAAATCTACCAAAATTAATTTTTCTTTCTCCATTAGTAGGATTTAAATGCCATTGTAGGGTATACCATGCTTCACTAGAATTTCAGTTGCTTTAAAACACAAAGTCAGAAGCTAGTGAAGATGTTAAAACATTTTCTTAGTTACTTTCTGTTTGCAGTTCACATTAATATGGCATTTTCACTGTATCATTGGGGGGGGGGGGGGGGATTCTGAGGCTTAATGTTTGTGCAGTGACCGAGCCTTTGATTGTTTTTGTTTTTTAACAATAGGGGGCAGCAACTACCAGCAGCTCAGCTTTCGATCCACCGGATACAGTCCCCAGTTTTCCACAAACTATGTGAAAGTCTGTCATTCCGCATGTATATGGTGAGATGCTCACTTATAAATGAATGAATGAATGAGGCATTTCTATAGCGCTTTTATATGTACTACTGTACACCCAAAGCGCTTTACAATCATATCAGGGAATCTCTCCTCAACCACCACCAGTGTGCATTATCCACTTGGATGATGCAACGGTGCCAGTGCACTCACCACACACCAGCTATAGGTGGAGAGAAGAGAGAGTGATAGAGCCAATTCAATGGATGGCGATTATTTGGAGGCCATGATTGGTAAGGGCCAATGGAGGGAATTTGGCCAGGACACCGGGTTTACACCCCTACTCTTTACGAGAAGTGCCATGGGATACTTGCCATATACCAAGTGCCATGGGATCTCTGTGGGAGACCACAGAGAGCCAGGGCCTCGGTTTAACTTCTCACCTGAAGGACGGAATACTTAGTGTATTAATACTCTTCATTTATTCCTAATTTTTCTGAATGCCATTTTAAATCCTATTATTTTACCACCAACAGAAATTGCTACCTTTCTGATAATTGCTGCTTTCACTGATTAATTTTTTTTTTTTTTTTGTCAAAGATTGACAGTATCCATATCTTACACTTTTATAACAACCCAAAATTCTGCCCAAACTGCTGGTAGAGTGTGTCAGGAGTCTCGTCTTTCTTTCTGTCAGGCCCCAGAGGAGCTTTGGTCTCAGGCAGCAGCCCGACGGCTGGAGTTACGATATCTGTGCAGGCTTCTTCAGCTTCTCTCAGAGTCAACATCAGACCTGCAGAAACTGACAACACAGCTTCCATCTCCCGATCAGCAGAGTATGTCATCATGCCAATATTTAAAGTGTCCCTATTATGCTTTTTAAAATGTTATCTTTCATGCAGTGTGTCTATATAGCTGTTTGTGAATGTAAAAAGTCTGCCAACTTTTAAAGGTCAAAGTGCATGATAAATAAAGTTATTATCTCCTAAAAGTGAGAATTGATTCGGTAGACCAATCACAGCAGACAGGGCTGTCTGGCCAATCAGAGCAGAATAGCTCATGGAAAGACCAAATCTTCAAATAGTTCTCAGACTCTTTGAGAAATTAGGTGATGTGCAATGTATATTATAAAATGTTGTTGTTTTTTGTTATTATGGAAGCATGTAAACTTATTGTGAGTGACCTCCAAAACAAAATTAGGAACCTTTAAAACAGCATAATGGGGAACATAAAAACTCAAACACCTCTTTTGTCGGTTTCAGCTTTGTTGCAGCATGTGAAGACTGTTGACGGAGAGATTCTGCAGACGTTGCTCCCGCGGGCCCGTGAGCTCACACAGAGGTGCTCTAAAGGCCTGCTTTACTCAGAACAAGTGAAGACTGCCATCACACACTGGTAAGACATGGGCCTCTCAAATGTTTCCAATATTGGCCCTTCGTGGAATGGTTGGAAACGAACAGCTACAGGAGCAATTCTGATCCTCAACTGTTCAAACGATGATTTGAACGAGATTAACACACCGTTTGATTGTGTCTGTCTGTGCAGGTGGGAGCAGCCTGGTCAGTTTGCCCTGCCAGACATGCAGAGAGAGGGACTGACATTCCAACAGTGGCTTCAGCGGTGGAAACTGGCAACAAAGGAATCCTGATGCATTTCTGCATTTGAGAGCAAAGTTTACAAGCAACTTTATCTGTATAATTTACATTTCACTTACTTTCACTTTTTGCAGCCATTAATATTTCTTCACTATATTCCATTTGTGTTTGAGTGCACATCCTGTTTAAGAAATATTTTATGAACTTATAATCTAATAGACACTGGAATAAAGGAATCGGTGTTTTGTTTTATGGTGTTCTAAATCTCCCTACTAAAGGATGAAATTAGTAAGATGCAGTTTAGCATACAACTGTTCAAAAGTTTAAAGTTGGTAAGATTTTTAAATGTCTAATGTTTCTATTTGAATATGTATTATTTATTTTCTGTGATCGGAAATCTAAATCAGCAGTTTTCAAATGTTTTTACTCTCACTTTTAATAAATGTAATGCATCTTTCATAAATAAAAGTAATATCTGTCTCCAAAGTATTGAATGTCTGAGCCCAAAGTTATTCAGGTGAGAGTGATTTAGTCATTCCTGTCTGACATGACATTGCTTTCATACTTTACTAACTGTCTTATGAACTATATTTCCCTAAAAATAACAAAAAATCATCAGCAAACAAAAACGGCAGCAGGGCAATTACATAGGTACAAAGTATTTCTAACCCTGTGTCCATCTGTCAATCTTATAGTACAGCGATTTCTAATCATTTAGTCAGCTGAATCAGTTTGACCTAAACTATTTACTTGGAGATTTATTAGTTCAGTAATTCATATATTTAAATGTAACCACCTATTTGTGGTTCTCTGATGGTTGGTCACTGGTCACTTTATGCAGGTAAACAAAAACTATTTTAAAGTATTTTTTTGTTTAGATTTTATTTATTTAATATTTTCATTAATTTAGTTAAATTTTTCCTCAACTCACACAGCCAAGTTTGGGAAACCGTTCTAGTATGTGCAAAACACTTATGTTTTCTGATTCAAACCTTGTAAAGAACATTAGTAAATTTGCAAATTCATACTCTATTAACAAATGACAACAAACTGTAAAAAAATGTTCAGGGTGTTTTATAATGCTCAATATCAATCTTAAGCAACTCAAGTTAAAAACTGAATTTTCTTTCATAAACATTTTTTTTTTCACCCTCACAATCAAAAGATCACTCATTAGAATGCTTACAAATAATTCCAGAGGAAGCTGTTTCACAATGGCTAATTTTTTTTCTTTACACCCTGATTCAATGGCATTGTTTCTGGCTTAAGGCTTGGATAACATACGTCATACATCATAGACATTTCTTTTTAACCAAAAACAATCACATAAAACCATGAACTGAACTGTACACATAAAAGTAAACATAACATTTGAACTTAAAATGAAATATCAGGGGAGACAAAAACAAGTGTTGTGAATGAGAGCAGTAGATCTTTATGTCTTTTATGTCCAGTCTACTGCATGTGATTGACGACATATGTTATAAAGATTCAATCAGTTCTATCAGCCCGATTATCGTATTCTGGTGAACAGGTTTAAAACTGAGACAGATTCCTAAAAGACAAGAGAGAGAAAAATTACATTGAGGACATGACCTTGAGGAAAAGCCAATATTTAACCAAAAAATACCATACCTTTGTTGATCGCGTTTTACTAAATACATTCCAAAAGCGTAGAGTTTCATCGCCTGCTCCTGTTACTATTGCTTCTCCATCTGGAGACATCGCCTTCAAGATAAAGGAATAGTTTCAGTAAACAGCATTTTCATACTCATTTACAAATAAATATGTCGACATAATTTAAATAAAACAACAGAGGGAAGCAGTACTTACCAGATAGAGCACCCTATACGAGTGGCCAGTCAATTTGGCTACTTGAGTGAGCGAGGGGTATTTCCACACGAGGATCTGATTCTGAGAGTAACCGTGTGTGCTGACCTGGAAAAGACAGACATTGGACAATGCAATAAGACCCACCATCATACCTATTTGTCTGTATCTACAGCTGCATGTAATAACGAACCAAAAAAAACAACAACACATCAACAATGAGCATTTGGTCAGTTGATCAGTATAAACATACCAGTTCATTGGTGTGTTTGGACCAGGCCAGGTTGCAGACTTGTGAGCCGGTGTCGATACACTGCAGTGGCTGCGCTGTGAGGGTGTTCCAGAAGCGGATGCAGCGATCTGCCGTTCCACCTCCGGAGGCCAGCAGCCCGTGCTGGTGAGGAGACCAGGCGATGGCCTTCACGGCGGCCAGGTGCTCGGTGTACTGCTGCATCGGTAACACGCTCGAGTGATTCCACACTAACAGCTGCAGGGATCACAGGATTGTTTTTAGATCGCAGAGTCCTAAAATCTTTTTTGTGTTTATTATTCTGTAGCACGAGCGGTCACCTTGTTGTCATTTCCACCAGAGGCCAGCAGCTGATGATCAGTGCTCCACTTGAGTCCGCAGACCTCTTGTCTGTGACCCTGCAGCCTGCGCTCTGACTGCAGAGGGGGCGTCCTGATATCTCTCTGAAGGATCATCCGGTCCCGGCTGCCTGATGACAGCTGATCTGCATTCCAGGCCAATGCACCTGAGGGCACATTTTTCATAACTGTCAAGTTTTCATTACTGGTTTACCTCACACATATATTTCAGGAACACGATGTGACTAGAACGTGAAGCACATATATTGTAAAAGTGTCTCATGATCCTGCAGAAATCATACTAAAGTGCTGATTTGGTGCTCAAGAAACATTTTGTATAATCAACGTTGAAAACAGTTTTTGTGGAAACCGTACAGTACATTTTTTTGCTTCAGGATTTATTTGGATTTAAATATATATTTGAATATATATATATATATATATGTAATTTGATCAATTCAATCAATTAAAAGTATTAATTAAAAAATTTCAACGATTAATGAATTTCAACGATTTTAGCCTAATTTTTCCAGTTACTTCATGATAAGGATAAAAAAAATCTAAAAAAAAAAATCTTACCAACTCTTGCTGTGTGTCCCTCCAAGGCAAACAGCTTTTTGCCAGCAGTAGCATCCCAAATTTGTACAAAGCCTTTGTGTGTACCCACAGCGACAAGATTACCCTATAAGAGTAGTAGTTGGCCAACTGTTAGACCACAAATTCCAGAAAGCAACTTCCAAAAGTCAAAGTCAAAAAGTGTTAACTCACTCTCTCCGACCAGCCCACAGATGTGACTGAATCTCCCTCCACTGATAGGTCACATAGTCGTGTTACCTGTAGACAAACCAAAGAAAAAAACACAACTTAGACCAAGTGTTCCCTGGATATTTACAGAACATAAATTTGGATAAAAATCAAAAGAAAGTTGAATGCATAAGAAAAATGTATATCATGCATACTTGACTGGTGCAGGCACTCCAAAGGTAAACACAAGTTCCCAGTCCAACACTAAGTACATTTAAAGAGGACCAGTCTACTAAGTTGAGGTAGAAGTCATCTTGTAGCTCTGGTGCATCTAGCACCTTAAACGGAATCTTGGAAATTTTGCGCGTCGGTTTTCTTGGTGACCGCAGCAGCTTCTGACTATAAACAAAAACAAAGCACGCAAATAAAACAATGCATTTTACTAATCAATCACATATTCATCAAGAGAAATATTCAACTTACCTTTTACTGCTAACAGGGGAGAGGGAGTACGGGGAAACACTGTTATCGTCAGGAGTGGATCTTTTGGCACTGAGCGAATACTAAACATACAAACACAATGTCCACAGGTGGCATTAAAAACTTGGATCAAAACACTCAGGTGGCATCAAATGAACAGATAAGAGGATTACATAGACTTACACTAAAGAGGCTCCTCCTCTCGGGTGTGGAGGGCTGTAGTCTTCTATCTTCTGTCTGAGGATCCAGGACCTTCTCAATCCCAGCCCCAAGCAACTCATTCTTCAGCAGGGCAGAATACGCCAAGCCATCCGCTGCCAGACAACACAGTGAATGAGAGAAATTACAACAAGTTGTAGTATGACATAAAAGGGCCGAGCATCATCCATCAAGAATGAGGTTTATTTAAAGCATAGTCCACCATAATGAAGTTACCATAAGAATGGCACTGTCAATAGCATTGGTCATTGAAATTAAGCTAAAATATAATATACAAGTATAAATACTAGATGAAGAAAAAAAAAACCTTAAATAAGTTGAAGTACTAAAATTACTTGTAAATCATTTTATTTCTAGCTAAAACAAAAAAATAAAGTAAATCTACATAGAATAATAACTAGAACTAATAACCAATATTTAATAAACATGAAATGAGGATAAAAGTTAATTCAATTTCCAATATGAATAAATATTATAATAGTATATAAAAAATCCTAAATTAACAATGCATGGTAACATTTAATGGTCTTTGGTGGTATGTGTATTTTCATAAACCGACATCATGACTGAACAGCTTTATGAAAGCAGGTCAAATCAATGCAGTCCTCTCCACACTCACCTTTGCCAGTATCTGATGTTGCGTCTTTGGTTTTTTTATTCTGGCTTGGAGACTTCTCGTTTTCCTGTAATAAGGAAATAATAATATATATATATGAACTTGACCCTTCACATTCTAATTAAATGATAGTCACTTTGCTTCATTACTGTTTATTGTTATTTTTATATTTCACTCACATTTATTCTGTGGAAATTAATGCTCCAGTTAGCTCCAGCTCGAGATGGTATGAACCTGTCACCATGCTTGCTTGGTGATGACAGCGGTGACTCAGGGGTCGGGGTCAGGTGACATATCACATCTTTTACTTTCTGTATACAAAAAAAAAAGGTTAGAAGAAAGATTTTTAAAAGTATTTAAATTGCATAAAGGAAATGGCATGCAGCACGTCAAAATCAGCCCATTTCAAGTCTGCAATATTGAAGATGATAGACTCACCATGGGGCTGGTGTTGTCATTCTGAACGTTGATCTGCCGCAGTAACCGGCGCTCATAGTCCTGATCCATGGATGTGATTCAGAAGTCTGGGAATGTGGAGATCCAGAGGCACGGAGCCTAAAACTGCATTAATGAAAAGAAAGAAACAAAATGAAGAAACATTATTTTATGAGAAGGTTACAATGATGGAACTACAGTTTAAGCTCTACACCTTTTGAGTTAATCTGTTTGCTGAAGGATGTAAGACTCGTCAGCAAATGCCATCTGTTCAATACCGCATAAACAGGTGTTAGAGAACAGCTGCTCAAATCGACCACGTCCAAACAATAGGAACACTGAGACAAGAATATGCTGGGCAGTGGACACCAATTTCAAGTTCGTGACAATTTATTAAGAGAACCCAAGTCTATCATGTATTCTGTTTGGTGGCCTAAGTAAACAATGACAGACACTTTTACGGCTTACATTTTATTTACACAACTGCTGAATAAAAACGTCAAATGCTTCTTTTCTAACAGGTAATGTTAAACAAACGATCAATATAATGCAAAGAAGAAACCACCTAACGTTAGCTACCAGATTCCTTTGTCAAAACAGCTAACTATCAACACCAGTGTTGATTTAAGCAGAATCATCTCATCATTATATATCAAATGAACCAGATTAACATAGGTATAATCATAATAAAACAACAGAAGCTGTGGTATTGTCCTGCGCTGATTATTTTCATTTCGGTGTTTCACAATGGATTTCTGAGAAGCTAACGTTAGTTGGGCTAATTTGATCCCACAAGTCATCGGACCTACCTTGACAATGTTACTCGGTGAATTTATAATCTGATCGGCTCGGCCTTAACCAAAACAAAAGCGTCGAGTCAAAACCTTGAAAAATAAATTATTTGATAACGATTATAAGATGCGCTGCTCCGATATTGTTAGCAAGTCGACACTGCTGTTGTTATCGATGGCTGCGCAAGGAATCATGGGAATTAGTAAGATGTTGACGTCACGACATTTGAAACAAAACAAAAACGTTGCTACATTTTTAAAAGTGCAAAAATTAACATTTTTTTCCTACAAAAAATATTTGTATCAAGCATTTGGTTAAAAATTACATACTATATATATTATGGAGAGTTTGTGTGTTGTATTTTTAAATGTTTATTCCAGGGATGTGAAAAAAGTACTGCGGAATTGTGCTTAAATTAAAAAAACATGTACTATATGTCAAATATTTTAAATTTAGTGTAAGTACCTAGCCAAAATGCATCTGCTGTTTAAATAAAAGAAAAGTTAAACTTATGTGAGCATGATTGATTGGCTTGTTAGTCACATTAATGCTACTATTTTTTATTTTTTAAATAATTAAGGAAAGATTTGAGTCATGATGACTTACTACATGAATTCGTAATTAAAAGTCCACATGAAATTGTAAGATATTAAAAGGTATTTCCCCTTGAATGTTTAATTAAATGATAATACACATAATCAGTTTTAAACAGAACTCAAATAAAGTACAGATTCCTCAAAATAATAGGTATAGTAGTAGTGAGGTACTTTGCACCTCTAGGTTTCTGCTGAACACAAAGGAAGATATTGTGAAAAATGTCGGTAACCAGACAGTTGTAGGAAAAAAATACCATGAAAGCATGTTTGGTTACTACATTCTTCAAAATATCTTATTTTGTGTTTAGCAGTTGTTGTTTGAAACAACTTGAGGGTGCGTAAACATGACAGAATTTGCATTTTTAAGTGAACTATTCCTTTAATCTATTTTTTACAAATAAAAGGAAAGAGAGAGGCAATGGATGCTGAAATATCTTAATCAAAAAGGTCAATTCCTTAAATTAGCCATGGAATCAGTCATAACATTTAAAATGTATTTAAGCTTTTCTATTTTCATTTTCCATGGTTAGAAAACAAACTTTTATTTTGACAAGAATGCAGGAGACCGGAAGTGCTCCTTAGCGCACCGTTGTTTATGTCCGTGTTGGGAACACTTGTTGTGCTACTATTTTATTTGATGATGAACAAGCGTCACTAAATCACGAAAACACTCCCCTGTGTAGAGTGTTTATTACTACATGGCGCACAAAATGCCACGTTCATACTTGAAAACGGACGAGGCGAGAGATGCTGCGGAGATGAAATATTTGCTTGCATCCAAAATTAGGCGTCGAAAAGAAGAAATCCATAACTACATATTAGAAAGGAGAGCTGAAGTTCACAAACGAATCAGATATCGAAGGCACCTATTCCAGAATTATCTCAGCACGAGAACGGTAAATTGTCATTTCTGTATTACAAAGCAATTCTAAGACTTTAATCCATAGACGTTATTATTGAAATCACGGATCATGTTGTGCACAGCAATGTGACTAGTTTAAAATCCCAACTGAACCATACTGTCCACTCATTTGTTCTGTCCATGTGCTCTAGTCACCATCACCAGATGAAGAAGATCTGCAAAATCATGTCCCAATCCCTTCAGACCCAGACTGGTGGGAGAAAGTCGTGATGACAGAGTTTGGACCAGAAGACTGGCTTGACAAGTTCCACGTCACAAGAGACATCTTCCTTCTTCTGAGCAGCAAACTCAAGCCCCAGCTCGAGCAAATGTATGTACAACAAACCGGACAGACCATTACTCTAGAGAGATGTATCGCCATGGCCTTAATGCGTTTGTCCACCAGCACAGAATATTGTTTCTTAAGCGAACTCTTCGGTGTGCCTATCCCTGTCGTCTGTCAGTGTGTACGGGAGGTGTGTGAAGCCATCATTTTGTTACTGAAACCCCTCTACATGCAGTTACCTGCAGATCACGAACTAGAAGAAAATGCTGAGCAGTTTCATACTCGGTGGGGTTTTCCTCACTGCATTGGTGTCATAGACTCCCTTCACATCCCTGTTAAATCGCCCGCCACGGACACGCAGGATTGCTGGAACCCGAGAGGTTGGCACTCTGTGGTTCTTCAGGGTGTGGTGAACGCACAAGGTACTTTCTGGGACGTTTGCTCTGGTTTTACAGGCAGCACAGATGACATGACCATCCTGCAGAGCTCAGAGCTGTGGACTATGGCAGAGCAGGGAGGATTCTGCTCTCAGCCACCCAAAGAGCTCATGGGTCAACCGTTGGGATTTCTGCTGCTGGGGGATGCGGGTTACTCGCTGCAGACCTGGCTACTGAAATGTTATCCCTCATCGCTGAATCTAACACATCAACAGCTAACATTCAACGTCCAACTAAACCACGGCCTTAAAGTCATCGAACATGCCTTCCAGCGCCTTAAAGCACGCTGGCAGTGTCTGCACAACAGAAATGACAGCAACTTAGACTTGGTATCCAAGATGGCTGTAGCTTGCTGTATCTTGCACAATATCTGTAATGTGCATAACAGCCCATTTAAAGAAGAGTGGGTTGAAGCACTGAGTCAGAATGAATGTCCACAGCCCACAGACGTTTCTACGGTCTATATAGATGATCCGAACGCTGAGGCAGTTCGTTCTCTGCTCTGTAGCTATTTTGAGCAACAACAGATGAGTAAAACACTCGATCAGTCTCCAACAAGCAGCCCGGTTCTGCCTGTACCTGAGCCTCCTCAAGTTGACTGTGCTGGAACAACATAGCTTGTTTATTGAATATTGAATATTTTCCATTTAATATTTAAAAATGAACATGGATTAGCTGGTAGGAAGTGTCTAAATTGATTGTATTTAAAGTCAATCTCATATTTATGACTCTAAGGTGATTTGTTTTATTAACTTTTATAAATGAATGAATTTTAATATGACAAGTTTTGTTTGGTGTCTGATGTATTGATCATCTAAATGTTGCGTTCAAACAAAGATATTTTTATTTCTGTTTTGTTGAAATAAACAATAATATTGATGGCAATGCATGTTTCAAGTTTTTGAGAATGACTTTAAGCCTAAAGATCATAATTTATTCACATCATGTTGTTCCAACCCATATGACTTTCAGCCCTTGGAACATCATCCCCTGGTATCACAGACGAGTCTTAAATCTAGTCCTAGACTAAAATGCTTGTTTCGGCTTTTTACTGAAAGCAATTTGCATTAATTTGACACATCTTAAAATATGTCACTGCCATTGTGCACACCAGTAATGTTTTTTTTCTAAAGCACGTTTATAAAAGCTACTTAATGTCCTAATTGAACTGAGGCCTAAACCTGGCTTAATCTAAACCCTGTATGTGAAACCGGGCCAAAAGATGTTAAATGTGATGTTAGGGACTGAGTGTCTCAGTCCACAATGACTCTCCTAAAATTTAATAGTGCTGCATCAACAATGTAAATCAGTGGTTCTCACAATTAGGCTGCAGAATGAATTAAATGTATTTTATTATTAATACATTAAAACAATCTAACTTAATTAAAAGCAGTTGAGATGTAAACTGAAATCTCATTTATTTTTTCCCCTCAATATATATGTATGTATATATATATATATATAATGAAGACCTCCGATGCAAAAGCCTCTAAAAGCCACCTCTGTGAAAAATTAGATAATAATATTGAGTGAATGCTCTCCGCACATAGTATACGTTCATCAAATACTTTCACTTCAAACTCACTAAATCCCAGCCTCAGCCCATTCAGAAATGCCGGTACTTGGGTAGAAACCAATACATAGGAACCTGATAAACATGTTAATATTAAACAAAAACTTTAGGACTTAGAGGCTTTTGCATCTGAAGTCTTCATATACACCGTGTTGGACATTTTCGAGCCAAAAAGGTTGAGAACCACTAGTGTAAATTGTATATACTGAACTGTTTGTTTACAAATTTAGCAGTGGTTTTACTCCAATCCAGTAGGCGGCGGTAGAGAAATGCGAGTAAATCCAGAACTCGCTACTGGAATACACGAGTAAAACAGTTCTTCTCTTTGCGTGGTCGACATGGGGAAGGAGATGGAACACCAATGAGTGGAAAAACAACTTCTACGCTTGTAGTAAGTTCAAGATGCAAATAATTTAAACACTGTAATGAATCAGATTGTAAGCTCGGTTAGCGTCATGCTGTCACTAACACTGTAATGTTTTTAAACCCATCATTCTGCCTGCTACATAACACGCTTTTTTCTTTTCATAACACGCTTACACGTAGTTATTCTCAAATTAAAAAGCACATAAAAGACACATTCCTATCATACACCCCATTTTTCTATTAATATCACTTTCTGAATCTTTCCAAAATAATCTTGAGTAAATCAGAATCAGATATCATGATGGCTTAATTATGTCTTACCATAAAAGTATACAAACTGTTAATTCCTAAAGATCGGATTTGTTTGCAGCCTATGAAGCTCAAACATGCTGTCTAGGTTGGCAGCTCACAAGGTTTTGAATCATCATATGAGTCATCATATTTAATACTATTAGCAGAATTGAATACATTGTTTTATTGCTTTCAAATGTAGGTTCTATACATGTGCTGCTTTCTGGAGTTCTCCGTTTAACCTGGTCATAAGGACATCAACCAGACACTGAAAACTCATGGCAAATAAGGATATAGCTGCGGTGGGGAGCATTCTCGTCAACCCGAAGCAGGACTTGACAACTCGCTTTAGAGCACTTTTTACTCTGCGCAACCTTGGTGGACCAGAGGCCATTAGATGGATCAGTGAAGCTTTTGTGGATGAATCTGCACTTCTGAAGCATGAGCTGGCATACTGCCTCGGACAAATGCAAGACGAGCAGGCCATTCCTGTCCTAGAGACGGTCCTGAAAGACACTGATCAAGAGCCAATGGTCAGACATGAAGCAGGTGAGGATTACAGAGAATTATTATCTTCCTTTTTTCTTTTTTTGCAGAAGTCTCATTCAGTGTTTTTGTTATATTTTCAAATCTAGGAGAAGCTTTGGGAGCCATTGGAAATCCCAAAGTCTTAGATTTATTGAAGGAATATGCAGAAGATCCAGTTATTGAGGTACAATAAACCCATATCACCCAATTATTCACCATTCATAGTATTGTGATATTTTGCATGGGTATATTGTATCTATACATGGACGCCAACTATCAATCTTTTCATGGCATGAATTTTGGCTCGGGATTGCGAGTGTTGTGGTATTTTTTTATTTTTATGAAAGTAACCATAATGCCGTCTAGAGGCCAAGTTGTAGGCTATGCTTTTTAAGTAGTATATGTTGATGGGCAAATTTATGTATCTTCCTATAACAACAATATACATTTGATTCAGCACAAAATTACATTTCATAACTGAAAATGAGCATAAAGTATTTTGTCACTTTTGACTTGTTCATTAGTGTTGTTAGTAAGGTTGTCAACCTATTCTATGTAAAACTGCTTAAAACAATATGTATTGTAAAAAAAATTTAAAACATTTTTATTTGACAACTAATTTTTATTAGAAATTATCTAAAATACAAGTCTAAAATAGTGTAAAATATCAGGAAGGAAAATATTGATCAAGGAAGGGACGAACGAGATGGATATGAAGATGAGAACAGTCAGACAACTTGCATTCATTCTATTTTTGTAAAGGTGGCAGAAACATGTCAGCTGGCACTACGGAGGCTGGAGTGGCTCATGAATGGTGGGGATAAGACAGCAAAGAGGACAGATGAGAACCCCTACTCCTCCGTGGACCCCGCTCCCCCAGCCCCAAGAAAAAGTGTCCCGGATCTGAGGGCGCAGCTCTTAGACGAAAGCCTGTCACTGTTCGATCGCTACAGAGCTATGTTTGCCCTGAGGAATCTTGGGACTGAAGAGGCTGTTCTGGCTCTTGGAGATGGTGAGAAAGATTTGAACTGAGCTCAGTCCACACATGATGAAGATTAGGGCTGTAACGATACACCAAACCTACGATTCGATTCGTATCATGATTTTTGACCCACGATTCGATTCGTATCGCGATTCTATCACGGGGGCGGGGCTTGAGGGGGCGGGGCTTGTGGTGAAAAAAAGAGATTTTGAGAGAAGAAAATTTTTTCCATACAAAATTATTACATTTATCTTGCCTAAATGTTTACGCTCATTGCATTTTTACAATGGGGTAATATTGTTGTTAAGAATTTACACATCACAAGGAAGCTTGATTTAAATTGTTTAATTAAATTGAAAAAAGTAGCCAAATAAATACAATAGAATAAAGATACAAATAAAGACAATTAAAGAGAAAAGTTTTTGAATAGGTCTAACACTAGTATTCACATACAGAAACTGAATAAAGTAATCAAATGGAAAATAACACTGGGTAGTATTTTAGTCCTGAATAAATTAAATGCATAGGCTATTAATCCTGATTCCTTTAACTTAAAGCCGTCTTTTGTTTTTTTGACAACAAAATTAATGACAGACACATATGGCTTCCGTCACTTTAAGAGCTAGTGCACGGATCCTGTGTTCATTATACTGGCATGCGTTTTATGCCTATTAAAGACAAAACCGACTATGTTTAGAGTATAGCCTACTCACAAAGACCGAAATTGACAATTTTGCGTGTTAAAGCAATATAATCCGCGAAAAATAGTTACTGGCCAGCTGTTTTTGAGGCGGATTTTCTATGAATGTGCGCATAGAAAATAATCTCTCAGAGAGCGCGCGAGCACTGATTAGTGTAAAATTGCTTGAATGTTTAAACTGGTAAGACTTAAAAAGACTTTTACAGTCTATGGTCCCGACTCCAAAAGGCGAGTGTGTATTATCGCCGCATGCAGCGCCTGCCTTGCACAACACATTATGAGAGAAGAGATAGAAGACGCGCGCGGCACCGCTGACCACTCACGCTGTTTGTGAAATTGCGTCTGGCAGATAGTTGTTAAAAGAATGATTTGATTTTATTATCTGTGTGGATTACGATTGCGGGAATTTCCCGCATTATAAATGGGAGACCTGCGGGAATGATTAGAATTATGCGCAATACCCGCGCCGAAATTCGAGCCCTGGTTCTGGACAGGAAGGATAACTCTGGGAGTTGGAAGGGGTGTGATCGCGATTCTGCCTTCTCACATCGCGATACAGGATCGTGGACCTGAGTATCGCGATTTCGATTTTATATCGCGTATCGTTACAGCCCTAATGAAGATGCAATGCTAGGTCACATCAAGAACGTTTGAACAACAAAATGTTCACATTTTTGGAAGAAGTCTCTTATGTTCACCAATGATCAGGAATACAATTAAACAGTAATTGTGAAATATTGTTGCAATTTAAAGGGTTAGTTCACCCAAAAACCCGTAAGACCTTAGTTCATCTTCGGAACACAAATGAAGATCTTTTTGATGAAATCCGAGAGGTTTCTGACCCTCCATAGACTTTAACGTCATTGCAACTTTCAAGGCCCAGAAAGAGAAGAGATGTTGTTGAACCACTGTAGTCACATGGGTCAGAAATCTCTCAGATTTCATGAAAAATATCTTCATTTGTGTTTTGAAGATGAACGAAGGTCTTACAGGTTTGGAATGACATGAGGGTGAGTAATTAATAACAGAAATTTGAATTAACCCTTTAAAATAACTCGTTTCTATTTTTGCGTTATAAAAGCTGAATTTGCAAAGCTGCATTTTCAGCATCATTACTCACATGATCATTTAGAAATCTTACTGCACAAGAAACTTTTATTATCATCATCAATGTTGAAAACAGTTTAATTCGATACATTTTCTCAGGATTTTTTGAAGAGAGAACAGCATTTGTTTGAAGTAGAAATTGCATTCTCATTGCATCTTTGATTAAAAAAAGTTCTAATTTCTTCCAAAAATGTATTTTAGGTCTTCAGTGCAGCAGTGCCTTGTTCCGCCATGAGATCGGTTATGTGTTGGGTCAGATCCAACACGAGGCCAGCATCCCTCAGCTGCGGGCAGCTTTGGAGAAGACAGATGAGAGCGCCATGGTCAGACACGAGTGTGCCGAAGCGCTGGGCTCCATCGGGAAGGAGGCGTGCTTACAGATCCTAGAGCGCTACAGGAAGGACCAGGAGCGGGTGGTGAAGGAGAGTTGTGAGGTGGCGCTGGACATGCTGGAGTATGAGAACAGCTCGCAGTTCCAGTACGCAGATGGACTGCTCAGACTGCAGAGCGCTCAGTGAAACCTCTCACACAAACGTTAATGTTTCACAGCCGATCCATATTTCAAACTGAATGTTTTTCAAATATTTAATAAACACTGGTTTTTCAGATACATCTAAAAAAATGACTTCCTTGAAAATGTAGGAAGACCTTTACATAATAAAAGCATTCATTTGACCACGTATGCTTGTCTGTCTTGTTCTGTCTTTAAGCTTTAACACTGCGTCATAAATATTTGTGATGCCGCTTATTAAGTTTCTTATCTTCAGTAAGGTCATCGTGACTAATGTTAAATCCTCCACTCATGAGCAGGGGTGATTAACATAGCTAAGAGACATGTATAACAGTACGTTCTGACTAACTAATCCACACAGCAGTCTATCTCATTTAATAAGAGTCTTCTTTAAAAAAGCACATGGAATTAAAATCCAAATGCTCTAATCCATAATTGATCATCCCTCTCTAGTATATTAAACAATTACTGTAAACAAACAGAAATGTGAAGCATTTCACTGATTACTTTTGAATCTATATCAATTTTATATCTGCATAATTAACAAACTTAAAAAAAAGAAGAAGTTGGCCAGTTGTTGCGCAGTTTTATTTAAGTAAACTGCTAATTTACAGATGATAGTGGGTGGAGGGTGACGAACCTGGATTGTTGTGGTCAGCAAAGGCTCTGAAAATGTTTAAGCCTTATTTGAGCTTGGGGGAGGAGAGAAGACCACGTACTGGAGAAAAGGCAGGACCAAGCCACAGGAGAAACATTAAAAGTAACACAAAGCAGAGAAAGGCTGCAGTCAGGACAAAACTTGCAAACATGCTACACCCCTTAATGATTGGTATTATCACGGTTAATACCTCCATGACCATTGCATACTGGATCTTCATTCTGACAGAAGCCTTTCACAAGAAGACTGACGATGAAACCGAAAAAGTCAGCCCTGCTTAGCCAACACACCCTGCGTGTAGCTGTGTATAGAGAAGGTTAGGGTGGACTGTCTTTTGTCTCTTATATTTTTAATTTTTTTTATTTAGAAAACTTGGAAAGAAGAAAAAATCTGACATGAGTAAATATTCCATGACTTTAACTCTCCAAGGACTGGTTTACCTCCAGGTAACATATTCAGTTTTTTTTTTTTTTGTTCTGCACAAAAGTGGGGGACAATATTAATTAAATATCAAAACAGTTTTATATTTTTGTATGTTCCTGAATGTTTAAGCATTTTATTACAGTTTCTTTTTCTGAAAAATGACACTGCCATTAAAAAAAAAGTTGGGGTCAGTAAGATTTTTAAAAATGTTTTTGAAAGAAGTCTCTTATTTGATAAACAAAAATACAGCAAAACAGTAATATTCACAATTTTCAAATGCAATTTATTCATGTGATGGCAATCATTATTCCAGTCTTCAGTGTCACATGATCCTTTAGAAATCATTCTAATATGTTGATTTGGTGCTCAAGATTTTTTAAATATATTATTATTATTAATCAATGTTAAAAACTGTTTGGATTTGATGGATACTGTGATACTTTTTTCAGGATTCTTTAATGAATAGAATGAATGACATCTATTTGAAATCAACTTAAAACTCTTTGCTGCCACTTTTGATCAATTTAATGCATCCTTGCAAAATAAAAGTATTAATAATAATCATAAAAAAATCTTACTGACTCCAAACTTAACGTTAAAAGTAAAAGTGAATAATGTCCTTGTAATTTCATATTATTGAAATTCCATTAGTGTAAAAAAAAAATCTTCTCAAAATCATTGTAAATACATGACTGCTATGGGACATGTTGTCGCAAAGGTTAACGTGTTAATATAACAATATTGAACTATACATTTTTTTCCCTAGTCACAATCAATAGCCTTTGTATAGTCCATACCTAAATATATGCGTATATATATATATATATATATATATATATATATATATATATATATATATTATATATATAAATGTATTTAAAAAAATAAACCTACCCCATGTCCAGATAATATCAGATCATGTGACTCAGAGGATCAGATCTGTCTGGGTCAGTGGCTTAAACAGAAAAGCTCTTCCTCTGCCTGTCAGTCAGTAAGAGACCCAGAGAGTTTGTGCAGCATCAGGCTCTGAGAGAACGCCAACACAGCTGAAATTAGACATGGATCCCATATTGATTGGCATAGTGACTGTCAACACAAGTTTAACTGTTGTGTACTGGAACTTTCTTATGGCTCAGGTTTTCTGCAGGAAGATCAAGGATGCACCTAAACTTGAGGAAATGCCGGTCTAAGTGAGTAGCATTGATGTTATTAGTCAATGGGCTCAGTGTCACGACCTGTTAGATACTGTCCTAAGTTTGGGGTCAACACTTGTATTCCACAAAGACGCATTCAATTCTAATTCAAAAATGATAGTAAAGATATTTATAATGTTACAAAGGATTTAAATTTCAAATAAAAAGAAAATATTAAGCAGCCCAGCTGTTTTCAACTGATAATAATAAGAAATGATTCATGATCACTAAATCATCATATTAGAATGATTTCTGAATGATCATGTGAAACTGAAGATGGCGTAATGATGCTAAAAATTAATCTTTGCCATCAGAGGAAAAAAAATACATTTTTAAATATATTAATTGTAAATATTTCATAACATCACTGTTTTTACTGCATTTTTGATCAAATAAATGCAGCCTTGGTGAGCAAATTCAAAGAACTAGTCTTCAGTTATTTATTCATTTAGCTCTTTGCTCCACCACCTGCTTTATCTCAGACTCAGATGTTGAGTTATCAATCAGTGCATGGAGAATTATAAGGCACGTTGATTTTCTGATCATATTTTTTTCCCAGGCACATTTGACCAATTCCAAACCACATTAATCTTAATAACTACTATTCATTTTGTATTTAATCATTTATAAGTGATATATAATTGTTCATGAAGGCTGGAAATGAATAACGCAGTAAGTTTGGGGAGTTCATTCTTAGTCCATCTCTTCAGGGTAGGAGATGGACTAAAAATGAACTCCCAAAACTTACTGGCAGATTCTGGAAGATGAATTCTTCAAAGAGCGGTACAAGAGGATGTGGTGCTGGTCCTTCAAGAGTCACTCTCAATCTGTCTGTGTATAAAGCCTATAAAAACCAGTCTTGACCTATTTTACTACACTTCAGCTTGGGATTCTTATTAAGTGGGGGTCATTTTTTAGGATTCTTTACCTAAGTCTCTGAGATCCTGACACCTTGCACCTCTGGAGACTGCAGGTAGGTTGCAGTTCTGGAAAATGGTGGAGCTTGAGACTAAAGGGTTTCTGATGGCTTCACACTTAATTCTTCACCTTAATTCTTTTGCAGTTAACATGTGTCTTTTCTTCTCCATGTTTTTGTCTGACCCTGCTGACCCAATGAGCATTTCACTGTCCAATAGTCATGCCTTAACTGCAATTTAACACGTCCTTCTCATGGGCATTTAATAATTTTTGACTTTTTAGTCTGAGTTAAATCTCTTTTTTGGCTTATTTTATCTGTAAAAGAAAACGTGCTTAATAATGAATATAACAATTTTTTATATCACTTATAAATGATTAAATACAAAATTAATAGTAGCTATTAAGATTAATGTGGTTTGGAATTGGTAAAATGTGCCTGAAAAAAAATGTGATCAGAAAATCAACGTGCCTTATAATTCTGTATTCTCATCCACAGGAAATATAACTAATTGGAATAATTATGGCACAGTACATTTTTGTTTTAGTATAACCTTTAATTGGTGTAAGATGCCATTTAATCCCTCTTAAAACACACACTCAATTAAATTAAATTCACATTTATTTGTATAGCACTTTTCACAATACATATCGTTTTAAAGCAGCTTCACAGAAAACGCAACACACTCCTTCTTGAGAGTGCATCTCAGACAGGATTAGGTGGATTACAGAATAGCTAACCCTTGATTAAAAGCTTTCACCTTCATGAAAGACAGCTGCCATTACCAGCTATGGAATATCAGAGTCGGCGAGACGTCAGCCAAAGGATTAAACTGGGATTAAGGGAATCATATCAGGCTGTGTCACAGCACATTCACTGGCCTTTACAATAGAATAATGAACTCTGGTCATATTAACTCATATCTTCATCTGAAGACATAACATTTCTTTTTCCACACAGATTAAGAACTTGTTTGGTACCCTAACGATGAAGAGGAAGAGGAAGAACCAAAGTCTTTGGGAGGGAAGGAAGGAGGGATGAGGAAGACAATAAGATAAAAGGAGGAACCGACTACATTTGACCCAGAAGTGGACGGACAGAAATTCTGCCAGGATTTAAATCCATGTATTTGACTCATGAGGTTAAAAAGGTGTCAATGAATTCATTTATGAACAGTCCTCTCTATCTATCTTTCTTTCATCTATTAGTCTGTCTCCACAAGCCCCAAATCTCTTGCTCAACCTCCCTAGTTTACTAAATTGTATCTTTCTTTGTAAGTGCTGCTCATTTCCACCTGTTGTAATTTACCAAAAAATACAAATCTTCTGATGTGCTTTGAAGTCTGACTCTGTAGGTTTTTTTTATTATTATATATATTTTCTATATTAGCCAAACAGATGTCAATATCTGTCTCATTCCCTTAATAATAAATAAATAGCTACAACATAGAGAGTAGGCTACTCTGCTGTTTACATGGCAATTGTCATCCTCTCTGATGCGGATTAGCATGATTAGCATGATTAGCATGATTAGCATGCGCTGCTTCAACACAGACAGAGGGTGCTGTGTGCTCACCATACAGGACATAACATTTGTTCTCTAAAGTTTATGAAGTACAAATCTTTTTTTAAGAGTACAGCCTGTACTGTGATCAACGTGACCATATGTTTGGGCTTGCTAGTCCAGTTGTAACATTGTTGTTACAAGTTGTTGCTACTTGATCTAACCAAATACTTTGGTTGGTGCAATGTAACGATTTCAGGCTGATTCAGACATTTTAAGATACTAAGATAATATTTATACCGTAACCACATGAAGCACGTTTTTTTTTTTTAAATAAATTTTGTATATGGCATGTCTGACCAGTCTGTTCTAACAGAAACCTATGTTTTAGAAATGTAACAGATTTATTAAGCAATGATGATAATTCATTTTCTGAACCGAACCAAAACTGAATTGTAACATGGCCAAGTTAAAATTTTGTTTTCACTGCATGTCATTGGTTCCACCAAGGGCATAGGTTTGGTCTCAGCATTGGTGGGGGCATCCCACCCCCTCGGTTTTTCAGCCAATCAAATGATGGCGTTTCTTGTACTGTCGTCCTGACCGTCGGAATCGATCCAAATAGCAAGGAGTTCGCTAATATATTGGTGGGGACAATTTTGTCATCTTAAAATATTGATTGGGTCTAGTACCTAGCGTCCCCCCTAAACCTACGCCCATGGGTTCCACTATACTTTAGAATATACCAACAGGTGTAGTAGACATGGAGATGTAGACATGAAATAGAAAAAAGACTAAATCCTGGCTCAAGGCTTCTCCTTACGCCACTAAGCACATTAGCTTGATTGTTTTCTGCTGTTAAATTACCTGAGGTCTGAGGGAAGTCTTGTTACAGTCACTAAAGAAGAAACAGTCATTCAGAGAAACTAGCATTCTATGACATCTTTTGTCGTGATTTTGTGAATATGCAACGAGAAGGAAGACAGCTGAGGAGCATTCAGCATCAGAAAGAGAGAGAGAAAGAGGGGAAGTGTATGTCAATGAGGGAAAGAAGCTTTGTGGGGTATGTACACAACATATTATCTGACCATAAACATGGCTATTCTGATAATGAGATTCAGATGTACTGTATCTAACCCTACCTCTAATCACTAGTCCAACCCTCATCTTAACCTAACATAAAATAAGTTAGCATTATGTGCTCTGTTAAAGATAGTATAAACTGTTACATTTCAAATGTTCTAAATCTCTTTTTTTTAGGGGGGGGGGGGGGGGGGGTAAATAAATTAAAACCTTTATTCAGCAAGGATGCATTAAAAATGTAACAATTTTCACAAAAAAATTAAGCAGCACAACTGTTTTCAACATCGACTATAAAAATATTTCTTGAGCACCAAATCAGCATATTAGAATGATTTCTGAAGTAGTGGAGTAGTAATGCTGAAATTTCAGCTTTGCAATTAATTTCATTTTAAAATATAGTAAAATAAAAAAGTTCATTTTAAATTGTTATAATATTTCACAATTCTGTTTTACTGTATTTTTTATCAAATAAATGCAGCCTTAGTTAGCATAAGAAATTACTTTCAAAACATTAAAAACATAATATAAAATAAATATACTGTATACATAATGATGTTTACTTATTGTTTTCTTCCAGATCATCAGAAAATGAATGAAAACTGATGAACTGTTGTTAAATTGTTCAACTTAAAGATAGTTGAGTAAACAACAATATTTATGGATTTTGATAAGAACAAAAGTCTTGATGACGAGGACTTATTCAAGGACTACAAACCCGCACAAAATGATTCGCTCACTCTACCCAAGCATGTAATATATCTGCTATTGGCTGTAAGTGTGACAGGCGTCACTCTGTTCGCCATTATAAGACACCTCATCAAATATCTCATCCATGATCTGGCAGGTATGTGACAGAATACCGTACAACTGTCCACTGTCCCTTTCCACTTAAAGAATTACAAATCCTCTTTAAATGTTATCTGGCTAGTTTTCAATGAGATGCATGACTTTGTGTTCCTTGAATACACTTGACTGCTTTGCCAAAAACATAAACCAGCCTAAGAGAGTTTGCTGGTCTTAGCTCTTCTTGGAAACAACTCTTTTCAGTAACCGCTAGCTGTCAATATTACATACTGCACCTTTAAGTCTTTGTTTGCAAAGCTCAAACTTGGGGCTAACAAGGTCATGGGTTCAATTCCCAGGGAAAGAATAATAAAATGTTTACCTTGCAAATGGAAGTCGCTTTGGATAAAGTGTTTATTATATGTAAGACAGTCACAAACTTGGTTGAATTTGTTTACGATTAGTTATTCCTGAGACTTGATGATCGTAATAGCTGTCCATCACCCAAAAGCCTTTGAAGAAATCTCAGCATAACATGAGACTGAATGCTCTTAGCTGTCCTGTAGATTACCTGTTTGGAGAGCAGCCAATGGAAGAGCAGGAGATTCCCTGGGAAAGACGAAATAAGTTCAGGGAAGACTGGATTCCAGATGCAATGCCTGAGCTGGAGGCCATGGTGAATGAAGAGCAAGAACTCATGGAGGGCACTGAAGACTTGCCAGCCATCTGGGTTACATCAGACAGACTTAAGCCTTGTGCTCCATCGTCCATTCAAATAAGTGTTAGTAGCAGCTAGCATGAAAACAAGACTCAGCATTTTTCACTGAATACTCTCACTAGTGAGCTGAAATCTTTTTTTTTTTTCTCATGAAATTGTTTAGTATAGTTTTCTGTCCTATAATGACATACTTTCTACTGAAATGTGAAGTTGGCATATATATCAAATGAAATTTGAAATGAAGACAATTTGCTAGTCAGCAGCATGTGGTATTAGGGGGCGGGCAATGACCATTGTAGAGAGAGTTTGATTGGACAAAAATCTACCTAGTGCAGGATGAGTCATCAATATTTTTCCAGAAACACTGTCATTTTGAATGTTTATATCATGCTCAAAGTGAAATTTGTCAATATTTAAGAGGGGACTATCATATAGATGACCTCAAAGCAAACATGAACTAATAGTTACAGCAAAACCTTTTCCAATTTTTTTGGCATGTTGCACTATATTTTATTATTCTCAATAGACGTTCTTAAGCCCTTTTATCAGACCGGCATGACTTCTGTTCTGTGTGTTATCCTGGAAAGTAAATATTTTGCCTTTACAACATTACAGCATGTAACATTGTCAATGGGAGATTATCTATCAATAATCATACACACTTACTCTGTGAGTGACATCTGTGATCTCTCTAATGGATTTTGTACTTTGGACACCAAGAATCCTTCACATATTTACAGACGACTGAGAGGGACACAGCAGTGTGTGCAGACTGTAAATTCACCATGTTCCATCCACAGAATATTGTTGCTTTCATAATACCCTTTGTCTCCATTTGTCAAGCTCAAGCTGGTGAGTGATTTTTGTCTTTCTTTGTTATAGTATGAGCTTTTCAATGTACTAAAGTTTATTGTGATTTAGCTCACTAAATCTATTCAGTGTAAAACCTCATTTGATTTAATATATAAAAGCTGTATAGGAAAAACCTTCACAGGGTGAAATACCTTACGGACAAAAAGCTTTAAGTGATACAATGTTACTCAGGTGGTCAACGGGCAGCGTCAGACACATCTAAGGTCACACTACAGCCGTGGCTGGTGGGGCTGGCAGCTGTTATTGGGTTCCTCTTTATCGTCTTCGTCCTCCTCATTGTGCAAAGACTCTTTTTCAAGAAAGACAAGTGAGTAGTGACCTGAAATGGTTCAGGAAAATATATACTGTACACGAGTCATGATGAAAAAAGCTACATAGATCATATAATACCTGATTCTTCTTTAAATGTAACTTTTGACAATACAATCAGTTTTGTTTCATTTAAAAGGAAATGCTTGATACTCATTTTAGAGGTTCAAAATGGCGATAATCTTCTGGCAGTTACACATCATTTGTTTAGTTATTGAATAACATGATGGTGATGAGGAGTTTATGGTTTTTGAAATTATTTTATGACTGTACACTTACTGTCAAGGCCACATTCAGACACCTGATAGACAAGACCAGCCAAGACACACCTAAAGCCATAATAAACTAATACATATCATTTCTAAACGTTAATGTACAGCGTACATGTTGACTATTTTTATTGTGTAGAATATATACACTCCTTTTCAAAAGTTTGGGGTCAGTAAGATTTTTTTTTAAAAGAAATTAATACTTTTATTAAGCAAAGATGCATTCAATTGATCAAAAGTTACAGTAAAAAACATGCTGTTCTTTTTAATTTTCTATTCAACAACAATTAAAAAAGTTGTAAGTTTCCACAAAATCATTAAGCAGCACAACGGTTTTCAAAATTTGACAATAATAAGAAATGTTTCTTGAGCACCAAATCAGCATTAGAATGATTTCTGAAGGATCATGTGACACTGAAGACTAATGATATAAATAATGCAGAAAATGCAGCTTTGCATCCCAGGAATGAATTACACATTAAAATGTATTAAAATAGAAAACAGTTATTTTAAATGGTATATTTCACAATATCACTGTTTTTTATTTGATCATATAAAATAAATGCAGACTTGGTAAGAATAAGAGACTGCTTTCTACTGTGAATTTCTACTTCCTCTTATGGAAAGAAAATATATTTCCCTATACATGAATGGTTTCACAGCATATTTGAAAATATACAGAATAATATATGGTGTTAATACATTACAATATATTGAATGATACACAAGGAAGCTTCATATTTAAAAATGCGCGAGACAATATACTAATATATAATATATGTAATCTTATATTTAGTAATACACTTCATAATATATACAGGGATTGAATTTCTCCGTCGTTAAGAGAGAGTCTGCGACGGAAATCCGTCAGGGTTCCCCACTTATGTCTTAAATTGACTTTTCATCATTTTAAGGCCGTAAATATGCTCACATTTCTCAAACAGTGTAATAAATGTGTTAAATTTAAAACGGAGTAGTTTTGAGTTGCGCATCATGCACCATGTAGAAAAAATTGGTAATAACATAAAGACATGAGGTTGGGTTGTGCTCCTAGGAATTACGTTCACATTGTGATGCTTCGTATCCTAGGCAGCTTTACCCAACCCCCGTGTTGCAGGGCCCTCTCCCATCCTTGTCCTCTCCTGCAACACAGTCCTTGAGCGGGTTCCGAAAGTATTTAAACCGCATTATGTGCCTGTAGTTCCCAACGACGGTAACCAGTAAAAAAAAAAAAAAAAAAAAAACCTTTTCACCATGCGTTATATGTCGTTGTGTATACATGTTTACATCAACGCTGTAAACGTATTAGTTGGATTAATGCTTGATTTATGTTTTTAAAAGTTGTTTTTGCGATAGGCCTATTTCACAAAATGGCGACCGAGGCCGGAAGTAGGGAAGCGATACTTCCGGTCGCGCCGCCGCCTGCTACGATCGCCATTCATTCTCAAAATGGACCGTGAACAGCTTGTTTTCTTTTAATGTCTATGGTTTTCTCTCTCAGTCATTCATACATCTGACAAAAGTAAGAATAGCAGATGTTGTCCGTTTTGTTGATAGCTTTCAGGTCGCTGTGAAAAGATCGAAATTGGACAAAGGTAACAAATTTAGCCTAAATGAAAAAAGTTCCATTCATTTAAATGCCGTTAAACTTGATGACTAAGCTCACGCTATATCTAAACGAAATAAATAAATACAATAAAATGATGTCTGAGTGAGTGAAATGTAGTGGCTTTTGTTAAAACCTCATGTTGTTAAGTGTTAGTTTGTCTAGGAGATTGCAGCAATCTTCCACCAGATTATGGCTCATTTTTCTTGTCAACACCACGAATGAAGCTAAGAATTGTACATCTTTACAGTGAATTCCACCTAACGTTGCTAGTAGGTCTAATAATGAAATAAAGGCTAATAATAATAATACAAAATAAATAATGGTTAGAACATGAATGGAGTGAGTGATATGACATGTATTAAAAAATCATGATGTTACAAAATCCCATTTTACTGTCTGGGGTCCTCTTATGGAAAGAAAATATATTTCCCTATACATGAATGGTTTCACAGCATATTTGAAAATATACAGAATAATATATGGTGTTAATACATTACAATATATTGAATGATACACAAGGAAGCTTCATATATTTAAAAATGCGCGAGACAATATACTAATATATAATATATGTAATCTTATATTCAGTAATACACTTCATAATATATACAGGGATTGAATTTCTCCGTCGCTAAGAGAGAGTCTGCGACGGAAATCCGTCAGGGTTCCCCACTTATGTCTTAAATTGACTTTTCATCATTTTAAGGCCGTAAATATGCTCACATTTCTCAAACAGTGTAATAAATGTGTTAAATTTAAAACGGAGTCGTTTTTGAGTTTGAGTTCTGATGCATGCACTATGTGCAAAAGAAATGTGGTAATAATATAAATAAAAAAAGTTCCATTCATTTAAACTCGACGACTAAGCTCACGCTATATCTAAACGAAATAAATAAATACAATAGAATGATGTCTGAGTGAGTGAAATGTAGTGGCTTTTGTTAAAACCTCATGTTATTAAGTGTTAGTTTGTCTAGGAGATTGCAGCAATCTTCCACCAGATTATGGCTCATTTTTCTTGTCAACGCCACGAATGAAACTAAGAATTGTACATCTTTACAGTGAATTCCACCTAACGTTGCTAGTACACTGTTAATTATTTCCCTGTTAAATAACAGGAAATTACTGGCAGCAGGGTTACCATTATTTTCCTGTTATTTTAACAGTTTATTCCTGTTAATGTTTTTTTTACAGTGCACTCCCCGTAATGTTTTTCAACAGGAATTTACTGTGAATCACAGAAAAAACAGGAAACAACTGGCAGCAGTGTTACCATTATTTTCCTGTTAAATCACCATTTATTTTATTTCCATTAAATATTGTTAATTATTTTTAGCATATATTAACGTGTACCACTGATTGTTAGACATATTCTAGCTTGAGTTAATACAAGAATAGGCATAATCCATCAGATAACACTTAAGTGAAAGAAAACGAATAGTTCTGTGTTGAAATTAACTTTTTTTATTGTAATACAAACACTGAAAGGTAAATACTTACAAATGTAGGCACACATGGATCAGACCAATCACAGAAATGTACTGTATATCATGTTCATTGCTATCTGTGGTCGCTGGACGGAAAATAACAACTGCGTCTGTCTTAAACTAGCAAAGACACTTGCGTTTGGCTTTGCGCTGCAAGATAGGGCCCTAAACCTCAACATTTAATGTTCCCTGAACTGCTAAAATTCAGCTAAAACATTAAAACCAAGGATATACACTGTGACTCCTGGTCACATAAAAATGTTACACATAGGCTCAGATTAATCACAAACAAATCTCCTTTTCTCATGTTCATGGCTTAAAGTAGCAAATACATTTTTAAACTCAAATACATTGTTCATTATAACAAAATACTGAAACTCAACACTTAGTGTTACATAAACCACTAAAATTCAACATGTATGAATACATTCAAACCAACACTTAATGGAACTCTTCATCAATAAAGAGCAATAAACAATAAAAACTCTGTCACTGCTTAGACCACTAACCATTTTCTCAAAGCACACAATGAGGATCCTTTGCAAAGTCTTGGGTCTGTATGAGAGAGAGAGAGAGAGAGAGAGAGAGAGAGAGAGAGAGAGAGAGAGAGAGAGAGAGAGAGAGAGAGAGAGAGAGAGAGAGAGAGAGAGAGATGAGTTCCATAATTTCACATTTTTAATCCAAAATTATATCACATGGTAGTTGAGAATGAACATTAGAATGAATTTCCCCAGCTCCTGAGTCGCAGTTGTTTGAACATGTAATGTACACACCTTACTCACCATTTTCAAATGAAATCCCACTGAAAGTCCATGAGCTTGCGCAAAAGGCTGGCAACGTGTGAATTGACACAGTTCTTCTTTTTTCCCCTTTGCAGCCTTTGTCCCTTTTTCTGGGTTTAAACCCACAAAGCGTCTGAAAAATTATACACTGGTTAAAAATCTACTAATTCACACAGACTAACAGCACAACAAATATACATGAACTATCCTCAACATGCACTATCTTCTTGCCTCTGTGAATATTGTAAGTTGCACTAAAACTTTCTAAATCAAAGTTAATTGCTAAATCCCATCACCAGACCTGTAGAAACCATGCTTGAGCCACAGCTAGGCCAGAAAAATGCAGGTGTTAACAGACAATATCTTACCTCTGGATGAATTCAATCGTGCAGGCTGCCTCCTCTTGGTACTGTAGGTTAAATATGTAAAACAGGGGGGAAAAAAAGACGCCAGCCCTATAACAAAGGTGGACTGGATCCCTTTGCAAATGATTTGGCCCTCACGGCTGAGCATCCAGCGCTGGAAGCGGCTTCCCGTTTCTCCTGAAACAGAAATGTTTTAACTGTAAAATATCTGTTATAGTTTTCATTTTGAATACAGTTTAGTTTGATACCATTGAATTCATTACAACACTAAAGCCAACTGTCCTATCTAAAACCAACTTACCAAGAAGTATCAGACGAGGAGTTGCAGGTATAGAGAGTGAACTCTCAAGGTCAGCTGCAGTGGCATATCCCTAGGACATAGAACAAATTAAACACAATATTAATGACATATAAGACTACCACTGACTGAGATAGATAGATAGATAGATAGATAGATAGATAGATAGATAGATAGATAGATAGATAGATAGATAGAATGAGAGATGGAGAGACAGGGAGAGATAGATATGAGAGATCAAGATTTAAATCCTGGGATATCATCTTGAACAGCAGTGTGATCAGGAATGGTATCCTGCATCTGCATCTGTAATAATAATAATAAAAAAAAACAAGAAAACAAATGTAAACATTGATCTACAAATCAATGATAATCAAAACAGCAAAAAAACACAAAATAGGGTGCACTATACCAAGACAATTAAAAGAGAATAGCTGTTCACATAGCTAGATACTGCACTAGCCCTATCAGTAATAGCTGTTTTTGCTGGATATACCTCATTGATAGGCTAAAACCTGAACATAAAATAGTCACACTAGCATGTCTAGTAGCCCAAACAGCTATAATCCATCAAAGACGAGCAGTGAATTCATCAAATACAGTATTAGACCAACTAAGTTAACGTTATCTAGCATCGTAAACAGCTATCAGTAATAGATTTATGTTAGCCGTTCGATTTTCAGGATGAATCTCCTTTAACCAGACATGCACATTGCAAGAATGCCACACAAACTTGAACACGGGAATGCTACTTCAACGTTATAGGCCTAATATAACGTTAGCCTATTGTTTATAGATTTAGATTGTATACATAAATGGACATTAAAATAAGCGCATTGTTTCTAAAATGAATGGACAAACTATCGAAATCACCTATAGGTTCATTAGCAGCTAGCTAGCTAAGTTAGCGTTACTTCTTTTCTTACTTTAATTCCGTGGCGTTTAGTATACATCAACATCACTGATAGATGTTAAAACTATGCATGACTTTCAAGAAACTCTCTCACCAGATTATTGTGATTTTGGTCGATGTATCCACCGCGATTTTCCGACATGGATCTCCGTGTTCGTTGCAGGTTCAAATGCCTTCTTCTACGCTCCTTCCCAGAATAAAAAAAAATACTGTATGAACATGTTATTTCAAATAGTGGCGCCAACAGACATAATACGGAAATTTACACCGTGTTCAGAAAGAACAGGACACACACACACACACACACACACACACACACACACACACACACACACATTGGGAGCGGAGTTCCTCAACTAAATGTATAACGACGAACGTTAGGCCGTTTTGCGTAAAATCCGGAGTGTAGGGAGTTAATAAAAGGCTATTACACCCACGATAACAAACACATTTGCGCATGCACAGAAAACACCGCAAACGTTCTTATTTCTGGAATAGGCTATGCAAGCTTATTCTTGATAACATTTGCAGTAGAAAAATCAGGTGTTTAATTCGTCTAATCTTCATTTAGTAAATGCATACAATATTTAGTTTGTTAGGAATGGAGCGCACCGTCGACTATTGATTGAATCAGTCGTTGTTTAGCCTAGAAAACCGACGTGAAATTGCTAACTTCTCCACTGATAAATAATAACTTTTTTTATAATAAGCATAAAATTGCAAATCGGCATTTATCTCCAAACATACCAGACCATTACTCTATCCGACATCTTTGCTTGAATTTTCGATTTTGCGGTTAAATAACAAACATGAGGTGTTATTTAACGATGAGGTGTTAAATAACAAAAATGAGGTGTTATTTAACATATATTCCCTAAAATTAACAGTAAGGCGCAGTTATTAAAAATAACAGGTTAATCATGTTGAAATTTGGGTGTAAATTAACAGAAACAATTTAAAAGTGTAGGTCTAATTATGAAATGAAGGCTAATAATAATAATACAAAATAAATAATGGTTAGAACATGCATGGAGTGAGTGATATGACATGTATTAAAAAATCATGATGTTACAAAATCCCATTTTACTGTCTGGGGTCCTCTTATGGAAAGAAAATATATTTCCCTATATATGAATGGTTTCACAGCATATTTGAAAATATACAGAATAATATATGGTGTTAATACATTACAATATATTGAATGATACACAAGGAAGCTTCATATATTTAAAAATGCGCGAGACAATATACTAATATATAATATATGTAATCTTATATTCAGTAATACACTTCATAATATATACAGGGATTGAATTTCTCCGTCGCTAAGAGAGAGTCTGCGACGGAAATCCGTCAGGGTTCCCCACTTATGTCTTAAATTGACTTTTCATCATTTTAAGGCCGTAAATATGCTCACATTTCTCAAACAGTGTAATAATTGTGTTAAATTTAAAACGGAGTAGTTTTGAGTTGCGCATCATGCACCATGTAGAAAAAATTGGTAATAACATAAAGACAAAAGGTTGGGTTGTGCTCCTAGGAATTACGTTCACATTGTGATGCTTCGTATCCTAGGCAGCTTTACCCAACCCCCGTGTTGCAGGGCCCTCTCCCATCCTTGTCCTCTCCTGCAACACAGTCCTTGAGCGGGTTCCGAAAGTATTTAAACCGCATTATGTGCCTGTAGTTCCCAACGACGGTAACCAGTAAAAAAAAAAAAAAAAAAAAACCTTTTCACCATGCGTTATATGTCGTTGTGTATACATGTTTACATCAACGCTGTAAACGTATTAGTTGGATTAATGCTTGATTTATGTTTTTAAAAGTTGTTTTTGCGATAGGCCTATTTCACAAAATGGCGACCGAGGCCGGAAGTAGGGAAGCGATACTTCCGGTCGCGCCGCCGCCTGCTACGATCGCCATTCATTCTCAAAATGGACCGTGAACAGCTTGTTTTCTTTTAATGTCTATGGTTTTCTCTCTCAGTCATTCATACATCTGACAAAAGTAAGAATAGCAGATGTTGTCCGTTTTGTTGATAGCTTTCAGGTCGCTGTGAAAAGATCGAAATTGGACAAAGGTAACAAATTTAGCCTAAATGAAAAAAGTTCCATTCATTTAAATGCCGTTAAACTTGATGACTAAGCTCACGCTATATCTAAACGAAATAAATAAATACAATAAAATGATGTCTGAGTGAGTGAAATGTAGTGGCTTTTGTTAAAACCTCATGTTGTTAAGTGTTAGTTTGTCTAGGAGATTGCAGCAATCTTCCACCAGATTATGGCTCATTTTTCTTGTCAACACCACGAATGAAGCTAAGAATTGTACATCTTTACAGTGAATTCCACCTAACGTTGCTAGTAGGTCTAATAATGAAATGAAGGCTAATAATAATAATACAAAATAAATAATGGTTAGAACATGAATGGAGTGAGTGATATGACATGTATTAAAAAATCATGATGTTACAAAATCCCATTTTACTGTCTGGGGTCCTCTTATGGAAAGAAAATATATTTCCCTATACATGAATGGTTTCACAGCATATTTGAAAATATACAGAATAATATATGGTGTTAATACATTACAATATATTGAATGATACACAAGGAAGCTTCATATATTTAAAAATGCGAGAGACAATATACTAATATATAATATATGTAATCTTATATTCAGTAATACACTTCATAATATATACAGGGATTGAATTTCTCCGTCGCTAAGAGAGAGTCTGCGACGGAAATCCGTCAGGGTTCCCCACTTATGTCTTAAATTGACTTTTCATCATTTTAAGGCCGTAAATATGCTCACATTTCTCAAACAGTGTAATAAATGTGTTAAATTTAAAACGGAGTCGTTTTTGAGTTTGAGTTCTGATGCATGCACTATGTGCAAAAGAAATGTGGTAATAATATAAATAAAAAAAGTTCCATTCATTTAAACTCGACGACTAAGCTCACGCTATATCTAAACGAAATAAATAAATACAATAGAATGATGTCTGAGTGAGTGAAATGTAGTGGCTTTTGTTAAAACCTCATGTTATTAAGTGTTAGTTTGTCTAGGAGATTGCAGCAATCTTCCACCAGATTATGGCTCATTTTTCTTGTCAACGCCACGAATGAAACTAAGAATTGTACATCTTTACAGTGAATTCCACCTAACGTTGCTAGTACACTGTTAATTATTTCCCTGTTAAATAACAGGAAATTACTGGCAGCAGGGTTACCATTATTTTCCTGTTATTTTAACAGTTTATTCCTGTTAATGTTTTTTTTACAGTGCACTCCCCGTAATGTTTTTCAACAGGAATTTACTGTGAATCACAGAAAAAACAGGAAACAACTGGCAGCAGTGTTACCATTATTTTCCTGTTAAATCACCATTTATTTTATTTCCATTAAATATTGTTAATTATTTTTAGCATATATTAACGTGTACCACTGATTGTTATAGATATATTCTAGCTTGAGTTAATACAAGAATAGGCATAATCCATCAGATAACACTTAAGTGAAAGAAAACGAATAGTTCTGTGTTGAAACTAACTTTTTTTATTGTAATACAAACACTGAAAGGTAAATACTTACAAATGTAGGCACACATGGATCAGACCAATCACAGAAATGTACTGTATATCATGTTCATTGCTATCTGTGGTCGCTGGACGGAAAATAACAACTGCGTCTGTCTTAAACTAGCAAAGACACTTGCGTTTGGCTTTGCGCTGCAAGATAGGGCCCTAAACCTCAACATTTAATGTTCCCTGAACTGCTAAAATTCAGCTAAAACATTAAAACCAAGGATATACACTGTGACTCCTGGTCACATAAAAATGTTACACATAGGCTCAGATTAATCACAAACAAATCTCCTTTTCTCATGTTCATGGCTTAAAGTAGCAAATACATTTTTAAACTCAAATACATTGTTCATTATAACAAAATACTGAAACTCAACACTTAGTGTTACATAAACCACTAAAATTCAACATGTATGAATACATTCAAACCAACACTTAATGGAACTCTTCATCAATAAAGAGCAATAAACAATAAAAACTCTGTCACTGCTTAGACCACTAACCATTTTCTCAAAGCACACAATGAGGATCCTTTGCAAAGTCTTGGGTCTGTATGAGAGAGAGAGAGAGAGAGAGAGAGAGAGAGAGAGAGATGAGTTCCATAATTTCACATTTTTAATCCAAAATTATATCACATGGTAGTTGAGAATGAACATTAGAATGAATTTCCCCAGCTCCTGAGTCGCAGTTGTTTGAACATGTAATGTACACACCTTACTCACCATTTTCAAATGAAATCCCACTGAAAGTCCATGAGCTTGCGCAAAAGGCTGGCAACGTGTGAATTGACACAGTTCTTCTTTTTTCCCCTTTGCAGCCTTTGTCCCTTTTTCTGGGTTTAAACCCACAAAGCGTCTGAAAAATTATACACTGGTTAAAAATCTACTCATTCACACAGACTAACAGCACAACAAATATACATGAACTATCCTCAACATGCACTATCTTCTTGCCTCTGTGAATATTGTAAGTTGCACTAAAACTTTCTAAATCAAAGTTAATTGCTAAATCCCATCACCAGACCTGTAGAAACCATGCTTGAGCCACAGCTAGGCCAGAAAAATGCAGGTGTTAACAGACAATATCTTACCTCTGGATGAATTCAATCGTGCAGGCTGCCTCCTCTTGGTACTGTAGGTTAAATATGTAAAACAGGGGGGAAAAAAAGACGCCAGCCCTATAACAAAGGTGGACTGGATCCCTTTGCAAATGATTTGGCCCTCACGGCTGAGCATCCAGCGCTGGAAGCGGCTTCCCGTTTCTCCTGAAACAGAAATGTTTTAACTGTAAAATATCTGTTATAGTTTTCATTTTGAATACAGTTTAGTTTGATACCATTGAATTCATTACAACACTAAAGCCAACTGTCCTATCTAAAACCAACTTACCAAGAAGTATCAGACGAGGAGTTGCAGGTATAGAGAGTGAACTCTCAAGGTCAGCTGCAGTGGCATATCCCTAGGACATAGAACAAATTAAACACAATATTAATGACATATAAGACTACCACTGACTGAGATAGATAGATAGATAGATAGATAGATAGATAGATAGATAGATAGATAGATAGATAGATAGATAGATAGATAGAATGAGAGATGGAGAGACAGGGAGAGATAGATATGAGAGATCAAGATTTAAATCCTGGGATATCATCTTGAACAGCAGTGTGATCAGGAATGGTATCCTGCATCTGCATCTGTAATAATAATAATAAAAAAAAAACAAGAAAACAAATGTAAACATTGATCTACAAATCAATGATAATCAAAACAGCAAAAAAACACAAAATAGGGTGCACTATACCAAGACAATTAAAAGAGAATAGCTGTTCACATAGCTAGATACTGCACTAGCCCTATCAGTAATAGCTGTTTTTGCTGGATATACCTCATTGATAGGCTAAAACCTGAACATAAAATAGTCACACTAGCATGTCTAGTAGCCCAAACAGCTATAATCCATCAAAGACGAGCAGTGAATTCATCAAATACAGTATTAGACCAACTAAGTTAACGTTATCTAGCATCGTAAACAGCTATCAGTAATAGATTTATGTTAGCCGTTCGATTTTCAGGATGAATCTCCTTTAACCAGACATGCACATTGCAAGAATGCCACACAAACTTGAACACGGGAATGCTACTTCAACGTTATAGGCCTAATATAACGTTAGCCTATTGTTTATAGATTTAGATTGTATACATAAATGGACATTAAAATAAGCGCATTGTTTCTAAAATGAATGGACAAACTATCGAAATCACCTAAGTTATAGGTTCATTAGCAGCTAGCTAGCTAAGTTAGCGTTACTTCTTTTCTTACTTTAATTCCGTGGCGTTTAGTATACATCAACATCACTGATAGATGTTAAAACTATGCATGACTTTCAAGAAACTCTCTCACCAGATTATTGTGATTTTGGTCGATGTATCCACCGCGATTTTCCGACATGGATCTCCGTGTTCGTTGCAGGTTCAAATGCCTTCTTCTACGCTCCTTCCCAGAATAAAAAAAAATACTGTATGAACATGTTATTTCAAATAGTGGCGCCAACAGACATAATACGGAAATTTACACCGTGTTCAGAAAGAACAGGACACACACACACACACACACACACACACACACACACATTGGGAGCGGAGTTCCTCAACTAAATGTATAACGACGAACGTTAGGCCGTTTTGCGTAAAATCCGGAGTGTAGGGAGTTAATAAAAGGCTATTACACCCACGATAACAAACACATTTGCGCATGCACAGAAAACACCGCAAACGTTCTTATTTCTGGAATAGGCTATGCAAGCTTATTCTTGATAACATTTGCAGTAGAAAAATCAGGTGTTTAATTCGTCTAATCTTCATTTAGTAAATGCATACAATATTTAGTTTGTTAGGAATGGAGCGCACCGTCGACTATTGATTGAATCAGTCGTTGTTTAGCCTAGAAAACCGACGTGAAATTGCTAACTTCTCCACTGATAAATAATAACTTTTTTTATAATAAGCATAAAATTGCAAATCGGCATTTATCTCCAAACATACCAGACCATTACTCTATCCGACATCTTTGCTTGAATTTTCGATTTTGCGGTTAAATAACAAACATGAGGTGTTATTTAACGATGAGGTGTTAAATAACAAAAATGAGGTGTTATTTAACATATATTCCCTAAAATTAACAGTAAGGCGCAGTTATTAAAAATAACAGGTTAATCATGTTGAAATTTGGGTGTAAATTAACAGAAACAATTTAAAAGTGTAGGTCTAATTATGAAATGAAGGCTAATAATAATAATACAAAATAAATAATGGTTAGAACATGCATGGAGTGAGTGATATGACATGTATTAAAAAATCATGATGTTACAAAATCCCATTTTACTGTCTGGGGTCCTCTTATGGAAAGAAAATATATTTCCCTATATATGAATGGTTTCACAGCATATTTGAAAATATACAGAATAATATATGGTGTTAATACATTACAATATATTGAATGATACACAAGGAAGCTTCATATATTTAAAAATGCGCGAGACAATATACTAATATATAATATATGTAATCTTATATTCAGTAATACACTTCATAATATATACAGGGATTGAATTTCTCCGTCGCTAAGAGAGAGTCTGCGACGGAAATCCGTCAGGGTTCCCCACTTATGTCTTAAATTGACTTTTCATCATTTTAAGGCCGTAAATATGCTCACATTTCTCAAACAGTGTAATAAATGTGTTAAATTTAAAACGGAGTCGTTTTTGAGTTTGAGTTCTGATGCATGCACTATGTGCAAAAGAAATGTGGTAATAATATAAATAAAAAAAGTTCCATTCATTTAAACTCGACGACTAAGCTCACGCTATATCTAAACGAAATAAATAAATACAATAGAATGATGTCTGAGTGAGTGAAATGTAGTGGCTTTTGTTAAAACCTCATGTTATTAAGTGTTAGTTTGTCTAGGAGATTGCAGCAATCTTCCACCAGATTATGGCTCATTTTTCTTGTCAACGCCACGAATGAAACTAAGAATTGTACATCTTTACAGTGAATTCCACCTAACGTTGCTAGTACACTGTTAATTATTTCCCTGTTAAATAACAGGAAATTACTGGCAGCAGGGTTACCATTATTTTCCTGTTATTTTAACAGTTTATTCCTGTTAATGTTTTTTTTACAGTGCACTCCCCGTAATGTTTTTCAACAGGAATTTACTGTGAATCACAGAAAAAACAGGAAACAACTGGCAGCAGTGTTACCATTATTTTCCTGTTAAATCACCATTTATTTTATTTCCATTAAATATTGTTAATTATTTTTAGCATATATTAACGTGTACCACTGATTGTTATAGATATATTCTAGCTTGAGTTAATACAAGAATAGGCATAATCCATCAGATAACACTTAAGTGAAAGAAAACGAATAGTTCTGTGTTGAAACTAACTTTTTTTATTGTAATACAAACACTGAAAGGTAAATACTTACAAATGTAGGCACACATGGATCAGACCAATCACAGAAATGTACTGTATATCATGTTCATTGCTATCTGTGGTCGCTGGACGGAAAATAACAACTGCGTCTGTCTTAAACTAGCAAAGACACTTGCGTTTGGCTTTGCGCTGCAAGATAGGGCCCTAAACCTCAACATTTAATGTTCCCTGAACTGCTAAAATTCAGCTAAAACATTAAAACCAAGGATATACACTGTGACTCCTGGTCACATAAAAATGTTACACATAGGCTCAGATTAATCACAAACAAATCTCCTTTTCTCATGTTCATGGCTTAAAGTAGCAAATACATTTTTAAACTCAAATACATTGTTCATTATAACAAAATACTGAAACTCAACACTTAGTGTTACATAAACCACTAAAATTCAACATGTATGAATACATTCAAACCAACACTTAATGGAACTCTTCATCAATAAAGAGCAATAAACAATAAAAACTCTGTCACTGCTTAGACCACTAACCATTTTCTCAAAGCACACAATGAGGATCCTTTGCAAAGTCTTGGGTCTGTATGAGAGAGAGAGAGAGAGAGAGAGAGAGAGAGAGAGAGATGAGTTCCATAATTTCACATTTTTAATCCAAAATTATATCACATGGTAGTTGAGAATGAACATTAGAATGAATTTCCCCAGCTCCTGAGTCGCAGTTGTTTGAACATGTAATGTACACACCTTACTCACCATTTTCAAATGAAATCCCACTGAAAGTCCATGAGCTTGCGCAAAAGGCTGGCAACGTGTGAATTGACACAGTTCTTCTTTTTTCCCCTTTGCAGCCTTTGTCCCTTTTTCTGGGTTTAAACCCACAAAGCGTCTGAAAAATTATACACTGGTTAAAAATCTACTCATTCACACAGACTAACAGCACAACAAATATACATGAACTATCCTCAACATGCACTATCTTCTTGCCTCTGTGAATATTGTAAGTTGCACTAAAACTTTCTAAATCAAAGTTAATTGCTAAATCCCATCACCAGACCTGTAGAAACCATGCTTGAGCCACAGCTAGGCCAGAAAAATGCAGGTGTTAACAGACAATATCTTACCTCTGGATGAATTCAATCGTGCAGGCTGCCTCCTCTTGGTACTGTAGGTTAAATATGTAAAACAGGGGGGAAAAAAAGACGCCAGCCCTATAACAAAGGTGGACTGGATCCCTTTGCAAATGATTTGGCCCTCACGGCTGAGCATCCAGCGCTGGAAGCGGCTTCCCGTTTCTCCTGAAACAGAAATGTTTTAACTGTAAAATATCTGTTATAGTTTTCATTTTGAATACAGTTTAGTTTGATACCATTGAATTCATTACAACACTAAAGCCAACTGTCCTATCTAAAACCAACTTACCAAGAAGTATCAGACGAGGAGTTGCAGGTATAGAGAGTGAACTCTCAAGGTCAGCTGCAGTGGCATATCCCTAGGACATAGAACAAATTAAACACAATATTAATGACATATAAGACTACCACTGACTGAGATAGATAGATAGATAGATAGATAGATAGATAGATAGATAGATAGATAGAATGAGAGATGGAGAGACAGGGAGAGATAGATATGAGAGATCAAGATTTAAATCCTGGGATATCATCTTGAACAGCAGTGTGATCAGGAATGGTATCCTGCATCTGCATCTGTAATAATAATAATAAAAAAAAAACAAGAAAACAAATGTAAACATTGATCTACAAATCAATGATAATCAAAACAGCAAAAAAACACAAAATAGGGTGCACTATACCAAGACAATTAAAAGAGAATAGCTGTTCACATAGCTAGATACTGCACTAGCCCTATCAGTAATAGCTGTTTTTGCTGGATATACCTCATTGATAGGCTAAAACCTGAACATAAAATAGTCACACTAGCATGTCTAGTAGCCCAAACAGCTATAATCCATCAAAGACGAGCAGTGAATTCATCAAATACAGTATTAGACCAACTAAGTTAACGTTATCTAGCATCGTAAACAGCTATCAGTAATAGATTTATGTTAGCCGTTCGATTTTCAGGATGAATCTCCTTTAACCAGACATGCACATTGCAAGAATGCCACACAAACTTGAACACGGGAATGCTACTTCAACGTTATAGGCCTAATATAACGTTAGCCTATTGTTTATAGATTTAGATTGTATACATAAATGGACATTAAAATAAGCGCATTGTTTCTAAAATGAATGGACAAACTATCGAAATCACCTAACGTAGACTCACTGTATTCCGGACACTTTGCACAGTAAAACGTCCCGTAAGATATCAATCCGCAGAAAGATAAACCTGATTGGCTCGTCTGTCTCTGGGGACATGCCTTCCACATGTTCCAAAGTTTGATTGACACATTTTGGACTAATCATTTTGGAGAAATCTTGAAAAAACTGCCGGGAGACGCAGTGTCCGGATTACCGTGAGGACTCACGGTGTTCCGGACGGCTGAAAATTTCTACTCACTGTGTTTCGGACAGTTAAGGAGTCGTCATTTCTAATATAAAACACATAAACATTTTACCAACTATAAGTTGGTAAAATAATCATATTAATCTTCATAACTTTGTTGCATAAGCGTCTATACACTATTTTAATCGACGATTGCTCATGTGAGCATTATATTCTAACGTTAACGTTATATTTAAGAATTTTAAATGTTTACATTTTTTAAATCCCTTAAAAAAAATACAAATATTTGCAAATTGTAACTCATAATTATTTTATAAGACCATAAGAATGATTTTTTTTGTCATTTTCTGGTGGGTGAACATGTTTAAAGAGCCGTTTTCTACGGAGGTATTCTCCCCTCTTCCTTTTGTCCTGCCGGAAAACCTTCCCCCCGCCATTTTCTGAACAGTCATTGGTGTACGTTAGAAACTCACGTTGATTTCTTTGAAACGACTGGCTCTGGAAACATAGGATTGGTCGGAATCGAAAGAGGAGGAGGCAAAGATGACACGGATATATATATATGCCGTGACCTGAAAGTTTTTATTTATGGAATTTGCGAGAAAAGGTCAAGTGTCCGGAATACCGTGATGTCCGGAATACAGTGAGTCTACGTTATAGGTTCATTAGCAGCTAGCTAGCTAAGTTAGCGTTACTTCTTTTCTTACTTTAATTCCGTGGCGTTTAGTATACATCAACATCACTGATAGATGTTAAAACTATGCATGACTTTCAAGAAACTCTCTCACCAGATTATTGTGATTTTGGTCGATGTATCCACCGCGATTTTCCGACATGGATCTCCGTGTTCGTTGCAGGTTCAAATGCCTTCTTCTACGCTCCTTCCCAGAATAAAAAAAAATACTGTATGAACATGTTATTTCAAATAGTGGCGCCAACAGACATAATACGGAAATTTACACCGTGTTCAGAAAGAACAGGACACACACACACACACACACACACACACACACACACATTGGGAGCGGAGTTCCTCAACTAAATGTATAACGACGAACGTTAGGCCGTTTTGCGTAAAATCCGGAGTGTAGGGAGTTAATAAAAGGCTATTACACCCACGATAACAAACACATTTGCGCATGCACAGAAAACACCGCAAACGTTCTTATTTCTGGAATAGGCTATGCAAGCTTATTCTTGATAACATTTGCAGTAGAAAAATCAGGTGTTTAATTCGTCTAATCTTCATTTAGTAAATGCATACAATATTTAGTTTGTTAGGAATGGAGCGCACCGTCGACTATTGATTGAATCAGTCGTTGTTTAGCCTAGAAAACCGACGTGAAATTGCTAACTTCTCCACTGATAAATAATAACTTTTTTTATAATAAGCATAAAATTGCAAATCGGCATTTATCTCCAAACATACCAGACCATTACTCTATCCGACATCTTTGCTTGAATTTTCGATTTTGCGGTTAAATAACAAACATGAGGTGTTATTTAACGATGAGGTGTTAAATAACAAAAATGAGGTGTTATTTAACATATATTCCCTAAAATTAACAGTAAGGCGCAGTTATTAAAAATAACAGGTTAATCATGTTGAAATTTGGGTGTAAATTAACAGAAACAATTTAAAAGTGTAGGTCTAATTATGAAATGAAGGCTAATAATAATAATACAAAATAAATAATGGTTAGAACATGCATGGAGTGAGTGATATGACATGTATTAAAAAATCATGATGTTACAAAATCCCATTTTACTGTCTGGGGTCCTCTTATGGAAAGAAAATATATTTCCCTATATATGAATGGTTTCACAGCATATTTGAAAATATACAGAATAATATATGGTGTTAATACATTACAATATATTGAATGATACACAAGGAAGCTTCATATATTTAAAAATGCGCGAGACAATATACTAATATATAATATATGTAATCTTATATTCAGTAATACACTTCATAATATATACAGGGATTGAATTTCTCCGTCGCTAAGAGAGAGTCTGCGACGGAAATCCGTCAGGGTTCCCCACTTATGTCTTAAATTGACTTTTCATCATTTTAAGGCCGTAAATATGCTCACATTTCTCAAACAGTGTAATAATTGTGTTAAATTTAAAACGGAGTAGTTTTGAGTTGCGCATCATGCACCATGTAGAAAAAATTGGTAATAACATAAAGACAAAAGGTTGGGTTGTGCTCCTAGGAATTACGTTCACATTGTGATGCTTCGTATCCTAGGCAGCTTTACCCAACCCCCGTGTTGCAGGGCCCTCTCCCATCCTTGTCCTCTCCTGCAACACAGTCCTTGAGCGGGTTCCGAAAGTATTTAAACCGCATTATGTGCCTGTAGTTCCCAACGACGGTAACCAGTAAAAAAAAAAAAAAAAAAAAAACCTTTTCACCATGCGTTATATGTCGTTGTGTATACATGTTTACATCAACGCTGTAAACGTATTAGTTGGATTAATGCTTGATTTATGTTTTTAAAAGTTGTTTTTGCGATAGGCCTATTTCACAAAATGGCGACCGAGGCCGGAAGTAGGGAAGCGATACTTCCGGTCGCGCCGCCGCCTGCTACGATCGCCATTCATTCTCAAAATGGACCGTGAACAGCTTGTTTTCTTTTAATGTCTATGGTTTTCTCTCTCAGTCATTCATACATCTGACAAAAGTAAGAATAGCAGATGTTGTCCGTTTTGTTGATAGCTTTCAGGTCGCTGTGAAAAGATCGAAATTGGACAAAGGTAACAAATTTAGCCTAAATGAAAAAAGTTCCATTCATTTAAATGCCGTTAAACTTGATGACTAAGCTCACGCTATATCTAAACGAAATAAATAAATACAATAAAATGATGTCTGAGTGAGTGAAATGTAGTGGCTTTTGTTAAAACCTCATGTTGTTAAGTGTTAGTTTGTCTAGGAGATTGCAGCAATCTTCCACCAGATTATGGCTCATTTTTCTTGTCAACACCACGAATGAAGCTAAGAATTGTACATCTTTACAGTGAATTCCACCTAACGTTGCTAGTAGGTCTAATAATGAAATGAAGGCTAATAATAATAATACAAAATAAATAATGGTTAGAACATGAATGGAGTGAGTGATATGACATGTATTAAAAAATCATGATGTTACAAAATCCCATTTTACTGTCTGGGGTCCTCTTATGGAAAGAAAATATATTTCCCTATACATGAATGGTTTCACAGCATATTTGAAAATATACAGAATAATATATGGTGTTAATACATTACAATATATTGAATGATACACAAGGAAGCTTCATATATTTAAAAATGCGAGAGACAATATACTAATATATAATATATGTAATCTTATATTCAGTAATACACTTCATAATATATACAGGGATTGAATTTCTCCGTCGCTAAGAGAGAGTCTGCGACGGAAATCCGTCAGGGTTCCCCACTTATGTCTTAAATTGACTTTTCATCATTTTAAGGCCGTAAATATGCTCACATTTCTCAAACAGTGTAATAAATGTGTTAAATTTAAAACGGAGTCGTTTTTGAGTTTGAGTTCTGATGCATGCACTATGTGCAAAAGAAATGTGGTAATAATATAAATAAAAAAAGTTCCATTCATTTAAACTCGACGACTAAGCTCACGCTATATCTAAACGAAATAAATAAATACAATAGAATGATGTCTGAGTGAGTGAAATGTAGTGGCTTTTGTTAAAACCTCATGTTATTAAGTGTTAGTTTGTCTAGGAGATTGCAGCAATCTTCCACCAGATTATGGCTCATTTTTCTTGTCAACGCCACGAATGAAACTAAGAATTGTACATCTTTACAGTGAATTCCACCTAACGTTGCTAGTACACTGTTAATTATTTCCCTGTTAAATAACAGGAAATTACTGGCAGCAGGGTTACCATTATTTTCCTGTTATTTTAACAGTTTATTCCTGTTAATGTTTTTTTTACAGTGCACTCCCCGTAATGTTTTTCAACAGGAATTTACTGTGAATCACAGAAAAAACAGGAAACAACTGGCAGCAGTGTTACCATTATTTTCCTGTTAAATCACCATTTATTTTATTTCCATTAAATATTGTTAATTATTTTTAGCATATATTAACGTGTACCACTGATTGTTATAGACATATTCTAGCTTGAGTTAATACAAGAATAGGCATAATCCATCAGATAACACTTAAGTGAAAGAAAACGAATAGTTCTGTGTTGAAACTAACTTTTTTTATTGTAATACAAACACTGAAAGGTAAATACTTACAAATGTAGGCACACATGGATCAGACCAATCACAGAAATGTACTGTATATCATGTTCATTGCTATCTGTGGTCGCTGGACGGAAAATAACAACTGCGTCTGTCTTAAACTAGCAAAGACACTTGCGTTTGGCTTTGCGCTGCAAGATAGGGCCCTAAACCTCAACATTTAATGTTCCCTGAACTGCTAAAATTCAGCTAAAACATTAAAACCAAGGATATACACTGTGACTCCTGGTCACATAAAAATGTTACACATAGGCTCAGATTAATCACAAACAAATCTCCTTTTCTCATGTTCATGGCTTAAAGTAGCAAATACATTTTTAAACTCAAATACATTGTTCATTATAACAAAATACTGAAACTCAACACTTAGTGTTACATAAACCACTAAAATTCAACATGTATGAATACATTCAAACCAACACTTAATGGAACTCTTCATCAATAAAGAGCAATAAACAATAAAAACTCTGTCACTGCTTAGACCACTAACCATTTTCTCAAAGCACACAATGAGGATCCTTTGCAAAGTCTTGGGTCTGTATGAGAGAGAGAGAGAGAGAGAGAGAGAGAGAGAGAGAGAGAGAGAGAGAGAGAGAGAGAGATGAGTTCCATAATTTCACATTTTTAATCCAAAATTATATCACATGGTAGTTGAGAATGAACATTAGAATGAATTTCCCCAGCTCCTGAGTCGCAGTTGTTTGAACATGTAATGTACACACCTTACTCACCATTTTCAAATGAAATCCCACTGAAAGTCCATGAGCTTGCGCAAAAGGCTGGCAACGTGTGAATTGACACAGTTCTTCTTTTTTCCCCTTTGCAGCCTTTGTCCCTTTTTCTGGGTTTAAACCCACAAAGCGTCTGAAAAATTATACACTGGTTAAAAATCTACTAATTCACACAGACTAACAGCACAACAAATATACATGAACTATCCTCAACATGCACTATCTTCTTGCCTCTGTGAATATTGTAAGTTGCACTAAAACTTTCTAAATCAAAGTTAATTGCTAAATCCCATCACCAGACCTGTAGAAACCATGCTTGAGCCACAGCTAGGCCAGAAAAATGCAGGTGTTAACAGACAATATCTTACCTCTGGATGAATTCAATCGTGCAGGCTGCCTCCTCTTGGTACTGTAGGTTAAATATGTAAAACAGGGGGGAAAAAAAGACGCCAGCCCTATAACAAAGGTGGACTGGATCCCTTTGCAAATGATTTGGCCCTCACGGCTGAGCATCCAGCGCTGGAAGCGGCTTCCCGTTTCTCCTGAAACAGAAATGTTTTAACTGTAAAATATCTGTTATAGTTTTCATTTTGAATACAGTTTAGTTTGATACCATTGAATTCATTACAACACTAAAGCCAACTGTCCTATCTAAAACCAACTTACCAAGAAGTATCAGACGAGGAGTTGCAGGTATAGAGAGTGAACTCTCAAGGTCAGCTGCAGTGGCATATCCCTAGGACATAGAACAAATTAAACACAATATTAATGACATATAAGACTACCACTGACTGAGATAGATAGATAGATAGATAGATAGATAGATAGATAGATAGATAGATAGATAGATAGATAGATAGAATGAGAGATGGAGAGACAGGGAGAGATAGATATGAGAGATCAAGATTTAAATCCTGGGATATCATCTTGAACAGCAGTGTGATCAGGAATGGTATCCTGCATCTGCATCTGTAATAATAATAAATAAAAAAAACAAGAAAACAAATGTAAACATTGATCTACAAATCAATGATAATCAAAACAGCAAAAAAACACAAAATAGGGTGCACTATACCAAGACAATTAAAAGAGAATAGCTGTTCACATAGCTAGATACTGCACTAGCCCTATCAGTAATAGCTGTTTTTGCTGGATATACCTCATTGATAGGCTAAAACCTGAACATAAAATAGTCACACTAGCATGTCTAGTAGCCCAAACAGCTATAATCCATCAAAGACGAGCAGTGAATTCATCAAATACAGTATTAGACCAACTAAGTTAACGTTATCTAGCATCGTAAACAGCTATCAGTAATAGATTTATGTTAGCCGTTCGATTTTCAGGATGAATCTCCTTTAACCAGACATGCACATTGCAAGAATGCCACACAAACTTGAACACGGGAATGCTACTTCAACGTTATAGGCCTAATATAACGTTAGCCTATTGTTTATAGATTTAGATTGTATACATAAATGGACATTAAAATAAGCGCATTGTTTCTAAAATGAATGGACAAACTATCGAAATCACCTATAGGTTCATTAGCAGCTAGCTAGCTAAGTTAGCGTTACTTCTTTTCTTACTTTAATTCCGTGGCGTTTAGTATACATCAACATCACTGATAGATGTTAAAACTATGCATGACTTTCAAGAAACTCTCTCACCAGATTATTGTGATTTTGGTCGATGTATCCACCGCGATTTTCCGACATGGATCTCCGTGTTCGTTGCAGGTTCAAATGCCTTCTTCTACGCTCCTTCCCAGAATAAAAAAAAATACTGTATGAACATGTTATTTCAAATAGTGGCGCCAACAGACATAATACGGAAATTTACACCGTGTTCAGAAAGAACAGGACACACACACACACACACACACACACACACACACACACACACATTGGGAGCGGAGTTCCTCAACTAAATGTATAACGACGAACGTTAGGCCGTTTTGCGTAAAATCCGGAGTGTAGGGAGTTAATAAAAGGCTATTACACCCACGATAACAAACACATTTGCGCATGCACAGAAAACACCGCAAACGTTCTTATTTCTGGAATAGGCTATGCAAGCTTATTCTTGATAACATTTGCAGTAGAAAAATCAGGTGTTTAATTCGTCTAATCTTCATTTAGTAAATGCATACAATATTTAGTTTGTTAGGAATGGAGCGCACCGTCGACTATTGATTGAATCAGTCGTTGTTTAGCCTAGAAAACCGACGTGAAATTGCTAACTTCTCCACTGATAAATAATAACTTTTTTTATAATAAGCATAAAATTGCAAATCGGCATTTATCTCCAAACATACCAGACCATTACTCTATCCGACATCTTTGCTTGAATTTTCGATTTTGCGGTTAAATAACAAACATGAGGTGTTATTTAACGATGAGGTGTTAAATAACAAAAATGAGGTGTTATTTAACATATATTCCCTAAAATTAACAGTAAGGCGCAGTTATTAAAAATAACAGGTTAATCATGTTGAAATTTGGGTGTAAATTAACAGAAACAATTTAAAAGTGTAGGTCTAATTATGAAATGAAGGCTAATAATAATAATACAAAATAAATAATGGTTAGAACATGCATGGAGTGAGTGATATGACATGTATTAAAAAATCATGATGTTACAAAATCCCATTTTACTGTCTGGGGTCCTCTTATGGAAAGAAAATATATTTCCCTATATATGAATGGTTTCACAGCATATTTGAAAATATACAGAATAATATATGGTGTTAATACATTACAATATATTGAATGATACACAAGGAAGCTTCATATATTTAAAAATGCGCGAGACAATATACTAATATATAATATATGTAATCTTATATTCAGTAATACACTTCATAATATATACAGGGATTGAATTTCTCCGTCGCTAAGAGAGAGTCTGCGACGGAAATCCGTCAGGGTTCCCCACTTATGTCTTAAATTGACTTTTCATCATTTTAAGGCCGTAAATATGCTCACATTTCTCAAACAGTGTAATAATTGTGTTAAATTTAAAACGGAGTAGTTTTGAGTTGCGCATCATGCACCATGTAGAAAAAATTGGTAATAACATAAAGACAAAAGGTTGGGTTGTGCTCCTAGGAATTACGTTCACATTGTGATGCTTCGTATCCTAGACAGCTTTACCCAACCCCCGTGTTGCAGGGCCCTCTCTCATCCTTGTCCTCTCCTGCAACACAGTCCTTGAGCAGGTTCCGAAAGTATTTAAACCGCATTATGTGCCTGTAGTTCCCAACGACGGTAACCAGTAAAAAAAAAAAAAAAAAAAAAACCTTTTCACCATGCGTTATATGTCGTTGTGTATACATGTTTACATCAACGCTGTAAACGTATTAGTTGGATTAATGCTTGATTTATGTTTTTAAAAGTTGTTTTTGCGATAGGCCTATTTCACAAAATGGCGACCGAGGCCGGAAGTAGGGAAGCGATACTTCCGGTCGCGCCGCCGCCTGCTACGATCGCCATTCATTCTCAAAATGGACCGTGAACAGCTTGTTTTCTTTTAATGTCTATGGTTTTCTCTCTCAGTCATTCATACATCTGACAAAAGTAAGAATAGCAGATGTTGTCCGTTTTGTTGATAGCTTTCAGGTCGCTGTGAAAAGATCGAAATTGGACAAAGGTAACAAATTTAGCCTAAATGAAAAAAGTTCCATTCATTTAAATGCCGTTAAACTTGATGACTAAGCTCACGCTATATCTAAACGAAATAAATAAATACAATAAAATGATGTCTGAGTGAGTGAAATGTAGTGGCTTTTGTTAAAACCTCATGTTGTTAAGTGTTAGTTTGTCTAGGAGATTGCAGCAATCTTCCACCAGATTATGGCTCATTTTTCTTGTCAACACCACGAATGAAGCTAAGAATTGTACATCTTTGCAGTGAATTCCACCTAACGTTGCTAGTAGGTCTAATAATGAAATGAAGGCTAATAATAATAATACAAAATAAATAATGGTTAGAACATGAATGGAGTGAGTGATATGACATGTATTAAAAAATCATGATGTTACAAAATCCCATTTTACTGTCTGGGGTCCTCTTATGGAAAGAAAATATATTTCCCTATACATGAATGGTTTCACAGCATATTTGAAAATATACAGAATAATATATGGTGTTAATACATTACAATATATTGAATGATACACAAGGAAGCTTCATATATTTAAAAATGCGAGAGACAATATACTAATATATAATATATGTAATCTTATATTCAGTAATACACTTCATAATATATACAGGGATTGAATTTCTCCGTCGCTAAGAGAGAGTCTGCGACGGAAATCCGTCAGGGTTCCCCACTTATGTCTTAAATTGACTTTTCATCATTTTAAGGCCGTAAATATGCTCACATTTCTCAAACAGTGTAATAAATGTGTTAAATTTAAAACGGAGTCGTTTTTGAGTTTGAGTTCTGATGCATGCACTATGTGCAAAAGAAATGTGGTAATAATATAAATAAAAAAAGTTCCATTCATTTAAACTCGACGACTAAGCTCACGCTATATCTAAACGAAATAAATAAATACAATAGAATGATGTCTGAGTGAGTGAAATGTAGTGGCTTTTGTTAAAACCTCATGTTATTAAGTGTTAGTTTGTCTAGGAGATTGCAGCAATCTTCCACCAGATTATGGCTCATTTTTCTTGTCAACGCCACGAATGAAACTAAGAATTGTACATCTTTACAGTGAATTCCACCTAACGTTGCTAGTACACTGTTAATTATTTCCCTGTTAAATAACAGGAAATTACTGGCAGCAGGGTTACCATTATTTTCCTGTTATTTTAACAGTTTATTCCTGTTAATGTTTTTTTTACAGTGCACTCCCCGTAATGTTTTTCAACAGGAATTTACTGTGAATCACAGAAAAAACAGGAAACAACTGGCAGCAGTGTTACCATTATTTTCCTGTTAAATCACCATTTATTTTATTTCCATTAAATATTGTTAATTATTTTTAGCATATATTAACGTGTACCACTGATTGTTATAGATATATTCTAGCTTGAGTTAATACAAGAATAGGCATAATCCATCAGATAACACTTAAGTGAAAGAAAACGAATAGTTCTGTGTTGAAACTAACTTTTTTTATTGTAATACAAACACTGAAAGGTAAATACTTACAAATGTAGGCACACATGGATCAGACCAATCACAGAAATGTACTGTATATCATGTTCATTGCTATCTGTGGTCGCTGGACGGAAAATAACAACTGCGTCTGTCTTAAACTAGCAAAGACACTTGCGTTTGGCTTTGCGCTGCAAGATAGGGCCCTAAACCTCAACATTTAATGTTCCCTGAACTGCTAAAATTCAGCTAAAACATTAAAACCAAGGATATACACTGTGACTCCTGGTCACATAAAAATGTTACACATAGGCTCAGATTAATCACAAACAAATCTCCTTTTCTCATGTTCATGGCTTAAAGTAGCAAATACATTTTTAAACTCAAATACATTGTTCATTATAACAAAATACTGAAACTCAACACTTAGTGTTACATAAACCACTAAAATTCAACATGTATGAATACATTCAAACCAACACTTAATGGAACTCTTCATCAATAAAGAGCAATAAACAATAAAAACTCTGTCACTGCTTAGACCACTAACCATTTTCTCAAAGCACACAATGAGGATCCTTTGCAAAGTCTTGGGTCTGTATGAGAGAGAGAGAGAGAGAGAGAGAGAGAGAGAGATGAGTTCCATAATTTCACATTTTTAATCCAAAATTATATCACATGGTAGTTGAGAATGAACATTAGAATGAATTTCCCCAGCTCCTGAGTCGCAGTTGTTTGAACATGTAATGTACACACCTTACTCACCATTTTCAAATGAAATCCCACTGAAAGTCCATGAGCTTGCGCAAAAGGCTGGCAACGTGTGAATTGACACAGTTCTTCTTTTTTCCCCTTTGCAGCCTTTGTCCCTTTTTCTGGGTTTAAACCCACAAAGCGTCTGAAAAATTATACACTGGTTAAAAATCTACTAATTCACACAGACTAACAGCACAACAAATATACATGAACTATCCTCAACATGCACTATCTTCTTGCCTCTGTGAATATTGTAAGTTGCACTAAAACTTTCTAAATCAAAGTTAATTGCTAAATCCCATCACCAGACCTGTAGAAACCATGCTTGAGCCACAGCTAGGCCAGAAAAATGCAGGTGTTAACAGACAATATCTTACCTCTGGATGAATTCAATCGTGCAGGCTGCCTCCTCTTGGTACTGTAGGTTAAATATGTAAAACAGGGGGGAAAAAAAGACGCCAGCCCTATAACAAAGGTGGACTGGATCCCTTTGCAAATGATTTGGCCCTCACGGCTGAGCATCCAGCGCTGGAAGCGGCTTCCCGTTTCTCCTGAAACAGAAATGTTTTAACTGTAAAATATCTGTTATAGTTTTCATTTTGAATACAGTTTAGTTTGATACCATTGAATTCATTACAACACTAAAGCCAACTGTCCTATCTAAAACCAACTTACCAAGAAGTATCAGACGAGGAGTTGCAGGTATAGAGAGTGAACTCTCAAGGTCAGCTGCAGTGGCATATCCCTAGGACATAGAACAAATTAAACACAATATTAATGACATATAAGACTACCACTGACTGAGATAGATAGATAGATAGATAGATAGATAGATAGATAGATAGATAGATAGATAGATAGATAGATAGATAGATAGATAGATAGATAGATAGAATGAGAGATGGAGAGACAGGGAGAGATAGATATGAGAGATCAAGATTTAAATCCTGGGATATCATCTTGAACAGCAGTGTGATCAGGAATGGTATCCTGCATCTGCATCTGTAATAATAATAATAAAAAAAAAACAAGAAAACAAATGTAAACATTGATCTACAAATCAATGATAATCAAAACAGCAAAAAAACACAAAATAGGGTGCACTATACCAAGACAATTAAAAGAGAATAGCTGTTCACATAGCTAGATACTGCACTAGCCCTATCAGTAATAGCTGTTTTTGCTGGATATACCTCATTGATAGGCTAAAACCTGAACATAAAATAGTCACACTAGCATGTCTAGTAGCCCAAACAGCTATAATCCATCAAAGACGAGCAGTGAATTCATCAAATACAGTATTAGACCAACTAAGTTAACGTTATCTAGCATCGTAAACAGCTATCAGTAATAGATTTATGTTAGCCGTTCGATTTTCAGGATGAATCTCCTTTAACCAGACATGCACATTGCAAGAATGCCACACAAACTTGAACACGGGAATGCTACTTCAACGTTATAGGCCTAATATAACGTTAGCCTATTGTTTATAGATTTAGATTGTATACATAAATGGACATTAAAATAAGCGCATTGTTTCTAAAATGAATGGACAAACTATCGAAATCACCTATAGGTTCATTAGCAGCTAGCTAGCTAAGTTAGCGTTACTTCTTTTCTTACTTTAATTCCGTGGCGTTTAGTATACATCAACATCACTGATAGATGTTAAAACTATGCATGACTTTCAAGAAACTCTCTCACCAGATTATTGTGATTTTGGTCGATGTATCCACCGCGATTTTCCGACATGGATCTCCGTGTTCGTTGCAGGTTCAAATGCCTTCTTCTACGCTCCTTCCCAGAATAAAAAAAAATACTGTATGAACATGTTATTTCAAATAGTGGCGCCAACAGACATAATACGGAAATTTACACCGTGTTCAGAAAGAACAGGACACACACACACACACACACACACACACACACACACACACATTGGGAGCGGAGTTCCTCAACTAAATGTATAACGACGAACGTTAGGCCGTTTTGCGTAAAATCCGGAGTGTAGGGAGTTAATAAAAGGCTATTACACCCACGATAACAAACACATTTGCGCATGCACAGAAAACACCGCAAACGTTCTTATTTCTGGAATAGGCTATGCAAGCTTATTCTTGATAACATTTGCAGTAGAAAAATCAGGTGTTTAATTCGTCTAATCTTCATTTAGTAAATGCATACAATATTTAGTTTGTTAGGAATGGAGCGCACCGTCGACTATTGATTGAATCAGTCGTTGTTTAGCCTAGAAAACCGACGTGAAATTGCTAACTTCTCCACTGATAAATAATAACTTTTTTTATAATAAGCATAAAATTGCAAATCGGCATTTATCTCCAAACATACCAGACCATTACTCTATCCGACATCTTTGCTTGAATTTTCGATTTTGCGGTTAAATAACAAACATGAGGTGTTATTTAACGATGAGGTGTTAAATAACAAAAATGAGGTGTTATTTAACATATATTCCCTAAAATTAACAGTAAGGCGCAGTTATTAAAAATAACAGGTTAATCATGTTGAAATTTGGGTGTAAATTAACAGAAACAATTTAAAAGTGTAGGTCTAATTATGAAATGAAGGCTAATAATAATAATACAAAATAAATAATGGTTAGAACATGCATGGAGTGAGTGATATGACATGTATTAAAAAATCATGATGTTACAAAATCCCATTTTACTGTCTGGGGTCCTCTTATGGAAAGAAAATATATTTCCCTATATATGAATGGTTTCACAGCATATTTGAAAATATACAGAATAATATATGGTGTTAATACATTACAATATATTGAATGATACACAAGGAAGCTTCATATATTTAAAAATGCGCGAGACAATATACTAATATATAATATATGTAATCTTATATTCAGTAATACACTTCATAATATATACAGGGATTGAATTTCTCCGTCGCTAAGAGAGAGTCTGCGACGGAAATCCGTCAGGGTTCCCCACTTATGTCTTAAATTGACTTTTCATCATTTTAAGGCCGTAAATATGCTCACATTTCTCAAACAGTGTAATAATTGTGTTAAATTTAAAACGGAGTAGTTTTGAGTTGCGCATCATGCACCATGTAGAAAAAATTGGTAATAACATAAAGACAAAAGGTTGGGTTGTGCTCCTAGGAATTACGTTCACATTGTGATGCTTCGTATCCTAGGCAGCTTTACCCAACCCCCGTGTTGCAGGGCCCTCTCCCATCCTTGTCCTCTCCTGCAACACAGTCCTTGAGCGGGTTCCGAAAGTATTTAAACCGCATTATGTGCCTGTAGTTCCCAACGACGGTAACCAGTAAAAAAAAAAAAAAAAAAAAAACCTTTTCACCATGCGTTATATGTCGTTGTGTATACATGTTTACATCAACGCTGTAAACGTATTAGTTGGATTAATGCTTGATTTATGTTTTTAAAAGTTGTTTTTGCGATAGGCCTATTTCACAAAATGGCGACCGAGGCCGGAAGTAGGGAAGCGATACTTCCGGTCGCGCCGCCGCCTGCTACGATCGCCATTCATTCTCAAAATGGACCGTGAACAGCTTGTTTTCTTTTAATGTCTATGGTTTTCTCTCTCAGTCATTCATACATCTGACAAAAGTAAGAATAGCAGATGTTGTCCGTTTTGTTGATAGCTTTCAGGTCGCTGTGAAAAGATCGAAATTGGACAAAGGTAACAAATTTAGCCTAAATGAAAAAAGTTCCATTCATTTAAATGCCGTTAAACTTGATGACTAAGCTCACGCTATATCTAAACGAAATAAATAAATACAATAAAATGATGTCTGAGTGAGTGAAATGTAGTGGCTTTTGTTAAAACCTCATGTTGTTAAGTGTTAGTTTGTCTAGGAGATTGCAGCAATCTTCCACCAGATTATGGCTCATTTTTCTTGTCAACACCACGAATGAAGCTAAGAATTGTACATCTTTACAGTGAATTCCACCTAACGTTGCTAGTAGGTCTAATAATGAAATGAAGGCTAATAATAATAATACAAAATAAATAATGGTTAGAACATGAATGGAGTGAGTGATATGACATGTATTAAAAAATCATGATGTTACAAAATCCCATTTTACTGTCTGGGGTCCTCTTATGGAAAGAAAATATATTTCCCTATACATGAATGGTTTCACAGCATATTTGAAAATATACAGAATAATATATGGTGTTAATACATTACAATATATTGAATGATACACAAGGAAGCTTCATATATTTAAAAATGCGAGAGACAATATACTAATATATAATATATGTAATCTTATATTCAGTAATACACTTCATAATATATACAGGGATTGAATTTCTCCGTCGCTAAGAGAGAGTCTGCGACGGAAATCCGTCAGGGTTCCCCACTTATGTCTTAAATTGACTTTTCATCATTTTAAGGCCGTAAATATGCTCACATTTCTCAAACAGTGTAATAAATGTGTTAAATTTAAAACGGAGTCGTTTTTGAGTTTGAGTTCTGATGCATGCACTATGTGCAAAAGAAATGTGGTAATAATATAAATAAAAAAAGTTCCATTCATTTAAACTCGACGACTAAGCTCACGCTATATCTAAACGAAATAAATAAATACAATAGAATGATGTCTGAGTGAGTGAAATGTAGTGGCTTTTGTTAAAACCTCATGTTATTAAGTGTTAGTTTGTCTAGGAGATTGCAGCAATCTTCCACCAGATTATGGCTCATTTTTCTTGTCAACGCCACGAATGAAACTAAGAATTGTACATCTTTACAGTGAATTCCACCTAACGTTGCTAGTACACTGTTAATTATTTCCCTGTTAAATAACAGGAAATTACTGGCAGCAGGGTTACCATTATTTTCCTGTTATTTTAACAGTTTATTCCTGTTAATGTTTTTTTTACAGTGCACTCCCCGTAATGTTTTTCAACAGGAATTTACTGTGAATCACAGAAAAAACAGGAAACAACTGGCAGCAGTGTTACCATTATTTTCCTGTTAAATCACCATTTATTTTATTTCCATTAAATATTGTTAATTATTTTTAGCATATATTAACGTGTACCACTGATTGTTATAGACATATTCTAGCTTGAGTTAATACAAGAATAGGCATAATCCATCAGATAACACTTAAGTGAAAGAAAACGAATAGTTCTGTGTTGAAACTAACTTTTTTTATTGTAATACAAACACTGAAAGGTAAATACTTACAAATGTAGGCACACATGGATCAGACCAATCACAGAAATGTACTGTATATCATGTTCATTGCTATCTGTGGTCGCTGGACGGAAAATAACAACTGCGTCTGTCTTAAACTAGCAAAGACACTTGCGTTTGGCTTTGCGCTGCAAGATAGGGCCCTAAACCTCAACATTTAATGTTCCCTGAACTGCTAAAATTCAGCTAAAACATTAAAACCAAGGATATACACTGTGACTCCTGGTCACATAAAAATGTTACACATAGGCTCAGATTAATCACAAACAAATCTCCTTTTCTCATGTTCATGGCTTAAAGTAGCAAATACATTTTTAAACTCAAATACATTGTTCATTATAACAAAATACTGAAACTCAACACTTAGTGTTACATAAACCACTAAAATTCAACATGTATGAATACATTCAAACCAACACTTAATGGAACTCTTCATCAATAAAGAGCAATAAACAATAAAAACTCTGTCACTGCTTAGACCACTAACCATTTTCTCAAAGCACACAATGAGGATCCTTTGCAAAGTCTTGGGTCTGTATGAGAGAGAGAGAGAGAGAGAGAGAGAGAGAGAGAGAGAGAGAGAGAGAGAGATGAGTTCCATAATTTCACATTTTTAATCCAAAATTATATCACATGGTAGTTGAGAATGAACATTAGAATGAATTTCCCCAGCTCCTGAGTCGCAGTTGTTTGAACATGTAATGTACACACCTTACTCACCATTTTCAAATGAAATCCCACTGAAAGTCCATGAGCTTGCGCAAAAGGCTGGCAACGTGTGAATTGACACAGTTCTTCTTTTTTCCCCTTTGCAGCCTTTGTCCCTTTTTCTGGGTTTAAACCCACAAAGCGTCTGAAAAATTATACACTGGTTAAAAATCTACTAATTCACACAGACTAACAGCACAACAAATATACATGAACTATCCTCAACATGCACTATCTTCTTGCCTCTGTGAATATTGTAAGTTGCACTAAAACTTTCTAAATCAAAGTTAATTGCTAAATCCCATCACCAGACCTGTAGAAACCATGCTTGAGCCACAGCTAGGCCAGAAAAATGCAGGTGTTAACAGACAATATCTTACCTCTGGATGAATTCAATCGTGCAGGCTGCCTCCTCTTGGTACTGTAGGTTAAATATGTAAAACAGGGGGGAAAAAAAGACGCCAGCCCTATAACAAAGGTGGACTGGATCCCTTTGCAAATGATTTGGCCCTCACGGCTGAGCATCCAGCGCTGGAAGCGGCTTCCCGTTTCTCCTGAAACAGAAATGTTTTAACTGTAAAATATCTGTTATAGTTTTCATTTTGAATACAGTTTAGTTTGATACCATTGAATTCATTACAACACTAAAGCCAACTGTCCTATCTAAAACCAACTTACCAAGAAGTATCAGACGAGGAGTTGCAGGTATAGAGAGTGAACTCTCAAGGTCAGCTGCAGTGGCATATCCCTAGGACATAGAACAAATTAAACACAATATTAATGACATATAAGACTACCACTGACTGAGATAGATAGATAGATAGATAGATAGATAGATAGATAGATAGATAGATAGATAGAATGAGAGATGGAGAGACAGGGAGAGATAGATATGAGAGATCAAGATTTAAATCCTGGGATATCATCTTGAACAGCAGTGTGATCAGGAATGGTATCCTGCATCTGCATCTGTAATAATAATAAATAAAAAAAACAAGAAAACAAATGTAAACATTGATCTACAAATCAATGATAATCAAAACAGCAAAAAAACACAAAATAGGGTGCACTATACCAAGACAATTAAAAGAGAATAGCTGTTCACATAGCTAGATACTGCACTAGCCCTATCAGTAATAGCTGTTTTTGCTGGATATACCTCATTGATAGGCTAAAACCTGAACATAAAATAGTCACACTAGCATGTCTAGTAGCCCAAACAGCTATAATCCATCAAAGACGAGCAGTGAATTCATCAAATACAGTATTAGACCAACTAAGTTAACGTTATCTAGCATCGTAAACAGCTATCAGTAATAGATTTATGTTAGCCGTTCGATTTTCAGGATGAATCTCCTTTAACCAGACATGCACATTGCAAGAATGCCACACAAACTTGAACACGGGAATGCTACTTCAACGTTATAGGCCTAATATAACGTTAGCCTATTGTTTATAGATTTAGATTGTATACATAAATGGACATTAAAATAAGCGCATTGTTTCTAAAATGAATGGACAAACTATCGAAATCACCTATAGGTTCATTAGCAGCTAGCTAGCTAAGTTAGCGTTACTTCTTTTCTTACTTTAATTCCGTGGCGTTTAGTATACATCAACATCACTGATAGATGTTAAAACTATGCATGACTTTCAAGAAACTCTCTCACCAGATTATTGTGATTTTGGTCGATGTATCCACCGCGATTTTCCGACATGGATCTCCGTGTTCGTTGCAGGTTCAAATGCCTTCTTCTACGCTCCTTCCCAGAATAAAAAAAAATACTGTATGAACATGTTATTTCAAATAGTGGCGCCAACAGACATAATACGGAAATTTACACCGTGTTCAGAAAGAACAGGACACACACACACACACACACACACACACACACATTGGGAGCGGAGTTCCTCAACTAAATGTATAACGACGAACGTTAGGCCGTTTTGCGTAAAATCCGGAGTGTAGGGAGTTAATAAAAGGCTATTACACCCACGATAACAAACACATTTGCGCATGCACAGAAAACACCGCAAACGTTCTTATTTCTGGAATAGGCTATGCAAGCTTATTCTTGATAACATTTGCAGTAGAAAAATCAGGTGTTTAATTCGTCTAATCTTCATTTAGTAAATGCATACAATATTTAGTTTGTTAGGAATGGAGCGCACCGTCGACTATTGATTGAATCAGTCGTTGTTTAGCCTAGAAAACCGACGTGAAATTGCTAACTTCTCCACTGATAAATAATAACTTTTTTTATAATAAGCATAAAATTGCAAATCGGCATTTATCTCCAAACATACCAGACCATTACTCTATCCGACATCTTTGCTTGAATTTTCGATTTTGCGGTTAAATAACAAACATGAGGTGTTATTTAACGATGAGGTGTTAAATAACAAAAATGAGGTGTTATTTAACATATATTCCCTAAAATTAACAGTAAGGCGCAGTTATTAAAAATAACAGGTTAATCATGTTGAAATTTGGGTGTAAATTAACAGAAACAATTTAAAAGTGTAGGTCTAATTATGAAATGAAGGCTAATAATAATAATACAAAATAAATAATGGTTAGAACATGCATGGAGTGAGTGATATGACATGTATTAAAAAATCATGATGTTACAAAATCCCATTTTACTGTCTGGGGTCCTCTTATGGAAAGAAAATATATTTCCCTATATATGAATGGTTTCACAGCATATTTGAAAATATACAGAATAATATATGGTGTTAATACATTACAATATATTGAATGATACACAAGGAAGCTTCATATATTTAAAAATGCGCGAGACAATATACTAATATATAATATATGTAATCTTATATTCAGTAATACACTTCATAATATATACAGGGATTGAATTTCTCCGTCGCTAAGAGAGAGTCTGCGACGGAAATCCGTCAGGGTTCCCCACTTATGTCTTAAATTGACTTTTCATCATTTTAAGGCCGTAAATATGCTCACATTTCTCAAACAGTGTAATAATTGTGTTAAATTTAAAACGGAGTAGTTTTGAGTTGCGCATCATGCACCATGTAGAAAAAATTGGTAATAACATAAAGACAAAAGGTTGGGTTGTGCTCCTAGGAATTACGCTCACATTATGATGCTTCGTATCCTAGGCAGCTTTACCCAACCCCCGTGTTGCAGGGCCCTCTCCCATCCTTGTCCTCTCCTGCAACACAGTCCTTAAACCGCATTATGTGCCTGTAGTTCCCAACGACGGTAACCAGTAAAAAAAAAAAAAAAAAAAAACCTTTTCACCATGCGTTATATGTCGTTGTGTATACATGTTTACATCAACGCTGTAAACGTATTAGTTGGATTAATGCTTGATTTATGTTTTTAAAAGTTGTTTTTGCGATAGGCCTATTTCACAAAATGGCGACCGAGGCCGGAAGTAGGGAAGCGATACTTCCGGTCGCGCCGCCGCCTGCTACGATCGCCATTCATTCTCAAAATGGACCGTGAACAGCTTGTTTTCTTTTAATGTCTATGGTTTTCTCTCTCAGTCATTCATACATCTGACAAAAGTAAGAATAGCAGATGTTGTCCGTTTTGTTGATAGCTTTCAGGTCGCTGTGAAAAGATCGAAATTGGACAAAGGTAACAAATTTAGCCTAAATGAAAAAAGTTCCATTCATTTAAATGCCGTTAAACTTGATGACTAAGCTCACGCTATATCTAAACGAAATAAATAAATACAATAAAATGATGTCTGAGTGAGTGAAATGTAGTGGCTTTTGTTAAAACCTCATGTTGTTAAGTGTTAGTTTGTCTAGGAGATTGCAGCAATCTTCCACCAGATTATGGCTCATTTTTCTTGTCAACACCACGAATGAAGCTAAGAATTGTACATCTTTACAGTGAATTCCACCTAACGTTGCTAGTAGGTCTAATAATGAAATGAAGGCTAATAATAATAATACAAAATAAATAATGGTTAGAACATGAATGGAGTGAGTGATATGACATGTATTAAAAAATCATGATGTTACAAAATCCCATTTTACTGTCTGGGGTCCTCTTATGGAAAGAAAATATATTTCCCTATACATGAATGGTTTCACAGCATATTTGAAAATATACAGAATAATATATGGTGTTAATACATTACAATGTATTGAATGATACACAAGGAAGCTTCATATATTTAAAAATGCGAGAGACAATATACTAATATATAATATATGTAATCTTATATTCAGTAATACACTTCATAATATATACAGGGATTGAATTTCTCCGTCGCTAAGAGAGAGTCTGCGACGGAAATCCGTCAGGGTTCCCCACTTATGTCTTAAATTGACTTTTCATCATTTTAAGGCCGTAAATATGCTCACATTTCTCAAACAGTGTAATAAATGTGTTAAATTTAAAACGGAGTCGTTTTTGAGTTTGAGTTCTGATGCATGCACTATGTGCAAAAGAAATGTGGTAATAATATAAATAAAAAAAGTTCCATTCATTTAAACTCGACGACTAAGCTCACGCTATATCTAAACGAAATAAATAAATACAATAGAATGATGTCTGAGTGAGTGAAATGTAGTGGCTTTTGTTAAAACCTCATGTTATTAAGTGTTAGTTTGTCTAGGAGATTGCAGCAATCTTCCACCAGATTATGGCTCATTTTTCTTGTCAACGCCACGAATGAAACTAAGAATTGTACATCTTTACAGTGAATTCCACCTAACGTTGCTAGTACACTGTTAATTATTTCCCTGTTAAATAACAGGAAATTACTGGCAGCAGGGTTACCATTATTTTCCTGTTATTTTAACAGTTTATTCCTGTTAATGTTTTTTTTACAGTGCACTCCCCGTAATGTTTTTCAACAGGAATTTACTGTGAATCACAGAAAAAACAGGAAACAACTGGCAGCAGTGTTACCATTATTTTCCTGTTAAATCACCATTTATTTTATTTCCATTAAATATTGTTAATTATTTTTAGCATATATTAACGTGTACCACTGATTGTTATAGACATATTCTAGCTTGAGTTAATACAAGAATAGGCATAATCCATCAGATAACACTTAAGTGAAAGAAAACGAATAGTTCTGTGTTGAAACTAACTTTTTTTATTGTAATACAAACACTGAAAGGTAAATACTTACAAATGTAGGCACACATGGATCAGACCAATCACAGAAATGTACTGTATATCATGTTCATTGCTATCTGTGGTCGCTGGACGGAAAATAACAACTGCGTCTGTCTTAAACTAGCAAAGACACTTGCGTTTGGCTTTGCGCTGCAAGATAGGGCCCTAAACCTCAACATTTAATGTTCCCTGAACTGCTAAAATTCAGCTAAAACATTAAAACCAAGGATATACACTGTGACTCCTGGTCACATAAAAATGTTACACATAGGCTCAGATTAATCACAAACAAATCTCCTTTTCTCATGTTCATGGCTTAAAGTAGCAAATACATTTTTAAACTCAAATACATTGTTCATTATAACAAAATACTGAAACTCAACACTTAGTGTTACATAAACCACTAAAATTCAACATGTATGAATACATTCAAACCAACACTTAATGGAACTCTTCATCAATAAAGAGCAATAAACAATAAAAACTCTGTCACTGCTTAGACCACTAACCATTTTCTCAAAGCACACAATGAGGATCCTTTGCAAAGTCTTGGGTCTGTATGAGAGAGAGAGAGAGAGAGAGAGAGAGAGAGAGATGAGTTCCATAATTTCACATTTTTAATCCAAAATTATATCACATGGTAGTTGAGAATGAACATTAGAATGAATTTCCCCAGCTCCTGAGTCGCAGTTGTTTGAACATGTAATGTACACACCTTACTCACCATTTTCAAATGAAATCCCACTGAAAGTCCATGAGCTTGCGCAAAAGGCTGGCAACGTGTGAATTGACACAGTTCTTCTTTTTTCCCCTTTGCAGCCTTTGTCCCTTTTTCTGGGTTTAAACCCACAAAGCGTCTGAAAAATTATACACTGGTTAAAAATCTACTAATTCACACAGACTAACAGCACAACAAATATACATGAACTATCCTCAACATGCACTATCTTCTTGCCTCTGTGAATATTGTAAGTTGCACTAAAACTTTCTAAATCAAAGTTAATTGCTAAATCCCATCACCAGACCTGTAGAAACCATGCTTGAGCCACAGCTAGGCCAGAAAAATGCAGGTGTTAACAGACAATATCTTACCTCTGGATGAATTCAATCGTGCAGGCTGCCTCCTCTTGGTACTGTAGGTTAAATATGTAAAACAGGGGGGAAAAAAAGACGCCAGCCCTATAACAAAGGTGGACTGGATCCCTTTGCAAATGATTTGGCCCTCACGGCTGAGCATCCAGCGCTGGAAGCGGCTTCCCGTTTCTCCTGAAACAGAAATGTTTTAACTGTAAAATATCTGTTATAGTTTTCATTTTGAATACAGTTTAGTTTGATACCATTGAATTCATTACAACACTAAAGCCAACTGTCCTATCTAAAACCAACTTACCAAGAAGTATCAGACGAGGAGTTGCAGGTATAGAGAGTGAACTCTCAAGGTCAGCTGCAGTGGCATATCCCTAGGACATAGAACAAATTAAACACAATATTAATGACATATAAGACTACCACTGACTGAGATAGATAGATAGATAGATAGATAGATAGATAGATAGATAGATAGATAGATAGATAGATAGATAGATAGATAGATAGATAGATAGAATGAGAGATGGAGAGACAGGGAGAGATAGATATGAGAGATCAAGATTTAAATCCTGGGATATCATCTTGAACAGCAGTGTGATCAGGAATGGTATCCTGCATCTGCATCTGTAATAATAATAAATAAAAAAAACAAGAAAACAAATGTAAACATTGATCTACAAATCAATGATAATCAAAACAGCAAAAAAACACAAAATAGGGTGCACTATACCAAGACAATTAAAAGAGAATAGCTGTTCACATAGCTAGATACTGCACTAGCCACTGCGGTCAAGTGGGCCGCGTGTTGAAAATACACGGTCAAGCCAGCCGCACATTTTTTTTAGTATGCGCGTCTAATCGTGTACTCACGTTATGGGTGCTGAAAGAGGTCAAACTTGATTTTTAGACTCTATTTTCTGCTATTTTCCATCTTATTAGGGCACAAATATATATATTTTTTTTTTTACTATTTTAATGTTTGTATGCCTAAATATGATTAACATTAATTACATAATTTATTCATGTTCATATTCATTTTAATTATCATACATCCTTAATATTTTTACATTTTTATTTGTATTAATGTTTATTTACTTATTTTTAATTTGAATGTTTATATATATAGTATACATTAATTATTGTAATATATTTATTAATTCTAATGAAATCTGTAATATTGATGTTAATTATCATACATTTATTTTACATTTGTATTGTTGATTTTAATGTTTGTGTATATATAAAGTATACATTTAATTATTTTACATCATGTATAAATGTTTATTTATTTATTTACTTACATTTTTCATCTTAATGTAAATGACAAATATGATACAACAGGCTTTTGGTGGCTTTAATCTGTCAATTATCCATGAATTGCATATATGAACAATAAAAACCTGATCTATGAAATATGCTTGCATACCTGATGAATGAAACACAAATTATATTTATACACACGCACACACATACACACAATTTATATATACACAAGTATGTTATATTACTGTATAGTTTTGGAGAAAAGGCAAACTCACCCCACACATCAAAGTGCATTCTATCACTTACACCATGTCCCATTTTCAAACACTCATAAAAAGTGTTCCTTCATAGGTTTGCTCATTTGTTCATTTGATTAATGTTCAGAGTGACTCTGACTATTACTGTAATTATTTTCAGGTAATTTTACTGTATAGTTTTGGAGAAAAGTAAAGGCAAACTCACCTCAATCATCAAAGTGCATTCTATCACTTACACCATGTCACATGTTCAAACACTCATAAAAAATGTTCCTTCATAGGTTTGCTCATTTGTTCATTGGATTCCTGTTCAGAGTGACTCTGACTATTACTGTAATTATTTTCAGGTAATTTTACTGTATAGTTTTGGAGAAAAGTAAAGGCAAACTCACCCCAATCATCAAAGTGCATTCTATCACTTACATCATGTCCCATTTTCAAACACTCATAAAAAGTGTTTGTTCATAGGTTTGCTCATTCTTTCGATATATTCCTGTTCAGACCTACTCTGACTATTACTGTAATTATTGTCAAGTAATTTTACTGTATAGTTTTGGAGAAAAGTAAAGGCAAACTCACCTCAATCATCAAAGTGTATTCTATCACTTACACCATGTCCCATTTTCAAACACTCATAAAAAGTGTTCGTTCATAGGTTTGCTCATTCTCTCAATATATTCCTGTTCAGAGCGACTCTGAATATTACTGTAATTATTGTCTAGTCATTTTACTGTATAGTTTTGGAGAATAGTAAAGGCAAACTCCCCCCAATCATCAAACTGCATTCTAGCACTTACACCATGTCCCATTTTTAAACAGTCATAAAAAGTGTTCCTTCATAGGTTTGCTCATTCTTTTTATTGATTCCTGTTCAGACTGCCCCCTCATCACATGGTGATAAAGAGCTGATGAGTTGAATCAGGTGTGTTTGATTAGGGAGACAAAGAAAACGTGCAGTGTTGGGGGTCCTTCAGGAGCAGGGTTGAAAAACACTGGTGTTTGATAGAATGCACTCTGATGATTGGGGTGAGTTTGCCTTTACTTTTCTCCAAAACTATACAGTAAAATTACTTGAAAATAATTACAGTAATAGTCAGGGTCAGTCTGAACAGGAATCAATTGAACGAATGAGCAAACCTATGAAGGAACACTTTTTATGAGTGTTTGAAAATGGGACATGGTGTAAGTGCTAGAATGCAGTTTGATGTTTCTGGTGTTTGTCTTTACTTTTCTCCAAAACTATACAGTAAAATTACTTGAAAATAATTACAGTAATAGCCAGGGTCACTTTGAACAGTAGTCAATTGAACGAATGAGCAAACCTATGAAGGAACACTTTTTATGAGTGTTTGAACATGTGACATGGTGTAAGTGATAGAATGCACTCTGATGATTGGGGTGAGTTTGCCTTTACTTTTCTCCAAAACTATACAGTAAAATGACTTGAAAATAATTACAGTAATAGTCAGGGTCACTCTGAACAGTAATCAATTGAACGAATGAGCAAACCTATGAAGGAACAGTTTTTATGAGTGTTTGAACATGGGACATGGTGTAAGTGCTAGAATGCAGTTTGATGTTTGGGGTGTTTGTCTTTACTTTTCTCCAAAACTATACAGTAAAATGACTTGAAAATAATTACAGTAATATTAAGAGTCACTCTGACCTGTAATCAAATCAATGAATGAGCAAACCTATGAAGGAATACTTTTTATGAGTGCTTGAACATGGGACATGGTGTAAGTGCTACAATGCAGTTTGATGATTCGGGTGTTTGCCTTTACTTTTCTCCAAAACTATACAGTAAAATGACTTGATAATAAGTACAGTAATATTAAGAGTCACTCTGACCTGTAATCAAATGAAAGAATCTGAGTCACTCTGAACAGGAATCAAATGAAAGAATTAGCAAACCTATGAAGGAACACTTTTTATGAGTGTTTGAATATGGGACATTATGTAAGTGCTAGAAGTTGAAGTAAAATGGCAAAACTCCATTATATATAAAATGTATATGTGTGTGTGTGTGTGTGTGTTTTGAGTATCATATTTCATACTTCAGGTGTGAATGTATATTTCATAGATTGTATAAAGGTGTTTATAGGTTATATATATGCAATTCAATTATAATTGACAGATTAAAAGCCACCAAAAGCCTGTTGTATTTATTTGCCATTTATTTGCCAAATATTTGCCATTTACATTAACATAAAAAATGTAAGAAAATAAATAAATAAAAATATATTATGTATAATAATTAATGTATACTTTATATATAAAAACATTAAAATCAACAATAAAAATGCAATATAAATGTATGATCATTAACATTAACATTACATTTCATTAAAGTTAATAAATAAAGTACAATAATGTATAATATAAATATATATATATATATATATATATATATATATATATATATTTATATAAACATTCAAATTAACAATAAAAATGTAAAAAAATGAATGATGTATGATAATTAACATTAATATGAACATGAATAAATTGTGTAGGGGGGGGGGGGGGAGCGGGGTAAGTTGTCACACAGGTAAGTTGTCACACTGTTCATAACTCCAACGAGGCTCTATCTCAAAAATCAAATAGCCACTTTGTGTGACTTCTTCTTCTATAGTCAACTTCCTGTTCACATGTGGTCAAGATCACTCTAATCTGAGGTTAGCACAATTTTCTTATTTTTCTGCTTAAAAAAGTAAAAAATGTGCACTTTACATTTTATGCAATACAACATTGTTAGGTAGGAATGTTAAAAATAATTATTTTGCAAAAAATAGAGGAGACCAGTAACGAGTCTTTTGATACTTTAGCTAAAGTGGTATGTTGAGCAAACCTTGAGATTTAGCCAACATTAACACACATGTCAGTTTGGGCAAGTTGTCTCACTGACTTTGGGGCAAGTCGTCATGTGTGGACAACTTGCCCCAGTACAAATAAACATATAGAACATGCTCAAAAAATGTGATATAGTAGGCTAATTTATTTGTAATTGCAATAAGGTTTTTGAAGGAAGGAAGAAGGAAGGAAGGAAGGAAGGAAGGAAGGAAGGAAGGAAGGAAGGAAGGAAGGAAGGAAGGAAGAAGGAAGGAGGAAGGAAGGAAGGAAGGAAGGAAGGAAGGAAGGAAGGAAGGAAGGAAGGAAGGAAGGAAGGAAGGAAGGAAGGAAGGAAGGAAGGAAGGAAGGAAGGAAGGAAGGAAGGAAGGAAGGAAGGAAGGAAGGAAGGAAGGAAGGAAGGAAGGAAGGAAGGAAGGAAGGAAGGAAGGAAGGAAGGAAGGAAGGAAGGAAGGAAGGAAGGAAGGAAGAAGGAAGGAAGGAAGGAAGGAAGGAAGGAAGGAAGGAAGGAAGGAAGGAAGGAAGGAAGGAAGGAAGGAAGGAAGGAAGGAAGGAAGGAAGGAAGGAAGGAAGGAAGGAAGGAAGGAAGGAAGGAAGGAAGGAAGGAAGGAAGGAAGGAAGGAAGGAAGGAAGGAAGGAAGGAAGGAAGGAAGGAAGGAAGGAAGGAAGGAAGGAAGGAAGGAAGGAAGGAAGGAAGGAAGGAAGGAAGGAAGGAAGGAAGGAAGGAAGGAAGGAAGGAAGGAAGGAAGGAAGGAAGGAAGGAAGGAAGGAAGGAAGGAAGGAAGGAAGGAAGGAAGGAAGGAAGGAAGGAAGGAAGGAAGGAAGGAAGGAAGGAAGGAAGGAAGGAAGGAAGGAAGGAAGGAAGGAAGGAAGGAAGGAAGGAAGGAAGGAAGGAAGGAAGGAAGGAAGGAAGGAAGGAAGGAAGGAAGATGGTTTGAAATTACCAACGAAAGACAGAGCATGGCAGTACACCACCTGACATAATGTTAAGGCAGTCAGGCAGGTAAAGTTGCAGAACAAATCAATCAGAAGTACAGCGAAGGATTTTGACATAAATTACCGTACCCTGACTCGGTATTGTCAAAAGATTACCAGAGAAGAAATTGAAAGTCAGACAGCCATGCCAACAACAATGGTTGGTTATACAAAGCCACGGAAGATTTTTTCACCTGATTTGGAAAAGCAGCTTGCTGAGTATATTATTAGGTCAGCTGACATTTATTTTGGTCTGTCGCCAAGTGAGGTCAGAAAGCTTGCCTACCAGTTTGCTGTGGCACACCAGCTGAAGTTTGCGCCTTTGTGGGCAGAAAAAGAAAAGGCCAGCAAAGAGTGGTTTACAGGCTTCTTAAAGCGGCATACAACGCTGTCACTGAGAAACCCAGAGGCTACTAGCCTTGCCAGGGCAAGTAGCTTCAACAGAGAGAATGTTAATGCCTTCTTTGACAACTTAGAGAATGTGTTAACCAAATATGAGTTTGGACCAGGAGACATCTGGAATGTTGATGAAACTGGCGTCACCACTGTACATAAACCAGAGAAAGTGGTGGCCAGACGTGGATTCAAACAAGTAGGGTCACTGACCTCTGCTGAAAGGGGAACCCTTGTCACACTGGCATGTGCCGTCTCAGCCACAGGAAATAGTATACCTCCATACTTTATTTTCCCCCGTGTCAACTTCCGCGATCATTTCCTGATCAATGGCCCACCTGGCAGCAAAGGAGGGGCAAATTCCTCTGGATGGATGAAAGACACGCACTTTGTTGACTTCCTGAAACATTTCAGTGAACATACAAAGTGCTCAAAGGAGAAGCCCTGTTTACTCCTTTTGGACAACCATGAGTCTCATCTGTCCATTGATGGACTCAATTATGCCAAAGAAAATGGCATAATAATGTTGTCATTCCCACCCCACTGCTCACATCGGCTCCAACCATTAGACAGGTCTGTCTACGGACCACTAAAGAGGCACATCAACAGCGCATGTGATGCATGGATGAGGAACAACCCCGGGAAGACAATGTCAATATATGACATTCCTGGGATTGTGGCAATTGCCTATCCCCTGGCTGCAACCCCCTTGAACATACAGGCTGGCTTTAGGGTGGCTGGTGTTCAACCTTACAACAGAGATGTATTTCTGGAAACCGAGTTTGCACCATCCTACGTCACAGATCGCCCCGTCCAGGACCCTGCCCTGCCAGGCCCCAGCAACAACTCTGCTCTGCCAGGCCCCAGCACCAACTCTGGTTTGCCAGGCCCCAGCACTAACTCTGGTTTGCCAGGCCCCAGCACTAACTCTGCTCTGCCAGGCCCCAGCACCAACCCTGCTCTGCCAGGCTCGAGCACCAACTCTGCTCTGCCAGGCCCCAGCACCAACCCTGCTCTGCCAGGCTCCAGCTCCAACCCTGCCCTGCCAGGCCCCAGCACCAACCCTGCCCTGCCAGGCTCCAGCACCAACCCTGCCCTGCCAGGCTCCAGCACTAACTCTGCTCTGCCAGGCCCCAGCACCAACCCTGCTCTGCCAGGCTCGAGCACCAACTCTGCTCTGCCAGGCCCCAGCACCAACCCTGCTCTGCCAGGCTCCAGCACCAACCCTGCCCTGCCAGGCCCCAGCACCAACCCTGCCCTGCCAGGCTCCAGCACCAACCCTGCCCTGCCATGCTCCAGCACCAACCCTGCCCTGCCAGGCCCCAGCACCAACTCTGCTCTGCCAGGCCCCAGCACCAATTCTGCCCTGCCAGGCCCCAGCACCAACTCTGTTCTGCCAGGCCCCAGCACCAACCCTGCCCTGCCAGGCCCCAGCACCAACTCTGCCCTGCCAGGCCCCAGCACCAACTCTGCTCTGCCAGGCTCCAGCACCAATTCTGCTCTGCCAGGCCCCAGCACCAACTCTGCTCTGCCAGGCCCCAGCACCAACTCTGCTCTGCCAGGCCCCAGCACCAACTCTGCTCTGCCAGGCCCCAGCACCAACTCTGCTCTGCCAGGCCCCAGCACCAACCCTGCCCTGCCAGGCCCCAGCACCAACTCTGCCCTGCCTGCCAGGCCCTAGCATCAACTCTGCTCTGCCAGGCCCCAGCACCAACCCTGCCCTGCCATGCTCCAGCACCAACCCTGCCCTGCCATGCTCCAGCACCAACTCTGCCCTGCCAGGCCCCAGCACCAAGTATGCCCTGCCATGCTCCAGCACCAACTCTGCTCTGCCAGGCTCCAGCACCAACTCTGCCCTGCCATGCTCCAGCACCAACTCTGCTCTGCCAGGCCCCAGCACCAAGTATGCCCTGCCAGGCCCCAGCACCAAGTATGCCCTGCCAGGCTCCAGCACCAACACTGCTCTGCTAGGCCCCAGCACCAACTCCGCTCTGCCTGGCAGGCCCAGTTATGCCTCTGCTATCACTAGCTCACCCTTACCCAGCAGTGCTATTGGTGACAGCGGGCTACCTACTCCAGAGGACATCCGGCCATATCCAAAAGCTGGCCCCCGAAAACCAGCCAGCGAAGGAAGAAAATGACGCAAATCAGCAATTCTTACTGACACGCCAGTGAAGCTGCAACTAGAAATAGAAAAGAATAAGGCTCAATCTCGCAAAAAGCTGTTCCAAAAGAAAGGGAAGCAAGAGGGGGAGTCAAAATATGGACCTACAAAGAACAAGGCAGCTAAAAGAAGAAAATCATACAAGAGTCATCATCAGATGATGAAGAGTGGTTCTGTCTCGTCTGTGTAGAGCCATTTTCAAACAGTCGTCCAAAGGAGACCTGGGTAAAATGTGTCAAATGCAACAATTGGGCCCATGATGCTTGCACCTCCGGCCAGGCAATTTATGTGTGCCAGAATTGTGACTCTGGAGATGAGTCCAATTAGTCAGATACAGGGCACTTGTTTTGTTCAGAGGTTGTTAAGTTAAGCGAGTTATCTGCAGCATTCCATTCAGTTATCATGGATCTATGTGCAAGCCAGACAACGTTTGAGTTTAAAGCTCAAAGTTAAGTGGTCTTGCCACTTAATGTGTTTTGATTGAAATGTGCATTGTTTGGATTAAATAATTGTTTTTCCAGATTCTCCAGGCACAAAAGTTTATATTTCCAGTTCTGGTTTGAAATAAAATAAAATCATAAATAAAAAAAATAAAAAAATAAAGATATTCACAATTAAGTCGTTGTGTTCATATTTTTAGATAATCTAGTGTGACAACTTGCCTGCCGATGGGGCAAATTGTCTCAAGTGCACACTCTCTATTCTACAGTATACAACTCTATAATGAGATAAGATATGAAGATGTTATGACTATCATATGTGCCCAAGACTTCCTTCTTTCATTTGGTATGACATTTATACCATTGTGATGTATGGTGCTCAGTAAATGTTAGACAGTGTGAAAAATGTGACAATATACCTCGCTCTCCCCCTAATAATTAATGAATCACATAGGCCTACAAACATTAAAATAATAATAAAAAAAGTAATGTTTTTTTTTTTTTAAATCATAAAACTGTATTATTTGTGTCCTAATGAGATGGAAAATAGCAGAAAATAGTGTCTAAAAAACATTAAAATTAACAATAAAAATGTAAAAATTATTAATGTTAATTGACATTACTATGAACATGAATATATTATGTAATAATTAATGTAACTCATAGGCCTACACATTTTAAAATAATAATAAAACAGTCATGCTTTTAAAAAAAAAATCATGAAAATGTATTATTTGTGTCCTAATAAAATGTAAAATAGCGGAAAATAGAGTCTTAAAAACTATTTTGTCCGCTTCCAGCACCCATACCGTAAGTACACGATTAGACGCGCATACTAAAAAAATGTGCGGCTGGCTTGACCGTGTATTTTCAACGCGCGGCCCACTTGACCGCAGTCACTAGCCCTATCAGTAATAGCTGTTTTTGCTGGATATACCTCATTGATAGGCTAAAACCTGAACATAAAATAGTCACACTAGCATGTCTAGTAGCCCAAACAGCTATAATCCATCAAAGACGAGCAGTGAATTCATCAAATACAGTATTAGACCAACTAAGTTAACGTTATCTAGCATCGTAAACAGCTATCAGTAATAGATTTATGTTAGCCGTTCGATTTTCAGGATGAATCTCCTTTAACCAGACATGCACATTGCAAGAATGCCACACAAACTTGAACACGGGAATGCTACTTCAACGTTATAGGCCTAATATAACGTTAGCCTATTGTTTATAGATTTAGATTGTATACATAAATGGACATTAAAATAAGCGCATTGTTTCTAAAATGAATGGACAAACTATCGAAATCACCTATAGGTTCATTAGCAGCTAGCTAGCTAAGTTAACGTTACTTCTTTTCTTACTTTAATTCCGTGGCGTTTAGTATACATCAACATCACTGATAGATGTTAAAACTATGCATGACTTTCAAGAAACTCTCTCACCAGATTATTGTGATTTTGGTCGATGTATCCACCGCGATTTTCCGACATGGATCTCCGTGTTCGTTGCAGGTTCAAATGCCTTCTTCTACGCTCCTTCCCAGAATAAAAAAAAATACTGTATGAACATGTTATTTCAAATAGTGGCGCCAACAGACATAATACGGAAATTTACACCGTGTTCAGAAAGAACAGGACACACACACACACACACACACACACACACACACACACACACACACACACATTGGGAGCGGAGTTCCTCAACTAAATGTATAACGACGAAGGTTAGGCCGTTTTGCGTAAAATCCGGAGTGTAGGGAGTTAATAAAAGGCTATTACACCCACGATAACAAACACATTTGCGCATGCACAGAAAACACCGCAAACTTTCTTATTTCTGGAATAGGCTATGCAAGCTTATTCTTGATAACATTTGCAGTAGAAAAATCAGGTGTTTAATTCGTCTAATCTTCATTTAGTAAATGCATACAATATTTAGTTTGTTAGGAATGGAGCGCACCGTCGACTATTGATTGAATCAGTCGTTGTTTAGCCTAGAAAACCGACGTGAAATTGCTCACTTCTCCACTGATAAATAATAACTTTTTTTATAATAAGCATAAAATTGCAAATCGGCATTTATCTCCAAACATACCAGACCATTACTCTATCCGACATCTTTGCTTGAATTTTCGATTTTGCGGTTAAATAACAAACATGAGGTGTTATTTAACGATGAGGTGTTAAATAACAAAAATGAGGTGTTATTTAACATATATTCCCTAAAATTAACAGTAAGGCGCAGTTATTAAAAATAACAGGTTAATCATGTTGAAATTTGGGTGTAAATTAACAGAAACATTTTACAGTGTAGGTCTAATAATGAAATGAAGGCTAATAATAATAATACAAAATAAATAATGGTTAGAACATGAATGGAGTGAGTGATATGACATGTATTAAAAAATCATGATGTTACAAAATCCCATTTTACTGTCTGGGGTCCTCTTATGGAAAGAAAATATATTTCCCTATACATGAATGGTTTCACAGCATATTTGAAAATATACAGAATAATATATGGTGTTAATACATTACAATATATTGAATGATACACAAGGAAGCTTCATATATTTAAAAATGCGCGAGACAATATACTAATATATAATATATGTAATCTTATATTCAGTAATACACTTCATAATATATACAGGGATTGAATTTCTCCGTCGCTAAGAGAGAGTCTGCGACGGAAATCCGTCAGGGTTCCCCACTTATGTCTTAAATTGACTTTTCATCATTTTAAGGCCGTAAATATGCTCACATTTCTCAAACAGTGTAATAAATGTGTTAAATTTAAAACGGAGTCGTTTTTGAGTTTGAGTTCTGATGCATGCACTATGGGCAAAAGAAATGTGGTAATAATATAAATAAAAAAAGTTCCATTCATTTAAACTTGACGACTAAGCTCACACTATATCTAAACGAAATAAATAAATACAATAGAATGATGTCTGAGTGAGTGAAATGTAGTGGCTTTTGTTAAAACCTCATGTTATTAAGTGTTAGTTTGTCTAGGAGATTGCAGCAATCTTCCACCAGATTATGGCTCATTTTTCTTGTCAACGCCACGAATGAAACTAAGAATTGTACATCTTTACAGTGAATTCCACCTAACGTTGCTAGTAGGTCTAATAATGAAATGAAGGCTAATAATAATAATACAAAATAAATAATGGTTAGAACATGAATGGAGTGAGTGATATGACATGTATTAAAAAATCATGATGTTACAAAATCCCATTTTACTGTCTGGGGTCCTCTTATGGAAAGAAAATATATTTCCCTATATATGAATGGTTTCACAGCATATTTGAAAATATACAGAATAATATATGGTGTTAATACATTGTAAGGGGGTGTACAGTTAAAGACCCAGAACCAGATATGAAGAATGAAGACCCGGAGTCAGAATTATAAAAAATTAAAGAAAAGTTTTACTGAAGATAGTTTGCAGTTTCATCAGCAGAAGTCAGCTTCAAGACTCACACAGGAGTTCGTAGGCCGCCTCGCTTACAGTTACAAAGATCACAGCAGTTATACTGCCCTACAAAGCAAAAAGGCAGTAACTACGCAGAGTGCAGAACTGAGAAAAATTATTTTAACTAGGGCTTTTTGCAGTTACTGTACAAATGACTACCATTTTTCTTCAAAACGACACACATTTGAGATAAGATGTTTTGTCACATAACAAAGGATGCCTTGAATGTCATGAAAATGATAATAACTAATGTTTGACCAAAAATGCAGTTACTGCCTTTTTGCTTTGTAGGGCAGTATACCATTTCCAAGGTCTAAGCTACGTCATTGCTTACAGGTTGAATGATTCTCATTGGCTAAGAAACATTAAGAGCCTAAACAATTTAACACATGTGAGGAGATAGGGGTGCCTATCGCCATTAGTAAAGATAGTTGTCGTCCACTCAATAGATTTAGGCCTGTGGTGGCCTCGTGGCGCCGGGTTGTCTGGTCCGAACGTCCAGAACCTACATAGAATGTCATACGCACACACACAAATAACAGACACTAGCAAATAACAGCTCCCATCAAGGCTGAAGAGAGTCTGAGCTCTTTATTATCAGTTAAGTATACCAAAACATAATGCTAAAACATTCACTCGTTTGGGAGAAAAACAGATAACTGGCATTTACTCCCAAGGAAGGAAATATACTGGAAAGAATACATTTTAATACAACAATTAAAGTTCGATAGTACGCTCAATATAGCTTGACCATCTGTCCAGCGAAGGATCATCTGTGTCCACGCTGCCTTTAGGACCCTATATCAACCTTTCTACTGATCCCAGAGAAAGAGACAAACGGCCTTGTGGGTTACATGGCCTTCGTGTCCTGCGTGTACTACGTGCAATCTCAAAGTAAGATTGGAATGCACCTAAAAGAAACTGGTTACTTCCATCACATGCATTTAAGAAAATATAATTTCACAAGCACAAAGAATATAAAAATGAGTATGTGATAATGAATATATTTGATTATTGATTTTTATAAGGAAGTATATAAGCATCCAAAAGGATTTATGATTATAGATGTAAGAGGCAAGGGATTTTGACCAACCCTTCAACATTACAATATATTGAATGATACACAAGGAAGCTTCATATATTTAAAAATGCGCGAGACAATATACTATTATATAATATATGTAATCTTATATTCAGTAATACACTTCATAATATATACAGGGATTGAATTTCTCCGTCGCTAAGAGAGAGTCTGCGACGGAAATCCGTCAGGGTTCCCCACTTATGTCTTAGATTCACTTTTCATCATTTTAAGGCCGTAAATATGCTCACATTTCTCAAACAGTGTAATAAATGTGTTAAATTTAAAATAATTTAAAATAGTCGTTTTTGAGTTTGAGTTCTGATGCATGCACTATGTGCAAAAGAAATGTGTCAAGACATTTATATAGCCCCCCCTCCCCCTCAGCACCCAGCACCCCCTGTCGAAAATGACTTCCCGCGTCTCTGCTGTCTATCACTCTGTACACCGTCTGTCAATCACTTCTTTTTCTCCGCAGTTTTTTGGCGCATTACAGCCTTGTCACTTTCGCACACAGAAAGTGAGATAACGGAATAGTCCAATGTAGTGAGGTGAGGTGGCCCCCCTCCTGTCTGCGACACTAATGATTTGATGGCTTTTTTCGCAAATGTTTTTTTTTTTAGAAATATATAATTTGCGAAAAGTAAAAAAAAAAAAAAAAAAAAAAAACTTAAGCATAATTTAATGGGGCATTTTGGTGGCCCCTAGGTACCTCGGGGCCCAAGGCAATTGCCGACCTTTGCCTAATGGTTAAGTCCGCCCCTGAATTTACTACCTCATCCAGTTTCTGTCTAGTCTCGGTGCAATGTGACTCTTTAAAGAAAACGCATTTCATTATTGTGTCTCTCTCCTTGCAGAAACGAGTTTCAGGAAAAAGAGGAAAAGCATCAATTTTACGACAACCTCGCGGCTGATGTGGAGGCAAATGAGGAGACCAAGCAGACCCATTTCTGAGAAGAACCGATGATCACAGTCATCAGGACAAAAGTCTGTCAATCTCTGGAGATTATGCCATAACACTGTGAAGAGTAATTCTTAAATAATTATATATTATCTAATGTAATATATCATATCATATCATATCATTATAAGTTAAACATTTTGTTTTTATGTCTTCGTAAGAGTTGTTCCTTACATCATCCACTAGATGGAGCAGCCTTCACTTACTCACAGCTTTAGCCTAAAGTTCAAATAAAAGGGTTAAAATAAAGTGGTGCCCTCTAGTCTTTTCTGGGCATATTCTCAATCTAAGTTTTACTAGTACAACTGTAACTGAAATACCTAAATTTGAAACATTCATTAGAGTAGAGAAACCTTTGGAATAGAAGAGCAGATGCTCAGTGTGTCACATGGTGGCGCACATAATGATCCGATTAACTGGCTTTTGACTCGTATGACAGTTCTGGGTTGGGCATGTATATAGCTATGCTAAATGGACAAGGGTATGAGATCCATTACTCATTTTGAGTGGCAGTTTGGACATGTTAAATGCTTCCAGTGAAATGATGTAACACATTTTTGCTTTTGGAACCATTTGCTCATCCCGGGGGATTATGCGATGAAAATATCATTTGCAGAAAAAATGGCCAGGTGTTCAACCATTATACTTGTGTTTAAAGTAGACCTTGGTCAGGCTTTGCCTAAATGAACAATCTGTGATTAGTAGATGTGTTAATTATGATGCAATAAATTACCTAAAATAATAACATATGCTTTTTATATGGATATGGTGACTCTTTTAATGCTTATGATTACATAAAAGGTAATCTTCAGGTTAAAGGGGAACTCTTGCAGTGAGTTTACACTAAAGGCTTATTTAATGTGAACTTTATCATAGCATTTTAATTAAGATTTAACTCTAAGTAGGCAGCTGATGTTGTCCTGGGCGTATTTCTCAAGTTTTCCCATACATGGGAAACAGTTTAGCAGAAACAGTGCTGATGAGTGACAGTAACTAAGCCTACAGCCAGCAGCAATAAGTGAAGCATTAAACCAGAGCGAGAGAGAAAGACAGACTTCAGTTCAGTCTCCTCTTTAAAGTCTCATTCTCATTTCACTGCTGCCTTGAAATTTTGATTTTGTTGTTTTTATTCTGGCTCCTGAGCGACGTCATCTTTGTCTACGCATTACTTGGGAGCCGGTGACATATGAATAATTCTTTCTTTTCTAGCATTCATTACTGCAAAGTTAAATGACAAACCCTCAAATAAAAACATTCTGGAAGCCAAAGGGTAAGAGATACTGATAAAACAACCTTCAGTGAATCAGTTGAGCTCTGCAGAGCTGCTTTCAGTCGTTTTCTTTTTTCCTGAATCAGTAACAATATACACCCTTCAAAAGTTTTAGGCCAGTAAGATTTTTAAAAATGCCTTTGAAAGAGAGGTCTAATGCTCACCAAGGCAGCATTTATTTGATCAAAAATACATTAAAGACAACAATATTGTTCAAATTTTTATCAGTGTATGACCCTGTACATCAATGATTATTTTAATAGTTTTGTGTAAATGTATAAAGTATGCAATTATTGCTTACAGACCGACAATGGTGCAAGCAACACCAAGGTCGGGTTGATTCCCATGGAATTGATCAAATAAACTAGTGTGAATGCAAAGTAAGTTTCTTTGGATAAAAACATATGCCATATGCATAAAGGTAAAAATGTAATATACAATGTAAAAAATTCACATACACTTGTGCCTGCGAGAAGCAGGGGTCACGTACGTTCATACTGCACAGGCACGCTCTCAATCCCAGAGTCTCTGTATAGCGGAGTGACCTGATTGTGATCGTGTTGCAGAGAAGGGAGTCCTCGGGGAGTTGCAGTCCTTTGTTAAGACATCTGGAGCCCATTACTGCTGCATGCTTTTACAAGGCCTTCACATCGCGTACTGTAAATCGAGATATTAAATTCATAAGCACAGCTAGAGAGAAACCAAGGAGAGAGAAATCACTTTGAACCTTCAAGTCTAAATAGATATAATCAAAACAACCACAATTCCATCTTCTGCAGCTCTCAATGTGCAGAACAAAGAATAGACCACCCTCAGCCTGTACCTGTAATATATCTGGGCATGTTATAAGCCCAGATACCATTTAAAAACACTTTTTGGTTGATTTTTTTTCAATATTATAAATATAAATATATAAAATTGAAATATAACATTTCTGTTTGAGTAGGCCTATAATAGACTGAGTATTGATAATACATTTAAAATGAATATATTAATAATTCAAATGTTGCCAGACATTATTTATTTATTTAAAAGTAATATTCTGTAATAGAAAAGGATTTAATGAGTATGTGGACATATCCTGGAGTGGTTCTCACATTGATAAATTCAGTAGAATAACCATATCAAATGAAAACATTTTAGAAAATTTCTGAGCCAAAGAAATTATAATCTATATACATATGACCTAACCTTATTTTTCTATTGAGAGCAAAGCGCGCAACCGTACTTTAGTTCTCGGAAGCATGGACAGCGTCTGGATGTTCGTTAAAAGTCTATCGCAGCAAAGGTATTTCCAACATCTTGTTGTTGTTTTTTTTCTTTTAACCAAAAAACGAAAAAGAAATTCACCGGGAGTATTGAATCACGTCCAGACGAGCAAAAAGTTGCTGGCTGCAGTTCACCTAACAGCCACCGGCGTCACTAATAACAAGGGTTTCTGAATTCTACATATAGCCCCTTTAAACTTTACTTTGCTATCAACTTCGTAAAACTGAATCGCCCTGTGGTACCTATTAACATGTTTACAATTATAGCATGTTTACAGAAAAGCACATTTGTTTTCCTCTATATATGTTTACACCCCTGACCTCAACTTTACCATAGTTTAGACTAGAGGGTCTGTGTTGGTGCGTATGGCAGTGTTGGTGTCCTCATCGTTCGGCCAACATCAGCTCAGCCTGTAATTAAAATGTTTCTTTAGAGACTCGTGAATCAAGCTAGGTTTCCTCTTGCCTGAGAGCTGCAGTTCAGGCAACTCCCGAGGCCATGCTGTTTTCTTTGGAGTGGAGAACTGTAGTTCCCTTTCGTAGTCACTCCGAGTTACGTCGGATGACGGAGAATGGGGGTTTCGCCTAGAAAGCCAGTTCTCTTCGAGTATTAAAAAAACGAGCCAATGGCAAGGAAATGCCATGGGTCTGCGGAATTTGCATAACGTATCCCTGCCTCACCACGTGGGTATAAAGGGAGGATGCGGACGCAAACGCAGCTATGTTTTCGCTTCGGAGCCAAGATAATCTCTTCACTCCACAAGCCAAATCCTGAGTATTTTCAGTGACTACATCTCTTCGAGACGAGCGAACTCTCTGGTGTTGGTGTGACGGCGGTATCCAGCGAGTTTCATATTGCCTGCGATCTGAGCAGTGGTCTGCCGGTCTGTGTCTCTCCCTGGTCGCTTCAACATCCGCAGAGTTTTTTCCTCTCACTAAAAGAGCGTGCACGCGACACGTCTTTTTAAAGACACGTCTTTCTAAAGACGATCTGCCCGTGTATTTCTGAGTGCGGTATTCTGATAGATTCAGCTGTTGGGCGCGAGCGCTGTTTGACGTGTTTGGGCTTTGATCACGCTCAGACAGCGCTCGTGGGTGTGTCACGTTCTCTCAGTGGGAACGTGACCATCGCAACGTATACGGTCGAGACTCCGTGAACTCAATAGAGTGAGAGTCCCCTCATCCACAACCCGATCTATTTTTCTCCACGTGAGATAATACTTCGGCTGGTGGCCAGGGTGACTAAGACGTCAGGTCTGGAACTAAACCGACAAAAATTCCTTGGTCCACACTCCGTCTTTCACGTTGCAACCCACGTGGTCCCGAGTGGGTCCCACGTTCTCATTTGGTCCCCCAGCTGATGAAATCATGTTTATCGCCGCATCACAAGGTGAGCTGGAGTCCTCTGGAGATGGCTCATCTGTGCTGCTGTCCTCGAATGTGCTAGCATAGCGAGTTTGATTCAGAGTTCACAGCTATGCTTTCCCGGGCTGCCACGAGTATCGGGTTTGTGTAGAAAATTCTGCCATATCCCGAGCACTTGAGGCTGATGATTGGTTTTTGGGGGTGGCGAACCCAAATCCTTTCTACCCGGATGTGCATGAAGAGGCCATGAGATCTTGGAAGTCCACAGATGCCTCTGCCACGGGCTGGGGCGCCATGTGCAATGGACATGCAGCCGCGGGCTCCTGGACAGGACCCCAGCGCCTCATGCATGTCAATTGCCTCGAGTGGCTGGCAGTACGCCTTGCCCTGCACCGCTTCCATGCGTTGCTCCTGGGTCAACACGTACTAGTCCGTTCAGACAATACCGCGACAGTAGCGTACATCAACCGTCAGGGTGGTCTACGGGTGGTACCACGACTCATCCCATTGCGCCCTGTATTACTCCCTGTCCGAGGGCACGCTCGGCACGGACGCACTGGCGCACAGCTGGCCGCGGGGCCTACGCAAGTATGCGTTTCCCCCAGTGTGCCTTCTCGCACGACTCTGTGCAAGATCAAGGAGGACGAGGAGCAGGTCATTTTGGTCGCCCCATACTGGCCCACCAAGACCTGGTTCTCCGAACTGATACTCCTCGCAACAGCACCTCCTTGGCCAATTCCTCTGAGGAAGGACCTCCTTTCTCAGAGACGGGGCACCCTCATCCCGATCTTTGGAGACTCCACGTGTGGCTCCTGGACGGGACGAGGCAGGTTTGAGTACCCTGCCACCTGCGGTGGCGGCTACCATCACTTCCGCTAGAGCGTTGTCCACGAGACATGTCTACGCGTTGAAGTGGAACCTCTTCGTCAACTGGTGCTCTTCTCGCCGAGAAGACCCCAGGAGATGCTCGATCAGTGTCGTGCTTTCATTTCTGCAAGACGGGTTGGAGCGAAGGCTGTCTCCCTCCACCCTGAAGGTGTATGTGGCCGCTATCGCCGCTTATCACGATGCAGTTGAAGGTAAGTCTCTGGGAAAGCACGACCTGATCATCAGGTTCCTGAGAGGAGCGAGGAGACTGAATCCTCCTCGCCCTCCTCTCATACCCTCTTGGGACCTCTCAGTGGTCTTATATGCCCTGCAGAGGGCTCCCCTTGAGCCTCTGCAATCAGTTGAGATTAAATTCCTCTCAATGAAGACAGTGCTCCTGGTTGCACTGGCCTCCATCAAGAGGGTGGGGGACCTGCACGCATTCTCCGTTGACGAAGCGTGCCTGGAATTCGGGCCGGCCTACTCTCACGTGATCCTGAGACCCCGGCCTGGATATGTGCCCAAGGTTCCTACCACTCCCTTCCGGGACCAGGTGGTGAACCTGCAAGCGCTGCCCCTGGAGGAGGCAGACCCAGCCTTGGCACTGCTCTGTCCAGTACGCGCCCTCCGTGCTTACGTAGACAGAACGCAGTGTTTCAGGACCTCAGACCAGCTCTTTGTCTGTTATGGTGGGAGCCAGAAGGGAAGGGCTCTCTCGAAGCAGAGGTTGTCTCACTGGATAGTGGACACCATTGCTTTGGCTTACCAACAGCAAGGTCGACCGTGCCCCCTTGGTGTGACAGCGCACTCCCCCTGGAGTGTGGCTTCCTCTTGGGTTCTAGCGCATGGCGCCTCGCTGGCAGACATCTGCAGAGCTGCTGGCTGGGCGACACCCAACACATTCGCCAGATTCTATAATCTCCGAGTGGAGCCTGTGTCCTCTCTCGTACTCGCTCACCCGGCCAGTACTGGACCCGCTCAGGTGTCTTCGCTTGCTCGCCATTCCACTCCACAGACTGGATAAGTGCGATTATTCCTCAGCTGAGCCTTCTATTGAAGCCCTGAGTTCCTCCAGCACTGTTGATGCTGGCGCCAGTGTTTTTGCCTGGGTGTCGGCTAGGTGCCTCCGTGTGCATGGTTCCTGCTAGTAACCCCCACATGTGTATTTCCACTGTAGCCTCTCTGAGCATGTGTCTTCCCTCGGCAAGCCACCTTGCCACTCCTGGAGTTGAAATTCTAGCCACCCTACGGGTTGGTACTCCAGTTCTCTTCCATATGTAGCCCCCTTGGGCCATATGTGTATTCGTAAGTCCTCCCTGAGATATGCTCCCCAGTGTACCTTGGTATTCCTGTGCTAAGTAGGACTCCTCGTCCATGCTAAGTTCACGACAGGGGTTCAGACTTTCGCAGGGCACTGGAGGACAGCTGTGAAGGTGGCATGATTTCACGGGGGACCCCCATTCTCCGTCATCCGACGTAACTCGGAGTGACTACGAAAGGGAACGTCTTGGTTACGGATGTAACCCTCGTTCCCTGAGTAGGGAACGGAGACGTTACGTCTCCCTGCCACATCCGCTGTACCGCTGGGTAGACGCCTGAGTTCAGTCTCAGCTCCTCAGCGAAGACATAGCTGCGTTTGCGTCCGCATCCTCCCTTTATACCCACGTGGTGAGGCGGGGATAGGTTATGCAAATTCCGCAGACCCATGGCATTTCCTTGCCATTGGCTCGTTTTTTTAATACTCGAAGAGGACTGGCTTTCTAGGCGAAACCCCCATTCTCCGTCATCCGACGTAACGTCTCCGTTCCCTACTCAGGGAACGAGGGTTACATCCGTAACCGAGACGTTTCAGACCGATCTGAGAGAAGTCTGGCCCAGGCTTTGGGGAGTTGTGCTGTTAGCGGCTCACTCTATGAGTAAAGGTCATAAAAAAGTGTCACACCGGGCACCACATCAAGGCTCTTTTGCTCTCAGCCACTTGCTTTTGAAGCTTTTTATTTGTAGTATGTTACATCATAGGCTGATATGCGACTGTCTTTATGAGTGAATCACTGATTCATTTACTCAACCGATTCACTGATTCATGCAGAACAAAACAATTGACTACTCTATTATTGAGTCATGGATTCATTCACTCAGCTGAATCATTCAAAAACGCTGATTAATTCATAAACATTGATTTGCATTCGTACTTAAATATTTTTTTTGGCAAGAAAAAATACAAAGTTTCTAAAATATAAGTTACTCGGTACCGAGTTCTGTTTATCGAACTGTTACAGAATATATATCACACACACACACACTGTATATGAGTCAGATGTCTACGAGTTGGTTTTAGAACAAAATCATACAGGTTTGTCATTTGCTGTCCAAAAGCTAACGTTTCATTGAAATGCTGAAGTTGAACAGGTACCTCTGGCTAGTGTCTGTTATGGAATTTGACTCCCATTCTGCAGTGAGCTCATGAGGGGCTCCTGGCGAGGTTCATGTGAAGCTTTCAACAAGTGCTATTGCACTCGTTCACCCCCTTCATATGTTTAAAGAAAAAGGACCTTGAGATGGCTTGTGCTATTTTGAACCATTAAAATGAAATAAAACTTGACTTCCTTTCCAGAGCTGAAATGATACTTTTCCAAAAGCGGCTCCAACAATCTTGTATCTGGGGTAAATGGATTGAGGGATGATTAGAGTCAGGTGTGTTACGCTCCTCAGCCAAGTTGAACTGAAAACAAACCTCAAACCGCAAGTGTTCGGTTTGCTCTTTCATTCTCTTTCTTCCAAGTCTCCTGTTTTATGCAGCTCGTACTCACAGAATTAAAACTGTCATTTAACAAAGTTTGTTCTGCCTTGAAATGAGTCATCCTCTTCCTGCGTAACCATTGAGTGTCGATTACAGTGACAGTTTATTAAATAAGATTTAGCAGGAAAAATATGTCTAATGCAAGTAGAGTATGCTGATGTGTGATTACCAATTTATCTTCAGTCACGTTTGACTCTTATATTCAGTTGAATTCAGTAGATTTCACCAAAATATAATACCCAAAATGTTACTCGCCACAAGACTCTTTTAATGCATCATTAGAGCGATATATAAGATGTCATGCCACGTCTTGGAAACATCTTTCCCTTTTCTGGCTCTGCAATGGTGATGGTGAAAGAGAGCGAAAAGAGTGAAAGAGATGGTAAAATTAGCTTGTCCTTAGGCACAAGGGCTGTATTCGCCTGGGTCCACGTTGAGGGATGGTCTACAAATGAACAGCGAATAGGTATACATCCAACACACACAAAGAAATGATAATACACCTCCAAAACACACACCACTGATAATCAAGATCAATCTACATAAACATTCAAAACATGCCAAGAAACTTTAGCAGACTGTGCGTCTAATCGGTTAGAAAAGAAAAACACAAAGTCACCTCATTTCTGAGTTGTAGCATAGCTTTGTTTATTTTTTATTTCATTTTAATTTTATTTATTTTTTTGCATAGGGAAACATACTCACTTCCAGTACTGTATTCATGAGCGATTTTTTTTTTTTTTTTGCGAACAGCGATGGCTGAATACAATTGTTATAATGAAATATTGTTAAAGCTGTAATTTCCCCCTCACACCAGTTCAAAAACACCTGGCAAATTTAGTTTGTTGTGCATGAGAAAAACAAAAAGTCTTTTCTCATTCGTTTCAAAACCGACATACCGACTTCTGCTGATAGATTACAATTTAGCGAGGTTCTTGGAGAAACAAAGACAAATAACAAAAATCCGATGCTTTCCAAAAGAACATGGATGCATGTCATCATGCCAGTTGTGAATGTGTCTGAACTAAATGTCCACATGCCCCTTCCTGGTGTGAAGTGTGTTTATCTGTGCAGCAAGCAAGCATTTAATGAGTAACTACTATGGTAATATTTGTAAAGAATAATGTGATTAAAAAAAAGAGGAAGGAAAAACTAACAAAAACTTTGAAATTTAACACTGCATTAGAATGCTCTCTGAAAAACATTTCAACCTTTGTCCTTTCAACTCAAAGCGTCCAAAGATAGAGAAAACAGCATGCTTAAAAACAAACAAAACAACAACAACAACAATAGAAATATTTTTAGAAATTAAACCATAATTCATTAAACAAAACAATTGCTCTAATTGGGGAGAGGGCACCCTGAAATGTTGATGCGTGATTGTTTTGGGGGGTCTCAAAAATTCAGGAGTAGGCGGTACGTCAGGGTGTTTTTGGCAATTCATTTGTAAATGACTTATCAAAATATTGCATAAATTGCAAAGCCCACAAATGGCTTTTCTCCCCTATATAAACAGAGACATGACTAATAGGTATTCTTCACCCCGTTTGAGCCATTTTAACCTTAGGGCCAGATTTAGTAAAGCCCTTAGCACACGCTAACATTCTTAGCATCGTTAGACTGTACCAACCTTAAACATTAGTTAAGGTCAATATGTTGCAGCACTCGGAGGTTGTGTTATTGAGAGGCTTTGGCAAATCTGGCCCCTTGGTTGGACAACAGCGTACAAAAAGCGTTTGATAAACAATAGCTGTATCCAATCAAGGCCAACACTGCAGAGATGATGTCAGCAATACAGCGAAAACCCACATAACAGCTCACGGTTTACAAAGAACACATGGGTGAGGAAAAGAAACCAGAGAAAAACGTTACATGACAGGCACTGCATGTTAAAATTGTGTTTTTAACCCATTTTGGCATTTATACCAATGTATAAATACCTTAGATTTGAATTGCTGGTTTGCTAGGAGTGAAAAAGGGAGCGTAGAAATAATTAGCCATTCTACAGTTAAGGATGGGTCTTCAATCATATTTATCTGCTATAGAACTGTACACCAGAAACTCAGACTAAAACCCTCCATCACCCCCACAGCTCAATCAGCAACACGAGTATCTGAAACAATGTTGGAGAAGTTTGAATTGCATACTTTAAATGGGAAAATGTCAGTATAATCAATGACCTCACATGTGTTGAACAAATGTACTCTTGGGAGTGACAGTTTTAGACCTGGGCAAAGAAGAATTTTATAATGCTGCATTCATGTCATGTCAGAATTACAGCAATAATATATTATATACAATATACTGTATATACTACAGTTCAAAAGTTTGGGCTTGGTACGTTTTTGTAAGTCTTGGTAAGTCTCTTTTAAATGCGACAAATACATTAAAAACTGCTTTCTGTTTAATATAGTTTAAAATGTAATTTATTTATAATGGCAAAGCTGAATTTTCAGAAATCAATCAATCAACTACATTTTTTTTTCAGGATTCTTTGATGAATAGAAAGTTTAAAAGAACAGCATTTATTTGAAATGGAAATCTTTTGTAAAATTATAAATGTTTTTACTGTCACTTTTGATCAATTTAATGCATCTTTACGGAATAAATGTATTCATTTCTTAAAGAAAATTCTTACTGACCCCAAACTTTTGTAAGTGTGTGAACAATATAACTTTTGTTCAATATATATATATATATATATATATATATATATATATATATATATATATATATATATATATATATATATATATATATATAAAGAGCAAAAAGAGGTGGGTTAATGTAGTGATTAAGTATTTTGTGAACATCTCATATTGAAATCTCATTATGCTAATTCTGACCAGATGTAAACGCAGCATTAGTTTCACTATACTACCGAGTACAACAATAGTAGGTTTAGCCTAGCTTGGATGACTTTACACACATTGAAACTGTCCTTAGTATTAGCAAGAACTTTCAGCACAAAGATTTCAGTAAAGCCAGGATTAGTTGCATAGTTGCTGTACAATTTCCAGATCATTTAAAAACCTTTAGTGTATTACTACTAGTCTGATTTCAAACCAAGAAGCTTGATCGAGCTGTTATTATGGGATCCAAGCCAGTGCAGACAGACATAACTGCACATCATCCATTTCAGATTCACCAGTCACTGCCAGTATCAATCATGTCACATATCAGTTCATCAGCTGACAAGAACTGTGACATGCATCCTGCCAAGTGTCACGACATTGAAAATGGAAGGAAGGAAAGAGTAGAAACTGCATTCCAGTGCCTCAGCCCTGAAGAGGATGTCCAGCCCTTACTGAGAGGAGACAAAACAAAGACCTGACCACACGTTCACGTTTCTATCTACCTCGACCGTGCAAAGCTCATGGTATTGCAAGGTTTACATTACGCAGACCGCAAAAGGAAACGGTAAGAGTGAAACACTCATGCATGTCTAATTCTCTCACGTATGAGTAGGGTTTCCTCACATCCTGTTTATGTCCGTGGGTGAACAGGGAAATTGGACCGGGGAAATGTACATTCTATTCAGCATAATTACACGTGTCAATGACTAATTAAAGTGCCTGGCCCTCGGAATTAAACAATCTTTTCAGCGACGCACATTCCAGGCATGAGTAGGTTGATCTTACAAAAACAGGGGAAGATCACACAGCGTAAACCCACATCCAACAACTCTATGCTGAATCCAGGAAGGCACTCAGAAGAGTGAGGTCTAAAATCCTGCGAGTTATGCATGCTCCATAAAACTATCGATGGGTTGAAGTAAGCCATGCCACTGATTGTCCACAGGTGATTTTAAGAAAGAAAAAAAAACTGTATTGTTATATTTTTTTCAAGTAAAAAGCCCTAAACATCCTTTTTTTTACCATATATTTATACTGTACACAACTATTCAAAAGTTTAAGGTCAGTAACATTTTTTAATGTTTTTGAAAGAAGTATCTTATGCTCACCATGGCTGCAATTATTTAAACATTTAAACATATTCCTGTGATGGCAAAGCTGGATTTTCAGCATCATTACTCTATTTTTCAGTGTCACATGATCCTTTAGAAATCATTCTAATATACTGATTTTGTGCTCAAGAAACATTTCTTATTATCAATGTTGCAGCTCAATAGTTTTGTGGAAACGGCGATACTTTTTCTCAGGATTCTGTGATAAATGGATGCCGTTTCAAAACAATTTTTTATGAAACATTTTTCACTTTTGATCAATTTAATGCATCCTTGCTGAATACAAGTGGGTAAGACAAATTCACTTAATTCAAGATATTTTCTCTTAATATTTTATAGTCTTGATTCTCATGTAAATGTACTTTGTTTTAAGGATGTTTAGATCTTTAATGGAAAAACGCAAAGTACTGATTAAAAAAATTATTGTTGTAGCATCTTAAAAGGGTAAATTTCAACATCTTAAAAGGGTAAATTTTTCACATAAATGACAACAGCTAAATAAAAGGGTGCCATTCAAGCAGCTCTATCTCACTTTCATTTTTTTTATCATCATCACGGTACGTTATCAAGGCTGAGAAATATCCCCAGAGACGCAAACCTTAAAAAGAAGTATTATTATTATTATTAATACCAGAAAATCTAGTGCAATCTTCCAAGTAGAAGTACAGTAAAATGTGTTTAAAGATCTTGAAGCTTGCATGACAGAAGAGAAAAAATAAGAGCTGAGGTTTAAAATAAGTCTAGAATATAACAAAAAAAGCCAATGGAACCAGCATAAACGGGCTCGGTTTAAAATGACGACAAGTGATGCTGAATTTACTAAAGTTCGTATTTTGTGATCAAAATAACACTTGATAACTGTTAAAGGTGTGTGCTAATGGCGATGACATTATATTCTCAACAGCAGATCCTTTAGAAGGAGCTTTCAAATTTTTTGTGTGGCTTGACCACAAGCTTATGACTACTAAATCCAAACGAACAAACAAAAACACATTTTCTCTTACAAAAAGACATTTTAATATACATTTCGCCTCATTCTACTGGAAATATGGTAAGCATTTATACACAAGATAACTGTGTTCAAAATGTAACATTTCAACAACAAGCATAAAAATGATAATCATCGCTCTATAAAAAGGGTTTCGAAATCAAACAGTAAGATAATGTTTCTTTTTAAATCTATCAGCTCTAATGCATTATTATGCACGTCATAGCAAGTTCAATCATCACCTGTGGCCACTTTAAAAAGCACACACTGGGGTAACAACCTGCTCTTGAAGTGTTTCTATCTCTCGGCCGTGTGTAGCCAATGTTAGCAAATACAAAAAGCAAACGAAGAAGACTCATGCACACAGAGCTCACTACAGAGCCGCTGTGCTGGCGAAACCACCTTCAGACCCCTGTTCTACTGAGCCCATCATTGCACCCTGGCCAGAGGGTTGACAGCTTTAGAAAGATGAAAATGGAGCAGTGCAAATCTTCACGGGACAGGCGGCGGGCCACGCGAGTCTGTACCGGAGAGACGCCGTGAGAGCTTTAGCTCATTTAAAACGAAGAAAGTTTGCCGTTTTTGCTTCAATACGATTTAGAATAAACAAAAAACAGCATGAAATAATTCCAACTGCACCCCACGCTTCGAGGCAGACCCCTGTCCCATCGCCTGTCCTGTTAAACACAAGAAAAATTGCTTGCTTAATGAAGCTAGCACGTCTGCAAAAGTTTGGATCATGGTAAAGATGGAATGCCGTTTGGCTTCAGCACTCCGATTCGGCCAGGGTGGACAACGGCAGACTCAACAAATCATCCACGATCAAGATCTTACCACAGGCATCATGTAAACAAAATCTCTCGTTCTTTCTCGTTCGACTTAAACTTTTAAATAGCTACCAGTAAATCGTATTAGCTACCAGCGTTGCAATATCCATTGCAGAAACAATACTGTACACTGCATCACAAACTACAACATAGCCTCTCCTGACCCAGCTCCAGAAATACACAATATCTTCTCCTCCGCAATATACTCCCCTGACACTACATGCTACAAATTATAAATTATCTCCTACCATCTAAATTTATAAAAAGAAGAAAAAGCATCCTGGTGTATTAATTCAGAGAAGAAGACACAAAGTCAGCAGTTCTTGTGTCTGTATGTTGAATTGGACAAATACATTTTAGCTACTCTCTATGAATGCGTTCTACAATCAACACATGGACATATACAAGGGACTCGATTGGTAAAACAACTTAATCACTAATTAAAGAAATCATCAAACATTACTACATATTCTATTGCAGCCAGTGTTGCGAGCCCTCAAAAAGTGGTTAAATGGACAGTTCACATTTTGTCATTAGTTATTCACCCTCATGTTTTACCTGTATGACTTCATTTATTTTTTTTTCTGTGGAACTGAAAAAAAAACCCGTTGTTTTTTTATGCACATTGAAAAGTCAATGGGGTCCATATCAACATTAGTCTCTCTGACTTTCATTGTATGAACAAGCATTTTCAAAATATCTTGTTTTGTTTTCCATTGAAAAATGAAAGAAAGCCATGAAACTACACGAGGGCGAATAAATAATGACTCCATTTTTGTGTACTTCCTTTTGTGGTGAACTATCCCTTTAACAATGCGTAGGTTTTCAGAAATAATGAAATGTAAATTTGACCCTTTGACAAAAAGCAAAAATTATGATGTAGGGATGTAAAGTCTTGTTGATTGCAAAATAATTTGCTAAGTGCTTAGTTGTAGAATTTAAAACTAACCAAAACTAGTTAATGGGTTTATAGAGGATGGCCATCTAGTTTTAATCTCTGGCCTCTCCTCTTCACATCCATAATGGGTACAAACTCATTTAAATACATGATAACATACAATCTAAACAATTTAAGAGAAGCCTAACATGAAAGGGAATCAAAATATCAGCTCAGAGCTGATATGGAGAGAGCTGGTACCGCATCTTTCACAGATTGTGTTACTGTCTCATTAAATGAAAAGTAGAGTGAAATAATGGGAACAAAATAATGCAAGGAAGATTTCATGCCAACTACGGTGCTTTTAAAAGAGGAAGAAAGTAAAAAAAAAAGCTTCTCTCACCCATCCAAAACTACAGCTATCAGGTAACCTGTTAGTCTCAATCTGATTACGACAGGCAATCAAACATGCAGCATTTTTTTCCTTGGTGACACCTGGTTACATTTTAAAAAAAAAAGAAAAAAAAATCAACTCCTTTGAAATTACGTATTATCGTTCTTAACTAAAGGCAAGGCACATAATATGTTTATAAAATATCGTGCAAACTAGAAGAGGGATCATAGGATAAAAGTCCAAACCAATGTGGTACAAAGGTAAAATCCATCTGTGTCATTGGCTCTTTGCTCAAGGGGGGTCATTGAGGAGAAGTCGGGGAGCATTTAGCTTTAGAGCTAATACTAAGATTATCTGCCATGCGCCCTTGTCAGCAATAAGGTGGTCGTTTGAGCTTAATTCTCATGATTTTTCTTTTGAAAGCACCATGCACAGTTATATATAACTCATATATAGAGATTTCCGTATAATTTTCATATCAGCACCATTAAAACAAGTCATGTTGTATGTATTCTGGGTCTATGGTCAACTCAACAGAATGTCTATGCAAAGCCATTATAAAAGGTTAGCAAAAGCAACCAGAGTGTGTGGATATTATTTCATATCGGTGTGTGTATTTGTAAGGGTACCTAGTTAATCTCTGATATGTGTTGATTTTGTCATGTTCCGGCAGAATATAAGGGTGTGTGTGTTTTGTTCAGCATCTGCGTTTCCTGTGGCTAAGCGTTAGTCCATGAAGCTGATGAGGGGCTTGGGGGCTTGCTAGGCCCTTTAAAATATCTCTCTGGACATAAAAACAACCCCTTGAACTTCTACAACAACAACCCACAGTAGATGAAGCAAAAAATCCAAGTCTTTAAAAAAAGAGGAAGATTTTAAATGAAAATCTCGCAATGTCTCAGGCACTTTTCATGGCTTCTTGATTTGGGTTCGGTAGCGTTGTAGATTAAGCCCTGATGTTATTTCATTAGTACAAATCAACACATCTCAGAGTGCAGAATAACCCATTTCTGAGGCAACCAGCCAGAGACATGCTGGTCGTAGGCGTCCACCTCCCAATGAACTCTGGGAGCTTAGCCACTGACTGACCTCTTTGTATTGTCATCGATGGGCATTACAGCCCGTCTCACGTCAAACATCCTAATCATTGACATTCCTACGGATTAAAGTGTATAATATGCTTCAAAATAAAAACAGTCATAGTTTTTTTAAATAGAAACATGGGGAAAAAGATAGCCTGTTTTGTTTTCTTCTTAAACTATGGGAATTGTATAAAAGTAATCACATAAACATGGAGACATTCACATAGAAATGTAGGATTGCTCTGATCAGCTTTTTAACTTCTGGGAAACCAACCCTCATCTACCGTGAGATCAGAACATGACAAAAATAATAGACTCGCAGCGTTCCGTATGATTAGGCCAAACAGGAATTTGCAAAAGAGGAAAATTAAAAATTCAAAGTAGTGCAATGCCTGTAATTTCCAATGAATTTAAACAAATTACACAGAGAGAAAACTTCTATCCTCTACACCCAATACTGTCTAAGTAATGACAGAACTATATTTCAACTCCCTTTGTCACTATGTGGAAAAATCCACGTATCTACATGAATCAAAAACCCCCTAATCTGTGAACTCACAGAGATGAATAAGGGACTACCAATGTTTATGACAAGCACAAACACACGGACGCGCACACACACTTACAGTGGGTCTAGGGAATGAGGGGCTTTCATATTGCGAAGAGAGGAAGGTGCTAATTCACCCCTGCTATTCCCTGGCTCATCCTATGAAGGCTGTATTACAGCTCACACACACCGCGTGTAGCCTTTAACAGTACATGCCATTGCCTCTATATACTGTAGGTGTGTTTACATGTAAGTGTGTGTGTGTGTGTGTGTGTGTGCATGTGTGTATACACGCTGACTGTGATGTATAATGTCACTGAGGTACCACTAATATTCCTCCGATGTACAAAAAACATGACGGGCTTCCACCAAAAAGTGGACTCCGTTACAAACGGTGGAGAATGTAATTTAGAAAACATCACCCTCTGAACGAAACCAAGGACGCAGAAACATGATTGTCAATAAACTGGATGAAAAGTAGCCTTTTTGTTTCTTTTCCCACAATGCTGTGTGAACGGAAGCATCAATCTTTTTGTTTCCTTTTCCATGTCGTGTTGCCTTTGCGCACTTCAAAAAAGAATAAAAACAGACCGTGCTCACCTCCAAACCTGTGGCGAAATGCTAGCGGAAAAAACCCTTCCTTGAGGTTTCTCGTCCCTGTTCGTTAAGAAAATAAAGGATACTTATTTTGCATATAGGAGGAAGCAGCACCTGTAGCAGAAGGAGGGGGTTGAGGAGAGGCATTCCAAGAGGCAGGGAGTCAGGGTGGGCCTTTTCGACACGTCCATCAATGTACGCCATAGTTCGGGCTGCCCTCCCAGAAAAAAAACATCCTCCTCTTTTGTCTTCTTTTCTGCCGTTCCATCTATGGCAATTCTCTCACGCTCTTCTCCATTTCCATTGTCTTTTTAAAAAAAAAAAGTGTATTGAAGCATCTTATACTGTACGTTGTTATGCATATATAAATATGTGTGCACATATATCTATACACACATATTGTGTATATATATATATGTGTGTGTGTGTATGTGTGTGTATATATATACAAATACTGCATATATATCTGATTTTCCCTCTTGGATCTCGTTCACAACTTTTTTCTTGTAAATTCCACAAAAAAAATTGATTTTTCAAATCCATGTCTGTGCCTCCTCGGGTTCGTCTGTGTGTGTGATAATCAGTTCCCCAGATACCAGGACTGCAAGAGAGAGAGAGAAAGAGTGAGAATCAAAATGACTAAGACATCTGTACAAGCACAAGTAACACAATAGCAGGAGTGCTATGGGATATCCACCTAAATCAGATAAAAACTCATCTGAACGTGACCGCAGTCTAGTTGAGATGGATCCATTTCATCAAAACTGAATGCACACTGTGATTTATATGGGTTTCTTCAACTATGGGCACTTTTGGCTCTCTTAAAAAACACTTTTCATACCAGTTGATTTCATTTTTCTACTAACAATGTTCAAAACAAGACAAACAATTCTGGCATTTTTCTGAAACCTCAAACATTTTCACCACAATGTCATTTCCATCACATCTCAAATGATGTATTGGTGTTGAATAGCATTCCGGTTGAAATTACACATTTTCATGAACACATTTCATGTATCCAAATGCATTTGATATTATATATTATTATTTGATTTGATATTATTTGATTAGAAATGATACACAATACAAGTATTCTGTTCATTATTGATATGTACAATACTGTTCAAAAGACTGGGGTCAGTCAATTGATCCAAAATGACAGAGAAGAATTGTTAAGTACCTTTCTATTTGCTGTTCCTTTAGACATTATGTTCATCAAAGAATTCTGATCAAATATTTTACTGTTTACACAAAAATATTAAGCAGCACAATTAACATTGCTAATAGTAAGAAATGTTTCTTGATAAGCAATCAGCATATTAGAATCATTTCTAGCAGATCATGTGACACTGAAGACTGGAGTAATGGTTATGAATATTCAGATTTGCCATCACAGTAACAGTAGTTTTGATAAAAAAACAAACCCTGGGACATTAAAGTGTCAGTAGCTTAAGAAACATACACATATACCCTGCTAGTGTGTGAGGTGTGTGTGAGTTTAGGGTTTGAAGGTGGTGGTGGTGACAGTAGGTGGTACATGTTTCCTGTCCGTAAGGACCTAAATAATGCAAATCATTGCCATTCAAAGCAGAACCTAATGAGAACAAATCAGTGTCTTTTTTGATAATGCGCAGCAAAGTTAACACTTAGCCTGGGACCAGAATTGAGGAACCTATTAAAACTAATACAGAGTAAAAAGCTATGAGTTTGAGAAAGAGAGAGAGAAAGCGCTCAGCAGGATCCCACCCAAACCTTTTAAAAGCATAACAGGATTTTGGCTTTCATTCACAGACCGCTGAAGTCTTTTTAAAATTTGACAAGGTTTAAAACAGAAGGAAGGAGTTCATGCCGTAAGCCCCTGGCTCAATATTTTCCACTAAGGTTTAAGTAATTTCACAGCAGTCCAACAGACATCTTTAACTACCCCCAAATGTATTGATTTAATAATGCTAAAAAAGGAAAAATTGTTCCTATTCCCTGCTGAAAAGTTTGTATACATCAGACTGATGGCTTGATTCTTGTACAACACCAAACCACAGACTAATGACTCCCCAAATCCACAATGCAGTGCCCAGGTAATAGCGTACAACCATGAGAATCTAAGTTAAAATAGTTTGACACATTCATGTATTAAAAACAGCAGTGGCGCCAAGGAGTTTTGGCAGCTCTTGCTCATTGATTAATGAAAAGGGCACAATGTATCACAATCTATCCACATGTACGAACAGGAATCTAAAATGCCATAATACAAGTTATTAAACTTTAATCATATAGTGCATCAATATCTTTTGATCAAATCAGTTTATTTTGACTTCTGTTTGCTAGCTAGCTGAGAATCATTTGATACTGCTATTGAAACTGGAGCTAAGGTTAACCTTACACAACCCATGACACTTAAGCATACTTTAGAACCTATTGCCAGGAACAGAAATACGTTTATAATGACAGCTGACACGGCTGGGAAACGCAAAGATGCTACTTTCTGAGCGATTACTATAGTGTATTGGGATGCAATTTTCCCAAATCATATTTCGTGTTGATTACTGGATCAAATCCGAGCCCATGAGAGTGGGCAGTGTGGGGATTGTACGTGTTTTCGTGCCTCGTGACTTTGACAGCACAATTACAGCCACTCCTTAGTCAAAATTCATTTCACCCGAAACCAAAAGGCTAAATGTTACCCTTGAATACTCGAGAGGAGAAACTGATGGTATAAATATATTCTGAAGTAAAACACACATATACATATACATAAATATATATATATCCCAGAGCTCTGGATATCATCTTGGCTCTGCGTTGAAGTGACAACACGCCATTTTACTATACTGAAAATGTCTCGATGAGATAAATCCACAATTCTCTTTCTCTAGAGTGGCAAGTTGAGATTTAATATGTTTCCAGTATATGTTATGGAAACTCAATCTTTTCTTCGGTAGAAAAATGTGGCGCAACATATGGCTCTCTTCTTGGTTGTGATATTTTAGCAGATATAATCTCCGGTCTCACCTCAAAAACCGATGGCCTACTTAGTATTTACACTTAAATATGATACAAACAGCTTAAGAGAATATGTGTAGTTTCTGCTGTTATTGTTTGAATAATGTGGTGAAGACCGACAGGAATGGGCCAGGAAATGGGGAGTCATTATCAAATTCATCTATCCAAATGTTGATACATGCAAACCAATGAAAAACCACTAGTGAAGCTGACTAAAGACGTTAAAATAAGCAGATATTTTATATTACCCAACAGTACCATGAAATTACATACTATTTGCTTTCTTTGTGGACATTTTCAGTGGTCATTATCTTGGTAAGCTGAATCAGATCAAACTAATTAAGGCTGATTAGAAGGAAAATAAACAAATGGGTTAAAGTAAGGATGGAATTAATTAAAAACTAAAAAAAGTATCTCAATGATATTAAAATAACACTTGATTAGCTAAACTATGAGCATACCATACAGCCACAACTTCTGTTATATTTATTTTGACAAATATTCAGTTTTTATTATTAAAAACAAGTTTACAAAAGATATATAAATATTTAGACACTCTAAAATCCCCCACACACACAAATACACAAATTGCTCAAGGCCTGGTGTTAAAATACTTTTCCAAGTATAAAATCCAGAGTGTAACCATTCCAGCTTTGTCTCATCACATGGGTTTGAGTCCACCATTCCAGGCCATTCTTCTTTTTACCAGCTGCCTGATATTTTTATTTTTATTTTGCACTAGGGCACATCCAAAGCTGAAACTTTCTCACTAAACCAGTCTGTCTTGAGAACACAGCAACCAGTAGAGCCCAGGCTAACAGTGGTTAGGCGTTCACTCCAAACAAAATATTTAGTTCCCTATAAAAGCTACAGGCTTTGTCTTGGTGACAGGTGGTTTAGGTTATGAAAATATAAAGCTGAGACGAGGGCGGGTTCACAGTCCAAGTAGGGGGACATATTAGACCACAAGGGCCTAAAAAATTACAGTCTCTCCCTTTAATTACAATGCTTTGGGAGAGTTTGGAGGTGAGGCTGAAATACAAGCTCCTCTAAAAACAAAGATTGTTAGTAAAGTACCCTTTTCATCATTTCAAGTCCATTAAACTCTGAGTTTAATACAAACACAGATCGAGAGAGTAAAGATGAGGGAATAAATAAATAAAAATAAAGATAGAAAGAATCTAATAGGGGGGGAAAAAACAGGTATATAAAAAAATGTTTTTTTTTGCACTATGAAAAGTGTCACTGAAAAGTGACACTTCATAGTGCAAAAAAAACAAACAAGCGCGTTTATATGGTAAAAATAAAAAAATATTTTAAGACAAATAAAGTCTTATTTTTATAGTCAGATCAGGTAGAAATATCTAAAGATAGCTTACAGAGAAAGTGAGAATGTAGCTACAACAACTGTACTCACTTTTTACAGTGAAAGAAAGAAAAAGACAACTGTGTTTTGTCAAACTAGGCCTGGACAGTCAGTGATTCCCTGGGCAGTCCTGTGTTAGTCTCGGTTGTGCAAGACAGATTGGTCAATTTGATTGGTCTGCAGTGGACTCTTCCTTTTCCACTCCCTCAAGCACAGGTTCATCCGGCAATTACATCATGTCTGGTTTCCCCTAGCAACCAGACAGCCCTGGATGTGACCATCTCGGAGCAAGTGAGCGGAACCTCCTTTCCCCCATTTGTTCATTTGACGACTTCTTTCCCCTCCCTCTTAGCTCATGATACAGGGACACAAACACACATCTAGCTGAGAGCCAGAAAAGTTTCGACTTTCTCTAGTGCACAACTTGCATGAAAAACAACAGCAATAAATGTGTACTTGCTGTGTCTGCTAAACAGTTGTTAGGCTGAAGGTTTTCAAATAATGACTTCAAATACATATTAACCCACACTAGTCTTCCATTATTCATTGATCACTGTTCTGTCTCTCTCTCTTTCTCTCATCACATGGCTCAGTCAAGTGCATTTAAACTTTTTTTATGGAGCTGAAAGCACTGCAATGCAGTATTGCGCTCGGACTCCTGAGCCATGCAGTTCAATCACCTCCACAGTTCAGATTTTACCTGAGCACTGCTGCATTCCCCAGCCAAATCAAACATAACTGCAGCTGTTACTTAAGGAAGACCTTTCAAGAGTTTATTTATTAGGGGCTGATGTCCTCTAGGATTTGTGAAGCATCACAAAAATGTCAGATGCTATTTTGCGCCTTTTAAAATAAGGTCAGGATTTTGCTGAGCATGCAAAAGTTAACATGTCATTAATAAATATGAAGGCTGAATGCATTATTATATAGTGCACTGCAAAAAAAAAAAAAAAAAAAAAAAAAAAAAAATTTATAATGATTTCCATTCATTTATAGAAGCCCCGCATATGACATGCAAACCAGTATAAAGATATATTGTGGCCATGAATTATGAATTCGGTCCCATGACTTATTCATTTGTTCTCTTGTTTTAGTAAATCATGGCCAAAATTTAGTAAGATGAGAGAATTAATGATTATAACTTGTGCACGATTTACTTAAAGGGTTAGTTCATCCAAAAATGAAAATTAAGTCAATAATTACTCACCCCCATGCTGTACCAACCCCGTAAGACCTTCGTTCGTCTTCGGAACACAAATGAAGATATTTATGATTAAATCTGAGAGGTTTATCACTGCTACATAGGCTCCCTAAGGAAATGACACCGGACGGCCCAGAAAGTCAATGAAGAAAATGTTTAAATATTCCATGTCACAACAGTGGCTCAACTATAAGTTTATCAAGCGACGAGAATACTTTTTGTGCGAAAAAACAAACAAAAATAACGACTTTATTCGACTATTCCTTTTCTTCCTTGTAGGCCTGAAACGAGACTTCGAGAGATTTCCACGACGCATGCGCGAGAATTGCGATCTCCTTCAACTACTTCAGTTAAGTTCTCGCGCGTGCGCGTCGTGGAAATCTCTTGAAGTCTCGTTTCAGGCCTACAAGGAAGAAAAGGAATAGTCGAATAAAGTCGTTATTTTTGTTTGTTTTTTCGCACAAAAAGTATTCTCGTCACTTGATAAACTTATAGTTGAGTCACTGTTGTGACATGGAATATTTAAACATTTTCTTTAATGACTTTCTGGGCCGTCAGGTTTCAATCCCTTAGGCAGCCTATGGAGGAGTGATCCAGCTGTCACATTTAATCAAAAATATCTTAATTTGTGTTCCGAAGACGAACGAAGGTCTTACGGGGTTGGTACAGCATGGGGGTGAGTAATTAATGACTTAATTTTCATTTTTGGGTGAACTAACCCTTTAAAACAAGAAAACGAATTAGTAAAACATGCTGACGTATTAGTAAGTCGTGGGAAAGCATTGTTAATTCGTGGCCACTATATGCATATTTTTTTCATGAATGTCATGTGCGGGGCTCCGTAATTTTCTTTTGTTTCAATAAAAATATTTAAATAATTTAAATAATAATAAAAAGTAAATAATAATTTACTTTAGAAGCATAAAAGAAGGGTTGGGCTTAAAAAAAAATTGTAGTAATCTGTAGTTACTGTATCTGCTCATTTCTGATCTATAATTGAACACAGAAGGGTTGGGTCTCTCAGAGGGTCCAGACTAGCGCTGTTGTAGTGTTTCCTCAGGGCACTGGGGTTCAAGGGAATTTTTCAAATGCTGCTTGAAATCAAGATTGAATTTTTAACATTTTCATGGTGCTTAGGTTTCTGAAAGTTTCCAAGAAAAAGTCAAAGTTTCCAGTAATTAAAAGTTGTCTATAATTAGCATTACAATTTCATCTGAGGTGTGTGTTTGTATGTTTGAGAGTGGATGATCTGTGAATTTGTGTGTGAATAAACGTGTATGGAGGTTTGTGTTGAGATACCTGTGCCTGATACAGACTGCCAGGGTCTCGAGAACCAATTCCTACGAAGGAGCGGTTGGCAGGTGGCGTCCCGGGAGCAGAATATGCTGAAAGAGAGGGAGAAATTTGCGATTAAGAGTAGAACAGAGAAAGTGGCGAGAGTGTCAAAAATGTGAAACAGTGATATCAGTTTCAAGTAACGTCTCAACGTTCCTAGTGGATTTAGTGTTTAAATCACACAGGTAAATATTACTCTATTCAATTCAGATCTCTGATACAGTTTGAGTGTGTATGGCGTGCATCTGTTTCACACAGACATTGAATTGATGCTGTAATTGGGTCAGTTTATATGTTTGTTACCGTCAGACTGTGTAAATAAATATTCTGTCTAGCGGAGGCTGATTCTGTTGTCTGCTTATGTAAATGCAGTCTGTTGTTAGTGAATGTGCGCCTTCATCTCTTGAAGACTATATTATCAGCAATTACAAAAGCAGATGTGCTTTCTTATGCTTCTTTGGAAATTCTACCAGCATGTCTTTTTGGTAAATAGGGAACACAACATAACAATCAAAGCATCCATCTTTATTAAATGAGTCTTTGGATAATTACGGCACATGATTTTAGCTGAATAATCATGCTGAGCATTGAGTCTGACAGTGTGAGATGGCGTATCAAGGCGATTGATCATCGGAGATTCTGCAGCACAGCGGATGGTGAACATATTGAGCTGTTCTCTGCATTAATAATTAAATTAGCATGATTAATGGACAGGGCAGCAAGCACTGGCCCATTAAAGCTGATCGACTTGTCATCCAAATGTATCTTTTTATACAGTTTACTGATGAAAAGACACTTGTTGTGTTTCTCTCACACCGAAATCAACATATTCACAATTTTTTTTTTTTTAATAATTGACAATCCAGTTTGAAACGGTTTTAAAATATATATTAATGTGCCAAGTTGCAACATCGCTTGGCAACTGTAAAAAGCCAATAGTTATGCTAATTAACTAAAAAACTATGAGGCATTGTTTATTCTAATTATTAATATAAATAAACTCTCATGAAAAAAGAACAAGGCTGCATTTATTTGATCAAAATACAGTAAAAACAGTAATATTGAGAATTTTAAATAAATGTTTTCGATTTTAACATATTTTGACATGTAATTTATTCCTGTGATGCAGAGCAGTATTTTCAGCATCATTACTCCATACTTCAGTTTCACATGATCCATCAGAAATCCTTCTAAATTGTTGATTTGCTGAAAAAATCATTTAACTTTTTTATTACTTTTTAATCAATATTGAAAACAGTTTAATATATAATATAGCGTAACATTCTCGTGGAAACTGTGATATATTTTTTTCAGAATGTTCTGATGAATAGAAAGTTCAAAAGAAATAGAAATAGAGAAAATTGTATTGTAGAATTTGTGCGTGTGTGTGTGTGTGTAATCCAATTAAAAGCAGCCAAGACTCCATTAAGGTACTGTAGTGGTGACCAAACCTGTAGTGGTGTCTTTGTGACTGTGTAAATGGTTTGTGACATGAGCTAGACCACTAACTCTGAGCCAGCCATTAGTTTCTTAGGTTTCTTGTTCTGCATGACATTTTAATTATTCTAAACAAAATTAAATGTATACTTTATTAAACCCTGAGGTTTAAGTCTACCTGTTGATGTGTGTGTGCTGCTGTTTGGTTTTTTGGCTATCTCTGGGTCTCTGGGACAGAGAGGGCGAACGAACGGATGGGTTGTAAGCGTCCCACTTACTGGGGGATGTGGGTGAGCTGGCAGCTGCGTCTGCAGAGGTGGTGCTGGATTTGGACTCTGGGGGCAGCGTCAGACGGGGCAGGCCAGGGGGTGGTGGGGGGGCCAGCATCTGAGAGGAGATGTAGTGACTGGATACCTTCACCTGACCACTGCCATTCAGCTGCAGAGGAAGAGAGGGCAACAGTCAGCCACTGTGGGGAGGGATACCTCACTGCCTCTACACAGCTAACATCACAATACATGCATCTACTGTCTCTGTGTTTGTGTTACTCTCTCTTTAGCTCTTTAGAGTCGCTTAATGGTAAATTTCTTTAAAGTTAGGTTAATGGTCTCAGCATATTTAGGACTACTAACTAAAAATAGCATGTTTGACATCACAGCAGGTTCTAACAGCTCTATAATATGTTGATTTTGAGAACTAATACAGTGTTCCATTTATTTTTAAAATAGTCAGGATTTGCAACGTCCTACTTGGAAAAGTGCAATAGAATATGCCACATGAAGACTTCAAACTTATCAATCCTGACACTGAAAAAGATGCATGACACTGAGGGCACAAAATAAATTGTAAAAATGAATTTAAATTACACTCACATAATAAATGGCAGACGCTTTTATCCAATCCAACTTACATTGCATTCAAGGTATACAATTCATGCATTCTCTGGGAATCGAACCCATCTCCCTGTTGATGCTAGCGCAACTGTTTGAGCTATAGGAATGCTTTCAAAATTAGTTCCAACATTACAGATAATAAAACCTGTTAAGCAAATGTTTACAGAGACAGTTGTTTAAAAAAAATAGTAAATAACCATCTCTGTTGATAATTGCACACCTGCAAAACATGCTAGCGTTGCCATTGCGCTTCATTTTCCAAGCGTAAGATAAAGTTTTAGCAAGAAACTAGCACAAAATCTAGTGAAAATATCCCGCATCCGACATCGAATGGAACACAGAATAAGGAAATACAATGCAAGCAAAATATTAGAAGTTATTTCCAAACATGCTGTATTTGTCTTAAGTGCTTTGTTTCTTTAGGCACGTATTATTTAAAGTGGAAAAAACTACAGGTGGAAATTAGCACAAGTGCTACAACCTGGTAAAATGCATCTATCCTTTTTAAGGTTAATGTATATTTTACATTGTCCCTGTTCCAAAGTAAATAAATAAACATAAAAATTACTTTATGTCCCTGTCTGATGAGAAGTCCAGTCACATACTGTATCTCCCCCTCTTCCTGCCATCAGCAGTTATGTGGGAGAAACAGAGTAACGTTGTGCGCACTGTTCTAGCGAACGAACCATTATGCATCGTTCTGTCGTCCTACCATGGCCGCAAATCCATAAAACCCTCCATCATGCTCTCTTTCGCTCTCTTTGGCTCTCGTTTGCATTCTCGCCGAGCAAAACTGCACACTCACTGCCCTGCACAACAATAGCTGGTGAGTGAGTCAGCGGCATTATGGGTCGGTGCGGCTGTTCTTTGTGACTGCTTGGCTACAGTCAGACTGCACTAGGGGGAATTTCAATGAGTCTGCAGATTCGGCTGGGCCCGGCTGCCACAGGGCAAGATTCATAAATGTGTGTGTCTCTCTCTTTCTTTCCCTCATACACTCTCTCTCTTCCCCCCTTTATTGTCAACATCAGCAACACCCCTAGACACAGAGATTTCCTCCTTGGCTCTATTTCCTGTTCTCTCACTCTCTCATTCTGACGTGGAAATGGGCATGGCACATGACTCTCCTACAGGTACTCCTGAGGAAAAGTCATTCACACTTTCTGTTAGTTCTTTATGTCAGTGTCAGAATTAAGTGATCCAGCCAGTCCAAATGTTTCTCACTCCGTTGAGTCATTAATGTTACTCAGATGGCATCCTGGGGTGTATGATAAGTCTTTAAGAAAAGAAATAACACTCAAATAAAATGTTTAAGCCATTTTAAATGTATGATACTACCCCTGGAATGCAAAACAGTAATTGATATTAAATAAATTCATTGGTGTTTTTTAAGATTACATTTAAATTAGGGGAAACAACCATGCCCAATTAAATATTACTAAAAATTCCCTCAAATCTGTTTAATGCTAGGTACACACTACACGATATTTGGGGCGAGTTTGGACAGATTTCTCCCCTTCCGACAATCCTAGGTAAAGTCACGATTACCTTGATGGTTTTACAGATTATCTTATAAGATTTTCCTGTGTGTTAAGAGTGACTGAATCTGCTCGGAAGAACGTTGGAGCCGCCCCGATCTCGAATTGTAAATATTCAACATCTTGAATATTTACGATCAGAAATCCTGTTGTGTGGGGGGAACCACGGGGACAAACGCGCGTACGCTCAGGAGATTATCATGTGAAACGAAACAATACCCAATCAGAAAGCGAGCTGACTGAAGACTCACCTCCAGATCCTGCTGTAACATGTAAAGTCCATGTTCACACCGTCTCCATGACTTTATCTAAACAATTTTCTGTTCAGTGAGTCCATACACTAAATGCGCCATTTCTTCTTGCCAGCCATCCGCCATGTTTGTTTACTTTAAAGTCACGTTTGATGCAAGAGATTTTGCGAGATTTCACATGTTCACAGGCGGGACTCTGTTGTTTGTGAATGGAATCTGTTAGTGTGTGGTATGCTTTCTTGGTCACTTGGTCCAAACACTAGAGGAACAAAACGGTTAAAATCTATGATTTCTTTTCGTCATGTTTGTGGTCATTTAAAAAATCTTCTATGCCGGGCTCAGACTACAGGAGTTTTAGGCCGATTTATCCCTGATTTTCCCCTCCCAACAATCTGAGAAAATGTTGTCTGTGAGTGTGTGTGAAGGAAATAGGGCTGATGGATGCTGGTGTTTAGACTGCAGGTTGCTTTAACGGAAAGGGTGAAATCTGACCAAGGCAGTGGTCAGCTCTTTTGGCTCAGATTACATGGGCTACGATCCATGTACAGAACATGATGGCTTGTTTATCAGTCTCTTTTTTCCTCTGTCTGGATCTTTCTCACTTGCACACACTTAAACATATTGTATATGCAGGAAGTAAACAGTTGATTTCTTAATTCATCCTTTCTGGTATCATTTATTTAATTGGTTTCCCTGAGGCCCACTTGTGTTTTTTTTATTACAACAAGTGTAAAATAAGGCAAGTTTTCCCTATGACCTTCTCTCTGACCTAAAGATTTAAATACTATTTTTTTTTAAAGGGACAGTTTACACACACAAAATAGAAGTTCTGTCATAATTTACTCACCCTCATGTCGTTCCAAACCTGTAGGGCCTATATCTCCAAGGAACACAAACAAAGATTATTTTGAAAAAAAGCTGGTAACCAAACAGTTTTGGTTAACATTGACTTCCAGTGTATGGACAAAATAATTGAGACATTTCTCAAAATATGTTTTATGTTCAATAGAAGAAAGTCATACAGGTTTGGAACAACATGAAAAGGAGTAAATGATGATAGAATTTTCATTTTTAGATAAATATCCTTTTAAGAAACTCTCCCGTTGCATGTAGAATGAGAAACAGCACTTTTCCTCCACTAAGTCAGGAGCTTCAGATTTGCTGTTGTATTCCATAAGGTTTTAAACTGGCCAGGAAAATATGACCTCTTTAAGCACAAATTCAACAAAAAAATGTATTTGACATGTTAACAAATCAAGTGCTGAATATAATAAACATGACAGGCTCAGAGTTGTGCTTGGCTCACGTTCCCTTACGAGGTCCTACAAGAATTATGGCTGCTGATTGGTGGAGCTGATGTTTGGATGATTTGGGATTTGTTTTCACATTCCTTGATCTGTGATAGTTAGAGATGTATGCTGAAAGTCATATAAGGTGTGTCTGAATGCTCCATTGGATGATCTTACCGGGCTGGGTTGTTGATTGGACGGGTCACAGGCCAGAGAGACCAGGTCCTTGAGCGGGTCTTGAGAGCTGAGGTGTGGGGGGTACCGGATGGCCGTGTGCTGGAAGTAGGTGGAGGCGGTCTGGGGGAGAATGGGACCAGCAGAGAAGTGCAGAGACGAGGAGGGATGTGGACTCCGAGAGATACCTGAAGGACATAAAGACATTCTGCCTTTAAGGAACTTCAAGAACTATTCGGTTAGTGCGTTTTTTTACATTCTTTTATTCAGCAAGAATGCATTAAATTAATCAAAAGTGACAGTAAAGACATTATATAATGTAGATTATAATAAAAAAAAAAATTATTTAAAAATATTAAGCAGCACAACTATTTTCAACATTGATAATAATAAGAAATGTTTCTTGAACTCCAATTCAGCATATCAGAATGATTTCTGAAGGATCACAAACTGAAAATTCAGTTTTGCCATCACAGGAATAAATTGATTTTAAAAAACATTAACATTAAAAACAATATTAGAGTTTTTACTGTATTTTTGATCAAATAAATGCAGGCGTGGTGGGCATAAGAGACTTCTTTCAAAAACGTTAAAAAACTAAACCAACTTCAAACTTTTGAATGGTAGTATATCTGTAAATAAGCAAGCACATTAATGTGCACCACATGCATTTTAGTGGCACATTTGATAAAGTATCACATAACCAATGTCTAAATTAAAGAGCTTAGTTCAGTTGTCACGTCACTGTCATATTTAAACATTAAAACTCTCTACAGAGTACTTTGTATGCTGTAACACATTTGGCAATGCCCAACAGAGGTAAAATCGTCTGGATGTTTCAGTGCAGGCACCATATGGCTGACACGCTTCACCAAGTCATCTAAACAGCCAGGCTAATTGTTAGAGCATAACTCAGCCAGCTGTGAGGCTTTGGAGACGACAGATCACTGTACTCAAATAAGAAAGGACCTGACAGAGACAGCACCCATGTCTGAGCCCAATAAAATTGTGAACGATTTATCCGTGCACGTTTCATTTTTTCGAAATCTAATTGACCCCATAATTTTTTCATCAAATTGTCAATGAACAATGGATAGATAGTGCCCACCCAACATTTTTTATTTTCCCATAATCATATAATCACAAAGCGAAAAAAAAACAAAAAAAACTGTCCTACCTCCATTACATCGCAACTTTAATCTACATTTCTGGTCTCATGTTATTCCTAAGAAAAAAAATGGTTTGACTTCATAACCTTTCATCAAAATCATCATAATCTTGCCTTAATCACTTAATGTTAATCACAAGATAATGTTAACCAATAGCCAAATAGCTATTTAGGCCATTTTTCACTCAGTGTGGCTCCATTTTGGTATGTTATTTCAACTTTTCACCATCTTTCACAATTCCTGATGGGTAAAATAATGTCCCTACATTTTTTCTTGTTCAGTATCTTATTTCACTCAGGAAACCGTCACATTAAGGAAGCAAAATAGGTAGCGGATGGCAATTCATGTTGACTTTTAGTAGGGCCACATATAAGCAGGTTGTACATGATATGATTATATTAGCAGAGACAGTTTGGATAACTTAACACAAGAGTAGAAACTGTATAGTTGTTTCTCCCAACTAGCCATTTGCTGTGAGTGCAGCGTCGACAGTGATGACAGAACAGACAGATATATATGCACTTGTGTGTGTTGTCCCCTCACCGCTGTGCACTGCAATGACAGGTCTGTGGTGCTGTGTGAAGCCGAGGCGTGGAGAGCTCTCTTGAGGAGATGGACTATCCATCTCTGTCTTCTTAACTGTAGGGGAGATTCCTGTGTGAAAAAAGAGAGAAAAGTAGAGAGAGATGGAGGAGGGGGAGGAAAGCACGTGCTTCACTAATACAGAATACTGCAAATTCAGCTCCATTGTTCTATACAAGGACAAACTTTTCTGAGTCTAAAGGAAAGCTTCGTCAGCTAATTAACGAGCACTGCGTGGTCACTCTCGATGCTTCTGTCAGGTCACAGCAGATGCTTCCAGTCACAACAACTGACCACAAGGTGGCGCAGTGTGATGAGAGAACCGGGAGTTTTGACAGTGCTGCGGTGCAATGCAGAGAGCGCACTCTCTTCTTGCGGCCAGACCAATGGGATTATGGGAAAATAGTAGCTGATGATCTGCACTGGTTATTTAAGATCAATGCAATGATACAGTCTCCATATGGATGTTTCCAGAGTGATCTTTTTAGAACCTTCTCTACATGGAAGGTTTTCCTAATAAGTGACTTTGTTTTCAAAGATAAAGGATATGTGAAGATCTTCATTCAATGTTCTTTCATATTGTTTGTAGTTATAGGATGTCATTTATATTTGCTCACCCTGATGTTGTTTCAAACCTGTTTGACTTACTTTCTTCAGGAGAACACAAAAGAAGATTTAAAAAATCTCTTTACTGAAAGTTAATTGTAATGTTCCACAGAAGAGAAAAAGTCATACAGGTTTGGAATGACATGAGGGTGAGTACGGTAAATGATGACAGAATTTTAATTTGTAAGTGAACTATACCATTAGGCAAACAAATCATAAATGGATACAGACGCCACATTTGAACCTCCAGGTCTCAATCCATAAATACCTGTAAAGGTGAGCATAGAGCCAGAGCACAGAGCAATCAGATGGAGGATTGTTAAAGAGAAACTCATTAGGATTGTCTAGACAGGAAGTTAGGTGGGCAGGGTCGGGCCACCACAGGGGGTTCAGCTGTGTGTACGTTGATGGGATTTGCCATAGAGCCTGATATGAGAACAGTGATACTACTTCATACACAGTGATGGATTTCAGATGCCTGCTGGTTATAGATCAATGGAGAGGGGTGAAGCAGGTCTCCTGAGATCTTAAACAACAGTTTTGCCTGGAGGGTTAATGGATATTCACAAGGGTGTGACAGAAGTCAGATGTTATGCAAGGCCTGAAATGCCAACTCAGCACCTTTCTAATCTCACAATAAACTCTGAAGGATTTAGGCTGATCTGGAGATACTGTATGTCAATGCACGCAAATTAATTAAAAAATGTTTATTTTTTATTTTTCTTTAGGGCATTTTTCATCATTTCCCAAACGTAGTGAGCTGCCTTGCCAACTTCCTACAGAACACAGCATCCTAACCATCATCAAACCTCATTATCATTAGAATGTTGCTAAGCTAATGGCACAATATTCAATAAACAAAAATAGATAAAATACTGGGTAAAAGAATGTTAATTACATTAAACAGTTTAAAAAAAATCTTTCAACATCTAATTAAATATATTATGCTTTATGCTTTATTATTACAATATATTATGCTTTAACAAATTAAATGTTATTAATATTAATATATGTTATTTTATACATTCACTACAATTCAAAAGTTTGGGTTCAGTATGATTTTTAAAAGAATTTTCATTTTATTTTGCAAGGATGCATTAAGTTGATCAAAAGTGACAGTAAACACATTTACAATGTTTCAAGAAAATTCTACTTCAAATAAATGCTGTTCCTATGACTTCATCATTGATAATAATAAATGTTTCTTGAGCACTAAGGGTCATGTGACTGAAGACTGCTCCTGCTACAACTGCTACTAAAAAATCAGCTTTGCCATCACAGGAATAAACTACTAAATAAATATATTTTTAAATATATGCTGAGCATACAAGATTCTTAAAAACTTACCAACCTTAAACTTGTTAACAATATATTTATAATAATCTGTGATCTTAAATAAAAAAAAAATTCTGAGCTCTTCACTATTCATTATGAGATTACATTTTCTGCAAAGGATACAAGCCTTAGAATTTGGCCAAAAACAAGATATATTATAAAGCAAAATAAATCAGATAAACAGCCTATAGTGTGTTGCCTTAAAATGCTCCTTCAATAGGGAGATCGCTAGGTTTTAGAACACAGTCTTTCATTGAACCAATTTTACATAGTATTAAAAGCAGACTCAGCAAGGTCACACAACATCAAATATATTCCACTAAAAACAGCATTAAGATTACATGTGCACCTATGAACCGCACATATTCTTGTATATGCTCCCACAAACTGAACTCCCCCAACATAGATTGCACATTGAAACTTCCCCTTACATAAACCCAGAGGTGGATTACAGAATGGTATCTATATCTACTGCTTGCCTTACTTTATCTGAAATTAGTCGAGCTGCATCAGCAGAAAAATAGCTGTCTAAAATGATTTTATACAAATTTTAAGGGTCTTTACGGTACGTTGATGGCTGTCAAAACCCCTCCGCTATTCACAGCATCAAAGGCAATGATCCTTCACACACATATCATTTATTAGTTATGATTTCGCATCAAGTGTGAATCTGATATGCACCGTCACACATAAGCTAGTCCCAATTTACAGTGCTGCTACATAAATTGAAAATCCTCAAAAACAGAAATGAAAACCACAAAATAGCATTATGAGCATGGCAGTAAACCAGCCAACCCAGTTATTCTATTCATAAGCCATTTACCTAGAAGTGCTTCATGAAGATCCCAAGGAATCAAAAGTATAACGAAAAGATTATATTTGCAGAGTAGACAATCGAAGGGTCAAAGGTCAAACGATTGACTACAGTGATACAGTAGATCTCTCTCAGTATGAAAAGACAGCAAATACTGAGTTAGGAACAATTCTGCTCCAAGGTACAGAACAGAGTGCAGTGCTGCTTTCTGCAGACTTTCACAAAAAATGAGAGTTCATGAATTAATTAGGATTTGGCACTACGTTAAGGAAATTCAAATCCAAGTCCAGCCTAAGCTTGTGATTTCAGACTTCCTCTACTGCAGTTGAAAACCTGATATGTTTGTCATTCACTATCTGAATGGGCTTCAAAAATGAGGCCCACAACTGTGCTTATGGAGATGGAAATCTCCATGCACAATAGGCACCCACTAGTCGACAAATCGGTTAGTTCTACCACTATTCATTGCTTTGGATCTGTGTCGACTAGATCACATCATTGCAGTCAGCACCACTTCATTATAGCAACAAAATCGTTTTTAATACTTTGGAGGTCAAAATGAACTGCACAATGGACCAACTAAAACTCAAGTGTTAAAAATGTGAAAATAGATGAAAATCGTAATCTTAATTGTAAGATCAAACACAAGACTAACCTCCTTCCATCTCCTCTGGCCAGTTGCGTGAACTGCTGGCGGGGGAGTTGGGAGAGGTGTAGTACTCGCCCCCTGGGCTGGTGTCTATATCATCCTCCATGGATCCTGACTTGTGTCTCTTACTTCTGTGTGAGACAAAAAGGAGAAAGAGAAGAGAAAATGAATGATAGAGCAAAGCATTGTTTAGCCGAACCTTCAGACACATATGCTCTCCCAAACTGTCTGGCCCTGCTTTATGCATGTCCCTCGGACCTGCTTTTCCCAGGCACTTGACTACATTGAGCAGATTGCCAACATTCACCTTTTGTTTTAGCTTTGCAGTGCGTTTAATGGAAAATAAGCGCATTAATCAGGACTGAGGCTTGAGCTAACCACAACAGCAGATAAATCAAATAAACTGCCCTCAGCAGACCTGAGTGATGGGCCATGTTCCTTTCACACTCACTCATCTTTCCCAGGTGCATGTAAGCATGTAGTTTTGTGATGTTTTTATTCAGCTTTGTGTATCGCCCGAGGTGGTTTTTGCCGTGATGCACACATGACAAATCTTATTGTCACTATGGTGCACTGGTGTCTTGAGCTCAAAATGCCTCAGGCTTCCTCTGTCTAATTCAGCCAATATAGCTATAGTTGACAGCCAACATTAATCTCATGGCGAGATTCTGACAGGTACATTTAAAACTCTCTAAGCCTTGTTTAACCGCCCCGAAATCTCACATGCTCCACAGTTTCAGCCTGGTTCAGATAAATAGGCCAAACAAATTCTGGTTTGGACCAATAAGCAACTGCTGCAGGCTGTTGAATTTATAGCAACACAGAGGACGACAAAACTCAAAAACAACAGCCGGCGTACAAACATCTACATTGTAGCCGCTGTTGGGAAAGTTATATAAAAATTAACCTTTTTATTAATGAGTTATGAAATAACAAAGGCACAAATGTACTTTACAATGACAACATAATCACAATAAAATTTTACATAAAAATATAAATGATATGCCTTTTTTAGCAACAAACCAACAACTATTGTCGCGAACTTTTTAAATAAAATACTATAATTAATAAATAATAAATTTAAATAATATTTTTTGATTAAAATTAAAAGTATTCATATTTACATATTTAATAATATATTCTATATAAAAAAAATATATATATATATATAATATAAATAATATGAATGATATTTGATGACAAATTAAAATATCTTTTTGAAAGTTGCATCGTATTTGATGCAGTCTTTAAGTTGAATGGAATTAATATATTGTAATCATTATTTTCACAACTTAATGCGCTCATTGTTTCATCCTAAAATTAATACATGTTAGCTAACTGCATGATTTGTATCAGCTTAGAACTGTAGATTTCTGAAATATTGACATTCCCTGGACACAGTCACCTCTAATAACAGATAATAATAATAATAATAATTTGTTACATTTATATAGCGCTTTTTCTGGGACCTCAAAGCGCTTCACATATGGAAAGGGGGAATCTCCTCAACCACCCCCAATGTGCAGCATCCACCTGGATGATGCAACGGCAGCCATATTGCGCCAGAACGCCCACCACACACCAGCTTACTGGTGGAGAGGAGACAGAGTGATGAAGCCAATTAGTATATAGGGATGATTAGGAGGCCATGATGGACAGAGGCCAAGGGGCAAATTTGGCCAGGATGCCGGGGTTACACCCCTACTCTTTTTCGAAGGACACCCTGGGATTTTTAATGACCACAGAGTGTCAGGACCTCAGTTTAACGTCTCATTCGGAGGACGGTGCTCTTTGACAGTATAGTGTCCCCGTCACTATACTGGGGCGTTAGGACCCACACAGACCACAGGGTGAGCGCCCCCTGCTGGCCTCACTAACACCTCTTCCAGAAGCAACCTGGTTTTCTCAGGAGGTCTCCCATCCAGGTACTAACCAGGCTCAACCCTGCTTAGCTTGAGTGGGCAACCAGTCTTGGGCTGCAGGGTGATATGGCTGCTGGCTCAAAGTTGTAATGTAGACACATGGATTTTCTGTAAAGCGGCTCTGAATATGTATTGTGACAAGCGCTATACAAATAAATGTGAATGGAATCGAATTGAATTTCCATTGAAATGCCCAATACACAAATATATCACCCATTAATGTAAGATGTCCATTACAGTGGTCAGATACATATTCAGTTATAAAAAAGGGTAACTACAACTAGGGCTGTAACGATACGCGATATAAAATCGAAATCGCGATACTCAGGTCCACGATCCTGTATCGCGATGTGAGAAGGCAGAATCGCGATCACACCCCTTCCAACTCCCAGAGTTATCCTTCCTGTCCAGAACTACCACATCTTTAAATTACTATTAGTATTATTTGAAGTTAACATTATAAAATACGTAGACCTACACCACAAAACTAGTTGAGGATAAATTATTTAAAATTTGGCAATTTCAGCGTTATGGACGTGAAATTTGCAGCCAAAACTTGAAATATAAATTCTCAGAAAGTGCATTAAATTAATCCTCAATTGACCGGCAACACGTCCAACATGCAGATGCATATCCTACGGCACCATCCCGAAATCAATTTAGTTGGAGTACAGAACACAACCCAAAAGCAGCAGCCTACACTAGTATAGTTTAATAATTTGCATAGTTATTATTGTTCTTTGGTGTTTAGATTATACAGGTTTTTCCTAATGTTATTTAATAAAAATACCGGTATTTTTTTTCTTCTCTCAAAATCTCTTTTTTTCACCACAAGCCCGCCCCCGTGATAGAATCGCGATACGAATCGAATCGTGGGTCAAAAATCGTGATACGAATCGAATCGTGGGTTTGGTGTATCGTTACAGCCCTAACTACAACACATACATAAAGAATGCCTGAAGTGTTCTTTAGATTTTATAAATAAAAAACAAAGACATATTAAAAGGACAGTCATTTAGAATCACGATCAAAGGGTCAAATGTCATCACTTATGGGCATTATGAATCAGATGTTGAAAAGAACTATAGGACAACAAAACTATCTGGTAAAGCTGGTTTACTCCTTAAAGGGTTAGTTCACCCAAAAATGAAAATTCTTTCAGTAATTAGTAATTACTCTCTCTCTCATGTTGTTCCAACCCCGTGAGACTTTCGTTCATCTTCGGAACACAAATTAAGATATTTTTGATGAAATCTGAGAGTTGGCTCACTCCTTCATAGGCTGTAAGGTAATTGATATCTTCGTAAAGACATCGTTAAAATAGTCCAAGTGACTACAGTGGCTCAACCTTACGTTTATCAAGGGACAAGAATACTTTTTGTGCGCAAAAACAAAAACAAAAGTAACGACTTTATTCAACTATTCATTTTCTTCTGAGTGAGTTCACGTAGTAGAACGTAAGCTCACTATTGGCCAGCATCACACGCAGCATCACACACATGACCAGCGTTAGCCAATAGTGAGCCTACGTTCTGACGTCCAACCCAGAAGCGCTGCGCTGTTACAATACGTCAACAGCTTAGGAGAATGACATGGAAGAGAAGAGATGGTTGAATAAATGCCGGGGTTACACCCCTACTCTTTTTCGAAGGACACCCTGGGATTTTTAATGACCACAGAGTGTCAGGACCTCAGTTTAACGTCTCATTCGGAGGACGGTGCTCTTTGACAGTATAGTGTCCCCGTCACTATACTGGGGCGTTAGGACCCACACAGACCACAGGGTGAGCGCCCCCTGCTGGCCTCACTAACACCTCTTCCAGAAGCAACCTGGTTTTCTCAGGAGGTCTCCCATCCAGGTACTAACCAGGCTCAACCCTGCTTAGCTTGAGTGGGCAACCAGTCTTGGGCTGCAGGGTGATATGGCTGCTGGCTCAAAGTTGTAATGTAGACACATGGATTTTCTGTAAAGCGGCTCTGAATATGTATTGTGACAAGCGCTATACAAATAAATGTGAATGGAATCGAATTGAATTTCCATTGAAATGCCCAATACACAAATATATCACCCATTAATGTAAGATGTCCATTACAGTGGTCAGATACATATTCAGTTATAAAAAAGGGTAACTACAACTAGGGCTGTAACGATACGCGATATAAAATCGAAATCGCGATACTCAGGTCCACGATCCTGTATCGCGATGTGAGAAGGCAGAATCGCGATCACACCCCTTCCAACTCCCAGAGTTATCCTTCCTGTCCAGAACTACCACATCTTTAAATTACTATTAGTATTATTTGAAGTTAACATTATAAAATACGTAGACCTACACCACAAAACTAGTTGAGGATAAATTATTTAAAATTTGGCAATTTCAGCGTTATGGACGTGAAATTTGCAGCCAAAACTTGAAATATAAATTCTCAGAAAGTGCATTAAATTAATCCTCAATTGACCGGCAACACGTCCAACATGCAGATGCATATCCTACGGCACCATCCCGAAATCAATTTAGTTGGAGTACAGAACACAACCCAAAAGCAGCAGCCTACACTACCTAGTATAGTTTAATAATTTGCATAGTTATTATTGTTCTTTGGTGTTTAGATTATACAGGTTTTTCCTAATGTTATTTAATAAAAATACCGGTATTTTTTTTCTTCTCTCAAAATCTCTTTTTTTCACCACAAGCCCGCCCCCGTGATAGAATCGCGATACGAATCGAATCGTGGGTCAAAAATCGTGATACGAATCGAATCGTGGGTTTGGTGTATCGTTACAGCCCTAACTACAACACATACATAAAGAATGCCTGAAGTGTTCTTTAGATTTTATAAATAAAAAACAAAGACATATTAAAAGGACAGTCATTTAGAATCACGATCAAAGGGTCAAATGTCATCACTTATGGGCATTATGAATCAGATGTTGAAAAGAACTATAGGACAACAAAACTATCTGGTAAAGCTGGTTTACTCCTTAAAGGGTTAGTTCACCCAAAAATGAAAATTCTTTCAGTAATTAGTAATTACTCTCTCTCTCATGTTGTTCCAACCCCGTGAGACTTTCGTTCATCTTCGGAACACAAATTAAGATATTTTTGATGAAATCTGAGAGTTGGCTCACTCCTTCATAGGCTGTAAGGTAATTGATATCTTCGTAAAGACATCGTTAAAATAGTCCAAGTGACTACAGTGGCTCAACCTTACGTTTATCAAGGGACAAGAATACTTTTTGTGCGCAAAAACAAAAACAAAAGTAACGACTTTATTCAACTATTCATTTTCTTCTGAGTGAGTTCACGTAGTAGAACGTAAGCTCACTATTGGCCAGCATCACACGCAGCATCACACACATGACCAGCGTTAGCCAATAGTGAGCCTACGTTCTGACGTCCAACCCAGAAGCGCTGCGCTGTTACAATACGTCAACAGCTTAGGAGAATGACATGGAAGAGAAGAGATGGTTGAATAAATGCCGGGGTTACACCCCTACTCTTTTTCGAAGGACACCCTGGGATTTTTAATGACCACAGAGTGTCAGGACCTCAGTTTAACGTCTCATTCGGAGGACGGTGCTCTTTGACAGTATAGTGTCCCCGTCACTATACTGGGGCGTTAGGACCCACACAGACCACAGGGTGAGCGCCCCCTGCTGGCCTCACTAACACCTCTTCCAGAAGCAACCTGGTTTTCTCAGGAGGTCTCCCATCCAGGTACTAACCAGGCTCAACCCTGCTTAGCTTGAGTGGGCAACCAGTCTTGGGCTGCAGGGTGATATGGCTGCTGGCTCAAAGTTGTAATGTAGACACATGGATTTTCTGTAAAGCGGCTCTGAATATGTATTGTGACAAGCGCTATACAAATAAATGTGAATGGAATCGAATTGAATTTCCATTGAAATGCCCAATACACAAATATATCACCCATTAATGTAAGATGTCCATTACAGTGGTCAGATACATATTCAGTTATAAAAAAGGGTAACTACAACTAGGGCTGTAACGATACGCGATATAAAATCGAAATCGCGATACTCAGGTCCACGATCCTGTATCGCGATGTGAGAAGGCAGAATCGCGATCACACCCCTTCCAACTCCCAGAGTTATCCTTCCTGTCCAGAACTACCACATCTTTAAATTACTATTAGTATTATTTGAAGTTAACATTATAAAATACGTAGACCTACACCACAAAACTAGTTGAGGATAAATTATTTAAAATTTGGCAATTTCAGCGTTATGGACGTGAAATTTGCAGCCAAAACTTGAAATATAAATTCTCAGAAAGTGCATTAAATTAATCCTCAATTGACCGGCAACACGTCCAACATGCAGATGCATATCCTACGGCACCATCCCGAAATCAATTTAGTTGGAGTACAGAACACAACCCAAAAGCAGCAGCCTACACTACCTAGTATAGTTTAATAATTTGCATAGTTATTATTGTTCTTTGGTGTTTAGATTATACAGGTTTTTCCTAATGTTATTTAATAAAAATACCGGTATTTTTTTTCTTCTCTCAAAATCTCTTTTTTTCACCACAAGCCCGCCCCCGTGATAGAATCGCGATACGAATCGAATCGTGGGTCAAAAATCGTGATACGAATCGAATCGTGGGTTTGGTGTATCGTTACAGCCCTAACTACAACACATACATAAAGAATGCCTGAAGTGTTCTTTAGATTTTATAAATAAAAAACAAAGACATATTAAAAGGACAGTCATTTAGAATCACGATCAAAGGGTCAAATGTCATCACTTATGGGCATTATGAATCAGATGTTGAAAAGAACTATAGGACAACAAAACTATCTGGTAAAGCTGGTTTACTCCTTAAAGGGTTAGTTCACCCAAAAATGAAAATTCTTTCAGTAATTAGTAATTACTCTCTCTCTCATGTTGTTCCAACCCCGTGAGACTTTCGTTCATCTTCGGAACACAAATTAAGATATTTTTGATGAAATCTGAGAGTTGGCTCACTCCTTCATAGGCTGTAAGGTAATTGATATCTTCGTAAAGACATCGTTAAAATAGTCCAAGTGACTACAGTGGCTCAACCTTACGTTTATCAAGGGACAAGAATACTTTTTGTGCGCAAAAACAAAAACAAAAGTAACGACTTTATTCAACTATTCATTTTCTTCTGAGTGAGTTCACGTAGTAGAACGTAAGCTCACTATTGGCCAGCATCACACGCAGCATCACACACATGACCAGCGTTAGCCAATAGTGAGCCTACGTTCTGACGTCCAACCCAGAAGCGCTGCGCTGTTACAATACGTCAACAGCTTAGGAGAATGACATGGAAGAGAAGAGATGGTTGAATAAAGTCGTTATTTTAGTTTTTTTTTTACGCACAAAATGTATTCTCGTCGCTTGATAAACTTACGGGTTGAGGCACTGTAGTCACTTGGACTATTTTAACGATGTCTTTACCAACTTTTCTGGGCTGGCAGATATCAATTACCTTACAGCCTATGAAGGAGTGATCCAGCTCTCAGATTTCATCAAAAATATCTCAATTTGTGTTCCGAAGATGAACGAAAGTCTTACGGGGTTGGAACAACATGAGGGTGAATAATTACTGACATCTTTTTCATTTTTGGGTGAACTATCCCTTTAATTAACATCAGACTGAACCACTGAACTGAATCAGAGGATGTTCATGACTTCAAAGCTAGACATAGATGGAATCCTTATTTTAATGTGAGCCAATTTTGCATTGCGATAAAAAGATGTGGCTTCATTTCTGTCTTTATTTTATGTTATTTTTTCAGACCACATAAATTCACAGACACACATAGATTGGATCACCAGTCAAAAGTAGCTCAAGGACATAGTGCCTTTGACAAGAGGATTTCTGCCCACTGCAGGCAGATGTGTGGTGGAGACATGAGTACTGACCCACTAGAGGAGGTGCTGGGCAGGGTTCTCCTCATTCCCACCCCCGAAGGGTTCAGGTCATAAGCAAGATGCCCCTGCAGCTCTCCGAGAGAGAAGTTTGGCCCCGTGCCCGTCACCACCGGTGCTGCACACACATACGGAGACATACAGAGGTTACTATAAGCATATAATTGTAAACAAAAATATAAACATACAAAAAGATTTACTGGCTGCAGAACCATTTAATATATTTATTTATATAAATATTTATATATTAGATATTTGTATAAAGAAACAAACATGTACTACCATTCAAACGTTTTGGGCACCTGGTAAGATTTCTTAATGTTACTGAAAGTGTCTTATGCTGCATGGGGCTGCGTTTGTTTGATCAAAAACAGTAAATATTGTGAAAAATAATTACAATTTAAAAATATAATTTTATAATTTTTTTTTTTTTTATCATTTTCAGCAGCCATTGCTCTAGTCTACAGTGTCACATGATCCTTCTAATCATGTGGATTGGTGATCGAGAAACATTAGGTGTGTGTTCATCTTGAAGCGGGGCTGCGTAGTGTATGACATCTGTGTATGACATCAAAGTACTGCGAAAGTGATTAGAAAGCATACAGAGCGTCTACTCTCTAATTGCTCTTGTGTTACTTACTTTGATGTCATACACCAATCGCTCTGCACAGCGCTGCTTCGAATTGAATACACCTATTATTTCAACCCGATTTCACGGCAATTTGTACGAATTTTACGAGGTGGCTAATTCGTCCAAATTAGTATGATTTTTGCTAAATCGTACATATTTTAATGAGTTTAAATGAGTTGACCTACCCCTGATCACTGGGGTTTAGACAACTCGTGTAAGGTCGTATGAATTCGTACAAACTAGCCACCTTTTACTCACTCGTACAAATTGGTTGTGAGATAGCGTTGATTATTTCAATGTTGAAAACAATTGTGCTGCTTATAATGTTTGTGGAAACTTGCTAAAAAAATTCAGGATTCTTTGATGAATAGAAATGTCAAAAGAACAGCATTTATTTAGGCTTTTGTAACGTTATAAATACATTTATTGTCACTTTTGATCAATGTAATGCATCCTTGCTAAATAAAAGTATTCAACCCCCCCCCCCCCCCCCCCAAATAAATAAATAAATAAATCTTACTGACCCCAAACTTTTGAACGGTAGTGTACATATAACAATAACTGTAAAAGGTACCATGGTACTGCCATGATACCATTTACCATTTTTGGACATGGTATCACTATAATACCATGTGATTTGGACATGCATCATTGTTATACCATTGTGTGTTTTGAAATAGTGGTTGTAACATGCATATTCTGCCAATCTATCAATCTAACATAGAAACGAGCGTAGAAATCATTTTACGTCAGGGTTCATGTGTGATTCATGAAACATTTGTATGCTGCCTTCCAATCCCATCGTACGAATGATCATACGTTGATAAATGTGGTGGCTCAAAACAATCATCATTTAAATATCAAGCCATAAAAATTCACGGTTTAGAAGCCTTGCCCCTAGAGTTTACGACATGGAGAAAAGTAACCTGGCAAAGAAGGGGAAGTAATCTCTAAGGAGCCTATTTTTAATGGACCAATAACGTTGTTTAATGGATAATGATCAGTTAAAAAGCGCTGGTTGTCGGTCAGGAAAATAATCTAAATTAACAAAATGCTCTCATAACCATTCTTCACCAGATTTGCTGTTGCATGCAAGTTTACACTAACTCAAAAACTTGCAAACACGAGCTGAAACCTGACATGAGATTTGATCGTAGCCACCGCTCATGTCCGTATTAATAAAATGCCAAGTTTTTGCGTGGAAACGGCCGCACGCCCAATTTTCTCTCAGACGTTCGTTTCGTAAATGAGGGCATTGTGTTTTGGTTCTGTTTTCCCTGTTCTGGTTTGCCTGTGTTCCCTAGTTAGTTTGCTTGGTTGTTAATTAGTTCTACACACCAGTTACATCATATCTTGATTACTCCCCCAATGTATTTAAGCCCTGAGTGTCCTCAGTTCATTTGTCTGGTATCGTCTATGTTAACGTGGTTGTTTGTTTTTATCCTGCGATCTCCTGAGTGTTCCGTGTGGATTTTATAATGACTGTGTTTGTTACTTATCTCCTTCGTCGTGTGTGTTACTACAGCCACTCAACACTGACAGGGGTAACATAAAATATTGTGGCAAATGAAAATAGTAATCATTCAGTACCATGGTACATTTCAAAGTAACGCTACAGTACTTATGCATTAGAAGATAAATACTGTAGTGCACATCCTGATAAATCCCTCACCACCATCACAGAGGAATATTTGGGGATGAGCCGTGACTCTTTATTGATATTTTCAGCACTGGTGATTGTTATCTAGTGTACAGTAAACCAGAGATTTGCAGCATGATTTGTTAAATGCTTGCGTCAGGTGGGTGTAATCTCACACATTCATGTCTAAATCAACGCGAGGCTTATGAATCTGTGCCACTAGATGTCTGCTCTTACCTGAGCTGAACTCTTTCTTAATATCATTCCATTACTCTGTGTAGGTTAAATTGCACAGTAATAGCTCAAGCTTAATGGGCAGGCTGTATTATGTGTGTTCAGTTATGTTTGAATGTACATTAGGTTCACTCTTATTCAACTCGTCAATCCTTAGATCTTCATCTTCCAAAGTTTCTTACATGCAGATGTCAATTTACTATCAGATTTAGGGGTACCAAATTATGGAACAGCTTTTCCCACCTAGCAACAAACTCCTCCTCATTAAAATGTTACAAAAGATATTTAAAAGCCCATTTAACTGCTGTTTTAAAATTTTAATATAGAAATGATCTTACCTTTATGTTATGATCATATTTTTTGTTTGTATATTTCTATTACTGTCATTGTCATTAAAATTTGTTGATGTTATGTGTATGTATACATGTATGTGCATGTGTGTATTGTGTGTGTGTGTGTTATGGATATATGTATTCACTAGTTTGTTATTACTTTTATGTAATAAAATGTTTTGGTTTTTTATGTTCTTTGTTTTGATTTTATTGTAATTATGTCTATAGGTGGAGGCGTTAAATAAGCCCATTTGGGGGTTTTTGCCTCTTCCTGCACATCATATAAATTGATAATATTTGTCTTATTTTGTTTATATATTTTATGTTTTGTTTATTATTATTATTATTATTGTCATTTTTATGTAATTTTAAAGGTGCAAACTATAAAAATAAAATAAAAAGTGTTGTATGTAAATATAATGTGGGAACAATTGGCTTGTTGTTCCAGCAGGTATGACTGTGACCTACAGCATATGAAAATCAAATATTGTGTAGGAGTAAATCAGACCTGGTTTAAGCATGTTGGTTAACGCTGATAAAACTGCATTATGCAAAATATGACATTGAATTAATCTCTGGCCCTTAACATGCATTCACAATCTATGAGTTTGTATATAACTTGTAAAACACTGTGATTGCACACAGGTGTGAGGAGCGATACACAATGACCTTGCTTATCTGACTACCAGACAATAGGAAGCCATCTGGGAAAAAGAAAATAATTTCAGCTAAACACAATCAATTACGTTAGACAGACTGGCGGGATTCCTTCCCTTCTAATGAGGAACTGTCAAACCTGACATGAAACGGCTGTGAAATTGACGATTTTGTGTAATATGTGAACATGGGCTGTGTGGGAGGTAGAAAGGGACAGTTGAGATGCGAAGACAAGAAACTCGAACAAACTGATTCACTGAAATGGATTAGACTCTCAAAGATAATTCTAAAAAGAAAAAATATCCTAAAACCTGTATGACACACAGTAAATGGTGAGAAAATTATGACAATTCTCATTTCTGGGTGAACTATCCCTTTTAGTGCATTCTATAAAATACAAAAGCATCTCACTTCTTGATACTTGCACCAGTTCTGTTACACTGAAGACGCCTGAAGTTATGAAGCTCTCTTGAAACTCTGGGGCATCTGTTAAACAAAAGAAAACATGGAATAAATGATGGCGGAGTGCTTTCCAACACAAGGATATCACCGGCATCTCAAGCACAAAGAAATTCAATTTGGTTTTCATTTCTAAGTCACTCTGGATAAAAGCATCTAAATGAATGAATGTTAATGTTTTACATAAGCAGAGTCTGTTTAGCCAGTAAACACTGGTTGTAGTCAATTATGGACAAAAGCGAATTTTAGATACAATGTTTTACTCAGCTAAAGTTCTTATTTGGGGTGGGTGGGGTTCTCAGCAAATATTGATATATGCGATTAATACAGAATTTAGAAATGCATAAAAACATACACCACCGTTCAAAAGTTTAGGGTCTGTGAACATTCTTTAAAAAGAAGTCTCTCATGCTCAACAAAGCTGCGTTTATTTGATCAAATTATAAAAACAATAATATTCTGAAATATGATCACAATTTAAAATAAATGTTGAATGAAATAATTCTAATATGCTGATTTGGTGCTCAAGAAACATTTGTTATTATTATCAATGTTGAAAACAGTAGTGGAAAAATAGCGGAGACTAAAATAGTTTTTTTTTTCAGGATTCTTTGATGAATAGAATTTTCAAAAGAACAGCATTTATTTGAAGCAGAAATCTTTGTAACACTGCAAAAGTCTTTCTTTATTGTCACTTTTAAACAATTTAATGCGTTTTTTTCTGAATAAAAGCATTAATTTCTTTCACGAAATATCTTACTGACTACAACCTTTTGAACAGTAATGTATATTATTATAACAATCACATTACAACAACCACAAATTAATCGGTATGCAATATCATATTTAACTCAATTAAATTCTGAAATCGATTGACTAACTTATTTTAAAGAGTTGCCAATGGACAAGTACCTCATCCATCCCATCAGTCCAATAACAATACCACAAGATTATGAGCAGGTCTGAATTGTGCGAAATCACCGACCTGATCTCAATCGCATACCATTCCTATCCTATCCTATCTAGCATTACCCTAAAAAGAGCTAGATTTGTATCCACCATGTAACGCAGAAAAAACTGCTGGCCTTTCAGAATAGTTCTGTTGAAACGGAGGAATGTGGGTAGGAGTGTGACGAACTGGGCAGAGATAGATAGAGAGAGAGGTTGAGTGTGTGGCTATGGGTTTGAAGCAGTGCATGTAGGTTGCGTTGTGTAAACAGGATGTTTGTATAGTGCAGGAGAGGACGCTTACAGGACTGCACCGCACTGTATGCTGCAGCACACAGTATACTGCAAGTTGTGTGAATGTGTGTGTGTGTACATGTCCTCTCTTACCCATGGTGGCTGCTCGACTGTCCTCCTGATCTGAACCAATGCCTGTACGAGGACTGCTGCTCTGTTCAGCCTCTGAGAAAGAACAAGAGATAGAAAGATATTAGTCCCCTACTAAACAGATTCTATCAATAGATATATAAAGGCGAAGGGGTCTGAAGAGTTGAGGTCAAGGTTCAACTTACTGTACAATAATCCTCATTTGCAATCTTCAACATTTGGTTTTCTGTGATGAACTGAACAGTGATAGTGAATGAGTTGGTCTAATTTATTTTTTTAAAATATATAGAAAATATTGTACATTTCAGGTCAAGTGACTGGCATCAATTTGTATCTAAAAGTAACATGATATTTTAATGGAAAATAAACTGTACATTTTAAAATAGTATTAAAAAACCTGCATTATTTGACAAAATGTTTTTACAAATTTACAGTAAATATATATTTTTTTGTCCCTGCTTTAGTATTTTTATATAAAAATAAGAAACAGAATATAGATCTTATATTTTTCTGCCACATAACAATATATTTCAAAATGTACCTTTTTGACATCTTGGCAGGGTAAGTACAAATCTGAATTACTGGCACAAATAGGTCAGTAGAATATGAATACAAAACAAATAATAAACAGTTGAATGTGATTCTATGCTGAAGACTGCAGCAGGATTAGAGTATAGAAAGAGTCTTGAGTTCATCCCAAATGCAAGTGTATGATCAATGAACAAAAACCTCTGACATGTTGGCATATGGTTGATCATGTCAGCGATAGCTTTGGTGATCCAACATAAGAACATGTTTCTGTATAAACAGCAGAGAAAGTGAACACTCTGTATGTTTTATATAAATCACTCAAACGTTACTGATACAGCCATGCGCTCTGATACCACGACAAACTGAGTCTCGGCCAAATGGCTCATAAGCCTTGTAAATGAGAAACACACCGTATCAAAGTGCTCCAAAACCATTCAAATATTCTCTTTCTTCTCAACTTGTTTGGCAAGGCCGAGCGTAATCTCGTTGAACCCTCTTCACTGGCAGAGCATTGGGATTGTATTGCCAAAGTGTAAACTCATTGAAGCAACACAATAATGACAAAACAACCTAATCCAACCATAAAACCTTCCCATTTGTGAGCGTTCCAGCTCTTTGCCACACGGATGTGAGGGGAAAACACAGATAAACACATCAAACGAATTTGAGTGAAGAATCAGCGGAGGATTTTCTGAATAGGGAATGAAAGAATGGAGGGGTTACCGCAAGGACTCTGGCAGGCGTTCAAAGAAAAGCCAGTAAAAAAGCTCAAGCTGGATAAATAAATAAGAGTGCTCCCTATCAGATGGGCCACACGCCACTGCCAGTTCAAAGTCGAGGAGAGTCCGACCGGCTGCACACGTCTGAATGCAACGCTTCATTACGACTATCACACTCTTTGTGGCCTGCAGGACTTGGAGGCCGACCGCAAACTACTGCTCAAGACCCATGAAAACAAACAGGCAGCAGCAACACAACAGCGATTACGGAGCAAATATCTTTTTTTTAAATCTGTTTTTAAATAGGTAATCCAATAAAAGCCCATGTGAATTTGTGTTTGCAACCAATTTCACTTTCATAATGTGGCATAATTTCAAACAGGATATTTACCTAAACAAAATGCAAGGTAGGATTGGATTATAAGAAGTGGGCGTTACATACCAAAATGGAACTAGAGTGAAAGCGGTTTGGCTAAATTTGGCTATTGATTAATATTACCCAATATCGCAAATGACCTAGGTGATGTCACTAGAAAAGAAAAGTAATTTCAGAGGAAGAGAAAGTCATTACATAATGATTAAAAATTGCGAAGCAAAGTATTTATTTCCTTTGAAATAAGACACACCACCACACTGAATAAATCACAATAAGACAATGTGCATTATGAAAATAAATATGGTCAATTTGGATTTTATGTTGACTTTAAAATCACTTTAAGACTAGTCTTCAATCCGCCCTCTCAGATAATTATTTCAGCGTAATTTTCCACTGCCACAAAATATGAAATGTTTTCTTAAAATATATGTGCAAAGTGCAGCCTAATGATGTTGTTGTAAGTAAAATACACATGCTCTGGGAAAGAAAAAAAAAAGAATTATAAACACTACAAATCTTCAAAAGTTCAATGGCATTCCAAAGGAAGAGGTTGGACCCGGGCCATAATACTCAATGTTTTGATTATGAAGAATTGGAGAGGCCTTAAACAGTAGGAGACAGATGGATGCTGAGAGGTCTGGAGTTTGTTCCAGAGGAGACGGGCAATGTTTAAAAGTGCGACAAATTAAAAATTTAAAATAACCCAACACAAAAACATAAACAAACATGTCTGTCATCGCTGCGATTCTTCGCAGGCCAGGATGATTAGCGCTGCCAGCTACAAAGAGGGACATGCTCCAGTTCTCTCTCTCTGCTTTTCTCCTCCATGACTGTCTTCAGAGTCCTATACGCTCCTGCCAAAAGCTGTGGCGGTTTCTAGGCAGGCAGCCCTCAGACAGAATCACTGGCAAGGAGAATTGGAGGGAAGGACAAATAAAACTGTCAGTTTGAGGGAGATACTGGCACCGAGAGGCTCTGACACATCCCGGTGTCCAAAAAGGCCCGTGAAGCTGAAGACACCAAAACATAAAATGTAAATAAGAGTGGAAGTACTGTACCCAACTGAGAGCTCCTCATTTAATTTCCAACATAAGTCCAAGAAAAAAATGTGAAATGCAAATGGAAAGTATGATGCAAAACTATTAGCTTGAACAACGGCCATTTTCTTTGTGGTGCATGTTGTAAATGTTTTCCATTTTGTAAGTAGATTTCTCAAAAAGTGGAACAATAATGACAAAACAGAACCTAATCCAATTATAAAACCTAGTTTCCACACAAATCTAAGGGGGGAAATGGAGGTGATATTCACAACATAAATAAAAGAAATGTTTATGCGAACAAAAAAGTAGAAATGCAGGTAGAAAATGTGATGCAATAAAATGTACTTGAACAACATCCATTTTCTCTCAAACGCGCCATTTTGTAAAGCCATTTTTCAAATTCTGAAACGCAATTGAAGCTTTCCTTAGTTGGACTACAATCCAAAGTGTAATCTGGACACGTTAGTCTAGTCGATTAGTAACCCAAGAAATATTCTGACCTATCAAGTGGACTGCTTCCTTCTCCTTCAACAAAACCAAAAATCATTTTTGCCTCTAGCTTCTAACTTCTTTGTGTAATATCTTTAGCATCTTGATGATTTAATGGCCTCTAGCTTAAGAACTTTTTGTCCTTGTATGTGTTTTCCATACTAAAACTGTCACTGCAGTAAAAGTGAGGTTGCTTCTAGTGAAAGTTGTAGCTATTTCTTTTCATGCAGGCTACGTTTCAAGCCAGGAATCAGTCATCAACACAGCCATTTAAGTTTTTCTTTTTTCTTTTTGGCAGACATTTCATGAGCAGAGAGGTGGTTTGTCGTTGGCAGCCATTTTAGATCACTCTTTCTGCTTTCACTCCCTCTCTCTATCTCTCACACTCATTCTATGCCTCCCTCTTTGTCTCAAGCAAGAACAAAGTTTAAGTAACAGTACTGAAGAGTGCCAGCTTGCCTATGTGCCAACTCACTCCGTTCAGAGCAGAAGAGAGAGCGAGAGGGAGACAGACAGAGAGACAGAAAGGCAAATGGCCGCTGCTAAATGGTTGGCAGAGACTCTGACGATTTAGAAAGTTGGAGTGGGCAGAGAGCGAAAGTCAGAGAGAAAGTTTGAGCTGTGGAAGTGACCTTACGTGAAAGACATTCCTGTGCACTGCCTTAGCCATTAGAGTGACTAACAGCTAAATAACAACATGAGATATTACGCAGTTAGTCATGGCAGGAAGAGTGAGCAAACTTTCACTCTTTCAGACCCAGAAGAAAATAAACACAGTTTGCAGCTGAGTTCAGAATGTTCCTCTAGAAATCCTGCACACCGACACACAGAAACTCAACACTTTCCAAATCCTCAAAATACGTCATAGGCTAGATAATTAGGGGTCATCATGGGGTCTAAAATTACTGTGTCATCTTGTTCTAATTTTTGTGGAAAAACTATGCTGCAGAGAAAAAAAAATAATACATTAGTGTACACTACCATTAAAAAATTTAGGATCAGTAAGATTTTTTTAAGAAATGAATCATTAATTCAGCAAGGTTGCATTAAATTGATCAAACGTGACAGTAAAAACATTTATAATGCTATACAAAAGATTTTTATTTCAAATAAATGTTTTTTAAAAAACGTTTTATTCATCAAAAAATAAAAATGATCACAGTTTTAACAAAAAATATTAAGCAGAACAACTGTTTTCAACATTGATAATAAGAAATATTTCACTGTAAAAAGTGATCAGTTGACTTTGTATTGAATCATTTGTATTGAAAAAAAGTGAGGAAACCCGTTGCCTTAAAATTATTAAGTAAATAAACGTAATTGAAAAAAATAAGTTATGTGGAATTGCCAAGTTCACATAACTTAATTTTTTCAATTACACTTGAAGTTTATTATTTAATCATTTTAAAGCAACAGGTTTCCTCGCCTTATTCACTTTTTACAGTGTTCTTAAGCATCCGATCCATATATTAAAATTATTTCTGAAGGATCAAGTGACACTGAAGACTGGAGTAATGGCTGATGAAAATTCAGCATTGCTGAATTGCTGACAGCATTGCCAAAAACACAAAAAGTACAGAAAAACAAACAAAGAGACACTTGACACTACTTGCTACTACCTTTTTAGCTACTTCTACAAAATGCTACTTCGCTGGTGTTCATGTCACAGCCAAATGAACTGCAATGCTCAAATGTTCACTCCTAAACTGTTGCCTGTCTCAATAGCATTTTGATGTTTAATTCATTTTAAAGAATCAGTTCATGTAAATGCTTCATTTCAATGAATAATTTTAAAGAAAAAGTTGAACTGATTCCTTTGAGTCCTCTGCAGGTTTAATGCCGTCACTCTTATTGAGATCCTTATTGTTTGTCGATCAGATAAATACTGTTCTGATTGCAACATAAATAAAATCATGTGATAGTTATACATTTAAAAAGAAACTGACCCCTTAATAGCTTTAGCACAGCTGACTACTTGTTCAACAGGACAGCTTGACTGTAATCACGTTAAGTCTGTAGTCTTTAATCACGTTAAATTAACAGTATTTTGTCACAGTGTTTATATGAGTGCTAATGTGACTGGATTTGGTCAACATCATTTTCTGAAGCAGCTTGTAACGTTTCATTTCCAGCTGTAGCTGAGCTGATTGAGGGTGACAACCTTTGTCATACCACACCCCAGCGTTCTCCGTCACTCTGAGAGGAAGAGGTGCTATTTCCCTCAGCGCAGAGCCAATAAGACAGATGGACCGGAGGGCATTCAGTCTGCCGAAATACTGAAACAATTATGAGCTGTTCCTTTACACTGCAACTGTGGAATTTAGTATGAAACAGAGTCATTCAGAGCCACAAACAGCCCTTATGAATCTTGTATAAACCACACAGCATCCTGGAACAGTCTCATGATGGCACTTGTTAAGGTAAACAATGTATTAAACCTATTGAGGAGAGCTACGCTATTATATTTTTAAGGGATCAGACCTACGATTTGGCAGATGGTAAAGTGGCAAAAGAAATCCTCTGGATTTCCATTGAAAGGGGAAATTGACCTGGGGTGGGCTCTTTTAGTTTGGCCAATAAGGAACCACTTCATCGATCATAACACCCAAGCAACCACACAGTAACATGCTAAAAACACTCAAAACATCCTAGTAATGGTATAGCAACCATCACTCATAATTTCTTGAAAAAAAAAAATGAAAAATTTGTTGTTTAAAAAGTGGATAACCAAAATGTAACCATATTGCAAATCAAATTCTGGTCTCTCAAACTCAAAGAAATTAATATAATATCCAATGCCAAATATCTTGAAGTTTAGATTCACTCCAGGTTTTTGTAAAGCATAACACAAGACAACGACACAGTACAAAACAGAGCAACACAATAAAACACAGGGATGATAAACAGGGATGATATTAAAATTCTGTTATTATCTAAGGGATTGAGCTTAAACTAATTAGGTTTAAGGATAGGGCCAAAGCTTAGGGTGAGGTTGGACCTTAAACTAATTAGGTTTAAGGATAGGGCCAAAGCTTAGGGTGAGGTTGGACCTTTTAGCTCTACCAAGTAGAAGCAGAGAGGAGGAGCTGGTCGCCAAACTTCACCCACTGGCTCTGGAGTGAGCAGCCTCTCAAAACAGTAGAAAACTTCAACACCCACAATGCACTGGGCTCGATTGGACTGTCCATTAGCAAGGATACGAAAACTTTTTTTCATCATCCAGTGGGCTTTTGCTGATAAACAAATGGGATATCTTGGTGCAGGTAAAATGGAAAATGTGCACATATTGTTCATTTACATACTACTGATTTTGCAATAATACAAAGCTGGTTGAAAATCAGCAAAAAATAACCTTTAAATAATTTTAAGTGCATGTTAGATGATGGCAAAGGTAATATAAATGTAAAAATAGAGGAAATTAGCATCCACGATTAAATATCCAATATGAATAAAAAAACTATATGGTACAGATTTATTGTGCATCCCTTATACATAACGCAATACAACAATATAACAGCCCAATCGATGGATGTGTGTCTCAGACATCATGGACTGTTAATCTGATCATTTCTCCCCTACATTTCCCTCTTTTTTTCCCTGTGTCTCTCTTTTCAGCACTGCTGATCAGTTTCAAAGCTCTGATTTCATTGCTGATATGTTTTCTGCTGAAGAACAAACACAGTGAATGCATATCTCTAAAAACTCTCTCCCTTTTTTTTGTTCTGTCTGCACCTCTTTCTGTCTCCATGAGAGCTTTTAGGGTAAGAGTTATTGATCCTGACCATCGCCATCACAGCCGGCCAATAAGTCTTTAACATCTAGAGAAGAACTGAATGAGAACGTCAGACTGAAAAAGTGTGTGTGTGTGTGTGTGTGTGTGTGTGTGTGTGTGTGTGTGTGTGTGTGTAAGAGCGAGACTGATAGGGAGGGGTCTCTTGATGCATTTAGCAGTCTGGCGGACCGCATTGGCTCCCGGGCCTGCATGGATGAATCCACTGGGAAAGTTTTAATGGGTTATCTTAATATCTTACGAATATCAGTGTTCATCTAAATTCATTACAGACCCTCTAGATGGACAAGCGCCAGGGTAAAACAGAAAGGAAATGAAACAGCGGGTTATGTTTTTCAAGACCGCCAGGTGTCAACAAGCACTACTGATAGGACATTTCTGTTCGGCAACAGTTTCTGAATATGAAATCTCACAGCTGAAAGGACATATGAGGGGAAAACATGCAGTTGAATTGGATATTGGACGAGTTGTATTGTATTTATATAGTCCTTAAAACTATTATTTAATTTAATAATTTATTTAATTTAGGTTTTACCACTGAGGGACAACTCAGTCCAGATGTTTTCTTTATAAGATGCTTTGTATGTGTGTAATTGCAGTGAGGGTCAGACTATCATTCTTACAAGTTAAATGTTGCAAGTTATCGGCCAACTGGAGAGTAACCCAATTTTATTTACTCACTAAAGCCCATTTAAACTCGCATTTGGTGCTTGGTGAGTGTCAATTCTGGAACCTGCATGCAGCACACTGAGAAAGACTGTACAAGAGTGAGAGAGAGATAAAAAAGAAGAGGAGAGAGAGGGAATGTCTACTCTTAAATCTCTCTCTGAAGTTGCTGAGGTTAGGAGAATAGGGTCCATGCCGCAAAGCTGACGTTTAATGAAGGAAGCTTGTGCTTTTATGTGGTCCGGCAAACTGGTGTACTATATAGAGTCAGAGAGAGCATGGAAGGATGAGTAGTCACATTTATGAAATAAAAATGTCTCTTAAAAATACTGTAAATAAAACTAATGCTATAAAAATTGCCTCTAATCACAGGTAAATTACCTTAATGATTGTTAACATAAATGCTCAAATGCATTCAGTTGTATAGATCATTTTTAATCAATTTAGGCAACAGCTGTAAATTGACCAAAAAAACATGGCTGAACATGAAAATATGACAACTGGCACTATTATTAGTATTAATAATAATAATAATAATAATAAAGACACACTATAATGATATTGATACACTGACTTACTTAAAAAAAAGTGAAGAAACCTGTTGCCTTAGTTATTAAGTAAATACACTTCTGTCAAGAATAAAACTAAAAATCATTTCTGAACATTGAACACAAAGCATAAGATATATCTGTGGCATTGTGTATTAAAAAAATCATTTTGGTCAACCTGTATTATAAAAATAAAATAATGAAAAGGAAAAAGTGGTCTGAACACACAACAACAAGAGTCAGATAAAAAGAAAACTATAATTTTCCATGAGAATGGAAAAATAAGCATTCAAAAACAATATTCAGTGAGGACAATCCCTCACAAATATGCAATTGAGGAGGAGCTGTCCAACAGCTGCAAAATCCAAATGACAGTCTTTTACTTCTCGTCTCAACTACTGGGGGGCCTGTGAGGAAGGAGTGGGCGAGGGACGCTGAGAGGGACTCACTAAGGGGAAAATGGTAGGCGGAGGTAATTGGTCCAGCTGACCTTTTCTGCAAGATTGCAGCTTCCTGTGGCAGAGGGGTATTATGGGGCTGCCTGAGTCTGACAGTAATAACACACTGCAGCTATTTGCTCAATCTGAACGCCTGGACAAATCACTGCCAGCTGGAGGAAGACAGGCAAGGCTATACAAGAGTCACACTGCAGGTGCAGACACACACGCACACACACACACGTATGCACTCTTTGCACGTGTTACTTACAATGACACCTTAGAAGCATTTCTCCCCTAAACTCTAAACTCAACTAATCTAAATCGAGAAGAACACATTGAAGTCATATTTATTAAAGGAACCAAAAATGTTACCTATTTGTTTAAGGTTATATGAAAAAGAAAATGATGGCATCTGGTGAGCAAATTTTGGGGTGAAAATTCCCTTTGAAGGAACAAACATTATCCATCAAAGTGGCTCTTTATCCAATTACAGAACTACATTAATAAATAAAAAAACAAATTGTTGAAAAGCATTAATGTCCCCTTAAAACACAAAAATCAGAACTAAACAGATGCAAATGCACAGAGATTAAACATACTCTTCCAATTGGAAGGTGGGATTACCATTCCTACAGCTGTCAAATTGCGCTTTACGGCCATTCATTTTTCTACAGGTGGATAATCTCCTTTTCTTCATACCATCTCTTGTCCAACTCACAACACTTAAGCTCTAACTAAACTCTAATTAGGTGGCCAACAGGACATTGTTTGAGCCTCATCAATCTCATTCACAGGTACAATTGTGTCATGTTCTGCTTTTGAAACAGAAATAAACTAGCAGTACTAGTTCAGTGCCAAACCAGCGTTACTCTGACTCAAAGGGCCATTAAACAACAATAGTTATTGAGGCTGTAGTTGAAGAGGGCACTCTGAGGCTTCACTCGCATTGTAAGTAAAGAATTATAAAGCTCCTATTTTTCTGCTTTTCCGCAAGCCACAATATAAAAACCAGATGTGAACGGCGTATTCCTTTCAAGTTATTTTTGGATGAGTTTCATAGACATATTAAAATATATATTTATATAAAATGGCTTAAACCACCCACCATAGCCTTTGGATCAGCTATAAAGCACTCTCTCTGCAATTTGAGCATAGCATGTCATTTTTGAGGACACATGCAGGGTGCACAAACGCTGGCACGTGAATTATAATGCTAAATGATTATATGCACACACAGCATTTATACAAATCATGTGTACACGCAAATGCATGTATGCATATGTACATGCCACCCTCACGCACAACAATCAGTATTGTAAAAGTTCCAACATCACGTTTGAGTGGAAAAGCCTTTAGCGGCTACCGGTTCGTGCCTTCGCAATCCACGGTTTCCATGATTATGGGGATGAAATTGAGAAAAGACTTAGTTTGGGTTTCCATCAAAACATTCACTGACATCTCTAATTGGCCGTCAGAGCTAACGGGAGAGCGGAGGCTACAGTAGGTCATTGCAGAAGGGCAGATTTCGCAGGGCACACTTCCCAGCTCTCCCTCCATCGCCATTCCGGGAGTGGAAGAAGGGCAGGGCTGTCTGGGTGGGCGCTGAGAGGGTGTTTGGTTTGGAAAGGGCTCCAAGGCCAAAGTCGCGCCAGGACCCTCAACACAGAGGCCTCACCCTCTAGGTTACTTCCATCACCCTCCCTGTCTCTTCTTGGCACAGGATTCTTTTCAAATTGCGGTTTCTTAGGGCCTAGTAATGCGGTCAGGGATCCATAATAAATAGGAATTTTCCTCCGCTGAGGTCGGACAGGCTGCAATCCCCTCTGATCTGACACCCGGGTTCCCGCTCTACTGTAACGGACTTTACCGGAATGGACCGGACACCGAGCCAATTGCAAACAATACAACAGAAACCACAACAATACTGGCTGATTACTTTTCACCTATATAAACATTTCACAATTCTGGCATCATTTACTCACCCTCATGTCATTCCAAACGTGTGGAATTCTGTGGAATATATAAGTAGATATTTTAAATTGCTTTGTACATAGAAAGAAACTCCACTGATTCCATTGACTTTCGTTGTTTGGACAAAAAGAACATCAAATATCCTCTGTGTGAACTATCCAAACATCCTCAACTGCCTAAAGACCCTAAAGAGCAAGAGGAACTTTTTCGGGATTATTATTATTATTATCATTATCACATTGGGTGTGTATAGGATTGGTGCAAATAGTCAGTGTCACCAGTAGGGGGCAGCGTTGCTGGAGCCAGTGTCATATTGACAGATAGTAAAACAGCATAGAAATATGGAAATTTCCAGTACTAATTCCCTCAATTATACAGTTTGGAACACCGTACACCATTATATAACATTTAATTTTATAAATTAAAACAAACAAAAAAAGTCTTTATTTTAATTATAAATGCACGCAAAGATCAGTTATTTAACATACAGTACAAAGAGTGTATTTATTTATATAGCGTTTAAGCTCATAAACAGCCTCATAAAGCCATCACACAATGTTGCCGCTACACAGTGTCAGGAGTTTGTCATGAGTCTGCCATATGTCATGTCATGTTTGTTCCTCATGTGAATTGGGGGAACCATAAAATCAGCTTGAGTGTCTGAGTGTGCAAACCACCCCGGGTGGTTTGCATTGTGGTGGAGAACGTGGTCTGAAACACTGATACACACTGGCCTTGTCTCTGTCTCTGGGCTCTTGGATCCTCTAGTCCTCACGTGGCAGCCTCCGCTGCTTCAGTGTGGCTTGGCTGCATGCAACAAGCTCTTCGTCCAGGACTAATGAGGGCTTTCCTCATTCAGAAAGCTTGGAAACCTACACCGAATGCCATGCAGGCCAAGCCCTGAGATCTCACAATTAATCTTCATTGTTTAGTCTATTCAAACCAAAGATTTTAAGTAAAAACTGTAAAGTTTGTATAAAAGTTATTTAATTTGTGCGAAAGAAAAGGTAATTACAGACATACAGAATTCATGCAAGTGCTGCCCTGTAGGCCTCAAAACTCAAAAGTAGACTTTGCATGAATCCATCCAGTCCTAAACTAACAACATTTTTTTTTAGCTAAGCTAAAGTGAAAAAGATAGAAATTAGCTATACATGCACTTAGCATAACATGAACTTACAAAGAACATTACTTCTGTAGCATTTTTTTTTATTTTAATGTTATTTTTAGAATCAAAAGTTAATCTGATCTGTTAACATTACTTAATTCGCTGTAAACATGAACAAATAATGAACAATTCTATTTTTATTAACAAACATTAACATTAACAAAGATGAATGAATGCTGTAAAAACATATATTTCTCATTGTTCGTTCACATAAATTAAATCTATTCATAATATAAAGCGATCTCTTCTCTTAACCATCTGGATGGATTCATTATGACACCTTTATGAACCTTTTTGGACCATCTAAGTTTTAGTTACCTGGACTTTTAATAGAGGGACAGAAACCTCTCAGCTATCATTAAAATATCTTTAGTTTTTTTGAAGATTAACCAAAGTCTTATGGGTTTGGAATGACATGAGGGTGAGTAAATGATGATGACAGAATTTATCCCTTAAACAAAAGATCCCCTTTATTGTGAAGTGTCATACTTTGTTGTTTGTTCAATGTTTTTACCTCTAGAACAGAGTCATTCATTTCATTCAATGAAAAGATTCAATTCAAAAACTAAATAGATCTTTACAAATGAGGCAATGACGGTTGACAGAAAGTACGGGACACACTACTAATCTGACACATTGCAAGGTAAAATAAATGTAATGCTCAAGCTATGCTTGAAAAACTATAGCTACTCACTACTGAGAATCGTAGCTTCACTATTTCTAGCTACTACTGTCTAACAGTCACGTATCTGAAGGATATCAGTTATATCTTTCCCCCCTCTTCCTCTTCTCACTCACTCTCTCTCGGTCTTGACTAGCGTCAAGAAAGCGTCCCATCTGTGCAGGTCGTAGGGCGGGTCGATTATCAACCCAGACAGTGATCTGCTCCAGGACTCTGCTCTTTCTCTGATTACACTATTGCACATTGCAACCGATGTTCTATCTGATTTAATAGAAACAACCCCCCTCTGATCCCCCTTCTCTGTTCCACGAATAAACAACTGTATAAACCGTAATCAGTGCATAACAGCAATGCGACTTTAAATAAGTAAAAAAACATGTATGGCATTCCAAAGCTAGCATTTATAATGTGGGTTAAGGAGAAGATTCAATACAAGCATCCAGACAATGTCAGCTGTAACTTCACAGTTATGTGAATGTAACATACGCCATTGACCCAGAGTGTGACGTGACACTCCTCTCATGCAGCTCTATATATCAGAACAAAATATGGAATATACTACAAAATCAAACGTATACAGTATGTGGAGAGAATATATACAGTATTTGTATATTGAATATGATACCGTCCCATTTAACTGGAGACAGAGAAAGTGTGTAAGACAGGAAGAGCATGCAGCACAGAGATTACAACAGTGACGTAGTGCAGCTGTCCTCACATGCCCTCTCTTCAGTAGAGGCCGCCTCTCCCCCTCCTTCAGCAATCTCACTTTCCCTTGCCCTCCCTCCCATCGATTTTACCTCACTCCCTTTCTCGCTTTTTATGATATGCTTTCTGCTACAATGCTGCAATGTGGCAAACATTAACATTAACCTCAAGCCATCTGGACTACTCATTATAAAAGAGCAATATCTGCTTTTCACCCCCTCCCTCACTCTTTAACTCTTTTTTATTTTTTTCCCCTCAAAGCCACATTAACCCACTTCAGCAGTTTCCTGAATTGTGTCCAAGTGAATGCTGCAATTGATGAAAATAATTATTTATCATGCAACGCTTTAAATGCAATAGACAAATACAATCAATGTGGGCAGCATTTGCAACACTGTTGCCCTCAGACGCAATGGCAAATCTTACTTTTTTTTTCTTTTACAAATATTTATACATTCAATCTCCTAACTAACTAATAATTTAGCTAACGACAAGCTCACAGATAAATAGTGATGTGAACAATTAATGGAAATCTCCAGTTTCTCCTGCTCAAAATAATGCAGCTAGCTAAGATACCAACAACTCTACAGAAAAAAAAACAGCTAACTGGAAAAAGCTAGGAAGAAGGTAGTAATTAAACTACAAGCTAGATTTAATATTCTTAATATGTAGAGTTGTCACGGTGCAAATTAAGAGGTCGGAACCAAGTCGAATTTTGGTACCATAGCAAAATCTTTTTAACTACTTTTTTATTTATTTTATTTTATTTAATTAAATATATTACATAAATGTAAACTATTGACACTCTTCACAGAGTGCTCACTCAAATACAGACAGGAGTGTTTGAATGCAGCACATGATACTATTGGTACTGCAGAAAGACTGGTACCGTTAGATATCAACTTGGCACCAAAGTACCGGCACTTTTGACAACTCTATTAATATGAATACATTAAATGTTTTCGCTTGGAAAAAAGCACCAAACTCACGCCACAGGTTGAGATGTTGTTGCTATGCTGGTCTGGTTAGGATGCTAAAAAAAAAAAAGTTAAAAAAGTAAGTAATAATATCTATATATTATAATAAGATATATATATATATATATATATATATATATATATATATATATATATTATAATATAAGCTAGTAAGATATATTTTTTAAAGAAATGAATGCTGTAGTAATGGCTTTGTCATCACAGGAATAAATTTAATTTTAAAATATATGTCACGTTTTGAGTTTGTTCAAGTTTAGAGTTTGCTTTTGCTCAGCTTTCATGTCTTGTTTTCTGTTTTACATTTACATGACAACAATATGCTTAAGCATGAGTTTTTCCTTTGAGTTTTCCACGTACAAAAGTTTGCGTTTTCAGGCACCCAAAACGCTGTTGTTGTGTAAATGAATGGCCAAAATGCATAAAAAGTGTTCCATTTTTTGAAAACGGTGTAGAACCCCTTATGCCGAGTTCAGACTGCACGATTTTAGCCCTGATTTTGGCTCGCCGACAGGTTTTGAGAAATAGCCGACAAATGCCCGAAATCACAGGCAAATCTGTGCTCGTTCACGCGAGTGACAATCACGCAGTGTGAATGAGCAAAGACGCGATCTGAGAGAATCGCCGACCATAGACAGTAAAAGAAGTCGCTGACGAGTCGCCGATGCCCGTGAGATATTTGGCATGCTAAATATCTGGACCTGTCGGCGATTCACAATCCTGCTATGTGAAAGTGTTCTGACTGAAAACTACATCGGCGATGACCGACAGCCAATGAGAGAGCAAGATACAGGACAGCAGGATGTTCGGGAGTTATAGACCAGAATATCAGTATTTAGGCCTATATTTACAATTATATCAAACAGAAACAAAGCACAAACATTTGCATGACCCGCAGCAACAGCAGGACATTTGCCAAATTATTTATTGATCCCCAACTCTCTTTGCAAAACACAGTCCTTGCTCCCCTCGTCTTCCCAACCATTTCCTCCTGCATAAACTGTTTATTTTTCTAATTTTCGCTACAAATCAGCGCACAGACAATTTGGATCGCAATCTTCTTGTAGGGTAGGCTATCATTTTTATTAACAAATTCAGTGTCGCGCGAGAACTCTGGTCTCACGCACACGTGATCTTGCGTTATTCCCGTATCACTTCTTGCGTTTGTTTGGTTGTGAAACGTAGTTTGCGGACCAGGCAGAAGTTGTCGGCAGATTCTTTCTTGTGTAAAGGCATGCAGTGTGAAACCTCCTGTCGCCGATCCATCGTGCAGTGTGAACACAGCAGCAACTGAATGTTACCCCAGATAGTCATGCAGTGTGAACACAACAGTGACACGATTATTTTGAAAATCGTGCAGTCTGAACTCGGCATTAGTTTCATGGTCAGTCTTCTAGGTTATAAATTAGCTCTGTCACCCTTGTTTCCCTGCCTGTTTATCACGTTACTGATTGATTTGAGTATTCTGTTATTCTCCTGTTTATTGATTTGATTCCTGGAGTAAAGATTTATTTTGAGTATCTCCTCCGTCGTGCACTTCAATACAGCCACCGACTGTGACAATGTCAAAAAAGAAAACAGTTATTTTAATTTGTAATGGTATTTTGTTAATCAAATAAATGCAGGCTTGGTGAGCATAAGAGACTTCTTTTTAATGTTAAAATCTTACTGACCTTTTAATAAGCTTGAATAGGACAAGTATTTTAACACTGAAGAAATCCCCTGTTTACTTAAGCACTAGTCAATCTAGAGTTTATTGCATGCAATAAAGAGAAAAAAATTCAAATTCAAACTCTGTAAACTCCAGTGTCAAGCCATGATTGGGTCACGGCTAACACCTTAACCAGACTGATTTAACACAAGCCACAAATGTCACCATTAACTGAAGCTTCAAGTAAATCAAGCCAGTTTTGTCTGTGGAACATTTCAGCTAAATTTCCATTTATCAGTGTGGCCTCCATCAATCTTCAAATAATGCGCAGTGGAGACAGACATGAGAGCTGAGCCCCTACAGGGCTGAGGAGCCGGTCCTACAGAGTTCTGCAGGGACCCGGGAGGCTGAGTTATAAATAGCATGGAAAACCCTGATCAATATTAGAGAGACAGACAGAAAGAGTCAGCCAAGAAACTCAATCTCCGGCCTCACGCAAGCAAGCGTCTGGCCCTGAGTGCCTGAAGGTAGTCTCGGCTATGGCAAACACATTTGCCCACAAATGCGCACAGAAATTTGGTTGTGATTTGTATTTGCCTGGTAGTCTTGGTCTATAAGTGGCTTGACTTCAGTAACGTTTCACAAAGGGGAATTAGCACTTGGCACTATCATTGTTAAATACCCTATGAAATGGCTTGACAAGTGCAATTTTCTTTCTGTATTGACATATGTCCAACAAAACAGGAAGCAGCCAACATATCAAATGGCTTGTCCCTTTAAAAATTAGCCAATAACCTTTGCTTTACATCGCAGTTGGGCGCCATTGCTAAATCTTATTGCTAGTCAGGTATAAGAGGAGGGAGATTCTCGTAATACAGAGCATCTGCACAGTATGTGTATATGCCCCCATAAGCAATAATTCATTTAAAATAACATTTAAAATGTACATTTACAATTTGCATTTCTGGGAAAATGAGTCAAATTTATAATTAATAATAATAATAATTTGTTACATTTATATAGCGCCTTTTCTGGGACCTCAAAGCGCTTCACAAATGGAAAGGGGGAATCTCCTCAACCACCACCAATGTGCAGCATCCACCTGGATGATGCGACGGCAGCCATATTGCGCCAGAACGCCCACCACACACCAGCTTACTGGTGGATAGGAGACAGAGTGATGAAACCAATTAGTATATAGGGGTGATTAGGAGGCCATGATGGACAGAGGCCAATGGGCAAATTTGGCCAGGATCAAAAGGACTCTTTTTCGAAGGACATCCTGGGATTTTTAATGACCACGGAGAGTCAAGACCTCGGTTTAACGTCTCATCCGAAGGACGGTGCTCTTTGATAGTATAGTGTCCCCGTCACTACACTGGGGCGTTAGGACCCACACAGACCACAGGGTGAGCGCCCCCTGCTGGCCTCACTAACCCCTCTTCCAGCAGCAACCTGGTTTTCTCAGGAGGTCTCCCATCCAGGTACTAACCAGGCTCAACCCTGCTTAGCTTCAGTGGGCAACCAGTCTTGGGCTACAGGGTGATATGGCTGCTGGCCAGAGCATTTAAATGTTAATTTATTTAAAAAGTGTATTTTTAAATCTGCCAAATATGAAATGAGTACAATCAGAGACTATTTATATAGAGACATGGCACTTCCTCAATCCTTAATACAACTATATAGGGAAAACCCGTAACGCCAAAGATGGCGGTTGTATGCACATGTCCCGCCCCTCCCGCTGGAAAGCCAATCGTCTGCTTTTAACAGTCAAGCCGGAAAACATTTAAGCCTATCGTCTGGTTCCACCGATGCATGCGCACAGTTGAGGTTTGCGACAGCGGAAAATATGTTACTGTTTGAAAAGGCGGCAGATTTGATATCTGTTAGTTGTGTAAAAATCAGACATCCCAAGTCTCCCGGAAGTTCCGGGAGTCTCCCGCAGATTGATAGCGGCTCCCTGATGACCGCAAATTGGTTCAAATCTCCCGGAATCTAGAGCGAGCGCGCAGTAACGCGCGCACGACAGAGAGTGAGAGAACCCTTGCGCATGCGCAGTAAAAGTATAACCTGTGGGGAAAAAGGCGTTTTAAACCTTATTTTGGGGCAAAGTCATCAAACTTTTTCAGCGATTTTTATCATATTTTATTACTGTTTGTATACATGGAGTTTTTATGTCCCGGTGACCAGTGAAAGTGCAGTTCTGAGTCTCTGCCCATTCATTTAGATAGGAGCCTGGTCTTGTTAGTCCGAAATAGCTGCCCGGAAGTGTTGCCAAGATGGCGGCCGAGTGGCATGACTTGCCTAAAAGGACTTTGGTACAATTCAGGAGTACAATATAAAATAGAAATAAATAACATTAACATTTTTATTCATTTGAGTTTTTTTAATGTAGAGTTGCTCAAGAATTCTGACCTCTGTAAACGTTTTTATTAAAAATGTCATTAAACACCATTTTTCTTCTTCTGACCGAAAGACAAAATAGTGATAAATAAAGCTTAATATGCAAAATCTGTTCATACAGTCAATACTTTGCTTAAAGGAGCAGTGTGTAGATTTTAGCGGCATCTAGCGGTTCGGTTGCGAGTTGCACTAATGGCTCAGCCCACTGCTCACCCCTCCCTTTCGAAGAAGCTACGGTGGCTAAAACGGGACAAACATATCGTCGTCTGAGACAGCAGAGAATAGCCAGAGTAAGCCAAGAGTGTGTAACATTGTCACTGTTTCTGTTCCTTTATCACATCATGGATAAAGTTTACAAAGCCATAGTCAGGTGAGGATCAAGGGTCTTAATATATAATATAATAATAGTAATCAGCTGATTGTCTCACGAACTAAACCAGCACATTTCTCCCCACATAGCAAACCCATAATACAGCGAGGGAGAAGAACCACATGAAACTATCCAACTACATGTTTTTTCTAACAGGGTAGTGAAAGTTTAGCTGGCTAATATGAGCTGTTACTGTGGCTGAGCTGGTTAAAGCGTAAAGCATTGTTTATACTCGACGCGTCCGCATGAGCGCAAAGGTGCGCGGCAAAAATGACGTGATTGTAACAGCGCGCGCGCCTCCGCATCCCCTAGAAACCATTTACTACACACAAATGAATAAATAATAATGAATAAAAATATCGTATTTTTCTCTGGTTTTGAAAACTCTTCGCAATCGACTTAAAATGCATCCAAGATCGAATTGTCGACCGCGATCGACGGGTTGGTGACTCCTGTAAGGTCACTGTTTTACGGTCAATATAGTACTAATCAGCTGATTGTCAAAGCCATAACACAGCGAGGAAGAAGAACTAAGTTACATGAAACAATCCAACTACATATTTTACACCACAGACAAGGAAAAAGTCACTACTCACGGTGTCTATGGCTAGCTTCTAGCTTTCTGGGGCTTTTCTTTCAAGGTATGAACGAAACGCGCTCTGTAGCGCTGTTTGTTCGCTGTCGGCTTCGGTAGAAACATGACGTCACAATATGTCGACCTTCATAGTAGGGGGTGCCCGCGGTTATGCAGATATAAATGTCTCATTCTAAGGTAATAAAAACATAACGGTTCATCGACTAAGGTCTTTATACACCACTGAACACATAGTTATGGATCTTATATTGCATTTCTGTCAATAGATCATCAGAAATATCACACATTGCACCTTTAAGTAAACGGTCTTCAGACTGCTACAATGAAAAGAATATAACTCAAATTCCTATTCATATAGTCAAGTGTCCTCTGAGCATTTATCTATCTAGCATGCAATTTCAGAGTAATTTATGGGGCAGAAATACCCAGAACAGGCTAAGGGGCTGAGCGAAGCTTTGCGGCTGGGGGGGTTGCGGGGGGTGTCACGGAGGAGTGCAGCTGTGTAACTCAAACCTCCGAAACAGCTGGTGCCAGCATTTTCTCTCTCCATCTAATCCCCCAGCATGCCATTTTATTCCAAATAAACAGCCGTAGAAAATGTTCCATATTTTTCAGGGTGGGCTTAAGTATAAGAGCATAGTTAGGCATAGTTTTTCCTGCCTTCAATCACTTTAATAAGGAATGTGACAAAGAGTGAAAGTGAGAGTGAGAGAGGAAGAGAAAGAGTGGAAAGAGTGACCCTCTCTTTCCAGGCCAATGGTTTTGGGTCTCTTGGCTGATCCCTATAAAATGTGATCTGGATAATATAAGAAATGTTAAATTGCTCCCTCGAATCACTGTGTAAACGGGAAACGCCCCCCACAATCAAGCAAATTTCACTTTAGGCACACTATAATATGCAAGAGAGGTGAAATATGTTTTGTCTTCACATCTATGACAATGTTTCCTCAATTCCTAAATATCACTGCCTGTGCCAATGTCAACAAAGAGCTTTTTTATATTCTCCCCTAATATAATCTGTCTGTTTTTGCTTAAAACAATTTAAATGCAGCCTGTCAATTAAATCAGCTTTTGAAGTTTGAAGGCATCACATTCCCACACACGCACCTGTTGTTTTCTTTTTTTCCTATTGTGAGAAATGACAGACAGACATAGATAGAGGGAAGGCTAGAGTGGAATGTTCTCACTCAAACCACTGCCTGCTGCTCCTGATTGCTTTTAGAGAAAAAGCTCCACACAACTGCCATAAAAACCATAATAATAGCTTATTGGTAAAACAGATTTGACAAATGATCCAGTGTGTACCTGTGTTTGCGCTCTGGAAAACATTAAAGGTTTCTATTTACATGTTTTTGCAGCGTTGAGCAATGTAGCCAATCACAAACACATCAATTGACTTTGGCCAATCAGATGTGTTCAAGTTAGCACTGAACAAAACTCTTTTTTTAATGGATTCTGAGTTCTGGACTTTTGCAAATTCTCTCATTATAACAAACAAAGTGTCGACATTATGTAAATAAGAGATACATGGTTTAGTGATTATAAAGGAAGCGCTCTGTGCGCACTTCTGTCATGCCAAATCCCACATACAGTATGCTTGCTTTTCTGTTAAATTTAACAGTGGTTTGTGAACGTAGACATTTACTGACGCGAGGTGTCACGTTACTTGAAACTGTTTCAAGAAAATCAATTTAAATGTGCTTTTAAAGGGAAGCACATCTTGGAGTTGGTTCACTCTCCACCTATGACTGACTGGCAGACAGACAGACAGACAGACAGATCACTGTAAAATTTCTAACAGAAATTGTGATAATTCAATTTCTTGACTTCTATTCTATTATGTTGTGACGTTGTGATGATCTTTGGTGTGCAGCACAGATTTCCACCAGGATCTTGCGTCTGTTTGTGACGGTTCAGCTCAGTGTCCCGTACAATACCCTGTGTAAAGCACGGTTGTTTTGGAACACGGTGTCGCGCACAAAACCTCCATTCACTGGCACAGAATGACTGGGGGTTTCCCTCTCTGCTCGTAAATATAGATGCAATTAAAGCTGACAAAGACGTAGACTGTAGAGTGGGGCAGATATAGAGCAGTGTGAATGAACAGCAGGATGAAAGCTCGAGCGCGCTCGCGAGCGTATGGCACACCAGCCTGCACGCTTGTAATTGTTCTGCGAATTCAGACAGCTGCTTCTCTCTCTCTTTACGACAGCTGTAGCCAAGCTGAGTAGAGGTTTTAATCAAAACGTAATGAATTAGCCAAGTGTGGGGTGGTAAGACAGTTGAGTAAACCTAAACAACCATATAATTTCCTCTGTTTCATCCTCCAGGCTGCATGCCAATCGTGCCAGCGGTAGCACTGGCATTGGTCAGTGCCAACAGTGATGCTGCCCGCCAATCCCAGGACTGGCAGCTGTCAGTGGGCAAGGAGCAGAAGGGAAGGGAGGAGACGGAGCGAGGCGATAACACACAGCAAAAAGAGACTCTATTGAACCTAACCAGCTACACAGAGTTGAACTAAATTACCAGACATTGGATGGTTTTGAAGGGTGGGTCAAAATCCCTTGTCTATTCAAATATATCTATAATCATATATCCTTTTGAATGCTTATATACTTCCTTTATAAAAATCAATAATCAAATATATTCATTATCACATAATCATTTTTATATTCTTTGTACTTGTGAAAATATTATTTTCTTAAATATATGTTGATGTAAGTAACCTGCTTCTTTTAGGTGCATTCCAATCCTGCCTTGAGGTCTTGCACGCAGGACACGCAGGACACGCAGGACACGCAGGACACGCAGGACACGCAGGACACGCAGGACACGCAGGACACGCAGGACACGCAGGACACGCAGGACACGCAACCCACAAGGCCGTTTGTCTCTTTCTCTGGTATCAGTAGAAAGGTTTATGGAGGGTCCTAAAGGCAGCGCTGACACATATGGTTCTTCGATGGACAGATGGTCAAGCTATACAGAACTTTACCTGTTGTACTAAATGTATTATTTCCAGTATCCTAGGGAGCAAATGCCATGTATCTGCTTTGCTTTTCTTCCTGAAGAGTGAATGTTTTATCATTATCTTTTGGTTAACTGAACTGATAGTAAGGAGCTCAGGCTCTCTTCAGCCTTGATGTGAACTGTTATTTGTTGGTGTTCTGTGTGTGTGCGTTCTATGTAGGTTTTGGACATTTGGATGAGCACTACACAGACGCACAGGCGCCCTTCGCTAACCAGGGTTTCTGCATGGTTTAGTCAGTCAAATTTAAGACTTTTAAAGACCTTTTTATGACCATTATGATTTAAATTTATGACCTACACGAATTACGAAAAATTACTTCCTTTCAAAAGTATTTTTTTATTGACTTTCATTAAAAGTAATAAGTTTCATTATTTAAAGGTTCCATTTTCTTAAGAGTAACAAACTGAAGGCTCCCTTTTCCTAAGTATCAATAACACAGGAACAACACTTATCAATTATCACGATAATATATCAGTCAATATCGATAATTATCACGATAAATGTCAAATCTTTATTTCTTTCAAGTTTAAAGGCACATTTCTTCTCCTAACTGAAAGTCGTAGAAACCAGAGCGTTAATTGTGGTTTTAAACTAACTACTCTTTATTGCCAGAACATATCATTATAGTATCGTTATAGTAAATCCATGGTAATTATGGGAATTTGTAGACGGAAAAACTTTCTGACCGTATCGTTGCGCACTGTTTCTACTGTTCCTCAGCGCTGTTTCATCTGCCTTTAAACTGGTTTAAATCACTGAGACATGTGTGTTCTAAGCTGAATTCAAGCGCTTCTCATTGGATCTTGTGAGCGAGACCGATTAGAGTAAACGCGTCTACTTCTAGTGAGCTCGCGCTGCCGTTTGGACTTTGAGCCAAGCGGATAAACAGTCCGGGAGGCGCGCGCGGTTCAAATGAGTTTCGTTCCGCTTTTGGCGCATACACATTATCGAACATTTATCGAACTCTTGATATCGTTTTATAGAGAAAAAATTACATCGCGATAATGAATGAATGAGCATATCAATTTAAGACGTGGCTAAATGTAATTTATGACCTTGTATGGAAGATCCGGACGTTTTTATGACTTTTTATGGCCTAAAATTCTTATTATTAAATTTAAGACGTTTTATGACTTTTTATGACTCCGCGGAAACCCTGGCTAACCTACGAGGTCACCACAGACCTAAATCTAATGACCGGACGACAACTATCTTGACTAATGGCAATAGACACCTGTATCTGCTCACATGTGTGGAATTGTTTAGGCTTTTATGTTCTCTTATCCAATCAGATTTGCAATGATGTAATGTATGGCCTTGTAGAATGGTATAATTGGTGTATGATTTTGTTTAAGGTATGAGTTGGCTTGCGACCTCCTCGTGAGACTTTGACGCTCGCTCTACCGATGAAACTGCAAACTATTCTTCAGTAAATTTTTATCTTTTTGATTGAACTTCACGACTCCTGGTCTTCTTTCATCATATCTGGTCTTGGGTCTTATAACTGTTACCCCCCTAACAGTTTAAAGAAAAAGCAGAGCAAGATAATATCAATAATACAATAAATAATGCAGTGAGTATATGTCTATATAATTGCATTCTGTAGATCTACAAACTTCCTGGCGCTAACAATGCTGCAAGTGTATTGCTAGTGGGCACCTGCTAGCATTAGTCCCATGCTATGTCCCAGAGCAGATGGACTGCCAATAGCACTTCTGTCCTGTGTATAGAGTGTCTGAAACCAGGGCCCTGACCTCCTTAAAACAGCCTGTTTATGTGTGTGTGGAGAATAACAGCACAGAGCGCATCTGCTGAGCAGCGCAGCTCTTATGACGTGATTTGTAAAGGGTTAAAAGAGAAAAACAAAAGACTCAAGTGAGCGAGTGTATTCAATTACAAATGCACAGAAAAACTATTAAACAACACATGCCTCTCTCTCTCTATTTGTATGTGTTTTTGAAGATCTACTTGCCTCCAGGGCAGCATCAATCTATGTCTTATTTAGCTTCATTTGTAATATACTCCATCAAGAAACCTGCTGGATGGGCTCACACACTCGCACACACACACACACGCACACGCACACGCGCGCACAAATGAGTCAGGACACAGCTCTAAGCCCTAAGAGCTATTTTGAACTGTTCCCTAGTGAAACATGATAGACTAGCACACCTAAAGGAGACCTTTCTGCATTGTCCATGTTGTGTAAGTGAGCGTACTGTTTCAAAACCTAGCGAGCAATCTATGAAAGCTTTATTTTAAAGCAAAATAGGCTGTAGCACATATGACGTTTGGAAAAGGTGCAATATTTTTGCATCTTTTTATCTGTATTGCATGTGCAGACTAACACTATCTAGACCAGTAGTTCCCAAAGTGGGTGCCGTGACTGGCTAGGGGTGCCGCAGAATCTCAGCTTTTTTCCAACTTAAACAGCCCAAAATAACTATCCCACCAAAGAATATTTTTATAGCATATATTTTTAAAATATATAAAAACATCTACAACATATGAGCATGTCCAATATAATATAAATAAGCAAAACAACAATGATATATTTAAGTTTAAATCGGCCACTCCACTCAGCTCCGCCCTCTGTACTGGTGTGCGCTCAATTTATATTTCACGCAGAGATTGACAGGATAGGGCAAAGATGGAGCTAGCGGTCTCCTCCCTGGCAAATTTGAAAAACAAAAAAGGCAGCGCCTGTCAGTGGACTGAGTGGAGCACGATCTACGAGTTGCACTATCCTCGATCTACCCCCGTATATCAAGAGGCAGGGACACGTATCCCATTAAAATGCCCACGACACAGTTCCATGCACAGCTATTTTAGTTTCATTTTTTTAAGTTATAAGGTCAGGTTTGAACAAAGCAAACGAGAAACTAAAGAAAAAAATGTAATTGGAGTTGGTTATTAGCTATTATTTAAAGAGTTAAGTATCAATCTTTAAATGCGTTTTGTTCCAATGATTCCCACATAAAGTAGTTGGTTCAAATCACTTTAACAATCGTTGTCATGAAATACTCTTGTCTGTTAACAATGAGTTGACAGTTTGAACGTTCTTGTTCACTTTTATTTATTTTGAAGATCTGAGGTGAATTGTTGCTTTCATTACGGCTATAAAATACACACAAAATTATATTTAATCCAGCACGTCGCAGAAATAGAAACATTTTCTAAAATAGAATCATCGCGTGTCGGCGTCGCGGCTGGTTAGGACAAAAACTCTGATTAACATGGAAAATATACCTTTTATCGTGTGTCGCGTCGTGTCTGGTTAGGACACGGTCTGTGTCTATGTCTATTAGGCCTATGTCTGTTGTGATGCATTCATAATAAATTCATGCTGCTGTTTATGCTTCATTTGTTGTTTGCTCATCTAGATTTAATTTTATATATGGGTCAAAATCACTATAAAGTGCCTTTGGTGTCCTCACCAGAATCACTTAGTCATCATGAACATAGGTTTTATGATAAATCAACAAACATTTACACACATAGAAGTACAATGATAAATCTCTTGAAATGTGTTTCTCATTTTATACCCTTTTCTTTGATTGGATGTATGTGAATTTGGCATGGCACACGCTGCTCAGCTAACTTCAGTGGGTGTAAAAAGTGGTTAAATGACACAAAATTAAAATACTTTTTAAAATATTCGTATTCTTATTTATATGCTATTTTCATAATAATATTAAACATATGTACACATGTGCGTTTATTTTAATTGGGTGTCTTGAAGCACCATGAGACTTCTCACACAAACATAAAACGTTAAATTAAATCTAAATTAAAATCATAATTAAATTAAAATCATAATTATTATTGTTGTTATTATTATTAAAAAGTGGACCAATTGGTAGTTAATGTAAACTATAGAAATACACTGTAAAACGACACTGTAAAAAAGTTGCTACTTTAAATTTCAATTTAGATGTAATTTCAACCTAAATTACATTAAACTGACTTATTTTGATGAGTTAAAGCAATGTAAAAACATGTTGTCATAACTTATTGATCATACAATTTTTTACTGTGTAGGCAGTTTTCTATGAAAAAATATTATTTATTATATATTATAATAGAGAAATTGTTTAAAAATATATATATAAAATTACATTCAATTTGACAGCCTCATGTAAACTGTCAATCCATCACTGTGCAAGGACTAACTTTGGCTGTTTATTTCCATGGGGTATATGTCGAATGTCACATGACCATATGGGAACACTGGTCTCATCGCATCTGCTTGTGGGAGAAAGAGTTAACAGCAGTATGAACTGATAGCAATATCTGTGAACTTTTAAGGAACTTTGTTGTTGCCTAAATGTAAGTGAGAAGAAGAAAAAAATATGTTTTTAGATATCTATCTGCATATAAGAGAGACTGTGTCACTGTGTAAATCAATTAAATGATTAAAATAAATAAAAGTTATAACTTATAAGAAAAAAATTGGGGGGGGGGGGTGAAAGACGATGCACTGAGTATTAAGAAACTTTCAGAAAAAAATATATTAAATATGGCAGTTGAAACAAAAAAAAAATGTTTCCGCCTTTTGATCAAATATTTGATCGTGCATCGTCTTTTCCCCCCGAAAATTGTTTCTTTAAGTTATAACTTTTATTTATTTTAATCATTAAATTGATTTACACATTTACACACACACACACACACACACACATATATAAATATATATATATATACACATTTCATTCAATAATATAAAGAGACTTTTTGTTTATTAAAACTCAAATTATAAACGATTAAAATTGCGTCGAGTATATATGCTATGTATACAGAGTGCTATTTGTATTCCATCTGGAGTTGTTGCCTAGGTAGAGTGCTCTAAATCAGCCACTTCTGAGGTTTCCGTTAGAAGCCAGCTGCCTATGTAGGTACAGTAGCTCACTAGGTTTTGGAACAGAGCTCAAGTGTATATAAGCGTTAGTGCGCGACTATCTCTAGAAAGGGTGATTACTGAGATTAATGACTTCACGCACAGGCTTCTATCTCCCCTCCTCTTTCAGCCACACCAATCACCTCCTAAATGACAGCTGGAACACAGAGCCACAGGAACCAAGGGCACCCCAGGGTCTGTCTTCTAGCTCTGCACCTCTCAACAATGTTTACCCAGCATGCTCCCTGGAGCCAGGCCAACTGTCAGCAGTTCCATCCCACAAACAACTCTCCGCCATTAGAACCCAAAGAATGGCCAAGGCGACCGCAGGAGCTATTAGCGGGAAGGGCAGTTAGGGTTCTAGTACCAGGGTTAGCGTTTAAGCTGCAGGGAGCAGATTGTTTCCAGCGCATGTCATTCCTTTAAAACGTGTTCCAAATGCTACAATAAAAAGCTACAATATGGGAGCGTGTTTAAACACCCACACACAGCGCTTGGCGTTGAGTTTTAATGGAGAGCACGATCTTAATGAGGCTTTTCAACGTAAATACGGCACGCTTGAGTGATGGTAGAAATAACGGACCTTGGCGTGACCGCAATGACTGAGCAACAATATTTTGCCACATTTACCGGTATTGTTATGTTTGACTCGAGCTCTCTGTATTTATTACATCATTTAAAAATCAATATTGACAATGTATCGCCTGGTAGCCCCAAAACATAGGGTACAAAAAAGGGTCTTCAAAAAACACTAGTACAACCGCGTGCTTCTCTGCAAAAAAAAAAAAAAAAGTAGGCAGAGGGGAAAAGAAAAGAAAGACAGACTCATAACAAAGGAGGAAGAAAAAACAAATTAGAAGACAGGATGTGAGGGAAGATAGCTAGGATTGGCACGGTAGAAAAGAACATGTGAGGATGGAAGTTAACGGAAAGAAACCAAAATAACAACCAGGGCAAAGGAAAATATGATCAAAACCCTCTGTGTGACCTTATGTTTCTAACACAGGGCGATTTACCAAAAACGCTGCCCAAGATCTGACCTCAGGGCTGCTTTGACAAGAGTGGCAGCTCCCTATTGAGAGAGGTTAGGCTCTCTCAACAGGCCAATCATCACACGAGAGCGAGATAGATAGGTGGAGTGAGGAACTGTCAATCAAAAGCTTTCTGAGAGAACACTTACGGTCAGATGCAGTAATTTCCCCTTAAAAGTGCAGTAAATACTACTATAAGGAAGGAGAAAGCTATTGCGAGTATCAAACATACATGCGGATGTTCAATTAAAAAATATCTAATGCTATTTTAGAATATAGTCTTTATTTTATGGTAAAATGTTTAATACTTACAGTATGTAATTAAATAGATTGGCACATATTATTAGTATTATAAAATAAAACATTAAAACATTTATTTTAAATTATGAATTAAAAAATTGGTTAATTTTGAATAAAAACGAAATCATTTTTAAATGTGTTGCACATACAGCAAATGAAAATCAAACACTCAACCTATTTCTGTCATTATTTATTCACCCTTATGTAATCCCAAACCAGCACACTCTTATTTTTCCAAAAAACAACAGTTCATAGTGGCTAAAGGCTTTTAAGCTGCAAAAAAGGACAAAGGACCATAAAGGCAATTCAATACAGAATCTATGGCACAATTCGGATATCAATAACATCAAACGTTCACTACAGTTCAAAAGTTTGGGGTGAGTAAGATTTTTTTTACGTTTTTGAAAGAAGTCTCGTGCTCACCAAGACTGCATTTATACAGTACAGTATAGTATACAATACAGTAAAAACAGTAATATCGTGAACTACAATATCACATGATTCTTCAGAAATCATTCTAATATGCATCCTTGCTGAATAAAAATATTAATTTCTTTTTTTTTATGTGGCAGTGTAATTAGTTCTAAAGTCTTTTGTACAGTAAGTACATATATGATTTGAACTGCAGCATAGAGAAAGAATATGAGTGAAAATGGCGTCAATTTTGGTCTGTTCTTCACACACACTCAAAAACAACAACAGAGTGACATGAGGGTAATTAAACAATGACAGAATTGTCATTTTTGAGTGAACTACTTTAACGTGATTTAAAACACAGCCAAATCTGTGTATTTTATACTGTGAATTCCTGAAAGGAGAGCATAGTAGTTTACTGATGTCAGACAGGAGTTTCACTTTGTGAAAGTTATTGTGAAAAACTATATTCATTGCTACAGAGTAAGGGCAGTAAATTAAAGAGGCAGTTGAAATACGTCATGCCGACGAACCAGATCGCTCTTGCCCCAGCCAACAGTAAAAAGTGCACTTCGTTCAAGCCCTGTGTTGCAAAATGAGCAAAGGATATGGATTAAGATCTCACAGGATGCTTGCCAAGCATTAGAGGGTGAGGAGGAGGAGCTGCATGGTCGAGTAATTGCATTTGATGTCCGCAAAGGACGTTAATTAAGTTTGACTTCCTTTAACATATAATGTGGTTTGAACCATGAATCAGGCAATATGGACAGCATGGACTGGAAACTGCAGCTGATTTTACCGATAAGGTAATGCTAATGAGTAAAGCATGAAGAAATGGGAGAGCCCTTTTAATATCTGGTTTCAAGGATCTGCTATATCCCGATGTAAACATTGCCGTTGCAAACGATGTCTAAACTGGCCAATGTGAACGTAGAAGCGTGCGCTCATACAAACCAGCACATCTGGTCAAGCTTCAGGATCTACTCTCATTATCATACAAAATGACTGATAATGGAAATGGCAGAAGGGATGAGTTGTGGTGGAATCAGGAATAGGAAGACAAGCAAGGTTGAAGGAGGAGTGATGGTTCCCATCTGTGCGGTGCAGCGAAGTTTGTCATAAAAAAACCCTGCACCCGTTCATCAGAGTCTGTTTTAGAGGACATATTCAGAACTGTCAGGCAACTGGTTTTACTTTAGGAACCAGATTGCGAGTGAACCTACATGGTACCCAAATTGCTTTATTTTAAACCTTATTTCAAAATGAAACCTTAAAAGTCAACCATAATTTTTTTAATGATATATATAGAGATATATATGTCCTATTAACAAGTAAACAATATACAGTAGTCAACATTTGAAGTGGATCAAAATCTTTCATCAAAGTTATACATGAATTTTGAACAATAGGCTACCCGTTCTTGTCTGAGGACAACTTTGATTAACTTTGTTGATCCGCTTCAAATGTTGACTCTACAGTATATATAATATATACCAAACACACACACACAAACACACACACACACACACACACACATACACATATATATAAATGACTTATAACCACTACTAATAATAAAAATAAATACTGTGATTGATTGATGGATGGATGGATGGATGTACAAAACCTTATGTTTCTTTCACCACTAAATGTAGATTAAAGGTGATTGCTGTAAAAATGCCATTAATCGACCACTGAAACACATTTACGAGAGAATCAATATGTAATTTAACTTTGATGTGCACAGACACTGCTTATTACCTCTTCACACACACTTCTTTTCAAACGGAGTTAGCTGAAGTTCACAGTCTGACCCACTCAAGAAAGTCTGGACAAGCGAATTTCAAATGGGGCTCCCACTCCAAAACAACCACTTATGCATCATTTGGCCGTCAAAGCACTGGGCAATCTCCCTCTCTAACTGTGGGGATTAAAGGCAGCCTCTTAATTGCTTCCTTTGAGGGCAGGGAGGATTAGATCAGAGGCAATGGAGAGGTGATGAGGACCCCGGCGCCTAAACTGGGCCAAGACTACAGTTCTCCCAGGATTCCCCAGTGTAAATCACTGCGCACGAAGCAATCATTAGCATGAGACCCAAAAAGGACTTCTGGGAAAGGATTTCAAAGACTTATGAGACATCAATGCTGTCGCAGAGCTATTTAAAGAGGCTAAACTTTAAGAGTTATGTGTTGAGTGACAGTTAGGGGAATCAGGTGTTGCACAGTCCATCTACATATTAAAAATATTTTTAACCAACACTTACACCAGGAAATGTGTCAAGTGGAGCCTAGTCACACAGGCTTTCCCTAAGATTGGCTAGTCTTTACAACAACCAGCTGAATAGATGATTATGAATATAAGTCAAAAGTCTACTACAACTCGATCTTGGCCCAAACAAGCTAAATGGCAAATTAGTAGAGTTTATTTCAGATTACAACAAATGCAAAACCCCACACATCCCGATCGGAGGAGCTACTGTGAAGAAATTAATGTTTATGTGTGCGGTTTGGGGGGGGGGGGGGGGGGGGGGGGGGGCAAACAGGCAGTCTCTGCTGCTGCAAGGCAAGGCAGACAAGACATTATAAAGCCACAACCCACTACACAGACACCATGTGATGTACACAGGCCTCAGATGTGACACAACAGCACCATTCAAAACCAGTTGAAAAGTGAAAGCGATCACATATTCTAAAAACAACCACTCTTTTAGTTGGCACAAGGTAAGGAGAGCTTATAAATCCCCTAAAATGAACTAAGTGCATATACAGGACATAAGCGTCAACATCAAACACTGTGAACTCGATGTGGGTCATTCCTGTTATGCAGCACCTTTTGAAAAAAATTGTGCTTGCATTGTAATTGCATTTAATTAAATATTTCTATAAAAAGAGCTCAGACATTCAGAAATGTAGCTAGTGTGGCCAAGCGTGGACACTTTAATAACTTTCTACATGAATTATAAATTGATTATTTACATAATGTAAAAATAAAATGAAAGTTTTTCAAAAATATAAAAATATGAACAATTTATTTCTGTCCTCTTATTTAAATTGTCATGATAATATATTTCAACAAACAAACTTTTTAGCGTGAAACAATACTTCCTAGAAGATTATGGCTTTAAAGGGATATTAGAAATTCAAAGATGGAAAGTGATATTTAGAACATAAAAAACTGATTTGATTGCTAATTAAAACAATATTCCCAAGAAAACATCTTTGTTTAAAACATTTCATTTAGAGAAAAAATTTATATTTCTTAATTAATTAAGTTAATAATGACAAATGTGGCAAACCAAAATAATTAGCTAAAAAAAAAAAAGTATTACATTTTTATAAAAAAAATTAAACAATAATTAACTTATTTAAAATGAACCATTATGTTCACTGTCCTACATTGTGAAAAACTAATATGATTTGCACCTTTAAAAATGTATCCAGTATATTGAATCATGTATGATGGAACCATTATAATAGTAAAAATGACCCATGTGTATATTGATTTGCATGTATTGTGGCTTAATGTGTGTATAATCATGTGTGTGTCCAATCTTGGGCACTGAAATGAGGATAGTATGTGATGCCATTAGAGGATATCAGTGCGTGACCTGGGAGGTCCTGCCCTGCCCTCTCGTCTCTGTCTTTCATCTGTCACTTCTCTCTTTCAACACTTTGATCTGTTGCTCTCTGTCAAACATCCCTCAGCCTTAAGATCTCATGCCTCTAAGGAGCAATACCAAAGCGGCTTCAAAGTCAGACAGAGAGAGAGAGAGAGAACTATAGTACTCAGGTTCTTTCATCGCCTTCCCCTAGCTGAATAACTGTGAAATGCACAGCATAATTCAGACAGCACAGATAACTGTGGACGCTGCAGGATTGTGTGATACACCAGAGCTAAAAAAGTACAGCGGTACCAGAAATATAATTTCAAAAATTTCGCTAACTGACCCAGATGACAATGTGCTGCTATTAACAAAAATTTGACTCATTACTGTTTCACTATAAATTTTTCAAATATAGATGGGATGTAAAGTAATTTGCACCCTTTTATCATAATTACAACTATATATGGTAAATATTTGATATCATTTATTGTAATATATAATTAAAAATAAAATAATAGATAAAAGTTTAAAAGATGAAATATATTTTACTGTCTTCCTTCCCCTTAAAAATACTACCCTAAAAAAGGATTATTCACAAATGACTGACTTTGAGTGATTGGATCTGTTGATCTGAATCTGGCTGCATCATCTCTGTGCAACTCTCCAAAACAGCTACAGCGAACGACTTCCAAAACCTCAAAGACGTCAGGGGGAAACCAGAGGAAGCCCCTCAAAGGGTAAATGACAGGCCGAATCGCCAGACTCATCAATTCAGCTAAAACATGGTAGCCGGAGAGGGAATTTTTCTGGCTGAATAACATGTCTTCAATTGTCTTGTCACAACACACCACATTAAAGAAGAACACTGCTGTCACAAAGAAAAGCTTCTTGTAAAGTTAAGACACCTGCGTCAGTGTGTGTAGAAGTGCGTATTTTTCAAGTTTCATTTATTGCGAAGGAGTTTCAGTAATGGCATTTAAACAGAGCTGTCAACGGTAAAGAAAAATGAGAGTGTCACTTCCTGTTCGGGAGGACGGCTTCTGTTGTCGTCATTTCAGACATCCTTCTGAGTCAAGATGGAAAATGATACCAATTTAATTTCCCATTTGTGGTCACAAAAGCATTAGTTGAGACACGTATTGAAAGAAAACTAAATCAAGGGGATTCCAACCAAACTTGAAAAAGCTTTCTAATCTGTGCCAAAGCTGACACTTTGATGTACCTGGTTTCAATCGAATATTTCGGTTTCGATCCCCAAACAAGTGTGTGTGTCACAGTGACCCAAACAAGGCACTGTGCTCAGTGACTTGCTATATAATTTCCAATTTTGGGCAATTTAATTTGTTTTTTTAGATTAATTATAGTTTTATACAAAAATGATAGTTTCCATAATGGATACTAATACTTTTGAAAATGGTATTTTGGAATTAAAAAATGCATCGTATTCACTCATTTTCCAGTTTAGTTACGTGCTAAATGTGTCTTCAGTATCTAAATGAAAAAGATTGTACAAATGTAAAAAAAATGATATGATCAAGCAAATGTTTTTCTATTACTTTTAAAAGATTTTAATGAAAACTTTAAACTGTGAAATTCAGTGAGCTCCAGTGTTGTTTTGGACCCCATTGACTTTCATTGAGTAGAAAAAACTATTGAAACATTCTTTAAAATATCTTCTTTTGGCTTCCACAGAAGAAATAAAGTAATACAGGTTTGAAATTACATATGTGTGACTGATAATGACAGAGTTTTCACTTTCGAGTGAACTATTACTTTAATATTCACATTTAGCGCATTGCCACACTGGAATAAGTGTGAATAAGGTGCATGCTTTTACACTGAAACCCCACGTGCAAAAGTGTCGCAACTGTTTAGAGAATCCTCCCCTCAGTGCAAGTCTCTATACTCCTCATAGTAGTCATTGGCAGCTGTGCTGAGGTTGAGAAATGAAGCTGACACTCTCCTTCACACACACACAGCCTGGCAGAGCAAGACGGGGTGAGTTAAGTCAATGGAGTTGTCTATCTGCACTGTAACAGCTGGGGCATAGGCATTTCAGAGGAAACATTTTTATAGGGCTCAAGGACACTGTCGGTCTGTCACACACAAATGTACTCACTTTCAATCTCCCGAAAGCTTCACACAGATTCCCTGCACTTCTTTATTCATTCCCTCCATCTATTATCTGATATAAAGAATCTGTAATCCAAGACTCCTGGCGAAGTTGATCTCTCTAGAACCTCAAACACTTTCTCTCTTTTACTCACACACACATACTCCAATTAGTAGTGGTTTAGTAGAGTCTGACCGGCAGACAGGGAGTCACAAACAGTGGTATCATGCAAACGCCTTCCTTTCATCATAAAGCAGACTAAAATGTGTGTGTCTGCCTGACAAGTCAAGGACAAGAGCCACTCTTCAAATAAAAGCAGAGTTTCACACTCAAGAGTTGTGTGAAAACAAACGTCTGGTAAATTGGGCCTCCACGGCTCAGATAGTTCAGGTGGCCTCTATTAAATTTCCACAAAGCAGAAATGCGAAGAGTTCCAGATGGCTTGAATGATGGTGACCTGTAACAACGGTTTGAGATACAGTAATGCATGAGGGGTTTATCAGGGAGTCACTGTTTAATCAGCGAGAAGCCATGTCTGGTTATCACCCGCACACTTCAGGAGGCTATGTAAGGTCAAGAGGAGTACGTGTCATACACACTTCTGATCGAGCTAATGTTAACAATCAGGTGTAGTTTATTATGGATGCATTGCACAGCTATGCGTGTTGATAGAAGACACCGTCCTGTCATATCACCTGACACTAATATTTATTAGCTAGAACACGACGTTGAAATATTTGATTAGACAATTCTCTCAGGATAGAATCATATGAGGCCCAATTAAGCAACAGATTTATTAAGGGGTGAAAAGAAATTCCAAAAATAAAATGTAATTCTGCTCTTCCAATCAAATTACTGTAGATGACTTATTTGGTTCTTACACTGTGATTCCTAAGTATTAATTTTGGACTCACTGCGCACTGGATGCCCAGTCCCAATGACTGCGGTCTCAGGGGCGGTCAGCGTATCTCACGTGGAGTGGAGCAGTAAGTGTGTTGTGAACAGTCAGCACTATGAGCTGTATTCTGTCCGGCTGCCCCACACATTGATCTGACAGATTGATTACCATAGAACTGCAATGCTTCTGACTTTCATCTGTGACCTCCCTCCGTCTGCATCTCTCTCTCTCTCTCTCTCTCTCTCTCTCGCCATATATTTGACATTTATCTATCCATCTTATATATTTATACATTATTTGATTTATTCTCATGCTGTTTTATTTTTTCTGTGTGTCTTTTGCTCAGTTAGTCACTTCATGTTTCGTTTCCCCTTTCTCAACTCTCTTGGTTATTTCATTCATTTCTTGGTTTTCACTCATTTCATCTCTAGCTAATTTAGAAACTATAAAAAAATATAGATATATACCATGGTAATGAATAATTGCCACATTCATGTTCTGCTCAGAAGTTTAAAAAACCCTGGCACAATCTGTGGCACAGAAAGCCATTCAGACAGAGTTTGCACGGATAAAAACATGCAAAATTATGCCAAAATGCCCGTTTGTCGAGTATTCTCGTAAGCACAGTCTTAAATGAGTTAGATTAAGTCTAAAGAGATTTGTGAAAATGGGATGCGTGTCAGATCCGCGTCATGTGCGGCAGGTATTAAAGTGACAGCAGCCTAATAAACCAACTGTCTGCCATTATGGATAATCAAAGAACAAAAGAAAAAGAGAAAATCACTCACTGCTCTTTACTGAACAAGTTTTGTAGCTTTAATAAGGATTAATCTATATTTAATTTATAATTTAAGCAGTGAAGATTGTGAAGTGTTTGATAACTTTATAAAAATGTTGTATATTTCCTAACTGTTAGACCTACCTGAAAATCTTAAAGCATTGTTTACAAGGTTACATGGGTTAAAAACAACATAAACAATGACTTTTTTGTGCAAATTGGCAGGGCAAGTAAAAATCTGAACTTGTCTGACTGGGCCCAAACATTTTTTTGAAGTTGACTTAAATTAAAAGTTGTTATATTTAAAGCCTAATAAATTTACAAATTGATAGCTTTCAATTCTACTGTAATGCTGAATGGATATAATTAATGGCAAAAACAAAAAAGCTAGATATCTTACAGATAGGACCCTCATGCAACAGAGCAAGTTTTTAGTGGTGTAAAGACAAACCGTGTCAAAAGTTGACATGATATAATGGAGCTTTGATTCCTCTATGAGTTGTTACTGAACTGAATATTGACATATTCCAACTCCAAGGGTTTCTCCCTCCAGACAGAGAGGCTGCATGTCAGACTCTTTTAACAAGAGTGCTTTCTCTCTCTCAGGAAGCGCCGTTTAGAAAGCAGGCAGGATTAGGCTTACAGTTATTTACTGTAAATAGCAGGTCTTTCACTGAAATACCTAAAGGATCAGTAAAGTGTGAAAAGAAAGTTCTGTGGGGTTGGAACACTTTGATGTTTCTTCGTAAGACCCGCAAGCTTCAGCCACAAGCGAGCAAGTCTTGTTTTGTTTCAGGAAATCGCACCTTTGATTGTCAGTAACAATATCTTTGCTTTAAGTACATTGAGATCCAAAAATCTGACACACCAGTGAAAATATTTCACTATTCTACTTCAACTTTTTCAGGAGAAATGATAATATCAGCATAACAACCTGAGAGAAAAGTTGTCTTATTTCATGGTTTGTATTTCTTATGCTTTATTGACAGTAGCACTCAATCTGCATAAACTCCACAAGTTACAAATCTGATGATCATGTTCTCCCACATGATTTGAGAAGGATCCAAAGAGCGTCTTGTGCAATCTGACCATCTAAGAGAGTTCACATGACCAATGTCACTAATGTAGATTTACTCATTTGATTAGTTACCTAGAAATGCAGAACTGAATCTGAAAAATGTCTTATTCATTTTACATTACATTTATTCGTTTAAAATGTACCCAATTACTAAAAATGTGTGTATTTCCAAGATTAAGTTAGATTAAATTTTCAATATGGTATCAGAACCCCATTGTATGATGTTACAGCTTATTACAGAATCATTATAACGTAACTTACAAACGCAATTATTACTGACATACAGTACTTGTAGAGTACAAGAGAGTTAACAATGTTATATATAAAAATGTATATATACATATATATATATATATATATATATTTTTTTTTTTTTTTTTTTTAACAAAAATGATAAAACATTGAAAAGTTCTCCTGTTATACCCCAGCATGTGCTGCTTTGCTTCAAAGGCTGCTGGCCCTTTAAGAAGATAAGCACGCTGAACACCTCCCCCTGTTGGAGGCTGACAGCGCTGTGAACTTGACCTGAGCTGACCCTCTTTCTCCCACCCCTCCCAAATTTCCGCTGCCAGAGCACTGGAGCACATTCCAGCTCCTCAGTGTTTACTGAACATGTGTATGTGTGTGCGTGTGTGTGCGTGCACGTGTGTGTTTGCTGCATCTTCCTGCTTGGCTGACTAATAGTGCATTCTCACATGTAAAACAAATGGATAGAGAGTCTATAGGTTTTAGTGCCTCTTTGTTCACCGAACACGAAGGGCAGGATACCGGGGCCTGGAGACTGAGCCTCGGCTTGATATCTGTCACAGATGGCTCCAGTGCCACCAAACCAACCGTGTCTTCTGGTTCGCTCAAACCACCATCCTGTTTATTTTGACAAGTGAAATATTTATTGTCCCAGCAAAACCTTCAGAGCTTGAGAGTTATTAAAAAAAGATCAGAGGAGGACTGGGGCACAAGCCAGGTCATGTGACCCTGCTGGAAACCGATACGGCTTAAACTGAGAGCTAGATAAATCGTATATCTCTAATGAGGCTGGTAGCCTAATCTTTCAAAAATGTAATTAATTTGATCATCTTTCGAGGGAGCCGTTTTACCCTGAGAGACTTGCGGTTAAATCGTTTTGCGAAGCGAATAGTCTGTTGAATGAGAGAAGGAGGCCAGTAAGAGTAATGGCCACTGTTTCTCGATCTGGGCGCCATGCAGGACCCCCGCCCCACCCTGCTCTTCGCTCCATTAGCAAAGATACCGAAACAGAGCTGAAAGTTTCAGCGCACACACACACTAATACGCACAGCTGCTGCTGCTGCAGAAACACTGCCGGCCCTGTTCAACTTCACCGAGATGAATGGAATTTGAGCATGCCTTGCAAGTGAAAGATGGCCCTGTGCCTTTAAGCGCAAATGCTGACTGTATGCCTCTTTCACTCTCGCCTTTCTTTCAGCCACTCCCCCTTTTTCTTTTCCTTGCACTCCCTCTCCTTCTCTCTCTGTGGTGCTGCCATTAAAGTGAGGGTGAAAGGACAGTTCTTTATCGGACTGTTTACAACAAGGAGTTTGTAGGCTATTAGGCAGGTCAGGTGACATGCAGGCTGCCTGTCTGACCCAGACAACTGAGGGTGAAGGTCGCCTGAGGGGGCGGAGAGAAAAAAGGGGCGGAAAAGAGAAAGAACGAGAGAGTAAGGGAGTGAAAGACAGAGAAAAAAAGGCAGGCTGCAACCATAGATTTTCAAATGCTTGGCAAGCATTTCTATCCTTCTACAGCACTCATGCTGATGTGATATTGTTTTCATACAACTAATAAAAGTTTTTAGTTCCTTAAAGAGCTAAAGAATCAAAATTTTATGTGTCGCCACACAACAAACAGACTGGAACAGAATATGTGAGTGGAATGGTGTGACATCAATTTAATAAATAAACTACCGTTTTAAAGATTTAGATTTATGATTTATTATAAGTAAATGCTGTTATTTTGAACTTTCCATTCATCCAAGAATACTGAAAAAAAAACACTGAAATAAATGTAATATGGTTTCCAGAAAAGTACTAAGCAGAACAACTGATTTCCACATTAATAAAAAGTTACTTGAGCACCAAATCAGCTTATTAGAATGATTCCTTCCTGAAGGATCATGTGACACTGAAGACTGGACTAATGGCTGCTGAAAATTCAGCTTTGCCATGACAGGAATAAATTACATTTTAAAACATATAATAATTTCTTATTTAATAATTGCAGCCTTGGTGAGACTTCTTTCGAAAAACTTTTGAGCGATTCTGTACTCTGGTCTGTATCACTGCAAACACAAGTGAAGTAAATGGTAAAAAGTTGTTGGACTGTTTATCAGTATCATATTTGAGGACTGGAACTAACTGCACAAACACAAGACTCTTCTGTACATATAGATTTAGAGTACAATGAAAAAGAGAATACACAATTCCAACAACATTGAGACCTGGTAATTTAATAAAAGTTTGGAACACAATCTAGCACAGAGGGAATTTGAGAGAGATGCTATCGCAACATTCACACATAGGCCAACTTAGTACGTCGAGTCACTCTAACTGCTGCTGCACTGAACACACACACACACACACGCACACACACACACACACACACACACACTTTATCATCCTGTCACATTCACACACACTTTATCATCCTGTCACATTGACCACTCAACTGAACTTATATGCATTGCCCATCCTCAACATACACACACCATGCTGTCACAGAGACTAAGCATCTTATACTTCAACAGAATTATTTCTGAATTACAGTGAATGGTTTTACTTTAAAGTTATATTAATAACTTCTATATAGTGTCTATAGACATCATCTGTGGGACTGTGGCATGCTGTTAATTACCACAGAAAATAATGTTGACTCATGCTTTACTCATAATGGTTTTCAAAAACAAACGGAAAATGCATTTACAGTTATATACAACGGAAGCTTAGGGAGAGGATAAATGTGAAGTTTGTCGTTGAGTTCAAGAAATTTGCAGTAAAAATGGTTGTTGATTAAGCCGTTAAATTGCCTGAATCATCTTTTTGAGGGCTAACTACTTTTCTAGGTGGATGAACTTCTGGTTACGTCTTATCAGTTTGAGTCCAGTGGCTGGAGTTTGCTTTATGGATAAATACAGCATATTCTTTCCAGGTTGCTTACTGGTATCCTCGTGCAGATACCAAGTTACTAAGTACATTCAGTTTATTAAAAGTTATTTTTAAATTTATACATTTGTTAAATTCATATATTGAAACAATGTGCAAGGTTGTTTATTAGGCTTTAACTGTAAGATTATTACAGTAAATGCTTTATAAGTTTTTTAAATGATTAAATTGGTAAGATTTTTTTTCTAAATGGTCTCTTATGCAAACCAAGGCTGCATTTATTTAAAAAATACAGTAACAACAGTAATATTTTGAAATATTATTACAAATTTAAAACAATGTTTTCTCTTTGAATACATTCTAAAAAGGCATTTATTTCTATGACAGCAAAGCTCTAGTCTTCATTGTCACACGATGCTTCGGAAATCATTCCTAATATGCTGATTTTGTGCTCAATAAACATTTATTATTATAAATGTTGAAAACAGTTGGGCAGCTTAAGATTTCTGTGGAAACCATGATACAGTTTTTTATGATTATTTGAATAAATATTATAAAAACAGAATTTGTCTGTTTTTTAACATTATAAATGTATTTACTGTCACTTTTGATCAATTTAATGAGTCCTTGCTTAATAAAAGTATTCATTTCTTTTAAAAGAAAAATCGTACAGACTGCAATGTTTTGAATGAGAGTATAAATATATAAAAAATATAGAAATTCTGTGTTTATTTGAGGTTTATCTCTGCATATGTATTCTTTGAATACATACAAAATGATTATGGTTTCATACTTCAGCAGAGACAAACTTTTTAAGTCACAGGTTAAAATTCACAGATGATGAATACAGGGTTAAATGGTACATCAGCTCATGTATCCCAACAGCTTTCATAAAAGTTATTTTTCAACAAAAAACATTTAGTAACTTGAAACACATCTACCTGCCTGTCAGAGCAGACGCACTTATTTTAAATGATTTACAGTGTTTGGCTCTGCTTATGTTTTAAACTCCCTTTCAGTCTCTCTGATTAAAACCAACTTCCCGTCGATGATTCTGACAGTACAGCTCTGTTTTGAAAAAGTCGACTAGTGCGGTGCCTCACGGTGTATTCTGTGGCCTGCAAGCCAAAGCTGCACTAAAATTTTGGCGCTCCTGGTACCAAGCAGCACAGGATGATGAGTCAACAGCTTTCTCAGAAAAGCGAGCCAGAGCATCTTTCTGTGATTTACGCCACATACCAAACTGCCACTCAACAAACTTAAGTTTTTCTCTGTACCTCTGCACAACAGGACTTCCCAGTACTGTCATCACGGTTCAGCGGAAGCGTAGTTCTGAGAACCATCCTCTCCCCCAGGTACTGGCGAGGATTTGTTCACATGCGCAAAACCAATGTTAGTGTAGCAGGTGTGCAAACTCACCTCTCTCCTGCACAAAGTAGGCGAGGTAGAGGTCCAGCTCTTTGACGGACACGCTGATGTGATGGGGCTGGACGCAGAGAATGGGATTGGAGCACTGGCCACCTTTGACCAGCCGTTCCCCATCCGTGCTCTCCAGCGGGATGCCCTTGAACAGAATCACCATCACCAGATCCAGACGCCAGACCTTATCCGCCTGACGCAGGCAATCTATGCGCCTCATCTTCCCCTTCTGGTCTGGGTTCGAGAGGACGCAACACGGAGGCTTCTTTCCTGTGATGGACAGCACAAAGTCCTCCCGACACTCCGGCCGGATGTCCTTGCGGAGCTTTGCGAGGAGGCGTGACGCCCACTTCTGTTTGACCTCGGGCTTCTCACCCAAGAGCTCGTCCTTGACGGCGCGCTCTTCATCCTTGGTCATCCGCTTCTCGTGCTTTTTGAAATATTTGCGCTTGCGGGCCTGCAGGTTGAACCAGGTGTAGGCGAAGGCACGCACGTGCGGCAGCAGCGCCTCGATGAACGGATGGAATTCATCCTGGAAAAGAACAGCAAAAGACGAGTTATTCATTGTGTTGTTTACTCATTGTGTTTTCTGACAAGCAAAAGCCACATCTGCAGTTCAATTCGAGTACAAAGAGGAAATGAATCATCTTGGCTCCTTTCTGTATTGACGCATTTATTGAAATGCGTTTTTTCCCTTTCGCTGTTGTTTACCAAAACAGAAAACGTAAATTCCAGATTTAATTTTGTCTTTGAAAAAAGTCTCAATGATATTCAACAGATTTCACAGTTAATTGTGTTGAGTTTTCTATCGCACCCACCCACAGTCCTCCATTGTTTCCATCTTTTGTCGAAGCCCCATGTGCAGTCATCATTCATCCAATTATGTTTTGTTGACTATTTTCACTTTCAGTGGTAAGTTTTCGACAACAACAACACACACAGATGTACCTCCCAGGCACGTCGCAGACCGCAGTCTCTTAACCGTTTAGTGCGGCATTCATTTGGTCTGACTAATTACTTCCATATTTGACCATTTCTAAACCCCTAAACTAGCACCAGACCGTGCTATAAATGTTACTAAAACCCCAACCGAACATTAAACATGCGCATCTATCAATTATCATTAACAAGACTCGAAGCTCTGTGCGCACTGCCGTGACCATTTGTGCATGTGTGTGCATAAAACAGTCATAATGAGAGCGCTGCTTTACAGTTCTGTGATAATCATCAGCCAAAAAAAATCCCCACATGAAGCTGTGAAGCTGTTCAATAGGAGGGTTTTGCGCTTATGGCAAAGTAATGAAACTCAGAATCAAGCTGAATGATGTCAGCTGTTGCATCAATATAGCATGACATAGTTACCAGTGTGTCACTTCTGCTTAGGCACAATGCAACCACAGAGAGAGAGAGAAATGGCCAAGGGCTGCTTGGCCGCAGTATTTAAAACAGAGAGAAATAAAGAAAAAAAGAAAGAGAAATCACAGCGCTCCCCGGTCTGATTGTGCTGTGAGCACTGAGCAGGTTTTAAAGCTACATAATGAGACGTGACTTCGGCACGCTGTGGATCTCATGCGATAAGCCAGTTCAACAGCTTACGGCAGCGAAAGGCTGTTACACTACTACAGCTGCTTCACAGAAACCATCTCCTGAAACACCAGGACATTTACTGTCTTCTAACCTAAAACATCCCTTTCCTTAAACACCTACCTCAAAACACAACCCTCAAGATCTCAACTGGCAGGCCATGAGCCAAAAATAAACCTTAGCATGTTCTGATAGGCCGTGGGCAGCGGGGGGGGGGGGGGACAATGCTTTATGCAAATAACAAATGCAAGTAGTCAAAATCATGCATTTAGGATAGCATTTCAAAAATAGTACAGTTGGGCAGAACAAATCATGACAACCATGAACAATTCTACTTAAGATAAATGAAAATACAACCCAGACTATGTTAAAAGGGAAAAAAGGAATTATTATAAATAATAATAATTATAATAATTTCTTCCTTTTTCCCTTTGATGAATATAAATAAATAAAAATGTATTAACAATTTTACTTAATTTTGTATGAGGATTTGAGAGACATTTCTGTTTATTACAATGCTTCACCAATACATGTTGTGGGGGAAAAAACAGCCCCAAATATCCTTGAATCTAATCACAAATGATGTTTTGAGCAGAATATAGTTACTTTAGTGCAACATTTTGAAAGGACCCAATTTGCATTTGTAACTTATTCAGACATGGAGAGCACAAAAACTGACTGCCCTGTCCTTGCTGCTTCACAACTGTGTTTAAAAGATTATAAAACCTCTTTTAAGAGTGTTCTCACTGAGATGGGCTGGAAATAAAAACCATACTTAACATATTTTTTTAAACCCAATAGCAACAGCAGGGCAAAAATGTTTTTATTTCCAGCTATTTCAATTTTTGAACCGGGACAAGCTGAAAGCAAACAGGGTGCAAAAATTGGAAGGTTGAGAGGCCTGTAGACTCACTGTACACTCACATTTGTAATCAGCCGACTCTGAACCGACGGAACTGATACAGTTACTGAGTAAACTTTACAAAGAAAGTAAGTAAGAAAGAAAGAAAGAATGAATATGGGAAGTTAAGGCTGACAAAAACCAGAGAACCAAGCTGTATAAACAGACACAAGATACGATGTCCAAAAAACTGCTAAACCCTCCCCAGGTTCAACTGCATATGTGTTTAGAGAAACGGTAAGGTCGTTTTATTTAGCTGTGTTAATGTCCAAAATAGTTTGACCCAAAATCGTTTTCCAAACTAAATTTGGATCCATTGAACAAATATTCAAACGGACATTCTGGCTTGAGAGCTCAGTGAAGTCTGGACACAATTTGCACCCAGTGACAACGGAAATTTCCAGGAAGGAAACGCCAGGAGGAAATAGTGATTTCAGGAATAGAGGGGAATTAGAGATGGGCCTGTTTCCCTGCAAACATGTGTGGATGCATTTTCTTCTTTTTAGAGCTCCTTTCATTGCTCTAGCTTCAGCACCAACCACTCCAGCAAAAATAAACATTTGTTGGGCATTTTCTCCTTTCCGCAGCCTTGGAAAAAAGGCAGGTCAGATGAGGCCCAAACCAGGATAAGGCACACATAGGACTGGGAAACTGTGTAATTTCTGCATCACTAGTGTCGCTAAACAGAATTGCAAACAGGTTTCCTGAACACAACCAAAATTATAAATCACAGTACGACGAAGGACCACTTCTGCAATAAAATAAAATAACTGAAGATATAATTAATTACTAAACATATAAATGTGTACAAATACATACCATGGTCTGTCTGAATACTCAATTCTGATTGGCTGGAAGGTGTGCAATAAAACGGTTTAATGCACAGGTAGTTCCAAGTCAATTTAAACACTGTTCTATATTAAGCGCACGCAATCATACGTCACTCACACACAGAGAGAGCAGAGATCGCGCTGCGCGCACACAGAAACTTGTCATCAACGCTGCCCCGTGACTTTTATTACTAAAATAGCTTCGCTACTGAAATGCTACATTATATTTCCCTGCAATGAGGGGGTAACATTGCTGGTTTTAAAGTAATTAAACTCCTAGCTTTGTTGTTAATAGAGAGAGAGACAGGTAATTCACGCACACACATCTCTTAAATTAAAACCAAACACTGAATAAAATAAAATTATGATTAGATGAGTCACATTTAAAGTCATGTCACAATACATCAGTTGAATTTTGTATTTATGCGGCAAGTTATACATGATTAGCTATATGAATCATAAAAGAAAGTTTTTAAAATACATTTTTAAATATTAGGTTTCAAATAACTAGCCACAAAGCACAGAAATATTTTAATTATAAGTTGTTCCTCTTCTTGACTATTTTGGTAGTAAGTTTGTCTTACTTTCTGTGTCGCTAATGTGTACATACATTGAAACGTCTGCAATATATAGCATAATTTCTACCAGCAGACACAATATATACCAGCATACAGCCAAGCTCTTGATAAGAATACATGGTAAATGGTGAGGAGAAACAACATCAGCTCAACTTGAACCTGTGTCACCCACATAAGCACCACAGCTCAATGTGTAAGAGCACGCAAGGCCACATCTCCGACCTGGAAATATTTTTTAAACTCTCCGCTTTACTGCTACATTATTCACAACACCAACATGAAGACTTTTAGTGGAGAACTGAGAAGCATATTGCATTTCTTTCTTTCCCTCTCCTGCCTACTCTGTCTTTTTCCATATTAGGCCTGGACGCGCTCCAACGGAATGCTCTGTTTTTACTACAATCAGTCTGAGAAGAGCGCTCTGACTGCATTTCGTGTGCACATTAAGGATGAGAATGTTATTGATAAACACGGCTGATGAATGGCTTCATTATGGCAGATGAACTGAGCATCTTTGATCTGACGGAGGCTGATGGCAGGGCGGCTGTGATAGCATGACGGAAACGGTGACCGCTGGAGTGTCCCAAAAAAAGCCAGGCCTACCAACTCAGCCGCTCTCGCTCTGTCAGCCGCACACACACACAGCTGTATTTATGCAGTAATTGAATCATTTTGTTATTGCGGAGCTCAGGGAAATGTGTTTTTATTCCTGTCCGTCGCTCGGATACCATCTTTATTATGTCTTAAACAGAGAATGTGACTCTTTTTTTTTTTCTTTTGCGCAAATCTTTTTCCAAGTACAGACAAAGAGAGAGAGAACGGGAATGAGAGAGGGAGTGGAGAAGTCCAAATGATGACAAAATTGGGGTGTTGCGGTCACACACACCCACACAAAGTGTTGCTATGGTCACTCTGCGTGTCACAAGCATGTGTCCTGGGCTGAGCTTTTCCGAGACAGTTTTCCCCCAAATTACGTGGTCAGGGGAATTGAAGATTGACTATGATCCTGAAAAATTAGAAGATTTTCCAAGACACATCATTAGCAATAAAAATAACTGCTGCTTTTAAAACTACTATTTTAGTAAAACCATATGTAGCGATCAATTAAATAACGCTGTTTTCATACTTTGCTATGATTCACCTTTCACCTCGTGCAGAGAGCAGTGTGCCAAGGGAAAGAAAATGCCAGTAAGCCTTAAGTTTTTGTAACACTGCAATTTACCCAGAATCCCCTCTGAGCATTAACAGCAGACCCCCCCGCCCCGCACTGTTGCACTGCTGTTGCCAAAAGCACTTTCTTTCTCTTTCTACTGACTGGCTGAGAAGTGGATCGTCTAGGATCTGGGTAATGGATTCAACTTCGACATTCTTTCAGAGACACAACAAAACAGGCATGCTTCTATTTTAGAATGAGATATTCTGGGTATTTCATTGTCCTGCATCCTTTTTATAAGTTTTACAGCAATAAAATATGCACTAAAATATCACCAAGCAAATATAATTTAAAAACTATTGAGCCGAATAGTAAATGGAAAATTGACACTTTGTTTGATTTTTGATTAAAATGTATACAAACGTATAAGAGAAATTCGGCTAATTTTGTCATAATTTACTCACCCTCATATCTTGCGAAACAAGTATGACTTTCTTCTGAGCAACACAAAAGGTGATATTTAGCAGAATGTCCAAGCTTCTCTTTTGATGAAAGCATTAAACAATGGAAGTCAAGCAATATTTCCATAAAACATGGAATATAATCCATTGAATATTAATGCTCCTTGTGCTCCACAAAAAAAAAAAACACAGGTTAAAATATTTAATACAAATTCTGATAGTTTTCTGCTATCACTGCTTGACATTATGTGCACTACCAAAATTAACTATTTTACAACTGTATTAGTCCACACTGTCTCATGTAAATCTGAAAGAAAAAACACTTGCTAAAATAAAAACAAAGCACCATGTACTTTAAAGAATTAGCAATTTAACCATGAGAACAAGTTAGATCTCTATAGTCCTTTGTGTGTCTTCCTTTCTAAACACTGTTGGATACATCTGAGAGCTTATCAAAGACACAGAGCACTGCAGTAGGTTATTCCTCTGTGCCCAGTGGGCTGATGGGAGATGAGGTTCTGAATGCTGAGTGGATCAAAGTGGATGTTCTGTGACTCACACTGCCTCTTTCTTTTCCTCCCTCTCTTTCTCTCTTCTGCACAATCGCTGAGTCAGCCCTCAGCCACGCACCATCATAATGTAGGGGAGGGGGATGCTGGGTAACCAACCTCTCTCAGGAGGAAAGGCAGTGTGTGGTGGACGATGTGCTGCAGTGGTATTTAGGTTACACTGTTTGCTCTTTCTATTTGATGTGACATTTTTATTTCTAGTAGGAAACTAGTAGAAATCTAGTAGGACTGTTAATTTAAAACAAGAATATAAAAATGTGACGTAGCAAAATGCTCAAATCAGCAACATACGGTGCACAGGCCAAAGATGCCAGTCTGAATGTGAGCAACAAAAAAAAAAACTAGTGCAAATGAGGTGCAAGAGCACGTCCTGTATGAACGCCCAATGAGTCTTAGATATACAGTTTAAACAAACTCGATTCATCTTAAGCCTGTCATACAGTATACAGTCCAAAAGCAATCCAGTCAATTATATGGAAATAAATTGGCTTCTAAAGTTAAATCAATCAGCATTTAATTTAATTGATTTTATTTTTATTTTTTTTTAATAAATGAACAGCCCAAATTTCTAGTTGTTTTTAATAATACTGCCTTATTTTTAGAAAGTTTTTAAATATGTACATAGATTTAGAATTATAATTTCTCACACTCAAGGACTTAAATGAACTTATTTCTACAAGTTAACAGCAAAAAAAGTGATTAATATGGGGACCATATATGGGGGATGATATGGTATCTACAAGTACACACTTTCCTTACAGGTTGAGATAATATTTAATCTAAAATCTTGTAGCTAAAAAACTTAAAAATTCAATTACAATAAATAAATACTTTCCCTTTAATCAGGCTAATTGAATTTATGAGGAGAAAAGAACTACTGAAAAAGAACTACTGAAAACAAAGACCATATGATAATATGGGGCAAAAAGAAGATGGTGGGAAATTTCATTTCATAAGCACAAAGGACAACGGGAAAAACAAAAATGTATCTCTTCTAAAGCATACTCCAAAAGACGCATGTGACTTTCTATCACAGGATGAAGTCACAGGGTTCATGTTCCCATGACAGCTAAAAGCACCTGTTTCATTAGCATCTGAAATGCCATGAACCTCCCATTGATGGAACAAGGAGAAGGTTTGTACTTACGATTTTAAACAAAGATGGACCAGCATAATTATATGCATGATTCAATCTTTGCAACAATTAGTGTCTCACAATCACTAGATCTTCAAGTCTTTGTTCCTCATGTGTCTGATAGAATTAGGGGAGTGGGGGAAGGAACAATTGCAAGCCTTCAATTTAAATCATAATTTGAAGGGATGGTTCACCCAAAAACTAAAATTGTATTACTTACTAAGTTGTTCCAAACCTGTATGAGTTTCTTTCTTCTGTTGAACTCAAAAAAAGATATTTTGAAGAATGTTGGTAACCAAACAGTTGACGGCACCTATTGACTTTCAAAGTAGGAAAAAAAATACAATCCAAGTCAATGGGGCCTATCAACTGTTTGGTTACCCATATTCTTCAAAATATCTTTTTTTGAGTTCAACAGAAGAAAGAAACTCATACAGAATTGGAACAACATGAGGTGGGTGAGTAAATGATGACAACATTTTTATTATTGGGTGAACAGTCCCTTTAAAACATGGGAAAATGTTGTCTCTTTTAATAAAAGTGCCAAAGAGTTTATAGGCCTTTCCTATCCAGAAAGCAACCTGACTAACTTCAAACATCTTCCAGTGCCCTGATTTTGGCAGAGATACACGAAAGTATAATTGTGTGTGCGAAGTTGTATGGTATTTTCCACTCAGCAGTTGCTTGGTTCACTTGCAGAAGGGGTTGCCAGTTGTGAAAATGTCCCCAAGTTTCCTGGTTTCTAAATGACTGAGGACAAGATCATTGTGAACAAAGAAATGAAGCTCTGAAAGGTGTCAGACATGCACCTTACCCACGCAAACACAAACTACAACCTTTCTATGATGCTGCACAAAAGGTCAACTATTTCCCCTGAAATTATCAAGCAATATTTGAATTTCATTTCAGAGAGAAATCTCTCTCTATTTTTCCTTTTTTGGCCGCATTCATTAGACATGAGCAGAATGAATTTCTATGTAGGCTAAATCAACCGTAATACCAATCTCATGTAAATTGCTACATTCAATTTATTTACTGTTAGAATGATTTTACGAATTATTTACACTGTTCTGCTTGTGTTTCATGCATGAGGCCCAATGCAGTTTCCACCTCTTCTTCTTTGATTAAAGTCAACATAAAATCAAAACTGACGCGGTGTGCCTTCAATGCACGTTCCTGATCTTTTTGTGAACGATTCATCTGTGCATGTTATAGAAAAAGGGGAAAAAATGTTTGCAATTAATCTTTCGTCAATGACTTGCTCGTCCTACTAAATGACTTCCCTTTTCCACTGACATTACTTGGTAAATGCAGCGTGGGCTATACTAGATAATGTTGACCAATACACAAATAGCTATTTAGAGACAGTTCTATTCTGGTACATAACATCCAATCAATTCCCATTGTATAAAATCAAGCCCTGCTCTACATTTCTTCTCACTGACTGAATATCCTCTTTCACTTGGAAATACATGTCACATTATGGAAGTAAAATGGGTTGAGAATGACAGTTGACATTGAATTTTGAAATTTTGCTTGTTGAACCTCTACTTGTCCAGTTTAATTTCTCATTTCATTTCTTTTATAGGGGATAAACACCCTCCCATTTTCACATGTAATCTATTGCTTAGCAGAGAAGCACATGGGTATAACATTTCCTACTTTAAAATATGAGAAGAAACGTCATTTGCAATGCTTTTAACTTCTGTAATGAGATATAGGCCTATTTCCACAGTGAAACAAAACATTTAGTGGAAAATAAACTATAGGATGATGAGACTTGATTTTATAGAAATTGACTAAATCATGAAAAGGGGCCTATATGATAACAGCATTTTCAGCATTCACGCAGCCTTGATAATGCCATCTGTAAAAGTCATTTCAGAGGCAGAGAAAAATTATCATGAAGATTAAAAAACAAACAATTTTTCTTCAGAATAACATGAAGTGATGAATTATGCACAATAAGACTCAGTAGTGACATGTTCATCAATCACTATTGTTGAAACGTTGCTGTTAAATACTCTCTTCAAACAAATATGCCAGCAGTTATTAATAATCTACTTTGTCTTCCTGTCCACTGTATAGTCTGGTAAATACAGCTCATTCCCTCGCTCCACCCATTCACACTTTTAGCGGAAGGGACAGCTGCAGCTTCGTCGTCTTAGCATACATGCTGACCGCAGAACCGCAAATACAAACAGCCCAGTGACTCCAAGCCCAAACACTCTCTAACAAATATACAGGCCGCAGTCTGTTCTTATGCTGTTTGATCATTCGGGACTGCTAGAAAAGGCTGGGGCATAACCGTGCTCCTGGGAAACAGCTGTGCCTTCCCAGAATTGATTTGCGCAATGAATCACAAAGCCACAAAAAGCTCTCGTCTGAGTGCCAATCAATGCAACTTGTATTCCGCCATAGGGCTGCACGATATATCATTTTAGCATCGATAATGCCATGTGCGCATCTGCAATGTCAAGTATATGGGATCGTAGTTGATCCGTACGGACCAGACACCACGCACAGTTCAAAAGGCATTTGATTCTCTAATTACTTGCAAAGTTTAACCATCATAGAGCGAAAGTTTCCTGTCAGTTTAAATATTCAAACGATTTTAAGCTATTTGAGCACAAGATGACATGAAAGAGAACTCGTGTTGTAACAGCATTTCCGTACCTGAACAGTTAGACTTACTGAAAAACATTTCCAATGGCTTCAAAACTATTGTCATTTGCTATTATTGGTGCAATTGTTATTATATTCCAATTACCAATATTACATTTATTTTTAAATGCATTACAAACAACAGTATAATTAAAACAATGCTCAAACTCTGACAAAAGTAATACTAGATTTATTATTTATTTGATATATTTAAATATGCTTATCTTAGCAAGGTATAAATTTAGTTCAATTAATGCCAAATGTAATAGCTTTGCCATTTACAAATTTAAATTTAAATTTTAAAGTGTTTAAATGTTTGCGTTTAGAAATGTTAAACATTTTATATGAAAAATTTGATACACCCAAATAACTCAATAAAATACGATGGAAATTTATCAGACAAATAAACTGCATTCATTGTAAAACAGACTGAGTAAACAGTCTGCTTGACCTGGATGAAATCAGTTTCATTTATTCCATTTTTTTTTCACGCACGCACAATTATACTTTTCATTCCTCTCTTATTCCAAACAGAGATTACCAAAACAAACATATTTTTCCTATGAATCACATTCACTGATTAAGTGTGCACAATAATAATAATAAAAACTATTACAAAAAACTAATTTAATCCATTTTAATTTCATGTTGACTTCAAGGTCTGGAGGTTCAAACCCTTAAACCTGTTTTAGAACACAGCTCTCCTGGAGTCCCATTACATTAGCCAAAGTGTCTCAGACAGTTTGCGCAGTGATTCCAGCATCAAGAGTTTTCCAGACTCATAGGGTAAATTAGAGCAGCAAGCTGTTTGGAAAATGCAATGCATACACTCCACTTGAGCTATGACCTTTGCATGCCATAACAATAGGCATCCATAATAGAGGATTAGAGAGAATAGCTGGGTCACCCAACTACAGACCCAATCTTTGCATGATTCTGAATGTCCAATCTTTGCATGATTCTGAATGTCTCTCTCTCTCTCTCTCTCTCTCTCTCTCTCTCTCTCTCTCTCTCTCTCAACAGACGGGTCGCGGCTGACCACTGAGACTAGCTTAAGCTCGGCTCTTGCTTCCATTCGCTCTCAATAGCCAGTTTACAAAAGGTCATGACTCATGACCCTGAGAAACTCTAGTCAGACTCAGACATACATGGAACCATCAACCTGCATTTGCTTGACAAATCTACAACAACCAACATAAAAAATGCATCCGGTGTTTTAGATTAGACTGATTAGATTGCTGTGAAATAGTGCAGACCTTTTTTGGGTTTAGCCTAACTTTGATTACAGGTTCAAAGATTAAGCAAGAATGCATTGTGCCCGTTGATAGTGCCATTTTTTTTTTTTTTTTTTTTTGCACTGTCTGCAATGATTCACTAGCGGCCAATTCACTAAATGATTTATGCAAATCAGGTTACGGCGCCAAAATCTGTAAAGCATCGCTGCACCACTGTGATTCAGATACCTGAATCAGCTCTTTAAAATGCCGTAAGTGTGCTCGTCTACACCAGCCATCTGGATATTTGCCCAGTTATAACGCTCTTCTCCATCAATTGATCATCATTTGATAAATAACTGCTGGCATGATCAATAGAAAATATCTCTTTTAAGTGAAATTGTGTTTCTGTTTTCCACAGGAGGTGGACATTTAAAAAAGACATTAAATGCATCACTTACATATTTTCATTATTTAGCCTACCTACAATTAACATACATGCTTTTGGATGACACTTTTATCCAAAGTGACACACCTTCAAGTTCAAGGCACACAATATTTAGTGCTAATGTTTTCAGGGCCTTTGCATTGCTAATTTGCTAGCGACAAATTAATTAAGCAGGATGCAGAATTTCAATTGAAATTAGTAAAACAATATTGAACTGAAATTTGAAAAAATCTTGACAATCTTATTTTTATCTAGAAAAGGAAGGCCTGTCAAGACAAACTTAATGTCTTGACAAAATGGTCTGAAAGTTTAAAAAGTCTTGAAAGTTTGAATGTTTTATAGGCCTCACAGACAGACAAACAAACAGATATCTTTGAAATTTCACTTAAAAAACTATACTTAACTAAATTAAGTATAAACTAAAAGCCAATTTTTCTAGAATTCAGTCAATTCCACTTCCTTTAATTCCAATAGAATTCCAATTTAACTTCTGTCGGGTGTAGTCAAAAAAAAGTAATTAAACAGAGGCCTATTCATCAAACCTCTGCAACGTAGTTAAACAGGGTTGTGGGTGGTTAGTTCATAAGACACAGGTTTTTACACTGATATGCTGCATATAAAGAGAAAGGAGAGATTAAGTGATATGTAATGAAAGAAAGAGCATTACCATTGGTTTTTCTAAAAAAAACATGGGGCCTGGGACAATTTTTTTCCATAGAGGACCTGGACGGCCCTTGTCACAGGTCCCAGGACAATGCACGTAGTTAAAGCATGAAGAAGACAGCTCTGGATCCTACCATGTGACGTCTGCAAACAATGACACAGTTACCTCAGGTAACCTCAGGACTGCCATGCAACCTTAATCCCACAGTTTAAAAACAAACTGTATTTGGATATAATCCAGCTGTTTCGCTCACACACTTTCATTTAAACACGGAAAGCATTCACTGACCTCTCTTCTGTAATGTTGAAAATAATGGCCAGTAGGTATGCATTTAAAAAACTAGGGGTGCACAATATAGCAAATTGTGCTAAAACCAATAAAATAGAAAAGAACAGTATACTATTCCTCCAATAATATCCAACTGACTGAAAATACTCTGTTCAAACTGATTGCTTAATATTTCAATTCAATAAAAAAACACGTCGCAGTGAAGATGATTTGATCATGTTTCATACTAATACTCGATTCAAGGTGAATTATTCTGAAAAAGATAGACCAATTCTACAGCATCTCAGTCCAAAATCAAATATTCACCTTTCAAATAAAAGCCAGATCTATAGGCAAACCTGCTGAATTTACATTTTCCAATCATAAAACAACAGAACAATAGAAAAACAATAGCTCAGCATTTACAAGCTACTGTATATTAATAATGGATGAGTATAGGACAACCAAGCATGAGCATATGTAGCTTAGAGAAACTCAAACGCTTCAGAGTGGGGCAATGTGCAGCAATACAAAAAACTTTCAGATCTGAAAAGTAAAAAGAACATGCTTGTTTGTTATTTAACACATTTACCTTTTCTAAGTACCAGCTTAAAGAGGATAGTTCACCCAAAAATGAAAATGTGTTCATTTATTCTCCCTCAGGCCATCCAAGATGAAGGTTTTTTTTTTCTTCAGTATAACAGTAAAAAAGTGAAGGGGTGGATTCCTGAATCCACTGCCGCTTCATTATATCCTTTGAGTTAATAGTTATTAATCAATATTTATCCTTCTAAATATTAAACAATTGGAAGGATTTCTTCAAGCTTATGAGATGTTATAGAATTACATGTATGTTCACTGGAACTCTCCTTGTTTTTGAGAGAAGCACACAACACTTTAAATGACCCCAGTGACTTGAAATCCACCCCTTCAGAAGATTTTTAGCTGAAACCGTGGTCCTTGGTGATTCATATAATGTCAACGGCTACCGTCACTTTGAGAATAAAATACATACCTGTGCTTCTGACAATACATTGAGGTCTCATGAAACAAAATGTTCGGTCTGTGCAAGAAACATTACTTACAACATTATGACCTGTAATCCACAGCCTTTGGAAACGGTCCTGGAGCACAAACTTCCTGTCATATAATGACGTATGAGTGGGAGCAAGCCAAACTCACACATGAGCTGACGCTGTATTTGTTTACAATAGAGAGTGAGTGTTGTATTGTTCATCAAAATGGTACATACATGTGTTTATCCTGGATGCCGTAACCTATATAAAAAATTAAGATTACCTGCGCTTGTGCAATCTCAACTGGGAGGATTGACTTTGGCGTTTGAGCGCATATGTCATTATGTGACAGGAAGCTTGTGCTCCAGGACCGTTTGCAGAGGCTGTGAATTACAGGTAATAATGTTGTAAATAATGTTTGGTTTCTTGCACAGACCAATCTTTTTGTTTCATAGGACCTCAACGTATCGCCAGGAGCCACAGGTATTCATTTTGTTTTGCCTGTATATAGACCTCAACGTATCGCCAGGAGCCACAGGTATTCATTTTGTTTTGCCTGTATATGTTTTTTTGACTCCCAAAATGACGGTAGCCGTTGACATTATATGAATCCGCAAGGGCCACAGCTTCAGCTAAAAATCTTCTTTACTGTTCTACTGAAGAAGAAGAAGAAGAAGAAGAAGAAGAAGAAGAAGAAGAAGAAGAAGAAACAAAAACCTGTGAGTAAAATAACAGCAAATTTTCATTTATGGGTGAACTATCCCTTTAAGAACATTAATGGCACCCACATTATCAGATAACCTATTGTGAGTCTGTGTGGTAGTCCTGTGTTTTTGGAGGGGGGTTTGGCTCTTTTTTCAAAACTTTAAATAAATCTTGAGAATTGCACCCCATGGATAAATCTATTTGTCAGCCCTCATTTCCAAAATGAACTTACATAACATCAGTAAAACACTTAGGGCCTGTTCACATATCGCGTCTTTTGCGCGCTCAAGTTCGTTATTTCAAATGTAGGCGCGCGGTATGCGCGCTCATAATGGAAGCGACGCGGTCGCGGTGCGATGCGCTCGTTTTTTCCAAGCGCGTCCGCGCCGCATCGAGATAAAAACATCTCAACTTTTCAGAATGCCGCAAGCGCACCATAAGCGCACAGTGGGTCACGTGACAAGAACCAATCGGAGCGCAACCGCCCTAGCGCTTTGGAAAAAGGAGAATGCGGCGCGCCCAGCGTTTTCTACGCGTTTTTAGGCGCTATATGTGAATCCGGCCTTATGCAGCCACCACAGTTTTTTAAAAAACGCTATTGCATAATTAAATGATTTAACAAAAGCAGCTAAAATGCTTTGCTGTCTCATCCTTCTATCAACCCATTCAAGAATAATCTCCCTTACATTTTTATCATGAATACATTTTACTGGATGAATAATTCTTATGGCACATTCTGTAAAAGCTGGTCTGCGAACAACAGTAACAAAAGGAGTAACACTTTACAATAAGGTTCATTAACTAACCATGAGCAATACATTTGTTACAGTATTTATTCATCTTTGTTAATATTAGTTAATAAAAATACAGCTGTTCATTGTTTGTTCATGTTAGTTCACAGTGCATTAACTAATGTTAACAAGATTTTAATAAAGTATTAGTAAATGTTAAAATTAACATTAACAAAGATTAATAAATGCTGTATAAGTGCAGTTCATTATTATTAGTTCATACTAACTAGTGTAGTTAACTAATGTTAACTAATGAACCTTATTGTAAAGTGTTACCACAAAAGGATGCCGAGCTTAGTGATAGCTCAACTGGCTGCACCCCAATATAAGGTCTTGTCAGAATCAATAACAATGGAAAAAGGTAACAAATTAAAGGAAAACCGGTGTTTTGACTTTAGGAAATGATGACAGAAGTGGGGAAGGTTGTGATGGGGCCTTCGGTCGGTCTGCAGGGTCTTGGATACTGGATGACCAAAACAGAGCAGGACTCGTTGTCTTTCTCTCTGTGGGTTTAATTACATTAGCCCTGTAATTGAATTTAGTTGAGGCTTCGGCTCATTCTCTGACAGCACGGTTCTAATCCTGGGAAAATGAACTGGGTCTTCCCTCACCCTCTGAATCTTTTGGTCTTAGTGTACCATGGGATAAGATCAGATCTAAATATCCCAAATCAAATTAAATCTACTTCCAAGTATGAATAATTTATCAGCCCAAAAAAGGGTCAGTTACAGATCATTTCAATTATTTAAGAGTCAGAACAAAATTTCAGGCTAGTTAACTCTAATTCAGCCTAGTTTGGCTCCTCCGGTAGGGGTGAACAGGTTAAAGTGTGTGTTTTCACTTAATGTCCTCGCATTTGTCTGATAGACAACAGGCACATCTCAAACAGGGCTTCAGTCAGAGCCTGAGACCATTAATTGTTCTTGTATTGACTACCTCTTCCAATTAATAAAGATACCCACAGTATTGTATACATTCACCACCACGGAATCAAGATAGTCAGCTTTCTGGAGATTCTGAGGTTTCGGTCAAATACTGTACATGCTATTTTCGCTGTCTGTAAAACACAATATGCTTCAAATGGTTATTCATGTAAATATGCACTACTTTAACGATAAGATGAGATATTTTAGCTGTTGTGGAAAAATGAAGAAAGAATACCAGTCACACCAGCGAGTTTTATGGCACACTCAACTAAGAAACTCTGGCCTCAAAATTATCTTAGAGTTTCCCAGCAGTAAATACGACTTGACAGGGCGTTCATGTCCAATTTCCGACCAGGAAACTACTAGTATTTACGATAATCCCTTCAAAATAAGATCCGTCTTTGTTCTCACATTGCCTTCACTGAAAACAGCCAACTTCACTCACAGAAAAATATGACAATTTCAACTGTCTCCAGTTTGCGTAAAAAGTGCCACTAGCAAGTAAAAAGGTCATGTCTTTTGCAAACGCTCTATTCACCGCCATTAAAATGTGGCCATTAGTCACAATACACTCTCCCACTTTAAAAGAGTCAAAATTTTTGATAATTTGTTTGAAAAAGGCAGTTTGACCTGGTTTTGCCATTACATCATGCGGACAACTTCATGGTAGTCGAACAGAACGTTCTGATTTCATTTTACCGAGAAATGAGAGAATCGTTACAAATAGCTATTTTGGGGAAATGCTGGTGACATTATTCAGCAACTTGGTAATTCAGAAAACAATAAAAAAAGATTAACATTCAATTTATCTCTGTGCTCAGAAATTGCTTTGCAAGCTCTACTACACCGTCAATGTGAATGTCTGTAAAATCTCTAAAGACCAAAATGCATCAATAGGAAAAGTTCTACACATTTTTATTCGCATTTCAGTTCAAAATTTCCACATAATACATGTAGAAGCTAATCAATATTTCACTTTATGTGTGACTTGATATTTGGCAGAAACCAGAAATCCGGTGCTGTGCAGATGAATTCTGAAAGAGATGAACTTAAATTGTCCTCAGTGCTACTGATTTTGAGACTCGTCAGTTCTCTCTCATAAGTTAGGCGAGAATAATTTCTGAAGCATGCAGAAACTCTTTGACTGGGGCTCTGAAAGTGCATGAACTCTTGAAGTCAGTGTTTCCCCCCAACAACAAAGAGCGAGAGGATGTCAAAACCTGCCTGAACCTTTTCTGACCTTAAACCACTCAAAAAAACTAAAAGGTGGGATGTAGGTAAAGTGTTTTCTCTTCCCTTCTCTCTATACACCTCTCTCACTCAGGCTGTCTTTTTCTCTCCCTCACGGTTACATTCAATTACATAACCAGCTAGCCTGCTAATCTCCATAATCCGAGTCATGCCACAACAGGGCCCCGTACAGAGCTCAAGAACAAAGCCTGCACTAAAAACTCTCATCTTCCTCTGTGAGTGTCGAGGACTGGTGAACAATGCTTCCTACAAGCTGAACAAAATGTAATTTCCACACTCAGACCAGGCAAAAGTACATTATCTTCTTTTCACAGATGTGTCTTAAAAGAGGCTCCTCAAATTTGTCAAAACCTCATAAAATCAAAATTAGAGTTTGTGGCTTTTAGTCCATGTGTGTTCGCTTAGATCAGATATTCCCTTAAATAACAATGTCTTTCCTCCAATACTATTTGCAACTATGGCTGTGACATAACTAATTAAAGGATATATTCATAGTATATTTAAGAAAATAATATTTAATATATTTGATGAAACTATTTTTTTACATGCATTTAAATATATAATAATAGTACAATTATTTAATTATATTTTAGAATTCTATTAATTTATTAAGAAAGGGGCAAGCCTGTCCAAATGTACGGTCCAAACTTCCTGTTTCTTTAGAAAATACTTTAACATACAACAAATAATTGCATTCAACAAACTCGAAATGCCCAAAAACCCTGAACTTTCATTATTTTCACTTTTCATTATAAATCATTTATTCATGCAAAAGCTTTTCATTCACAGATTCTTTCTCAACCAGTGTCATACTAAGAATGCTCAAATACTGTATGCTTTAGAAACCGAAGATAATTACAAAACAGGCAACAACTGTTGTGTCACCAAATTAAAAAAATGATATTAAGAAGAAGAAAAAGAAACCTGGCATTGTATTGTACCAATTTGTTGCTCTGGTCTATGCTAAATGCATACATGTAAATGACATGGCACTAAGCTCTTCAAGAAATGTAGCTATGGCAGTCTACAAAAAGAAAAGCGCACAACCCATTTTTAAATGCCAATTATTAAATTAAATGCAAAGCATTATCACTAAACTGGCACGTTGATCAGTGCACAAGCTTCTTAAATAAAACGACTGCCCCACTACTTGCCATGTAGCAAGCCAGAGTCATATTAGGCCATGGCCAAGTGTTGACGTGTCCTCTTGCTTTCCCAGCACTGCTCTGTTTGGCTCAGATCCTAATTCATAGAGATATCTGTCTAGGCCTGTAGTGTGCAAACACACACACCCACACATATATTCACACACAAACACACACACACACATCTACATCTACATATATATATATATATATATACTGTATATGAGGCATATAGCTTGCCTCCAGGTTTAGCTTTGACACCTATGATTCTTTTTTATCTGTTATATGTGTGAAGCAGAAATAAAACGCACATGCACAGAGACACCTCACACCTGAGAAAGAGGCCAAAGAGCATGTCAAGAGAATGGACTTCAACATCTGCAACGAGACAAAGCAGAGATAAACAAATGTTCTCTCACAGAGGCAGTGAGATTAACTAAAAAAACGATAACAAATTGGGAACTTCAGGGCATTTGAAAGGATATGATCAGATTTTACTGAAAAAAAAATTTTCAACATGCCTGTATGCCTGTACTCATAAGTCCTAAGTGGGGCCTGACAGCATACTGAAAAATGTCATATTATCACTACACTTTTTATGGACATACTGAAAATATCTTTTTGGCTATGCCGTAAAGCCTTAATTGCCGGTCAGAACTTCTGCCCTTATATTAGCTTGCCAATCCTCCTGCACACCACTAATACAAAAGCTTTCTTTCTCCTTTGTCCTTCCTCGAAATGATCCCATGCAGCTACATTCTTTTCTCCAACACAGGCCTCAGATTGTGATGAAGTGTTGCTCTGGTGTGTTTTAAAGCAGCTCCTGCCCTTTATCAAAATAACAAATTGATGTCACTGCGTCCCAAAGTGCAAGAACGGGAAATAATTTACCTATGATTTGACTTTAATATTTCTTTGTTGGAGAAGCACAAAGATTTTAACTCATATCTGGGCTGCGTGCCTAGAACAGGATTTTGGGTCCAGAGAGAGTGATAGCGAGAGAGTTTCCAATGTTGCCAATGCCACAAAGTCCAGTGGGCTTTTCATACAACTTTCCCCATCTACCTGTCTCTCTTTGTCTTGTTTCTGGACACCAGGTTTCTCAGTGATGACAGCTATTTATGAAAGTTATACAGAGTAATTCACTGCATACACATCCAAAAAAGCTCTTGGCGATACTTAACTTTCATGCAAGAATCACAAACAGATTCTTGTGTTTTGTCACTCAGACACAATGAGAAACGTTATCTCACGACATCAGAACTGAAGAGTTTTATGAGCTCTCAGCGCTGAGATAAGGCGATGGTGGTTTAACACGAGAGTGTAATTGAGAACGCAAGAATACCGCAAGTTTCATTCTATTTCAAGTTCCTGCAAAACAAAATTAAATGCATCACCACAGGTCATTATTCAATCGCATGTCAGCGGAACAATGAACAATGCGTCAGAACCCCAGCGGCATACCTTATGGATTCTGTTTGCATGGCTTTCTTAATATATCAGGATCTGGATCATCCTTTTTCCTGAAGAAGGTGTCTTAACCTGCAGCTCAGAATGAGTGGGCGGACGCATGAATCAGAGCTGTCAATAAGAGAGACAGAGCATACGTGCACGTGCAGCGATAAACATTCTCATTATTGTCTTGGCTGAGAACTTGAAAGCCCATCAGGGAGGATACATCAACTCCCTGTAAAATAACACAACAGATCCTGTCATCTACCGCCCCCTCAACCCCCCACACACACATATTAATTAACTACTGAGCTATATGCTCAATCTGTAAAGATAGCTCTCCTCTATCAGAATGAAATCTTTCTGATTTTAGAGAACTCCATGCTGGGAAAGGAACAAGATCTAAAAGCCCAGCTCTACGCAAGGCCACAGGGATCCTGGTCTTTGCATTCAATGCACACAAAAAAACAAGTCGCTTATCTTGCAGCATTGGAGAGTCTCCATTACACCACAAGATCTGCGGCATCTTCCTCCTGCTGCGGTCCAGGCACACACACTTATACACATTGAAAGAGGGTGAAAGCTTGCTCAACAACCCTTTCAAACCATTTACAACACAGAAGATCCTCCTGATGGATTATGGTATGAGGAATGCGTCCAGTGACATGCGTCTTTGTGCTTCCAGTCAACATGCGGCAAACGTTCTGGAACATGGGCACAGAGGCATTAAAGTAGCCTACTATTTAATCCATTTCTCAAGACTTACAATACAAATGGGTAAGTGTGGGAAAACAAAAGAAAAACATTTCTTTAAGGGCGCTTAAGTTAATGATGCTCACTTAACTCTGCCATTAAAAGCGTTTGTCTGGATATATGTCTGCAAATATTTCTGAATAATAGTTCAGAAAATGCAGAGAAAACATACATTTTTCCTACAATAAACACAGCGTCATATCATCCAAAGGCCAGCTGAACCAAAGGCACAGAGCACTCAATGGCAATTTTGCATAAGTGACATGCAATCAAAAAGAGCAAGTCTATCCATTCATAATTCATTTTCTTGCATCGTCACAAACAAGGGAATCGTATCGTGCAGAGTTCCAACAGCGGCTCTGGAGAGCAGCCGAGAGGTGTAAATCACACACAGTGAGCACTGGTGCAAGCAGGCAAGAAAGAGACAGCCAAAAAAAATCCCTCCGCATCTGTTCAGACTCAAATACAGAGTATGGCGGAGAAAGCACAATCTTTTATTTTAAAAAAAAGTGCAATAATTGCAAAGAATGCTAATCTAATTATGGGTAAAACTACATTGCAGAGCTATTTGTTTTGCAAATTAAAAAAATCAAATATAATTTTTATATATAAAATATATAACCATAAAATATATAAAAATTATAGGCCTATATGATCATTTTAAATATATATTTTTCATTTATAGAATATATATTATACAGATATAATATTTTAAAAAGTATAGTATAAATAAAAGAATACATTTTTATAATATTACTTTTTTTTACATATATAATATTATTATTAAGTATTTGTTTCAGAGCGAACTACTCTGCAGAACAGATGACTTTAATCTACGATACAAAAAGAACGCACAATGCAAAGTATTCCTGAATATTGGGATATTCGGACATAACCAAAGAATGTAATCAAGTATCAGGCTTGTGGCAAAAATCAAATCCGGCGAACAAATGTGTGACTAGAAAAACACAGGCACAGTAGTGGAGAAGCAGAGGTAGATTTAGAGATCTTTTAAATAAACAGCCCGCTGCACCCTGCCACGCCAGCACTGCTCTTCTTGATCGCCTTCCAGTTGGAAACATTTCTTAAAGCCTTCCCAGCAGAGCCGACTCTGCCAAGAGCGGAGGTTCTTCTCAAAATGACCTACTACTGTGACTTCAAACCCTAGGGCAGAAGACAAAACTCTCTCTCTGCTGGAGACAAAGCAGCAGATCTGCCAGTATCTGAACCCGTATCATACAGAAAATATAAAGAATAGATTTAAATTTAGATTTATCTGCAGAGCTATAAAAAAAAATGTTTTTCTGTCAGGTAACAGCATTCTGAATGACTCGAACCATGACTTATAAGATCTCTTCCAACACAGAAGTACTTGCGGAGCAGAATAAAGCGTATTTTGTCTTTGCACGGTTGATTAAGCTATTCCAGAAGTCTGAGCTATTTTTTGTAAGGCTCATTTAAAAAACGAGACTCCAGAGGGTGATTCAGGCACTCGTTGGACCACATCTCATCTAGAAAACAACAAAAAATAAACTTCTCTTCTGCTGCAATACACTGGCATGGATGAGAGAGCGAGGCTGCGGGCTCAGGTGGAATCCAAACACATCTTCATAGAGTAAATATTTAGGGTTGCTCACCATTCTCCCCGCAGAGGAACCTGGGTATGATATGAAACGCAGCCAACCTTCTACAGACATCTCCAGCTCTGGCCACATGAAGTCCTCTACTCATGCCAAGAGATCGGGCCTTTATAACTGAGGCTACTCTTTGTGCCCGACTCCCCTCCTCTCCTCTCCCCTCCCCTCCCCTAAAAATCTCCTCGATGTCCTCTAATGAATATCAGCCACTAGGATCAACACATGAAAGCTAATGCTCCACTTAAGATTCTGACCCTTTTTCCCAAAACGCTCCCTGACACAAATAAGCAGCCGAATGTCTCAAAAAAGTTGCGATAAATGCAGGCCGGATGGTAAGCGAGGAAGAGCGGGTGATCAAAACGGTTTAATTAATCTGTTAACGGGCACATTGGGAGCTGCCGCGCTGGGACGCGACCATGACTGTGCCACTCAGGGCTGTCAGACGAAAGTGGGGCATGCATTTCTGAGCCGAGCGAAAGAGCAAACACTCTCCTGACGAAAAAAAACCCTCAGGCGGGCAGGCATGCGCACACACACACACACACACACACACACACACACACACACACACACACAGACAGAGAGGACCAGTGGATTACACCACGGGGGTGTTCTGGGGCATTTGAGAGCCCAAAAACGACACTTCAAACACAAAGTGCCCGACCATGGAAAGGGGTGGAGAACATTTCAGTGCTCATTAAATCAGATCCTGGTAAGACTGGCTTCTCATGAACATGTAACAAGGAATGATGAGCAAAACGTATATACTGATATGAATTGTGAAAATAAATAACAGACCATGTGTGCATTCATTTAGAGAACAAAACGTTTATATGAGTCATTTCAAGCCCAAATAGAAGAAAAAGGCTCTCCGTTCTGGAATATTTTGCAAGGAAATAAGAAAACTAAAATGCAACGCAGAGCAAGTCTTATTATCAGCACATTTTCAGATGTATAGTATTTTGTCAGTCAGCGCAGTCAAGTGAGAGTGTCTCAGAAAGGCTCGGCGCTTTGATCGGCCCTCCTCTTCTTTCCCGGGGGGGACTAATTGCGGCTCTAAAGGAATGAATCGATGAGGAATGGGGGCAGGACAGCATGTTGCCAGCTCAGGGGAATAGAGCCTCTCAGATCTCCCACTGATAGTACTCTACACTGTTGGCAAATACGCTCCAAACTGGGTCTGTCCAAACTAAATACATTTGACCAGTATCTGGATTAATAATTAAAAAAAAATATAGAAATAGGCTCGACACTCTTTAGTTTTAGTCATTTGCACTTAAACAATTAGCATTTCCTTCATGCACTGAACTGAGAGCTACTGACCTTTGTTCAGCCTCACAATGACCTAAAATATGAATATAAAATAATTCAAAAGAAAAAAGCATTTCAAACTTTTAAAATTATTATATCTCGAATCGTAAAAGTAAAAACACACTAAAAGTAGCCTACACGTCAAACGTCCGTCAAAATGTTTTATTTCTTCACCAGATCTTAAGTTTGAGGCGGATGGTGCTTACTGCAGACAGAATTGTTATAACGATAGCATACAAACTTTTTTTGTGAAGTGTCTGTGTGCAAACGAAGCTCTAAGCGATAGGCCTCTCTGGCTGCCAGCGGGACTGCGGTGGAGTCTGGCACACGCCTCATCTGTCCCTCTCGCTCTCTCTCAGCCCAACACACTCACTCAGACTACGGCCAGAACCTCTGTGCACACTGCTCGCTCTCCCTCGAACGCTGCAGGCTGCTATATTACATTATCCTATCAGCAACAACAAAGAGGTAGTGGACATGCCGAGCGGTTACAGAGAAAACCAAGGCCTCCACACTGCTGGCTCTCAATACGACTAACACAAACCGGATCTGTAATGTAGCAGAGATTACTACATTCCTAAATATTTATTGCAACCTGCAGATCAAATGTGTTTTGTAAGTGTTCAGGTAGAGCAAACTATTTTTTTAACAAGTTTTAAGATTTTACAGCTGTGCATGATAGTTTATAATTCACTAAAACTACATTTAGTAAAATTACACAACTGCTAAAATGGATTATGGTTACTTCATGTTTAGACAGAATATAAAGAGTTTGCAAATCCAAAATACTGAAACAACCGTCTGTCATATAGAATCAAAAAACACAGTGTGCACTGAAACATAGCCCCATCTAATTAATTTAATAATAAATTCAAGCGCTGGAGGGTGAGGCGTGTAATTGTATTGTTACCTGTTTGAACACATTCACTAAGAGCTGAAAAGTACAATACATATTTGTGTGACTTAAAAGCCCAAATTCCAATTAAGGTTTCCCAAGCAGTTATTAAAATAAAGTTTGATATGAACTTCAAACCGAATTATACCACAAGATAAACTGTCAACAAAAAGTTAGACCTTTACAAAAGCGGCTACTATTTACATATTTTCAGTGTCAAATCGACAGGTTTAATGGACTGCCATTATGTCTGTCAGAAAGTATGGCCGTTTTTTCGAATCAAGCATATGGAAAAACTTTCTTCCCGAGCAGAGATCTAAAACTTTTTTTAAACACTTTTCTCCTCACAAAATCTCATATACAAAGGCTAAACTGCAACAAAGTTCAAGCTGTATTACTTTTACATAACTATTAGTATTATTATTAACATGTACATTTCTAAGTGAAAAGATGGACCATGTTTTAACAGGGGAGTGTCCTTGCTAAAAAAAACAATCTGAAATTTAAAACAAACCGAAGCAAAATTATTCACTATTGATGCAACTTTCTCATCAAAGCCAAGGTTAAAGCAATCATCAGCCAACTAAAATCATAGTGACTCGTGTCAATATACAGTAAGGCAATCTGAGACAGTTAAGTGACCTTAAAACCCCTATGCCTCAATTCAGACTGCTGACAAAAATACTTTTGAAATACTATCACATTTGCTTAAAGCCTGAGAACTATCACACTGCAAATGCTAAACTATTTTCTGAATAATTCAGTTATAATAAGTAATATACGATTTAAGCAAATTACAGAAAAGGGGCCGATGTCTGGCAAGTCAATGTTATTCTGAATGTTTCAGTTTTTATCTCTTTTTACGTGTCTGGCTTTGTAAAATTATGCAGACTAATACAATACTTCAATAAACATTTTGCAATATCCTAATAATTTCAAATTTAAAAACCTCACAAGACAAGAGCTGGAACCACAGTAATGAAGTCAAATTTGTACAGATATCCTAAATCTCTCTGTAACTCTTAATATTTTGTAACCAATAAATCCATCAAAGTTTAGTCTTTACATAGAATATATACATTATTACATTGTCCTCTTATATGCAAGAACTGAAATAATCTTAAAGTATAAATGAGCACATAGGCTAAGTTTATACATTTTGATCCAATAGATAAAAATCGACAAAATTATAATCAATAAATGTATAACCAAATGTTTAACTGTAATACAACTTTTATTTTATCTTAACTATGATCATGTAGGCTAACTTTCCCCTCTAGTTTATGACTAAGACTGAAGCAGATGACTATGCACTTAAATGTCTACTATAAAGCATAAACTCCATCTTAAATACAACGATAAACAACGTTACCTCGTCCAATTGATGTTTGACTTTGTTAACAGTGTAAAATTCAATAATAGAAAATGTTCTCAATTCAATAAACTAATACGCACATGGGTATAGTTTTGTGTTGTATAAAAGAGACGCACAGTTCTCAGCCCGCCCTTTATGAACCGAAATCTCGTCGCGCGTTCAGGAGCAATTCGTTCAGAAAGAGACAAATAAGCACTTTACCTGAGTTAGACAGAGAGGAGAATACATCATGTTGAAAGGGGAGCGCGTGACTTGAAAATGTGGCAAAACACCGACAAGTTAGTGGATCATTTTTCACAGTTAATCATGGTAAGCCTCATCATGATTAACACTTCCACCGCCGCCACTTCTGACTTCCACTTAGAGTCCGTTAAATCAAGCGACGCCCGGCAAAAGAGAACGCGCAAACTGTGTACACGTTTGAAACCAAACTTTGCAGGCAGGAAAACGCGTGGGGTGCTGCAATCTGTTCCATTTAGGAAATGGTGGGAGAAAGAATCAAAGAAAGAGAAAATGTTTTCAACAGAGGGAGGAATGAAATGACGTTATGAAAATAGCCCATCCCAAAGAAAGTACTTGAAGGAGCAAGAGAGGCTAACTCTGGTTTCCACTGTCCAGGGGCATCCGTTAAGTCCGTGAAATTAACAAAAAAACGTTATTTGCCTCGGTTTCTGAAGCTCATATGGTGCGTAACAAACTGGCAAACGACTTTCTCCCCTTTTCACCAAAGCGCACGCACCGCTCTCCCCTCTCGCGCTGATCCAGATCGGGCGCAGCAATGCTCTGCGCGCTTCACCCGCGCGCGTATTCCAAACACTTTTCCTGCAACACGCACCAGCTAAAGTAGCGATTAGAGCCAGGCTCGCGCGGACATTGCGTCACAGAGAGCGCACATGCATGCATCCATTCATGACAAAGTGTTCGAGGCCAATCGCTTCATGTGAGTGAAGTGGATTATAAAAAATGTACACCCCGCGTAAAATAGCCTATATTGGCAGTGTCTGATAAGGCAAGTTAGCTTTACACATAGAATAAAGCTGTATCAAGTTAAAAAAAACAACAACAAAAAAAACAACAACAAGGTAATGACTTGTCAATCGATCACTTAATTTACTGAAACGAGTCTAATTATGAATAGTAAATAGAAGATCATGCGCGCGATTCTAAATTCACTTCATTTAGTCTATGTTCGACGGTAATGCATATTTTGATTATCACAAACTTTTATAAAGCCACTGGAAGAAAAATAACTCAGCTCGATATCTATAATAACTAACTCTACAAGTAGCTAATAATCACTCGATAGATCCACATCAAGAACTTTGAACGTGTTCTTTTGGAGTTTGCTTGAACCTTTGTAGAAATCAGGTTTAACTTTGTTGGAGTGATCACACGGAGATCAAATAAACTAGGCGTCAATTGACTTAAATTAAAGTGTAAAACCAGGGCAAACAATATTCAAACAAACAGGGCAAATACCTGTTATTTCTTTAGATTTTGCACTGAAAAAAAGTGTGCACTAGTTATGAACTACGACCAGGGAGAGAGCTGACTATCAATCACACTGCTGAAACCCCGACGCCTCAAAATATTATAGCTTTGAGCATAATTAGAAAACAGTCTTTTCATAAGAATCATTCTTTATCCTTAAAACTATTCTGAAACTCCCACATATTATTCAATCTCGATCAATAGAATTTTTTTTAAAAGAGAAAGAATAGATTTGAGTAGGTAGTACAACATGAACATATACCCTAACCCTGAATATAAAACAATTATAAAAGGCTGAATTATTAGGATACTGTAAACAGACACTGTTATTACCTAACCCAAAAGCTGAAGGAGAAAGAAAGACGTATACTTCCTGAAAGTACAACATAAACTGAAAATATCCCCCAGAGAGCAAATAGCTATTTAGGATTATATTTGTTGTTAATATAGCCTACCGGTATATCCACAAATTAACAGGTAACAGCAGTGACTAAGATATAGCTATTAAGTCTGTTGTGGAATGTCTTCCCTTAAAGGGAAAGTCTACCCTTACAAAAAAGTACTGTACCATAGGTTACCATAGCTTATTTTAAAAGATGTCATACAATTGTACTTTGATATATAAGCCTAAACTACTGAAATTCATGTAGCATTGCATATTTGCATAATCAATTGGTAGCCTAAATGCCTGAAAACATGGAACTACAACATGGCACTTGTAAAAGTGTATCAAACTAAATGTTACTATTCTGTAAACAATCAACCCGGGTCAAATCAATTTTTGGCACTGTCTCGTGAAGCATGTTTACTTTGTTTTATTTAAAGGTTAAGTTTTCAACTGCCACGCGAACATGACAAGTAACTGCAGTATCTAGCACTTTCTGAAACAATGCCGAACTCCCGGTTGTGACTTCGGCGCACTAAATGAGACTTCTGCCGTGGAGGGAGCGCCTCTGTCGGCGTAGATGTCAAATTCATGCCGGCGAGCCTGCGGCCATTTTCTGCTGTGCAAACTCGAATGCTGGGCATCTGCCTCTACTGGCTTTAAACTTCAACTTGGCCTTCGGTGTCCCGTGGTTAACACACACACGCCTTTTCTTCTTCGGCTGTCACAAAACAAATAACTTTCATTACAGGAGAAAACCCCAATCGCAGGGTAGCTAATGTTATCTTAACCATTGCACGTCTCAATAGAGAAAATAACGCGCCAGCATTTTAAGCCTTTCCCACAAAACCTTGTTTGGCCGAAAACCAACGAGAAAAGGAGTAACCGGCTAGAGAGGAAGCAGAGGGAAAACCGAAATACGGCGCCTGTGTGTTGATGATCTCATTTGACTTTAAGAGTGCACAACTCGTGATCTCCCTCGTCTTTTGGAGCAACGACATAATAATGATGAAACTGATTTGTTAACGTACCATTTCGAAGCGAAACTGCCAACCTCCCCCCAAAAAAGTTACAGCTTCGAGGTTTTCGTAGTTCTGCAGTTCAACGCTTGGTCATCTCGTCGTCGGGTGCTTTTATAACTACGTATCCATTTATCTTAGCAAAGAAGTAATCCGTCCTCTTCGGATGGGAGAAATATAGCCTATCCGGACACTGACCAAATAGAAAACGTCCCACGCGAAGTCTTCGAGCCTCGTCCAATCGGAAATCCTCGTTATAAGGTACAGAAGGACAAAATAAAGGATTTACAGTAATGCACGGTTTCCTGCAGAGTGCACTGGCTGAAGGTGCTGGCTGTTGTTTTGGTCGTGTATCTTTAATTTACAGTGCTGAATCGTCGGTCTTATAGCTTTGCAGCATTGCACATGCAGCACGCATAGATGTCCTAGTGTATAGAGATGAATCAATGTTCTTTTGTTTCTTACAACACGAATGGCAACACAGACGCTGTTCTGAGCTCCATACACACATCTTACGGTCCTCGCGGAGAAGGAATTGATGAAATACGGGGGTGGCGTGTGTATGTGTGTGTGTGTGTGTGTGTGTGGTGTGTGTCAGTGTGTGTGCAGTGGAGCAAGTCGCTTAGAAGAACTGCACTTGATGGCGTAGTTTATGTGTAGGCTTATAGGCTACTTTATTTATGGGTCAATGGCGTGACAATTTTTGTCGTAGGCCTAGTTATTCAGAAATATATTATAATGCACGAAATGAATAGCTGCAAAACATTCATCAATGCGTACATTATGAGCATGCATGTCTTCAAATTATGTTCAGGTCAAATTGAGTAGGCTAATTAAAAAAAAAGAAAAAAATAGGCAACTGTGGAGATGCATGACCGAAAAAATGAATTACATTTGTAAAGTAAACAAAGAAAAACGTTAAAAATATTTGGGGGAAAAAACATCCTAAGTTAATTATAACTAAATTATATAGCCTACACTCAAGTAGGCTAAAGGCTATAGGTTCAAGTTGGCTAGTAGGCCTCTTTTTACTTGATGGTTTTAAAAATGTGAACATTTTGTAAAAAAAATAGCTTATAAGCTAATAGCTTAAATAAAATAAAATAATACATATAACTTTTATAAATTAAGAAATCCTTATTTATGATTGGACACGTGGTGCAAGGCTAAGAATGTTAAACCAGTGATGACAGAACAAACACAAAGTGCTCAAATAGCTTCAAAACCTGATTGTAGAGTTGTGCCAATCCTGTCGCCAAGATAAACAATAGCCCTATCAATAAAAAATAAAGTCTCAGTGTGCGTGCGTAAAGCGCGCGTGTGCATTTGTTTTGTGTGGACATCTCTTTGGGCGTGTGTGTCTAACTTACAAAATCATTATTCTCAAATGTATTTGCTTTAAACAAGTTAAAATAAACAAAGTTCACTACAACCTTTGTCATGGTAGCCTACCATATTGCCAGTATCCCTTGAAATTGCGTTTTAAGGCATAGTGCAAGAAGGGTCCTGGTGACTCTTACTCCCATCTCAAAGGGTTACAAGACACCTAGGGCATAAATAAACTAAAAGACAGATAGGCCTAGGAAAAAATAGTGTTTTTTTATATGTAGCCTAATGTACGATTTAGGCTTGCATGCAAAAATAAAATTATAAGCTTGTCATTCTTGGCTCCGGCCGATAGTGTCCGATGAGGGGCTCGAGAGGTTAAACATTTGGCTTTAGAGTTCAGGGAGCTGTTGCAGCTTTTCCCAAGGAAGAAGAAAAGCAAGGCTGAAACTTCGACAACGTTAAATGCACTATTAAAGGTTTACTCTTTGAGCACTGCACAGGTAGGCCCCACTTTGTGAAAAAGCACATAGGCGAAAAACCGCGAGTTCGTTAAACCTCTATGCCAGCAAAATATTTGCTTATCCTTCCCGTCATTTGGCAGGCTTTTTTGAGAAATATCTGAGTGAAGATTATATTATATAAAGGCTATATGTGCGTGTGTGAGAAAGTAGATCAAAATTAAAAAGTCGCAGTGGGTCAATATGAAAGTATTGGTCAGTAAATATGTTTATGCGTCTTTATTGAAATAATATGATTAAAAAGAACATTTATTTAGGCTAATTATATTTTGAAAGACGCGATTTTTAATGCTATTATTTGCCCTTATTAATATTCTGAAACATAATTTACTAAAATGAAGAATGAAGCTTAATTTGTATAACTTTCCTAGGTGCAAACTTTCAAACCCATAAATTCAGAAAACAAATATCTGGCTAATGAGATAACGTAGCCTAATTTTAACTTCAAGCGTTTATTTGTATACTATTTGTAAGTTAAATAGTATCATATGGTATAATTTCCTATGCTGTTACCATACTTATTTATTCCTAAGTAAATACAATACTGGAACTATAAATAAATACACTTAAATAGGCTATATATGCTACTTATATAAGCTTTGTTAAATTGAACATGTTAAAAGTGAGCTATTTTAAAGAATCTAAATACGCTTTTCCCTTTTAAAACAAGACTCCAAAATCCACATGTTCTCGTGTATTTGTTGGCAACTTTGAATGCATTCGCGTATTTTGGGTCGCTTCATTCCCCATGCGCGTTTGTTTCCCCCACAAAACTTCTGATTTAAAAAAACAAAACAAAACAAAAACTTCTGCTCCACTCTATGAAAACAAACAGACTTTGTCTTAAATATTTTCACTTTGTTTATAGATCTAAATTACATTTTGGCTAACTGAAAAACATTTCGGTGCTGATCTCCCGATGACTACGTAGGTTACAGTCTTATTTGTAGGCACGCACGCAATTCAATAGGCTAGCCTAGGCTGAGAGCACTTATTTTAGTTCTAACTTTATAAAGTATGACAAACACACATCCCACACACAAAATATTAAAGTAAAAAACAAAACAAAAAACTTGCTGACACACAAATTGACTATTCATGTTTTACTGTCAAACCTGAAAGCACCTGAAAGACAAAGAACAGGCATTTAATCCTTTAATCCATTTAAGAAGAGTGTAACAAAGCATAAATGACCAGCACCACAGCAGGGCAGATACCAGGTTTGCGGTAAACTGCCCACAGGTGCAAAATCATCTCTTCAAAGTGATCATGTTTTAGGTAACAATAAGTGACAGTGTAATGCTCCTATTTACAACAAAAATGTATAATGTAATTATATTCTTATTCAATGTGGCAATTTTATTATTTGCATCTAAACAATTATGTATAAAAGTCCACCAATATGCAGATACCAATATAAAATTACATATTGAGATCACAAATGACAGATTAACATATATACAATAACTTTTAAAATGGGAATATGACATTTGCATTCTCTTCTAAATTGGTGATTCAATATAAAAATACCTATGCATAATATGTGAACTGTGTTTTGGCTTATTGTATACAGGACAGGTGGCTTGGACATGTCATTAGAGAAACACTAAGTGAAAAAAAGGACTTTTTTCAAACCTATTCTCTATCCTCGTTTTCGGTTTGTATCAGGAGAAATGATAAAGTAAACATTCAGAAATTTCAGTTAAATGAACTGCAGTTTGTTGTGTTGTTGATATGTGAGAGTTGATAGATCATGTCATCTAAACCATCTCATAAAATGTTTGGTGGAAATGTGTTTGGTCTGGTTTTAGCCTCGTAACTCACCCAAGCAAGCATGTAAGATATCATCTAAAAAAAAATATATATATAAAAAAAAAAAAAAAACAGCCTGCAGGTATGTAATCATTCTGACTCATAAAAGTGGACATCCAGAGGGCAGACCAAAAACGGTTGTGATATTATTTTGTGGAAAGCATTCCAAACCTCAGGGAGATATTTAGCTATATCCTTATTATTGTGATTCATCCTGATTCTGTTTGGTAGATTTATGGTATTAACTAATACATACAAGTCACATATAATTTATCTGTGAGTGATATAGACTACCCAAGAAATTATAAATTTCTCATTTTTATTAAAATAAATAAATAAATAAAAATTACTATGTGATATAATTTTGGCTATATGTAGAGCTAGAAGAGTTGGTACAGGTGAGGTCCCTAGTGTACAAAGACTGTACAGTGAGTACTAGGTAGGCTATCAATTCCTATCTCTATCAAGTGTTCAGTGAATAAAACAGTGCCATACTCCTGCTAGTGGTGAGATAGAAATACTGCAGTTTACCATGAATAAAGTGTGGCTATGTTAAAGCCTGAAGATGCTTACAATGGTCTTATTTCTTTTTAAAGTAATACCAGTCTAAAATACATCTAATGGCTGGTTAATTTCCTATTTAACTGCTGTTTAAGTGCCTTCCAGATCTAGTATGTCATATATATTTGTATTTTCTTCCCCCTCCTCAAGTGGCATCATTGTAGTTGCAGTAAAGACTCTAAGCACATGTGGACTTTGCCTTGTTGTGGCCATTTCTGTCATGAAATCACATGTGGATGTAATACATGATTGGCCTGCTCCAGAGAAGCATATATACTGCCCTAGGCAAATTCGAGTCTCCAAAACAGCTTCACTTTTCCAAACTACTGCAAAATGAGAGGGGGAGGGGGAAACGTCTGGAAACTCTCTCTCTCTCTCTCAAGACACAGATCCAAGGCATGCAGTCCATTGCCAAGACTTTGCACCTTCTTCTCAAAGAGGAACAACTTTTCCTTCACTGCTCTTGCCATCTGAATGCTTACTAAGTGCAAATTGTGCTTAATTTTCCAATTTTGGATAATTTATGTAGCCTATATTTAGTGCTGTAAATAAAAGCTTGCCAACAGACAGCGTGAGGTGTAACAGTACATTAATGTGCAAATGAAGCAGTCAGTCAAAATAACATTTTTTAGTAAATGAATTTCCACTCTAATCCAAAATTACACAACAAACATGATCAATGTAGCCATTTTAAAGAAAAAAGATATTGTGTTATAGCTTTTGTGGCCAGGGCTCCGCCATCTTGCAGACGCAGTACATTCGACGTCACATGGTTGGTTGGCTCCGTTAGATTAATAAAGATCATTATAATTTCAATTCTGGTCTTTGATTTTTCTGCTTAGTTACATTAATCATGACTAGTAATAGAGTGGTGCAGGGATGACGCATTTTTGTAGGCCTAACCCTGTAAACGATTTAGCATTTTAGCACTTCTTCCACCGTCCAAAAGTCAATAGGTTTTTTTTTTTTTAAATGGGATTTTGGTTAAATGCCTGAAATAAGGTATGTGGTTAACACAACCTCAAAACACTTTCATGTTTTATTCTACGACATTAAATACATCAGTAGTTACCCCACTCATAATTCTTTTAAACATACGTGTCTTGAAAAAAGCGGTTGCTATGTGGCTAAATGGGACTACAGAGGCTGTCGATGAGATTAAACGTCATCATCTAAACAGTTTAGCTCAGTCTGCTTTTACAGCCACTTTGTGCCTATAATTGCGCTCTACAAACTATTCTAACTCAAACTTTAAGGGAAAATGTTTTTAGATAAAAACTGAAAGAGTTGTTGGCATTTACTGGTGGAACGTTGAAGTCGTGGGACCGTGGTGTAGTTAGTTCATAGCCTACCTTTAGCTTTTTAATTCTGGCGATTGTATTTAGGCTTCAAAATTCAAAAAGTTGTGTTAATTTGTGAAAATTATCTGATGATGGAGAAAACGTGTAAGTATCATTAACTTTTGTTGGTCACAGAGCTTATTTTTTGTGATAATCCAAAAGCCAATGGAAAATCCTATCGGTATTTGTCGAGGGAACCAGTGTGATGCTCCGGTTTGACCTATAAATTTACATCATCCTTGCAGCACTTTATAGATAAACTCATAACATGTCACCAAGCAATTGACCAATAGAGAGCTCCAGTGCTTTGTAAGGCAATTCCAAGCTTCTCTTCCCTGAAGACAATGTGAATATTTATATTAAAGGCAAAAACAAAACAAAAGGTAAGCAGGTATCAGAATTAATTTCAGCATCAGTAGCAGAGGACGACCCTCTTAAGATAGCAGAGCAACCCAAGCATGCAATGCAGCATGACGTCGCTTCACATTCTCTGTAGGATTCGTATTGGACAGTACATTGACAAAATGTAAGATCATCATTATTTGCACAAATATATCACAAAAACTTCTTTAAAACATAAATACAATCTGAAAGTGCAAGACATCCATAAGTCGGCTTGAAACGGATGTTGCGATAGTCTTTTCTTCCCTTTATTGTGACGTAAATCCGAGTGAAATGGCTTCTCAAACCAGAAAAAATGTAGGGCGGGACTTGATTTTGTCTATTGGGAACTGCTTGGATTGTTATCGTTTGCTATTGTTGTGATTTCATGTGAGTGACAGGTTGTCCCGCCCTAACGCCAGTGAACACGTCATCGGAGAAGAGAAGAGATGTCGCTGCTGCAGAGGGAAGAATTTAAATAAAAGATTAATCATTTATAATAAATACTGTGATAATCCATAAAAACAAGAAATTTGTCCATTTTCTTATGCAATTCCGTTCACACTAGTTTTTATAAAGTTAAGAATGAGATAACAGCCAATGTTCAGATAGTTTACTAATTTCACAGCAAAGCCAAACATACGAACAACAAAAGGAATCAATGATGTACCACAAAGCCGATGGCAAAACCTCCAGTATTAATTGACAGAGCTAACACATGGATCCATAATACAGTAGATGCTCCCATGATGACATGATTCATGGTTCATGGAGCAGCCATGAACAAGACAGTCTGATGCTGAGAAAGAGCTTTGCTCAGCATCAAATATCCACCATTTGCATAATGTTTGAAATGAATCACCGAATCCTCTGTGGGACTCCACTAATGGCTATTAGAAAATGATTACACCGCAGTAATTTGCCAGTGATTATGCTGTGATAAGCTAATGACCCGGCACCCTGCAGCCGAGTCCAAGAGCTCTAATTACATGCAGATTAGTTAGCACATGTCAAGACCTTAGGACAAGTGCACATATTCTACAGCAAAGCAGCTATCACTAATGATCTCTTCATTAATTGAATGATATATTACATTTAAAAGAGATTAGCTGCTGATATTTGAGTCTTGAAAATGGCTTGGTATGGGAGTCAGAATAAAACTGACAATTATAGGAATTGAAATCAACATTTAAGTTGTACTGCCCTAGTGAAAAAAAAACTATACCAATATATACCTACATTTCACACCAAGTATACTACAAATCCATTAACATATTTACTGACATATCGCTTGAGACTTAGTGATTTAATTGTTGTAATTAAACTTTATTTGGTGTACTTTATTGCACAATCCACATTTCTTAATATTAAACCTGTTTTAATGTCACTATTAGTAAGGATAGTAAGATCACTGTATAATATCAGTCTTTAAATGCTAGATATTTAAAGTGTACCTATAAGTATACTTCCAATAGTTCCACTTTAGCACAATCAAGCATACTTTAAGTATATCTTTAGTTGGACCTCAGCACTACTTCCGTATAACTAAAGTGCATTAAGCACAAAATTAGTTGTTCCAATTTAGCATATTTTAAGTGTATCAATTTAGTATACCAAAAGTACAATTTCAGGGTATTTATATTAGGTAGCCTACATAAATATGTAAATTTATTTGTATACTTAGCATAAAATAAATAATGTATTTCAAATACATTTTGGTATATTAATTTTTAACTATAGGGTGGATAAAGAGATAAGTTAAAACAGCTCAAACATGCATTTTTGTCTGAGACTAGGTTTAATCTTGGTCTGTGAAACCGGGCATGAGTGTTTTATTTTAAGCCGGGCCTTTAATAGCATGTGTATAGTATCATATTATGTATTTACATACTTTGTTAAGATGCTTAAAGGGTTAGATCAAAGTTACACGTTTGGAATGACACAAGGGTGAGTAAATGATGACAGAGGTTTCATTTTGGGTGAACTATAAGCATATTTAACATCTCCTTTATAGATTATATACTAGAGTATGCAGTATGCAAAACCCTCTGGGAAAACTACTAAGATGTCATGATAGCATCGAACAAGCTAAAAATGAGCTAACTGGCTAACTTTTGAAATGAGCTATTTGACTTAAAATAAAATACATAGAGAAAACTCTAGTCCTGATTGGCTGTCTAAATTCAAGTAGCACCTACTCAATTCTATTAAAATGTAAATTGTTATTATGACCTAACAGCTTTACGTCACACAAAAATTCTGTTCAGTTGTGGTTAAGGTTCAATAATGGAAAACAAAAAATAAAGCAATATGAGATGTTTGACCCTTTACAGATGTGTATAGTGGTGTTGTGCTTTATCCCAACTATATGAATCATTTTCATGTGCTTTGTATTTCAGCTTTGGACACACCTCAAAGCTTAATTCCATTTTCTAACACAGATAAACAATGTTACATGCCGCATGTTTACAGAACTACAAAGATGATGCATGAGGTTTGGCCTGAAGCGGCAGTGTTTAGGGGTTGGGACTGTGTCCAATTACTGCGTGCCTTGGCTAGAGTAGACTGGTTGGATTTGTTCTGAATAAAAACAAAAGTAAAGTGTGACAACCCTAAATAAAAAATTATGGAAAGTACCTGTAGTGCAGGCATAGAGTATTAAAAGCAACACAGAATAAAATAATATATTGATGAAAAGTAATGCATAGGTAAAATCAAACAACTTTTTCACCTTTAAACAATTAATTATTTAACTTAACCTAAGACTAGTTATTTAAGTAATTTTGCCATTGTACAACAAACTTATTTTCTCCATTCTGAGGATAACTATCTGGAAAAATATGAAAAAGCGAAGCGTTGTCTCCCCCTTGTGGTGACATGTAATATTTCAGCCTAAACAGAATTATGGCTTTTTTTCTATTGAGATGTTTTCATAAATGTGTTAAAGATGAGGCTGATGTAACAAATGAGTTGATCAGATAATTATGTTGTATTTGAGAACCCTACAAATGATTAGGGCTGTGACAGCCGCATAAAGACATGTGTCCCCTAGTGTTAATAATATTAGTGGTAGACTCAAAGTATCAACATTTTATGAACTGCATGTTGAATCAAGTAGATAGTATGGGTAGTGGCCTGGGTACTAAAGCAAAGCACTGAAAGGGATGACCAAAGGCTGAGAGAGTATAGACACAACATTGCACGCAGCTGTCTGAAGATCCCCTCTCACAGATGGTGTCAGGATTATACTGGACGACTGGCATGCAAATGCAAAACAAAATATTTTCCTTTTTTAAGGTGGTGGATTATACGGGGGCAAAAAGATTGCTTTTTTAGTGCCTCTGCTTTGCAGTTCATTAAGAGATAAGCACTAAAGCTTTAAGATCCACTTGGCATGACAGGAAATGTTTAATTGTGAGGCATTAAGACTTCATTTAGTTGCTCTACAGTTGCAGCAGTTACAGTTCTGCTCATAAGTTTACATACCCCTTGCAAAATGTGCATTATGAGCCGGAATTAGATGGTAAATTACTTATTTTGTCTTCAGGTGAAACATGTAAATATCTAAAGTAGCTTCTGAAGGGTAGTGCTAAATTAATAAATAAGGAGGAAAAATAATGTTCACCTCCCAGGTATTGCTGCGTTGAGCGCCAGTGAATGTTTCCACCTTTTGTGATAGTTGTATGAGTCACTCAATTGTTCTTAGTGAAAAGACGGATCTCAAAGTCATAGTCACTAAAGGGTTCAAATATGCAGAAGATGCTAGAAAAAGAAAGTGCAGGACCCGGAGGATTTTTCTGAAGAACTGTGGTTCACTGTTAACTGGTTCATATGTGTAAATTCAGTTATTTTGTCTTGTGGATTATATGTAAACGTCTTTTAAGGGATGAAAACAGCTATTCAAGGCAGCATATAAAACATGATCCCTCTTATTTTGTTAATATTATCTTGCATATTCTGCGAAGGGTTTTTAAACTTATGAGCAGAACTGAGCTGTCAAAATGAGCTGTATTAATAGAATAGGGTTAATTTACTTACACTCATGTCATTCTAAACCTGTATGACTTGCACTCACATTACAGCATATTCAAAGCATACAAATGAGAACTGAGAGCTAGTGGAGAAGATGATTCATGAATAATGACTTTTTGTAATTTGTATAAGAGCTCGACAGCTCCTTTGATTATTTTTCTTGTGTTTATTAATTCAATAATGGGTTTGGAGCAACATTACTGAGTAAATGATACATTTAATTTTGGGTGAGCTATTTCTTTAATTGTAATAAAATTGTTAGGTGCAACATTACCTGTACTGCTAGTAGTCAATAATAGCAATAAGAAAGAAAAAAGTATCATGGTATTTCCATGTTTTTTGATGCAGTATCATGGTAATACCGTGGTATTCTATGAATTAATTTTGAGTATGGTGTAAATATATGAATATGGCAATCATTATCATCGGGGCTGGCTGCCCCGGCTGGACGCCGCAGATGTGGCGACGGGACGTACGTCTCCGTTTCCTCCTTTAGGGAACGAGGGTTACCATACATAACCGAGACGTTCCCTATCAGTCAGTCACTCTCGACGTACGTCGTAACCAACGAATAGGAATCCCTACCAAAGCACCACAGCTGCTGACCCCATCCAGCGCCCTGTGCGAGCCTCTTGCCCCTTCCTGCCTGGAAGGACGATAGGAGAGGGCTTACACAGAGTGTATCTGTCACTGTTGTTCCGTGATAACCCATACAGTGAGATTATTGGATAACACTGGGATAGCGTGCCCTTTCTGTTAGGAAGGAGAACGCCACGGAACCCACATTCTTCCCCGAAGGAGTTACGTGGAGATATACATATGGACTAACCCGAAGGTTGTACTGCATATGAAATACTGGGTGACTTAGCCCAAGGGAAAGATAGGGCTTCCGTTTAGGAGCAGCCGTGGAAAAAATACACATATGGGATCCCCGAGCCTAGATCCGGTTCTCAAGGATTCAACGGATAAAGGCCTGGCGCCGGGCGCTCAGCCACGTCCGGGCCGAGGGTGTTGGATGACTCGAGAGGTTTTTCACACTTGAGTAATAAGGGTGCACAGTAGGGTGCAGCAAGCCGACAGAGCTGGGCCTCTCAGTGCTTCTACCCGTTTAGGGTGAGAACACGGGAGGTGACCGGCTCTACACCTAGGCTATAATATCTTGCGAACGTGCAGCTCTACAAATATATGTTAGCGAGGAGCCACGGGCAAGAGCCCAGGAGGATGCAACGCCTCTCGTGAAGTGAGCAACCTGAGCAGGCAGGGTACGCCTTGTGCTTGGTAAAGCAAGACGATGGCATCCACTATCCAGTGGGCCATCCTCTGCTTGGAGACAGCCTTTTCTCTTCTGCTGGCTTCCGTAACAGACAAAGAGCTGGTCTGAGGTCCTGAGACTTTGAGTTCTGTCCACGTACAGACGCAGAGTGCGAATGGGACAAGGCAAAAACAGGGCTGGATCTGCCTCCTCCAGGGTCCCTGAAGGAAGTGGTAGGAACCTTGGGCACATAGCCAGGCACATGAAGTGATGGTGTTAAGTACCTCTGGGGGTAAGTCACCTAGAACCTCCACATCCCGTCCAGGGACCACAGATGGAGTTTCCAGAGGTCCGGACACGGGTGTCATATGGGTGCGCCGTCTCTGAGTCAGAAGGTCTTTCCTCAGAGGAATGGGCCAGAGAGGGACTGTCATGAGGAGCATGAGTTCTGGGAACCAGGTCCGGGTGGGCCAATAGGGAGCCACCAGAAGGACCTGCTCTTCGTCCTCCCTGACTTTGCACAGGGTCTGTGCAAGTAGGCTCACTGGGGGAAACGCATATTTGCGGAGGCCCCGGGGCCAGTAGTTTCCTCGGTCAGGGAGTAAAACAGCTGGCTATGGGAGGTCTCTGAGGAGGCAAACAGGTCTACCTGAGCCTCCCCGAATTCTCTCCAGATCAGCTGAACCATCTGGGGGTGGAGTCGCTATTCTCCCAGGAGCACAGCTCGTGATAGCTCGTCAGCCACACAGGCCGCATCCAGAAACACACAGGTAGAGTGACATTTTCAAAAAGACACAATCTACCCGTGTAAGCTCTTTTAGGGACTGCTCTCCTTGGTGCTGAAGCACGAAGGGGAATGGTCGCAGCGAACACGGACAGGAACGTGCACCTGCCGTGCGCTGTTTCTCTCGCTGGCGATCTTACCAGCCGTAAAAAAAGCTTTTTTGTTTTTGCTCAAAAAACACGTGGCTGAACAGCTGATGCAAATGATTGCACGCCAATGTGCATTGGCTCGTTTATTTTCACTCGAAGTAGATTGGCCTCTCTGTGACTGACTGATAAGTGACTGACTGATAGAGAACTGATAGTATCATTGTACAGCCACAGGTTCATCTACACCTGTACACCCAAAGTCACAGATCACATGATCCCAAATACGGTAAATGGCTAAAGAAACGTGTAAATGCCCAGGGGATTCACCCTCCCACCTCAGCGGGTACTGACTGACGCATCTGTGAGGCCTGTTAGTGTGTCTCCTCTCCTCAATGACCATTCTCTCTAATTTTAGCCTCTCTACTGCTGGGAATGATTCATGTCAGTTTCCAGACGTCTGAAGTCACGGGCTGGAACCACAACCCCTGTGCTGTCACCTAGAAAATCACTACGGGGGAAAGATTCATGGGCTCTGGTACAAATTTTGCCATCCTCTCTGTTTTGAGTTACCATCAAACTCTGCTGTTTAATGGGGTTTGGCGGTGCAACCCTGAGGCGTACTTCCTGTTAAGTCTAAAGTGTTACGCATGCTGGTATTCGCAATTCATGCCACAATGCTGGATGTCAAGCATGGCAGCCAAAAAAGGTTCTGCTTAATAAGAAAATCTAATAACTGATACATTTACTGCACCAAATTGAGTATTTAAATGATTTGAACATTTTCCACAACTTTGCAGGTTATCAACAAACCAATTAAGCCGGTTATAAACAAAAATCAATTGATTTTTCGAATTCTTAAAGGGATTGTTCACCAAATTATTTTTGAAAAATCATTTAGTAAAAATAATTCAAGTTGTTCCAAATGTATATGCATTTCTTTATCTAAGCAACACAAACGACGATATTTTGGGAAAATAAATATTATAGATTTTTTTGTCCATACAATTAAAGTCAGTCGGGTCCAATGCTGTTTTGACTTTCATTGTATGAAAAAAAACAAAAAACAAAAAAAACATGCAAGACATTTTTTTAAAACACCTTCTTTGTGTTCTACATAAGAAAGATTTGGAAAACATGAAGGAGAGTAAATGACAAATTTTTTATTTTTGATGAACAACAATCCCTTTAAACCACAAGAAAACCTATAGTGTGCCCAGAGACCACATGGCCCTTCCCAACAAAAATCTGAGATTGTTTTAATAGCGTTTGCTCTTTAAAACCCACAAGTTTGATTTACCCTGAGCTTTAGCTTAAGTGTAATTCTGTAAAAGTCCAACTTAGTTGTAACCATGTTTGTATTAATTCAAAAATCCCATTAGCCAAACCTAATCTCCTCTGCACAATTTAGGCTCTACTTTAGGAAATCCCAAATTCTGAGGAGATGTTCTTTTGATTAAGTTTTCTCCCCTCCCTCTTATTTCATGAGTAGGAAGGGAATCAGATTTGACCGTATTTGACCGAATCTTTGGCTTCTGAGCTTCTTTGGCTTCTGAGCTACAGTATAGTGAATAAAATGAATGTTTGTAAGCTGCAAAGTGCCACACACACAAACCTGATCATTTAAGAAACCCACAGGTTTACATGTCACACATAAATCTACATATATATATTCTTGTTTCCAAGAAGACCTCCAGCACTGAAGTTACTATGAAAAGGGAGTCTATAGAGGAGCTAAGCAAGCATAAACACCTCCACCCACACGTAAAATGCAAAAAAACAAGATGAATTGCGATCACTTTGAAAACATTTTTGCTTCTCTCTGTTGTAAGTTGATTTTCATTTTCCGCTTGTCAGATGTGATTTCAAAAGGTTGTGGCTACAACAGCACAACATGTGTAACCCTCCCACACGTCTTGAGCTGAGCACTCAAAAAACATCACCAAGTTGCATATGCATTCAACACTTTATATGCATTACACCTGATATAGTCTTAACAAGCAACCTAATGCAACTGCATAATGCATTGAAGATTTATTATAAGATAGGAGGAAATAAACAGCTTTGGTAGAATGTATAACCATGCCATATAAAGGTCTAAAGAACAGCAGATTTTTTTAGTTAAATTAAACAAATTATGAAAAAACTCTTACAGAGAAAGTTTTGGGGTACGTATGGAACCGAACGAGTGAAGCTTACAAGAAGGATCAAAGCATGAAGTGAATGAGAACATGTGTGAAACACCAGCTCTGAGAGCAAGGCCATTTCTCAAACTGGGCTTGACAAACAATCAAAGCCCTTCATTTGTGATTAGTTATTAGTAAAGGCTCATAGCAAATGTTAATTGCCAAGTTAATTTAAACAAAAGTGTGGGTGGCTAACGCAGTAAAGAAAGAAAAAAGGGGAGGACAGAGAGGAAGAACGAAAGCAAGAGGAGGATAAAGGGTGGGCAATCACTTTTGTTATAACAGAGACGAAACAGGGAACAGAATCAATCCATTATCGATGAATAAATAAGCAAAACCGAAGACTTGAACACTGAGCAAACAAAGAGCGTTCCAACAGAAACTGGCTGAGAGAAGAAAAGAGCTCTCCAACTCTGGAAAACACGTTAAGATAAGCTAAAACACAACGCATGTGAAATAAAACACATGGATGGAAATTCATGTGCTAATAATAATGTGAAACTAACAAAATCAGCCCATGTAGAAAAGGAGCTGTACATATTGTGGTGTTCAAATGATATTCAAAGCATTCTGCTCCAAAACAGCTTGATTGTATGCCACATGTCATTTTGGAATCATTACAACAAAGCAATGTGGACAGTTATATGAGGTAAGTTAAAGAAAAAAACTTTTTATAAATAAAAAATGAGCTTGTTTTTCACAATAAAAAGAGAGAGAAGTTAAAGAACATCAAATTATATCTATTATATCTAAAAAGTGAAGTCAAATTATATCTATATCTATTTTATTTATTTTTTAAATATTAAATATTTTATTGCACATAAAATTACAAATTATCAAATATATTAAATATGTTTTAATTTATTCATTCAAATTAGGTAAAATAAATTAAGTCAGTAAATGTTGTAACTTTCTTGTGTTATCCTCGACAGTTCTGATAAATGTATAATGTCACTGTGATGGCATCTTGTATGTATTTATTTTTTTTACTGTCTAATAAATCAAATCAAATAAAAAATTTCCTACAATGTCAACAAATTTTAGAAGAAAAAAAATTCCCAGAAACTGCGTCTCGATCACAAAAGCTTCCTCTCAACAACATAGCGCTCAGCTATTTTTCCAAAGTCATCTGAGGTCACCTGCTCATCACACTACAAATAACACGTCAGACCCCTCAAACAATTACTCTGCTGCCAATTATGTCAAGACTGTTAAACAAAAGATATATATATATATATATATATATATATATATATATATATATATATATATATATATATATATATATATATATATATATGCAAAACCTGCAACAGGTTGAATATGTTAAAGCAGGTTAGCTTGAAGTTTCTTTAAAGTAGGTAAAATAATAACACTCACCATCCACCAGGTCTTGGCTGTCATATCATAACACAGCTGCCATTTCACGGCATTCTCTGCCGCGTTGCCACTCGTGTGTGTGATGCTGGGGAGCTCCATAAAGAGAGACAGATACAGGAAGCGAAAGAGAGAGAGAAAAGGAGATGTGGATGTTCTCAGAGCAGTCCCAAACTCAGCCAAACAGGAGAAACAAGAGGAACAGAAGTGCAAATCCTCCTCAGCTGCCACTTTCTTGCTCTCATCTTTACCTCCCTGTGTGGCACAGAGAGAGACTGGACAGTTTAGAGGGACAGAGAGAGAGAGAGAGAGAAAGAGAGAGAGAGAGAGAGAGAGAGAGAGAGAGAGAGAGAGAGAGAGAGAGAGAGAGAGAGAGAGAGAGAGAGCATGAGGGTGAGACCTAAAGGATTAAGATTTCGACAACAGTTCCCACTCAAGAGTCCACACGCTTTAAGCAGAACATGCATACACCCAGACCACATCACCATCACCACCGCCACCGGCTGCTAGACAGACCAGCTAATGCCAGCTGTGTTAACAGTCACACGCTCACACAAAACCACACTGCTTTGGTTTTATAAAGCACATGTATGAAGAAATTGGGAGTTGATGCCAAAAATCGTATGAGGATAGAGAGAACATATATTCAAACATGCTATTTTCTTACAAGCACAGCTCACACACAATTGAACAACAAGTCAATCCAACATCAAGACCTGGCCACAATGATGTCATCCAACATCAACAGACTTTTTTTTTTTTTTGACCTTGTTAAATCACGAGTTTCCTATCTGTATGGCTGTGTATTGGAGTCGAGTTGCAGAAGCCCTGTCTTCATGCAGTAGTGAATCTCGCGCTTTGAGACCACACAGCTGGCAACCAGGGCACTGATTCTGTCCTCTTCATCATCTTTGATTCACACAGAGCTGAATAGAAAACATTTCTGGGAGAAGAAATTAATTTCTTTTCTTGCAAGAATGCGGAAATTAAAAAAAAAAAAAAATTCCCACCACCTCCATCAACCACATGGCAATGAGAAGTCCGGCCCTTGCTTGGCCACAGGAGTGCTGAGTGAGTGTGGGGGACATGTGGGCAGTGTTTGTTTGGTTTACTTGCTTTTTCTTTTCCTTTTTTTAATTTTGGAATTTTTGTTTTTATCCTGCATCAAAGGACTAAGTGTCAAAAGCCCCCTTTTAATTAAACATATTACTAGCCACCCTGTTTTTCATGAAAGAGCAGGCGTGGCAATTTTGAACCTTAATATGAATGACTTCCAGTGTCATTCGCTTCCATTACCTATAGGAGCTAATAAATCGGATGTCTCGAACATTAAAAAAAATAGCTTACTTCTGCGTTGCTAAGTAAAGTGGATAGACCTATTACTATACAGGTAGAAATCTCGTAATTACCGTAATTACGAGATTTCAACTTGTAAAAAGCATCCACGTCCTCGTAGAGATTGTAATGTAAGTGATGAGGGCAAAGTATTTTGTCCCTGAACCTTTGGTGGTGTAGAAAGCACATTGTCCTGCTTGGTTTGATGTTGTCGCATACATCCACTCAACTCATCCACAATAGAATCTCAGACACCCCAACCTGCAAGAAACCATTTCAGGGAGGTATCTCTGGCGTTCATTTCATCTTACTGTTTTGCTGTTATTGGGATATGAACAGGGGAAGCTTGAATAGAACGGCATTCAGAGCTAGTAGAAAATTGAGAACTTATTTTCCTTTGAATATCCTTCATCATGTGTCCCACATCCAACAACATTCCATCAACATTTGTTTAATCTCCTCAGACAAAGAGGTGTATGTACATCACTTTGTAGGCCATAACACGGAAGCGAGTTAAACGGTTAGTTCACACAAAAATGAAAATTAAGTCATTAATTACTCACCCCCATGCTGTACCAACCCCGTAAGACCTTCGTTCGTCTTCGGAACACAAATTAAGATATTTTTGTGTAGGGACCCCTTAAAATATGCCTAAAGTATTAAAATATATATATATATATATATTTGTTTTTTTTTTAGTTTTTTTTTTATTTGTTTGACTATGTGATGTAACTAAATGTACCAACATTCTTTGTTTCTTTAAATTTATACTGTTTTCCTTTACTCAAATAAGGTGTTCTGTTGAACTGAAGTGTATTAATGAGGACCAATCAGCATTGAGATTGTTTAAAGTTTACGGACGCAAGTTGCGTTAAGTTACGTTATAGCGACGACAGGGAAGGAGATCGCACATGGCGAAAAGAGTGCAGCACATGTCCTCGTTTCAATGAAAGTGAGCGTCATTCTTGGAGACTTCGCTATTTGTGTTAGTACAGGCCCAAAGTGACAAATAGAACTTTCATCCACTCGATTTTGTTTGTTTAAAAGTGTTATTGTTATTTTACTGTATTATAATTTCAACCCATTCTGCCGTTGGGTTGCGTCATCTGTTTAGTGCATGTGAGATATTGTGACGGAGAAATTCGCATCAAGGACGACAGCTGCATTATCGGTGTCACAAGAAGCACTTCCAAACGACTCATAACAGTGGTTGGGGGATGAGATTCATCGCAAGCTGCGTTGTTGCTGCGTTTGGACTGGACTTTCACCCCGCTGCATGACTGTTCTGTTCGTGGCCTGGGCTGTAAGTGATCACTTTTCATTGCTTCATTTCCTTGGATGGAATGTAAGTGAATTCGTCTCGACAAATGCTCTCGATGTACTGAGTTAACTTGAATCCATTCCCTTGAAAGTGCACCAACGATTGGGCCCCAACGGCTAGCCAAAAGCCAAAAGCCCCCCCTACTTAGCCTACTCAGAGATTATTGAGGCTATTGCATAGGCTACTTAATTGTTTAAAGAGTGAACAAACTGTTATACAATAATTATATTTTATTTTATTTTATACTAATCGTTTCATATTAGTGTCTAATTAATAAATCTTTATTTTTTCCCTTATTTAGAATTGCTTTCTTGATTTATTATTTACATTGATTGGGAAAAAAACAAGAATCTAAAAATTCTGGGGAAGTAAATTATAAGTAGATTATTTTGCTTTATTATTCCCTGGTGGAGGCACCGTGTGCTTATTAATAATTTGATAAAAGAAGAAATTAACCTCCGGCCAATTCAACATTCAACTGCCGGGAATCCAGGGTTTTTCTTGTTTGTGAAACATTTAAATTAACCACAAGGGTTGAGAAAAGGGTTACATTTCTGGAGGCACCGCTGGGATTTATTTTTCTTCTTTTTTCCCTGTTTATCAGCGTGTTTTTCTTTATCTTTTCTTTCATAATTTAGTGTAGTGTCAAGTGCTGACCTGAAAACAGTTTGTTTGTATTTTTGCCATAATACTTGCATTTACCTCAAAAATTATGGATCTGTCACAGACTGTCGAGTGGAGCAGAGAAGAGAGCGTTGATGTCAAACGTGCTATTGTTTTGAGCAATGTTCCTTTGGACGCCAGTAACGACACTATTGGAAAGGTGTTAAACACAGTAAAAGTTTTTGGTCGCACTAGAATACGTGGTCGCCGTGGTGATGTAACTGGCAGATGGTTGTTTATTTTAGTTGAGACCAGTGCTGATCTAGATCCTGATGTTATACCTCCTGAGATAGGTATAGAAAATGAAGCTGGACCTTGGAGTGTCAACTGGGTGGGTAGTCTAGTAGCCCATGGTCCTGCCTCCGAAGGTGATACGTTCCAGCTCAAGCTGCAAGCCTTGTTGGAGCAGGAGGGCAAGTCTATGGATGAAGTGAAGGCCATGATATCAGTGTGGACCTAATTGATGCCATAGGCAAATTGGTAGATCGGTGTAATCAGGTGTCTAGTGATGGGCCTAGTTACAGAAAACTGAGGTTGTTCTCAGGGTTGAAACCTGTCACTCCAGGTGAGGAAGAGGATGAAGTCTGGATGGAGCAGGCCGCTCAAATGATAAGTGAATGGCAATGCACTAAATCTGCAAAGAAACAACGCATCGTTGAGAGTTTGCGAGGTCCTGCTGCTGATATTGTCAGGTTTCTTAAAGTGAGTAGCCCATCAGCGACTGCAAATGAGTACTTAGCTGCCCTTGAGACTGTATATGGAACTACTGAGAGTGGGCCTGACCTTATGGCTAGATTTCGCCATACCTACCAGGAAAGTGGAGAGAAACTTTCAGCTTTCTTGTACCGCCTAGATAAACTTCTCCACAGAGCCTTGTTGAAGGGTGGGATTGAGGCAGCCGGTATAAATAGAGCTAGAATGGAGCAGCTAATTAAGGGGGCTCTTACCAATGATATGGTTGCTTTGCAAATCAGAATGACTCACACTCTGCAAGATCCCCGTTCTTTCTCACAGTTGATAAAGGAAGTTTGAGAGGAAGAACATTGGGTAGCTGCAAGAGAGAATGTTAAAGCTTCTGTTGCCAATGTTGCTGCTCCCCATGTGCCTGTGCCACCTGAATTACATAGCCTGAAGAAGGAGGCTAAAGAATTGTCTACTCAGGTGAGTCAACTGTTGAGCGTGGGCACTGTGACCCCTGCCTCTGACCGTGCCCCACAGAAAATTCCCAGTCAGACAAAGGAAGCTATGAACCGAGACGGTGCCTACAAGCCCAAAACTTCCAAGTTAACTTTGCCCGGTATCTTCTGCTACAATTGTGGTGACGATGGTCATAAGAAGTGGGAATGCAAAGCACCTGAGGATCTCAGGAAGGTAAATCAGAAACTGATGAAAATGCACCGCTTGCAGGGAAACTTCAGCGGAGCTCAGTGATGGAACGGCGCGGAGCTCCAGAAAACCTACGTTCCACTCATGTTTCATTTCTGCTTGATGTTGGCCAGCCACAATTGCCTGTAGGTTTAGTAGGGCCTGTCTCTGAGGTGCCTGTTCAGATTGAAGGGATTTACGCAAAAGCTCTTCTTGATAGTGGCTCTCAGGTCACTCTATTATATTGCAGTTTCTATGATACGTATCTGAAGCACTTGCCTCTCCAACCTGTGGAAAATCTTGAGATCTAGGGTCTTAGCTCGCATAAATATCCGTATGATGGATACTTACCCCTCAGACTTGAATTTACTGAAAATGTGGCTGGGGTGCATCAGGTGGTTGACACTCTTGCAATCATGTGTCCAGACCCTTTGGAAAGAGAGGGGATAGCCATTTTGGTTGGGACCAACACTAGCTTAGTGAGGAAGCTACTTGACCTGTCTTGTCGCGAACAGGCTGGAGAGAAGTTCTTGAACGTGTTGACTATGCATCCTGTAATACGAGAGGCATTTGAGTCGATTCAGCAGACAGACGTGTGTCAGGGTGATCCAAACACACATGGAACAGTGTGGTTTGTAAAGCATTCCCCTGTTGTCTTGAAGCCAGGTCAGGTTATACAACTCCCAGGTCTACCTAAATTGCCCAGTCGGATGACAGAATCTTTGTTGTTAGTAGATAAAACGGAAGTTGATAATACCTTTACTGCTGACTTGCAAGTGAGACCTGAAGTTCATTCTGCATCCATTGTGTCCAGCCGACGGGTCACGGTGACTGTCAGGAATACGTCTACAAGAGACGTATGGATAAAGCGAGGAACTCCCCTTGCTCATGTATTTCCTGTGACCATGGTGCCGCAACTTTCCTCCAACCGACAGTCAGAACAAAGTAACTTGTCACCTACATGCTTTGATTTTGGAGATTCTCCTATGCCGGGAGAAGCAAAACAGAGTTTGTGTGAAGAGATGATGCAGAGAAAAGAAGTGTTTTCCCTTCATGAATGGGACGTGGGCTGTGCAAAAAGTACCATGCATGAGATAAGACTGAATGATTCGCGCCTTTTCAGAGAAAGATCTCGACGTCTCGCCCCAGCTGATTGGGAGGATGTGAGGCAGCATCTACAAGAGCTTAAGAGTACTGGCATCATTTCAGAGTCCCGAAGCCCCTACGCTTCACCCATTGTAGTGGTGCGTAAAAAGTCAGGGAAGGTCAGAATGTGTGTGGACTATCGGACACTCAACCAACGGACCATACCAGATCAATATACCGTACCCCGAATTGAAGATGCTCTGCACAGCCTTTCTGGGAGTAAATGGTTTACTGTTTTAGATCTGAGAAGTGGATATTATCAAATACCAATGAGTGACACCAACAAGGAAAAGACTGCATTCATCTGCCCTTTGGGTTTTTATGAATTTGAGCGTATGCCCCAGGGTATCTGTGGAGTAGGGCTGGGCGATATGGACCAAAAGTCATATCCCGATATATTTAGGATGAATATCGATATACGATATATATCCCGATATTTTTTCCTCAAAGTGAGAGCAAATGTTCAGTCAAAGCCAAATATGACGTCACAAGTAGCCTAGTTTTATTGAAAGTTGAAACTGGCTATTTCAGTGAACAGGTGCAAAATCAAATGAATAATAAACAGGTTTCTTCACCTGGTTCATAATTAAATGGTCAGCTGTTCAAATAACAATCAAATGTAAACATAAATACTGTATAGCAACAGGATTACCTTTTTTGAAATCAAAGCTCCACCCTGATAGCACACGTACATCACGGAGACGTCTATTTGATGTGCGTGTTTACATCTGGAAGACGTATTATTTAGAGTGTTTGCTCATCTACAGTACGTCTATAGGACGTTTCCTGTTAGATGTCAAATAGACGTTTAGAAGATGTCTTTAAGATGTAATGATTTAGAATGCATGTTAAACTGACATCTTAAAGATGTCTATCAGATGTTAGTAAACAGCAGATGCTTTCCAGATGAAGTGATCTTTAACAGACATCTTGCAGACGTACGTGTGCTATAAGGTGGCTGCGGGAAAATTAAGTTTGCAGTGAGCTTTGTTTCGGGGCTGGAGCTTTTTCGCAGTGTTTCCTCTAGGATTTTTTTCCCAGCTGTGGTGGCAGTGATAGTCCCATGGGCCACGCCCCCTTGCCCCTAACCTTGCTTTAAGTATTATAATATGAAAGGCTCCAATAAGAGCGGCAAAGCGATTATGTGCATCCTGTGCGCAAAATGATGCACTCGAAGCAACGCGCAGTCACAGCGTGCAGCGCTTCACATTTGCACAAAGTGAAATATATCTATGCAACAGTTTATTGAGCCTTTTCTTTTAACAGTTTTAAATTTCAGTTACAGTGCGCATGAAGAACAATTTATAGCGCTCTCTACTCCAGTGCTGCAATCTAACAGACACCCGGGAGAAAGGAATATGATTTAAAAAGCGCAGTAAACTCCAGTAAGATAGTAATTTTATGCAAACCATAGACATTTATCTACAAATAAAGTACAATAATGGGAACATTGATCTTAAAGAGAGTGTCGTCGTGTTACTGTCATAACCGAACGCAACGTGCTGTTTGAATGCTGAATCAATGGAGAATGACTGAGGAGAGATGAGTTTTCATTAACTTTAACTTAACGACTTAAATATTCATTTTTACCTCACATTATGCAATCGAATGACTTTAGAAGTCTTGGAATATAGTGCACAAAAACTTTATGGTGCTTTACAATATTTTTATGCCTTTAGTGGGGCTTAACAATAACACAATAGTGTGCATAATATCGGACTTTACTGAGAAGCTGCAGCCGTGGCGGAATGATGTTTGGTGTGGTGGACCACCATGGTAGAATGAATGTAGCGGAAACACCGTTTCGGGTTGTCAATGGCTTGCGGCTGGGGCTTCTGCAGCGTGCAGTTTCACGCGCGGGGAGCAGTGGAGATAGCTCCGGGTCAGCAGCTTGCTTGGAGCAAGGATCACAGCGCATATTTGCACCGTATCGATATATGCGATATGGTCTAATTCCATATCGCATTTAAAAATATATCGATATATTTTTTATATCGATATATCGCCCAGCCCTACTGTGGAGCACCTGCTACTTTCTAGAGGGTCATGGAGAGAACTGTAGGAGACATGAACTTCTTGGAGGTGCTTGTGTACTTAGATGACCTAATTGTTTTTGGGCGGACTCTTGAAGAGCACCAACAGCGGCTGTTGAAGGTTCTGGATAGGTTGAAAGATGAAGGGCTGAAGATCTCCCTTGATAAGTGTCAATTCGGCAGGACTTCTGTGAATTATGTGGGGCACATCGTTTCACAGGATGGAATATCTACTGACCCTTCAAAGATCGAGGCTGTTGTATCCTGGCCCAGACCACAAACAGTGACAGAGCTTCGAGCTTTTTTTGGATTCTGTGGATATTACCGTCGTTTTGTGAAGGATTTCTCAAAGTTGTGCCGGCCCCTAAATGAACTGCTGCAGGGGTACCCCTCCTCTAAAAAAAGAAACCCATCAGCTCACCTGTTTGTAATACCAAGCTGTGCTACAAAATCTCTGAACCTTTTGGCTCCCGATGGACTGCTCAGTGTGATGATGCATTCCAAACACTCAAAAATTGTCTGACTCAGGTTCCCGTGTTAGCCTTTGCTGATGTACAAAAGCCTTACGTCTTGCATGTGGACGCAAGTCTGGATGGACTTGGAGGGGTTTTGTATCAGGAGCATGATAAAGGGCTCCGCCTGGTTGCTTTCATTAGTCGAAGCCTTTCCCCTTCAGAGCGAAATTATCCTGCGCACAAACTGGAATTTTTAGCTCTGAAGTGGGCAATTGTGGACAGACTACATGAATATCTTTACGGTGTCCAGTTTGAGGTTAGAACTGATAACAACCCTCTAACATATATACTGAAGTCAGCGAAACTTGATGCGACTGGTCACCGTTGGTTGTCAGCCCTCACCACCTACAATTTCAGTCTGAAATACAGGCCAGGCCGAAAGAACAACGACGCTGATGCCTTGTCCAGACGACCACATACTCACCTGAGTGTCGATGATGAGTGGCTGGAAATTCCAGCAGCAGGTGTCCGATCTCTTTGTCAGGAAATGTCTGTGGAGAAAAGAGCAGGTTGTGTCTCTTATCCATGTGTTGTGCAACAAATAGGGGCCCATATGTCTGCTGTTCCTAAGGCTTATTGTCAGGCTATTGCATTAGTTGCTGACCACTTACCTGAGCTTAGTCCCAGTGAGCTTCAAGCTGCCCAAAGAAAGGATGCGTGCCTGGGAGAGGTGTGGGAAGCTGTCTGTCATAAAAAACCTGCAAATAGTGTTCATCACAATCACCCTGAGATGAAGTTGCTGAAACGAGAATGGGAAAAGTTGTCGGTACATAATGGCTTGTTGTAAAGAACCATTAGGCTGAGTGACCAAAGAGTGAAGCGACAGCTTGTGCTTCCCAAGCAGTACCACAGCATGGTGTTGAAATCTTTGCATGATGAGATAGGACATTTAGGCTTTGATAAGTCTTACAGTTTGGTTCGTGACCGATTTTACTGGCCATGCATGAAGCGTGATGTAGAGGCCTACTGTAAAACGTGTGAACGCTGCATAAAGAGGAAAACTCTGCCTCAGAGAGCTGCTCCATTGTCCCACATGCAGAGTTCAGGGCCTATGGATCTCGTATGCATAGATTTTCTTACCATCGAAGCAGATTCTCGCAATGTGTGTAATGTCTTGGTGGTCACAGACCATTGCACCCGTTATGCGCAAGCCTTTCCCACTAGGGACCAAAAAGCTTCCACTGTGGCAAAGACTCTATGGGAAAAGTATTTCATCCATTATGGCCTTCCAACTCGAATACACTCGGACCAGGGCAGGGATTTTGACAATGCTGAACGTAAAGAAGTCAAGAACCACACCTTATCATCCGCAAGGTGATCCTCAGCCGGAGAGGTTCAATCGGACCTTGTTGGACATGTTGGGTACCCTTGAGCCTAGCCAGAAGTGCCAATGGAGTCAGCACATAGCGCATCTTGTTCATGCATACAATTGTACTGTCAACGATGCCACTGGTTTCTCACCCTATTTTCTTATGTTCGGCAGAGAGGCCAGATTACCTGTGGATGTATGTTTTGGTTTTTCCCCTGACAACACCTCGCCTGTGTCATATTTGAAGTATGTGTCCAAAATGAAGCAGGAATTACACGCAGCTTATCAGTTAGCTCATGCCACTGCCACAAAGATGAATCAGAGCAACAAAGAGAGGTACGACCAGAAAGTTTGTTACCATAGTCTGAATGCTGGAGACAGAGTTCTGATTCGAAACCTTGGCCTAAAAGGAAAACAAAAGCTTGCAGACAGGTGGAGTGCTAATCCCTATGTAGTGGAGAGTCAATTCTCTGGCATTCCTGTGTATCGTTTGAAGCCTGTTGATGGTGGGGGGCCAGCCAAAGTCCTGCATCACAATCATATCCTGCCTTTGGGACAGGCAGTCAGGCTACATACCCAGGTAGACATCGTGCCTACTCCATCACCTAGAGCTTTGAGGCGTAGGAGAGCAAAGGAGAAGCGGAAAACTGCAGAGTCAACAAACTCTCCTCTTGTAGTTGATTCCATTCCAAGAGAATGCCATTCTTCTGATTCAGAGCCTGAGTCTGAGTTTGGGTTTTATGTGGAGGATGTGGCAGATATTCCCCCTCCAATGGCAGAGATGCAGGTTGAAACTCCTGTACGAGATGTAGAATGCTCGGAGTCTTGTGATTTTCATAGTAGTTCCGAAGCACTTATAGCTCCATGTCAGAGTGAAAGTTCTGCTGGTCAACATGAGGCTGATGTTGAAAGAGTTGATGTGACTGATGATGTAATGGCTGTAGGTCATGAAACTGCTATGCAGACTCCAGCTACTACTGGTGAAGGTACTGAAGTTCAGTCAGATGTGGTACTTCATGCAGTACGAAGATCCTGTAGGGAAAGAAAGCTGAATACCCGATTTACATATGATACATTGGGAGAGCCCCATACTGAGACTGTTGCATCCAAGCGATGTAGTGTTGATGTAGCAGCTACAAATGCTTTGTATTTTTCTAGTGGCTATAAAAGTTCACATGCTTGGTGGTGCAATGCGGATGCGTTATGCAATGTGTGTAACAATATGCCCACACTTGTACCAATTAGTCTTAGCCCTGTCTAACAAACATGGTCACTCCCTTGTGGTGTGGGTGTTTTCTATGACCAGCATGGGGGCATACTGGACTTTTGGTGGGGGGAGTGTGTAGGGACCCCTTAAAGGTGACCTATAATTCAAAATTGAATTTACCTTGGTATAGTCAAATAACAAGAGTTCAGTGCATGGACATGACATAGAGTGAATCTCAAACTGGACTGTTTTCGCGTTCTCATTTAATTCACGTTTATGAAAAACACCCCTGAAAAACGTTCGGTTCTCCACACAATACCGACTGTGACGCAATAGTTGGGATCATTAATATGTATGCCTCCACAAATTTGCATATGCCAGCCCATGTTCAGTGACAGGCGAAACTGCGCAGCCAAAGCATAGCAGTTGCTCAGTGTTTGGATGTACACATGAACACAAGTATTTTTTAGTTCCTTCATCCGAGCCTCTGAAGAAACAATGGCTTACTTTTATTTTCTCTGGAAATTTCCAAACATTTCACCGACGACTGTTTCCTCAACTTGGGCCAATACAGAGCTGGCCTCGGATCACCAAGCAACACTTTCTGATGTGTAATTGTTCAAGTTCAGACAGGTAACCTTTCTCTCAAAATCGTTCAACACTGTTTATGCATCAGTAAGTCAAGCCAGTGACTAAAATATCAACTTCACATCGTTTCTTTTAGTAGGATGAAAAAAAAACGTATTTAAATTGTGAATAAATATATACAGAAAGCGATCAAAGAACAATCTTTCCACAGCGCGAGTTTATCTGGACACTTGCCAAACTCGTTATGAATTCAATGACGCACGTTACACTGCACAGCGAAGCTCTTACTGTATTTACATGATCGTGTTTGCATTGGGGATAGCATTAGAGAACAGAAAGATAAGATCTTCATTCTCGCGACCAACAGACTGTCCTCTGCTTGCTCAATGCTCAGTCATCACAGCAACATTGTATGTGATGGGAATAGATCAAAATACTTTAAAACATCTCACGATTCGTTAATTTCGATAGCTGTAATAGTAAAAACGTATAATAGAGGGTATGCGCATGACGTCACCGTCGGCTGGAGTGAATGCGGTCACGTCCACTAAGTGGCAAAAAGACTGAGCGGCAGCATTTGTTTTCAGCGTGAATGCCGTGAAAAACACACAAAACACATCTAAAACGGGAAAGAGCTTTGCGATTGACTGTACAACTAGATTTGACCAGAAATCTGAGGTACTGTATATTTTTAGACTACAAAAAGCTACAGAACAGACTATATTCTGCATAATTGGATGTTTTTAAATAAATACTGACAAAAAAACTACAAGTTTTAGGGCTGGACGATATGATGATATACAGTATAACATTAATGTAAGTGATCACTCGGATTTAGACCTATCTATATTGTATTTATATAAAACGTTTACAGGCAAATTTTCTTAATTTATTTCCCCGGCGTTGAAATCAGGCACATATAAATGTCAGGAAACACGATTCCTGGCTGCATGTCAATATCCATGGATCACTGGATCTTTGATAAGTTGTAAGGAACACTATATCAAGTCCAACTTTTAGTTTAAACTGATAATTGTTTGTTTTACTCGCGTTTTCGCAGTTTCCCCTATTAACTCCAGTCACGCAGCAGCTCTTTTGCCACTCAGTCCGGCTGAGGGGGGCGCGTTCCGACGGGAAAGTGACGTTAATGCATTCCCTCTATAGCTGTATAAAGTATTCGAGAGAGTTTCACATGTAATACATAGCTATTTCATATGCACGCATGTCAGCCAATCACAGCAGAGGCCGGTTCCACACAGCAGACACGCCCCTTCAAACAGAGCGTTCAAATCAGAGGCTAAAATCCGGGTGGGAAAAATGCCTTTTATTTCTAAATTATGACTATTTTTGATCTAAAAAACATACTAACATTATAAGGGCAACCCAGGAAACATTATAAAATAATATAAAAAACCACTCTAGGGCACCTTTTAAAATATGCCTAAAGTATTAATATATATATATATATATATATATATATATATATATATATATATATATATATATATATATATATATATATATATATATATATTTGATTTTTTTTTTTTTTTTTTTTTTTTTGACTATGTGATGTAACTAAATGTACCAACATTCTTTGTTTCTTTATTATTTATACTGTTTTCCTTTACTCAAATAAGGTGTTCTGTTGAACTGAAGTGTATTAATGAGGACCAATCAGCATTGAGATTGTTTAAAGTTTACGGACGCAAGTAGAGGTCGACCGATAGTGGATTTTACCGATACCGATATCTACGTTTGACCGTACATGCCGATAACCGATAATTCAACCGATATTTTTTTTAATGGATACTGGATTAAAAACAAACATAACACTCACAATAAAACAGTGTTGAACTGAAATGTGCTAAATTAAATAAATATATAAATATGAATATATTAAAACTCTATACAGAAAATTATTTAAACACTAAAATATTACAGGTTTCGTTAGCTATAACCTAGAAACATACATACATTTCATAGGTAACACTTTGCAAGTCCCATTTGTAAACAAGGATGTATTAGCTAGCTTTCATGAACTATATGCATTATGCAATATACGTTTTTACTGTATGTATTAATATGAGCAATACAATTGTACCTTTATCATTCATGTTAGTTCATAGTACATTAACTAAGGTAATAACAGATCAAATTAGAATTAAAACTCCATTTTAAATGCATTAGTAAATGTTGAAATTAACAAACTAACAATGAATAATACTTCTACAACTTGTATTAACCTTAGTTAATGCTAAAAAGGGAATCTTATTGTAAAGTGTTACCATTTCATATAATTACAAAGAGTCGTGCTTAAAGATGGCCATTAAAATGTAATAAAGACCTGTATTACGTAGGCCTATATGTAATATAGTCTCTCACTTTATTTGCTTCTATTTTAGAACACTTGATGATAATCTAATCAAAATAACAAGATGTATTGTAGTGATTAAAAAGATCTTAAATCGAACGCGTTTCTGATTAGTTTACGTTTCTGTCGGCTGCATGAACATATCAATGTTGAGAAAGCAATCACGTCACTAGTTTTAAATATGCAATTTCGTCGGCTAATGAATGCATAAAAGTGACCAGCCGGATATAAAATAATACAAATAGATAGTAACAATTGCGCCATAAAACATTTGGGTCAGGTCTGCGTGTGTTTTTGTCACAATTGTTTAAACCGCTTGACTGAGGTATAATGTTACAGTCCTCACAGCCTCGACGGCAAACTACTGTTCTTTATCTGCTGATGCAGCATCTAGTCAACAAATGAATTACTTTATAATGATATGGCAATATGTACTTTAGTGTTCTGTATTCATACCGTTTCGCTGTCGGTGTTTTAAATGCGCGTCTGAAGAGTCAGCGCTCTCTGTGCTGCGTGTTCTCTCCGTGCTGCGCGCTGCCTCACGTGTTAAGTAAACAACTCAGCCAGTGATAGTTTGTTATTTGTCCTCTAGAGGCCGCTCTCGCTCTGTATAATGCCAGCAGTCTCTTCCCAGCGCTCTCGTGCTGTGTAATGACAGCACGCACTTCTCAGCCGCTCCAGCAACGGACACAACCCGGAAAAACTATCGGTGTGGATTTTTGCCGATAACGATAGTTCCACCAATCAACTATCGGTGCCGATTAATCGGCAAAACCGATGAATCGGTCGACCTCTAGACGCAAGTTGCGTTAAGTTACGTTATAGAGACGACAGGGAATCGCACATGGCGAATGGCGAAAAGAGTGCAGCACATGTCCTCGTTTCAATGAAAGTGAGCGTCATTCTTGGAGACTTCGCTATTTGTGTTAGTACAGGCCCAAAGTGACAAATAGAACTTTCATCCACTCGATTTTGTTTGTTTAAAAGTGTTATTGTTATTTTACTGTATTATAATTTCAACCCATTCTGCCGTTGGGTTGCGTCATCTGTTTAGTGCATTAACTGTGAGATATTGTGACGGAGAAATTCGCATCAAGGACGACAGCTGCATTATCGGTGTCACAAGAAGCACTTCCAAACGACTCATAACAGTGGTTGGGGGATGAGATTCATCGCAAGCTGCGTTGTTGCTGCGTTTGGACTGGACTTTCACCCCGCTGCATGACTGTTCTGTTCGTGGCCCGGGCTGTAAGTGATCACTTTTCATTGCTTCGTCATTTCCTTGGATGGAATGTAAGTGAATTCGTCTCGACAAATGCTCTCGATGTACTGAGTTAACTTGAATCCATTCCCTTGAAAGTGCACCAACGATTGGGCCCCAACGGCTAGCCAAAAGAGTGTGTGGGGTTTTTTTTCCCCCCCATAAGAGACTGTGATCAAACTCATCTATTGTGTTGTTACTGGGTCCATTCTGTGAATTGTGTAAATTGATCCAAAGGAGTAATTGTGAGTTGTCAATAATCATCAGGTGTATTTTTCCCCCCTTGAAATAAGAAGGGAGTGTGTTTAATTTTTTTTGAGAGTGATCATTTAGCCTACTCAGAGATTATTGAGGCTATTGCATAGGCTACTTAATTGTTTAAAGAGTGAACAAACTGTTATACAATAATTATATTTTATTTTATACTAATCGTTTCATATTAGTGTCTAATTAATAAATCTTTGTTATTTTTTTCCCTTATTTAGAATTGCTGTCTTGATTTATTATTTACATTGATTGGGAAAAAAACAAGAATCTAAAAATTCTGGTGAAGTAAATTATAAGTAGATTATTTTGCTTTATTATTCCCTGGTGGAGGCACCGTGTGCTTATTAATAATTTGATAAAAGAAGAAATTAACCTCCGGCCAATTCAACATTCAACTGCCGGGAATCCAGGGTTTTTCTTGTTTGTGAAACATTTAAATTAACCACAAGGGTTGAGAAAAGGGTTACATTTGATTAAATGTGACAGCTGGATCACTCCTCCATAGGCTCCCTAAGGGAATGAATCATGACGTCCCAGAAAGTCAATGAAGAAAATGTTTAAATATTCCATGTCACAACAGTGGCTCAACTATAAGTTTATCAAGCGACGAGAATACTTTTTGTGCGAAAAAACAAACAAAAATAACGACTTTATTCAACTATTCCTTTTCTTCCTTGTAGGCCTGAAACGAGACTTCAAGAGATTTCCACGACGCATGCGCGAGAATTGCGATCTCCTTCAACTACTTCAGTTAAGTTCTCGCGCGTGCGCGTCGTGTGTTCCCTTTCACATGTTCCCTGCTCTGCGTGCATCGACGCGGACAACGACGCAGAAGTATAAATTAAAACCAACGCGTAGTCTACAGCGTAGAGGCTCCGGCGTAGGTCCGACACAGAAGTATAAATCAGCCTTTAGCATTTTAGCACTTCCGGTTCCATCGTCCCGAACTTCTGACGTCAATTGGGGTTTTTGAATGAGGTTTTGGTTAAATGGCTAAAATAAGGTCTGTGGTGAACACAAGCTCAAGACGCTTTCATGTTTTATTCTACAACATAAAATACATCAATATTATACGGTGGCTGAGAGAGCTCAACATGCTGCAACTGAAGAAAACAAATGCAAATAGAAAAAAACGCGTGCAAATAGAAAAAAAACGTGGTCAAATAAAAAAAAACACCCGCAAATTAAGAAAACATCTTCATCAGTTTCACAACACACGTGTGCTCCAAATACTCACAACACAACCCAAATACATTTATTTATTTATTTATTTATTTATTTGTGCAAAACATACAGAGATTACATTTTTTTATGACATACAACTTGTATACAATGTACAAAATGTATTAACAATATGTTCAATGCCATCAGAATACAAATGAGAAAAGAACAATGAGCTGGAAACTAAAATAAATAAATAAAGATAAAGAAGAAAAACATGAAGGAAAGATATTTATCTATACATCAGTTACACTGTACAAATTGTTTCATGTTATTACATTTTCATAAAGAAAAGTTTCGTAATGTAGGGTCCAAAATTTAAAAGTTTGTGACACAGATATATAACGCATATTTTAAAAGCTTTTTTGTAAACTAAAAATAAAAATGTATTTGCATCCGTTATGTTAACAGCATTATATATCTGTCGTAAGACCAGCTGATGGACACCGTGCTGCGTTGTCATGGGAACATCCCAGGTGAAAATAATGAGGAATTACGTTGTCTTTCGTTGCTCCCTTCATCAAGTGCGCTCCACACTGCTGCCTAACAGCACACTGGAGCCCTGCTCACTCCAAAGGCCCACTTCAAGGGCTCTGCCGTCTGCCCTTCGAAGGGAGTAGGTCATAGGGAAGCTCACGAGCAATAAGCACGTCCCAGCCGGGTTCGTCACTTATTTGGTTCCCCTGGAAGCATTTGCGTTGTGGTCTGTGTTATTTGCAGCGCGTTTTTTTCTATTTGCACGCGTGTTTTTTTCTATTTGCACGCGTTTTTTTCTATTTGCATGTGTTTGCTTAAGTTGCAGCGTGTTGAGCTGTCTCGGCCACCGTAATATTACCCCACTCTTGATTTTTGGCTTGAAAAAGGCGGTTGCTAACAAGTGGCTAAATGGGACTAACGTACAGAGGCTGTCGAGGAGAGTAAACGTCATCAGCTGAACAGTTTAGCTCTGTCTGCTTTTGGCTTTTACTAACTCAAACATTCTGGGAAAATGTTTTTAGATAAAAACTGAAAGAGTTGTTGGCACTTACTGGTGGTGACTTTGAAGTCGTGGGGCCGTGGTGTTTTTCATTCATCACGGCCTACCAGGTAGGCCCTACCTTTTAGCTTTTACTTCTGGCATAGGCGTACATGTCCCAACCACTTTTTGCCAGGGTCGATAATATTGTCCTTACCACTTTTTAAAACATCTCGCGGCACGGATGAACGAATACAAATAAATAACGTCTCCAGTTAACAAGCAGAACATCCATTTCGTTCATTTGTTAAATAAGAGGCTTTCTAGCGCTGAAATGTGTTGTTTTTTAAATCAAGTGATCAAAGTGCTCATTGCCGCTGCGATCAGTTGCGCGGAATCGCGGATACAGTTCTCTTGTGGCTCGCGCACAGTATTCACACGGACGCGCGCTTGCCTTCAATCCGTTGAATGGGAATTAGAACCCAGAACCTCTGACACGCTTGGCAAAAGTTCTACCACTAGACGATTAAAGTACACAAGTAAAATAGTCGGATCTATGTATTTATTCACGTGAAAATTCTCGGCACTGACAACATGGATCGATTGCTGGACATCGTAATGTTATTGTACATTGTACATATCTGATTTAGCATTTTATTAGCAATAGTGTTTCCACAGAAACGCATAATTTCTAGTCAGAGAGGAAATTCACGAACATCACGAATCGTATCTCGAAATTACAGTAGGCTAATTACCACATGGCGCAGCATATGTCTAAATTTTGTTATCCTATATAACAGTACATAGATAAAAAATACAAGAAAAAAAACATCAAGAAAAATCTAAAATATGTAGGTGACTGCAAAAATATTATGTAAATAATTAAAAAATGCATTTAATTTAAAAGAGGTTTAGAAGTTGCAACCAATACAATTAAAAATTATTTAAAAACATTTGCAAATAAATATTAAAAATGAATAAATACCGTTCTGCGTAAATGCTTAAATAAGATAACCTTTTACATATTGTTCAAACTACAGCAAGACGCATGAGTAGACAGGGTGTTACATTTGCAAAAGCCTATGACAGGAGCAAGAATGCTGCTAGTCTGGAGATTGAAAGCAATCCCAGTCATGCTGAAATTCAAATAGATTTTATTCAAGATATAAGAATTCGATATTGAGTAACTTACGTTTTAGGCTGTCACTAAATATTGCCAGTTTGTCCACCAAAGACAATTTTTCCAGAAGAAGTCGCAACAGAATGGCTTCACGTCTCCCAACAACACAAATGAATCAGTTTTTCTGAACAAATCGGTTGAGTGAATGAATCAATGACTCACCCATAAAGAGTTACTTGTTTTGTTCTTGAAGGAATCAGTGTCTAAGTAAATAAATCAGCTGAATGAATAATTTACTTAATGACTCACTCATAAAGGTCAGTTATACCTACTGCTGTAAATATGTAACCTGAAAAGAGTCAGAAAAATACCCAGCACTAATGAACAGATTGAGACTGGAGCGCACAAACAGACAAGCGGAGTGAAATAAACACAGAAAACTTCCAGTGCTGTTGGAATCTATTCGCACTCCTATTCGGAATCTATTCAAAATCAAATTTGAGAACTAACTATACTGAATAATAATAATATATGCTTTATTCTTTATCTTTGAGTCTGAAAAATGGGAAAGTCAGAACAACAAATAACTTGTTTTTATAGAAGCTTGTTGGCCTCCAAAGTACATAGTAATACTACTGACTTACATTCCAGCCAGAGGGCTGTAGGCCAACCACAATTTAGTAAGGACAGGATATTGGGTCAGACACTTCAACTCACATCCAGCATGCAGGAGAAAACAAAGCTCTCTGTGATGCTAAAACGAACCACATGAACCATATACTCACTCTTTGACTTTAGAAAAGGGCATGACAATAGACAAAGAGCAAACCTCAGACAAGAATGTCATTTTGACTAACCTAAATGATAGTGTGAACAGCTCACTGCATCAGATTTGGCTATGCTGATGCTGTTTATGCATTGCTGTCATTAATAACTTGGCCCTGGTTGTTTACAAAATATCTGTCATGGCACATCAGCCTCTACTGAGGTCTAATAAATGAGGTCTGTGTGAAATGAATCATGGGTGACACCAAAAAAGCAGCACTGAAAGTCAGAACAGCAGTTGATTCTTGACGAATTCTAGTCCAGTTCCAACAGGTTCAAGCCAGGCCTCCATCACAGCTGGGGGCTGGAAACCTCACTCATGTACATTCCTTGGTCATCCACAATGATTCGTGATCTATCCTTATTCTGACAATAATCACATACTCTTTGCCAGTAACCTTTTGCTCTCTCTAATTGCCTTCTCTTAAAGGTTTTTCATGATTTTTGAAGGAGAGTGTGTGGTGAAACTGCAGAGTCACTCTGCAAGGACGCATCAAATTTGCCCACATATTCCCCTTCTGAAACAAAAAGCCTTTAGAAAGGATTTTTGAAGGAGAGGATATGAGCAAACTTGTAAAGTCCATATTTCTGTATTTGTTTTCTGTCAGACAGCCTTAAAGTTGGCATGAAAAGGAAGTTGCGATAGTCTTTTTTTCCCTATTGTGATTATTTGAGTGAAATGGTTTCTCAAACAAAAAACTGTAGGGTGGGACTTGATTTTGTCTATCGGGAAAATTGATTGGATCATTGTGGTTTACTATTGCTGTGATGTCATGTGAGTGACAGGTTGTCCCGCCCGCGCGTCATCAGAAAGGAGAAGAGATGTCTGCAAGAGGGAGGGGAAGTTTTTTTGATTAAAGATTAAGAGGACACATGATTTTTTTTAAATAATAATAATAATAATAATGTGTACAGATAAATCACATAATAAATACTGCAATATTTCATAACAATAACAAAAATAAGAATAGTCGATTTCATGGGGACTTTACAGCCTATGGTCCAGTGGCCTACTGGACAAAGTGCAGAGCTTGGGATTGTGGATTTGAGTCTCACCTGGTTGATGAGCATTGAGCATTCTAACGATATTCATGCATCCTGTCAAACTTCCAGAACCCATGAGTCATATTTTACTATAATTGTACTATTATACACCATAATGATTTTCAGATGTAGTAGGCCTATCTTATTCAGGATTTAGCCTACTCTTTAACGTAATTATATAAAACTCAAATAACATGGAGCAACATTTTTATGTGGGTTCAACTATTTTGAAGACGTTTTTAACAAAACAATATGTAGTTTTGTTATTTACTTATTAAAAGTTATTAATTCAGGTAGGACACCACTGAAGGCCTAGGTGTGAAATGCACGGCCCGCCAATAACACTAGGGGACCTAGGACGTAGGCTACGTCCAAACGCATGTGCTGTAGACATTTTATTAATAATATATTAATAGTGTAGCAGAGCACAGACTCTCTATAATTGTTTTGAAATTGCTATTTTTAATTTTGCACCGCAGCTATAGGGTTAATGCGATGAATTCGTAAAAGGGCGGGTAGAGAGAAACAAGCAAGTAGAGAGAAACGAGTGAGTTCGGCTTGTGTTGTGCGTTAGTGTAGGCCTACAGTTGTTATTGGGTTACAATAGTCCCTTGTCAGATGTTACAATAGTATGAATGTTTGAAAAAAACCTTGAACCCCTTGAACTTGACCCACAACGTAATGACGAACGCGACTGCCCAGCCCTGTTTGTTTGAACCCCGAGAGGCGTCAATTGCCGTCATTACGTTGTGCGTCAAGTTCAAGTCTCTTTTGGCGTAATTCGATGTGTACGGCCGTCTGTCGGAAGCTATTTTAGTCGATAAAGTTTTAAATATGGATATTTTTCTTACACAAACGCATCGCTTCACTTCAGAAGGCCTTTCGTCTGTCGGAAGCTATTTTAGTCGATAAAGTTTTAGATATGGATATTTTTCTTACACGAACGCATCGCTTCACTTCAGAAGGCCTTTATTAACCCCTGCAGATCCGTGTCGAGCACTTTAATCATTAATAGATGCGCTTTAATGGACATCCAAAGTCAAACAGCCATTTACTCTTATTATAAAGCTTGGAAGAGCCAGGACATTTTTTAATATAACTCCGATTGTATTCGTCTGAAAGAAGAATGTCATTGGCTATAGACCGAAGGCTTCAGGGTGAGTAAGTCATTAGCTACTTTTTAGAGATGCACCGATTACAATTTTCTAGGCCGATCCCGATTCCGATTTTTCCTTGAGTTTGACCTGCCGATACCGATTTTAGCCGATTCCGATTTTATTTTTTCAAAACACTTTACAGCACACACAAATATTTATTTTCTATCTTCTCCTTAATAGAACATTTTGCATAGAACATTTTTTGAACAGATAATCGCTATAAAATAGAACTATATAAATGACTCCTAGCGTGGAAAATTCTCACACACCTAAAGTGCAGTGTTATGGAAGAACCATTTCCTTTTCACATCCAATATCCAATAAATTTTTTTTTATATATTTAGCAAACTAAACTTATTTAGCAAACTGTATGAAAACAGGTAATGGCAATAAAATAATATATAAATAACAAATAAAAATTCAATAAATATAGCCTTGCAGTATAAAGATATGTATCTCTCTCTCTCACACACACACAGGCCTATTGCAATCACTTGTTGTATATCAATGGCAAGTTATATTTCTCAAGCAGTTCTTCTCTCATCTGACACATGTCCAGCCAGGCTAAACAGGACAAGTGGAGCATGTGCAGGGAAACAATTAAATAATAATAAAAACAAGTTTAAATGGGTACATTTTCTATAAATATTTTTGAGTCTTCATTTTCTTTCTGACATAGCCTAGCCTGCTTCAGTTCTTGTTAAAACACACCAGACATGCAAATTCTTTGCATTTTGGGCACTTTTTGGATGAAATCATATTTATTTTGTCCAACAAAAGTGTGCTTTTACTTAAATTGAGCGCAGCAAAAATAGATTCGGCGCCGAAACACGCGCTTCACTGTTGGTCACGCGACGCTCCTGCTCGACGCTCACGCGCTGCTCCGGCACCCGGTGTGAATGCACTCATTGATTAACATGCACGGCGAACAAAACAAAAAAAACGCGCTGCACCTTGTGGTGTGAAACGGCCGTAATTCACGAGGCTTCCTACATGTGCGCGTTCCGTGTGCACGTGTGATGCTGATGTTGCGCGATGTTAATCATGCGGCGCCCGAGTGCATTTGACCGGCATAAAATCGGATTATGTCAGACTGACCGGCCGGTCGCCGATCATGGCCGATCACGTGAAAACCGGCCGATTCCGGTCACCAGCCGATCAATCGGTGCATCTCTACTACTTTTCCTTTTTGGGTGAACTATCCCTTTAATGGTTATGCCTCAAACTTTCCATAAAAAGTCCATAATAGAAGGCATAGCTGGAAAAGTTGAAGCGCCAATGTTAATTATATTCCTTCAAAGGATAGGCTATATTCACCAAACAGGTCATGTTTGTATTTTTTTAGCTACAGAATAACTGTCTAAACTGTCTACCATATAGATTGCCTAATAATATCGTGTTTGAAAATTTTCTTTGACATATTATATTTGACAGTGAAGTGCATTTGTGAGTCGTACTCGGTTACTAACCTAACCTTGGTTCTCTCTAGAGAGGGAACGAGTATTGCGTAAGTTTAGCTTATGCTACGGGAAAGATTCATCTTCTCGAGATATTGAAGCCAAAAAATTATCCTTAATTTTGTATTCATTGTCAACGCAGTGCAGCAGCTAGCAGACCTAGAGCAGGCAGTCTCATTGGCTGCCCTGCGGGCATCTGCTGCAGCATACCAGTGATCCCCGCGCGACGTCACGCCCAATGAAGGGCGCCCGCGCCTTCATAGCATCATAGCCCGCCAGAATGGGCGTGGCTTAGCGTATAAAAGAAGGGGCTGTAGGCTGAATTCCCTGATTTTTGTCTCTTCAGCGAAGCCCTTCGCATCGCTGGATCTGAGAGAAGCCGCCGCAGCCGTCGAACAGCAAACAGCCAGCTTAGGACAGCGCTGAGCAAGCCGGCCATCTTCGCCACCTTCAGCCATCCGTGGGAGCTACGCTATCCGGCGACGTAAAAGAGGGGGCTGTAGGCTGAATTCCCTGGTTTTCGTCGACTGAAGCGAAGTCGCTCGTGGCGCGAACACGGCCGGTTACGCAATGCTCGTTCCCTCTCTAGAGAGAACCAAGGTTACGTTAGCAACCGAGTACGTTCTCTTACGAGAGGTTCTCTCGTATTGCGTAAGTTTAGCTTACGCTACGGGAACTTTTTGTCAACGCCGTGCGCGCCAAGCAACCACCCATGAGTCGCCGAGGTTTCTCGGGGAACCCAATTAGTGGAAAAAATAAGGTGGCCAGCCACGCGGGCCATCACTTGTACATAAGCACACATAGGGAATACAGAGCAGAGCACTGGTCTGTATTAGCATATAGCACATCCCTACTAGTGCAGCTCAACCAGGAGAGCTGAGTCACGTGAGAGTGGTCTGAGCATGATATATCTGGGCAGAACGCACAACTCGCTTAGACTGACAGAAGTTTAGCCTGCAGGGCGGGAACTTCTAGGTTATAGAACCTGACAAAGGTAGACGGGGAGCTCCAGCCCGCCGCTACGCATATGTCGTGGATAGAAATCCCGCTGGACCACGCCCACGATGAGGCCATGCCTCTAGTGGAATAAGCCCTAATGCCCAGAGGGCATCGCAGACCTTTTGACGCGTAAGCGGCCGCTATAGCGTCCACTATCCATCTGGACAGAGTCTGTTTTGAGTCAGCGAGACCTTTGGAGCGCCCACCAAACGAAACAAACAGCTGCTCCGTGCGCCTGAAAGAGGCGGAGCGCGTAGTGTAAAACCTCAGCCCCCTGACCGGGCAAAGGAGATTCACGTCTGTCTCACTGTCTGACGCTGGCAGAGCCGACAGTGAAATGACTTGCGCTCTGAAAGGAGTGCCCATCACTTTTGGAACATAGCCATGTCTAGGTTTGAGGATGACCTTAGAGTCATTCGGCCCGAACTGAAGACACGTCGCGCTGATTAACAGCACGTGCAGGTCCCCCACACGTTTGACTGACGACAGCGTGGTCAGAAAAACGGTTTTTAGTGATAGGTATTTTAACTCCACGGAGTCTAGTGGCTCAAATGGGAAGGCTTTCAGGGCCTCGAGGACCAAGGAAAGATCCGACATAGGAACCGACGAGGGGCGCGGCGGATTTATCCTTCTAGCTCCCTTAAGGAAGCGGATGACCAGCTCATGTCTTCCCAGTGACTTGCCGTGCGTCGATTCTGCGAACGCCGCCACGGCCGCCACAAACTTTGAGCGTGGATGGGGACCTCCCTTTATCCATCAGCTCTTGTAGGAAAGTGAGCAGATGCGCAACCTCGCACATCCGCGGGTCCAGATCTCTGTCGGTGCACCACACCGACCATTTAGACGCGTAGAGCCTTCTCGTGGAAGGAGCAGTAGACTGCGTGATCGTGTTCATCACTCTTTCTGGCAGGGCAACGAGTACTCATTGATAAACCATGCGTGCAGAGACCAGCGCTCTGGATGGGGATGCCAGATCGAGCCGCAAGCCTGAGAGAGGAGATCTGCCCTCACCGGAATCGGCCACGGAGCTGCATGTGACAGCCGTGCTAGTTCAGGGAACCAATTCTGATTCTCTTAGTGCGGAGCTATGAGGAGCACCGAATGGCACGTTTCCCTAAATCTCTTGATCACCTGTGGTAACAGGGAGACCGGAGGGAAAGCATACAGTGGGAGGCTGGGCCAGACCTGGGCCAGCGCGTCCTTGTTCTTCGAAAAGAACATCGGGCAATGAGCGTTGTCTTTTGACGCAAATAGGTCGACTTACGCTCTGCCGAATAGGCGCCACAGTTTCTGGACTGTTTGGGGGTGCAGGGACCATTCCCCTGGGGGAACGTTGTCCCTGGACAGTTTGTCTGGGCCGTCGTTCAAATGTCCAGGCACATGCGCCGCCCTCAGCGAGCGCAGGTGCATCTGGGACCAAATAAGGATGCGTTCCGTCAGATTGCAGAGGTTTCTGGATCTGACACCGCCCTGACGGTTTACATAGGAAACCACAGACATGTTGTCCGAGCGGACGAGAACATGTTGGTCCTGTATGAACGGGAGGAAGCGCTTCAGCACGTTCTCGACCGCTATCATTTCCAGACAGTTTATGTGAAAACACTTCTCTTGGTCTGACCACTGGCCAAAGGCCGGTCTGCCTTCGAACAGCGCGCCCTAACCCGAGTTGGACGCGTCTGTCGAAATGACTTTCCGATAAGAGATGGTTCCCATCATCACTCCCTGCTGGTACTAGTCGGCTACTAACCAGGGCTGCAGAGCCGCTATGCAGGTCTGAGTCACTCTGATTTTCTGGCTGCCAGGAACCCAGGCTCGGCGAGACGCGCGAGCATTCAACCAGCGTTGGAGCGGGCGCATGCGCAGTAGGCCCAGCTGGAGCACCACTGCCGCTGAAGCCATACAGCCCAGCATCCTTTGAAACGTTTTCAAAGGGAGAAAGCTGCCCTTCTGGAAAGACGCGGCTAGGCGACGAACATGGCGCGTGCGCTGTGTCGACAAACGAGCCGTCATGGCCACAGAATTCAGTTCTATTCCTAAAAAGGAAATTGACTGACTGGGCATTAATGAGCTCTTGGTCCAGTTGACCGTGAGACCCAAGCTTTCCAGGTGACTGAGAAGCACTGTTCTGTGAGATAACAGTTCCGTCTCTGACTGTGCCAATATCAGCCAATCGTCCAGATAGTTCATTATTCGCAGCCCCTGAGCGCTCTCGGTTCTGGGCAATGGCTGCTCGCTGAAAACCGAGATCGTCTGATTTATATGAGGTGTCCCAATCATAAGGGATGGGGAGCATTTTATTCTCACTTTTTGACGCGCGAGCAGCGCTTTGGGCCGAAAAGCTTTCTCTAAGCGTGAGCGCTTGTGCGCGGGCACGAGACTTACAAGTGTATTTGACGCCCCGATCATAACGGATGGGGAGCGTCTTATCAATACCCTGCGTTTTGTGATAACATTTAAACGCGCGGGCGGCGCCCGGGGGGAGGTGTGTGTTAGTAAGCGTGAGCGCTCTCCGGCGGGCACGAGACTTACATTCATAACCTGTTTTATTGACCGTGTAACAGAGCGGGCAGATAGTGGGCACAGACCTGTGGACACATTTCTTATATTCAACACTCGAGCGGCTTTTCTGCGCTTTATGAGAGTGTGCTCTGTGAGTGACACGAGATTTGATGTGCTTGTGTGTAGGGGTGAACACTGGGGCGTGGGCACTTTCACTACACTTAAAACACCAACGGCGTGAGCCGGACCAGACATTATACTCTTTTTGAGATTTCTCTGGGTCGCCGTGAAAACGGCGTTTGTGTGCAGGCGAGAGGGTAAATTAACCGGCTCGTTGGCTGCCAAATGAACCACTGCAGTAGCCTGTTTGAAGGGGACTGTCAGGGAAATAACCTTTGACGGCGGTCCGGCCGCAGCAGGAAGCGGGCGTCTTTTCTTTCTCTTGGTTAGGACGGCTTCGCGTGCTCAGACTTCAACGTGATCTTTTGCCGAGGCCCTCTGGGGGGCGGCGGTCTGTGACGGCTGTCTGAGCGTGACCTAGGGCGGCCGCTGGCGTCGCTGCGAAGGCTGGGGCTGTGCTGGGTGCTGGTTCGCACCGGAGGCTGGCTCTGTCTCTCGCGAGAGCGGCCTGTGGCGGAGCTTGAGCGTCGCGGCAGGAAGAGGTGCATGGCCTGCGTGGTCTTCTGTACCTCCGAAAAACGGTTAACGATCCCGTTCACTGCTGGTCCGAAGAGACCAGTAGGGGAGAGCGGCACGTTCAGGAAGGTGGCGCGCTCAGCCTCTCTCATATCCGCGAGCGTTAACCAGAGGTGCCTCTCTGTCACAGTCAACGCGGCCATGGCTCATCCGATGGCTTAAGCTGCGGTGTTGGTGGCGCGGAGAGCGAGATCCGTCGCGCTTTTCTCAGATCTGTAACCGCAGCTGGGTCCTGGCCCTTCTCGTCCCATTCACGGAGGAGATCGGCTTGCAGGATTTGTAAAACCGCCATGGAGTAGAGAGCAGACGCGGCCTGGCCGGAGGCGGCATATGCGCGGCCGACCAAGGCGGACGTGGCTCTGCATGCTTTGGACGGGAGGGCTGACCTTGACCGCCATCTCGCGGAGGGCGGACAAAGGTGCGCTGCGACCGTCTCTTCCACAGGAGGAATCGCCGTGTATTCTTTCTCGGCGCGCCGTCCACTTGGGAGAGCGACGCGGAGGTCTGAGGCTGAAGCCTCGAAGAGAAGGGTGTGTTCCACGACTTAGTCAACTCCGTGTGAAGCTCTGGTAGGAACGGAGCGGGCCTGCTCGCTGGGGCTGAACGGCGGCGACTTTGTAGGAAACATCCGTCGAGCCTGTTCGGCGCGGGTTCCTTCGGCAGCGACCACTCGAGCCCGAGTCGGTCAACCGCCTGCGTCAGCAGACGCATCAGCTCCAGCGCGGGTACGGCCGGATTCCTGGATCGATGAGGAGGCGGAGTTTAACGACCATTCCTCGCTATCCGATGCCAGGATGGAGCAGCAGTCTCTCGTGGCGTGTCCTTCGGCCTCATCCTCAGACGCGACGGCAGTGAGGCTCGTGAGCGGCAGCTGCGCGCCGGTGAAGGGAGGCGGGGAAGGTGAGGGTCGAGGGAGGTTTTCCGGCGAGGGCGTCGCTGTGGCCACGGGTTCCGGCCGTCTCTGGGAACGGCGCTTCTTGCGCGGTCCCACGAAGGGCGGAGTGACTGCTTCCGGGTTGAAGGCTTTGAGTCGAGCCCGCAGGGTCGACAGCGGAAGCGCTTCACAGAACTCGCAGCCCCCGGATGCGAGGGCGAGCTCCGTGTGTTCCAGGCCCAGGCAGAGAGCGCAGATCACGTGGCGGTCTCCGACGCTGAGCAGGGCCCTGCACGAGCCACAGGAAGTGCGAGGCATCTTGAAAAAGACGCTCGCTGCTCTTTTAGGAGTATGAGAAAACAATTTTATGCAATGTAAAAAGGATACGTCGCCGGATAGCGTAGCTCCCACGGATGGCTGAAGGTGGCGAAGACGGCCGGCTTCCTCAGCGCTGTCCTAAGCTGGCTGTTCGACGGCTGCGGCGGCTTCTCTCAGATCCAGCGATGCGAAGGGCTTCGCTGAAGAGACGAAAATCAGTGAATTCAGCCTACAGCCCCTTCTTTTATACGCTAAGCCACGCCCATTCTGGCGGGCTATGACGCTATGAAGGCGCGGGCGCCCTTCATTGGGCGTGACGTCGCGCGGGGCTCACTGGTAGGCTGCAGCAGATGCCCGCAGGGCAGCCAATGAGCACGCAAGACTGCCTGCTCTAGGTCTGCTAGCTGCTGCACTGCGTTGACAATGAATACAAAATTAAGGATCATTTTTTGTCTTCAATATCTTGAGAAGATGAATCTTTCCCGTAGCGTAAGCTAAACTTACGCAATACGAGAGAACCTCTCGTAAGAGAACCATTGGTTATGCAGGGCAAAATGCCCCTGGTCAAACTTCCAAGGAGGAGGAAAGGTTTGGTTACATGTCATTTTTAGCCATGGGAAGAAAATAAATCATACATTTACTGGAATATCAATAAGAAAACAAAGGACGACGAACGTTTAAATAAAACAACCCAAAGAGAAACTGAGTTTTAAATAGAGTCCTCAATGGTCAACATGGTGTTGTGCCACAGGAGCACTAAATGTCAAGTTTCTGTTTATATGCGAGTATGACATGCTCGTTGTAATTTGAACGCTTGTAGGACGCTGTTTTTTTTTGTTGTTTTTTTTTTGGTAGTGTCCAGTTTAGAAGAAGATTATGATAGAAAATGACATCCTCTCCATCCCTCTATCCAAATCCACAAAAAGCACAACGTGGAAGACCTCAAATAGGCCTACTTGCTCTCAAACATTATCATGGTAACCGGCGAACTCCAGTCAAATTCATAACATTTGTTCCACCAAAGACATTAAAAAAAAAAAGAAAAGTGTGAAAAAAAAAAAAACTGGTATAGGCCTATTTGAAAATGCCTTAGTTACTTTTTTACTTATTTATTTTGCGAGTGCTGAAAATCACAATGTGGAAGACATTTACCATGGTAACCACCGTTTCCACCAACAACATAATATATGATTATTGTTGCTGGAATAAAACTGTTAACCACTGTCAAAAAAGTAAACAAATTGACATGGGATCCAATTTTAGTACAGCTTTTCTTGATTTAAAGTCACCATGCAACAAAATAGGAGAATTCTTGTTTTTTTAATGGAATATTGCAGTATTTATTACACTTAAAAAACACTGGGTTAAAAACAACCCAAGGGCTGGGAAAATATAGAGCAAAACACATCTTGGGTTAATTTTACCTAGCTAATTGGGTTGTTCATTTAACCTACCATAATGGGTTGATTCATTTTTACTAGGCCTATAGCCTTTTTTTTATTTTATTTTTTTAACTTATGAATACACAGGTATTTTTTTTTACTTTACTTCATCACAGGTGCCCCAACATCTGTGATGAGATGACTCGACGCCTGTGAAGAGACGACTCAACGCCGGCGATATGTTATGTCCTGAATTAATACATGATAACTGTATTTTTCTATGTAGATTTCTGAAATGCGCTTTGAAACACTATACCAATTGTGAAAAGCGCTATACAAATAAATTTGAATTTAATTGAATTCTGAAGTGAAGCGATCCGTTCGTGTAAGAAAAATATCCATATTTAAAACTTTATCGACTAAAATAACTAGCTTCCGCCAGACGGCCGTACGCAAGTTGACTTACGCCAAAAGAGTAACACTTGAGTATGACGTAGGATGTAGGAGTAAGATTTGACTCCTCTCGCGGTTCAAACCAAACAGGGCTGGGCAAACATAGATATGCATAATAAAGGCCATCTATGTGGGCAACCACGTAGCTAGTCATTACGTTGTGCGTCAAGTTCAAGGGTTACTCTTTAGGCGCAAGTCGACTTGCGTATGGCTGTCTGCTGGAAGCTATTTTTAGTAGATAAAGCTGGTTTAACAAACACTCGTACTTCAAATACTACAGTAGGCTACAGTAATACAGTATACTACAATACTACAGTATTTTTGGTCATGACATGGTTTTTTGTTTTGTTTTATTATGTTCCCTTATGTGCAATTATAGTATTAATATAGTTTTTGTAAAAAAATTTTTTTTAAATGTTGTGATTTATGACCTTTCCCACCCTGTTTCTCCCCCTCTGATTCAAACAGTCTGTTTTGGAGGTGTTTCCCCTTTAAGAGTTCAGTGTTAACGCCCATTGTTATGATTGGCTAACGTCAGTGCTGCTTAAATTATTAACGTTAATCATTTTGTATCACATGAGAGAGAGACAGAGACAGAGCGGCCGGGGCTCTCTCTCTCTCTGCTCGTTCTTAACATGCGCTCTACCACACTCATCTACATTACACACCGAATATACTGCATCCAACGGCTTTCCCTGACGTCCGGATCGTTCGGCAGCATTCAAACATGTTGTTTGTCCACAGCAGGAACAGCACATCTGCGTGGCATTGCAGTCATCTTGTAAACAGACCCACTCGCTGCACGTCAACGCATGCGATGATGTGAGCTGAGGGGTGTTTGGTGTTTTTAGCCCCCAACGGCACCTTCCAGGCAGCAAGGGGATGGGTAGGTTTAGGGATGAGGTTAGGGTTAGCTGCCTGGAAGGAGCCATTGGGTGCTAAAAACACCATCGAGCGAAATTAGGTGTAATTGTCTTGCGCTGGAGGCGGTCATATGCAAACGACTGGTACGTCACTTCGTACCGTGACGTCACTAAGTTCAAAGGATCTAGAACGAGCTGTATTTAGAGCTTGATTAAATAAATGTTTCGTTTATAATGGGGAGGACGTCTTAAGCTATGAAACTTGCAGTTTTAATAGTACATAGATCTCTTATATACCAAAAGATCAAGGCAAATTCGGTTTCTCATGTCATGACCCCTTTAAGACACGCACCAATTTGACTGAGCTGCACTGCTTTCTCCTAAAGAGGTCGCAAAAATAAATAAGCCCGCGATAAATAACTCCTGGGTAACACAAAAACTACCCAAACACTGAAAAAATAACAAAAAAAATTACCCAAAAGGCTCAACGCAGGACTTGGGTAGAAAAAATAACCCAAGAAATTTTAGAGTGGGTATGTGATTTATCTGTACACCAATTTATTTATTTATTTTTAAAAAAATCATGTGGCCTCATAATATTTAATCAAAGTAACTTCCCCTCCCTCTTGCAGACATCTCTTCTCTGATGACTTGTTTACTTGCGCGAGGGTGGGACAACCTGTCACTCACATGACATCACAGCAATAGCAAACCAAAATGAGCCAATGATCCAATCAATTCCCTATAGAAAAAATCCCGCCCACCCCTACATTTTTTTTTTTGCTCGAGAAGCAGTTTAGCTGAAATATGTCACAATATGGAAAAAGACTCTCTTAACTTCTGTTATTTAATGTCGACTTTGACAATAACTGTGGCAATTTAGGCCAAAACATAGTTGCCATGGTAATTTTTGTAATAGATGCAAATGGGAAAGTCTTCTATGTCTCAGTTCAAAAAATTAAAAGTCGTCACATAGTATTAAAATGAAATGCTGTTGGAAAATGCAACCATAATAACTAAACCCCTCTTACCACACTTATAATGACTGATCTAAAAGTATATAAAGTGAAGGATTTGGCAGCTTGTGTGTGATTTGTTGAACCTCTCTGAATCCCTCCATACAGTCATAGTGCATCTCCAGTAGACATGGGTGGCAGTCCCCTCTGCTCCCCTCACAATGTAATCTTATATCATTCACACTGCTCTGCCTCCATCCAAGTACAGGCCATGGTCCAGACTCCAATTAGTGGTCACACTAACCGGCGGAGATGACGCCTGCCCCTCAAATTACCCACAGCAGCATGTTTAAAGACTGCAAGGGGGGTATTGCTGCTGGCACACCGTGGGCTGATACCCAGGAGTCAGGCAGCTCTGATTTAATTAAAGGGTGCTTTTGCATTTGTTTCTGCTGCTTGTGTTTCAGAAATTTATTTCAAATGGCAATGCCACCCAGTATTATGACCCTAGTGTATTCAGGAACGACGGCATTGATGGACTATCCACAGAGCTCCGGGAGGGAAGCAGGGCTGTAATCTTGAAAAGCTTTTTTGTATAGCACAACTAGAGAGAATCCATGTGCCATAACCTCCATGTAATTGTATAGATCCTGTATGTTTTGATTCTTACATCGTATTGTAATTCTAGGACATGTAGAAACATGATTCAAATTAAGTTCAAAAACACATTTTAATCATGTAGCCAGGACACAGTTTATTTTTTTATGACATAAATTGAAACATGATGGATGTCAATGTAAAAAAAGTTATTTTTCTACTTTCCAAAATCCACAGCAGTGGCACTAAGCAAGTGGTTCTCAAACTTTTTGACTCGAAAGGTCTCCCATATGTCAAACACAATAATAAAAGCCCCCATAGAGGCTAAGATAGTGATACGTTATGTTCAATATTTCTGTAATTATTTGTGACAAAGCTTTACAATGACTCATTTTGTGATTCCAGAACTTTCAATAACTGTTTGTTCTTCAATAAAAACAGTAGTTATTGATGGAAAAAAAAGTGATTGCAGTCATTTTGATTTGATGTGCTCTTTAGCATTTTAATTTAAAGCAGAGTTAGATTATTTGATCATATTATTATTATTAATCATAAGCTTGCTGTCTCCCTCTAGTGGATAAAAATGTAACTGCCATGTAATTGAACACCAAACAGGTGAACACAAAACATCAGGCTGAAAAGCTAGTTTTCTCTTAGCAGAGACGACAAGACAAGCACTAAAAAATAGACATTGAATTAAGAATAGACAGTGAATTAAGCAGTGAAGATTTCCATGGAATGTAAATGCAGAACCGATGACGGTAACTGGAATGACACCAAACCTGAAAAAGTTGGTGCATAACTTTAGAAAACTTTTTATCTTTTACAAGTATCACATGTACCACTTAAAAACAGCACAGGCCAAACTGGTCAAACAAGCTTCACTCACTTCACTATTTTAATAAATAAATACGAATGCACGTGATGTACACAGAATAAAAACACATTATAGTGGGGTGTAGTTGCTTAGTGGTTGAAAGGCTTTCAAGAACAGCTACTTTTGAGATTGTGCCCCTAATAAGGACATTTAACTTCAGCTCGCTCCAGTTTGGCTCTGTCATAAAACTCACTTTGCATAAAAGGATCTGCAAAACTTTCAAAAATCAGTATCTGTATCCTTTTCAAAAGGCACCTTGTTACGTTTTTTTATACAAACTAGATGCGTTTCTGATCTCTAGCAGAATCTTTTCAAATGTCTGGTAACATTTCAGCAGAGCTTCAGAACTTCCTCATCTTGAATGTGTCACATAATCGTTGTCCTGTTTGAGTCGTCTCTCCGTGTGACAGTCCTGAGCTCATATTACACATACGACACACAAAGAGCCTCTTCTTGAGAAGGTAAAAACAATGCAGAAACTCGCACCTCCAAAGTGCTGAGAAAAGAGCTCGTGATCACAGAGCAGCACAGTTTCTTATCTTCCTTGTTCCTGGTTGCAAAAGAAAGCATAAAGTTTCCTCTGCAGCGCGGCCTGGTCTGAATGTTGAGTGATTTCGAGTTTTTAACACTGGATGTGTCAGTTCAATCTTCCATTGCTCCCATAGCTGCTCGTCTCATCCTCATGTGTACCAATCAGCCCTCTGATCACCGCTAGACCTGAAGAGGCACAAATGGATTTGTAATAGGAATAAAGAGAAGGCACATAAGGATATAATGCAAATAAGTATTTAGATAAACGCTAACATCAAGCATACATTGTTATTGCAAAAGGCTGTTTAACAGTGGGTGAACATGGGATTTGAACATGTTAACAAACATATAAAACTTAAATATGTTAAATGCAATCATTTTTAAAATGCTGCTTTAGAATAATATTTATTGTGAAACTCATTATGCAAATAAATTTGAATTGGAAATGTTTTTATTCAGATTTATAACGTTACACTATAATAGAGAGTAACAAAACCCTAATACACAATCATTCTTTTTCAGATATATTCCCCTCACTTATTTAATTTCAGAAAAACATGTTATTTATATCAATTTAAATTGCAATTCACAATTTAATACGATCACCATTAAAGGGATTCACCCAAAAATGAAAATTCTATCATCAGTTACACACCCTCAAGTTGTTCCAAACCTGTATGAGTTTATTTCATCTGCTGAACACAAAAGAAGATATTTTGAAGAATATGGGTAACCAAACAGTTGATGGACCCCATTGACAAAAATACTGTGGAAGTCAATGGGTCCCATCAACTGTTACAGTAACTGATGTCCTTCAAAATATCTTCTTTTGTGTTCAGCAGAAGAAATTAATAAAATAAAGATTTCACCCAGGTTTCTTCTAAAAATCTAGTTCCCCAGAACGAAGATCAGCAACCTTTCAGAACATTTGTGTTACTAAGCCATCATATCCACCATTCAGGCTGAGCCGGATTCTGGTTAAACAACACATTTTGTGTAGGTTTCAAAAAAGTCCAAGACTCACGTTGGCGAATTGCAATCGGCCAGATGAGAATGGTTGAGAGACAGAGAGCAGCAACGGCACCCACACCGGCTGTGACGATCACCATGACGTTGCGATAGAACCATTTGCAGTCAGAGTCCAGTGTGCTGTCAATAAAGACCAAAATAATGTGAGAAGCTAAGTAGAAACCTACATAAAACATGTGACAATGAATAGTTAGACTTTCACACTCAAACACACACATAAAGGCCATCTGCAGCATACACATTACAGCAATCAGTGTCCCTATGAAACAAGTAGATTGTGCAGTCAAGATGGTATTTGCAGACAAGAAGGGTATTTAAATATTCTACATTCCCAGCCACTACAGTCAGGGGTCAGGAGGCTCTTTCATTGGAGATGCTGGATTGTACTCACGGACAGGGATGTAAAGCCTGTATTATCATGACACCAAGTCCATTGGCCACCTTATCAGCGAAGCTCATTGCCCCATACACAAAAGCACCACTTTGCTGTTAAAAGAAAGATCTTCATTAGAGCCACACTGGCAGTCAACCAGTTGGGAATAATTACGATTTTTTTTACATTTTAAAAAGTAGTCTCTTGTGCTTTCCAAGGCTGTGTTTATTTGATGAAAAATACAGTGAAACAGGAATATTATGAAATATTATTACAATTTAAAATAGCTGTGTTCTATTTGAATATATAAAATGGCTGTTGTTATATGAACAAGCATTCAGTAAATAGTCTAATGTAAGTCTCACATACCTAAAATATACATCACAATAACGTTCCCGGTTCAAATTTCAGGACATTACTGAAAAACAGTTCAGTGAGAAAGTAAATTGTGAACTCTGTAATCATATATACATAGATTCCACGTTCAACCACTCCAGACTTTTGTCAATGCGTCTGCCAACTTTGAACGGTCAACATTTCAGATGTTGTCAGAATGTTGACATGAATGTTGAGTTAAGTTCTCGCGCGTGCGCGTCGTGGAAATTTCTCGAAGTCTCGTTTCAGGCCTACAAGGAAGAAAAGGAATAGTCGAATAAAGTCGTTATTTTTGTTTTATTTCCGCACAAAAAGTATTCTTGTCGCTTGATAAACTTATAGTTGAGCCACTGTTGTGACATGGAATATTTAAACATTTTCTTCATTGACTTTCTGGGCCGTCAGGATTCATTCCCTTAGGGAGCCTATGGAGGAGTGATCCAGCTGTCACATTTAATCAAAAATATCTTCATTTGTGTTCCGAAGACACACGAAGGTCTTACGGGGTTGGTACAGCATGGGGGTGAGTAATTAATGACTTTATTTTCATTTTTGGGTGAAATAACCCTTTAAGTCTATTGCTGATTTAGATATTCATACTTGAGTATAACCATGGTTGCAGACGCACAGTAAACTTACTCTCAAGTTTTCATGGACCGACTTTGACTGTTCCAATATAGCGAACGGCTAATGTATAGCAGCCCATAGAAACAGCCGCTAATGAGGAACCTATGTTTATATACACATCTATGTCAGTAATGGTTTTAAACTGAATCGTTACAAAGAACCAGTTTATTAAAGTAACTTGTTTGCGAGTTGGACATCACCATTCGTGCTGTGTTCGTTGCTGCACTGTGTACGTTAATGAGATATCTGACGAAACTCTATATTTTAGTAAGCTTGAACCACCAAGCTGATTACCAATTACTTGTATAAATCGCATCTGATGTGTTAGTTTGAAACAGATTTTGTCCAGAGCCCCTCAAAAACAGTTTTAAGAATTATCACTTGATATACATGTATGCATATGACTATGATTATGATATCATCACATACTGTTTGATCTCCGATGAGATTGGTGATCATGGACAGTGACATGACCAGAATGACAGCAGATCCAGCTCCCAGCAGCACGGCGGCTCCGTAAACCCGCGGACCCATGTTTGTGTCAACCAACGCCCAGAAGGAAAACACCATTATGGGCACAAGACCTCCAAAATAGGTCATCTGCAAAGGCAGAAATGACATATGAGGCATTTTGATTCATGGTATTTGGATAAAGCAGAGAAACAGTAAAAGCTCACAGAGGTGCCAATCCGTTTGTTAACAGGCTTCATAACCAGAGAAGACACCAACCCACTGACATACATGACCAGGGGAATAGTTGCAATGTAGTTCTGCAAAAAAGAGAGGATGTTCTGCTCAATTTTACATTCACTTCATTGTGCCAAAACATAACTGCCCAAACCAGTCTTACTGTACATATGTATGTGGTATTGTAATTAAAAGTATATATACACTATGTTAATGTAGTTTTCTTTGTACACACAATTGAAGTCAGTGTCTATATACTGTATATACAAACACACACACACACACACACATATTTATATATATATATTATACATATATTTTAGTTAGTTGCCAAGGAAACATTTCTAAATTTGTTTGAGTTTTTTTAAGTTTAGGATTTTCATTTTATTTGATTTCAGCTTTATTTCAATTAACAAGTTTATATTGAGAAGTGTCATGTTCCTCACCTTTGGCAGTGATAAGGAGTTCGTCAGATACATCGGGATGTACGTTTGGGACAAGTTTACAATCAGTCTAGTGCACATATATATTATGGCAACCTGGAGGTAGAAAAAAAAACATTTTTTATTGTTACTAAATAGCATACTGCAAATAATGTTTCATTATAAGACATCTTTTTTACATGTTTGTAGTTTCCATAAGGCATCTTGTGTGTCTGTGTGTTTTGTTCATAGTAAAAGTGCGAGGTGTTCATGAGATCACCTGATAGAAGGCAGGCTCGATGAACCAGTGTTTCCACTGGAGCTGGGCTCCGGAGGTCTGGGTTGGAGGCTGAGACTGTCCAGTCTCCTGGGGCTGGACTTCCTTAGTGCCCACGTGAAAGATGATGGAGCTAACAGTACCGATGGCCCATACTATGAGCGCCAGATACTGTCCCAACAAAGATTAAGCCGATATTAAGAAGAAATTTACAAATATTTTGAAGAATGTTGGTAACCAAACAGTTTCAGTTCCCATTAACTTTGATTGTATTTTTGTATGAAGTCAATGGGACTTCAATGTTTGGTTTACAACATTCCTGTTTTTATGTTACACAGAAAAAAAAGGCATACAGCCAGGTTTGTACATTTAAAGGGGTAGTTCAACCAAAAATGAAAATTAAGTCATTAATTACTCACCCCCATGCTGTACCAACCCCGTAAGACCTTCGTTCGTCTTCGGAACACAAATGAAGATATTTATGATTAAATGTGACAGCTGGATCACTCCTCCATAGGCTCCCTAAGGGATTGAATCCTGACGGCCCAGAAAGTCAATGAAGAAAATGTTTAAATATTCAATGTCACAACAGTGGCTCAACTATAAGTTTATCAAGCGACGAGACTTCAAGAGATTTCCACGACGCGCACGCGCGAGAACTTAACTGAAGTAGTTGAAGGAGATCGCAATTCTCGCGCATGCGTCGTGGAAATCTCTTGAAGTCTCGTTTCAGGCCTACAAGGAAGAAAAGGAATAGTCGAATAAAGTCGTTATTTTTGTTTGTTTTTTCGCACAAAAAGTATTCTCGTCGCTTGATAAACTTATAGTTGAGCCACTGTTGTGACATGGAATATTTAAACATTTTCTTCATTGACTTTCTGGGCCGTCAGGTTTCAATCCCTTAAGGCAGCATGGAGGAGTGATCCAGCTGTCACATTTAATCAAAAATATCTTCATTTGTGTTCCGAAGACACACGAAGGTCTTACGGGGTTGGTACAGCATGGGGGTGAGTAATTAATGACTTAATTTTCATTTTTGGGTGAACTAACCCTTTATGGTAAGTCAATGATGACAGAATTTTCATTTTAGTGTAGACCATCCCTTTAACTCTGAATGTAGGGTAAATGTTCTCAGCTTGATGGAGATCAAATTGAAGAGTTACTTATGATGTCTATTGCCAAGGGTATGAATATATTTGCATTTGCTCACCCTGAATGTGGGAACATCAAACCAGCTCAGATTCTGGGAAATAGATGGGTCTTCTGTCTGTTGGGATTGGAAGTTGAACAAGAGCCAAGCCACAGCATACACCACAATGTTTGCCACCACTGTGAAAGCATACCTGTACCGGAAAGCAAACGACTCTTAAAGGGGTGGGATAATGCCCTTTTCACAAGATGTTAAATAAATATTTGATGTCCCCAGAGTGTGTATGTGAAGTTTTAGCTCAACATTATAGCATGTTAAAGTTGTCACTTTTTGAGGGTGAGCAAAAACGCACTGTTTTTGTGTCGGTCTGTTTAAATGCAAACGAGCTGCTGCTCGGCACAGAGGGCGGAGCTTCAACAACTTTTGTCCTTTTACCTCACAAAGACATGCACTGACAATTTCAAAAACTTTTAGCCTTTTTTGTTCAAACCGGAGTCAGACAATGATGCAGAGACTCAATAAGAAGTGACAACATCTATAGACAACATTTCTGAATGGTTTGTTGAATTAATTTAGCTTATGTGTAGTTATCTTCTAGTCATTGATTAGCATATTCTGTCTTGATAATCTATAAATCGTGTTCCCGGGGGTGGGGTTTATGTAAATTTTAGGGTTGGTGATGTCACTAACCCCAGAGGAATGTCGTGTCCCTACCAGTCTTTTGTTGTAGTTCTTAAAAAAGCAATTTCTTTCAAATAAAATATCTCCCTTTGCTTTGAACTTTGAGCATCGCTCAAACAGCAACATTACACACTAACTAAAGTTAAAAAAGTGAAATCATACTCAACCACCCTTTTAAATATCATCCATAACAAAGTTACATGAAGCAACAAACTGAAGTCCATGAAAAGCTATGCACAGATGAATAGTTCAAAATAAGATCAATAACATGCATTTAAAAATAGATAGGGTGAATAATTTCATGCCAACTTTAAAATAAGGAAATAGTTTTCTTGTGGTTTCCTCTTTTATTTCTAAGACTAAATGTATCCAACAGTGTCACTGAAAAGCTTAAGACTTTGAAGTTTGTCAACACTACATTGGTTTACATTGGTTATTTTAATTGTAGAGGAATTATACCTGTATGACGTTAGTTCCACTTTGGCGTACTCGCATGTGACCAGCTCGGGAATGAGAGATAGGTGGGATATCTGGGTAGCAGCCCAGCCAAATTGGAAGATGATCATGAATGGGATGAAGTAAATGAGTGTTGTCATCTGTGGGGTGCTCTCATCACACCCGATACAGGGGTTGAATATGAAGGGGAAGGAGGCAAACACACTTAAAGTTCCTGAGGGGAAATGGGCAGTAACCTGAACAGTGAGTGCAGTGAAACTGTGTGACACTCAGAAAGTGACATAATTTGGACGTTTTTCTTCTTTTCTTTTTTTACAGCATGACAGTAAAGCTGATTCCATTTTGCCAATTTTGGTAGTGTTGGGTGCATTTGTGCTCAATCAACCCTGTTACCCAAGTTACTGTGAGAAAAATAAAGATATAAAACCAATAATTTTGTTTAATCTGTGGTAAATATAAGTGTTTTTATAACTACAAACCAAATTTTGTCCCAAACTAGCGAGCTGCATATGTAAGTAAATTTAAATTAAAAATGTAAATAAATTTGCAATCCTGTTACCTATGGCATTTTTTTAATACAATTTTGTTCTTGCAATATTATATATAATCACACAAATAAGGGGTTGGACAAAAGGTTTCTAAACAAATCTGAGTTTTAAACAAATTACATGGCTTCCACTTAGAAATCGGATTAAAAAACGGCTCAAATAAAATTTAGTTTGATTTCCTGAACTTCGCGATCATTTTTTTGCCCGTTTCTCCAAGTGGTACTCATAGACAGTAAAAGAAATGGACAGAGCGATCTCATTGGAACTCAGTTGAGACAGTTGAAGCCCACTTTTAGCGATTTTTGAGCACTTCCGTTCCTGACGCGCAGACTCAGACCGACTCAAACTAAGCTTGATGACGTGAGCAACCTGTCTGACAGACGTTAATCTTCTAGTAGCTGTGCGTGAAAATTGCCAACGTTAATCTTGCAGAGACGGGGAACTTGAGGAAAGAGTTCTTTGGCGTGAGTGAGCAGGAGTAAGTATTCCGTTGCTTTTATGGACTCATTATCTATGGGCTTCTCCCTTGACGGGACGTCCCCCCGATTGTCTGCAAGCTTCTCCTCCTGTCTGTACGGTAATTTCTGTACAGCGCGACAGAGAGTCGAGTGGTTATGACGCAATCGTTAGCCTATTTTTACCAAAACTATTTCTACGGGGCCATAATGTAACATAGAAGGTAATGGAGCCCTTTATACATTGTCGTGTTTCTTTAGAAATAAATAATGGACAAATGGAGTCTTTAAACGCCTCAGATGTAAAGTTATTCGCTGTCAAAGTGACGCCAAAATGAATGGGAGTCAATGGAAATCCTAACGCAAGTGAAGTTCTGCTACAAGATGGCGGCACCCGGCCGACTTCAACTTCCGGTCGATGGATTACCCCCTTGGTGGTACTCGATGCAGAGCCAAATGGGAGGAGCTGGAGCTCCAGCTTCACCTCACTGGATTTAGTGGGCGGGGCCGCGCAGGCGCAGGTTAACTTTCCCGCAGCAGCATCGACTACGAGCACTCAGCATTATTTCAAAAGCAACATATTTCAGCGCCAGCTCAATTTTTATTTAACACAAATTAACTAAATAAATACTCTGTTAGTCAACAAGAGTTTCATTTGTTATAGATATATCTGTACCGCAAACTGTTATAAAAAGACAAAATTTTAATGACGTACGTACGACTGTCTGCTTACACGGCAGGTCCAAAATGCACATCCAATTCATATCAGATTTATTTCCACATATAAATGACGCCTGAAACCTCAAGTGTGACTGAGCTATCGTAGTTTACAAGTTTGTTGGTTTGTAAGTCTTGCACCCAGCCGCATCAGAAATATTCATGGCTTCTAATGACTTAAAGCTTATAAACTCTTGCATTGTGTAGGCACCGATACCGTAAACCGGGTAATTGATTATGTCAGGGTGTGTGAAAGGTAATAACGTTAGTGCTTCTGGGTCTTTCATCCATTCTGTAACGTTAACGGTAGCTGCAGTTCGTACGGGTCCGTGTTGTTGATACCAAGCAGTTTCTCTAAATAACGCTGGCTGGTGTGGTTATTTTGTCTCTCCTGATAGAGCCTTCCTTTCACTTCCTATTTCTCCATCTATTCAACCGTATAGTAAAAAATGCAAACGTATATCTGCTCTTTCAGTACTATGTAAATAAATATTGATTGAGTTTGTAAAATATTACAATGTTATGTGAAGTGTGTACTTCAATGTTATATTCATAAAATGTATTATTTTATCTTATTATACCATTAAAATGTGGAGTGGATGCCTCACTAATCTCAGAGCACATTTGTTATCTTGTTTTTCCTCTAGTGTGGGAAGTCATGGCTGGTTTTAGAGTACTGGACTGCTTGTTTCCATTTCATTAAAATAGCTTAATGCATAGCCTATCACATGAAGGTTGAGTCTATCCAATATTACAGTCAATATTCCATTTTAATTTACAATATAAAAAAAAAAAAATACAACTGGCCTGTTGGAGTTGCCTATGCTTTTACATTTACGTACAAAAAGGGCAGATTAGGTAACCTAGTCTTATTATTTTTTATTTCATGAATTAATCAGATGATTTAGATTAATTCACACAAATAACACGCGTTACTGCGGTGGACAAAAAGAAACTGGTGCACAGATAGTAAGCTTTCACATTGCCTTTTAAGTCTAGTAATTTACATAATTATATAGCAGACGCTTTTGTCCAAAGCGGCTTTAAAAGTGACAACGAAACTGTTCATCGTAATAAAGAGAAAATAATACATAGATACAAAGTTTCAACAGTTTTTAGAAACACGCACACATAGTGTGAGCAATGTTCTTATTAAGTGTTTACGCGTTTGTCACAGAAACGATAAATAATTTTATAATTTATCATAATCATGACAAATATTAGAGAAAAATACAATATTATGTTTGCCAGCATCTTGCGCATCAAAACAAACTTGTCCTTTCTTCACGGGTGAAACTCGCACTAACATTAACAGGCTTGATAGCGCGTCATGTTCTGTCCACTAGATCCAGCGAGGGTGAGCTAGAGCTCTAGCTCCTCCCATTAGACGCTGCAGTGAAGCCCCGCCCACTAAATTTAGCGAGGTGGAGCTGGAGCTCCAGAAAAGGGGGAGCTCGAGCTCTAGCTCCTCCCATTTGGCTCTGCATCGAGCACCATCTCTCCATTTGTTGGCAAGTTTCAGGGCGCTATTTTGTACCCTATTGACATCTATCATTTCCCTGACTACAGGTGACAAGTTTTCGCTTCTTTTTCAGCGAGCTGTTGACCATCATCATGTCAGATGGAGTGTAACGTTATACGGCTGCATCTACGTCAAGTAACACACAGCGGTAGTTTTTGCCAGGATTTTAAGTGGAATAACCTAACGTTACACCTTCTACAGATCATTTTAATGCTCCACGGCAACTTACTTATATTATAGCCTAGAATTTTTTGAGTAGAATGCAGAAAATATAGCAGACAAAAATCAAAACACGCGCGCTCCTCCACAGACCACTCGTCTATTCATTTGTTACAAGTTTGAATTCACACTCTTACCCACTAAATGCCAGGTCTTTCTTTTACCATACTTTCCACATCCTGCCCTCCGATCGGATTCGTATCCGACAAGCGGCGTGCAGATCCCGTCCGCGATCTGTCCGAGCAGCAGCAGACCACCTGCTTTCGTGTCATTGAAACCAAGAACCGAGTGATAATACACCAGTAAATACGTGAACCACATAGACGCGCAGAGGTCGTTAAAGAAATGTCCCACGGCGTACGTCAGTCGCCTGCACACTGGTAAAGTTAACGGTTGATCGGACATCGTGAATGAAGGAAACGATAAACGGAGTCAAGGTAAAACAGACGCTCTTACACGAAGTTAACAATGAGTCAGCCGACTGATTTGAATCCCGAATCCCATAGAAAATGATGAAAATGATGCTTTAGTAGGCTACTGAAATAAAAGTGAAATGTTTTTTGCCAGGGATTGTTTGCATCCAGCACTGCCCGTTTTCGGTTTTAATTCTCCATCTCACACCCACTCTATCTCGGAAAAGGGGATGTTATGAATTGATTTTCATAGCAGCAGCACAGCACACATGCCCTTTTTGAAAAGAGGGAAAAGATTACAAAATCACCTTGGTGTGTGTCTATAAATATATATATATATATATATATATATATATATATATATATATATATATATATATATATATATATATATAGGCTGTATATATAATATAATATAATGTTATTATACAATAACTAGCCTATATATAATAATTGAGAACCTAATTATCATGATTATCAGATTGTTAACATATATTGCAAAGGAAAAGTAATGGAAAATGTGTAAAGGCTGAACATTTTGTCTAGGATGAAACAGACAAGATGGTACATATGGAGGACCACAAATTATTACAACCACACTTATTGAGGGTTTTGTTGTTGTTTTTTGTAAATCTTTATAACTACTCCATTTATTGCCCATTAAAAAAATGTAATTAAGTCTATTTATAGATTAATGTATTTGTAAATAAATGTATTAATGCCTATTTTAATTGTAATTAGTTAATGAAATGCTTCATTACTATTTCCGTGACACTTGTGGTCACTTATGGAAGAGATTGAGCCGTAACCCGGCTCAATCTCTTCCATCTCAGATAGGGGTGGACCAGTATTACTTTATTTTTTATTCTAAACTGTTTTAATTATTCTTATTTGTTTTGATTATTTTAATTTCTTCTATGTAAAGAACTTTGAATTGCCATTGTGTATGAAATGTGCTATATAAATGAACTTGCCTTGCCTTGTGGTCCTCCATACAGTTCCCAAAATACAAATTTAGCACCTTAAGTATTGCTAATAAATGACTAAACCAATCACCTGATAACTTCTTTTTTTAAACCTCACAAGATCTGACACATATGACAAGACAGTCTGAAGAACATCATATGACATGACAGCACAGACACATGGCCATAAGACATATAAAGTGTTGATGTCACAATGAGCCTAATATGAATGACCTGATAATCTATTGGGATTGGTGGTACTGATGTTGAAGATAAAATACAATTTAGACAGTAGGTACATTGAGTTAGAAGCTCTTGAATTACAAACCCTTATTCAATTCTAATTTTGTTCTATACATAGGCCAATATTGTTTTTGTTCTACATACACACTAAGACATGCTTGTTTGTATATGTGGTTTACGAGGACTCTCCATAGAGATAATGGCTTTACACTGAGCTAATCAAATGTTATATCCCCTTACTCCAAACATACCCATCACAGAAAACTTCCAGCATTTTTTGAATAAAACACTGTTTAGTATGTTTTTAAAGCCATTTGGTTTACGAGGTGACAGGAAGTGTTTACGTTGTAATATGCATGTCATTTACACATTTGTGTCCTCATAAACCATTTATACAAGCACGCACGCACACACCACAGGTCACTTTATTTGGTACACCTTTTCAACTGCTCATTAACACACATCTAATCAGTCAATCCCATGGCAACAACTCAATACTTTCAGGTATGTAGACATGGTCAAGATGATCTGCTGAAGTTCAAACTGAGCATCAGAACAGGGAAGAAAAGTGATTCAAGGGACTTTGAACATGGCATGGTTGTTGTTGCCAGACGGGCTGGTCTGAGTATTTCAGAAACTGCTGATCTAACTGGGATTTTCATGCACAACCATCTCTATGGTTTACAGAGAATGGTCCCAAAAAGAGAAAATCTCCAGTGAGTGGCAGTTCCGTGGATGAAAATGCCTTGTTGATGCCAGAGGTAAGACGAGAATGGCTAGACTGGTTTGAGCTGATAGAAAGGCAACAGTAACTCAAATAACCACTTGCTACAACAGAAGTCTGCAGAAGAGCATCTCTCAACGCACAACACTTCAAACTTGAAGCAGACGGGCTCCAGCAGCAGAAGAACACACCAGGTGCCACTCCTGTCAGCCGAGAACAAGAAACTGAGGCTATACAATTCACATGGCTCACCAAAATTGGACAATAGAAGATTGGAAAAACGTTGCCTAGTCTGATGAGTCTCGATTTCTCCTGCAACATTTAGATGGTAGGATCAGATTCATCCTGACTTCTATCAACGGCTCAGGCTGTTAGTGGTGGTGTAATGGTGTGGGGGATGTTTTCTTAGCACACTTTGGGTCCCTTAGCACCAATTGAGCATAGTTTAAATGTCACAGCCTACCTGAGTATTGTTGCTGACCACGTCCATCCCTTTATGACCAGTGTGCCCATCTTCTGATGGCTACATTCAACAGGATAATGCACCATGTCACAAAGCTCAAATCATCTCAAACTGGTTTCTTGAAAAGGACAATGAGTTCACTAAACTCAAATGGCCTCTACAGCATGGATGTGCAGCTGACAAATCTGTAATCCTATAATGTCAATTTTAATGGCACTTTGTTGAATCTATGCCATGAAGAATTAAGGAAGTTCTGAAAGCAAAAGAGGGTCCAACCCGCTACTATCAAGGTGTACCAAATAAAGTTGCCGTTGTGTGTATATTTTTAACAATAATGAAATATATATACAATAGAAATATATATACAATATATTTTTAAACAATAATTGATTTAGAACTAAAACTAAAACACACCTTAAGCTGAGAAATATACAACATAAGCCATTCACATCCACACGTTAAAAAAAACCCCCCAAAAAACAATGCTATCACTCAAAAAAATGTCAGTGCAGGACACTTGCTCAAATTTTAAACATTTTACTTGGAAAGGCACAAACTATGATTTCCTGGTAAATAAATTTTGATGTGAGAAATGAAACTGAAGTACATTTTTTCTTCTTTTCCTTTAACGGTCCATGAACAGATATCGGCTCTGTGCGGGACCATTCCAACATCAGTTGTCTGACGTTTTTCTCATCGTTTCATTGCAAGCCCACTGTGTTGGGTTCTTTTTTTTCCCCAAAAGTGCAATAACAACGACAAGATAATATCCATTTGTCTCTCCATCGCCCACAGTACCTGAGGCCAGAAACTGTGCTACAGAGTCCACAATGACAGAAAGAAATGGAAGAATTAATATTTAAAAATTACACAAAAAAAATAATGACAAAAAGAAAGCATTTCCAGGACACAACAACAGCTTTACAACCCAGGGATTCCTGTCCAAAAAAAAAAAAAGTAAAAATAAAAATCACAGGAAAAAAAAAAGACTCCAGAGTCTGGTTGAGATGACACGTGTCCTGTTATTTTGTAATTTGGTGGGGTTCTTTGCCAGTGCAGAGGCGACTCCTGCCCTCATGCTTTTGTCAGAAATAAAAAATATTTTTAAGAAAACTTAAATCATCCGTTCACTGATGTTTTCATCCCCTGATCAATGAACAATAAATGCTCTGCATGGAATCTAGTATACGTGTCAAACAGCTGTTCACACCACTGGGGTTCTTATATATAATCAATTACTCTCATATCACGTTATTTTCATCTTTTTGAATGTTTATGTGTGATTTCTTTTTTATTTCTTTTTACACATCTTGTATCATATATCTTCATTTATTCTCTTTTTTGAAGGAACCAGAGTCTGTTGGACAGTCAACAAAATTCCTTTGCACTCCATTAAGTGGTGAAGCATCTCTGAAAGAAAGTGTGATGGGAACAGAGAGAGAGAGAGAGAGAGAGAGAGAGAGAGAGAGAGAGTGTGATGGGAACAGAGAGAAAGAGAGAGAGAGAGAAAGAGAGAGAGAGAGCGAGCGAGCGAGCGAGCGAGCGAGAGAGAGAGAGAGAGAGAGAGAGAGAGAGAGAGATCTGTGTATTTTCTTGCATTTCAAACTTAACAGTGACCAGAATGTATCAAGTTCTTTTCAAAGAGTGGGCTTCACTTGTGCCTTTGAAGAGCTTTCCTCTTTCTTCTTTTAAAAAAACAACAGCACCTAAAAGAAAATCAGAGCAAAAATTACAACAGACACACACGCATACAAAAAAATATCTTGATAAGTTGAATTCGGTTATAAATTGAAGAGCGCTGAGGCATAATGAGGAACATTAAATCAGTACAGGGACATTCACACAGCAATATGCCAAGACAAAATGAACATAAATAATTCATTTTCAGTTGACGAGCTACAGTAATGCAAAAATTGGCATATCCAGCATTCTGACATATTTATGCAAATGAGGAGTTACAACAAATGGGAGTGAAGACAGCAGTCAAGTATACTCAAGTAGTCCATTTTACACTGATTAATTTAACTGTTAGGTTTCATTATCAATCAAACACAGGGATAATTAAAAAAAGAAAGAAAGAAAATAATGTATGAAAAAGGGTCAGCAACTGATATGATGCATTATTCTGTGACATTCGGATTCAAATGCTTTTATCTGTTAATTTTAAGCAAAAAGGAAACAGATTGTTTTTTTTTTGTTTGTTTTGTTTTTTCAGGTTAACATCCCATTTGAGATCATATTTCAAATCTATAGTTCAGTAGAAACGCCTACTAGGAACACATTTGTGGGACTTACTTTGTGTCGTCTGCCACCTCTACCTCAGCGGGTGCAGTGATGGGAGCATTGGAGTGTCCTGCGGTCGGGTCGTCTGTGTTCAGCTCTCCATTTGTGGAGCTCATGACCTGAGGATCGCACAGAAACAATATAAACATTTCATACAATCACCACAACTGAAACCTTTTCTTTACATAATTTGTGTCAAAATTATAAAAAGTCAGAATTCACACAAGAATTGTATGTGTCCTGTAATAAAAAAGTTCTGAAAACTGTGGATTGCAAACATTTGACTAAATTGAAGACTTGGAGCACACTTCTTTCAGAGTGTGTGATATACTCTAATAAACACATGCACTGACTCTTATTTCATCAAAATTACATTTGATACACATGAATATATATATATATATTAGGGCTGTCAGTTAAGCGTGTTATTAACGGCGTTAACGCCAACCCATTTTAACGGCGTCAATTTTTTTTATCGCGCGATTAACGGACTTTTTGGCCTGGCAAACTTTGTAGTTTTTTTCACATGCTGTTACAACAGGACGCGGCGCTGCGCTATGAAACCCATTCATTTCAATGGCTTGCGCCGCGCGAGGACGTTTTGTTCGTTGCTTCGTCGACCAAAGCGCAAGCGGATCTAGCTAGACCGGAAACAAAACAACAGGCGCGCGCACACACTTGTTTGGGCTTGCGAGCCGGCCAAATAGTTGGTTAACGTTATGCTTTGAGTGGATGGCGAGCGCGAGACGCCGAAATGGATGCCAATAAGATTCTGAATGGAAAGTTTACTTTTAAAAAGTTGCCAAATGGTTCCATTGACAAGACCAAAGTGATCTGTGTGTTTTGTCGTTGTGAACTGAGCTATCATCATCGCAGCGCGTCCAATCTGAAATACCAAGCACACACACACACACACAGCTGATGCGAATTTTTTTGGGCCTGAATAATATTCAACCTCTATGAAAGCCATTTTGTAAAACTTGAGCAACTGGCATCTTTGTGCTGAGGCAGTGTCAATACATCTAGACAGCAGTAAAACTACACTGCTGGGAATTTGACCGTGCAAACCTCTGAAAAAAATCTCTGAAATAACTAGAACAGACTAAAAACTAAACTGAAAACAAAATGATAAATTCATAAAAAGATAGTTATCTTAAGATGTGAGATGAAAAACAAGACCTGCGTTTATACAATGGGATACCATTCCAAAAACCAACACTAGGTGGCACATGTGATTCAAGCACCTTTACCGTTTTAAGAGTTTTTCTTTCAAATCTATCAGCATCCATTAGATCCTATCACATCATGAGCTGCTCTCAAACTAAAACGCTTGATGGCTTCTATTTTAAAACACACGGTATCTCCAAGGAACGTCACTACCGCCATCTGTAGTGTGTTCAGAGCCTAAAGGAGCCAAGCTGAGCGTCACAGATGAATGTGTGCGCGAAAAGCAGATAGAGAAGCAGCCATGCTTACTCAAAAAGTAGCATGACGTGCGAGCAGTACCTGCACTGAGCCCCCCAGCCTCTCGGCCGTGAGATGCGACCCCAGAGTCTCCTTATTGGTCACTGAAGTGGGCTGGGACTCACTTCCTTTGAGTTCGGGTGACTGATCGACAGTGGAAGAGCATTTTGGATAAGAAAGCGTGGAGAATGGGGCGGGTTGAGGTGGAGATTTTGAGGTATGATGGGAAGGGGCCGGTGGGTGAGTGAGTAAACAAACAAACGAAAAATTCAACATTAAAAAGGAGACATCTCACGTGCTGAAGCTTGCTCAATTACTAATATAAACGTTAATAGTGAATGATACAAGCTAATGGAAATAAAAAGAAAAACCAGAGTGAGAGAAAAATAAAAGCAAACATGCAGAGTTAAGAAAGGCTTCTATTAGAAATCAATGTGAGATTTTACAAATTATGACATGAACACGACCATTAAAAATCACTTAACCTTGTTTTTAAAAGACATGCGAGCGCAAGCAAAAGGGCACATACACCTACAATAATTTTCCAACAGACTGTTAAGCTCATTTTTTGCTTATGTAGAGATACTCATCACCAGGGGTTAAACTGAGATTTTTAAGATTTTAGAGCATTGTGCTTTTAATAAATCAAGCAAAACTGCAAATGTACGTGAGTGGATGTAAATCAGGATGCATTTGATACATTAGAGGATGGATATTTTGGGAACGGAAGCATATTTTGGCTACATTTTATTTTGTGATTTCATTGAAACATGGATGAGCGACAGAGAAATGTATATGCCGGAATGACTTAATGAAGGCAAGTACACAATGTCTGGAAAGAGACTAATTTGAAATGTGCACTACCGGTCAAAAGTCTGGGGTCAGGAAGATTTTTTTTTCATTTTTTTAAAAGAAATGTATACTTTTATTCAACAAGGATGCAATTATTTTTTTAAAAGTGTCAGTAAAGTCATTTATAAATGTTACAAAAGATTTCCATTTAAAAAAGCTGTTTTTTTTGGGCTCTCAGTTCATCAAAAAAATGTTTTTGAAAATGTTGATAATGTTTCTTTAGCACCAAATCAGCATATTAGAATACTTTCTGAAGGATCATGTGACTCTGAAGACTGGAGTAATGGCTGCTAAAAAGTCAGCTTTGCATCACAAGAATAAATTACATTCTTAAATAGAAAACTGTTATTTTAAATTGTAATAATATTTCACAATATTACAGTTATTACCATATTTTGATCAAATGCATGAAGCCTTGATGAGCATAAGAGCATAAAAATCTTACATTTTTGAACAGTAGTATATTATCAAGACATCTTTGCCCTGTCCACATTGTCACAATCATCATTATATCAGGACAAATAAAATCAGATGCAGGAACACAATATTTATGGCCATTTAACATTTATGCTCTACAGAAAGCGCAGACAGTGCTGATACCACTGCTGAACCAAAAGCATTTTGATTCAGCAGCAGGGAACTTTGTCTCTAAGCAACTGGCCACTAAAGCAGATTTGTTTACACCAAGCAATGCACAACTAACCAGCCTTCCATTCCACTAATTAATCACATGAATGATGTTCAGAGAGTGTGTTGCACAACTGTAACATCACACAAAACTTGAGCAACTCCTCTGACAACTTCTTCTGTGTCATCAATTTGTACGTTCAAAAGTGCCAGGGCTTATTCTGATTGATCACATGTCAAAAGAGGAAAAGTGGGCAGAACACTTGCCTGGAGTGCGTATATTGTATCTGGCCATGAGTTCGAGTGAGTAAGATACCTCCTGGACTCACCTACAGTGAGATGTACTCTACGACCATCTAGGGTGATTAAGATCTATAGTGTACTTCCCTGAGGTAGATATAGATTATTTGTGCACCCAACTCACCTGGTTTTTGGTCTGCGGTTGTGCTTTGTCTCTGCTGCTCGGCTGGGGTGTGTCTGTGGGGATGGGGCCTATAGGTGTGGGCTGAAAGAGACAGCAATGATCTCATCGTTGAGCATGTCTCACACACGCATTCACTTACAAACAAACCCAACACAGCATGACAAAGGCATTTGACAGTTGAAAATGCACAAGGAAAGCATTTAAGTGCCTGTGGGGGAAAAACAAACACTCACGAGAGGCTTGCCGACCCAGTCGTACTCGTAATCAAACACATAGCCGTTCTTGTCGAAGAGGTCTGTGAAGAGCTTCCTCAGGTAGTCGTAATCTGGTTTCTCAAAGAAGTCCAGTCTTCTCACATATCTCAGATAAGTGGCCATCTCCTCTACAGTGTGTAAAAACAGGAATGGCATTAGTTCAGGGAAACGCTTCACACACTACTGTGCTTGACATAACCAAATCGATGCAACTAACCTGGGAAACTTTCACATAGCACTTCGATCGGTGTCGCTCGCTTGGTGTCGCCAATTTTCTGGTATCGCTCTTTCAGTGTGTCCGCCTGTTTGGGATACACAGATGATTTCACAACCACAAACTCCTCACAACTGACAAAAAACCTGGCTGAAATGTAATTAAGCATTAGCAACATACAAATCCAGGGCAAGATTTTGCCTGAGGCTAGTTTTATTGAAAAGGTGAGGACGCACACACAAAGCGAGATCGTTTTGCTATTTTTTTTTTCATTCTCACCCTACTGTCATCATGTGCCTTCCATGTAATCCATGAAAGTGATGAATGGTGTGAGAGACATCAGCAGGCAAACGCAGAACTTCTAACACCTGTGTGCGTTCAGAAACAACCGCTACAGCCATGTGACTTATCACACTATGACACATGGCTGAGCAACTGAAGTACAACACGAGCAGCTGATATCTGCATTTGTTGCCATGTCATTCACACTTCTCAGTTACACTACAGTTCAAAAATGTGGTGTCAGTTAGATTTTTTTCTAAAGAAATTAATACTGTTATTCAGCATGGATGCATTAAATGATCCAAGTGACAGAAAATGCATTTATGATGTTAGGGAGAAAAAACTATTTTAAATAAACTATTTTAAATAAATGCTGCCAGTTGAACTATACTCAAACAATCCTGAAAAAGTATCAGTTTCCACAAAATTATTAAGCATCACAACTTTTTTCAACATTGATAAGAAATGCTTCTTGAGCACCAAATCAGCATATATTAGAATGATTTCTGAAGGATCATGTGACACTGAAGACTGGAGTAATAATGCTGAAAATTCTAATTTCTCATCACAGAAAATAGTAATAAAATAGTAAATGATTATTTTAAACTAATAATATTTCTCAAAATGACAGAATATTTTATCAAATAAATGCAGACATTTTACCAACCCCAAACTTTTAAGCAGTAGTGCTGAAACCTGTGGATTACTTTATTAATCCCACAAAAAAAAAAGGTTGCAAGGTTCAAAACTATTGTAACTCTTTCTACATTGGTTTCCACAGACTGCGTAAGCTCACCTGCGATTGGTGCAAAAAGCAGCAGCACGGCTAAAAAAGGGACCATATCATTCCCATACAAGCATCTTTACATTGGCTTCCTCTGAAATTTAGGATTGATTTCATAATTCTACTTTACGTTTACAAGGCACTAGCAGGCCATGCGCCCCAGTATATCAGTATATCTTCCTTCACTCTCCCTCTGGAGCACTTAATAGGTCCTAAACTTTGGAATGGTCTCCCGATCCATGTGAGATTAGCTAAATCAATTTCCACTTTTATATTTTTTTTCTCAGTCTTTCTTATATGCTGAGATGGTGTGTGCTTATTGTTCTTTTTTATATGCGGTGATGTTTTTTTTCCCATTTTTTTATTGTCTTTCTCGTAAAGTACTTTGGGTCAACATTTGTTTTTAAATGTGCTATATAAATAAAGTTGATTGATTAATTGATTGATTCAAAACACACACCAACATAGGGCTGTGAGAATAATCGTAATTGATTTCCGATTTCGGCTTCCAGCGATTATGAAAACAAGATAATTGAGGTAAAATGATTATTCCATTCTGTCCAGCGCACCTTCCTTTCCTTCACAGAGGTGCGCTTTCGTCCCACCCTAAAAGCCCAAAATTAACATCGAAATCAGCCAAATAAGTGTGTTGTAAAATGCAGTCTACTGTTGCTAAACTGCGGGGCGTGTTTGATATTAACTAGTGCTATTAAAAGCTAATTAAGCTGCAAAAGAGACACTGTTCCCCAGGCGGCTTTCTGGGTGCGTGAGTCTGAGCCGAACGCGGATAAGCAAATGTGCTTGGGATACATGCCTAAACGTGTACACAAAAATGTCAAAATGCCTTTTTGGAGAGTATTTATGTAAACTTAAGTAGCTTTAATAAGGATTAATCTATATTTAAAGAGTACGGCAAATTTGACTATTTTTTGTTGTCGGCTATTACTTATCTGAATACCACTGTTAGTACATCTTCCTTAAATTATACACCGTTTATTTAATTTGTATTTTTATTTGTCCATATTGTTTGTTATTAGTTTATTTGTTCTTGTTGTATTGCTGACTTTTTACTTGTCTTATGTAATTGTCTAGTTATTAGTTAACCTAGTAGGCTATTAGTTTTTGCTGAAGAATCAATAATTGTGAAATCTCACTGATATTTATAATGACAGTGCCTACTAATAATAGTGTTAAATAATCGTGATTTCAATATTGACCAAAAATAATCCTTTATGATCTTAATGATTAAGATTTTTGCCACAATCGAGCAGCCCTACTCCATCATGAGGTAAAGATGTGAAAATGGAGAAACCATCTCAAGAAATGATGAACAAACTGTTAGGAGGTAGAAAGTACAAACCTTCAAGCCCTGCCAGGGCAAACTGCCTCTTAGAAAGTACATAAACATATGGCCCAGTGCTTCTAGGTCGTCCCTTCTGCTTTGTTCTGAGGGGGAAGAAAAATAACAACTGTTATATGTCACACTGATGGATGCAACAGGTACATTTTCACTGTTATATGAGACGGATATATTCAAAACTTTATGATTAAGAGAGATATAAATCAGATATGTGCCAATGCGACTGTCATGTAAACAGGCAGATCGGATTTTCTGAGGCATTAGGCTACATCTCCGCAATTTAATGATAAGACCAACCCCGACGCGCATCTGCAAAGGGACGGATGGCCCAACGAAACGTGTCGTCGTAGGAGATGAATGTGGACAAACGTTGACAACATATCAAAGGTTGGCTTGCTCATCCTAAAATTTCGGACTCACTGCTCCTCGTTAAAGCCCGCCACAATATGCTCCCACCAGTCCTGAGAACTCTCTCGTACACAAAAACTGAAGCATATGCGCAATGATGATGGCCCTTTTCGTCCTCCTCCACCTCAAAATCATGGTGATGTTTGGCGAACTTCACATAGGCTATATCGCAAAGCTATCATTAAGCATATTTCACATTCGTCCATCTGTGCAAGAACCCCCTTTAAACATGCACGATGTTTCAGATTGTATGGCAAGAGTAAACACATGAATCAGATATGGGTCACAATTGAAAGAACGTGTAAACGGACGGTCGACAAAATCGGATAAAGGCAACAAATCAGAATTGGGCATCAAGACCTGCAGTGTAAACAAGGCCTATGAGTCACTCAGGAAAGTGAATTTATGTACGTTCTTTAAGGTGGGTTGGTGATTTTATTATTCCCCCCCTCAGAAATCAGTTTTAAAAAGACATCCAGAAAATGAACTTAGGAAAATGAAAGGAGATGCGAATTTAAAGTGCATGCATACCTTTTCCCAAATGTGTGTTTATACTCATATATCGGGCAGTGCCAGTCAGGCTCTTATGCTCTCGGTATGGGATGTGTTTTTTGGTCTCGGGGTCTATGTATTCTTTGGCAAGCCCGAAGTCGATGATATGAATGGTGTGCTGCCTCTTGGACCCCGGCCGCCCCACCAAAAAATTCTCTGGCTTGACGTCTCGATATATCAAGCTCCGTGTGTGAACAAACTCCATCCGTGTTATCTGAAAAAACAAGTAAGATTGTGGTTGAGGACATTCTGCACCAAAAAACATAAAAAAATATACCACAAAAACATGACAGAGCTGAACGATTCCTAGAAATCATTTAGAAAACAGCCAAAAGAAATCCTAAATGTATGAGACAAGCCAAAATTGCTGAAAGAGGCTAACTGGCTCTTTGACCGGATGCTTACCAGTTGAATAGCTATCATTAGGACGGTCTTGAGGGAGAAAGTGCGGTCGCAGAGATCAAACAGGTCCTCCAAACTGGGCCCAAGCAGTTCCAGAACCATAGCGTTGTACTTCCCGCAAGGCCCGAAGTAGAAGACCTGAGGAACTCCCTCTGCAAAGACAAAATGATCATTTAACAACCCAGTGAAATGGAAACATAGAAACTCACCTCTCAAACTTAGAATTAGCACCAAACATTCACATTTAAGAAGCTTTTGTCCTTCGGGAAAACAGTTTTGTATTATTTTCTTAACACCACCAAATGTTTAGCCTGCTGTTCACAGCCAGTAGAGGACACCGTCTCTGACAAGACCCATAATGACAACACCTTGAACAAAACATGACTAACAAGCCCTGGGAGCGAGAGGGCATCATGCAATTCATTAAAGCAGCGACTATCTTACGCTCACCGAGTTTACAGAGGACTGGAAAACATCTCATCTATCCCGTGCACACAACACGTTCTCTCCCACAGTAAGTACTCAAAACACTATGGAGTCTGGTGCTTCCTGGCCAAGGTACACGGTACATTTACAATTTCTACAGCAATTATACAAAACGGTGCTTTTATGGTCGTTCAATCAAGGAGCTTGTATGTTAAAGAAAAAAAAGGTTAAATACCCTTGGATATTGCTGCTAACATGATCGAACTTTCTTACATGCCGCCGCTATTAAACATGGAAATAGAGGTGATAGTACAGAGATGTTAAATAACTTCAGAAATTAAACAAAATATATTGGGCCAACCACTCTTTATCTAGTAATTGTATATAGTCAGCAAAACTTCGCAATGAAGTTTGAGGGAGTAAAGGGCAGGTTTGTAAACTTTTATCAACTAAAAAGAGAGAAGGCTATATTTTTTGGGGTATATCTTGGGTTGAAAAATTAGTGATGTCAGGCAGATATATTTAAATAAATAACTTAATTAAAATTAAATGTTGAAATAAATAATAAACGGCATTTAAATAGAGAAAATCCTTCAAATATGTGAATATATGTAAATACAAATATCTAAATTATAATAAAGTATTAGAATAAACAAAATAACAATATTTTTTATATATTTATTAATAACAAAATATATTTAATAAAATATTTATTTTTAAGAATACTGTGCTATAAAATTTTGTTTATATCATCCACCCCAGCACCATGTAGCACACACAAATAAAACACTTAATGTGCATTGTTACAGACCAAAGCAAATCGTCTGGTACAAATAACAGGTGTTGTGCAGGATTAGTTTTTTTTATGCTGTCCCAAAAAAAGCTGTGACTCCACAAAACAAGACCTCAAGGACACACAGTTCTTAACTGCTCCCCACTGCCAGTGTTTCCAATTCATTTCCAGGTCGCCTGTGCCAGATCCTACGTGTGTGTTCTTTGGCCAAATGGTTAGATGCAGAGGCACATGAGACACCCTGAGACAATGAGGCTAGGAAAGCCCAGCTCCAGGTGGGATTATAGAAGGATTTACCTGATCGGCAAACGTCATTCCCACGGGTGGGGGTTGCCGAACACGTGCACACACCTGCTTGCACTTTAGCCAGCCGGATCTGTTTGGAAACCACAGCGATGATGGATGTGCCCATGGCAAGACTGCAGCCAGGAAGCTGACTCATCAAAGCACCAGATCCAAGGTTTTAAACCCAACGCGGCAATCAGAGGGAGGAAAATTACAACCATGCGCAGCTAGAACACTTCCTTGAATTGTAAACAAGGCCATTGCAAGTTCTTAAAGTGTTTCAAATTATACCAAAGAAATGTAAAATTTGAACAATTATTATAGTGGCAGAAAGCAGGACTATGAGAGGAAGCACAGTCCATTTTATCCATGCAGTACGCAAAATAAAACTGTACAACAGAGGGGCCTGTGATGAGTTGTAAATACAAAAGGCCATAAAAGTATTTCGATACTTTTGTACACACAAGTCACTTACAATGTCTCATCGGAATGAACCAATAACATTCTAACTAATACCAATAATTATGTTATGGCAGATAACTGATAAAATGCTAATAATAATCAACCTAAAATAAACCTAAAAACTAAAAAATATATTTTTTGTCAATTCAATTTTGGCATCAGAACAAATGTTGTACAATATTAAATATTGACAGCAAAAGTCATCTAAAAATAGGCAGAAACAATAAAACAACAAAACTAAATATATGAATAAAAGCACACAACTAAATAAATGCATAAATAAACAAAAAGACTAGAGTTTCTCAAAGCTATTCGTTACATCTGAAATTGCATACTGTGTAAAGTACATCTCAATTCAAATGTAGTACCTACTATCATGAAAATAATATGTTCTATATGGTATGAATATGGCCAGTATGAATGAAATTCTGATGTACTACATCCACCATATTGTTACTGTCACATGACCTACCAGTGTCAGTTGCGTCGCTTCACTTCCATTTATAAATCCTCTCCCGTGGCCTCATGGGATGGTAAAGTGTCCATTGAATATGCACCTCAGAATCTTGGTCGAAGTAGTAGGTCATCTGGGTACTGGGTAACTGTTTTCGAATCGATTACTATGTATTCGGACATACTACTCTTTTGGCATACTGTTTTTTGCATACTATATGGAAGGGAAAGGGAAGTATTTGATTTTGGATGCAGCGATTGTAAAAAAAAAAAATTGCACACCGCAATTATTCCACTTTTACCAACCTCTGTGCAGCGACGCTAGAGTTCAACAAGGAGATTTTCTGCCATTTCAAAACCCACTTGCTCACATCACTAACAGAGCCTGAGTGAAAACAACACAACTCATTGTTCATCAAACACACGTCCTCTCAGCGCAGAGGCACTGGAATGTCAACGTTAGCACACATGCCCGAATGAATACTTGCATATTAAAGATTCAGCATGCAGCAGGAGAACAACAAGGCCCTGATTCCATTACCGGGACAGTGGAGAAGAATCAGGGACTGAAACGTGATCGTTCCGGGCGGCGCAAGTCCCAGTGTGATTCGGGAGAGGAGAGGGCTGGGGTTATCTGCCCTGCTGCATAAAACATCCACAGCCTGCACTGCAGAGAGTTTTTCCCAAATGTCAGAGATTGAACGCAACGATTGAAAGCTAAAAATAACTCGAAAGCTTTAATCAGCTGCACAATAGCAATTAAACATTAAACACAAGCTATTTAAAAAACAAGCTACACAAGCGAACACAGCAGCAGCAATTTCTCCATTGCACTTTAAAATGCCTCATGCTCTAAATAATTGACAGAGGCATAAAAGTGCATGACATTTAAGGTGCAAAACTGTTGATGGGCAAAGCAAGGATCCTATTTATGTTAAAAGTGGGATTGTGACATCATATAATGGAGTGCAGTTAGAAAGAGCAATACACCCAGAGAAGTATCCTAACATGACCTGGACTCTTTTTCCAGGACAGTAGATAGTTAACACTTCTTTAGCTGCAGGTTTAAGTGAGCAGAGGTTCTCCGGTGGCTTAAAGGGTTAGTTCACCCAAAAATGACAATTAAGTCATTAATTACTCACCCCCATGCTGTACCAACCCCGTAAGACCTTCGTTCGTCTTCGGAACACAAATGAAGATATTTTTGATTAAATGTGACAGCTGGATCACTCCTCCATAGGCTGCCTAAGGGATTGAATCCTGACGGCCCAGAAAGTCAATGAAGAAAATGTTTAAATATTCCATGTCACAACAGTGGCTCAACTATAAGTTTATCAAGCGACGAGAATACTTTTTGTGCTGAAATAAAACAAAAATAACCACTTTATTCGACTATTCCTTTTCTTCCTTGTAGGCCTGAAACGAGACTTCAAGAGATTTCCACGACGCATGCGCGAGAATTGCGATCTCCTTCAACTACTTCAGTTAAGTTCTCGCGCGTGCGCGTCGTGGAAATCTCTTGAAGTCTCGTTTCAGGCCTACAAGCAGTCCCTCCAGGATTTCACGATTTTTTTGTGTGATTTTTGCAATCAAAATGACTGATTTTGTGGTGGTAATTTACAGAAATTTGTGAAAAAAATTGCGATTTTTATATTTTATAATTAGGACATCACATTTACCATAATAGTATTATGTCAGATGCACAATAGTCATACATGACACAAATCACAAACAAAATGCATAAAACTTGTTTATTTGGTCTAATCAAATTCTTTTTTTTTTAAATTGTGCTGTAGCCTATTCTTGTTGCTTGATTAACATTAACAACACTGACAACAGCAGGTAAATTAGGTTACTGTCATTTTTAGACCTACTACAGTAATGACAAATGTCCCAATCAGTTATTGTTTTACGTAAATACTTGCCAAGATGAATATTTTGAAGTAATTGTAGCTATGTGTATTTGTTCAAGCACTATAAAGAGAATTCAATATTCTAACTAGGCTGACAGGCGGTGACACGCAGTCAGTCAGTCACACGCGCGCGCACACACACACACACACACACACACACACACACACACACACACACACACACACACACACTTGCAGTCAGAGACAGACTGTCACTCGACTGGCTGAAATTAGTTCTCTTTCACGGTATACTGCGCTTTTAATCATTCTTTTTAGTACCATCGAGCATATCATACTTTTTGTTATGTCATTCAATCATGTTAAACGCGTTAACAAGTTTGCCGTCCTGCCCAATGAAAACCTGGGCGCTGAGAGGGCAGGAGAGACGCTTTTTCTTTCGCCATGTTTCTGACAGACCGCTCACAGACATCACGCGTGCGCAACATCTGTATCCACGTAAAAGTGCATTGAAACTTTAACTAACTAGAGATATTTCAATTGAGTGATTATAATTTAATGTTTTGTGAGGTCTTTTTTTGAATTTTTGTGATTATTTTGCGGTTAAATTAGGAATTATGCAGGATTGCAAAAAATTGCGACATTTTGTTGATTTTGCGTTGTATTCAGCGATCGCAGAATCGCGAAAAACTGGAGGGACTGTACAAGGAAGAAAAGGAATAGTCGAATAAAGTCGTTATTTTTTTGTTGTTTTTTCGCACAAAAAGTATTCTCGTCGCTTGATAAACTTATAGTTGAGCCACTGTTGTGACATGGAATATTTAAACATTTTCTTTAATGACTTTCTGGGCCGTCCGGTGTCATTCCCTTAGGGAGCCTATGTAGCAGTCATAAACCTCTCAGATTTAATCATAAATATCTTCATTTGTGTTCCGAAGACGAACGAAGGTCTTACGGGGTTGGTACAGCATGGGGGTGAGTAATTAATGACTTAATTTTCATTTTTGGGTGAACTAACCCTTTAAGACGAGTCTCACAATGGCAGATCCTTTCAAAGGATTCTTTGGGAAAGCTGGAGGTCTGGTTTGGTTATCTCCTCGCAGGCTTCATGAAACCTTTAGATCCAGATTTAACAACTGTGAATCACTGGACCCCGCTAGCTTGCTTTGGAAAGCGATATTCACTTTGAAGTGAAGGATATGCATTACCAGAAGGCGAAGTTGTGTAAGATTCAGTCTCACATTGAAAATCATAGGTTGAGTAACTTAAAACTACATTTCAAAATAATAATAAATTCTCTAGAACAAATAAGAAAGCAGCACAAAAATTCCTTCCACTTTCAAGATTCATTCATCTGTTAGGGCTGAAAATCTCTTCACGTTTTGAGCCTAGTGGTCTTTTGTTATGTCCCATGTCTGAATCCTCTGATTTAGGCCTCGGATCCAGGGTCAGGATGAATTACATGCACCAGCAGAAAGGCATCAGAGAGGGAGGATAATCTAACACTCACTGAACTGCAAGACACATAGCAGACAAACAAACAAGCTTACAAGTAGCAGACAAGCAAAAGAAAAGCTAAAGTTAAGGGTCAAGGCTTCCACGCAAAGTAAAAGAAATGTTAAACATGATAACTGGCCATGATTATTTTCTCTTTGCACAATCCTGGACATATGGCTTTCTTCTTGAAAGGAATCAGTCACGTGCTGGACATTCGATAATGGCAACCCAGCCACGAGGAGTCATGAAGATATAAATATAGCGGGCCTGCCCTGCACGCCTGCACTTTCACTGGCTATTAATGTTGCAGGGGTGGCAGCAGTGGCTCCGATGATCTGGCAGGAGATCAGATCCCGGCTGTGGAGACAGGCGTTCGGTGAATGAGATCATTGCATTGCAGGGTGGCTACGAGTCGCTGTGAATAAGAGCCGCACTTCATGCCAGTCGACCTTCCGGTTCAGTGATCAAATGGATGGATGCACCAAGGATTTGTACAAGCTGCTCATCCTTTTCATTGCAGGGCTTAAAAGGATCAAAGTTCAGCCTTCTGGCTTCGCAACATGTATGGTAATTACAATAAAAATGGCAGGGAGTACCGGCCAAATCACACAGATTAAATCCATTATAACCTCATTCATAAAACAAACTATTTTTTCTAATCTGGACACATTTAGTCATTACGCAATAAATAAGAACTTGAACACAACATTTCTTATGGTGGACTTCCCCTGGGTAACCTATACCTCAATCTCAATCCCATTTTAGACCCTCCTTTTCACTGTCACTTGCTGCTGATGGGTGAAAAAGCCACATCAAAAGGTTGGAGATCGCCACCCCCATGATTCTCAGCACACAACTGAACGATGATCAGTCTCACACAGGATGAGGAGGTGGCGCTTTTCATAAACCATATAGCACACGATTCTCGAAAGGCTGAGAGGCTTACCTGAATTTCCCAGCTGTTTATAAAATCTATATTCCAAATGGAGTTGAGGTGCTCTGGATTTGATCGGCTCCTGAAAGAGAAGAAAAGGAAAAAAAAACTAGGAATTAGAGGAATATAGAAAAGTTATCAGAAAATATCAAATATAAACATACAAAAACATGACAATAATCCACAGCTTTTTTTGCATTTTGTATAGTTTTGGGAGGGACAGCATTTAAATGCGAAAGCAAATCTCTATACATACATTACAGTTCTATTATAAAAGTGTCGTAAAAGTAGTCTATGTGACTAGTGCACAAGATATTAAATAAGTCTCTGAATTCTTACAACAGCCTTGCATGAGGAACAGTCAGTCTTTACTGAAAAGTGTGACATGCCCTAGCTGTGCTTGCTGTCTGATTTAGTTCTTGAATTCAAACTCATTAAATAAGTTGCAGTGGTTAACAGCTCATTCGATATTTTAGTCTGTGAATGTAGGATAGTGGCAGTCAGGAGAGAAGTGATAGCAATATTTAGTTGCATCGTGTATGTGGCCATAAATAAAGTATTATTTAGTATTCAAGTTTAATTTTTAAATTTTTAACAAACTGGTCAATTAATTAGCCATATATAAAAATGAGATAAGGGATAGACAGACAGGACATAATACACAGAAAGTAAATCTAAGTACAATACAGAAAGTTATTACAAATTTCACATCAGCTATTTGTTCATATTATTTAAGATAAATCATCAAGTCTGTGAGAATACAGATGGCACATGTGCTCCTCTGAAAACAGAAAAGAGAGGGGGAAAGAGAAGTAAACACCAACAACAAGACTGTATCAGTTCTCACAACCAAACTAACACCGAGTCTTGTCACCCTCCCACATTTTCTTTGTTATATACAGGGTGCAGGGATGGATTCTTTACAAGTCAAGAGAGATTGCTTGGAAAAAACTTTCCAGTGGTTAATGGTCTGTAACAGAACACTGAGCGAGTTCTCAATCAGGTGTCACGTTACAGGGTTCAGCGGTCTGACTCTGGCCTCTTGATCTTCCAGGGCCTGCTAACACCCAGAGCTCAGCGTTTAGTAGCATCCACCTGACCACAGCTGTGCTACCATACCAAATCATACCAAAGACCAGGGCAAGAAACATGACCGTAAATAGTGTAATGATGGCTCTGTCATTAAAGCTCTTGGGCTGGTAATGCAAAAATCAGACACCCATCGTGTAGAATATTCATGTAAACATAGCCAGTTACGATTTAAGTGAAATAAGTTTTGGTCATTTCGGCCACCCCTAACCCCAGGTAGCTCCAGGTGGACTTCCTATCCAATTAGTTTACTGTAAGTTCATTTGAATGGAAAACATCTGAAAAAAAAAAAAAAAATGAAAAAAAGTAACCTTGATGCTTGATATTATATCAGGAATGTTTTATAATATTAATATGAATCATTTTTAAATATTTAATTTTGTCTAAATGAATTTCCCTCTGATTAATATATAATTTAAAATAATATAATATAATAATATTTTAATTTAAAATGTAATTTACTCCTGTGAAGGCAAAGCTGAATTTGCAGCAGCCTTCAGAAATCATTCTCATATGCTGATCTGGAAAAACTTTTTCAGGATTCGTTGACGAATAGAAAGTTCAAAACAACAGCATTTGATTGAAATAGAAATCTTTTTTAACACTATAAATGCCTTTACTGTTACTTTTGACCAATTTAATGCATTTTTGCTGAATAAAAGTTCTCTTTAAAAAGGCTTACTGTGGATCTGGAAAGTAAAATCAGTAGAGTAGTAATGGACTCTATGCTCTGGATTCTAATGGTTCAATCCAGCTCATGTTACTTGCTCAGAAAACGAGCAGGCACAGCGGGCAGAGCTGCATCTGTTGAGCTGTGATGTAACCGTGGCACACACACACGGCTCTTTCCAGGAAGAATATGAAGGGATCGGACAGATTAGGCAAACCAGAATGTTCATCCAAATCTCGCAGTTAAGGGGAAGTGAAGGGGGAAAATTGTTTTTTGATATAACTATAAAGATGTAAGCATGATAAACATCTAAAGAAGCTTGAAATGAAACATTAAAGGGATAGTTCACCCAAAAATGAAAATGCTGTCATCATTTATTCAACCTCAAGTTGTTCCAAACCTGTATGCATTTCTTTGTCGGTAACCAAACATTTGATGGGCCCCATTGACTTCCGTAGTATTTTTTTCCAAACTATGGAAATCAATGGTGCCCTTAAACATTTCGGTCATTTGTCTTTGAAATATATTCTTTTATGTTCAGCAAACGAAAGAAATTCATACAGGTTTGGAACAACTTGAGGGTGAGTAAATTATGACAGAATTTTGATTTGTGGGTGAACTATCCCTTTAAGCATCTTAATATAAATCCAATCAATCATGAGTTAGTGACTACCCATGATGTATTCAAATCTCTGAGAATCTCCTCACACAGGTTCTAAAGGCCTTCACCTTCAGTTTTCTATTTAATGATATGGAAATGATCTGAAGCAGTTAGTGAATTCCATGCAAACTTTTGCCACACAGTTACTGTTCATGCAAATGAGAATCATCATGAATCACTGCTAAACAGGATGCCCAAGGCATTGGCACAGGTTCCTAATGTGAGCACAGTGCCTTGTGCAAATACAAGAATTCAGGGCCCTGTCCCAGCACCAATGGACAGCTCCACCCAAAACCACAGGCATGTCCAAAGACCATTATATTAGTAGGAAGGAAATATTAGGAAGAAAATGCTCAGAGTGCAAACAAATAACAGCAAAACTACTCGATTCAAACATAAATTGAAAATGGAAGTCAAATGGGAGGTAGGAAATATAAGTGTTTGTATATACTAATTCAACCAACAAATACACAAATGGTGTAGAAGCAATTTGCAGTAAAGTAAACAAAGTAAATTTCATAAATAATTATAAAGAAAGTAACACATTGAATTAAAGTAGAGAAGAGGAGAAATAGGATATTCAACAAAAAAAATTTAATTTTTTTTTATTAAATGAGTGATTGAAAAATAAGAGGGCTAGATGACAAACTAAAAATACTTTATTAATTACTTATTAAACATTCATAATAAGAACAGAAACAAGTAATTAAATAAACAGGTCACATTTTATTCCATGTTTTAGACTTATTCCACTATTAATTATTTCACCCACACTTGATTATATTATTATATAATATACGGCCCATCTATGTACTGTAACATCAATGGGTCAGTATCATTTCCTCTTCAACTTTACAACTGGCTGAGCTTTAAGTATGTATGTACAATCTCCCCAAATGAGTTAACTGTAGGCAAGCGAGAGGGGACAACCACGAAAAGCATTTCTACAAACTGAAGCTTTAACGTCATTAAAAAGCTCGAGATGATAAATCCACTGCGCAGAAATAATTCAAGAGTCCATGATCTCATTTTAATGTGACATTCTGTGCCTTTACACCGATTCCATTATGAAAGACATAATCCAAAAAATGACTGTGAGAGGCTGAACAGAGTTAATCCTTGTCAGTCAGTTGTAATCGATGATATCATCAGCTCCATTAGAGGACTTTAGTACATCTTAACATGTCGGATAATGTATCACTGGCTACAGGCATTACTTAATTAAAAAAATGCATTCAATGAGAGTTGTATTACATTATCAGGGCTTTCATTACGCTGCGATTAAATTAAATGTGCGCTGCAGGTTTAATAGACTCTATATGCGCTTTAATTAAAGGTAGGGTAGGCAATTTCAGACAGGCTAGCATTAGCAAGTTAGCTTTGAAAGCATAAGATCCCACCCCCCAAATCAGAGCACTCTCTATAGTAGGGCTGAAACGATTCATCGAGTTACTCGATTAAAAAATTTCCTCGAGGCAAAAGTTCTGCCTTGAAGCCTCGTAAAAATTCCTATGATGCGCGCACTATAAGCGCACGCAGGGATCTGGTGTTTTAAATGCCAACCCCTTTTCAACAATCAAATATTAAGGATTGGCATATCAAGGAAAATAATAGGCTATTCGATGATTGTTTGAAAATCGTACCTCTCCCCCCACATGCTCACCGGTAAGACGGCGTTCACCCAAATCCCGCTCCGACATTTAATTTATCTATACTGTAGGCTAATAGGCCTACGTGTTGTAGCCTAGTCATTAAAGAAAAAACGATTTAGTTTCATATTTGTTTAAATAAAATATTTTTTTTTTATTTCATCTATGTTGATTATAATGAAAAGTGAAAAGCATGAGTAAGATCATAAGATGCGCAATCGGTAGACAAATGGAGTGGGCAGACATGATTTTGACCACTTCATTAAGTTCGTTTTTGTAGAAAGCCTTTCTTTAAAGTGAATTTCGTTTGTATTAATTGTATCTTAATTTTAATCAATATTTCATCAACCAATTGCCTGGATTTAATAAATAAGAAATAAATATAGCAGGCAATATAATCAGGACTTCTCAGGAGCTCTGTGCCGGCGCGTAAACTGGAGCTCGCCTCATAAATGAGCCCAAACTCAGCGTATAAGCTTTGCCTCAAATACCTGAGAAATATATAGAAAGCATGAAATGTGTACTTTTAAACAAAACTATTAAAAACGAAAGAAAACAAACCACTCTCTGCTTATGTAATCCGTATGAAATGTGCATTTCTCTCTGGCGCGTTTACTACTGCAAAGATCGCGAGTCAGCATCGCCAACTTCATCTTTGCAGCCGACACTGACAGAAAACACTTGTTTATTAATAAACAATTGAAATGTCTCCTTGCTATATTTGACATATTCATAATCATTACTTTTGCTGGTTCTTTGTGACACTTTTCATTAACGGCATCACCATCGCCACCACCACCGCATCACCATTTTTCATGAGCGGTGTCACCACTGCTCAATAGTTAATATTGTTCTTTGGTGTTCACTTATACAGGTTTTTCAAAATCTAGTTTTTCAATAAGTAGAGTTTATAGTAGAACTTTATATAGGCCTACACATTTAGGAACAGATATTGGGTTCTGCCCAAACTCAAGCAATATAGCCTAAAAGTAACGTAAAAGTAACGAGTAACGTAAAAAGTTACTTTCCAAAGGGGGTAACTAAGTAAAGTAACGGATTACTTTTTAAAGAAGTAACGAGTAACGAGCAAACACTACTTTTTAAAAGTAACTTCCCCAACACTGCACGAGAGAAGGCATTAAATCCTCACGTCTCAAAGCACATATTACAATTTACAACAATAATGAACAAACAACTTGTAGAGCTCTGACTTGTACCACCTGACTGCTGCAGATTCATTTCAGTGTTGATAGTGTTGACATAGAAACACATAATTTCTACAACTTTCACTTATGAGCAAAAATCTGCCTTTAAACTTGAAAGAAATAAAGATTTGACACTTATCGTGATAATTATCAGACCTTGATATACATTTTTTATCGTGATAATTTTTTTGGCCAGCCCTAGTTCAAATGCTTGCACATGCGAAAACACATGAGAGTAAGTTAATGCAGAATTAAAATTTTTGGATGAACTAACCATTTACCATAAACATTTACAGTAGTCATTTTGACACGCTTTCTTGCGATTAGAACTGTGATTGATTGCATTGATTATCTGAAGCACATATACGTGCTGCCGGAACGGCACTCCTCAAAGTGAAAGCACACACATAATTGACATCACCGTATCACATTTATTTTTAGTAGTATTAGATTATTCTAGGGATGCACGATGATATCGGGACAACATCGGTATCGGCCGATAAAAGCTTAAAATGACCATCATCGGCATCGGCCGATATGAATATTTCTGCCGATGAGCCTTGCCAATAGGGTGGCGTGTTTCCTATGCGCACGTGACGACCGCGAACGAAGCATGAGCGCCAGCAACTTAAACTTCCAACTAGGGGTGTGCCTCTCACGGTTTTTGATCGTGGGCGATTAAAATGTCTCCACGATCTGCTTTTGAAGAAAAATCATAGTATCGTGCATTCTATCAGTTCAATTCTGGCGCCTTCATCTCAACATACTGTACAACGCGACGTACATTCACATCACATGTAAACGCAGAGGTAGAGTTACACTTACGGGACACCGCAATTCACAAAAGTTCATTATTAGCATGTGCGTCAAAGTCTTGCTAGGTAAACATATCATTCACGTGCTGATGCGCTGTTCTAACATGCGCTTTTCTGAACGCGTTACACCCGACGCTCACAGGAACTAAAAGCCTGTCACAGTGCCTGCATACTGGACTAATCTTTCGAGTCTTATTGCGCTGATACAGTCAAATACACACAAGGTTTACATAAACAAAGTTGGTAATGTCTAAAGTGAAAGCAAACAGAGAAAATCTGCTTGTCAAATGCGTGTATATTAGACGCGTCGCGTGCAGTTCTTAAAGAGACAGTAATAATATGCTGCCGCTTGTCCTTAAAAGATACTGCACCCAGAAATAAAAATTCTGTCATTATTTTCTCACTCTAATGTTGTTCCTAGACATGTGCCGGTATTCGGTAATGCGATAAATCGCGGTAATGAATATGCACGATATTGTTATCGCGGCCACTTCAAAATACCGTGAAAAATAATAGATTTGAATTTAGACTTTTAGAACACGCATTAGCTAATTTTCTATCAACCGCTTAAACACTGCGTATATGCTCCGCAAAACACGTGCGCACTCTGATGTAAACAATCCCCACATGTATAAGCACTGTGTGCACGCGGCGCAGAGCGCACTCTAGTCTAATGTAAACAATCATCACATGGAGTAGAAGCATGGCGGAAGGAGGAACGCTGCCGACGATTTACCCCCCGCAGGGCTGCCAACTCTCACGCATTCAACTTGAGACTCAAGCGCCTTTCAGACAGGACGCAGAATACTCGCGGGGAAGTTTTGTTGCTGCGTCGACCAAAGCACGCCGGGGTCAAAGTTAAAAATAGTTCAACTTTTTATTTGCAAAATAGCAAATCGCGTTCCGCGTTCTGTCTGAAAGCCGCTTTACGGAATTGACACCTTTCACACGCTCTCACGCAGAGAAAAATCGCGGAGCAAAGAGGACACTGACACCGACAGACTAGACAGAGCAGGTTACTTTTGATATGAAAAAAAAAGTTTCTGTCCATTGTGACAGATCGCTGCGCCTCAGTTCAAGTAAACCGATCATCTGTTACTTTTTATTTAAAGATACAATACAACTTACCTTAAGGCTTATGCCTCATACAAAATGTCGATCAATCAGTGTTTTTCACGGAAAGAGGTCAATAAAACTGCAGGAGAACAGTTATGTCACAGAACGTTACATTTACCTCAGGAAAGCCATTTAATGACCAGCACTTTAGTTGACTAGAAAAAATTGTCATTTTGCTAAATATGTGCACTTTATTACATATTAATTATATGTTTACTTGTCATTACATAATTGTTATTATAATGAAAACCGCATTATATTTAATTTCTCTCTGTTTACAGCATTATGTGAGATATATTTTTTTCTTGAGAAAAATTAACATGCAGACTGTAGCCTACCTAATATTTATCCAAATGAGTCAATATTGAATTAAGATTAAAATCAAATACAAGAATTTATTTGAATAATACAAACAGTAACCTACCAGTCATTGTACCATGTAAACATTGTAACACGTTGTCACTAAACTTAATAAAATTCTGTTTAGTTACCATGTTTTGAAAATCACAATTACACATTGTGATGCAAGTTGTTTTTTTAGATACCCGCAATCCATCTGTTTCTCTTGAGCAATTAAAATATCGTGATAATACCGTATACCGTGATAAAAGCTCATTCAATTAATCGCAGCACGAAAATTTGATACCGGCACATGCCTAGTTGTTCCAAACCTGAATTCATTTCTTTCTTGTGCTTAAATATACAATGGAAGTCACTGGAGTACAGCAACTGTTTGGTTAGCCACATTCTTCCAAATAACTTTTATAATTTCAACAGAAGAAAAAAACTTGAGAGAGTAAATGATGACAATTAAAATTTTTGGGAGAACTATCCCGTTAATGTTAATAAAACAACAAAACACAGAGGAAATCACTCACTGCTCTTGACTGAGAACTTTAATAAGCTTTTTTTTTGCACTTAAAAAAAAATACAAATATATCAGTATCGGCATCGGGCAAAATTAGTTTGAAAATATCGGCATATCGAATATCGGCCAAAATCCTATATCGTGCATCCCTAGATTATTCAAAGCATTTTAGACAGTCTATTCTTATATGTATAGTGCATTAATTGTGGGAGAGGCGGGAAATAGCGAGTAATGGGAGAGTCTGTGCTTGCGCGCCTTGTCTGTGTAAAAGATCCAACGAATGTCTGCATTGAAAGCATGAGTACTGCGTGAGAGACAAAAAGTTTACGTAGTTTCAGACTTTCAGTGATGTTACTACATTAAACTATACTATATATAATATTAAATATAATGTATAATAATGCAATGGGGGAGTATTTTGGGGTCCTGAAAATAATAAAGTAATAATAATAATGAAATAAAACTATTTTGGCTTAAAATATTGCGATAGTATCGTATCGAGAGTTCAGCATCACAATTTGTATCGAGAGATTCGAGACATGAGTGTATTGTTACACCCCTAGAAGATAGATGTATGTACATTTTTAAATATTTAGACCACTTCTATTATTGATTGCTATCAGGATGTGTAGGATTTCAAACAGTATAACAAAAAGTGTTTATGAACAACATTGCATACCCTACCCTTAATTACATTAGTTATATGCATTTCAGAGCAGCTCCATTCACAGTAAATCCAGGTCCACACGAACTCAGTCTCTAAAGTATTGGGTTTGTTTGGGTTTCCAATTACATGCATTTGGTAAAGCATATAAATTCTGGTGCGCTTTGGGTTTCATAGCGTTTCGTTTTGCACTGTTGTTGTTGTTGTGTATTTTAAGTCATTTTAAAATACACTTAGACCTATTAATCCGATTAATGTTATAATTATAATTATATAATTAATATCTGATTAATCATCAAAATAATTGACCGATTACTCAATCACCAAAATAATCGTTAATGACAGCTCTACACATTATCTTTTAGCTATGCAATTAGCCAAAAATCGGTGATGGCTCATGAAATTGGGGTCTATTAACCTTCCAAAGAGTATATTTGTCACGTTAAAAACATTTTTTTTTTTTTTTTTTTCAAAGATTAAACAGGTTAACATTGCACAGAGGAGTGATTTCATGGCAGTTACGTCATCTATTGCTCTGAAATACCCTATAATTTGTGAGATTGTCCACATAATGACCTTCAAGACAGAGATTATATGTAATCTGTGCCCTGGTAACCAGCCTCAATGTTTGCATATGTTGACATTTTCAAGGAGCTAATCATCTGGAATAAATTGGTAACTCTGAAATTATATCTTGTGGACTCAAAAAGTAAAGAATTCAAGCAGGAGATCCTTGAGGAGGTGCAAAAGCAAAATTGACTAAATGTGCCAGCAAACTAAATTAACTAGCACGTCTGGGCCCCAAGGAGCATCTGCAATGCCAATTGTGTATTTATGTAGGCTATGTTTTGATGAGGTGTTAGAAAAGCCAGGTGGGGATGCATCATAATTGCTGACATAGGCTGAAGGAGGAAGTTTGCACAGCCAGCAGCCCTCAGAATAAGAATGCTATGGATATATACAGTCTGCACATCGTTTCCAGTAATGTTTTATGACCCTCTTGCCAAATCTTATTAGAGTTTGCACAAAACTACTTATTCTCAAAGACAAGAACTAATCTAAATAATTGACTAGTCAACTGTGGCCCTACACTAATTCTACTAATTATTTAAGTAGCAAAAAGTATTTTTGAGAAGAGAGACAGGCAACTCTGCTTGTGAAGTCAGCAATCAAAGACAAAATTAAACATTTCCAAAACCATTTCAATAGAAAATGCATTATTTTTTATCAATAAAAAATAGTTTGGATCATGATGATATTTAAGTTTAATAATACCATGCAGTTAGTTATTTTTCTCAGTTAGTATTTATCAGCAGAAAACTAATTTCAAAAGGTTAGAAAGTACATTTTGACAAACTATTATACATAAAAAATTATTTAGACTAACATACACTGATGACCCTCACACAATAACAAAAATATTAAGAAAGCAAATAGGAAAAACTCATGTCAAATTTAAAAATAATTTGGTACAAATACCAAAATGATATGTTTATATCTCAAATACTTGAAGCTAACGGAAGTGCATGATACTATAGTTACAACGAGGGCCATCGGTGTGAAGTAAATATGGGCAAAGGTGTCGAGGAGTCTGGAGAAGACAGAAACAGCTGGTCTGTGTCCACCTCCTTCAACCCCTCGATTTCAGATCAGATTTCAGAGTCCCAGATGGAGGGAGAACAGCTGCAGGGGTCTAACAGCAGAGCTTCGTACACAGACTGGTACCACTGTCACTAGTGCTAGCAGCCCGAGGGAAATGAGAGAGGATTCCAGAGCAGGCCGTCATCCACACTGCAGTTGAGGAGCAGATGTGACAGGCCTAATCTACTCTGATTAAATCAATCTTCTGCTTACTGTCAGGACATTACAGACAACTCATTGCAGAATCTTTCATGATACATCCATGATCGACACCTTATTCCGTTCTCCAAAAACAAATGCATGCAGCTGCTAGAAATCAAAGAGTAAATAATATATTAAAGCGCATCCACATAAGAGTTACACATTCATGATTAGCACAGTTCGCATGTGCATTCGCAGCCTTTTGTCCAATTGTAAGTTGCAATATTTATTTAGTGTATATGCATTGGTCAAGTTAATTAACGCAATAGTTAAGCGCTTCAGTTTACTGGTGATCATCTTTAGCTTCAGCTCACGCAGCTCAAACAGCAATGCTTTAATAACTCTAATTGGAACTGTCATATACATCATATTATAATTTATGACAGCAGCACATAAATACTGAACTGAGTTCTCTTTCACATCTTCTTGCGCTTGAACTGACAATTTCACACAAAATTGTCAACCTGCCTGTGTTTTGGCGAATATCCTAGTAAACAGTCAGTTATTACTTAAGTGAACGTAAAGAGTCGAGACAGACAACACATGTGTAACAGTATCAGTAGGCCTATATTGGATTGTGCATTATGTCTTAAAGTATCTGAAATAGCTAAATATTCCTGCTGCTGTCTGTTATTAATGTTAATCAAACAACAAAAGACTCACTCACTGCTCTTGACTGAATACCTTTTGTAATAAGGATTAAATATTTCATTTATACAGTGAAGATTATGCAGTGTAATCTACCTGAAATCTGAAAGCACTGTTTATTTCATTAGCATCTATGATCTATTGTGTTTATTTGTGGTATTGCTTGTAGTTTGATTTTGTTCTGATTTTATTACAGACTGTTTAACTTCAATAATGTTTGAAATGTATATTTTATATTTATAAAGATTTTTTTCCTTTCCATTGTTCTTGCATACCATGTAAAAAGTCTGGCGAGTAAAAAAAATAAAAAATTACTAGCCAGCGGCAACTCTAGCTTGAGTATAGAGGGCTGCAATGGCCCTGTCATGATATAAAATTACTTGCACTGTCAGGGCTCTACAGTGCGACCATTTTGCTCACATATGCCCCTAAAAATCGATACGTGCGAACCGGAAAAATGATTTACGAGCACAATGTGCGAGTAACTACAACCTAACATAATCGAAAACGAGACGATAACTAAATAAAAATTAGTTTTGAATGACAAAAACTATGACGAAAATCTATTGACATTTTCGTCAACGAATAAAAACAAGACAAAAATGTTAGATAGTGACGATTTGGGAAGCGATCCAGTCAGAACTGATGTCCTGCCTGCGTTTGTGGTAGATGCGCACATTTGTACTGTAACATGCTGATCTACCCAGCGGCACACGGGTTGCCATGCGCTGCATCTCATAAAACGTTAAAAAATGTAAACGTGTGGGAGAATTAGTAGAGCAGATATAGATCTGAATAAGAGTGACGATGCAAAAAAAGAGGTACGGTTTTCTGTGCGCACACACCCGACCCGAAGCGTGCAGCCATGCAGATAGACACATATAAAGCGCGCAAGGACTGAATTAAGCTCTCTTTCGTGTCTGAATGGACAAATACACAGCATTATGTCGAAATGTCCGTTTTGGAGAGCATTCAGGTAAACTATGTTGGTTATGTCTTAAACAGTTTTGAGTGTATCGGATGTGCATCAGTGCAATATTGATCCGCATGTCATTGGACAGGATCCGATGTCTTAAAGTGACCGTGGGTAATAAACCTAATGCGGTCTGTGTCATCAAGCAACAAAAGAAAAAGAGAATAGCATTCACTGCTCGTTAATAGCTTTAATAAGGATTCATTATATTTAATTCATACAAATAAATATGTCTGCTTCTTGAAAGAATAAAGAATGATGTATTTAAGTAGTTATAAAGAATGCATATATCATTCATTGAAAAGAAGACTATTCTACTTTAGGAAAAGTGGTTTTATTTAATTTTAAGATATTTTTAAGTAGTTAAATCTGTATCTATATTGCATGTTCAAACTTTAAAATCATTCATATTAACAGGTTAATAGATGTTTTCTCCGGGAGTATATGGGTTTGGAAATTTTAGAGAAATTCTAAATTAATGCATTACAATTGAACTAAACCCATTATATTTTAGTCATCTGAATTGTTTTATTTTTAGTCTAGTTTTAGTCGACAAAATACAATAAGATTTTAGTCGACTAAATCTACAGTAGATACTAATACTAGTAAATACTAATACACTAATTTAAACTAGTTTGTCCTCCATGTTGTGGAAAGAGCCTCTGTAGTGGAAAGATGCAGATGTCCACTGCACAGGAGTGCCAATGTGCTCCTAGCCTCCTCCTGATCAACACGTTCCCCTTGTTCTGTTTTATAAAGTGATTGTAAAGTGTGATTTATACTTCTGCATCAAATCGACGGTTTCACACCATAGTTGAACACAAAGAGGAGCACACACATAGTGTGTATATATATATATATATATATATATATATATATATATACAGTATATATATATATATATATATATATATATATATATATATATATATATATATAATAAATAGTTTGAAAATAGCTTGAAATAAAAAAAATTCACTGCGCTCCAAAATTTCTTTGTGTGCTCCTAAATTATTTCATTTAGGAGCACATGTGCTCCTTGTGAAAAACCTTAGCGTAGAACCCTGACTGTGATATAACACTTTGGTCATACACCTAGATGGTTGAATATCTCATTCAGCTGTGAGTTACACTCTCTATGAGCAGCGTGACTACTTTCAATCATGTGACGGAAGCTGTCAATCACTGCAATAGAGATCTAGCGCTTAATTATTAAGCAAGTGCTAATGAACACCATGACAAAACGAAACTTCTTGCCTAGAGATTTCACCAATTTATTAGTTCCTCCTGCTAACATACCCATTTCTCACATTCCCAAGCTTCCGGTCTTTAATGATAAATAGATGAATGAGAATGCAGAATGAAGGAGACTGTATATGGGTGGGGCTCTGGACTCCAATTGCAGAAAGAAAGAGAAATCACAAACTGAGATCTGTGGACACATGTCTGATCAAACAAGCTAGAGCTCTTGTATGACAGCTTCCAAACAGCTTTTGTAGTAATACATGTATTACACAACTGGGATCCCCAGCACAAGTGCGTATGAGAAAGAGAGAGAAACTATGTGGTGTTTAAAACTTAAAACTATTTTTAAGTAGTTAAATCTGTATCTATATTGCATGTTCAAACTTTAAAATCATTCATATTAACAGGTTAATAGATGTTTTCTCCGGGAGTATATGGGTTTGGAAATTTTAGAGAAATTCTAAATTAATGCATTACAATTGAACTAAACCCATTATATTTTAGTCATCTGAATTGTTTTATTTTTAGTCTAGTTTTAGTCGACAAAATACAATAAGATTTTAGTCGACTAAATCTACAGTAGATACTAATACTAGTAAATACTAATACACTAATTTAAACTAGTTTGTCCTCCATGTTGTGGAAAGAGCCTCTGTAGTGGAAAGATGCAGATGTCCACTGCACAGGAGTGCCAATGTGCTCCTAGCCTCCTCCTGATCAACACGTTCCCCTTGTTCTGTTTTATAAAGTGATTGTAAAGTGTGATTTATACTTCTGCATCAAATCGACGGTTTCACACCATAGTTGAACACAAAGAGGAGCACACACATAGTGTGTATATATATATATATATATATATATATATATATATATATACAGTATATATATATATATATATATATATATATATATATATATAATAAATAGTTTGAAAATAGCTTGAAATAAAAAAAATTCACTGCGCTCCAAAATTTCTTTGTGTGCTCCTAAATTATTTCATTTAGGAGCACATGTGCTCCTTGTGAAAAACCTTAGCGTAGAACCCTGACTGTGATATAACACTTTGGTCATACACCTAGATGGTTGAATATCTCATTCAGCTGTGAGTTACACTCTCTATGAGCAGCGTGACTACTTTCAATCATGTGACGGAAGCTGTCAATCACTGCAATAGAGATCTAGCGCTTAATTATTAAGCAAGTGCTAATGAACACCATGACAAAACGAAACTTCTTGCCTAGAGATTTCACCAATTTATTAGTTCCTCCTGCTAACATACCCATTTCTCACATTCCCAAGCTTCCGGTCTTTAATGATAAATAGATGAATGAGAATGCAGAATGAAGGAGACTGTATATGGGTGGGGCTCTGGACTCCAATTGCAGAAAGAAAGAGAAATCACAAACTGAGATCTGTGGACACATGTCTGATCAAACAAGCTAGAGCTCTTGTATGACAGCTTCCAAACAGCTTTTGTAGTAATACATGTATTACACAACTGGGATCCCCAGCACAAGTGCGTATGAGAAAGAGAGAGAAACTATGTGGTGTTTCCACTCCTCCGCTCTGTTCTGGGTCCCTCGTGAGCCTCTCAGTATGGACTAACTGGAGCACTGTGTCGACAAGAACCAGGGAACAAAGAGAACCTTTCATCAGCTTTATTCTCTTTCCAACTACTGTTGTTTCTCCAACTCTCCTCTCTTTTTTTTTCTTCTCCCACTCTTGCTGTTCTAGTAACTTATTTCATCAGAGGGCAGAGCCTGACTTTGGGCTCTTTTCTTTTTCAAATGTTAGGAAACAGTGAAACAGGAGTTCACCTTTGCTCCAGGTGCAGATGTGCCTAAATAAATATACAAACTAGGCTATACAAGCTAAAAAGAAACTCTAGAAACCTTTCAGCACTTATCAATTGGCAACGCATTTGATCAATGTTGGTTATGTTCAATTTAAAAACAAAAAACAAACAAACATGCATTTGCCCAAGACTGTAAGCACAGCAGTACTTCAGACTTCATGCTAATCCTCAACCTGCAGCAGAAAATATCAAAAATTAAGGCAGTTATTCTGCAACTTATGTAAAATGTGTGCCATGATCAAATAACGAGAATGTTTAACTGACAGCACAAACTTGTGGTATACTCATTAAATAAGCAGGAGGCAGCTGGTGAGGACTGTTGGTGTCTTGAGGTTTTGGTGCTCAGTAAAATGCAGACATGCAACATTCTGCTCATGGTTGCTTCAGTAGACAAATATAGAAATATTCAAATTAAATTGTTATTTTTTTAAAGAAATTAATACTTGCATTAAATGCAGAGGTGTAAAGTCCAGGTTCAGAAAGTAAAAGTCCTCCTCAGTATTTTGTTCCAATCACATGGATTTGCTAATTAGCACAGTTTTTCAGCCAGAAAATAGAACTAATTAGTGAAATCAGCTGGCTGAGTTCATGGGTGGAATAGACATATGGCAGGACTTTTACTTTCTGACCCCTGGACCTTACACCTTTGATTAAATGTCATTTTTGGTCAATTTAAAGGGATAGTTCACCCAAAAATGAAAATTCTGACATCGTTTACTCACCCTCAAATTGTTTCAAATCTGTATGAATTTCTTTATTCGCTGAACACAGAAAAAGATATTGTGAAGAATGTTGGTAACCATACAGCTGATGGACCCCATTGACTTCCATAGTATTTTATAGGAAGTCAATGGGGCCCATCAACTGTTTGGTTACCCATATATATATATATATACTCTTGAAAATACCTTCTTTTATGTTCTTTTATGAAATTCATACCAGTTCGGATCAACTTGAGATGGTAAGTAAATGATTCAAGAATTTTCATTTTTGGGTGAATTATCTCTTTAAATTGATCAAAAGTGACAGTAAAGTCTTTTACATTATTAAAAAAAGCATTTCATGTAAATTCTGTTTTGAACTTTCTATTCACCAAAATAATCTTGATTTTTTTATCACGGTTTGGAAAAGAATAAGTCCACATTTCACTTGGCTGCCAGTTTGATGATGAACCATTGCAACATGAACAGGAGACGCAGGTTGTTTATCATTATAATTTTTTCATATGAAAGTAAACGTTTATGCAATTAAAATGAATATATTTTGTATGAAAGCATTTCAGAGTTTGTTATTTTGGTTTGTTAGAAAAAGAATATGTAGGTTTCATTAATTCATAATTGACTGTTTTGAGCAGTCATGAGTTAGAACTTTCAAATGAATTTAATTAAATCCATTAAAGAGTTCATACTGATAATTCTCATATTATATGTTCTTAAATATCTTATGCAATGATATATTCAAATAAAATGCATCTAAAATATTGATAAAAATATATATTTTCTTGCAGCTTTTTGCTGTCATTCTTGAAAAAGAATCTCAATTTTTTTTATTAATAAAAAGACCATAAAGTAATAATATGGTAAAAACATGGTAACATGCAAACCTTTAAAACTGTTTTTGTGCATTCACTCATTAATGAGAAGTTACTGATTAGATACAATAGGGTTTTAGCTGAAAAATATTAAGTTATGACTGTTTAAAAGCTTACATTCCATCGGATTCAAACACCCTGGAATTTAAAGAGTGTGTACCGTTTTTAAAGCATTAGAGGGGAAATTAATTTTTACTGTTTTAGTGATTACATTCAACAATTTGATTCTACTACTTTAAAGTACATGTGTATGAGTGAGTAAAGGCATAAATAAATATCATTAAAAGGCTTAAAACTATTGAGCTTTTTTATTAGCCATACTGACCAGCCCTATTCAAGCCATATTACAGTCGGAACAGTGGAAAGAAATGCAGTGGCATGGGTGCATCATCATACTAAATAATTTTAGCACTAAAATTACAGTGCTTGACTTCACATTGAGCGGTTAAAAAGCACTTTGATAGGCAACAATGCAAAGATAATGAAGCCTTTGACGTTACTAATGCAAAGATAATCATATCCTTCACTGGAGGATCCGGGGAGGAGGGCGACTAAGTGTGCACACACTATCTATGACAATCCCTTTCTCATGGTGCCAAGTTACTTGACGGTCATTTCCCAGAACAGAAGACCTCCCATCAACAGCTTAAAATGATCCCTATAAAACTCCCATCAAATAATAAAACACAACATGGACTTTAAATAGCACAGGACTTTGAGCTTCTGTTTGGGTGTAGCATGAATTGAAAATGTCAGAGGAGCTTATGATATAACGTGAATGAAAATTTGAAGAAATCCAGTTCTCTATGATAGTCCCTGGGGTAGCAAAATCTCTTCTCACATCTGAGAGAAGCTCCCCTGTGATAAAAATGGATTTTGGACACCCATTTACTCAAAGGACCTTGTCATGTTTACTCATGTTTTAGAGGCCAATTTGAGCCCACAGAGAGTGTGTGAGTTACGTCATAACGATCACTCACCACAAGGTCAGTCAATACTTTACTGTGTCATATGGATAAACGGTCTGCCTGTTTAGAAGTGAAGCCCTAAACTCGCTCGCATTTATCGTAGAGCCCTAGAAACAGCCCAAAACATACTTTAGGCTAACTTCCATTTCCCTCTCTGCATTAAGAAAAGACATTGTAACTTATATTGACAGCCAGCCAAAGTTAGCAAACCGTAAAATATAATTGGTATCATCTTTCTCGCAAATGAAAACTCCATAACGCCACCCATCAATACACGTCTTATTTGCTAATTAAGAGGAAATAAAAATCGAGTAAACGTCAACTAACAGTCATAATGATTTATTGCACTTTATGAAAGTTGAACAGGGACTGTCTGTGTGCTTTCCTCATTACACAAATCGGTTTTCTAAAGTTACACTAGCAGCTAGCTATAAGTAACTTGTAACAATGTGTGAGGACCAACTGTTCAACAGTGCATTACCAGGATGCTGTGGGTGTGCACTGTGCATTGCAAAGCATACCATTTTAAAATAGGGTCTAGCCATTGTAATAACAGAGTTACATGAACCTTAAATATGAATGTCTGGAGGTAAAACTCTGAAAGTCCAATAAATAATATTGCCTAGCGTAGGGATGGAGCGATTACCGTATTTCACAATTAACCGCGCTTTAAAACGTCACGGTTAATTAATCGTAAAGACTATGCTACACCGAGTGTTCTGCACGGAACGGAACTTTTGCACCTAACACAAAAGGAAAACAAAGTTAGCGGTGCACCAGCTTAATGCCGTGCTCGTCAACCACTATGGCAGAGGGACTAGCAGCGATGTCTATTTCCAACGAAAAAACGGCTCAAGGGCCTGTTCACAGATCGCGTCTTTTGCGCGCTCAAGTTCGTTATTTCAAATGTAGGCGCGCGGCATGCGCGCTCATAAGGGAAGCGACGCGCTCGTTTTTTCAAAGCGCGTCCGCGCCGCATCGAGATAAAAACATCTCTACTTTTCATAATGCCGCAAGCGCACCTTAGGTCAAGTGACAAGAACCAACACAGCAACGACAGACGCCTCCGGAGCGCAACCGCCCTAGCGCTTTGGAAAAAGGAGAACGCGGCGTGCAACTTTCAGCTTTCAGTGCAACGTAAAAAAACAACAACAAAAAACAGCGGAATGTTTTGGTTACACAAGTCTGTGGAAAACAGAATGTGACGTGCTCTCAAGAGTTTCAGTCAGTGAACATTTAACTTAATATCCTATTGCTTTCTCCTGTAAATGTTAGGCTTTGTAGTTTTAATATGCCCGGTGTAAAACACTAACATAAGATCAGGGCCGTGTAGACTTCTAGGACTACCAATTAACTGCATTTCAGTTATTAATAACACTGCATGAGAGATGTTCTCAGTTTCTTTCTATAATTTTTACTAAAACTTCAAACAAACAAACCAAAATAATGAGATTATAATAGATGATTTTCTAAAGGCACATGTCAAATTTGGATTAATAATTAAAAAAAAAAGAGTATTAAAATAAGTACAATAATATTGGAGTGGATAACATTTGGACTATATTTGTTTTCTTTTAAAAGAAATACATAGTTAATATTTAGCTTACATTTAATTCAATAGAGCCAAATACTTTGTTTAGTCTTATTATTCTTATTTTCATTGGGATTTATTATCCCTTTATTTGTTTTTAAGTCAAATACCTACAAGATATTGTTTTCATGTGATCAAGTTTTCTACCTCAGGTTGAAAATAAATTTAGAACAAACTAAACACTTAATCATTTTGTGATCTATTTCAATCAAAGAGCCCTGCAGCCATTGACTTAATTTGTTATTTTTTAAAAAGAAAAATGCTGGATGTTTACAAAGCACTTCTCTTTAATTCCAAAGGAAGAGATTGATTATTGTTTGTCATTTTATAATTTTGTACTGTGTTGTGGCAAATAACACATTAAAATCTAGTGTTGAGTGTTCATCTGATATTATATATATAGTGTTGTGAAATTAATTGATGCATAATAATCGTGATAATCGTTAAATCGTGATTATTTCTCAGACAATAATCGTACTTACAAAATCTGTAATCGTTGCATCTCTAGCCTAGCGTAATATTTAAACAGTCATCATGAATCAAAAGCATATTCAGAAGCAAAAAGGCTATTTAAGATGAATTATTGCTTCATATTAAAAAGAGGACATCTGTAAAATGTATAAATATTATAATATACCAATAAATATAGGGAATATGTGGTATTTTCAATACTCTGCTTTTCACAACAGCACTCACCAATTTGATGGCCACATATTCATTTGTGTATAGGTTTTTGCCCAGCCGCAGTTCACCGAAGTTTCCACAGCCAATCTTCTTCCCAACTCTGAAGTTAGGGCCAACCATGAGGACCCCAGAGTTGGGCCCCGTTCCCCGGCCCCCATGTACAGTCCTACTACCAGTTGCTTTCGACATCCTTTTCCCTTCCTCTGTCTCTACCTTTCCACCTCTCTTGTCAAAATCCATAAGCTTGTGATACCCTGGCCTCTCCACGGTTACTCCCCTGCCATGCAAAACAGAGAAGTTTCAAAACAACCCCCAGGGAACACGTGGGGATGATGGAGAGAAGACCAAACGAGTGAAGGGGTTTAAAAGTATTTATATACGGGTGATTTTTGAGGAGCAGAAACCGATGTCTTCTGCAGACGTGGTGGGTATCACTGATAGCGCCGTCCTTGCATTAATCCTTCGGTGGATGGGACTCCTTTACTGTGCAGTTGCCCTTAGAGTAGCATGTCACTGCCTGAAGCAGGCAGGTTATGCTAGCATACGCACACATACAGACGCACATGCACGCACTCACACATCCACCCACACACGCTCCTCAACACTGACATACACTATTCCTGCTAGTGGCACCAAACAAGTGAACGTCCCCTTGTGCTCCTCATGGTTTCCTTGAAGTCAGTCTTGGATAATACTGGGAGCATTCTTCATGTTCTAACACTGCTATAAGCAGACTCAGACAGAACCAGGAGTAACAGGTTCGAGCAGTTTAGTCCGACTTTCTCTGGATGCCTGAAAGACATTGAAAAGAGAAGTAGAGTACAAATTAGTATCAATAAATGAATCAATCATGCACATTCTTGATATACCAGTCATTCAATTTCAAACAGAGCCATACCAGAGCATTATTTCTTGTTTTTGCTCCTACTACATGTTCAATTTGAATAGCCATGCATTTTTAATTAATTCATTAATACATTTTTATTTCCGTATCAGCATCGAAGGCTATATTCATGGGGAAAAAAACAATAAAATACACAATTAAACATAAAACAATATAAAATTGTACAGTTTAAATTCTAAAGTTTTCCATGCAATTTTAAAGCGAGTCTTCCACTCACTTTAAAACACAGATACTAATCCTGAATGACCATGCATTTTAATACATTAATTGTATTGCCATATGAACATCAAAGGCTATAGGCCTATTCATGGGGGGAAATAATAACAACATAATATATAATTCAACATCTTATAACATTACAATAACAACTACACAAAATATCACTTTACTATTTGGCAGAAATTTTAATATTTACCATGCATTTTAAAATGAGTCCTTCACTACACTATAACCACGTAATTTTCATTAATTAACTTTATTTTATTGCCATATATCAGCATCAAAGGCTATATTCATGGCAAGATAAATAAAATAAATAAAATTACAGAATTAAACTTAAAACATTATAAGTCTACAAAATCTTTCAGTGTAATATTTTGATAGAAATTCTGATTTTTTCAAAGCGAGTCCTCCATTAGATAAATAAACATGAAACATGATGATGGAAAGAGGCATGACAGGATATTATAAAGCACAGACAATAATCCTGATCCTCAATGTGCAATATAATCAATAACAGCAAGAGACAAAGTATTGCAAGCTAGACATGATGCGAATGCATCCTCACAGGATGAAGAGAAACAAATGGATGTTAATTTAGAGAAATAAAAATAAAATAATCACTCAGTCACAGTTTTGGCAATCTCAGAAACAAGAGCCAGTGCGTTTATGACACTACACCAACAGATTTTGCTGGTCTGCCTCCAAGGCATGGGATTTTTTTCAAGGTGTGGAGAACAGAACGGTTGAGAATTACAAGCCTAACAGTGCCCGTATCAGTTTCCAATTCCAACAGGAATTTTGAGGACACCTGTGTGGTTGATAATGGAGAGGGGAAGCGGTGTAGAAGGTCAGAGATCTCTGCTGCACACCAACCCCCTCTCCCATCCAGGGTCAGCACTGCTGTTAATGTAAATGGAAAAGAAACTCGGAGCAGGTAATGCAAGAACTATTGGAAAGACTGTCATGCTTTCCTTCAGAAAATGCACTTAAAAAGATCAATGGCTGCCTGACTGGCTGTAAAAGGATACCAGACCAGAGCTGATGAGCAATACACAATCAGCTCAGCAAAAAACAACAACATCTTTAACACTTGGGAGGGATTTTCACTACTTAATTTCAACATCCAATGCACTGTTTTTTCAGCAAGTGACAAATGCATCAGAGCTTCAATGCATTACTTTATTAATGCACGGCTCGTTTTTCTAGTCTGAGGAAATAATAATACTTTAGCCTGAGCAAAAAATAATTATGAAAAATTATGCCCTGTCATTCAGCAAAGTAAATGCATCTCCAATCATGCCAGCTTAGCTTTTGTAACGGTTAAAGGGGGTGCTGGACACGGCTTTATGAAAGGGACTGAATTTGTATTCATCAATTCTCAATATGAAATCAATCATTATAGCAAACACTTTATCTTAATTGCCCACTGTAGAAGCTACATAAAGGTGAATAATAAACAGAGGGTCATGTAAGGCATTTAAAAAGCAGGAAATTACATATAGGCCTACTGTTCTTAAACAGTAGGCCTATATGGTGAAATATGAAAATGTGAATAAAATTCACATGTGAATTATTGAATAACATGTGTTATTCATGTGAATAACATGTGAATAACATTCAAATGTGAATAACCTGAAGTAAAGCAAGCAACAGCCTCGTTTAGTCATACACCGTGGCACATAATGCATTCAGCCGGATCAGGATTGGCAGTCTATCATGTCTTTCGATGGTCTGCTGGTCACTACCCCACACGGTACCATAAAAATGCTGATTACAAGCTCTACAAGGGCGAAATGGAAAACCATGCCACAAGTCAGTTAGGGATCACAACAGTCAGATAGGGATCAGATGTAATTACAAGATCTGTGGACAAGAACTAGTGTACAAGTACTGATTATGGAGCATGTTTCCATCTACTACTTAGATTAGAAACAATTTATCAATGCTTGAAGGAAGTTTAACAAAGAAACACATTGCAGAGTACGCCATAAAAAAATGTATTTCATATTTAGAGAAAGATTTATAACAGATTAACAGATGAATCTCACAGATAACGCAGGAACATCGTCATAAAAAACACCTGATACAAAAGTGCATTAGATAAAGCCAAAATTATTACTGTAATGCTGCCGCATAATCTGGAATTAAGACTGCCTGACTAATAATGGTTGCCAAGTTAGTGTTCACAGCTGTTTTGAGTTGCTCTGCCTACAAGAAAACAAGACAAGCCAGCTAACTACTTATTTCTGCTTATCTGATAAAAATATCAAAAGAAAAACAAACCAGGTTTCAGCATAACATACTAGGCAGCACAGTTCAACTGTGTTTTAGCTTTCAAACAGGAAACATGCAAGTGTTAGAGGCTGCGTAAAAACCAAGACATCTACTTCTACTTTCTCAGATGGGCAAAAGGGAGAAGCTGGTGCCATAAATCTGCTTTTGTGTTGATGCATAAGGCCTTGTGTGGTGTTGATTTGGGCTTGAGAGACAAAGAGAGAGAAAGAGAGCTCCCTGGTCATTAACTTCCTTAAACACAGTCTGATTTTCCATACTAACTTGTTTAGCATCTATGTGAAACTGGGAGATACAGTTTAACACTCCTCTATTTTGCTATATGACACATTTCCAGCCCGATAACTTAACAAAATTGGCGCACAATTATTTTAAAATGTAGTAATATCTGTAGTAAACGTAGTAATATCATAAATCATGTAATATCTGTCAAAAATTAAACCACACTAAACCTCACTTCCACGAGAGCTTAATACCTTTATGTTTTCAAAATGCACAGATGATGCCCTTGACAGAAGAGATTTCCAAATCAGATGAACAAAGTCTAAAATGTAAAATACAAATATATTTATAGCAATCCTGGCCTTGAAAGAGTAGCATCCGTCCATAAATTGTTTTATTTCATGATGAAGTGTCAATTCTAGACAGCTTCCTATCCTGGCCTAGCAAAGATTACATACTTAAAAAGGTCTTTAAACATTAAATATGTCTTTAAAGGCATTCGGAATATTTTCTTTCAGCCCCTTCTTGGCTAGTGGCTTAAAAAACGTCCTTAAAATGAGTGGCTGTCTAGCTGAGTCGTCAAATATGAACTAAATACACGTCGAAATGTATTTAATTTCACATCTAAAGCTAAATATATTCCCTTTCATATTCGAAAAGGTAAGGAAATACCAACAAACCAGCTAAACAACTCCAAGCCTTGTTTGACAAACATGACAATAATCCTCCACAAATGAACTAGCTTAGCAACCCACTTAGCTAACATCACATTAGCCGTGTAGCAGCGAACCTTTTAGTCTTTCGATTAAAACGAGGACGGAATGTTTCTCCTGAGAAAACATAAAGATGTTTTTACCTGCTTGTGAGTCCCCTATGTAGTATGCCGCGACATGGTCCTTTATTTATGCTTTGGAAAGTGATTTAATTCCCCACTAAAGACTAGCCCGGCTTCGCTGTTGTCTCTTTAAGCCTACCCGTTTCGGTGAGCGAAGCTCCGGCGTCACTCGACACTCCCATTGCTGTGGATACGTTCTCAAAAGTGCGTAGATAGATTGGTGAATGTGCGGCTGTGCTGTGGCGCGCAACAGCGTTTACCGTCCCCACCTGGAGGAAAAACTCAAATGTTTTGCCTGGATCAACAGTTGAAGGGATGTATACTGCTGGAAATATTGGAGTCATGACTAATTTACTTTGAAGTAGGCCAAATATGTGTAAATGTCAATGGTTTTTGGGAAATGTATGGGAAAGCAACTTAGAGATACAAGGCTGTGAAAAAATTTGTTTTTTGTGTTGAGTCTAATGTCAAAAAATGACTGAGAGGACTATTTTGTTTTTTCTGAACTGGATAACAGAACCATTTGTTTTTATAGAGAAAATACATCTCTTTTTCCCATTAAATTCCACATTCTGTGTAAGCCTTTATTCTGAATAATATGTTTATATAGGGTATTTGATGTTTTGTATCAAATATAAATAATAATAATATATACAGTATAAAACATATTTATATAATAGGCTATAGATGATATATATACATTTTTATAAGACGTGAATGTAATCAACATATTCTGCATAACCTATGAACATGGACATTTCCTGTTTTTCTTTTCTGTATAGAACTGCTCACTCTTTATTTATTAAACTGATTCAACTATAATTCTCATTCAAATCCTTACAATAGCACACATGTTGTGACATATTGCATAATGTTGTTGCTTTTAATGACTTTTCACAACTGCCTGTGTATCTAATATCACCCAGAAAAACGTTTGTACTGGATATGCACATATTAATGAATATTCAGTTGAATTTGGTGAATTTGTCAAATAAGATTAATCTATATAGGCATATGCCAGCAATCTTATTCAGATTTATAGAAACCAGACTGTTGGCTTAAGCTAGTTACGGCAAAGCTAGTTACGGCAAACCATTTTGCATGATGTTTTCTTAATCCAAATATGACCATATTCATATTAACATCAGAATATTGTTTTGTATACAGTTCAGTGATGGGTAACTGTGGCTTTCAATCATAAAAATTAAAAAAAGAATGAATCATGGTCATATATTTACTCTAGCAACAAAAAATTAAATGTAACCTTTTCATTGTTAATGCTCAGAATGATCCACATTTGGCAAAATCAATTATTGCATTGACAAAAATGATGACAACCAAGTGTGCAATCCCAGAAGCTACACAGCAGAATATTACTGATTCGAGTGTTTTTCATGTTTATTTTTATTAAAAATTATCAAAAGTTTATAAAAATCTACAAAGTGCTCAAATATGTGTGTGCAACACAATCGTTTTCTTAATCCTCTAAGCTATGCATGCAAAACGGAGCATGAAAGTTGACAAAATAAGCCAGTTTGTACAAATACAATCAAAACCAATGAAAGTTACAGGAAAAGAACCAAATCCAAACCTTTCCATTATTCTCAGAGTAAAAGTTACAATGTTGTGGTGACACAGGAACACCTGTTCCCTCTTCATGTCCTATAAGGGTGACTGTGGCTTATTGGTTGATTATACGCGGCTACATGTCCAGGTGGTGGTGAACCACAGATTTAGATTGACAGGCAGACTGAAGCATGAGATTGCTGCATTTCCCCAATGGCACAAGATTGATGGCCGTGCCATGCTGCTGTTGCATTATAGGTAAATATGTAGGAGAGAAAGGCAGACCTGCAGACAGCAGCCCAAGTGCATGAGGCATTGGTTGTTGGTAGTGTTCTCCAGTAATGAATGGAAGAACAGCAGAGGAGTGTAGTCTGGGATGGGAATGAAGGTGAATAGAGTCCGGTGAGGAAGGAATGATCTTGTTTTCCCTAATTAAGGATTGAGATTTTGAATTAAAGCCTTTCTCTCGGTCCTTTGCCTGTTCTTTCCGTTGTTTAGTAGCAGAGCGATGCACTCGGCTTTCTTCTTTGGGAAGGGGTGTGAAGCGTTGACCTTTTCTAAATTTGGCTCGTCTGTTTTTGAACCACACCTGAAGAAACATGTTTTGTTAATCAAAGATGTTTTAAGCACATTTAACCTGTACTCTTGTGGAAAGAAAGGTTCCAAAATGGGGGTTTCGCAGTAATGCCATATAAAAACCTTTTGTGGTTCCTTTCAGAGAAAAGTTTTGGAAAAAAAGAAAAAAAGAAGAAAAAAATGTAAGGAACATCTTAAAAATCTGAAGAGCATTTTGAAACTTTTGTTCAATTATGCTTTCACACTGTAAAAAAAAAAAAAAGATTAACTCATCAAAATACGTTAAGTTTTTTAATGTACAAGATTCAACTCATTTTAATGCAAGTTAATGCAATTTAAGTTGAGATTATTAAAGCATCCAAGTTTATTGTGCTTAAACATTTAAGGCAGCAACTTTAAAAAAAATCTTTTTTACAATTCATGGAAGTTAAAGGTTTGTGATGGAGCCATTAATGACAATAAAGAACCTCCATACTCTAAATGTATTGTAATATTTAGACGTGTTCTGCTTGTTGGACAGTGCAGATGTGGGTCTCTCACCTGGATACGGGCCTCTGGGAGGTTGATGCAGACTGCTAGCCTCTCTCTCATGCTCACATCTGGATATTGGGTTTGCTGAAAGGCCTTTTCGAGTGCTTGTAACTGGGACACATTGAAGGCCGTGCGACTGCGACGCTGCTTTTGCTGGTTCCCGTAGCGTGCCTCCAGAATGAGTTCTAAATGAAGAAGATATTAAGGCTATTAGCCTAGTTGTTTACAATTCATTTCATGATACTTAACATTGCTTGTCTAACACAACTGTAGGGCTCAAATGTGTGAGTCCACATAAAAAAAAGAAGAAGAATGGATTCAGAACATGGAAATAAACAGAAAGTTGTACAATTTAAAATATTTAAAAAATAAGCATTATTATTTAACATGATTAAAGTTAAAAGCTAATTAAAAGCTCTACGAATTAGAAGTTACAATTTTACAAATCCTGCATTTGCTCTGCACTTCATTTATGTTCCGCTATACCGGGTCTCTAAAGTCCAAGCGGGATCTCACCTGCCAGGCGCTCCGCCACCGTGAAAGTCTGCATGGACGCCGGGCTGGCCGCTGAATGAAGCTGGAGCGGCTGCGCCATCTGCTGGTGAGCCTCGTGCAATAACGAGTTGACGCGTTGCAATGGAAAAGGCCCCTGGCCGTTTCTTGGTCCACAGAAATACACAGAATTCATTCTGCTGGCTCTGGCTGGGAGGATAAAATATATGAGTATCGCTTAAAATAAAAATATCACCTAAAATGTGATATGGAACAGGTAGAAAAGAACATAATATAAAATAAAATGTAATTAAACTGAAGAAACTTCTGGTTAACCTGTTAAGTACACCATTTTCTATATATATATAAAAACAAAAACAATGAACACTTACCTACAACTTCCAATGAACTGTGGAATGATCAGTTGCAAAAACGAACATTTACCCTGTAAAAGTATGCGTAACTGCTGTTTGTTTTACTCATACGATTTTAAAATCCCAACATTTCACAGGAGCTGGTAAAATCCCTCGAAATTTTACAATGAAGTTTCTTTTGGTAAGGCAGACCTGTAATGCTCCACGTTGACTACGGTTTAGGTTCTCTCCAGCTCAGTTTCCACTATTTAAGAGGCATTAACTTCAGCTTCCTTCAACCATTAGCCAATAGAAAGAAAGGTATTAGCCTGGATTAAGTGGGATGAGGGAGAGACAGGGGGGTTTTGGGGGCTCAAGTTTTTGAAACTATTGAACTTGGGAGATTTAGGCAAAGCATCCCCCTTCAATGAGCGCTCCCCCCTTTAAAACAATTAAAACAATGTGGTCGGCTAATCTCTGGGGTTGGGCAGATTAAAATAACAGCCTTTGATTGTCCGTTGTTCTCTTCCTTCTTTCTCTGCCATTCCCCAGCTTTTGTTAGTATTAACTCCAGGGGGGGGGGGGGTGTTTGCTTGGCTGGTTTGTTTTACTAACTGGACCCATATTTTGCCCAGAAAATGTCAACTTGAGAATGCACTCTGGAAGTGGCCTATTAGGGTAATTTCTTAGGGGTAAATGTTCCAGAAATCTTTCCTTCTAATCAAATCCTCTAAAAAAAAAGGGAGGATTTACGCTATTAGCATCTGAAAATGAATAAAATGAAAGACACATGGGATAAAGAAAGTCTGCAGTCTGTGGTGTCAAAACTAAATTATGGAAAAAATCAACAAGACAGTCATGAAGCAAACATATCAACCAATCTGAATCTCACTCCTTGTCATTATCCCATCATCCATCTCTCAACACCCTCTCTCATTGAGCTCAAGCAGCAGTTTAGCTCCAGCTGAAACCTCAGTCACCTCAGATCAGATCATCCTCAGTAAAACTGCAGCCGAGCGGCTGGGAGAGGCTCAGGAGGTTCAGAGATGTAAATTCCGCTAAATCCTGACACTGTGCAGCTCAGGGCCAGGAAGGCGAGGCATGTGGAGAGCTAGATTATGTTTCCCACGAGTATCAGGGCAGTTGCACACTCCTCGGTGTGTGTGTGTCTCCAAGAGGGCAACACAGGAACCAGTACAGCAGCCAAGCAGGAGCTGGACTAAACTGGCATGAGACTGGCACACACACACACACACACACACCATTTGGCTCAATTTTATATCCACTTTCCCGCTGGAAAGGATTGTTTGTTTGTATCCAGACTGTCATGGAATTCTGGTCTTTATTAGAAAGGCAGATTTACACAATAAGATCTCTCTACATCTTTACAAAAGTCTATGGGAATATTAATGAAATGCTAGTGCAGCTATATTGACTGAACACTGATTATTCATTTAATTTTATACTTTTGGCTGTTTAATACATTTAATAGTAACTATACTGTAAAAAAAATGCATTTGCAGTAGGGTTTAAAAAAATTCATTATTACCAAGGATTAGTTAAATTGATCAAAGTGACAGTAAAGACATTCCTAATGTTACAAAAGATTTCTATTCCAAATAAATGTTGTTCTTTTGAACTCTCTATTCATCTAAGAGTCCTGGAAAAAAATGGATATCACGGCTTCTACAAAAAGACTGTTTTCAACATTAATAATAATTAGAGCACCAAATCATAATTATTTCTAAAGGATCTGACACTGAAGTCTGACCATCACAGGAATAAATTACATTTTTAAATAATTTAAAGCAGAAAACAGTAGTATTTCACAGTATTACTGTTTTTTTAATTATATAGATGCAGCCTTTTTGAGCAAAAGAGACTTTCAACATTTTAAAATCTTACCGACTTTAAACTTTTGAGATGATACATTAGTTTAAAGGTTCTTTAAACGTAGTAAAAGTTCAATTTAGAATCATATCGTCCTGAAGTACCCTTATGCTGAAATGGTTCTTTGTGTTAGAGTTTAGGGTTCTTTATTCCCGCCTTTTTGTTTTTCAAATCTGTATTTGTCAAAGCCTCCCCATTACTGATTTTCTATAGAGCTCAGCCATTAAATTACACAGACTGTCAACACACTCAAAAGATAAATGAATTCTTTCTTAAAATGTCTATAAATTTGAACTTAAAATTGTAACTGGTTTCCTAAGCATGTGTTTTTTCTCTTTTTTTAGCAGAACATGTAAGTGTGAGCAGCTCTGTTCAGTTAAGGATACTTATCTTCTCCGCGTGTAACAGCAATATTGAATATGATCCATATTGTTCGATTTTTTAAATTTAATTCAATTTCAATTCAAATTTATTTGTATAACACTTTTCACAATACAGTATATTGTTTCAAAGCAGCTTTACAGAAAGTGCATTTCAGAAATGTACATAAATACAGTTAGTTAATCATGTATTAATTTAGGGCATAACATATCGCCGGCGTTGAGTTGTCTCTTCACAGGCTTCGAGTCATCTCTTCACAGGCGTTTAGTCATCTCATCGCAGGTGTTGGGGCATCTGTCTCCGTGAGAGGCTGGATACAAGCTGAAGCTGACTAGCGTCCCGAGACAACAGCAAAAAAGCAGATGGGAAATAATTAGCATAGCTGCTGTTCATAATATTAATACATTCGATCTGATTCAACAGTGGTATAAAAGGTAAGCATTATGTAAATGCTTGGCTAAAGAGATGCGTCTTTAATCTAGTTTTAAACTGAGACAGCGAGTCTGAGCCTCGAACAATATCAGGAAGGCTATTCCAGAGTTTAGGAGCTAAATGTGAGAACGCCCTCCCTCCTTTAGTGGACTTAGATATCCTAGGAATGACCAGAAGCCTCGAATTTAGTGATCTTAACGAACGCGATGGATTGTAGGGCGATAGAAGGTCCATTAAATACACAGGTGCTAGACCATTTAGGGCATTATAGGCCAGTAATACTTTGTAATTGATACGGAACTTAATAGGTAACCAGTGTAGAGATGATAAAATTGGTGTTATATGACTTTAGCTATATTCTTTAGCTATAAGCTATATTCCATGACTTTCTATCACTTTTTATTTTTAACAATGTAAACGGCTCATACTGTTCATATTTGCTTATTTTTGGCCTTCATAAACATATTATTTTTACATTGTACAATATATATTGAGTCTTTCTTACTAAGTCAAATCGGTCTCCTGTAATTATATACAACAGCCAATAGTCAATCTATAAAACAACGAGCCTTCACTAAACATGTCAAACAACTATTGATGAATTTCCTTTTATTACAATTAAATGTGGAGATTTTTATACGTATGTTTTAGGCCAGACTGTACATTTTAATACAGGAAGGTTCTATACTTAATATCAGTAAAACTCATTACCTTTTCTTACACCTCATGATTTGAGCATTAGTCTAAAAACTGTGAAATTAGTTTGTAGACGGGAGAAAAAAGCACTTAAAATAAATATTTGTTGGTGGGCAAAAGCCAGTTGTAAATGCTTTTACGGCTTGGAGATTTAATGCTTTATATCATTGTAAGTCTTTCTGATATCTTTTTTGAGCCGTCAAATGGCAACAGCTCATCTAGACCAACACTTTCCACTTTTCTGATATTTTCACACCTGACTGACCTTTCAAACTATCGTGGAATTGTGCTGAAGTTTTTCTCCCTGTGTTCAAGGCTCTGCTTTTTTCTCCCTTTGCGATGTTCTTGCCTGTCAAGCTGTATTAGTGTCCTCTCAAAATAAGTCATTTAGAAGAACCTAGCTGAGCAGCCTCTGAACCCCATTAAAAGCTTGGAGCTCAGAGCCCAGAAGCCTTTGTCTCTTCAGCCTGCGGGATTAGTGGAGATTTGCTGCTAAGAAAAAAAAGTAGTTATTTCATGGCACTTTCATGATGAAACCTGGCCAAAGCTGTGTTGGCTGGGAGGATTAGAGCTACACAAAGACGCTGGTTGTGTGTGACCCCCTCCCTGAAAACCACCGCCCCGGTGCAATGCCCCCTCCAAACCCCAAACACACACACCATCCCCACCTCATAACTCCGGCTCAGTCCGTAATGAGAGCTGAGTTTTCATCTCCTGCTAAAATTGCATTTCGGCTTTACACCGACCCACTCGACAGCTTTAAAGAGACAACAAAGTGGTGGATGCATCTGGAATTTTCTCATTCAGATGTTTATTTACATAGGTGTAATTGGATGCAAACCCATTAATTTGTCTTAGTGCCCAGCAATAGTCAAGCTTTGGAGGTTTAGACCCTGTCTGTAGAGTTTAAGGGGTTTAGAGGACGTGTGCTAGTGGATCCACTTACAAAGACACAGATTAGCAGCATTAAAAACACAGGACAGAGTAGGGTAAACTCTTCACAGAGTTTCAAACTCATAAACTATATTTTTGCTTAATTTCACTCAGTTTTAATCAGTTTTTCATAAACACAAAAATGACATGTAAAAAGATGGATGATTAAACAAATAGAACTGGTTATAGTATTGAGGAAAACTGAGTCTCGAGTATGATGCAGCTTTCTAAAAACGCGGTGCTCAAGTAAAAAAAAAAAAAATCAACTTTTAAAAACCTTCTCTAGACATTGCATTTTATCATTCCACTGACCTGAGTCTTGAGATTTTAACTGCAAAAACGCATTCTTTGTGAACCGGTGTAGTGTCGAATTGTGTGACCCATCGAATTCTGTGACCCTAGTAGTGATGGTACGGTTAGGATTAGGATTGGGATTAGTGCAATATAGTGCTTACTACGGTCACATAATTCAGTGGGTCGGCGCAACCGGCGCTAAAAAGCAGTAACAAGTTCAACTTTTAAAAAGCACATCTCTAGACTTTGCATTTTTTCCCCTTCGTTAGTTCACACAAAAATTAAAATTCTGTCATTAATTACTCACCCTACTCACAAATCTGAGAGCTTTATGTTCATCCATTGACAGCAACGTCATTGCAACTTTCAAGGCCCAGAAAGTTGGTAAAAACATTGTTAAAATAGTCCATGTGACTACAGTTCAACCTTAATGTTAGGAAGCGATGAGAATACTTTTTGTGCGCAAAGAAAACCCTAAAATAATGACTTTGTTCAACAATCTCTTCTCTTCCATGTCATTCTCATACGCTGTTGAAGTAGTGTAAACCATACAATGTTTGGCATCACACACATCACAGCATCACACACCACATGACCACCGTCAGCCAATAGTGAACCTATGAGAATGACATGGAAGAGAAGAGATTATTGAATAAAGTCGTTATTTTAGGTTTTTTTTGCGCACAAAAAGTATTCTCATCGCTTCATAACATTAAGGTTGAACTACTGTAGTCAAATGGACCACCTTTCTGGGCCTTGAAAGTTGAAATGATGTTGCTGTCAATGGAGGGACAGAAAGCTCTCAGATTTCATCAAAAATATCTTCATTTGTGTTCCGAAGATGAATGAAGGTCTGGAATGACATGAGGGTGTTGTTTAATTAATGACAGAATTTTAATTTTTGGGTGAACTAACCCTTTAACTACCCAGCGTCTTGTGTTTTTAAATGTGAGATGTAAGCAATGGAATGGAATGGAATTTTTTTTAACTTGAGCGCTGTGTTTGGTGCACAAAGATGTGAACACAACCACGTTTAAACATGTCCGTCTAGCATATGTTTCCATATTAGAACAACAATGGAAATAGCATAGTGGAATGCAAAAATGCATTTTGTATGAACAGGCCCTCAGGATGTAACAGGCAGTTGATCAGCAAAACTGAACAGCACTTGCCTCATTATATATTCATGAGCTTTGCATAGAAACTTTCATGTTGTTTGTTTCTTTGTCATGTCAAACAATGGCGAAAAATGCTTTCATTTAATTAAAGTGATTGTTTTATACTTACTGTTATGTTCCGAAAACCTAGGCCTATACTCAAGACAAACTAGACAGGAATATGATGCAATACAAGTGGATATTTAAGTAGATCACTTGCTGTTTTCATCCAATCAATGAGACTGACAATAAAAATATTAAAACAAGACTGCAAACCCGGGTTTTACGCATGCACATTGTGATGACAAGAACCATAATTCCTAACCACTGTGAATTTGTGAAACATCCCAGGATATATCCCAGGAATCTGTTAACCCAATTTTAAGGGCCAGATTTTCTAACCTTTCAGACGCAAAATGTATGGGAGGAGGGAATTTAAATGCAAGGTGATTTACTAAGGTTTGCACTAGTCAATTCACTGGTATTTGCACCATTATTGACTGCTCCCAAAAAAGCACGTCTTAAACCAGACGCTAATTTTCGCAGCTCTTGGTAGATTGCGTTGGTCATTATGGAAATGATCCAGCTGTGTTCTTTAATTTGCGCATCGTCAGTATGGCACTTTTATGGGATTGCGCTCTCGAGCTAATTTGCCCTGTTTAGTAAATCTGGCCTTAAATGTGAAAATCCTTTAAGATTTAACAGGTTTTAAACTTTATATAAAGGAATTAAATGTGTACAATACTTTTATTGATGGTTTGGAGTGCTAGTAGCGGTCAGTTTTGAGTTTAAAGATACTTTTGCTCATTTGTGTTGCCGAGTGGCCTTTATGAGCAGAATTGGACCTTTTATCTCAATGGACGTTCTAAAGCTGCAGCTAAGTGAAAGCGTTTTAATATGATTTGGATTGGTTTAAAACTACAGGGGGGCTCTAGAGAAGAACAGAGGGGGTTCATTTAGCCTTTTGAGAGGTTTTGTTTACAGGTCCTGTTTAACAGATGTTGGAGTGAGGAGCAGAATGCTCTCCCTTTCTTTAATTACTTATCAATAGTGGAAATTTGTATTGACAAGCGCCTGTCAAGAGGAGAGCTTTGTAGTTGTCAGTTATCTGAGAGAGAGCCGCTTAACCAAGAGGCCCCTCGGACACTCGCTGGATCGATCCCAGCACAGCACAATTGGCTCTCTGGGCAGCTCTGTGTGGACAGGAGTGTGTGAGGGGGGCCTCAGAAGAAGTGCTGTGGGACTAAAGACTTCTTCAGAGGGGGAAATCGATGTGGCTATAGCTTGGCCTCTGACCCTGCGCAGTGAGGGTCCAGAAGCGTGAGGTCAGCGGCACAGTTTAAGCTCCATACGAGGCACCCAGAGATATTCTTAAAAGAGCCTCTGAACATGCAAACACAAAAGCTATCGAACATAAAACAAAACAAAACAAACGCACAGCAGGAGTAAAAACGTGCACCAGATGTTTACACTGATAATGGACTGATCCTCACTTATCAACTGTTTATCTACCCGTTAACTCATGAACTTGTGTTGAAATGCCATAAAAAGCAGCATTTACAAGCAGTTTTAAATGAAGACAACATTTTTTTTAAATATATAGGCCTAATATATAATAGGCCTAATAATATATATTTGCATGATGAAGAGAACAGGAGAAAAAAAAAATCTATCTATCTATCTATCTATCTATCTATCTATCTATCTATCTATCTATCTATATTCAAATTTTTACTTGAAAAATAATCACTTATATAGTAACCATTTTTGCAAGTAATAATTCGAATATCAAATTAACAATAAAACTAATATGCTAAGAAAGGTTTTACAGCCAAACTCACAAAAGTTTAGTGTCTCTAAAAAGGATGTCTTTTAAAACGTAGTCACAGAGAAATATTATTAATAATCCAAACAATGTCCAAGAACAGAAATAGAAACACATAGAAATAATCTAGAATAAAACCCATTAATGAACATTTTTACAACCATTTTTACTATTTTTTACAACCATGTTGGATGCACATTCAAAAATAAAAACAGCAGTATAACGAGTTGATACTGAATGATTCAGTGATCTCTCAGACTAAACTGCATATGCGGCCAAATACAACAAACCCTACAATGATATTTGCAAAATTTGAGTGCGAGCCCTTCACCAAGGAACCCATAAATAATGACAAAACCTAAAAATCGAAATCATGCTTTACCAACATGGACCCAATGAACAAAACAAAAAAATTGCATGTTCTGCATCCAAATTTAACCAAAAGCTTTTAAGCCAGACCATGGCATGAGTTTGGCTTATCTTAAGTCTTATAGATCAATATTGGACATAACTAGAGGATCAATCGCCTAATTAGGTGACAAGATTGTACAATGGGCTAATGACCTATGATATTCGATTAGCATATACTATTCTTTCAGGTTGGAGTGGGTAACAGGTTAACTTTTCTTGCTTAGTGTTGCTCACAAAATGCAATAAAATAAAAACTGATCTCTTTATATAAAATGAATGAATGTCATTGTATGAGATGACTAAATATCAAACCAAATTGTAAAAACCCTACAATTTTCCCATGAGCATCCCTCCTCTCTTGGCTGACCCCAAGCAGTCAAAGGTGATCAGAAGAGGGACTGATCGAACTTGATAATGAACAAGACTTTAAGCTGTTTCACTGCACATGCTCAAATCACTCAATAAACACAGTGAGAGCCGCCCCCCTTCCCGGCCACCCCGACATTGTGCGAGATATTGATCCTGCCGCTGTTTTTAATACCTGGGGTCCGGGACTGTGACATGAGATGGCTGGGGCCCAGGGTAAACACATGGGCCTGGGGTGAGCGGGATACAATAGACCTCCCCTCTACGCCTCCACAAACTCTTTGTGTCATTTTGTTGTCCGAGAAAACAGCTGCTGAAGAAAGAGTTCTTAGCCAGGCACCTGCTGGAACAGGTCTCATATATAGACATACAAAATAACTGGCGGAAGATGGTGAAGTGGAACAGACAGGTCAGGATAAAAGACCAGAGAACATTCTCAATCTAAAGCTTGACATCCGTGTGTGTTTGGAAATTCACTTGGGGCACTGAAATAAGTGTCTTATGCACACCAAGTTTGCATTAATGTGATAAAAATACAGTAAAACAGTAATATTGTGGAATATTACTATATTTAAAAAAGGTTTATATTTTTAAATTCTGATTTATTCCTGTGATGCAAAGCTGAATTTACAGCATAAATTCTCTTCTCTTGAGAATGTCTCCCCAATCCTTCAGAAATAATTCTAATATGCTGATTTGGTGCTCAAGAAACCTTTCTAAATATTCATTCTATGTTGAAAACAGTTGTGCTCGTTAAAATTTTTGTGGAAACTTTTTTTGTGATACTTTTTTAAATATTCTTTGATAAATAGAAAGTTCAAAAGAACAGCATTTATTTGAAATAAAACTTTTTGTAACGATCTAAACGTCTTTTGAACTTTTGGTCAATTGAATGCATCCTTGCTAAATAAAAGTACTAATTTAAAAACAAAACCTTGCTGACAATAAACTTTTGTTTGGTAGTGTTGGTGGTATATAAACTTTTTGAAATGTGCAATATATGAATGCTAAGAATAACTTTTTTTAAATAAAATTTGTAATCGTTTTATTTATAGCTTTTAATAGAAATAACTAAACAGCTACAAAAAAAGCTTAGATACAACTTATTTACAGCTCATGGCATTAATGTCAACTAATTTAATAACATTACAAAACACTGTACAGCCATCTTGATCTTTAGTTTTGACAATTATTGAAAGTTGCATTTTTAGGAGCAGTCTGATGTGTTGATGTGTTTAAGGTGGCAGGCCTGCACAAATAACATAACATTTATTGTGTCAATTTACAAAGTTTTATAGCTTAAATGATCTAATACAAATTAAACTAAAAAGTAAATCAAAGTAAACAGTTTTTTTTTTCTCTCTTCTCAAATTGTCCTGTCAGCTCATGAATTAAGTGAACAAATCACTAACAAATCTGAATGTGTAAATAAATTGTACTTATTTGAGTACATGTAATAATACTGAGTCCGGCTTACAAGACATTGGGTCATGAAAATGACAGAATTATCTAGTTTTACATACTCGCAGCTACATAGACAGCGATTTAAAGTGTGTGGATTGCTATACATTATTACTAGAGGAAGTGGCATCACATCAGTGCTGAAAAATATGGTTTCAAGTATAATTGTGGATTTAATATACAACTATATCCGTATAGTGCAACACATTGACCTTCCAGGAACAGCACCTGGAGTCACATCACCTAAAGTGAACATTAAAACATCAAAACTGTGATTTGGGAGGGCTAGGGTTCTTGAAAACAAAAAAATACTGCTGAAAAAAAAAAAGAGAGAATACTTTAACTCAACAAAGGGTCAATTACCCTCAGCCCAATCCATGTCCACTTACGTCCATGATAATTACGGCCATAACGAGGTCTGTTTTAGCGTGGTGAGAATTAGGATTGCTTGTTTCATAGGGCACTAGCTCCGGTTGCTAGGAGCCATGGTGGTCCGGGCTTTGCAATCTGTCACATTATTCCCACAGGTCTCCTCCCCTTTGTGTTAGTCCTTCTCTTTCTTTCCCCATCATTCAAACTGCAGCATTTACTCTGAGAGAGTTTATCCGACCCATGTGACGCACGGCCCATTATGAAGAGCTTCAGTGACTCTTCCTCTATGACACTCTGTTCATCGAAAATCATTCCAGGTCATAACATGGTGTGAGAGAACTGGCAGGGTCAGAGGTCATCTCTTCACCTTGGCATCTTCTTTGATCTTCCAGATCATAAGTTCCATGCAGGCCCGGGCATCCTCACTGGAGTCATGCCCCTCCACTGTAAAGAGACAAAAAACACATATACAGCCCAGATATTATTATTATTATGAAACATTCCTTCAACAGCTAAATAAAATAAAATAAATATTTCATATCGAGGCCTGATTGGCCATATATATCCTGTTAATTTTTTGGTGTGTTTGACCTAAGAAAGCTGATACTGATGATGCAGATTAGTGTAGATTAACATCCTCACCACTGTCCTGTATGATGCGTTTGAGGTAGTCAGCCATAAGGTTTCGCAGGGCACGTTTGTAGGGCAGACCCAGACGGTGAGGAAACACAATGGCGGTGTCCACGACCATGCTGTGAATAAGCTAGTAAACAGAGAACAGATAGCACAGTTATGTTAATAAATATTCATTAAAAGATAAAAATGGCACTGTTCCAAATCCTACTATGCTACATAACTGTATTCTTTCTTTCATCCACACACATACATGCACTACTGGTCAAAAGTTTGGAATAATTAAAGCTGCAGTCCGTAACTTTTGGCGCTCTAGCGGTTAATAAACAGAACTGCATGCGTCTTGTGGAAGAACATTGTAGCCGGAGCTATTTCTCTCTGTTCATGTCTATGACGAGTCACGCAGGCACTGGGCTACTCCGCAGTGGTACGACCCAAACCAGTCTAAAATAGTCTGAAAATAAACACTTATTAGAGGTGTACCATAGTGATTCAGGATAAGACAAAAACTCAGTTTGGAAAATGGATTCATGATGTACTCGATTATTATATACATTTTGAACACACAAAAAAGTTAAGGAATGCAGCTTTAAGATTTTTAAATGTTTTTGAAAGAAGTCTCTTATGTTCACCAAGGCTGCATTTATTTGATAAAAATACAGTAAAAACAGTAATATTGTGTAACACTATTACAATTTAAAAGTACTGTTTTCTATTTTAATATATTATAAAATGTAATGTATTCCTGTGATAGCAAAGCTAAACACTCCAGTCTTCAGTGTCACATCACATTTTATTAAGAAATCATTCTAATATGTGGATTTTTCTTATTTCTTATTATTATCAATGTTAAAGAAAAGTTTTTGCTGCTTAATATTTTTGTGGAAACCATGATACAAGATTGGAATAAGATTTCTATTTCAAACAAATGTTGTTCATTGAAGTTTATATTCAAAGAATCCTGAAATAAAAAACATATGGTTTTCACAAAAATATTATATCGAGTATTTCTTTCAAAAACAAAACAAATCTCTATTTTTTCATGGTAGTGTGTGTATATACATATGTATAAAATTAAAGCAATCCCAAAATGCATTGCGATGAGAAATAGAACAGACTATTCAACATAAATATCAATCTTAATATCTATAATATATTATATAATATAATACAAGACATAATACAATATATAGAATATTTATCAAATATTTATATTGAATGTTCTCTTCTTTATCGCAATGCATTCTGGGACTGCTTTATTTATGAAGGATATATCCAATCCCACATATACAACTGCATACTTGGAATTTTTATCTTATAAAGTTGCTGTTTGGAGCAGCCTTTGTATCACAAGCACAATTTAAATTCCTAAAAATGCTATCTAGGGAGGCAGCACATTAGGTTTTTAAAAAATTTAAAAGACAGTGTTTGTGTGAACCTTGAGCGCAAACAAGTCACTCTCAAGACTGTGCCCAATTAGAATGGACTTAGCACTGAACATGCTCAGCAGCACCGCCTGCACGTCTCTCAGGGTGATGGTGGTGTTCTCCAGATCATCCTGTGTCACACCTGAAAACCTGAACATAACAGACACAGGTGTAAGTGAAACTGGAAAACTGAAAGGCAAATGAATGGCAAATCTCTAAACACAATTCCTACCGTGTGTTGTAATCCACCACTTTGCTCCCTGGCTTGACAAACGTGTCATATACAACTTTGAGGTCAGAGTTAATGACAGTCACTCTGGTCAGCTCCAAACCTTGCTTTGTGTAGCACTATGAAACATGCATTGAGTTGAAAAAGGTTACAGCATTTAATCAGATTAAATAAAGGTTAAAAGCTGCTTGTAATATTATCAGCTTTATAAAACTATAAACTCACCCACAACCGCATTCTGTTTCCTTCATGAGGCTTTTTATTTCCAACTTATATAAGTGAGGGTGTAATTCAATAACTGTTATTCTCACCATCTCACAGTCCAAGGCGTAGACACCAGCATTTCCATCTACTGGCAACGGTTTGCTAAAAGTCTTCACAAAACCCTCCAAGGACTCTTTACGGCCATCTTGTACATGTTGCTGAGGAAAAAGGGAACAGCAAAAACAGTTATTCTAATCCTTCAGAGACTTCATACACATTACTGAACATAATACTTACTCTAAACACCTTCTTAAAAGCTTTGCCTGCTTCAACCAGTGGATTAAACTAGAAAAAGACTTATAGATGCCTTAAGGTAATGTGAACAACCTTTGTTATCTCATGTATGCCCACAAAAATATGTTTGTCATCAGCAAAAATATAATTACATATTTGTAAGATGAAGTCAATTTATTTATTTAGCTATACATGTCAATATCAAAGGCTATATTCATGGCAATAATAAATAAAAGAATAAAATGAAAAAGTTTTTGGCTTAAAAATTAAACCATTGCCTAGTAACACAAAAAATTGTGAACAAGTAAATTTGTTATATTATTGGAGATTTGCAATGATTTCAGATTTCAGTTTTGATGCAGTTTAAGAAATGTAAAATCTGTGTTCTCTATGTAACATTACTAATAATTAATATGTAACATTTACTTTGATATTATTATCTATAATATATGACTAATACATGTTATAGGTTTTTACATTAAACTATTACTATTGTAATAGGGACTATAACATTTACGTATTTAAGGGCATTTAGAAGAATATCTAATTTTAGATTTAAGAAAAGTTTGTTGGACAAGATGACCCAAGCCTATTCAATAATCAACTGTCCATTACATCCATTACACAAAGAGTTTTTTATGCTCCCATTAGGCCGTAGATGTAGAGCAATGGGGGGGGGGGGGGGGGGGGGGGTGTCGAACCAGGAGGTTTAAAAACTCATTTATACCAACTGCTATTTCAATGTTGAATAGTCTGTAATCATGTGCCTTTTTAACTTGTCAACTTGTGCGTGCTTGTGTTAATGTGATGTGTGGCACCTATGCAAAACTAATTTCCTAAGGGATAAATAAAACTAAACTGAAACTGAACTGAAGATGAGACCTACTTTACACACTTCACATCCAGGAGAACCAACCGCACCAGAGCAGCAGCTGTAAAGTGTCTCCCAACCTCCTGGAACTACATAAGACACACAAACATGGCACTAAATATGCACTGAAATACATGAAGCAGTTGTACGGTCAATGCAGAATCTCCTCCCACGTCTCATACGTACACAATACACATACCCACCTCTGTTTCTGCGTAATCTTCCCCAGTGGTGACTGCACTCCTCCTTACGCACACAGCTGCCGTTAACATTTATCTTGTACTCTGCGCCACATCGACTACAGATTTTGGAAAAAGCTGAGGAAGACATACAGGACAATTCATCAAAATCAAAATTGCAAATGTTATGGGAAGGGAAGATATTTTCAAATGTAATTAAGTGTCATCGTGTTGAGGAGCAGGATAAGGCCGAGAGCCATGGGAGAGGGGAGTGGAGCGAGGCCAGTGTAGTGAATGATTGGTCGAGTCCCACGGAGGAGCTCCGGAAGGATAAAAGAGGGAGTGACGACAGTGGAAGACAAGAGAGGACCAGGCCTGGGACATTTTAAGTTGTTGTTTTGGCTTTGTTTATACCGCAGTAGTCCTTGAGGGGCTGCGGCTTTACTTTCACTTTGTTGTTTGTTTATTTTGTGATTAAAGTTTATGTTAAACGTTTGCCGGTCCCGCCTCATTCTACCTTAACTATGAACTTCATTATGGTCATGACATATTAAATGTTTAAAGTCCTCCTGTAGTCAATCATTTTATCCCTTAAAACTCATCGTTGATCATCAAAATGACATATTTAACATTTTTTCCTTGAAAAAAAATTCTTCATTCCTTAAAATAGCTTGAATGTAACTCTACACCCTTGCCTCATTTAGTATATGCGGTTCTATGAATATGCAAATTATCCCCGCCTCCACTTACTCACAACAGCTCAAAGATCCACTCGTTGATGATCATACGTTGACGTGATTGGTAACAAGGTAGTTTGTGAATGATTTCAAACCGCGTTTTTGAGAATGTCTTTGGTTCACTACAGTTTTAAGGAGAAAATTCTCAGCAATTGTGTTGGACTTATGAATTTGCACATGGTTTATAAACAACATTAAAAACTTGATTTTCACTGCAGGGGGACTTCAAGTGATGCATTCTGTCCATGAAAAACAAAACTTTATTGGCTTATGCCGGGGTAATAAAAGTTTGAGTGTAGTGCCACCTAGTGGTTTGGCTCTGTGTTATAGGGTGAATTGTGAAAAATTTGCATCAAAGAAATGGTCAAAAACCATCAAAATGGACCTTACGGTCATTGTTTTTCTTTTCTGGAAGGTTATGGACGACAGCGTGACCAGACATCTCGGGGTGAGGTCTGGGGTAGCCATGCTCCTGCAGCTGTTCTTCAGTCATTGCATACTTTTTCAGTATTTTGTAGAGAATGGCACCTGAAAACCAGCATGATGCACAAACACCTGTAAATTGATCTGTCTCTGGAAATACCCCAATTGATATCATTCAGACTGTACAGCAAATAATCACCTAGACATGGGAGAGTGAGATTGGAACTGAAAGTGTTGTTATAGGTAACTAAAACTGTTAAAAATATTTCCATTAATTGAAATAAATAGAAATGTTGCTTCCGAAAACTAACTGAAATGTAAGTTAAAGTACTAAAACGACTAAAACTAAACCTCAAATAACAATTAAATCTAATAAAAATATGAACTGAAGTGGACTGAGGTACCTTTGAGGTCCACATCCTGCTGTTTGCCGGAGCGATTGATTGTAAAGCTGGTTGTAGCAGCAAGCCGTCCACCAAGTACTTCTTCATGGGATTGAGCCTTTCTATTCCCAGGTACAGCCGGGGTCTCTGTGGAACAAAGAGCACAAGAAATATTCATGAATAAATTCATAAATAATACAAGATGAATATTATATTCATATATTTAAATATATATTATTTATTATTAAAAAAATGCATTTAATTTAAAATAAAATGAAAATTGAGTGCAGTGTATTTTATCTTAATTTCATAATGTTTTCGTATTTGGTATGTCAATCTGACAAAAGCACTTAAGCTGTATGTACTCCACAAATTTGCTTAATTAATTAGTGCAGAATGTTACATTTTTTATTAATTTTATAATCACAACATTTCTTAGTTTTAATTGGGTCAAAAAAATTCTAAAGCGTTTCTTATTTCCAGGTATAAATTAGATTTATATCCGAGATTTTCAATCTGGTCTCAGACTCTTTCAAGAACAATAACAGTTTAATAACAGAGACCCACAAACCAGACAAACTACTGTTATTCTCTTGGGAAAGGCATTTAACCCCAGATTTCCCCTCTGTCATTTTAGACGAATGTCTACTAAACAATAAATAAATACAAAAGCAATAATGACAGTATAACAGGAGTACTGATCTGAATGTGTGTGTGTGTGTTAGACGCACTGAGGACAGGGGACATAGGTGTGCTCTTGCTGCGGAGCTTCTTCAGCGTGTTCACAGCTACATTCAGGTAGATGTTCTTACTGCTGCTCCTGTCATACACCACCTTCTCTTCCTCCAGAGCCTGGGAGCAAAGAAGACATCCACAATATACACATCTACGATATATCAGGGAGTTGACATTAACTGAAATGAAATTATGGACGTTGGAGGTCATACCATCTGAAAGGCTTCCTGTTCAGAGGAACTGAACTTTAGGCACTCATCAATGAAGATATTGAGGTAACGCTGACGGACATTAGTGGGCACCTTGGCCCCAAATTCAGTAGGAATGACAGGACGCTTCATGGCAGAGCTCTGTGATGGGCAGAAAAGAGTGTTTATTGGAGGTATGCAAAAAGACCATTACATGAAGGTTATAGGGCGACGTTACCTTCATGGTGGGGGTGTGAGCAACTCTCTTCTGCATTGTAGTGGATGTAGTCTTTGACAGGATGCCCGCTGACGTTTGAGCTTTGACTGAAAGCTGATCTTTCGTCAACCTGGTGGGTGACAACACCTGACTGCTGGCATCAGCTAATCCTAAAGAAAAAATAAGTGCGTTTTTAACTCCTGAAAGTTAATCCTGCTGTAACTGATTGGATGTAGGACCCATTTATACCAGGCTTTGAGGAGGGCAGGGAGGCATTTGGCCGGTGCGCCACCCGTCGTTTTTCTCCAGGGAGCCCCAGTATTGGGTGGGTCGATGCAGACGCAGTCTTTACTGCAGCAGCCAGCTGTGCCGCCTGCTGCTGGGCCTTCTGCATGCGCTGGTAACAGATCTCCTGTGCCGTCTTCCTCCGCTGCTGGATCGGCACAGCGTTCATCGATGCCTCAGACTGAATTAAGAGAATTATTAAAACAGTTATTAAAAAACTGGACATCTTTCATTTCTGAACACAACTATGGATTCATCATTTAATAGTATACGTTATGAACCCTATTTAGTTGAACTTGCTTTTTTCGCCTGACTTCTTGATCTAATTTGCATTTTTTTATGTTTTTTAGGCACTTAAAACGCAGTGTTGGGGAGTAACTATCTAAAAGTAGTGACATGTACATTTTTTAGTACAACAACTCAGGTGTTTTCAAAATAGGGAAGCTCGTTACAGTAATGACCTACTTTTTCCAACAAGTAAAGGTGCGTGACAAAATGCTATAGCTAATTTTTGGCTTATCCTGTTACTGCTGTTCATTTAAAGGGTTAGTTCACCCAAAAATGAAAATTAAGTCATTAATTACTCACCCCCATGCTGTACCAACCCCGTAAAGCCTTCGTTCGTCTTCGGAACACAAATGAAGATATTTATGATTAAATCTGAGAGGTTCATGACTGCTACATAGGCTCCCTAAGGAAATGACACCGGACGGCCCAGAAAGTCATTAAAGAAAATGTTTAAATATTCCATGTCACAACAGTGGCTCAACTATAAGTTTATCAAGCGACGAGAATACTTTTTGTGCGGAAATAAAACAAAAATAACGACTTTATTCGACTATTCCTTTTCTTCCTTGTAGGCCTGAAACGAGACTTCAAGAGATTTCCACGACGCATGCGCGATAACTTAACTGAAGTAGTTGAAGGAGATTGCAATTCTCGCGCATGCGTCGTGGAAATCTCTTGAAATCTCTTGAGCCACTGTTGCGACATGGAATATTTAAACATTTTCTTTAATGACTCTCTGGGCCGTCAGGATTCAATCCCTTAGGGAGCCTATTTAGCAGTCATAAACCTCTCAGATTTAATCATAAATATCTTCATTTGTGTTCCGAAGACGAACGAAGGTCTTACGGGGTTGGTACAGCATTGGGGTGAGTAATTAATGACTTAATTTTCATTTTTGGGTGAACTAACCCTTTAAGTTATGGCCTTTTAAGTTTTATTTGTAGTATTTTGTGTATCTGTTAAATGCTGTTTAAGAGGCAACTTAATATCTCAATAATATTTTTGTGCCAGATAAATAATGCTTTTAAGCTTTGTGTGTGCATTTATTATTTATATATATATATATATATATATATATATATATATATATATATATATATATATATATATATATATATATATATATATATATATATATATATATACACACACACAAAAAAATACAGTAAAAAATGCAGCAAAACCAATAATACTGTGAAATATTAATCCAATTCAAAATAACCGTTTCCTATTTTAATATATTTTAAAATGAAATGTATTCCTGTGATGCAAATCTGACTTGTTTTCAGCATCATTACTCCAGTCTTCAGTCACATGATCCTTCAGAAATCATTCTAATCTGATTTGGTGCTCAAGAAACATTTCCTATCGCAGTCAAAAACCACTGTGCTGCTTAACATTTTTGTGGAAACCATGATTACATTAGTTTAGGATATTTTGATATTAGAAAGTTTACGAGAACATGTAAATCTGCAATCCAACACTCACCTTTCCTTGAACTTTGAAATGTGACACCCTCTTCTTCTGACCAGGAAAGAGAGTAGTTAAAGTGCTTTCTGTTTCTTCCTCCTCCTCATCCTCCTCCTGTTCCCTTGAAGGCTAAAAACACACACACATGAAAGTGAAACTGAAACTGTCAGTTGCAACAGAAAACCCAGAAATTTCCATCACAAGCAAAATGTTTAATCACATCCTCAAAGCCCCATAAAAGCATTTTAGAGTAATTAAAATGATTGAAATGATTATCAGAAATAGAGAAATAAAGAAAAAGGTACCTGCTTAGCTTGTCTCCCTTTGTCTTCCATCTTGACCTCTTTGGATTCATTAAATATCCGCAGACACTCCTCCATGGGGTCCGAGTCATACATCTCTTCCTGCAGACAGGAGTAGTCCACTGCTTCATCACCACCACCATCATCATCATTATCATCCTCTGATGATGATGAAGTATCTTCAGAGGTTTTCCTCTTATTAATCATGAGGCTTCCCCGTTTAAAAGCAGAGGCAGACTTCCTCACTATCCTCCCGTCTTCCTCATCATCCTCTTCGGCACTCTCAGCACCGAACAAGTCCTTGTGGCTGAGATTCCTCTGTTTGGTGTCTCTTGCCTCTTTGTGATCAAGGATGGAGCTGCTTTTTTTACTTTTATCTTTAGTGCTACTGCTATTGGAACTGCCACTTCCATGGCTGCTTTTCTTTTTGCACTTCTCCTTTGAGCTGCTTTCAAGTTTTCCGTTTTTTTGGTCCTTGAATTTGGATGGCACCTTATCGTTTTTTACAGGTTTGTCCGTTTTGGGTTTCTTGACGTCGCCACTTCCTCTCTCTTTTTCCCTTTGGCTGTGTTCACTCTTTATCTTAACTATCTTCTTGTTCGTTTCATCATTACTCTTTGACTCAGCTCCGTCTTTCCGTGCCTTTTCTTTTGACTTACTGCTTCCATCCAGAGTCTTACTTTGGTTCTTCTCTTTTTTACTTGAATTTTTTGACGTCTTGGTCACACCTGAACTTTCCAGCCTTTCTTTTGGATTCTTCTTATTGGGGTCTTTATCCTCTTTTTTTGGCTTATCAGATTTAACATTTTTCAACTGACTCACAGAAATCTTTTTATGCATCTTTTTGTTTGTCCGGTCCACATTCTGGATGTCATCCGATTCGCTGTGTGAGAAGCCATCATCTATTTTAGCCACCTGCTTTCTTTGTTGTCCCATCAAACCCGACTCTCGATCCTGTTTCAAGCCGATGTTGATCCCCTTGCGCTGCAGGCGGCTTATGGACATCGGCCGATACTCTGTCCCCGAACTTTCCTCGTCGGATTCAGACAAACTTGCAGTGTACTTCGGGACATCTGCCTTAGGTGGCGACGACCTTGGTTTTTTTGCTGTTGGAACATATTCCTCATCTTCCCCTTTTTTTTTAGGGTAAAATCTCTTTCTCCCATCTCCCTCTGAACACAAAGTTCTCTGTTCTTTAACAGTCGGCTTAGCCGAATAGTTTGACAGCGGGTCGTACTCCATGTCCGTTGTTGGTTTAGAATTATCCAGAGTGTATTTAAACTTGACACGGGATGGTGGCGGGGGTAACACCTTTTTAACTTTTGTTTTGGAGACAGCAGTGGGGACATACTCCAGCGCGCTGGCGTTGTTACTGCTGTTCTCCGAGTCCAAAGTGTATTTGCTGGAGCGAGGGGACGGGGTGTATTCACTCGCTTGGCCCATCTGATAGCTCCCAGGATCATAGCCCTGATGGGATGATGCAGGGGGCTTCGGTCTCTTAACAGAGCTCGTGGTGGGTTCATATTCCTGATCTCCAATCCGAGAAAGCTTCTTCTTCTCCCTTTCCATCTCATTGCGAACAGCCTCAATGGCCCGATTGACCAGCTCCAACTCCATGGTCCCCAGGTCCACATCCTGACCCGCCGACAGGCTCGATGGGGGCTCCCCATTATGCTTTCCCGGTCTCACAACCTCCGGACTGAATGGATCATATCCTTGATCTGTAAAGTCACAAGATTGTAAAAATCAACCGCAGAATCTTAACAATATATTACACACACGATATATATATATATACACACACACACACACACACAGATATATATACTGTAAATATATAAAACATATTGCACTAATGTCAAACTAACTTAACATACTGAACAAAATGTATTGCATACTACAAAAACAAATATTTCCCAGTTACTACCTACATTTGAGGGATAAAAGGTTACTGTCACTATCAGCATTAAAAGCATTTGTATCAAGCTATAAAAAGTGTTTATTAATAATACATCAATTGGACTGACTGACAGATCCACGGTTGAAATCTGTTGTTTGTTTTTTGATTCTTTGTTACACAGCAGAACACATGAACCAAAAGAATATCTGAACAAAAGAAAACCTGAGATCACAAAGACATTTTAATTCACCGTTTGGACTCGCAGAAAGCGCTCTAGTCTTTTTGATGTCGTATGTCCCAGAGGCAGCTCGTCTTTGTTTGCTGTGTCTGAAGTGACAGTAGGGTCTGCTGCACCCATCTGCACCGGCTTTCCCTTTGTTATTCTCACAATAAAACGGGCAGTCAATCCCACGAAAGAACCCCGTAGATCTCAACATTGCGGTTCATAACCACTGTCACTTTATCTGCCTTTTAACTGGTATGTTTTTGACAATACATGCGTGGTCATTTGCATATCCGTATGTTGCCACTTTCTTTCGGACAACAACAGACTTCCTACGACGCCATATTTTATGAGCGACAGAGGCACGCGAGGCCCCCAGCGAGCGTCGCGTTCTTTACGTAATATAGTTGTCCGGATCACCTGCCTGTGGAAATTAACGTCCTCTGTCTGGGCGTCGAGCAACTGCTGCCTTTTGTACAAGTTTATCTTAAAACACGTTAAAAAGCTGCTTTAGGCTTTATTATTGAGCCTTAACATTTTCTTTTAAACAAATAACTTGCGATGTAAGTGGAGTGACACATGTTATAAGAGGTTTATAGTTGAATGTTATACCACTATGTAGTTGAATGTTATACCACTTTATTGGTGAGGTGAGTGAAGAAGTGCATGCATTGAGAATTGTTCATAATAATTGACAACACACAAATAGCTTTATTTTAGAAATTGAAAAATAGCCTGCAATACAGTCATTCCCCACTAGAGCGTCTTTGGTCTGCAACAAGCTGTAAAACAAGAATTTTTAACTAGTGTATTTAGAAATCAAAGTAGTGGATCCATTACTATTCGATTGATCTGTATTAAGGTTAGATTACCAGGTCCATTGCAAAACATGCAGCCATACCAGGCTAGAATTCAGCTTTATCTTCCCAATTTGACCAGAAATTAAATCTCTAAAATCACCTAAGTAACCAGACAAAGTTGGGTGCCCAGCCAGGGACAATAAACCATCTTAGGCTAATTCGAAGTAGTTTATTTCCCCCCTCAACGGGTAGTTATTACAATTAAACAAAGAAAAAAATGGGAATACATTGCACTTTAAAATAGATCTAGTGTTAAGACATTGATTCTAAATTAATACAGTTTTTTTTTTACTCAAATCAGTTTCTATGAGAGAAACTACTCACCTTATACATACAAATATACATGCGCAATTGAATCCAATAACAAAAGCAATCTGTCCAGTGTCAATACGGTCCAAATACACCCCTCACTTAGAGACTAACACACAAATTTTTATTTCAAAAGCCAAACCCTGTTATAATGCTTTTGATCAGGTGCACACACCTGAATGTCATCTCAACTCTTAATTAGCAGGACTTCTCAGCCTATTAGAAACAAGGTATAATTAAAATATATTTGAAATCCTAATTTATCACTGGCAAGTGACGTACATTGCTACATTTCTTAAGGAACAGGTTAATTACCACTAAACAGTATCCAATGAGATAGCATTGGTCATTGGTGAAAGAAAGTGCTTTTCTAACACTAGAGGGAGACATACCATTAAAATAGTGTGAAATATGAACCTCTGTTATCAAGATGCAAAACATGGGTCTGAATTTTACTTCTTTTTTTTAGTAATAATAATTGCACACACCTGAATGCCATCTCAATCAATTTTTCGAATTAGTGTACATGCAGTTTTATGGTCTAATTTTAAGACTGCAATATTTGTAATTTCATATTTGTTAAAAATATTTTGTCAATACAAGGTCATTTAAATGATTGTTTTTTTTAATTAACAAATAAAAATAAAACATTTTAAAAATGGATTACAATGGCTGAAAACTTTAAATAAATGGTGAATAGTTGCAGCACCTAAAATATCTGCTTTCCCCATTATGCATGTCAATCTAAAATCTTGATATTGAAAAGTAGTGTGATCCAAACAGTTTGTTCTCACTCCCTCTGCATGTTCATGTTCAACCCACACTTTTACAGTAGGCTGACAAGCTGCTCTGAGATTTCCATATTAGCAACCGTGGGCTGGCTAACTTTTCCGTGCGTTTGCATCAGACTCTGTAAAGCTTTCGGCCCTGGAAAGTTCAAGTGAAAATCAGCATTTACTTAATCAGCGTTTACTTAGTGAGGTGATGCACCATGTGACTCATGCGCAGGTGACTTCGAAAGCCACGATTATGTCAACAGGATCAGTCACTCCAAGAGTACCCTTTCTAAGAGACTTACTCTGAGTTTTATTAGAAGTGTCAATGTTTGCAGTATCAGCATGTGATATGAGGCTCGTGATTCTGTGTGAACACAAGCAGTGGTGGGATTGATAAAGTTCAATTCAACTAAAAAAAAACGAACGTTGTTCAAAGCATTTTATTGCATTTTTGTTGGTTTGTTTTGTACAAAACAATACAAAATTCTGCCACAACAGTCATAAATTTAGCTTCGAGTGAACTGTAGTCAGCCACATGGTACAGTAAAGTGCTTCTTTAAATCAATACCTATGTTGTCCCAAGTGAGACCCCATGTCAGATTTTTCCCAAATTATTATTTTGGACAGTTTAATTTTGGAAATCGACAAACAGTGCTCTTAAAAACAATAGCCTTCAGAGTTTATACTATGGGGTCACATTAGATTATATATAAAAAAAAATGTGCACCTGAATACTTTCTCAATAATCTTTGCATTGGTGGGAAAATTATGTCTGGGGGGGGGTCACTTCATATTACAATACTTTACACTTGTTTATGGCAAAAATTGGCCTGTGTAAAACAGGAACATTGAATGAGAACTTTCTACACACCCCCTGAAATATATATATATATTCTTGAGAATCCATGTCAGATCTGTTACTACAAGGCAACCCATAACTACCATATGGGTAAAAGAGTTGTGAATATTTTGTCAGAGGCACTGGGGCTTCAGAGGACCAGCCAAGCGCCACAGATATTTCAGAAAATACAAACCCAAACACTTGGGAAATCTGAAATATAGCAAAGCCAAGAAGACAGACAAAATACTGAACAGAAGTGGTGGAAATGTTACTTTCCAGATCAAAGATTGCTTTAAATCTCAGCTTATGAACATTTTTGTTTGCCATTTGTACATTGTAGCAAAATAAGTTTCCTGAACAAAACATGAGGAAACCGTAGCACATACAATTCAAGTCTTACTGTAAGACATAAAAAACCCACAAAGATCTGTAAAAAGATTCTTAAAGAAAAGAAAGACAAAATCAATAAAGGTTACAATCAGTGTCATAATAATCAGCATAATGGGCCCTTCAAAATCAAGGACAGCCATTAGGTTTCTCATATCTCAGAGCAACAAGACAGGTGAGTGACACTCTGAAAACATTCAACAGGATCATATGCTTGGGTGATTTGAACTCCCATTGGTGACACGAATTCATAAAGACTTAACCTGAATCCAGACGACTGGGTTCAAATGTTTTATGCACCTCTGAGAGGGAGTGATGGTCTGTGCTCAGGTCAACCAAGTATGCTGTGTCTTATGAATTGGCATGGGGAAATGCTAAAACTGATCCGAGATCTGCACTCCCGGGATACCTCAGTGCATTAGTTTTCAGAAACGAGTGCACTTTGGCAAAAATGGTTGTATCTTACTAGAAATATCAAGCCAACAATAATTTCTGAGAGAAAATGGGAGTTTAAACAACCCTGAAGTTACTTCCAAAGCATGAACAAAAACAGTAAAATATCAGATATGTATGCCTATATGACTCACTCTCTTTTTTTCCTGCTTTTGTTTTTTTTCCTTCCTTTTTCCCCTCTAACTCGTCACATACACCCTTCTTGCTCTTTACAGCATATAAATCAACATTAATAAAGTAACAAAACTATATAAAAAAGGAAAACGTTCCACCTGAACAGCACCTGCGTAAAAATAAGATAGAAAATATTCTTTCAATAAAAAGTTCAACCAAGTTTGAAACATCAGTGTGGCACACTCTAAATTGGAGTCAACCATTAACGTGTATATAATATACGGGTGTGTGAGTAAAAAACTAACAAAAAAAAAAAACAAGTAAACTTTCTTAGACCATTTCACTCGTACAGCTACATTTTCTTGGAAGACTTTTTTTTGTTTAGTTTTTTTTAAATCCTTTTTTTCTGGAAGGTTTTTTCCTTTTTTTTTTTTTTTTTTTTTACATGTTCAGTTACTTCTAAATAATCTCTCCCTCCACTCTTAATATTGATATAGTTCGCTTTTGGTGGCATCCACAAGCTGATAGTTTGACATTTCTGTACCATAATCATCACCCTTAAAGTGGGGAACAAGTTCAAAGCCTCGACTCCCTGATACCAACCATCGTCATTCATCTAGTCACATTGGCAAATGTGTGCTTGTGCAACCACCTGGTTGCTTCCCAGCATCCACTTAATCCCAGTGGTGCTCAGAAATGTTTATATTCACTCTTTTCAGTTACCTGACAAGATTTTTGGTGAATTTTACAGGAAACTTATGTTTTCCTAGACATCAGGTTGCATCTGATGCTGCAATTCCAATGTGAGTCTTGCAAGGCAGAAACCTTGCACTCAAAGTAAAATGCAGCATGTTTACTGGTTCCTTAACTAGGGGAACCCATGTCTCAAAAGAAGACTGCAGGGCTAGTCTGGCTAAGTGATGCAAAGTCTGTACTGGAAAGACTGCTTGAGTATTGGAGGAAAAAAGCTAGCTATTTCTATTGATCAGGGGATTTTCTTCTTGGAATTAAAAGGCTGTTGGGAAGGACAGTGATGGATTAAGTAAGGTGAGGCACTATTATCAGAGTTTCGCTCCACTTATACAAGATCTCTGCTAAAGTAATGCAAGTCAAAATAGCCTTCATCAGAGTTGCATAAGCACATACCAGTATCTTCAGTATCTACTGAAGGGGATGGGGATATATGCACACACAGACACACACACACACACACACTCTCTCACACAAACACACATACACATACCAGGAAGAACCTTCCTGAAAAGCAAATGCAGTTGTATCTCTCACAGAGAAAATTCACAGTGGATCCAGTTGTAATGTGGAAGCAGCACATAAAAAGGTAGTGGGTGGGGGTATTAGTCCTTTGGTGTTTGAGCTGGTATTTTATGCTCTACCTTTAGACAAATTTCCGAATGGCTTATGTAACCCAACCGCTATCCTAAACAGAGTCCAGTTCATTCGCCTTGAGCTCTTAAGGTGATTCCCAAGCTGCCAAAAGTTGATCAAAGTGCTGTAGGAGCTCTTGCTCCAGTGCTTGAGGGAATTAAATGGATTTACAACAGGCACAAACTGAACCACGGTTTAGGAAAGGACTGGGTCCCATTCAAGTGGGCAGAAGAAACGGAGAAGGATTTGCACAAAAGATAGCAGATACTTGTTTGTTCGTCCATTTGAAATTGGAAAATTGTTCACTGGGAGCCCAGCTCAACCGATTAAGCGCAGTCTCCCACAATGACCAGCGGTGCCAGGAGCTGCCTGAGCTCAGATGCAGAGACGGGCGCTCCTTTCAGCAGGCTACTCCGCTGTCTGCGCTTAGCCAGTTTGGAGTTGGAGGGAGGGGAGAGGCGCATGGATGTGCCAGTGGCTGTGATGACCTGAAGAGGGTCCTGGTGCTGCTGCTCTTCCAGGTCGTCTTGCTCGGCCAGTTGCCGGTTCATAGCAACAGCCTTGCCCGCAAAGAAAGTCAGGTTCTTAGCACAGCTATTCCTGTGAGAGTGGAAGGAAGGACAATGTTAGCCTGATGAGGATGCTACAAGCTGCATATACTATTAGAAAAGCTTGTACCAACTCAACTCACCTTTGCGGCAGGATAGAGGAGGGAGAATAGTCAAAGGCACCCTGGAAAAAAAAAAAAAAAAAAAAAAAAACAACAAAATGAAGATACGGCTTTAAAGTTACTAAAAATATTTTTACAGAATTGTATTGAATACAACAAAACATTCAGTTCCTTACCCCTTGTACCCAGGGGTGCTGGAGAACCTGAGCGGCGCTGAGACGTTTCTTGGCGTCCCGCACAAGCAGTTTGGAAATGAGGTCTTTGGCGCTGGAGGAAATATGAGCCCACTCTTTCTCTGGAAACTCGTACTTGCCCTCCTGAATGCTTTCAAACAAGGTGTTCTGGGAGAAGAAAAAAAAAGAAACAAGAGATGATTTTTATTATTATTCCATTGAGCAGCGCATGAATCTAATACTTTTGACGTAGGTTTACAAAGGTGTACAGTGGCTGGCATGACTAGATGAGGGCAAGTTTTGTACCTGGCACGCTTGACAAGGTTCTCCATTCTCCCATCCACAGTCGCTTCCACAGCGTCCTACGAAGGGGGGGTAACCGCTAAGCATGATGTAGAGGATGACACCCAGGCTCCACAGGTCACAGCGCTTATCGTAGATTGTGGCCTCCTCGTTGAAGGCTTCCACAACTTCCGGCGCCATGTACTCAGCAGATCCACACTAAGGTGAGTGAGAAAAAGAGGAAGAAGGGGTGAGAAGAAGGTAATCAACTGCCACTAGTGATGAGGCAAAAACATGTAACTGGCAGTCACATTGAGAACAAAGAAAAAAATGTGCATGTGTTGGTTCAGTACAGCTGCATTTCAATATCTAAAGCGTTTTTTCCCCATCAACATCCTTGTTTACCATGCGTCATGTGTTCGGTGGGACCCCTAAGCACGTCTGAGACAGACTGCATGAGAATCACATGGTAAACAGCAGGTCGCGCCAAGCTGGAGGGGTGGGGGGGGGGGGTGGGGGGGTTGCAGGGGAATGGGTTGGCGATAGATTAACTGGTTGACAAAGGATTCACTCCCGGTTCTTGCTAACGAAACGCATTTATGCTGCAGTCCATATGGAAAATGCGATTAAGGTGGCATACAGCACCTTAAATGAAGTAACTGGAGTAAGAAATTGTTATGTCACAGATGGAGGCGGGGTAGTGAGTCATGGAGTTTTTTGAAGGCTCAGTTGCATGCACAGACTTTGTTGGTTTGGGCTCTGACCGCCTCTGCCTGAAACAAGGTCATGCGTTGGGAGACGATAAAGAGGATCGTGTGTCCCAGAAAACCCACAAACTGTGCTTTATTACATAACAGCAACACACACTTGTTTGCAACCTCAACAGCACACAGACCCACACAAATTTGATGTAAAAGGATAAAACCTCTCTGGAGACAGTTCAGTAGTTCAGCAGGACAAACAAAGATTTCTAGAAGGATCTGCAGAACTGAGTTCCTTTTTAGTTTTCCTTAGTGGGTTGGGCCAGCCTGCTGCATTAAGCACCTCTTATTATGCAACGCTGACTGAGGTCAGAGTTACAAAATAACTCGCTTCAACGTTTTTTCTGTTTTTTTTCATGAATCCCAGAATTTCCCAGAATTCGTACACTACAGTTCTAAGCCATCTATCAAAGGCCAATATCTGAACCCAACATGAAAACGCATATTAATTTGACCATTTAATTATTAACTATAAAGTACACTTATAAATACATTATTGAATGAGGGTGAAGTTCAAAAGTGGGCGTACAGCAAACTAATGTCGCAAATCCAACGACGGGTATGAACCACCCCCCTCGGGATGTTTTCACAGATGTTCAAGTGCAACATGGTCATGTTTTGGTTTGCGTCTCTGAGGTTAAAGGAAGCGGTCGGTCTGCTCTGCTAGTCTCTTTTGTTATCCTCAACCCAGCTGCCGTTGTTGCTCCGCCTTCCTGCACTTATGTAATGCTATTTCGCAGTGCAGGAATCCGAGTGCAGACAAAAGCTTCCACTGTTGCACCCAACCCCCCTCGACACGGCTGTTTTTGCTCACCGCCTCTCAACACCCTCACATTCAAGTGAACAGTTCACAACCACCCCCACTCTTGAACAAAAAGACTTTCACAAAGCACGACCAATCTAGAGCAGCCCAGCTGATAGCAAAAACATTGCTACAGTATGTAACTTTTCAGTTATCCAACTGTACCAGATTTCTAGAAACAGAGTAACCTGTAATTAATAAATGAGGGCTCACAGCAGTTTAGCAGCAGTTGTTCTGTAAAATCGAAGTATATTCCTCTGGCTCACTCGTATGCCTATCTCTGGGTCTTTGAGATAAGAGTGAGGGAGGGGGTTTCAAATGATAACTGCGCAACAGATTTTCACTTTCAGGACAAACTTCATCTGTATGACTAGCATAGCATTGCATCAATCACTTTAGAGCAATGTAGCTACTAGCATCTAACAAGTGTTGATATTTATGGGGATTTCCAAGGAAGGACAAACGGGCTTGAGCAGTCGTGTTGTCGGTTCAGGTGTTTTTGCGGTTGGCAGTGAGGCATGCATCAGTTGTGCGAGCGAGTCACCTATAGGCTACATATATGCAGATATGAATTTCCCCTGTGGTTATAGGTTAACAGTATAGAAGCACATGCAGTGCAAAAGCATAAAGAGAAAGCATTTTTCTACGTGGTTCAGGCAGGAAGGTACATGTACATCTCAGAAATCATGCCTTTTTAGAAGCATTTGTTATGATCAAACTACACGCACACACAAAAAGCCTGCGGTAACAGTGAAAAGAAAAGAAAAAAAAGGGAAAGAAATCTCATAAAAAGCAAAGCAATCTAGTGACAAACAAAGAGTTAACATCTAGCAAGCTGTAAAAAAAAAAAAAAAAAAACCCGATAAGATCCCTGGGATCCTGCCCAAGAAAAACATATTGAGTGCATGACCACAGAGTGCACTAGATGCTCCTCCCCCTTTCATCCTCCCTCTCACCAAACCAATCACAGAGCAGTTGCTAGGTGTGGGGGGGTAACACAGATTGAAAGACTAATGCCCAGACAGGCTTGAGGAAATATCCACAGAGAAAAAAACAAAAGAGAAATGGAGTCTAAAATGTGCTGAAGGGAGAAGGTCCAACAGGAAATTGGAGCTAAAAGGCTAGAAATGTTTGTTTGGGTTGAATTCTTGTTTTCCTTAAGCTGTCCAGAAGTAGCATTGGGGGAGGGAATGATAAAATTGGAACAATCTAAAAACTAGCTCAAAGTTTAAAAATCCCTTCCTGACGAAGTTAGTTGCATTTCTGTAATGTAGAGACTGAATGTTTTCATTTCAATTAATTCTCACTGTGCAACAAAGTTTTAACTTTTAAGTGGATAGTTCACCCCCCAAACATGAAAATTCATGTTCAGAACCGGTATGACTTCCTTTCTTCAGTGAAATGCAAAAGATGATCAATTGAAGAATGTTTTAACCGTTTTAAAAACAATATTGGACTTCCATTATAGAATGACATTAGGGTGAGTAAATGACAGAATAGTTTTATTTTGGGCGAAATATCTCTTTAAATACATGCAATGTATTAAATCAAACCCTCTCCCCTATGGCAGAATCACATTTGACTATTGGCTAATAACTTTTTTTTTTTTTCTATGGCCAATAAGCAAGCACAGGGCATAAAGACAAACCCCACATTGTTTACTTACTAGATACACAAGAACCTTTTACCCTTTAACTATTCAGTCCACAAATAGTCTTTTCAACAAGCTGATGGACCCCACTCGGGTTACCCAGAAAGCCCCATGCAGAGGATTTCTCACTGTCCACCCCTAGCCATATCACCTGTTCTAGGCTGTCTCGCCCCAATCATTCAAATCGATGAAGTTAAAGACAGATCTTGGTTTACACATTCACACTGCAGAGATAAACGCAAGAGCTTCAAATATTTTGAAAGAAACCGTAACCAGTTATAATTTGTAAGTTTGTAAGCCTTTTTATCCACAAGATGGTGAAGTCGATAACTACAGGAATGTAGATAAACAAAGAATGGACTCAATACTGCTGGTCCACGATTTCACAACAGGATTTGGCCTCTTTAAAAGTTCCATTCTGCGCATAAAACCATTCCTTGACCTCAGCACTGTTTTTAGAATGATTAAATTAGCCAATCAGAATGAGCTACATCACTGACACCACCCTAAGTCAACCAATGGCATTAAAGCAGGTCCTCCTGATAAGAAACGACAATGACAATGTGTTCATCTTATCCATAGACTTCGAAACATTAGGGAGGAGGCCGTTAACGGCTTATCCTGTTTGTCTCTCAACCAAATGCTATATTTTGTTTGTGCGAATCAAGTGTTCACAGGGTCACAAAGACACTTACTGGAGTGAGGAGCTCTGGAGTGGAGATGGGGGAACTGTCACTGTTGAGTTTAATCCCACTGCCCAGATCAAAATCGCAAATCTTCACAGGCGAAATCTGCATGAAACAAGTGAGCAGGAAATGACTTCTGCTCAGAAACGACTATCCGCAATTGACAGGCATGACTATGCGTTGAAACCTCATATCATCTGATCAAACTTTTTAAACCACAAATGCAGTGTATCTTGAATTTCTGACTAGCCAAACATGCTGTCATAAAAGACTCACCCTGTGCTCGTGTTCACACAAGATGTTTTCAGGCTTCAGGTCTCTGTGGGCCATACCTACAAGATCACAAACAAGTCATGCGTTAGTTGTGTGGTATTCAGGCTAAGTGAGGATTGTCGATGGGGGCAAATGTTTCCAACACAGCTTGTTGCCAAGTGCTACTAAAATTACCTTAGCATCCCCTCACCCAACAGTACAGACAGGAATAAAACCTTTCAGCCCACAACTTAACCTAGAAATCCAGTGCGCATCCCTCAAGCTAGTCGATGAAATATGATCGAGTTACAACTAGATACGATTTCCAACAACCCCCATTAACCTTCCCTTTCCCACCCCCCATGTGTAACACCATCTTCTTATCTCCACTTTTCAGGCCTAAAGAACCCATCCCAATTGGATTTCTCATACCTTTATTGTGAAGGAAGTCCAGCGCACTCGCAATGTCCTGCACCACAATGCTGGCTTCCTGCTCGCTAAAGTATCTCCTCTTGTGAATGTGGGCCAAGACGGAGCCTAAAAAACCCCACATTGTTACGCATAATACCAGTACATGCGGCCTTTACATTTAAATTAAATTACTCAGGGCTGGTCTTTGGGCCCAGGGGAGGCTGGGTAATGTTTCTCAAAAGTAACAACACCACAGAAAACACACATACCTCCTCTGAGCTTCTCAAACACAAGGTAAAACTTGTCCTCCTCTTCAAAAAACTCCACTAGCTCCAGAATATTTCTGTTGGGTGGACAAAAGATTAAAATAACATTGTCGACCATTAAAATGTATCGCATACAAGACTTTTTATAGACTATATTTACAGATAAAGATATTAAAGAAATGAATGGGTTACCGGTGGCCCTGACACTGGTACAGCATTTCCACCTCTCTGAAAACACGACTCCGGCTGTGTCCTGGCCTCTTCTCAATGATCTATGATGTGAAAAAGATACCAGGTTAGGATCAAAGCAACATCCTGAGGTGACAACCGCCCTTTAAAATCTCAGTGACCATTTGGTTACGAATTACTATCCTAAAGCGATAAACATAGCAGTTTAAACCACTTCAAAGCAATAGTTCACCCAAAAATAGAAATTCTTGTCATTTTTTCACCTTCATGTTATTCCAAACCTGTATGACACTCCGCTTTCGGGTTTATTTATTTGTGATATATGATATCAATTCTTTCTTTCTTCTCCAAGGCTTTGGCAATTGTATGTATTTTGCCAACATATACACGTTAAGTGTTGTTGTTTTTTTTTGTATTATATGCATAAATATGCATGCATGTTACTGTTACGTGTGTTGCATATAATAAAAGTTGATTAAATTCAAATTGAATTACAAAAATGGACAAAAACAGCTTAAGCATTCTTCAAAATATTGTGTTCCACAGAAGAAAGAATGTCATACATGTTTTTTTCTGTCTTGGGTGAACTATCCCTTTAAGACAGAAACCCACAACTCTTAATAATATCTTCTTCTTTTTTTTTAAGTGACAATGACTGTTCATTCAACCCCCCTGAGTCCAACGACTAAAAGTACAAGCAAAAGTTACTGTTGACATTGAAATCACATCCTCCCCCATTCGAGGCCTCTGTGTTTTCCTGATTGTGTGCGGCTCTTCCAGCTCCCTGGATTAGAATCGCTTTTGAGAGCATGCAGGAGAGCACATAATGCGTATCAGGGTTAAGAATGAGGCCTGCGGGCCAGCGCATTCCCAAAAGCCCCAGCGCTGTCGCCACACGGCTGAGTCAGCAATCCGTCTTCTCAAAAACCACAAAAAATTACAGGGTATTATAAATGCTTGAGGGAACCTGAGGGATGTGGTGACAAATTTCACCTAGTTGCTGGAGTCTAAACATGTTATTTGTTGCACAGAAATCCTTCACAATGTTGGCAAATACATTACACAATACAGTGGGAGTGAGAGCACAAATAAATCTCTATGTTAGCTTAGGAAGAGGCCCCATAGAGTCTGACCGCTGTCTGTAAATCAAACCACTCTTGTAAACACTACCCAGGCCCGGCTGAGGCGGCTACTGGGGTTGTTTTCATTCAGCCTTTCCTTTTGTTCAGACTAGGACGCTACAGATCTCAACCCCCCAACCCAACCCAAACCACACAAAGAGGGGGTTGGCAGGACATCTGGTGAGAGTTGTCTAAAACCCATCCCAGCATAAACTGACCTAATGCTTGTAATGATCCATCCTCCTCAGGGATTGAAACACATCCCTAAATAATCGTATTATCTTTGTGTGGCTGGCTATATTGAAAGAAAACATGCTATGAAATCTAGGAGGATGATTTTAAGTATGACAACAACAAATAAAATTAAGGCTGTCTTTGTGGCAATAAGAAAAATATTGTTTGTTTGAGAACAAAGTTTTTTTTCTTTTAAAGAGATAATGTAAAAATTCAAATGCTTAACAAAAAAAAAAAAAAAATATTGCACTTCCTCAAATCAAAAAGTGAAAACAACATTTTCTGGCACACAATGTACATTTCCTGATATGCTTTTGTTCTAGATTACGCCATGTGCGGGAAAGACAAAAAAAAAAAAGTAGGTAAACACTTCAAGGATTTAACTCCACCCAAGCCCCCGCCCCCCACCCCCCCCCCTTTCTCTTGAGGTTTATGTTTTGGCAGACTTGCCAGTACATAATGTTCCTGCCTTGGTTCAATCTACCAGCCAATGAGAGCAATGAATGATAAGAGCATGTGACCGCTCCACGTCTCTGACTGGCCTTCTATCCGGTCTGACAAAAAATAATGAAGTCTTTCCGCTAAGTCTGCTCTGTAACTCGTACAAACTACAATAACATATCCGAGGTTGTTCAAACATCCGTGTTTGTAAATAAGAACATTACTCTGTAAAAAAAAAAAAAAAAAACTGTTTAAATAAACTACACAGACAGTTCAGTTTGCAACGTAAATACACAAATAAAAAAAAATAGTTACATAATGAATTCTTTAATATTACCATTTTTAAACACGTGCGAATTTCATAAGTATGGCCTGACCGTGACCATAGCTTCACCACAGCTTGCAGGAATCTAACATGCCCTCACCAATCACAAGCAACCGTGCCAGTCAGCATAAAACGACTACAGTCACATATGCTTGTCAAAGAGGGAAATATCATTCCCGTTACCCATTTCAATTCAATTTCCAAGAGACAGCTTCAAAGGGAAAGTCCTTTCTAACAATAACCTGCGAATGCCATACCTGCACGGATGCTGCACATGGAGTGTCGGTTTGTTTACAACAACCATATGCTATTTTTTGTTACACTACCCAAAGATGTGCCTGCATCATCTCAACTCAGGTTAGTTCAATCAAATTTAACACATGTAAACTATAAAGAATCTTACCTTCACAGCATATTCTTTGTGGGTGATTTGGCTGATGCAAGTCTGTACCCTAGCATAGGCCCCTTCCCCCAGCACCTCATCTTGCAGTTTATATACATCTGAAATCAACACAAAAGTTCTATTAAACTACTGAACCCATTTGGACCTTTCAAACTGTAGCAGTATACTTGAACACCTTAGCCATTCAAAAGTAGAAAACTCACCCTCAAATCGCCCTGAGAAGCTGTCTGTTGCCCGGCATCTCTTTTTCTTCTTGTTTCTCTTTTTGGCATCTGGGATGTCGATGGGCCGGCTGGAGGGCATGTCTGCATGTCACAACAGAAAGTTACAATTAAAAACCTGATACGCTGTGGTTAGGAATAAACACCCACAGAAAGTGGCTTGATTATGCTAAAAAAAAAAAAAGTAAGCGGATGTTATTTGTCCCATATCTTTAAAAGTAAAATATGTAAATATTGGTGTGAGGTCACGAATTACATGAAGTGCTTTGTCAAATTTCAGGTTTTCCTACTTGTTTGGATTAAATCAGTTGGATTAATAAAAAAAAATAAAAAAAACTTACCAGGCCGGGCGGAACAATCAAAATTGAAGGCAGATTCAAGGAGATGGGATCCTGTTTTGGAAAATTCGTCAGATTCAAAGGGATTTTGCCCCTGAACATTAAAAAAAAGGGAGATTATTCACAATCTGAACAGTTCACACACTGATAATAAGTATCAGCTGGGCATTTAACCAGAGTTCAAATGGATAACTAAGAACTTCCTGGCATTCGGTTTAATATTTAAACGGTCTTCTATGATCTCTGATACCATGGCCTATGCATGACATTTGTGCCAATTATGTGATCCATTGCCTAATAGCAAAGCAATTAAACATTCATTCATGCAACAGCAGTAGAGACTAGCGAGATCGCACTCTCACATTGAAAGAGCGATGGAATCCGGTAACTTCGGTGATCTTGTTCTGCACCATTTTGTCCTGATTTTTGTGACTTTGTTTGAACTGGTGGAGGGCGGCAACAACGGTGGTCTTAGCTTTAGTGATCAAATTCACTTAGCTAATCCAATGTCTTGGGAACCGTGGTGCTTTAAACGGGAAACCTGAGAAAAACAAACAATTTTTTTTTGTTAATTTGACAATGTATTTAATTACATAGAAAACAGTCATTTCCTACAACTAGTTTACAATAACCAAATGCATATACAAAGGGAACATTTTATTATTATTATTATTATTATATTAGAAAATTTATTATTACTCTTATATCGTTGCAAAGTACTATTTTTGTACATTTCTGACTATGAATTTTTTTCTTCTGCAGAACTGCTTCTCATGCGATGAGAACTAAAAGATGCCAAAAAGATGCAGAATCACGATAAAACTATTCCAAACAACTCACACGCTATATTGCAAGTGTTCTTTATAGCTTTGTGTGAGGATAGAATAAAACCAAGTTGTTATTTACTATTGGTCTTAACCGGTGATTTGATCATGAAGAGTTGAACTCGTGAACCGGATCAGTCCTATTCGTGAACAAACCATTCAGGGCTGCGGTTGCCCCACCAAAAAAGCGCCGTTAGATCGTAAAAAATCATTACCACCAATTATCTCTACGATCTAACGTTACTTGTGCTTACGGTGCTTTTGAGAGACGCAGCCCTGCGGTGTTATAAATTGGATCAATTGAGTAGATTCAACAGATTCGATTCAAATGATTCGTTCGTCCACAAATCATGCAGCGCTACTTCTCTTGTGTCCGCTTATTTTGGACTGTTCTTCACAGTCACTCCGTCGTATTGCTCCATATCCAGACCTGGAATAAAAAAAGTAGTCGTGTGGACTACTTTTATGCTGGTTTTGCGTTCTATTTAAAGCTTGACATTTTCAGTCACCACCATTCATTAAGACTGAAGTGAATATAAAGGCTTTCTTCAAAATGTCCAATTGTGTGTCACCATGCATAATGGGTTGTAATGACATGATAATTCTCTAATTTTTTAGTTAACTAGTCCTTTAAATACTTACTGCAACAGACGAAATAAGACTACAGGCGCAGTGATAGCAAGTCACGTCACAAGCAGGGACTTGCATTTACATGCCTCTGAGACTAGAGCCAAGAATAACTCCGGTAGAAAAACTCGCCATTTCCATCCGTTATCCAACGACATACGTTATTTTCTTTAAGCGACTAATCACGTGCACTAGTGATGTCAACGATTCACCATACTCAATGATTAAAATTAATGATTCAAAACATCATACAAAGAGCGAATGCAGAGTCCATCAGCATTTGGAATCGGTGTGAAGAAACACAAACCTCAGAAAGGCAAATGACAGCACAATATATTGAACCGACCTAAATGTAATTTCTAGACTTTTCCACTCTACCAAAAATAAACCAAATCAGACCGTTGCGCAGCATCCTTTTAAATCAAAACGTGGAGTTTATTTGTTTAGTCCGCTCATCTGTCAAGCCCGATCGATCTATCAGCTGAATGTAAAGCTCGACTTACCCCGTTATTGTCTTTAAAGCTCCAGGCTTGACGCCGTTGTATGAGCCTCTGCTTCGGGAGCAGCAGATGGTGGCCGTGGGCGGTAGGGACTAATGTGTGGAAGGTACAAAAAAGACATGAGGCGATCCTCGGTTTTATAATCTCACGCCCCTTCCTACCTTACCCACCTCCTTTCAGTTAGACCAGCCCCCTCGTCTCTCTCTGCTGTAAACACGTACCATACATACTCCACACCGAGAGAGAGAAAGAGAGAGAGAGTGAGAGAGTGTCACGTGGGCTGGCAAAGAATGTTATGATTATAGCCTGATGAGAAAGGCTGCAATGCTTTAATGTGTTCATTCTTTTTGCATAAAAGCCTGGTTAACTAACACCGGTACAGTAATAAGAATCCACTCAAATGTATGATGAAGCCTCAAATGTCCATAATCTTAATCGTACATGACGTCATTAGAAGGCTGTACATTCATTCTGCCTGATGCAATATTCTGCAACAGACAAATTAATCGTCAAAAACCCCACCTGACTAAGCGTGAGTGTTTGATCAGCTGGTAAGAACAGGCTTTCTATAAAGGAAATATAAAAGCAATAGCTTATAATGATACTGCAATGTTTTTTTCTTAGAACTATATTCTTAGGTTGGCCTACTCATTTATTAGTTTGTATTGATACTGTCTGTAAGTCTGTTACTTACTAAGGTTGCAAATACACATAAAAATGTTACAGTTTCATAATAATAATAATAATACAGTTAGGATCTATACTTTTGTGATGTAAATAAATAAGGTTTAAATTACTAATTGTTTAATGCAGGAATTCCAAATCATTTTTATCAGCCCAACTCCTTTGACCTAAATAATTATTTGATATATAAATAAATATTTATTTGAAGTGCCCCCCTGAGATTTGAAGTTAATTCTTTAATAATTTAACAACAATTTCACATGTTCATTGTTCTCTGATTATTTAGTTCTCTTGTAGCTTATTTAGGAAAAATGCATGTGGATTACACACCACCAGAACAACTTTTGTTACATTTTGAAACTTAGTCTCATCTTAATTAGAACTCTAACCCACCTTTTCCTTAACAGGATGGAATCTTGACACAGATGGATGGGAATGTCGGAACCCACGGCCACACACACACACTGTCATGACACCGGCACGTTTTACAGACATGCTGAGTCGGAGATAGGGAGTCAGGAGTAACTGATCCACATGCTGGTTCTAATGAAGGCTTTGATGGTTTCAACCCCTTCAATGAGCCAAGTAAGGCATAGACTGGTTTTGATACCGGTGGAGTCATTTTCAGATTTGATGCAGTGTATATTGTCACAAACATTGTGAAACAATGAAACTTATCCTAAAAAAGGTTGTGTCAATAGTTACATATTATGTTATCCGATGGCTCAGGCTTTATTTTCTCATGTGGTCAACGAATTCAACGCCACTTAGGGCCATTTGGGTCTGAGGGAGATCTTGTGACTTCCCCCCTCCCTTTTGTCTATCTTTCTAGTTGCCCTCTCAATGTGTTTTGGCCTATGTATCCAGCCATGAAAACAGCCCTGAAGATTACGCAAAGTTCAGTGGGCTTGGGAGGAAAGAAGCACATGATGAAATACCAAGTTATGTTGAAAACAAGCCACGTGATAGAGGGAGGAGTAGGGGGTACTCTGGGTTAACAGAATGTGGCCTTCGTAAAAGGGTCCAAATGGTATTCTAACTCTCCATTGGCAATGCATAACAGAGTCAATAACAGCAGCACACACATAACAGCTTGTGAGGGTGGAATCTGATTGGTGAGGTTTTATGGGTGTGTTAGGAAGAGTACTGTCTGATTATTCTGTATGAGAGATGATTGCACTGTTTATCTGCATTTGAATGTACAGTGCAGGAACATGTGACATTTTTATGAGGAGGAAAAGTGAGGAGGCCCCTCTTTGGTGGAGAAAGTGAGAAAGAGAGGTGTTTGTGTGTATGATGACAGTGTGTGTTTGGAGAAGGATAGACAGACGAGTGAAGGAAAGACAGAGGCGAGTGTGAGTGTGTGTGCTTGAACTGATCTCTTTGGGAATTCTGTAGTCCTCTTCTGTTACATCAAGGGTGTGTAGTTTTTCAGAGGAGTCAGCTAGAACATACACATGACGAAAATGTATTCACAGTGCTGTAGCACCTAAACTGTTCCTGGAATCAAAATCCTTGCAGCAGGAAAACATAAACAGCTTACGCCCATGGTGATTGTCATTAGATGCATCAAGCATTGACAGCAGGAAACACCTGAAACTGCAGTACCTGCTTAACCTGCGAGTGAATGGCAGTGTGGATAACATGTTATGACTGTATGGGTGCACTGAACAAGGTATAGGCCTGCATAACTATCTAAAGTTTGGCTAATTAAAAATAATAATAGTTTGTAGCTAAACAGTGACCGTGGGGGAAAACACAGACTTCCTCTTTCCGCCTAAATAAAGAATTTTGTCCATCCCAGAAAATATCGTCAAAAACAAAAGAAGTCGGAGTTTACAAAAGAACATAAAGTGACGTAAATGCATGTGTTTTTTCTTTTTAAAACCTCAAAACTCAATTCCATTGAAATACTCATTATGTATTCAATATGAATCATATCCCAATTCTTTATCATTTAAAACAGATCTAGATATGTAGTAATATCTAAGGATACTTTCACTGTGCATACTGATGTTATGACCATAAACTCGATTTTTCCACAACATTACTGTAGCCTATGCATTTATTCAAACATTTATTTTAGTGTATGAAGAGTCCCTGGGTTACAATAGTCTAGTTAACAGTATAAAACAGCATATTAGAATACCAGAATATATTATACAACCTTAAGCAACATTTCCCTGCATTGAATCAGCTTGAAAGTGCCAAAGCGTGATTATTTTTGCAGCGCTCGTCCAGCACGTATCAGCACTCTAGGGACATGAGGTCAAAACTCCGCCCATTGACGTGTCATTTCCCCCTTACACGTCACTCTAGTTCTTCTGGTACATTCCGAACAGTATCGTTATTGCGGACACATCCAGATGATAACACGTAACACACGACCAGGCGTTATTGTTTTGTTGCTGAAAGCGAAAGAAAACGCCTGTCATTGTGCGGATCTGTTTATCACTGCAACGGAGCAGCAGACGTGTTAGTCTGATGCTATCTAACCATGACATTTGTAACTCTTTCCAACAACTACATTTAGAAATTAATACATTTATTGTGCGTGTATGCATATGCATACAGCTTTTGTTTAGCTAAATTGTTTTACAGTGCGATGCCCGGATCGTGAATGAATCACTCTTTTGAATCAGCCAAACGGAAATGCTTAGGATAGGACAGTTCACTCTCGCATCGATTACTTTTGGACATTATTTAATGTATGGTATTTAGTCACGGCATTACATAAAAGATATATCAAAGTACCTTGGTATTTCCATCTAAAATCACCGTTGTACTACCAGTGTACAGGGCATAGAAAACCTAAAACGGTGCTATGTCAAAAAACAAAAACAAAATCCTAATAAACATGTATTATATAAAATTACACCACTTATTTTTAATATTTATAGTTAAAAAACGAATTCGCAGCAATATATTTTAGTGTAGGGCTACAAGATTTGTCGAAACAATATCTTTCAGTTTAGTTGTTTTTCTGTAGAATTGTTGGCAGCCAGCTACATTTAGTAATGGTGTGCAACTGTGCATGGGAACGCTTATTATATCTATAAAAAAAGACCATGGCAAAGTAAACCCTTTTAGCTTCCTGAATGGGTTTGAATCTGTATATATTATCCTGGCTTTGAAAATGGGTACATAACAAACTGCCATGACCTTGTTGTCACACCGTCAGTGTTGGATGACACTAAGACACGCCCACTCATTCTAATGCAGAGACTACTGGAAAAATCTGGCTTCTTCTGGTAGACTGAAGATTGCGACAGTGGTGATGTTAAGAGGGTGGAGCGCGTTTCAAGTTAACGATTTCATCATCCAAACAAACTGAGGCTGAATAATTATTTCCCCTAAACGTGCAACTCAGCACTTATTCAGCATGTAGGCTACTCCACAACAGAACAAATACCTATATAAACTTAATACTCTATGAAACTAAAATACTCTATAAAACTAAAATACTTAATACTCTATACAATAAAAAAAATCGCTGATTAGTCATAGTTAAAATGCTAAAGAAAGCACAATATTAAAAGAGCATTGTATGATAATGAAAACCAGTTGCATAACCAAATTGTGGACAGTTTTAAAATGGCATCAGTGATCCAACTCAATTCAACATTTCATCATCCAGGTCTTGTGTTGTGATGTGCCTTCATTGCCATCTGGTGGACAGAAACAAATGTGTGTAGCCCTGCACGTACATGGAGCGTCAGCATAAAAACACAATTATTTCTGTCTGCCTTAAACTGCTATCTCATTTAATGGATCTGATTGTGAAGATTATTAGAAGGCTGAGTAAACGAGACTGAGACAAAACCATCAGAAAAGACAGTGAGATGGAGAAACAGAATTATCTTTCATTTAAGTCAGACAGAGAAATGATTTAAAAAATCCACACATAGCAGGTGGTGAAATAAAATGGCAGGGATTATGTACTAAAAATATATAAATCATTTTTGTTGTAGTAGTCAAACATTAAGTCATACTATTTCATCAAGTTTTTAGTCAGAATTAGAGATGAGAACATGACCAAAAACCAAGAACATAACAGTGACATACACAGGCAAGAGGAAGTGGGTTTAATATCTCAACCACATACATAAATAGTCAAATATATTCTGCATGTTAAAGATTATAACAGTTCAACAGAACAAAAGGAATGATTCAGAACAAATTTGGAAAAACAAAAAATCTGATAATACTGATTTCTAATAAAAAATACTCTCTGTATGCCTAAACATGAGAATACAGAGAGATGTACATGTCTCTCTCTAAATAGATTATTACAGTACTTTAAAAGTGTATAAAAAATAAAGTCTTTGAAAGTTTGTCTGCTTTTAAATTGTAAGTTTGCGTGGTCCTGATCTGACTGGAATGTAATGGTCCGCTCTCTTTTTCAGTGGCACATCCGTGACGTCATTTCCTTCTGTTGGGGGAAAAAGCACTGCATTAGCATGACATAAACCACCACAGACCCACAAGTTTCAAGCATCACATATGTTCAGGCAGCTACCACATATCTGCATTCAAAAAGATTTGTCTAATAAAAAGAACCTGCCTCTGATATTCAATTATCATGAAATTTATTTTCTTACTTATTTAAAGATATAAATGTTATGTTTTTATTGTGAAATACATAAAGATCATCGTTCTTTGTTTATATATACAGATGCAAAAACTTTGGAAATGCATTATGCAAAGTGACTGAGCTCCTGATGTCAGTAATAGGACCTGTGGGTGTCACCTGATCCCACATCACCAATTCAGCTGTGACAACTGAGAGAATGAACTGCTGCAGCTATAGAACGAAGGGGTTTTCTGCCTGTGATGAAAAAATGATAGAGGCTGGAATATCAAACCTGCTGACTCATTCTGTCCTAGTGTGGCCTTACCAATTAGCAAAGCCATTACAAAATAGGCTTGTTATCTACTAATCATGAGATGACGCATTAGCGCTTGTTTCTGTATCTGTCGCTCTTTGTTTCTCGCTTTCTGCTCTCAAGAGGTTATGGGAACTCACTTTGACATGTTTATAAATCCACACATACACAGGAATATAATATAATATAATACATGTTTTCCTGTAGCATTTTACTGCAGATAAAATGTTTTCCTGTAGCAATTTATTGCAGATAAAAATATATAATATAATATGATATAATATAATAATGTTTTCCTGTAGCATTTTATGCAGATAAAATATCATATACTGTTTTTCTGTAGAATTTTACTGCAGATACAATTTTATATGTTTTCCTATAGCAATTTAATGCAGATATAATATAATATAGTATGAATATAATATAATATAATATAATAAAAAATAAAAAAAATCGCTTTTTGACTTTTGTTCTCTTTAACACATATGCTTACCAGAGGTTCCAGCTCTTTGTGGTCTATGAGGTTGAATTCAGTAACAAAGTTATAGAAATGTTTGTAGCAGGTGTTCACGTGGGCCTCTGCTCCCATCTGGCTCACGCGGTCAAAGTGGTGGATGTAGACATGGACGAATACCCGGAACAAACGAGACAAGATCTTCTTCGCTACCTGCATGAAGGTCTTAGGAAATGGTGTACCTAAAAAAGAAACAACACGAAAATGAAAATAAACCACAAAGAGAATGAATAACCTACGTGTTTCGATGAGAAATTAGTCTCAAGAGCAAGAATTTCAAAAACTAAACTTTGTTAACAGAGTGTTAATACTTTTCAAATACATAGTGGTAGCATACAAAATTACACACACGACAGATCAAAAGTTTTGGGTCAGTACAAATTTTTTTTAATAGAAAGAAATTAGTATTGGGTCATTGCGTGTCAAATCAACTAAATTTCGGAAACGTTCCTGGCTCATATTTTTCCTTTTCTTCATATTTTTTTCTGAAGAAAGACAAATATGAATAGTGATGAAAGCCAAAATATTAAATGTCATGGATGAATATTTATTGAGAAATCTATTTTAGATTTTTAACAATTTTAAATTTGTCATTTTAACCTGAGATTTAAAAATGAGTTTAGAAAGATGGCAGCATCATTATTGTAACATTATTATGTTGCATTACATTACATGCCAATGGTGACAGTTAAAAATTTTGAAAAAGCACTGCGTGTGTGTCTCCTCCCTCTCAAGAACTATTAAAGATTATCTTAATCAGCATATTAGAATGATTTCTGAGGGATCATGTGACACTGAAGACTGGAGTAAAGGCTGCTGAAAATTCAGCTTTGCTATTAAAGAAAACAACATTTTAAAATATCTTAAAATAGAAAACATATTTTAAATGTAAAAAATGTTTCACAATGTTACTGTTTGTATTGTATTTTTGATCAAATAAATATAGCCTTAGTGTGCATGATACTTCTTTCAAAAACTTTTTAAAAGATCGGTGGAGTAGGTTGAAATTCAAGTATTATGAGGGTTATTGATTTCTCATTGTGACTTCACATCCTTAACAGGTTCTAAAACAACATCAGACAAGTTATTTGTAGATTAAAACAGAACTGAGATGACATCGAGTCTGCTGATATCATCAGAGGAGACAAGAGTCTCATATCTCTGGATGAGAGAAAACTGATTTTTATTTTCACTTTAAAACTTTATTTTCTCATCTGCATCTGTCCTCACATCATAAGTTTCTTATCTGGGGCACGTGATATGATGGATTATAAATTGCAGAATCATATTTACACAGCGCCATTTATTAATAGAGTCCTGCGATCTAGGCTGTATGCAGACAACCATGTCCTTATACATAGCAGATTTTGCAACCGGCTCATTGCATTCTAAGAATCTGTTCCATATGCAGACTTAGTCTATTTATATCCCACTGTAAATTGTATGACCCAATTTGAAAGGCACCACAAATGTCAGATGGCAGGTTGGAGATAATGAGACAAAGCCAGGGAGGTCAAACACTGCACTTGACCATCCCAAAGGTTTCTGCATGTTTGACAAACTACGCCTTGATTCATAGTTTATTCATGTCTTAAATGCTGCTTCAAATGGTCAACATGTTATGCTTACAGGTGAAACTCGAAAAATTAGAATATCGTGCATCATTTATTTCAGTAATTCAACTTAAAAGGTGAAACTACATTTACATTTAGACATTTACATTTAGTCATTTAGCAGATGCTTTTATCCAAAGCGACTTACAACAGAGGACTAAACCAAGCGAGTCATCGTGAAGAGGCAAAAAGAACGCAAGAAGTGCTCAAAATACAAAGTTCAGACATTGCTCAGAGTAGCATAAGCCAGACAAGCGAGGATTTAAAATCATATATTATATAGACTCATTACATGCAAAGTGAGATATTTCAAGCCTTTATTTGTTATAATTTTGATTATTATGGCTTACAGCTTATGAAAACCACAAATTCAAAATTGGAAAATTGTGAAAACGTTTTCATAGCTGTAAGCCATAATCATCAAATGAACAAATAAAGGCTTGAAATATCTCACTTTGCATGTAATAATGAGTCTATATAATATATTAGTTTTACCTTTTAAGTTGAATTATTGAAATAAATAATTTTTAAAGGAATGAACTCATTTCGAGTTTGACCTGTATATGATGACCTATATGATGGCCATTTTGAGACATCCGTGCCATACTAGAATTTAGGGCTTCAACTAACGATTATTCTGATCATCGATTAATCGGACGATTATTTTTTCGATTAATCAATTAATCGTATAAAAATTTCAATTAGATTTTTTGTTTATTATAACTAAATAAAACCCTAAATCAGGGTTGTGGCGAGCAGGACGAGGCCGAGGGACGTGAGAGATGCGAGACCGGTGCGTCTCACAGGTGTCGTTCATTATCACTCACACCACCAGCCTCTCACGTCCCTCGGCCTTGTCCTGCTCGCCACAAGGGTATTTATGTGTAAAAGTGTACTTTAAAAAGTGCAAAAGCCACACATTGAGTTTTACTAATATCAATATTTGCTTTGTTTTTAATGATAATTGCTGATGGCAAGTTGACAACCATGATTAATGTAAAATTAATTAAAAATTATATCCAACATATGTTTTTAACAATTTTTGTTAAAACAAATTTACACAGACATGTTGTTCAGATGTGAAGATATAAACTAAAAACATCTCAAATATATCATTCATTTAATTTTTATTTAAAATGAATTGAATTATAAGGATAATAGATAAAATAAATATAGAAAGACTGAAAACAAGCGTGTGAACGTAGAGCCGCAGTAGATCGCGTTTGAAAAACAATTAAAACTTAATAGTAGACAAATGCTATAAAAAGAGAACGGAATGGAGGTACGCAGCAAGCTAACAGGCTTAATTAAAAGGGCAGAAAAATGATGCATTAGTGCACAAGCATTCGCTGAAAACCACTGAGTACAGTGACTAAAAAACAATCTTTTGCTGCTGCTGTTATTAACTGCCTTTAATTTAGTGCTTCACTTTGTAAACACCGTTTTAATTTAACCTATTTCTGCGGTAGTGCTATTTTAATTTATCACTTATGTTGCGAGCGAACTGATTGCGCAACCTGATGTTCGAGACAAAATACAGACATCCCAAGTCTCGCGGAAGTTCCGGAAGTCACCCGCATTTTAATACCGGCTCCCTGATGACCGCAAATTAGTTCAAACTCCCGGAATCTAGAGCGCGCAAGCAAGAGCGCGCATGCGAGACAGAAGAGACTGTGCTCCAAACATAGACTGTAAAAAAGATCTCGGTCTCTGTCCGCACGGCAGATCGGCGAAGGGAGAGAGACCTTGCGTGTGTCTCATGAAGCACAGCGCACGTAAGACAGAAAGCATCATGATTGGCCTGTTTAAACCAATCACCAGTAAACGCTCCCCGTGACGTATGCAGACCAACTAATCGATAATGACATTCCTTAACAACTATTTTAATATTCGATTTTAATCGATTCAATCGATTAGTTGTTTCAGCCCTACTAGAATTATCTTCAAATTTCTTCTGCATAGCTCATTCTGATGACCTACAAAGGTTTAGGTTTAGGTTAGACAAAAAAAAGTAAATAACAATAATATATATATATATATACATATATACCTCAAAAGGTACAGTATTTTTGGCATTTAAGCTACATTTTACAAATTTTGAATGTTATTGCGTATCATTTTAAAGAATAACGAGCAATGTTTCAAGCAATATATTTTACAAAATAAAGTTTTAAATTATAAAACAATTGACATACTAACAGAAGACACTTTCTGGGTGTCAAACTTCTGAACTGATTTCATACTATTTACTAAAAATGTCAGTTGGCTAAAAGTGTAAAAATGACTCCAAAACGTTCTAAGAAAATGTCTTGGATAATTTAATTTGTTTGCAGATACCATTTTGTTTCATACTCTGCTATCTGAGCAATGTATCTCATACATTTTAAAGTGTGACTTTGGTGTCAAAATACATTTTGGACTAATAATGAATTAATTCACTCCTACTTAGCAAACTAACTCGAACCCCAAACCTTAATGTTAGTAATCTAGCAATATTGCTACTTAATCTACAATGAAGAAAACTGTAAGTTACCAGTAGACTTAAGGTACGTTTACACGACAATGATGTACTAAAAACAGAAAAGTTTTTCCTTTGTGTTTTTTTTGCATACACACACCAATGTTGTCAAAACGATCCCTGCTCACACAGATCCACGAAAACACTGTATTATTCATGCCAGGCCAGTAGTTGGCAGTCACTTTGTAAAGAAACTCAACGCACCTATAGACTGAACATGTAATATGCATGCGCATGACATCACCATTTTGACAAATTCGTTTTTGAAGTTTACACGGAGAAGATAATGGTATATTTTTCAAAAACGTGCACTTTGAAACCTGTTTTCAAAGGTTTGCATTTTCAGGCCCACAAAAAGCCATTGTCGTGGTAATGAATGGTCAAAACGCACAAAAAGTTTTCAGTTTTTAGTTGAAAACGGTGTCATGTAAACAGCCCCTAAGCCTAAGAGTTCTTTCTGTTCGGTGTCCGATATTGTCTATGTTGTGTTAACATTTAGCTCCTGTGATCTCCAGAGTGTTACGTTGTTAATTTAATAGACTGTTTGGTAACACTTTTACAAAGCCCAAAGAACACTTCCGTTTTTTTACGTGTATGCGTACAGTCGAACACGAAGCCTTTCAAAGAATACTCCATTTGATAGTGTGCGGCACATGCGCTCTAGAAAGTTTCATCTTTGTCCAGTGGCTGCGCTATTTTTCTCCAGAAGTTATGACAGATAAAAATGTCTTTGTATTCTTTGAAACTAAAGTTGCGACTATCTCTTAACCCCTTTACACAAACGCTTGTCAATGCGGGCGTCTGTTGTTGTTGCAGTCTCCGGTATTTCAATTCAATTCTAATATGAGTTACAAAAACTGGGCGTCTGTGTGGTTACAAAAAACAGTTTCTGGTGACAAAATTTGCATCACTATTCATCATTTTATACTTTGGGCTTTCAACTTGATTAAAAACTAAATGCATCCAACAAATCAAGGAAATGTTGGTCAACAACAAAGTGTTTTGGATCATGTGGTCCTTACCAACATTAGTGGGGAAGATATGTTCATTGTTGATCTGGACTTCAATCCAGTCCATTAGCAGGCTCATGTATTTGGGTGCTGGGAGAGCGGTGGGCTTCTTGTACTTCTGTTCATCCTGCCAGCGGTACTCGTACTTTGGCCCGCCGGACATAATGGGGCAGGTCTGGTCTGTGCAGGAGTCATTGATTGTGCCGTAGATGAGGTTGATGCGGTTAAAGAAGTCTACCACGTGAACGGCCACCCAATCGTTGAGGTCTTCGCCATGCGGCAGCTGCACCGCTTGCTTCAGATCCAGACCGGCATTTAGAGACGCCTGTGCTTTCTTGTGCAACTCAAATCGCTGCGTTCCAGGCTCAAACTTGCGCTTGGGCCGGAATGTCCTGTCCTTGTTGAAGACTTGTTTTAGGGCCATGGACATGGTTGCTGGAGGACAGGATTGTTGTGTAATGCGTTTAAAATGAGCCTTTTGATAGCAGGGGTGCCTGAAATGACAAATTAAAGGATGGATAAACAATGACAATATTGTGTGGAGGCTTCTCGGTAATCAGCGATTGTACTCTGAGGGAAGACGGATGCTGAATGCAAAAAAGGGAGAGAAAATAAAACTAGGTCAAACTTTGTCCGCTCCTGGGTTCCCAGACCTTTTGGATAATGATTTAATTTTATGATGAGAACATCATTTCATAACATTGCACACATAAAGAGCAGTTTCTAGTCAATATTTTATGTTTATTTTATTTATGAAGATAATATATATATATATATATATATATATATATATATATATATATATATATATATATATATATATATTAAGAGGATTTTCTTAATTTTCATGACCTCCTCTAATATTTCCATGTGTGAACAAAACACATAAAAAGAGTACTTGCGATTTTCTTTCGGCCGTGACACTGAAATAACTTCAGTCTTGGAATTATACTTGCATTCTTTCATGCATTTCTTACATGATTCTTTTCTCAAACTCAAGGATTAATTCCAAATTGCTGTGCTTCCTTCAACATCAAGTGGTAAAATGTAGTGAGAAAAAGAAAACAATTTTTCTCAGTTTAACATGCTGAACAAACAATACAATACATCATATCGGCATGTTAAAGAAATGTTGGTCACTGAACAGGTTGTACACAGAGGCATTATATTTAGAATATTATGGGAATTTCTGAGTAATTTCCTGTAGGGCACCATGGGTGGCATTTATTGGCCAGGGCAGGGGGATTCCAGCATCTTCTATAGGCTATTATCTACAGTATGTTAATGACATATCTATATGCCACACATACATACATGATACACACACACACACACACACACACACACACACACACACACAACTTAAATATTGTTAACATGTGAATGTGTACATGTTTCTTAATGAATGGATACCAGTAACACACACCAAAAGCGAAACAACATGTTGCGCGAGACTCTCGTCTGTCTACACGCTAATTCCGTGTGACGATGTCGTTTTTAATGGCGTGACTAGGACTGATAATCACATGAATTTAACTTTCATGGAAACACATAGATGCGATAACAAAATATCCTTAGTAAAAAGAGCGAATTAAATACCAAAACGTATTTTAAAAAACGATTTTGTTAAGGGAATGTTTTCGAGGAGTACAGTGAAGTTGAAGCAAACTTACCGCGAGCAAGCGCCTTTCTTGTTCCGCTTTGATGTGAAGCGCCTTTTTCACCGCCCTCTATTTTGTTCGTTATTAAAGAACGTTCTTCGTTATTGTAATCACATTGTATTTGCAATTGTTATAGAGTTAAAAGGAACGTGGCCTTCGCACTGTAACAATTATTAAGTCCACACTTTCTAAGGAAGCCACAAGCCCCTCCCTGCTGAGCAAAGTACACTTCCTCTATTGAAACATCAGTAGAGCCTCTTCTGTCTGCCACTGAACATGAAGGAAGTGTATTGGATACACTATGGTTACACACTAACATCAAAACATTTCATGCATTGGAGATATTTATAGCTTAAAATTTAAAAAGCAGCCTTTTAAATGTACTTTAACGGTTACACTTTATTTTAACACTGTCATTGTTACAGTGTAATTATCTTTAAGTACTGAGTAATATTAATTAGGGTTAGGGTAGGATTAATATTTGGTTGAGAGTTAGTTGCATGTAAGTTATTACTATGTTAAGTACATGTAAGATAGGTAACAAGGACACTAAAATAAAGTGTTACCAAGTAAATTATTTGTAAACAAAGGTGTCAGGGAGAAGTAATGAGGCATGTGCAGTTTATTGCAAGTTTTAAAACTCAAGAATTGTTACAAAATTAATTAAAATACAAAAGTTTGAGAACATATATGTTGTTAAACAAAAGGAATGACAGGAAACATACAATCACAGAATATTTAACAAAGAGAACAAGACCATAAAGTTTGAGTAAATATGTACTTTCCTCTTGAAAGTGTCAATGGATGGAAAAAATACATCCATCTGATTTCATTAACTGAAAAACTTTTGCAGGGAAAAAGTATATTCTTTTTATAACCAACTATTATATAACATATTTAAATAGTAAATAGGCACTAACTGAAAATAGTATTATGAGCACTGATAGTGACAAGCTAATAATAATAAAAAAGATTACTTGCATTGCTCAGTCAGATTGACATAATATTACATTTGATAGACATAATATTACAGTAACATATTTTAAAACAGATTTTCCGATGTTTTCATTCTGTCCTGGCTTGAAATGTTTCCATTTGCCCCTCTGATCAGTTAGGAGGCTTTCCATTCTCTGTTTTCATGTAATCCGGTATCTTTTTGCAAATGGAGTAATAGAAAGTTCTCATCTTCTCCTCCACTTTGACAAAGCCTGGCCGTTCTTCATGCCTGCAGAAGACAAGAGTCAGACATCATTCAGAAGTTATTCATATTTGCTTGAGTACCTCATCCACACACAAGCAAACAGGCAAGTATGACTAGTAGCTTATAATGTCAATAGTTATGTTCCTAGCCAACTATTTTTATGTGCATTTTGGGATATCATATAAAAAAAAAAACGCTGTATGGAAACGCCAAGATGCGCATAAATTCTAAAAATATTTATAAACGTATGCACTCAATTGAGTAAGATAAAAAAATACTGATAATACATGTCCATAAACTACACATGAACTACCAAATAAATCCCTCAATGTCCAAAAATAATAAATAAATATAAATAAATCACACGTGACTTCGCCTCAACAGTGGATGTAACTGGATAACAAGTCTAACAAGTGAATCAATTTCATTGCACAGCATCTCAAATGTTGGCTTGATCATTCTGAAGAGCCAAAGTCTGTCATCAGAATAATTTAGCATAATGACCTGCCAGAAGTGTCTCACATGATTGTGTTCACAAACACCAGGCATCCGAACGCAGGATAACATGAAAGGGTATATTGTGTTTCATCTGCGCACTCTGAGACGCAAGTCATTTATTATGGCAAGCCGTTTTAGCTTTTATTCATTTCCAGGATATGAATTCTTGATATCAACAATTACATTTTTTGATATCAACAATTTAATTGTTGATATCTGTAATTGTATTTTCACTAGTGAAATGTCACCATAGGCTGCCATTCAAAATGAATTGTTGATATCAAGAATTGATGTTTTACTAGTAGAAATATAACTTTTGATATCAATAATTACATTGTTACTAGTAAAAATGTGAATTCCTGATCTCAATAATTAAATTGTCACTAGTTGAAATGTATATTCTTGATATCAACAATTCAATTGTTACTAGTAAAAATTATCATTTTTGATATCTGAAAATGTATTTCTGATATCAATATTATTTCAGATATCTAAAATGGCTTTCTTACTAGTAACAATCATATTCATGATATCAGAAATTAAAATTGTCACTAGTAAAAATGTAATTATTGATATCAAATATGAACATTGTTACTAGTAGCAATTCAATTGCTGATATCAAGAATAGACATTTCAACTAGTAACAATTGAATTCTTGATATCAAAAATAAAGGTTTTTACTAGTAATAATTGTATTTCTGATATATGAAATTGGAATTTCAACTAGTAAGAAATCAATTCTTGATATCAACAATTGGTTTTGAATGGCAGCCTATGGTGACATTTTACTAGTGAAAATACAATTGTTGATATCAAGAATTCATATCCTGGAAATGAATAAAAGCTAAAACGGCTTGCCATAATTTATGATGTAGAAAAACAGAGCCACAGTGGCTTCCCCCGATTGCGCACACGTTTTGTCACAAATGGATGGAAACAAGAAACTTGAAGGCATTAGATTATACTTACTTGTATGTCCAGCATTCTTTCATCAGTTCATACATGGTCTCAGGACATCCAGCAGGGCAATCCATACGGCTACCACTTTCAAGAAAACTCATTACTTCTGGGCCTTTCATTTTCTTCCAGGGGAAAATAAATGGATGAAAAGTCACATGAGCAACTCATTTAAGTTGGTTGTAAGTAATGTGACAGTGTAAATGTTTACCTTATAAGGCTTCCCTCCAAAGGAGAAGGCCTCCCACATCGTAATGCCAAAGCTCCAAACATCACTTTTGCTGGAAAACTTGTGGAAATGAATGCACTCTGGCGCATACCACTTCAGAGGCCATTTTCCACCTGTACGGGCCTATACACATACAAAATCAGACTCTGAATGACTATTCTTTTAACCTTGTACCTGCACCATCAATAGGTAGCATCCAGCTTGTTAGACATTATCCCCCGGTTTCACAGACAAGGCTTAAGTCTAGTCCCAGACTAAAATGCATGCTTTAACTGAAAACAACTTGCACTACTGACATATCTTAAAATATGTCAGGGCCATTGTTTTGTCTCAAGATGGACACCAGTAATGTTTTGTTCTAAGGCACGTTTATAAAAGCTACTTAAATGTCCTAATTGAACTAAGGCCTAATCCTGGCTTAATCTAAATCCTGTCTGTGAAACCGGGCCTATATTGCTGTAATGAGCCACTAATGGTCATGTGACTAGTCATGCAACAGGAATAAGGAACTGTTCCCATTGTTAGTATATTGACAGCACAATATAGAAGATTTACAAATGTATAGAAAAGATTACATTTCTCCATGAGCACAATAAGTACCTAAAACAGTGTTTACAAAATGCTATATAGAAACACAACGGACTATAATTAAAATGTAATTGTGTTTCTCCCGCAGAACATCTGAGAACAGCCCACCTTGTAATAGTTGTCATCTGCACCCAGTGCCTTCGAGAGGCCGAAGTCACTGATTTTGGCATATTGCTGGTTGACCAATAGTACATTACGTGCAGCCAGGTCTCTGTGCACAAAGTTCCTTCCTTCTAAATACTTCATCCCCATTGAGACCTGATGCATTAACATCACAATGTTTTCAGTAGTGATCGTGTCCCTGAAAGAAACAAAAAGAGTATCAGTGTAAATTGATGTTATTTGAAATAAATTATATATTTGAATTAAATATATATTTATAGACACACACACACACGCTTATATGCTTATATAATTCAGATTAGAGCTCTCCCACTTACTTTAACACTAAGCGGAGCACAAATCACTACTAAATCAATTCTCTCACAGTTTTTTCAAATATGAAATTATATAAAGAATAAAACATACAATAATACATAATCTAACAGATATATATGAAGTATATATATATATATATATATATATATATATATATATATTTATGACATTTACAAAATATAAAGTTGCATATAAATATCAAACTATAAATAAAAATATCAATATAAAAATAAAAATAAATGATTTTTTATGATATTTATTATAGTTAATGGTCACTATTTATAAAAATCTAAATTTCATACACTAAATTAAATTTTATTCATACAATAAAGTTTAATACATAACAGACTCTATGTAGAATACCATTTCTACATCCTTCGACTATATATTAATAACACACATAAAAGAGTAATTTATAAATGTTTTATTCTGATGAACTCACTTCTTGCCAGAGAGAAACTTGTTGAGCGGGCCACCGGGGGCCATCTCCATCACCAACATGAGCGCTTCGGCCTCACAGAGTCCAATCATGCGCACGATGAACGGGTCACTCAGCTGATGCATAATATGGGCCTCTCGCATCATTTCATCTTTTACTGATTTTTCATTCTCGTTCTTCAACACTTTAATTGCCACATCAATCTGTTTGCTACACAGGAGAAGGAAACAACATAGGTGAAATTTTATCAAAATGAAACTGTCACACAAATGTATGCTTTTCACCCTTGGTACATACCTTTCCATTTTGAAGACACCTTTCTTGACACAGCCGAAGTTGCCCGAACCAAGCTCCACCTCGTCCACCATGAGCTTGTCTCTCTTGATGAACAGGGTCTTCTTCTTGCATTCATTTGGATCATCATAAGGACTGGTGAATGCATCATGGTCCATAGGCAAAGATGGACGTGGAGAATCGGATCCAAAAGGCACTGGGGAACATCACAGCAGATGTTATTACCATGCTATCATAAATTTGCTTTAAACTAGATTACAGCAGTTCCTCTAACTTCTATTGGGTTTTTAGAAAACCTGCAGACAATTTTTTTACAAACAAGTGCTTTATCCTACAACCGTTTTCAGTCACATAAACATCCTTATAGTAGTTCTAGTTCTTCAGTAACATCATGTTAGCAAATAAAAACTTTTTACGTGCACAACGGTTTAAAAATTCACATTTGAGGTATTATTGTGGGAATGTCTCTTTAGGTATTGTTAACACAGACCTTATTTTACTCATAAATGGAAAACCAGCATTCTAAAAAGTTAAAAACACAGAAATTCCAGCGGAAGCACATGGTTAATGCAAGCAGCTCTGTAGTAAATATTTTAGGCTGTATTAAGCCATTTATCATTGTTGTTGCAAAACTATGCGGTCCAATTCCAAATAGTTTAGCAGTAATAGCCAAAAGATTATGGATTTATCACTTAGACAGCTCTGTGACTCTGAGACTTGGACTGTTTTTTTATATATATTTTGGCATATTTGTTGATTTTATCACTGCTGTTGGATTGTTTAAATTTTTATATTTTGTACCACTATAAACGTACCCATAGGGGGCGGTGTGTATCCATTACCTCTCTGTCTTCTCTGCAACACACAAACAGAAACCCAGAAACAATTAACCACATACATTATATTATTAGATTTGTTCCAAAAATAGATGTGTTCTGTCAGCTATACTTACCGGAGCATTTACAAGAGCTAAAAGTGAAAAAAGAGAAAGAATCTTAGCTGTTTTCACTCGCGCATATTTCTTATAAAAAAACTGATACCTGTTCATATGCATATGTCTAACAGTTTTGGGAGATATATGTTTTACATAAATCCCAATGCAATGACGAATGAAAGTTCATACCTGCTGGTGCATTGTTATGGTTGATACATGGTTCTCTCAGTACAGTCACAAGACCATCAGGCTTCATCTTTAAATATTCAACCAGCTGCCCTCCAGAGGAATGTGATTATGAAAATAAAATAAAAACATCAATGACAACTACAATAATAAAATAATACAAAAAGGTTTATGGGGTTATGTGATTATGTAGGAATCTTTGTATATCTAAATTTTAACATGTTCATATATAAATTACTATTGTACTGTCCTTTGGATGTTTTAGTTATTTTTTTCCGACCAGATTACAAATTAATATATTTATATATTTAGAATTAATATATTTTATAAATTTAATTTTTAAAAAATATTTTAAATCAACTCAAAATGCATTTCTATTTTTATTGCAGTACTTTATTAAATTAAATTAATCTTTAAGTTACATAAACATCTATATCAAAAGGCATTTTAAAATGTTAATGGAACTAAATTAAAGCTGCAGTCCACAGTTTTTCCTCTTTGTCGCCATCTCTGTTCGAAATCTGCAATTGCAGTCATTCGCGGAATTATCAACTTTACGTGAGTTGTACTTCGACACGGCACAGCGCGGATGAACACAATGTTTGAGGAGACTGTGAGGCTGTCAATCACCACGCCGATGTGGATACTGGCATTCACAATCACAGATTATTCTTTTTTGAAGTATGACCAACACAATAATTTTCACCGGAAAATGTCAACTGAACTAGTAAGTAACATCCACTTGTTTTGTTCTGGTTCTGACATTGCAGTAAATCGCGCTGATTAAATCTAAAAATCGCTTATCATATCACGCAAAACCGTGCAAATTATACTTTGTTCTCCAATTGTTAAAGGTGGGGTATGTGATTTTCTTTTTTGACCATTTTTTCAAAATCACTTGAAATCCTATTCCTAACCCACTTACAGCCACTGAGTTAGAAGCACTGAAATGAAAATTAAGCAATTTAATCATCTGTGGAACGGGCAGGACTCGAAAAACTCCAGCCGATCATTTCCAAGACCACCTAGAATCATTGGACAGTAAGTGCGTCAATCAAACGGTCGTACCATCCCCCCCCCCCCCCCACCCCCCTCGAGCGAATCAGGGCCAGCCTTGGAGGAAAGAAGGTAGGACGTTTTGAGTTGTGTATTTTTAAAATCTGCCGGCTGTTTTGCAAATCACATACCCCACCTTTAATGTTAACAACGCCAGGATTGCGTGATGTAATGTCCTTACGATATGTATCCTTGTTTTTGCATGGGTCCGGTTGCAGTCTCTTTTTTTCTGTAAGTTAGCCACTCCGAAGTCCGAACGAAGTCTTTTGCATTTTACAACGGGTGAGTCTCTAGTTGTCACTGGTGATTGTCGTTTGAACCTTTCTGGGTCCGCCATCAAATTGATAAGTTTAATTATATCAAGTGCTGTGAGAAAAGACTATAAATCTCCACCTCCAGCATCCTCACACACAATATAGCCTAATAGCCGAGACTCCTTCTTTGTGTACAGATTTGACGTAATGACGCAAAGACATGCTCGAATCTCCAGCGGAAATCCACCAGTACCACTGGTGGATTGGAGTACCAATTAAAAACATTATTACAAGCTTACCGCTTTGAATCGAGCTAAGGCAAGCAGATAGTTTTGAACACTGGCTGGTTATGTATTTTCTCAAATATGTATTTTGAATAATCTTTAACCCAAAAAAATCTACGGACTCCAGCTTTAATTCAATTAGAAAAGAGTTAAATGTATTTTTGTAAAAGCAGTTTCGTCTGGCGACATTGTGAGAGTATAGAAGAAATTATCTTCTAGAAGACATTGAGAGTATAGAAGACATCGTGAGAGTATAGAAGAGTATTTTTTTTAAATGTAATATGAGATGACAGACTCTTTGATGGGTAAAGCATACCTGCCACACAGTGTCAAATTTAGTTCCTTCTGGCATTGCGTATTTCCCTGATTTGTCGTGTAAGATCTGATAATGGTATACAGTTTTTCCGTATGTCACAGACAGCGCATAGGTGCCAAATTCTTCTCTCTCTCGAACTCTAGAAAACAGATTTAGAAAATTAGAAATCACAGCTTAGCTAACAAAAACATAAGAATGTTTTGCCTACGTTTCCATTAAGTGTTCCCTGCACAATCAAAAAGTCTAGTTTTTAAATGTTTTAAAAGCTTTTTGTTCTGGGTTATATGACTGTTAAGGGATCATTCCATTTCATCATTTTGCAAACACTATGGAAACTTTACTTTTGAATGTTCCCTGATCGAACGTTCTATTTACGTTACTGGAAGTTTAAATGTAATCATAACGTTGAGAGAACCTTGCCAGAACGTTAGCCAAAGTTCTGCGAACGTTCCTAGAACATATTGCATTTCGATGTGCTTGCTGATTGGCCTAAATGATGTTACAGGACTAAATATGTGATCTTGACCAATCCTACTGTCAATCTTTCTGAATTTAGCAGTTTATGCAGGCCATGATGCAGAGGACGCTTTTTGAGGCAATGTAGATGAGTAAATACAGCATTGTAATCATCCACACTGCATTGCATTTACTCTTGACACCACTGAAGACCCATCTCTATCTTTGCTACAAATAATAATTACTGATCATCTGATTTGCCTCTAAAAACAGCCCATGTGTCATCATGACCTTTCCACTCTAATGCTGCAGGAAAACTTTAGACTGTCACGTCTGATGAATCAAGCTCTTCACTTACAGGAACTTTCCATCCGGCTGAGAGCCTGAGTACAGTAGTCTCTCACCCTCCTGCCGAGGGACCTTGCCGTGGAACCAGGGCATTTTCTCATGCGCTGTGGTGGCAATCAGTTTTTCTAGCTGTGGGGCCTGGCTTATGATGGCTTGCTCCATGGCCTCCCCCTAAAAAAGGTAACAAAATCATAAAAAAGTTCAAAGTTAAAACTCATCAAAAATCTGCTAGCATGGAAAAGTGTTTCCTTCCTCACTGTTGGAGCATGACAGTAAAAATGCATCTTTTTTTAAGAAACCATAAAATGGATAAAAAAGGAGACCTCTTTTCATGTGCACGCAAGACAATTTCTGCAAGTGTCTCTTTGCAAATGTCACTTTAAGGACTCCATTATACGGTTAACTATAGAAAAATTAAACGCATGCTTATTTAAAGGATAATCAAAAATATGTGCAAATGTATTTCGGCCACAATGTGAAGCTGAGTAGCTGAGTAGTTGTTACGCGTCATTTTTAAGTTACAAGAATTTTAAGGTTTAGAGTCAATTATTCCACTTTTAACTATGATTAAAGGGATAGTTCTCCCAAAAATTTTAATTCTGTCGTCATTTATTCACCCTCATGTAGTTCAGATATTTTGAGAAATGATTCAGTGTTTTTTGTCATTCTTCAAAATATCTTCTTTGTTCCGCAGAAAAGGAAACAGGTTCGGAATGACATGAGGGTAAATGATGACACAATTTTTTATTTAATTCATGTATAAGGCTGTATCATTTGTGTGGATCAGAACATTTTTCAAAACTTTTATGTTTTCATTCTGTGTTGAACTACTTCCATATGTCCCTGATTATGTATTTTGCTAAAAACATACAACACTGAAGAGAAAAAAGTGGTTAAGTGATATGTAACCGTAATGTAGCCATTAATCCTATACTATTTCATAGGGGTGTAACAACATATCGTGTCACAATGTATCGCAATCCAAAAATCCAAAAATATGTATTGTGGATAGTGTAAGAAAAATTTCATGTTTACAGAGTTTTAGTGTCATTACTACATTAAACTACAATATATAATGTTGAATATAATGTATAATAATGTAATGGGGGAATTTTTGTGGGTCCTGATTATGCCAAATGTCTTATGTTACCAATAAAAAATGGCCTACCTACATTATTTAAACATATCAGTGAGTGCAAGCATATTCATCTAAAATAATTCTATATTTTCAGCTTCATATTCATGAACATTTGTATTGTGGTGTCACCATTGTCCTGTGCTTTGGGTTACCAGAACCAAGTCCAAGCCCATTCATTTCACCCCAATGTAATACCAAATTTTCTTGGAGTATTGCAATAATATCGTATCGTGACTTCAGTATCATGATATGTATCGAATCGTGACACGAGGGAGGGTATCGTTACACCCCTACTATTTCATAGTTACCAAATATTAATCAACACACTTTGTGGGTCAACAGATCAGAATCAAACCTGTTTTGAAACCCTTACCTCCAGGTTCCAGGTGTGACGCACATATTCCCTGAGCATATTGTCCCTCAGGCTGTCAAAGACGCCCGTCTTGATTACTGTTTCGGCTGATCGCAGGCAGGGTTTTCTCAAGGTGCACACGAGCCCATCTGGGTCTTTGCTGTAGTACTCACAGAGCTCAGCAGGTCCACAGTGAGGCTTCCCACCCGCGATGCAGTACGTGCCATTCAACTGTTTCTCTATGGAGTAATGGTAGAACTCAAGGTTCCAGACCAAGGACAGGACATAGCCACCCAAGCTGCGGAGACACTGGCGCAGGAGAAAGAGGCCGTCTCCCATGCCAGCCAGTTTCAGGTGGTCCTCGGCCTCCGAGCGACTGATGCTGCCATAGAAGAACGGGAGGTCCGCGGCAGGGTCGGTCATGATGGCGACGACGAGGGGTCGAAGAGTCTCACTAGATCAGAAGCTGCAGAAAATGAAGTTTTGACAGAGAAAGACAGAGCGAGACAGATTGAAGCGGCTGATAAGTTCAACAAAATGGGGCAAACTGTTGTGAGCATGTGTTTTTGCTGATGTGGGATGTGGGAGGATGTTCCCCGTCTGAACGCATCTCTCCCTTTTTTCTCAGTTTCCCTCTTTTTATGACTTAAACATGGAAATTTGCATGTGACGGCCCTGTGTGATCAAATGATTGGTGTGTAGAGGAACATATAGGTAATAAGACTAAGTAAAAGTTGGTGTGGTTGGTGTTTTAGTGTTGCTTTGCAACCGGCAAAGTCTCGCATTCGGATCAATCACCACAACAGGAAACTCAGACATATCCTTCCCCACCCCCACCAGCTCGTCTACGACAACCCTCCACCCTGTGCAGGTGCTGATGCTTCAAGAATGTTCCTAAGCTTGTCAACAGACACATGCTTTATTGAAACATCTCTGGAAGTGAAAGAAAATGAAGCAGCCGATTAAAATATACCAAAAAGGCAAAAAGATGCGAATGTGGCACCAAGTGTCTATAATGGATTCTTTATGTCGTGATGAACATTTTCCAGTGGCTGAATGCTAATGCTGTGTAGGAGAGTAGGAGGTCAATAATGAAACATGTATGCATCATGTTTTCACCAGAAAGTCAAAACTGCACACACACACACAAAAATCCCAACTGCTTTTCTCTGCACCTCACACTTTAGATTCCATAATTTTATGCAAATGATCTCAAAATGTCTACCAGACAGCGTTTGAACATGCTCTGAGGTGGAATCACATGAAATGCCAACAAATGGAGGACCCTAGCTTTGATTTAAACCACAGCTTCCTGGACACAGAGCTGCCCACACTTACAGGGACTATAAGAGTTAAAACACAGAGAAAGACCCTGCCGCAGCCACACACACACACACACAGACACACACACCTTGTCTTAAACCACCACAGGCCACAGCAAAGACACTGGGGGACAGTGCACTGAGGAGACATGAGTCTCATTAGGCAATTTGATCCTTTTCCATTTTACATCTGGTGATGTAATGTAATTTTTGATGTTGCAAAAATTGTGCTATTATTATTTATTTTACCCCTGAATGTAGCACACCATGAAGGATTTATACAATATGATTAAAAAGTAAATTATAAGTTATTGATTAGCTGCTTCGTTGGATTGGATTTTTAAAAAATTATTGTAACAACATACAATTTAGTACACACACACAAACATATATACATAGGCTATATGTATACATATATGTTAATATAAATTATATATATATGTATATGTTAGAATTAAATATAAATGGTTTAAGTAAGTACACAGTATGTATGTATGTATGTATATGCATTTACACACACACACACACACACACGTATATTATCATTTCAATATTTTAGTTAGGCTCCAGCATCCCTGTGACCCTACAGAGGATAAGCATATTGGAGATGAATGGGTGGATATTCCTTGAATATTATATTAACAAATATGTATATATTTATAAATGATATACATACATATACATACTTCAAACTTATATAAAATGTATTTTAACTTTTAAATCTATATAAATTATATTTAAATTAAAACCATTTTAAAACACAAACACACACACACACGCACACATTATATATATATATATATACTGTAGATAATTTTGGGAAAGTAGGCTTAGGCCTATTAGTAAGCCTACTAGTCTGAATTTGTATTTTCAGCAGTCAAAGATGAAACTTCAATATAGATTTGTCAATGTTCAGCGGAAAGTGTAATGGAACTTAATAATTTGTTCGCCTAAACATTATTTTCCGGTGTGAAAAGTGGGTGACAATACTGCGGCTGAACCTCATCGAAAAATCTTCTCTTCCGTAATGCGTGAATTTTTTCATTGCGAACAAAATGTCTCACAGATGCATTTAGAAACAAGCAAACATCTGAGATGGGTGTTCGCTGTCTAGTTCATCTATAAAAGGAGCTTTGAAAATGAGCGTCTTTGAAAACTATTCAAGACAGAAATAAGATCAAGGTGTTGAGGCATACGTTCATTTTTAAGGTTGTTTAGAAGTACATGAAGAATTTAAAGATGAATTTAAAGCGAGTTGTTACAGCTCTTTTGATTGAGTTCAATAAAATGCCCTAACAATGGTTTCATCGCATTTACAGATTTTCCATGTTCTGAACACAAGAATTTGAACTATGTTGCTTAATGACGCCCAAAATATTCACAATGTTTATGTCCATAAACCCAAACTCAACTGCCTTGAATGGAAACTAACTTTATTCAAAAAGGCCAAGTAGCCTACAATGGAAAATAAAACTTTCTTTTTCCTATACGTAAAAGGCTTTTTGACCCCTGCCCTGTTCAAGACTGCTCACTTTGGGGTTTTTTTTATTACACTTTTTCTTGTCCAACTTTGCATGATTTTGTGCCCATATTTAGATGGTCTCACAGGACCACTGAAATATCATGGGCATTTGGACAGTGAAACAGTCTGGATTCTTGCCACCAAACTCGCAGCAGTGAAACCTTTGAGATTCAGTGCTCCACATAGTGCGTATAAAGTTTTATGGTAAAATAATGAAGTCTGGTAAACATTAGTTTAAAACAAGCTGAATTAAAAGAAGTGTTACCTGTTTTGCTGTGTTTTTTTTGTTGTTGTTTTTTTACGTTTTTGGCACTATTTTCCTGTTATCTCTGTAAAGCTGCTTTGAAACAATCTGTATTGTAAAAAGTGCGCTATATAAATAAATGTGACTTTTGTGCTATGACTCAAGTTGTGCAAAATAATCCAAATAATGGGACAATGTGTTACTAATATCTAATTGTCAAAACCACACATATTCATGTATATATATATATATATATATATATATATATATATATATATATACTGTATATATTCATGTATATACACACAATCTTTTAAATTCATTTTACTGTTTAATGATGGTCTGTACTTGGAAATTACAATTGTACATTTGGTTAAAACCAGTTAACATCATTTGGGGTGAAAATTTGCAGATCTTTTGCACCTGTTCAGCAGCTCAACAACTATTGCATCTTCGTCTCTGAAGCCACAGATGAATTCTCTGGTAATTTACAGTGCAAGTGATGCAATTTTTATGTTTGCAGATTGACATATTACCCTTCTGGCTAAACTTCATGTAATCTTTTAAGAATTCACGTAATGAATTGAACTTAGCAAAAACTGACCAGATGCATATCATATTTCCAAATGGATAAAAAACTGCATCCATTCTGGCATTCAAAAACTAAAAAAAATGGCATTACACTATTTATAATAATAATTCTACCCTGTATTTTTAAAACACACACGTTAACAGTGCTTTATCGTAAAAAAACAACAATATTTAAAAAATAGCTGTAGACTGTACAGCTTAAAGATAAGGTTTTGAAAATTGCACACATGACTTTTCCGTGTTAAGAACATGCTTTACAACACGCCACATCTGCTCAGACAGCTCTCAAAAGTGTTGCTTAACATGCATACATATGTGCCAGCAAGTTACAAATTAAGCTGATATCTACAATCTTCATTTAATGCAATAGTTATATGTCTACGGTATTTGACCTCTGCTGAACATTCGTTTGCTAACATCTCTCCTCATTTGCACGTTACATGTCTGACATTTTGATCGACCTTGACAGGTTGTGAATTTGCCTCGGGATAAGATAAGAACAGACGGTCTCTGGCAGACAGAGCCAAAAAAAGACAGAATAATCTTATTAAACACTCACCGTGGCCTGTAGCTGAAATCCAGGAAGAGAGGGATAGAAAGAAAGAAAGAGAGAGAGTGAGAGAGAGAGGAGACACGGGACGGATGAACTGGTGAAGGAGTTATAACAAATGTATTTAGTCTGCCGAAGTGATGAAGTTCTCTGATCTAGCTTGTACGCTAGATGGCTTCTATGCTTGCCAAGTTTTAGTGTGTGTGTGAGCTTGAGAGAAACCGTGTGCGTTTATGTGTGCGTATGGGTCTGTGTGTTTCTGTGAACACAGGTGAACTGTGTGGGCTGCTCGAATCACTCAAATTTGTATTCCCTTCAGGCTTCTCAGAAACTTACTTTCTCACCCAAGTCTTGGGATGCGACCGCTGAATGCTAAGAAAAGCTGTGCTGCAAACTAATGCCTAAAACAAGAAATTGGTTCATTTATTTTGCATTCAGTTGGTTTAGGGACCCATTAAGGCATTTGAGACATTTATTTGGAGCAATGCACAGTGAAAACTCTCTTGAACAAATATCATTACATGATATTATTATCGCACACATAAAAAGAATATAATAAATCTCGAAACTGGACGGACAACATCAAAGCCAGAATTAGAAGATAATTTAATCCTCATGTTCTGTTGAGTCTGTTTTACTATAGCCTATTTATGTTTGGGTTCTCCAATGTTCAGAGTGTAAAAAATAAATGTAAAAATTTCGTAAATCTGTTTCTGTTTGGGGTCAGTTGGACCACAGCAAAAACATAATTACAATAAAACAAATCAGACAACTGACATGCTATAGGCTATTACTACAATCAGAAAATCTTACCATGTGAAAATGCATTGTCTTTAGGCTATTGATGTATTTTACCTAGAGTCTTGAAGACAACAAGGAGAACCCTTTTTTAGTTTTTTAGAAAATAAAATTGTTTTAATCAGTTCTCACAAGATTTCAAATAAGTCGTTAAGTATCAACCTGACAGTTTCTTTTAGATTAAAAAAGCCTTGGGGTCTCCTAGATCCAAACCTGAACAGAATATATTTTATTTCACGACTGCTCTTCGGGGTAATCACGTTTTCCTCTGAGGGTATAGGCTACATAACTGTTGACAAAAGTGCATCTGGCATCCGGCTCTGTTTTGGAGAGGAAGGGGGGAAGGGGTGTATACGATATCCAACAGGTGATCGAGTCGAGGCGGCCTCCTCTGAGCACGAGCTCATCAAAGCGAATATAACAGTTCGACTCACAGAGCGCGATTGTTCTTTAGCGATGGCTCCTCCCAGCGTTCAGCGTCTGCCTTCCTGCAAATGAACGCTGTTGCATTAGGAAGTCTGATTCATTATAAAGAATCGATTCTTTCGGACGGTTCATTTTAGAAATTGTTCAAAAAGATTTGAATGGTTCCCAGAATTCCCCGCGCGGCGTTTTACGTTTGTTCTACTACGGTTCTGTTAATTAACTGTAAGTGTTTGTTGTAACACCATCAGTTCAACAAGAAATTATAGAGATCACATCCCGCCTCCGATAAATTATGTCTTTATAAATATAAGGGATTTATAGAACAAAAAAATGTTGAGGTAAGACAGTACGTTTGAATCATAATTCGATTAGCCACCATATAGGCCTAACGTTACTGGTGAATAGGCTATTAAAAAATAAATATGAATAGGCCTATTAATAGAACTGGTAGGCCTATCATCTGATTCTGAATCGGCAGGTTCTATTGTTTTACTGGATTGGATAGCCACACAAGTTTGTATATGCAAATTGACAATTCTTATTTTTTTTTATAGAATATTGCAGTGTTTATTATAAATTATGTCATGCCGACTTTATTAGACACTAGGCCTATATACAACCCCCAAATAGAGGTGTGGTTGTCCCAGCTTTGGCGTAAGTTAACTACGGTATTTTTTACCCGTCAAGCAGAAGCAAATCAAGATCGTCATCTTGCAGAAGCTTTAGAATTCTTTCAGGCGAATTGGAACTCCCTCCAGCGATGAAAAGCATGTTCACTAGTCGTTATTTCCACCTGCCTTCCTATTCCTTTTAGAACCGTTGTTGACAAATGAAAAGTAAAGAGCGTTTCGCAGTTCGTTCGCGGCTTCCAAACTGGAACCCGCTTCAAGTTCAGCGTCTACTGCCCGCGCAAAATTATTTGACAGGCACGTAACTTATATCTAAAACGTTTATTGTTTTTATTGAGAATGTTCTAAATGAAATGGGTCTGGGGTAAGAATAATCGTTTTGTTGAGGCTAATTTGGTTATTGTTTACATTCCTTAAAAGTCACTTGCTTGCAGCACTTTTAATGTCCTATTTATAGGCTAATTGTTTCCAATGTTGTTGTTTGTCTTCAGTTTAAGTCCACCCTTTATCGTTTTTATTTAAAATGTTCAAAATAATATAGTGTGTGGGGGTAATGAAGGATAATAATAATTATGTTGAAGTTGGTTACTAGCCTAAAGTTCAGGAAGTTTTAGACAGCGGTCTCTCCAACGGCGTGTGAATCGGCTCGATCGAGTCACTAAAAAAGAACCTGTTCAAACGAACGATTCGTTCGCGATTCGGACATCACCAACGCGCAGTCCGAACTCAGTTCCTCTCGTCAGCGTAAAGACTGAAGGAGCAGAGAAACCACGCAGCATTAGAGCATAGTCCACCGGCTCATCTCAGTATGTGGCAGATAACTACCCGGTGTTGAAGGAGGACGACAGACCAGACGGAGGTCGGTAAATCTCAGGGTCACCCAATTGTCCGTTCCTGCACAATTAAACGGTAAGGTCGTTGTCAAATTTGTACTTTGTATTATGGAAAATGTGCTAATGAATACGTTGTATCCATGCATGGTTACCATTCTTATTTGAACGCAAAACTTTTAGGGACACATATGCATGTCTATTCTGCTGTCAATTTGTAACAGTTGCTGTGAAACTAAAATGATGGAGGCAGCAGTGCTGTCAGACCTGCTGGTGATCACTCTAGCAGAAAGCAGAAATATCTCTCTTTGTCTGTGGGGTGCAGAGTCGAAGGGTTTGCCAGGAGCCTCTGAGGAAGGCGTCCAGTTCCTTAAGCGATTTAATAAATTATCTGCTCTTGTAATATCTCCATTAATGCCTGATTACAGCTGCTATCAAATGGAATGACTGGTAGACAAAAAATGAAAAATCACAGATCAACAGTCTCCCTCATAAAAATATATAGTCATTATATAAGCAATACTGCACCATTTGGCTTATTCGAGACATGGACGTTTGAAAGTTGGATAAATGATGTAGTTTGAATCCGTAAGTTGGCAACAAGGACGCCTTGGAGACCTGCTCCCTGTCAGGTAGTGCAGTGGTTCCCAACTCTGTTCCTGGAGGCCCCCCAATAATACAAATTTTGGATGTCTCCCTAATCAAACGCACCTGATTCAACTCATCAGTTTGTTAGTAGAGGCTCCAAAAGTTGAAATGGGTGTGTCAGATGAGACATCCAAAATGTGTACTATTGGGGGGGCTCCAGGAACAGGTTTGGGAAGAGCGAGCGCTTCTCCTGGCACGACTCCACGCCTGTCTGTCCGTATCTACATTTGGCAGAGAGAGCTTGGTAAGCTTAGGGTATAGCCGCTAAAGTCTAATATTTCGACTTTGATATCAGACATAGCCTTATGTTTGTCATTTAGGATTGTTACTAGCACAGCATCTTGATTTGCATATAACTTTTTATCCAAAGTAACTTCAAGAACTGATCCAGCCAGGGTTCCCACGCTCATGGAAAATCAGTAAATATCAGATAATAAAAAAATAAAAAAATGTTTCCAGGACTTGAAAAGGCATTGAAATGTTTTAGTCAATAGAAATATTTCAGCTATATTTCATTGGTTTGAAATTTCTCTTTTGAGTGATCGTTTTTTGAAGAGGCTTAATCATGAACAACTGGAAAAGTTATGGAAAATCATGGAAATACATTGGTCTAGAGGTTAGAACCTGATGTTTCTCCAGGAGATGAAAAAGAATTTGGTTAAATCTTTGGTTATCAGCTCAGATCCACTAGTCCAGGGTTTCTTGTTGTTGTTTTTTTAATGGAAAATGAATTGGGTAAAATAAATAATTAAAACCGATTTAAATAAACATACAATATGTTAATAAATAATGCAAACAACAGTACTATAGGAAGCTAGAAATTAAATAAATTCAAAATAGTATTTTACACATTTATAATATTAATATTAGTTTTTCACAGTGTAAGTTGTCTTTAAACAAGAAAGTGTGTCTTTATACATGAAAATATGTATAGCATGCCTTTTAAATTTTAGTATGAGGGTCCCTTGCATGAGCACATTTTGAGGATCTGTGGCATCTAAAAGAACACTAGACTATCACCCTCTGCTGGTGAACATCATGAACATCATTAGAAAGCTGAAGAGGCTCATTGTTTAATAGATGATTTCTGTCATAAAATAAACAATCTATTTTTATTTAAAAAAAACAAAGTGTTTATAGAGTTGGTGTGGTAAAATCATGGCTGGTTCAGGAGTGTGTGGTTTTGCAAGCTGACTAAAATGTTCATGCTCCACAGCCGGTCATGAATGGCTCTCACATTATGGTCTCCGTTGATGGATTCAGAGTTCATTACCGGTTGTTACATAAGTCACTTCTGCTGACAGTGCATCAGTGATCATGATCTTAATTCCCTTGTTTGTGCTTTGTTTATTTTAAAGAGCCAGCGGAAAAAGAATTGAGAAGTGTGATACACCAAGTTTTTGTTTTTAGGGTCTTTCCCAGTTTGAACCCTCTGGTTTGTGTAAATCAAGTCTTGTTGTTAGTGGGTAAGACAGTGTTTGTGGAGACCAGTGGTCTGCTGCTCTTTCATATTGTTACAGTGCAGTGTCAAGCTTAAGTGAGGAGACTTACTGCTTGCATGTCATCCAAATGGAGATGAAGAGAGACTGCCTAGTTTCCAGAGAGGATTGAGACCAAAGATTTCTCCATTGCAGAGAGCGCTTTACATTCAGTTTGTCATGTGGGTTTAATTATCAGAGTCTTACTCGTGCCTGATGGCTCCCCGTCTCCGCCGGTGTAGTCTGACAGCACGATATGCTTCTTGCAGTCTCAGATCACACACATTTTGTACCTCATGTCTGCACTAACAGATTACAAGACCCTTACTGAAATTTCGTGTCACATTTAGTATATGTTGACACGCCATCTGTAGCCCGCAGATGATGCTTGTTCTTGATTTGCCCCCAAGAGCAGTCAATTACGGAGTTCAAGTCCTTTAAGGCCACAGCTGAATTTTTTGGAGGAGAATGATGTTGCTCTACAAGATCATATCTTCCTGTGGCCTCTGTGGCTTGAGCTCCTTTTTCTGCTTGTGGGCTGCGTTTTTATCACAAAATAGACTGCAGATGGACGAGTGAATCATTCGCTGGAAAAGTTGAATTATTTCTCTCTTTACTATTGTTTTTTTTCTGTTATATTGTTTTTTTAATTACAACTTGTTGGGACCAGGTGATGGGAACTGAATGAATCTGATTCCTCTTAAGGTTTCTGGTTCCTTTATAGTTTCATTAATAACTCCATTAAGGATGCTTTTAATTTTTCCTTAACTATATTAAACAAATTTGTAAAATTTTGCTATAAGATAAAAACCAATTCATTAGAGTCATTTGTTAGGGATATATTGCGATATATTTTTTTGATTTACTTAACAGAACTGTCTCATAACAGTCACTCATTTGAGAATCGGATTACACTGGTTGTACTGTAGGTTTTTTTATTCACTTAAAAGAACCGGCTCATAACAGTCATTTATCTCTTTACCCGCCATTGACGGAATTTTCCGGCAATCCATGTTTTTACTGTTATACAGTAGGCGGGCGAAGGGCTATATTACCGTCTGAAAGAGTATCCGGAATCTTTGGATCCAAACACGGGCAAAGAAGCAGCAGAAACGAGCGATAGAAGGATTGCTTATGCACATGTAATAAAAAACACGATAATCAAACATTAAACGTCATATAAATCAGCATATTAATCATAGCGTAATCATTCGTTACTGAATGAAATGTCGAACCAGGCAGAGTGCAATCTTTGGGGTGTTGATGGACTCGATCTATTCCATCTATGTTTTGATCATCGCTATGAATCCGATTTGGACGTCTTTGACAAAAAAACACGATTTTTGGAAGTGTTTATAAAAAAGAATTCATGAAGCAACAAGGTTTGTGAAATACCAGTAGGTTTGTCGCTCCGTTCACATGGCTCTTTGCCCCACCCTGCTTCCCACAATAGATTAAAATATTTTTGTTTAAAAGTATAGGATCTATTCTTTCTTTTGATATATTGCATGTCATGATATTCATGCAACAAAATATTTTGATGGCCATGAAATTGTGAAAATTATCAAAAATGCTTGCACTGGCTGGCAAGGCTCAAAGCAGCGTAGTTCGTAACACACAAATGAAGAACATGGAGGACCAAATCTTAGCCCTTCTTTTCCAAGATTTAGATAAGACAATGTTTTACTGAAAACCACCGATCTCAGTCTAGTAACTTTACAATATAACAGTGCTCTAACAAGAGGTAATGTAGGTAAAGAGGCTTTTGGCAAGCAGGAAATAACAGTAAAAATCCCAGAGGCTTGAAAGGGTGTGCAGAGCACAGGGCCATGTAGTCCATCACTATTTGTAGGGGACAAAGACCTCTTAGTGTTTTTTAAGATTAGCTTGCTGAACTTAAGCTGTTTCAATGCAGTTTATAGGAAATGAGGGGAACTTAAAACCAGCATCAGCCTCTGAGGCCACTTTTGGGTCCTGAGTCTGACCTATTTGTTGCTGCTATTTTTTTCAATGAAGATGGAGAGTATTTGATTTTTAATGCAGGAGGTATGTAGAATATTGTCAGGCAGTTTAACATGGCTTATTTTGAGGCAAAAGAAATCTTGGATGAGTTTTGCACTGTGGTTTCAAATAACTTTCCAAAACAGTTTTTCTGTAGAAATTAGACAAATCTCCCTCAAACACAGAGCAGACACACTACTTTTGCCATTGTCTTTTTTTCTTGGTACTGGTCAGGAATAGTTATCCTTGATGGATCTCACTTTCCTCCTCTTTTAACCCCTCTAACGTATTCCCTCTCTTTCTTGAGTTTGAGTTCATCCTTTTTTTCATCAACAGGCAACTTGTATCCTTATGTTGCCAAATCATTTCCCATCTGTTCTTGATTACCTTTGTCTCCACTTGGTTTCTCTTCACCCATCAGGGCTTGTATGGCATTTCTTTCTACCACTTCCCAGAAAGCATGGATTGAGGGATGAATAGTTAAAAAGGAAGTGGGGGCGAGGAGGAGGTAGAATAGCTTTTGTTGATGTTGATCACATTGCTGATAAATCTTGTGCATTGCTGGGTTTGAAATAGCATTCTACCTTTCTAATCATAATATTTGCAGACAGTATGCATTATGTATGCTACACAAAGTATGCAAATTTTCTATATGCATGACATTTTCGAAAGTCCTGTACACAATCAAAACACGCTGAAAGAAATATGCTATCCCATAATGCAATGCACATGACTTAACCTATTATTTTTAGTGTGACGGAGGCAAAATCAATCACAATTTCTACAATATAACATTTTCTTTACTTTTTATGTGATTTTACTTGCATTTTTAAAGCAAATTGCAAAATATATTTTTTTCTGAGATGATTTGCTTGCTGAATTTCAATTTATAAATGACTAAAGTCGTTTTGGATCAAATCGTCTGCTAAATAAATGAAATGTAACTCAAAATAACTAAATGTTACAGTGTTTAACATGTAACAATGTGATCATTATGTCATTATGTGTCCATATAGTGTGTGCGCTCGCACTTGCATACTACTATAAAAAATAGTAGGCAGTATACACACACTGTATGCACTCCAGTATGCATTATGCAGTATGTTAATTCCAAACACAGCCTATGGCCTCTCTCAATGTATCCCATTAGGAATAGTGGTACTACACAAGTACCACTTGTGGCATTTCTCAAACTAAGACTTTTTGTTTTATAGCCTGCCTCAGACGTCAACCTGCCCTCATGACCCCACAATGCTTTCCTTTCTTTTGCACTCTTCCGGTGAGGGACGGAGTGAAGAGAAACAGTGGCCCCCAGGTTAGAATGCAAGTGTTTTTCTTCCTCCTGGATGTGAAAGGAGGAATGATTGATTTGCTCCAGCGACATGGTGCAAACAACAAGCTCCAAAGCTGACATGTTTGACAGATCAGAGAGGAATCGTTCAGCGAGGGACTCCCCCTTTCTTCCTTTTCTTTTGCATCTAACTTGTTTTTTTCTCAATAGGGAGACTCTTATTGATGTCCAACGGTTGTACACATCTCAGAACTACCCGTCCTCTACCTCCGACTCTGAGAGGCGAAGCGTCAGGATCCACGTAGAAGTGAAGCCGCCATGGCTCCGGAATTCTGTGCGTCACTTTGGTGAGCGTGGGGCCATCAGAGGGCAGGAGACATGTTGGGACTGAGGGTTGGACACTGCACTGAAGCTTGCTGTAGTAACCATGGAAACGGTGTGGAGGAGTTTGGCCTGCGTTGGCATCATCGCCATGGTTGCCAGTGGAGTGGCAGAGAGATGGAGTCCTGAGGATTTTGCTCAGTCTCAAGGTAAGATTCTTGATTGTTTTTCCATTTATTGTGATGAATTTTAAGTAAATGGTGTGAAAATTAATTTTATTTTGTTTTAGTTATCATTTGTTGTCATTAAAATTAGAGATGCACCGGTCGACTTGGCATATATTGGAAACGGGCGTTTTTTCGTTTTATTTTGGCCGATCTCTATTCCGGACTTGTGCACAAACTGCATTGCAATAAAAAACTTAAATCTACCACAATTCAACATAATTGGCAATATCTTATTTAATATCTGAAAAAGACAAATTATTACCTTAGTCTGACTGAAATCAACTTTTAAAGTACATCTAAATGCACTTTTTGCGCTAGAAGTTACCTGAGGTAACTTTCCGTTTCAAAATGGAGGCAGCAACGGCAGATCATCAAAGCTGTAAAACGGAATGGATTGCTACCCTCGAGCGGTAACAAACCATTTAGACAACCAGGAACAGATGCTCTGCAACATCAGTTAGCCATCACAATACCCAGCCAGACTCGATGACCCATCTTTCCATGAAACCGACCACTTTCTCTTTTCATACTATTAGTGACCCAGTTATCTCTCTGACAAGACTCGCATGAGGCACCCTTTTAGACATCTGACATCAAAATGTAAAGTTTTGCTGTGTACTAATCTGTGTACGTAATATATTTAAAGTCATTTTAAATATATAAGATTTAGACCTCATTTACGTTACATAAGAACAAGTTCAAGCATGTGGGTTTAACTTCATTTTGTCGTCTGGTTCAGTTCTGAGCAAGTGCGTGAGCATATCTGGCTGAGTTTCTGTGTGTTTATTTAAAAGGCGTATGGGACAAATTTGCAGGCCTAGTTGCTGTTAAACTTTAATTTTTGTCCTTTGAATAGCTTAATATAGTGCATTTTGCCCTCCCATAATTAGTGTTACATCAAGTAGCATACGGTTATTAAAGCAGAGCACTGAGTTTATGTATAATCTGGCCACATGCTGGGACCAGTCACCGCAAGGATATATTTTAATCTTGTAGTCCAAATAGCAGCATGGCAGACGATACACAAACAGGATATGGATGGTTTTTGAGTCGCTGACAGGGCCTCCGTTCAAGAAAGACTGATTTCTCAGGCTGGCATAAGGAAGAGTTTTTTTTCCTTTACAAGTCTGGGTGCTCTCGCTGACTTGATACAGCTGTTGCACATCTGGGAAAGGTGGAGAGACGCCTCTCTTTCTCTGTCTCTTTCTCCAGCCCGGTTTCCAGAGAAAAACTATGGTTAAAAAAGGGGTTCACTTCAGTTTGCCGCACAGACCTAATTAAAGGTTGTTCTCCTAACCTTCTAAAATAAACTTTCAAACCCTGGGCGGCTCCTGACGGTGGTTTATTTGAATCAAAAGTGAAGTCTTTATACTTTTAATGGGGCTCTGTCTATGGCGAGGGAGTTTATGGGGAAGTAACACAGTCATCCTCCTCCTCTCTGGTTCCTCGTTGAGATTAAAGACACATCAAAGGCTTCGGAGAATCAGTGTTCACTGTAGGTGTGAGAGCAGGGAATACCATTCCATCAATTGTGGGCCTTATGTTTATTTAAGATAGCGCCGGTTGATGGCGGTCAGAGGGCTGGGCGTGTTGTACAGTTTGAGCTCTACTTTCATGCTTTGACATAAGACCCAGCTGTGCTCCTGTTACTGTGACTGTCTGGATTCATGTTATAGAGAGAGGCTGGAATACCTTAGTGTATGTTTTTTACACTTGAAATGGTTAACCCTGGGTCTTCTAAACCCAGGGTAAACGGAACCCTGGTTTATCTTGTTTCACGTTTCACACTGCTCATAATTTACCCGGGGTTAACAATTAATCCTGGATATCCACAAGCTGACGTTTCACACTGTACAGTCCTAAACCCTGGGTTAACATCATTTGATGAGTGGAGCACATGACCTGTTTACATAAAGACTATAGCATTGCGCATCCTCATATTATATACAGTAGCTATTGCCGACTGTACTGTTATGTTTACACTGAATAGACTTTTCGCACTAGGTAATAATAAATCTTTTTCACTCCAATTGACATTTTCTCTCACCGTTTGACATTTTCCCCCTCAAACACTGAAACAACTGTGTCTATACAACTCGTAATGTTTCCATGTTTGTCTGAAGCACATGAATATGAGGCACACTATTGGCACGCAATGCGGGGTTAATTGCGCAAAAGTGGTGCTAACCCTGCTCATAATTTACAAGTGCGAAACGTTCCTTTACCTGGGGTTAATGATCCCTTTTTCATAGACGTCAGTGGAAAGTTTGTAGTTCAGTCAGATGTCATTGGCAAAAAAGTAAAACGAGGCATGTAGCTTATTATTAACGTTAACTGAGAGTTGACAGACAGACAGACAGACGTTACATCATTGTTATATTGACATTGCAGGTCAAGAAGTTTCATGAACACAAACATCCAAATTGAATTGAATTGAATTCAACTTTATTGTCATTGCATGTCACAAGTACAAGCAACGAAATGCAATTGCATCCATCCAGAAGTGCTTTAGCAAGAATGTAGATATATTGCAAAATATAGGTATATTGTAGATGTGTTACAAATGTACACAGTATGAAGGTATGTTATGAATATACTAAGTAAACAGGCTATAACTGTAGTGAATGTACAATCTATGTACAGGCTATGAACAGGTTTATACGTATGGTTATAAATATAAAAGGCTATAACAGACTATAAATATACAATATGCAAGTATTAATAAACAGCTGTAGAACTATAATTATTGTATTGTATTGTACAGTATGATTGTCTATACAATATTTACAGTAGAGCAGTTAAAAATCGGTGAGATCTATATGGATAAATTATACAGTAATGATATATGTTCAGTCCATGTCAGGAGGCAGAATTCAGGAGTCTGACAGCTGTAGGAAAGAAGCTGTTCCGGTACCTGGTGGTCTTAGTCCGGAGGCTCCTGTAGCGCCTCCCAGAGGGCAGGAGGGTGAAGAGTCTGTATGCTGTGTGACTGGGGTCTTTGATGATTTTCCCAGCCCTTTTCAGAGACCGTTTCCTGTAGAGGTCCTCTATGGAAGGAAGTGGTGCTCCGGCGATCCGCTGGGCGGCTTTCACCACCCTCTGCAACGCCTTCCGGTCCAAAGCAGAGCAGCTCCCATACCAAACTGTTATACAGTTGGTCAGGATGCTCTCGATGGTACAGCGCGTGAATACAGAATTGTACGGACACACACAATTATGTAAAAACGCCTGTCTTGGCGAGTATCCTAGTAAACAAAGTCGGTTATATCTCAAGTGAACAGTAGCCTATATTCAAATCAGATCCATGCGTTCGTTCTTAAAGGGAGAGCAGTCTAATAAACCTTCTGCTGTTTTAATGTTAATCAAACAAAGGACAAAGAAATGACTCACTGCTCTTAACTAAATAGGCTACATTTTGTAACTTTACAAAAAGATCCATCTATATTTAATTTATACAGTAATGAATATGCAGTGTTGTTTCACATTTGATTACTTTATTCAAATTTCTGTACCTGAACACTACTGTTAGATCTACCCGAAAAACTCTAAAAACACTGTTTATTTCATTTCATTTCTTTGTTCTATTGTATTTATTTGTCAATCCATATTCTTATTTTATTATGGACTGCTTACTTGTCTTTAATAATGTTTTAAATTCACATTAATTAGGCTGGTAGTTTTTTGTATCAAAATTGGCACAAAGATTTGATATTTCACTGGTGTCTAAACCTTTGAATCACTGACCCAATCCTTAGCACTGAGCCCTTCTGGAGCAGCTCTAAATATGTGCTGTGCTATTAAATCAAAGATAAAATATGATAGAGCAATAGAATGAACAGTGAAAGTGACAGCAGCTCATACAATGCATTTTAGCAGGCTTAATTAAGCATGGAAATAACTGAAGGAAATGTATATGATGAACAAATTAAGCCAACTAATGTGATTTATATTATTTTGGTTTCTCTACCAATGCATTTAAAAATTACAAATGCAGCAAAAATACAGGTATCCGTACGATGTATCGCCGAGTACCAAAAATGAAGGTATCGGACTCGATCTGGAAAAAGTGGTATCGGTGCATACCTATTTAAAAGGCATAATATAACGCCTGAATATGTGTGCTGTTTTGCAGTTTAAACATCTTTGCTGATAGGCAATCTAGTTTTGTAGTAGAATATAACTATTAAAAGTAACATTGAAAGAAATAAGTCATGTCTATACTGTAAATTTAAAAAGTACCATGTTAAAACTTTAAAGTAATCCTGAACCATGTCATTTTTCAGTTAACAGTCGTTTTATACCAAACCACTCCACCAATGTAAACCCAGACAGCAACGCAGGGTGTATAAGGCCAGCAGTGACCTTAAATGTAATCAAAACGACGAACCTCATCTGTTGAGCTCTTCTGTTGGTCCGCTGATGATTTTGAGTCTGCACATGTTTTAAAAGAAGCAGCTGCACTTTCAGTAATTAGTTCGTCTTATTGAGCGGCCCAGTCTGAATAACTGCTGTGAGGAGGGAAAGAGGGGATCTTTTATATTTTCAGCACTTGGTTTGAGCCCTATTTCCTTCCTTGTGGCTTAATTAAATGGACCATATATTATAAGGTTACTTGTCCTTCTCACGCCGTTGTACACAATGCCACATTTAATATAAGTCACATGGTGCATCTGCTGATGTATTTTTAGAGCTTTGAGAGATTATGGAAAGTACTAAGACAAGCTGAATCAAGATCACGCACAAGTCTCATCTTCATGCTTCTGGACCCAAACAAAAGAGTCATTGCTGTCGCCCTGCTCACAGTGTTTGAACTGGCAGGATGGGGTAAACAAACCAATGGAACGAACCTTGTTTCACATTAAGGGCACTGATCATGGTGTACTACTTCACACAGAGTTTCTGAATGTTTTAATGAGTTTGGTTTGGTTTCAGGATATTTGTCTCTTTGGCAATCTCCATCCTTTGGGTGCAGTTTTTCTAATGCCAAATTTGGACCATTAATCTCCAGGCTCGGTGTCGGGACAGGAAGTATACAATTTCAGGATTTCCATAGCAACAAGCAGCCCTTGGCCTTTAGGCTGCTAGCTTGTGTTTCTTCTCTGTGGTCTACTCAATAGTTTCACTGTGAACTCTTTTGTTCGCCAATTGACACGGTCAGAGTACATGACTGCAAATGAATAAAATCCAGAGGCCAGAGGCTCTCTGAATGAGCCCTAGCAGAACCAGTGGATTGCAATCTGCCTCAAATTGATTGTTTACATATGTATTGTTGATTTGAGTTAACAGTTCTCACTTATTTGGTTTATTAACTGCTTCCATGCCATTGATGAGATTTTCCATCATTAATGTCACAATGCTTCCCTGCCATTGACAAGTTCTTCCGGAAATCCATGTTTCCATTGTTATACAGTAGGGGGTGCTATTAAGCATCTTCTGAGATAGTACAGAATTAAATACAGGATCCAAAAACAAGTGAAGCAGCAGAAACAAGTGATAGAAGATTGCTTACGCACATCTAAGCTATTGCAACCATCAAACATTCAACAGCATAAAAATAAAAACTGCCTTACGTTACCAATGAAATGTCAAACCTATCGAAGAGGTGCAGGAGTGTGTAAGCTTTGGGGGTGTTGATGGGCACGATCCGCTCGATCAATGTTTTGATCATCGACGTTCTGAATCCAACCCAGACAAAGTCTTCAACAAAAACAAAAGAATGTATGAAGCTAGCAGAGGCTGTGTTCTTTCTTTTGATGCATTATATGTTTAGATATTCATACAACAAAATATTGAAAGTTTTATGAATATAATAAAAAATGCTGCCGCTGGCACCAGATTAACGGTTAATTTAACCAGATTAATTTACCAGAAATGACTTACTGCACCTTTAAAGTAAAATTACACATCTTTTGTCGGCTTCTGATATGATTGGAGACTTTATCCATGTGAATGTACATTTTATATTTAAAATGTTTAATATTATTATATATTACATAGTATTATTTTATAATATTGTATTAAAATATATTATGATATAATTTTATAGTATATTATAATATTTTTTTATAATATACGCTAGCATTAAAAAGTTTGGGTCACTAAGTTTTATTTTTTTTATTTATTTGATTTTTTTTTAATAAAATATTTAAAATTTAAAATATTTAATAAAATAAATATAATATAATTTATTAAGCAATGACACATATTGATTATATACAAAAGGTTTTATATTTTATATAAATGCTGTTCTTTCTTTAAAAAAAATAAATGAGTATTTCTTGAGCATCAAATCAGTATATTAGAATGATTACTGAAACCTGGAGTAAGACTGGAGTAATGACTGCAAAAATTGCCATCACAGGAATAAACTACATTTTAAAATAGAAAATTGTAATATTTCACAATATTACCTTTTTAACTATAATTTTAATCAAATAAATGGAGCCTTGGTGAGCATAAAGACTGCTTTTTAAAAACAATTAAACAAATTATATACACCCCACACTTTCGAACGGTAAATACTATTATTTGTGCATAACTTTTATTTAATCAGATAAAATTCAGTGCACATTTAATTGCTTATTGTGGGAGCTGTATCAACCCAATTCAACTTCAATCCATCAATCTCATGGTAATTTTTTGTGTTTCCACAGCTGAGTTTCTGTCCAGCATAGGCCAGTATGAGATCGCCATCCCAGTGCGTGTGGGGCCGCATGGGGAAACGCTATCGGAAGAGGAGACTTCTCACGGGAATGGCCGACACCGGCGTAGCACAGAAACGCAGAGCGTTCCAGACCCACAGCTGTACTATCAGCTCTCCACGTCGAGTGCTGACCTTCTGCTCAACCTCACACTGCAGGGAGGACTGCTTTCGCAACAGTTCCGTGTGGAATACTGGAAAAGGGGGCACTTGGCTTGGAGTCACCCTTACTTGCCCAACTGCCACTACGTGGGTCACCTGCAGCACCAGCCTCACTCTAGTTCTGTGGCTCTTAGCAACTGTAACGGCCTGGTGAGCGCCACTGTACTTTTGTTGGAAACAATGCTCAAATCTCAAATGATGTTCAATGATGCTCAAATGAATCTCAAGTCTCAAATGATGTACTAATCACTGTGTACTCACTGTGTACTAAACCTAAACACAATGACGTCAAATGTTGAAGTCCGGAAAATTGGCTGCAACTATAGCCTTAAAGAAAAATTCCGGGTTCAATGCAAGTTAAGCTTAATCAACAGGCATAATGTTGATTACCTCAAAAAATAATACATTTTCTTAACTCTTTCCCCACCATTGATGGAAATTTCCATAATTTGTGAGAACACTTTCTCTTGACGGAAATTGACGGAATTTTCCGGCTTTCCTTGTTTTCACTGTTATACGGTAGGGGGGACTATTACGCATCTTCTGAAAGAGTACTGAATCTCCTGATCAAAAAACATGCGAAGAATATGCAGAAACAAGCGCTATCAAATGCAATCATCTGCATATGTAAAATAACCCGATCATCAACATTTAGCAGCATACAAAGCAAAACTGCCTAATGTTACAGAATGAAATGTCGACCCAGGACAAGCTATAGGACTGTGCATGCATTAGGGGTGTTGATGGACTCGATCTACTCATCTATGTTTTGATCACCGTTCTGAATCCGATCTGGAGGAAGTCTTTGCCAAAAACGTGATTTGATCAGCTTTTTGCTCAATTTAGCTTTTTTTTTAATCAAACACCCATATTCAAGTGTTGATTTAAAAAAGAATAATGGATGAAGCTTGAATACTTTTTGTTTGTTTGCTTACAAAGCAGAGGGTCTGTTCTTTCTTTTGATATATTGCATGTTTAGATATTCATATGACAAAATATTCTGGGGGCCATGGCATTTTTGTGAAAATGTTCAAAAACGTTGGTTGTGGCTGGCAACTTTTTTTTTTTTTTTAAACACTGGCGGGGAAAGAGTTAAAAAAAAGTTTTTTATTTTATTTAATTTTTTTAAGAAGTCTCTCTTGCTCACCAAGGCTGCATTTAATTGATTAAAAAAATCATGTTTTAGTGGAAACATTTTGTTGAACATTTCCATCACATGAGGCTCAGATATCCATAAAGATAATTCTGCATGTTAAAATAATTATGTATTATACAATGTAATCTCTTTCTTGGGTGAAACTCCCTCGGGTGAGTTGTCGTGACACCCCTGTAGATCTGAAATGGGCAGCTGTTGCTAAAATCTGTCTCTCCCAGCTGGTGTAAAGCTCAGCTCCAAAAACAGGTGTTTTGGAGCCTAATGATGGATTTAGTTTCAAGCGTAATGCTGTGGCTTGCTCATTACTTGCATGAGCTGGTAATACACCTGCGTAAACAGATTACAAAGTCAAGACCAGTGCTTGTTTATCCAGACCCTTTGTTACATCTGATAAAGGCCATCAGACATCCTAGTTCCTGTAGCATTGGGTGATTCAACTCCCTGGCATCACAGGTGCTAATAAATGTCCAGCCCGGTCGATAATGTATCCATTTTGATTCAATTGTGTGTACACTAACACAAGTAAATACAATGGAGGATTAAGCTTGTTCATGAAGGCGGGAAGAAACTTCCAGGTTAATTATTGGTGATCAGAGTTGCATGACACAGTTCATCAGGGAATTCTCAGTGTGTCCACAAGAGCATCACTAAGCACATTACAGGATTATGTGGACTTGAAAAGTGTGACTGAGAGATGAAGAGAGGAAACAATGAAACATGCTAAGATCTTTTGGCCTTCCGCCATGAGTTCCCATTTCATCCAGGATTATAAGCCCAGCGCAAGCTCATTATTTTAGAGGGGAGACTAATGATGGGATGATTTGATGATTTTTGCCGTGTATCTACTAGATTGTAAACTCAGATTGAGCTGGCAGGCTAAAAGGAAGTGCTAATCTATGGTTTCTTGGCTTTTTCAGCAAGGGGTTATTGTAGCTGGAGGTGAGGAGTACCTTATCGAACCCCTGGTTTCTGCTAAAAACTTTACCAATGAGGATGGCAGAGAAGGACGCCCACATGTGGTGTACAAACGGTCGTCTCTGAGATACCAGAACATGGACCAGTCCTGTGGAGTCATTGGTAAGAATGATAAAAACCATGAAGATGTATTTTATACATCAACAACCCCTTAAAAAGAAAATTCACTAAACCATTTCATGGTGTCTTTCAGTATGTACGGTATCCCGTTTTATCCCTGACATTAAAGTTGCATTGTAATGGAAGTAGCAACAGATCTTTTCATCTGAGTAAAACAAATAATCCAAAAATATTGAGCAGGGACTTGGTTTTATCTATCAGTTGTTGATTAGATGGACGCAGATCTGAATCTGAATAGTTTACTGATTATTTACTCACCCACAGGCCATCCAAGATATATGTCTTTCTTTCTTCAGCCGAAGAGAAATTAAGGTTTTTGCGGAAAACATTAAATCTTTGGCTGAACTCCTCCTTTAAGCTGATTAAATGTTTGGAAAAGTCTGACATACACCAGAGAGAAGTTTGTCATTTCATCAGAAGATTGAATCATGCATGTAAAAAATAGATAGGGTGAATTTATATGCCATGCATCTTTACAGATCTAACTTATTCGGTACACAGCCTGGTTTATTGAAACCAACCTGACTTTATTGAAAGTAATCAATCCATTGCCAGCTCATTCACAGTTTGAAGCTCATTCACAGTTTTCACGCTAGAAATACTTTACAAAAAAGAGCAATAACATGGTCTTTCAGAAGGTTTTCAACATGGATTTGTTTTTACGTCACAGGATTTTAACAAAAAACTGTGTAGGTACAGTCTTGCTCATTGTTCCTCCTCAGACGAAAAGCCGGGTAAGAGCTATGGATGGTGGCAGAGAACAATAAAGCCCTTGCCCAACCAGATGGGACGGGGCCAGTTACCACTGAAGCGCTCTGTCAGCCGAGAGCGCTACGTCGAAACCCTGGTGGTTGCCGACAAGATGATGGTCAGCTATCACGGCCGTCGCGATATCGAGCAGTACATTCTGGCCGTCATGAATATTGTAAGCTTCAACTCTCCTTGTTCTTGTTTACATGCTTTAAGGATACCAAATTAAAGTCCTTTCATCATTTACTCACCCTCATATCTTTTGAAAACCATATGACTTTCAACTGTCCATGTAACCGAAAAGGAGTTATTTATAGCAGAATTTCGATCTGTTCCTCACAAACCAATCGCATGTGTTCAGGCTACTATGAATACAGCACATAAGTTTGCCGTTTGCTTATTTGGTGTTTGACTGTCCCTGGTCTTCCTTTTCTTTCATTGTATGGAATAAAGCAGCTCAGACATTCTACTTGAGATTCTTACAGAGACCTAAAATGAATAGACTGCAATGATATCCCACAGACTTAAGTGAATCTTCAGAGGATGATTGACTCATCCAGGTCATTTGTATTGGCTCAACGAAAAAATACTAAATGGAAAACCAGTTGTCTAAGTAACTGTCTTCTGTGGCATTGTTACAAATAGTTTAACACCTGTGGAATGTGTTTAATGAAAGGATTATCTTACCTCACAGACCTAGAGCAGCAGTTAGCACTGGTTTAATAGTAGACTGTAAAATGTCCATCTTTACCGTAAACAGCAGGATTAGAAAGGTCTAAAAACAGACAATTGGCTCGTTTTTAAGACTGGTTTTTTCTTGTTTCCCTGGAGGTCAGGTTGCCAAACTGTTCCAGGATTCTAGCCTGGGGAATGCAGTGAACATCGTTGTGACAAGGCTTATTCTACTGATGGAAGACCAGGTACTCTTTTTTTTAAAGCACTTTTGCTCACGTGCCTTCATAGGACTGTCACGGTTATTATATCTGCCTGATCCGGATTAATTGTGCACTTTTTTTAATTAAAGTCCCATATTGCCATCCAAATAAGGACATTTTAAGTAAACACACAGAAATGCCATAAATTGTGCATTTAAAGTTTCGCCAAGTGAGTGCGCCAAATGAATGTGTGAAATATATAATATAAATACGCCTCTGCTGTAAATGCGCCATCCGTGAAAGTATAAACGATTGCTTCATTCAGATGATAGAAATATACACTACTGTTCAAACTTTTGGGGCCAGTTAGAAATTGATACTTTTATTCAGCAAGGATGCATTAAATTGATAAAAAATGACAGTAAAGATTTTTACAGAAGATTTTTATTTCAAATGAATACTGTTCTTCTCAAAATGAAAAATTCATTAAAAAATTTCATTCATTCTGAAAATTCAGCTTTGATCACGGGATTAAATTACAGTTTACAATATATTCACATAGAAAACCGCTGTTTTAAATTGTAATAATATTTCACAATATTACTGTTTTTTTGTATTTTTAATCAAATAAATGCAGCCTTGGTGACCATAAAAGACTTCTTTTAAAAACATAAAAATCGTACGGATCAAAAACTTTTGACTGGTAGTGTATATTCCATCATTTTATAATATTCTAACTATTATTATTATATTCCAAAAAAACATACGTCTGAAAAGAAAGTTTGCTTAATTGAATATTTTAAATATTCAAAAATACATGTAAAATATTTGATTCATGCAATTATAATCGGTGCAATATTTAAAACAATATTTAAAAACTTTGTGAAAACTTTGAAGGGAACATACACTATGTTGTAAAATTCCAAGTAAATGTGCAGTAGATTACTACAAGCAGCAGAAAAAATGGCATTAATCATTTATTGCAATAATTTATTTGTAAATATAAAATGTCTTCATGATACACACATGCATATAAGCCATAGTCTGGCTTATTTCACCTGTCAAAGAATTCCTTGTTTGTGTGTTTGCAGGCTGAGGCATCTTAGTCTGAGGCAGTTGAGACAGTCTGCACAAGTCTGGGCTATTTTCTACCCTGCTCTTCTGGGTGTATCCAGAGAGCCTGCCATGACTGCTCTTATTGTTGATTGTGGACGCTAATATTGCCACACTCATGAATGTACATTCATCTTAAAAAAACGTACAAAATATTGAGAGAAATCTAAGGGCAATCCAAACTGTACCGCTACTGTTCTCGCCACCTGCCTCTGAACGCAATCAATCTGCCTCTATCATGCATTCAGGCTTCCACCTCTGTCCTGAGCGGGGCGTGACGACACTGCATGAGCGAGTTGGCTCACGCGGCTCGGGACCTCAAACGGGCTCCTACAGATGACACAGGGCAGGAAAGGGATAGGAGTGGGGATTTGTGGTGTATTTAATGAAGCATTAATGATCCCAAATCGCAGACAGCTAAAAATAAATCCCCCTGTAATTTGTTCCGCATAATGTCATTTGACAAATGATGGGAGACCGGTCATTAGGAGCAGTATTAGCCATGTTGAGATAACCACCGTGTGGAGTGCTGAGGTTTCATGGAACCAAACATGGTTCATTTCCAGATGAGAACACCCCACCACCCCCTGTGTCAGAGGAAACCTGGAAAGTTAGAACACTGTATTGTGGGATGATACAGTTATAGGCTATGCCAGTTTGTGCATTCTTGGGTTACAAGTGCAATGGTGCTGTGGTTGGCTCAGGTGCTGGGTGCCAGGTAGAATGGTAGGGAAACACTATTCCCCGGTTTCACATAAGAGGATTAGGTCTAGTCCCAGACTAAAATGCATGTTTGAGCTGTCTTAATTGAAAGCAACTTGTTTTGTCTCAAGATGCACACCGATAATGTTTTTTTCTAAGGCACGTTTAGAAAAGCTACTTTAATGTCCTAATCAAACTAAGGCCCAATCCTGGCTCAATCTTAACCCTGCCTGTGAAACTGGGCCTGTGTGTCTTTCTGTACATGCTACTTGTAGTGTTATTAGTTTGTTGTCTATATTGCCATTGTCCTGATCCACTGTAAACTCAAAGCAGATAAATGGGTCAGAGCATATATAAACTAAAGAAGCTACAAAGTGTAGCTTGAAAAGATTTGTTGCCAGTAATTTGCAGCTTTAAAATAATGCATTACTATGGACACCTTCATATAAAGTCCAAAATATTATGCTGCAATAATTTGCTGTTTTTTATTATGTATCTGTTGAACATTTTTCATTCAGTTGTCTGAACTTTGTTCCTGAAAATAATGAAAATTCTGCCTTTATTTTGGTGGGAAAACTGTAAAAAATGTATATTCTAGAATTCGTTTTATAGTTTTCTGTTGTATAGTCGCATTGTACTTGTGTGAACAGGCCTTAAAGCTGATTTTTTTTTATTGTAAAAATATGTCTCCCAATTGCATTTTAAAAGTGCAGTCACATTTACCTTTAAACAACAAAAATTCCACTGGGGAAATGCAGTCTGCTCAATAGGAATCCTCACGATCTGGAATTTGCATGAGGGGGTAATGATATGATTTGCATAAGACAAAAAATTTCCCCTGATGTTCCCAAGTTGTAAACTTGTAATACTCAAATTCGCTGTTTACAGATATAAAGTTGCTTGGTTTGAAATTGAGCTTTGAGTAAGCGGTGCTTCATGTATCGCTATTCTATGGACCAACACAATGGTCCTACTTTCCAAAAACGTCCTAATTTTTACTAATGTGACCGTGTCCTAAGGTGTAAACATTTATACGCAAGCCATATGCATACCAATGGCAAATAGTAGTTCTCTGGGAAACCTTTTTGAAAACAATCATTGTTTTTGCAATTCCATTTCACACAGGAATTAAATACTTTGAAAGAACCAGCACATTTTCTACTATTATTTGAAAAGAAGTCCAGTATCAGTATAGTTAGTAAACAAACTAAGTACACACACGTTGTACAATGTACATGCAATGAACCTGGCCTTTTTCAAGTCTTTCTGATCCTAATTTTTCTCTTTCCAGCCCACATTAGAGGTTAACCATCATGCAGGGAAGTCTTTAGACAGTTTCTGCAAGTGGCAAAAGTCCATCCTGCACCGGAACGGTCATGGGAATGCCATCCCTGACAATGGAATCGCACACCATGATACAGCAGTCCTCATCACCAGGTTAGAATGCGGACGATTCTAGCTCTGTTTGTGGTGTTGTGTGAGTCAAACTTTAGGTCTCTATCGCTGTCAAAAGAGTGAAATAGGCCTATGTCAGAATATGCTTTTGTTTAAATGTATACCTTTTAAACGCATTTACACTATAACACCTGTCTAACATTTTGTAGCACTCCATTGGTTCTAAAGGAAACGGGTCATAATTTTAAAATGGCTTTAAAGTACTTGAAATGTGTGTTTGGAAGAACTAGCGATTTATGGTAAATAATGCTATAGCTTTAATCCACACAACGAGGAGTTAGGTTGAATTCCTGCGCCTGAGAGCTGAGTGTGTGAGGTATGTGTGAAGTATGAGTATGAAATAGAGAGTGAGAGTGAAGGAGAAAGACAAGTGTTGAGTCTTTATATTGGAGGCTTGTATCAGAGGGTATGTCTGCTGGATGCATCAAACGTTTCCTTTCATTGTCTTCACTCTCTTATCAGAAGAGTGTCCAGTCTGTGAGCTGTCTCACAGCTCTGTTATCTGAGTTTGTGTTTGTTCTGTGGAAACCCAAGAGGTTCATTCACCCCAACAAAATATCAGACAATGTTTCTGTGGTATGTTTTCAGGTATGACATCTGCATCTACAAGAACAAACCCTGTGGAACACTTGGTGAGCCATCCGTCCATCCATCGCCTTATCTGTCAGCATATATGAAATATTTGTTGATCAAATTCTCACATCTTCTCTGTTCATAACATAGCTAATCGAAGGTTTATTGGTACTATATAGTTTTTACATTTGATTTTGATTAGTTTGTAGACACTAATTAACTAATGTGTAGTACTGTAGTGGGACTTGTATAGTATTTGCATATATGTATTTGCATATCCATCTTATTTTTCAACTCAGAAGTAAGCTATTCCCTGTGAATGTGTGAGATTTCAGATTCATTAGCTGCTATAGGTAAACAACTTGAAGAATGACAGTGCAGTAAATTGTAAAACTATTGCGCAACAAACCAATGTGTTTATGATTGTGATAATAACTTAAAATAATATAACAAAAACAAGTTTACAATGTCAATTTAGCACAACAGATTGTTTTTGTGGAGCTAAAAGTTAAAATTCAAATAAAAAAATGGCCACGCCTGCTCTTACTTTAAAAGTAAGGTGGATAGTATTGTAGCATATATGTGTGTGTGCGTGTGTGTGTCCATGTCACTGTGCCCATGTGCACACACGTGTCTGTATCAGGTCTGGCACCTGTTGGCGGTATGTGTGAGCCAGAGAGAAGCTGCAGCATCAATGAAGACATTGGTCTGGCCACTGCTTTCACCATTGCACATGAGATTGGACACACGTGAGTCTTTTCCTAAACCTCCAAATGCTCCTACAGTGTCTTGTGTTCCTCTGTTCCTCCATGTCTTTTGATGATGCTGTTTGCTTTGAGTCAAGGTTCAATTTCAGTAAGGTGAAATCAAGCAAATGTCTTTGTTTTTGTATTTTTATGCTGCTACATAAATTGCTACATTATTTTCTACATTTTCTTAACGGTAGGTACGTGCAAGTGAGAGAGCCTGGGATAGGTGCAAGCTATATCAATAGCCTTTATTAAATGGAAAATGACTTTAAATTGTTCTTAACATTTTAGTCGTGTAGCTCATGGTTTCTAAACTGGGAAACTGGGATCTTGAGGGAACGGCAATGGGTTTGTGAGTTGATGAAAAGCTAATAATGAATTAAATAATAAAAATTTAAAATAAAAACAATCAAAATTAAACGTTTTCTAAAATAAATAAATAATTTATTTCTTTGTGACCATTAACCAACATCAGAGAACTGTGAACATGCAAATGTGTGAAATATTAACTTAAAATCTCAGGAGGCAAATGAGTATTTTAGCTCAAAGGAGTTTGGCTGACAAAAAAGTTTGGGAATCCCTGATGTACCTGTTTTCAAAAACTGACTAAATAATGTCAGTATATATTCCAAAATCTGCATTGTTCCCTCAGCACCTATTGAAGCTCTACTATAGGTCAGCAATACATCAGCGCTCTGAAATTCCAGTTTTACCTACTTATGTCATTCGGGCATACCCTTTCAACTCTGACCCTTGACATTTGGCCTTCCAAAACAAACTTGGGTTAAATTCAAGGATAAACCATAAAGCCACTTAAGGTGTTTAAATATGAATAATGCTCATTAACAACAACTGCACTAATATTTTCTCTCAGTCTTGCCATATTTATATCTTGTTAGTGGAGCAAGTGACGACAGACTCAGATGCTCCAGGCGGCTTACTTTGGGCTTTTCGTTTGTGGTTTCTTGCGCTCCAAGACGTTGAAGTATTGTTTTACTTGGTGGCCCAGCATTCCATTCACTTTCTGCAGCTTAATCATGCATATGGATTTATGGGCACGCCTGGCTGATATCACGCCACTGGCTGCACATATCATTCCTCAAACCTTTAGAATACTTCCATGAAAGGAAATTTTGTTGTCATTTCTGCTGTTTTGGTAGTTGAAAAGTTGTTGTTTTTTTGCAATCATTGTTCGGATCTGAGCTGTTTGTGCTGGGTCACCCAGTACTCTGTTGCCTTGGCTGCGCTAACGGGCATCGTAGCTGTTTTCATAGGTGGTGAAGTCATTAGTGGTCTGGTCCTAATGGTTCGTCCAGGTACCTTTGAACTGATGGCCATATGACGCTGCGCACTGGGGCTGTCTAGACAAGGGGGCATATGTTTGACTGTGTAGGATTACGTTGTGTGAGGTGATGATGGGTTTGTGTGTGTGTTCACATTCTGTAACCTGGACCAATGGATTCTATATTTATACTTCCATAAAATCATTAATCTCTCTCTTTCAGGTTTGGGATGAATCATGATGGTGTTGGCAATGCGTGTGGGGTGCGCAGTCAGGAGACCGCTAAACTTATGGCTGCCCATATCACCATGAAGACTAACCCCTTCGTCTGGTCTGCCTGCAGCCGCGATTACATCACCAACTTCCTTGAGTGCGTCTGCTGCCTGAGTCTGATATCTGTGTTTACACTGAAGTGTACTGTTTTAGTGTGAAATATTGACTGTATCAACATTGTATTTAAGTATCATACATTTCAAAAAGGATTGCATTATGAGTATAAATTATGTGAATGTCTTTTAACTTAAACGCAAACTCAGCCTATAATGTTGTATAAGAGCCATTTGTTATATAAGGTACTTATAATTAATGATAGACCAATATAAAGGCTGATTAATTTTTGTCGATTAAAAAATTATTGGGATATGTCTGAAATCTGCTGACAGCTAGTGCACATTTTCTGTTTTCAAAGATTTTAGTGAATCTTTATTACATTCAATCAAATTTAATTTAATTTTGAATAGTGTATTTATTTACCGTTAAACCGCTCCCTTTCGAAGAAATTCAACGCTGCGTCAGAATGTTGACGCTATGGGAACGGTTCTGCATGATTGCGTCTGAACCATGTGTGAAATCAGTCCAATCTCATTCATCCCGTGAAGAAAGACGGCGTCCCACGGAAGCTATAAAGGATACCCGAACCAAACATCATCAGCTTCAGTGCCTTCAGAGCGCTGTTTGAATCTGTCTGTCTTGGTGTTGGTGTTGGTGTGTTTGTCCTGTAGGAAACTAGTATGGTGAATAAGCAGCAGTTAGACTGTGTGTGTCTCCCTGCCTGCGTTATATTGTGAGAGAGGACACGCACAATCTGTGTGGTCTGCTTGGGAGTGGAGCATCATAGTCAGCTCTAGAGGGACCTGACAGTGTTCACTGTGAACATCTGTCTTTAAAGGCATAGTATACCCAAACATTTAACTTCTGTCATCATTTACTCACTCTCAAGTTGTTCCAAACCGTAACAACTTACTTTCTTCTGCTGAACACAAAAGAAGATATTTTGAAGAATGTCAGAAACCATTGATTTTCATATAAATTTTTTTCCATACTATGGAAGGCTGTTTGGTTAACCATATTCTTCAAAATATCTTCTTAAAATATACTGTGAAAGAGTTGCACCGGGCCACAGATTTGTCTCTCCAGGCCACCAAGGAAACCATGGCCCTTGTCATCAGGCGTTCCATGGCAGCTATGGTGGCTACGGAGAGACACCTATGGCTAAACTTGTTTGATATAAAGGAAAAGGACAAGACTTTTCTGTTGGACACCTGGTTGATTCTAGCTCAGTCCTAAGAAATGGCAGTTCGGTATCGAGAGTGTGCTTTCTCCACTACAGAGAACTACATTTCTAGGGGGGACGTTTGCAGGCACGTCTGTCTTCCTGCACGTATCGAGTCGATTCTCTCAGCTGTGGGCAAGATCAGGGTAGGCCAAGCCGTCACTGTAAAACAGTATAAAAGACTGTTGGGACTCATGGCAGGTGCATCCAATGTGATTCCTTTTGGCCTTCTGTACATTGCAGTGGTGGCTCAAGACCAAGGGGTTTTCCCTGAGGGGCAACCCATTTCGCATCATCAGGGTTACACACGCATCATCAGGGTTACACACAGATGCCTTCGTACCCTAGTAATGTGCCTTGTTGCAAAATGCTTACAACAGACACTTCCCTCACAGGCCTGGGGTGGTCCTCCTTGATTTGGGTTAGGTTCGGCCAGGCGGATGTGGACTTTTTCGCATCAGAGGAGATGACACAATGTCCACTCTGGTTCTCCCTCACGCGTCTAGCTCCATTGGGGTTGGATGCCATGGTTTGGACAGGGCTGAGGCTACATCTGTACGCGTTTCCCCCGATTGCTCTGCTCTCGGGAGTACTAGAGAGAGTTCACCAGGACTGGGTTCGTCTACTACTAGTAGCCAGTTTTGGCTGGCACGAGTATGGTTCTTGGACCTGATGTCTCTCCTGAACGGCTCTCCGTGGGAGATTCATTCATCTGAGGGTTTGTCTATGGCACCCTTTGAGCCTATTGAGTCAGTCTCCGAGAAATTCCTTAGTCTCAAGACAGCTTTCTTACTAGCTATTACATCTCTGAAGAGGGTAGGAGATCTGCAGGCCCTGTCTGTCGCCTTCTGCCTAGAGTTTGCTCCCGGCATGGTAAAAGCTTTTCTTAAAAGCCTACCGATGTAGCACGCTCTGCAGGTCTTTTGCCCTCCTCCTTTCCAAACTGCTGACCAAGAGAAGCTTAACTTGCTTTGTCCAGTTAGGGTGTTTGATTGTTACGTCCACTGCTCTGCCTAGTGGCATAAAATTGATTGCTGACCAATCGAAAGGGAATGTCTCTGTTGCGACTATAACCCTGGCTCCCTGAGAAGGGCACGAAACGCTGCGTCACATGCCTGAGAGTGAGTTACTTCAGCCAATCAGAAGCTGACAATGTTTGGTCCGGGTATCCTTTATTGCTTCTGCGGTATGCCGTCATGTGTCACGGGATGACGTTTCACCAGCGAGATTGGAGTGATTTCACACGTGCTTCAGACACAATCGTGCATCTCACCGAGATGTTTACTTTTATTCCGCAAAGATGCATTAAATTGATTAAAAGTGACAGTAAAAACATTTGATAGGTTAACAAATATTAATTTTTCAAATAAATGCTGTTCTTTTGAGCTTTCTATTCATCAAATAATCCTGAATAAAAATCTATTACAGTTTCCACAACAATATTAAGAAGCAACTGTTTTCAACATTGATAATAAGAAATGTTACTTGAGCATCAAATCAGCATATTTGAATGATTTCTGAAGGACAATTTGACACTAAAAAAGCTGGAGAAATGGCTTGTAAAAAGTCAGCTTTGCAATCACATGAATAAGTAAATCTTTAAAATATATTAAAGTTGAAAAGAGTTAGTGTCACATTGTGTAAATGCCTTACAATAGTGACTAAAACAGGTTCCTTAACCATTAAAGCTGCCACAACAAATGTAAACAGTTGACACGCTAAAGGCTAGATTTACTAACAGCTTGCGCCAGCGCAAACACCCTTTTGGCGCTAAAAAGCTACTGTCAGGATTTACTAAAGACACGCAGTGAAAAATTAGCGCTGAAAAAGCGTGGAGACAGTTATTTTTGCGGCTGACATTATTGCATTATGCATTTGTAAGATTTTCCCTTTTAGACGCAAAATTTATGGGAGGAGATTATTTAAATGAATCATGCAAGGTGATTTAATAAGGTTTGCACTAGTCAATGTACTGGTATTTGCACCATTATTTAATGGCAAAAAAGCATGTCTTAAACCAGACACTACTTTGCGCCGCTCTTGGTAGATTGCGTTGGTCATTATGGAAATGATCCGGCTACATCTGTATCCTTTCATTTGCGTGTTGTAGGGAGATCACGTGCAGAACTTTCCACTCCCATCAGCGCTTTTTTGGAATTGCGCTCTCGTACTAATTTGCCGTTTAGTAAATCTGGCTCTAAATTCCGACAGTTTTGAGTTTTGTTGGATCAATGTTTGTTGGCACCAGGGCAATATGAGCCTTTAGACTTCTATGAGCCATCACTTCTGACACACCCGTTCTGTTTTCTTTCTGATTGTTTCTTAGCTCTGGCATGGGTTCCTGCCTGAACAATGTTCCCCCCAAACAGGAATTTGTTTACCCCACCACAGCCCCTGGCCAAGCCTATGATGCAGACGAGCAGTGCCGCTTCCAGTACGGAGTGAAGTCTCGTCAGTGTAAATACGGGGTACTTGCATCACTCAGTGTAATTGACAACAGCTCTTCACCCAAGAAAGAAAATTCCATCATCATCATCAACATCATCATCATCATCTATTAAAAATGCAGATCAGCATGATTTTTGACTATGGGACCATGGTAATACCATGTTTATTTCTGATCTACACTATCATTCAAAAGTTTGGGGTCAGTAAGATTTAACTTTTTATTGATCAAAGAATCCTGGAAAAGAGTATCACTTTAAAAAAAAAAAAAAAATTAGAAAACTTATTTAAATTGTCATAAATTTCACATTTACAGTTTTTTATGTATTTTTTTTATCAAATGGATGAGGTGAGCATAAGAGACTTCTTTCAGAAACATTTAAAAAAATCTAGCTGCCTCTAAAACTATTGAACAATAGTGTATATCACCATACAAGAACAGCATTGTGCCATAGACATTAGAGACGTTTATTGTGTCAGTAACAAAACAAAAAAAATATCATGGTAGTGTTATGTTTTTTGGACATATACCATGAAAGCACCACCATGCTATTCTTTAGTTTAGAGTACCTTGGAATGTCAGAGTAACCATTGAAATGGTTGATATGACCCATGTGCAATATTTAATGTATTCTAAAGGTATTTTTTAACCTTTTGTTTTGTGAGGAACAGACAAAAATTTAGGCCATTGATCCCTAAAATATTTCTTTTCATTTTTGGGTGAACTTGTTCAGTAGTTGTTTACGTTTAAACTTTTTTATGACCGTTATATTTTATAATTATATATATATATATATATATATTACATATTGAAAAATATTTAATTTAGAAGTTTGTAACCATCCTACAGTAAGACATCTACACTGAAGTGTCGTCTTTGGACGCATGAATTGTGGGTTATGGTCCTATCCAGGTTGCCTTTATATCCCCACAGTAAATCGTTTAGCACACTCTCTCCATCCCTCCCTCTTTCTCTCTGTAAATCTGCACCAGATGGCAGTTCTACCTTTCGCTGGCTGTAACATTCCATCTTTTTTTGCTCCCCCCAAGACTTCAGACCGCTGGCATTCTGCCACTTTTGTCCAAAACCACATGTTGGTCAAAAATTTGCTATTTTTTGGTTTTTGTGGCTCTATTCTCTGCCAGCCATGGTTGACCTTTACACCTCCAAAGACACACAGTGGAACTCAGTCTGTAAAGTGAGCTATATCTGCTAATGTTGAGTCCAGCTTTAGGTATTGACTGCTTTATGGGATGCCAGTGGAGGAAACTGAACATCTGGAGGAGGAGTACACACACTAGAGTACACACTCTCACTGTAACTATGCAGTCTAATAAAGCAGGAAGTTATTGACTAGATATAAAATGCAGTGTGCGGCTTACAACTGATCTACATTATGAGATTTGGCAGAAATAAAAAAAAAAACTGTTTTATTGGACACACACCATGGAAGTACTGTAATATTATTTAAAGTATCATGTAAATAGCATCATACATGAATGTACAGTACTAATAAACATTCAGTACCATAGTGTATATAAGGGCAATTACCCTAGCAACACTCAGAGCACCTTAGTAGCAACCAAATAGCCACGTTGGAGGACGTTGGTTGGTGCAGGAATGTCCTACTTCTAGTCTTTCCACAGTTCTTCAGCCTCTTTGAGTCTTTCTTAATGTCTGTTTTTCCCACATTGTCTGGAGTTTTGTTTAGTAGCTTGTGTGTGTGTTCAGGAAGTGTGCAGTGAGCTTTGGTGCATGAGTAAAGGGAATCGCTGCATCACCAGTAGTATCCCAGCAGCCGAGGGCACCATCTGCCAGACCAGCACCATCGAAAAAGGGGTAAGGACGGGGAATTCTGGGAGGAATATCAGAGCACAGATATATCAAGGCTCAGAAACCTTTTTTGGCTTGATGGGTAGATCATGTTTGATAATGAAATGGTTTTATATGATATTATATAATAGAAATGTACACCATATATTGGCAATTGTTTTTGCTCGTCACATATTGCATATTTAATGTTGAATAATGAAATTTTCTCATTAGTGGTGCTACAAAAGAATGTGTGTGCCGTATGGAACACGTCCAGAGGGTGTAGATGGTGGGTGGGGCCACTGGTCGCCATGGGAGGAGTGTAGTCGCACCTGTGGGGGCGGAGTCTCATCCTCTATTCGCCATTGTGACAGCCCAAGGTGAGTACTATAACTTATTCCGCAAGGATGCAATAAATTGATCTAAAATTACAGTAAAGACATTTATAATGGTATAAAAGATTTATATTCCAAATAAATGCTGTTTTTTTATCTATTTTTATTTTGTTTATCAAATAATCCTTAAAAAATGTAAGCAAGAAATGTTTCTTGAGCACCAAATCAGCATATTAGAATGATTTCTGAAGTAACATGTGAAACTGAAGACTGGAGTAATGGCTGCTGAAAATTCAGCTTTGCTATCACAAAAATAAATAACATTTTAAAACATACTAAAGCAGTTATTTTGAATTATAATAATATTTCAAACTGTAATTTTATATTGTAATAATATTTTTATAATATTACTGTTTTAACTGTATATTTCATCAAATAAATGCAGCCTTGGTGAGCTTAAGAGCTTCTTTCAGAAACATTAAGTAATATTACCTACCTCAAACTTTAGAACGATAGTGTTTACGAGTGATTTGATTCATGATGTTCTTACTCTCAGCCCGTTGTACTCAATGAACCTAGTCTGACGACATGCCAGGAAAAATCGGAAAAACTAACAGATCGACAGAAAGACAAGATGTCTGGCTGAAATGAACTTGAGCAGAATATATTGTGTAATTGGGAGTTACATTGAAATTGTACTCAGATGTGCCTGATGCTTGTCCTTGTGTGGATGCAGGCCAACGGTTGGAGGGAAATATTGTCTGGGAGAGAGGAAGCGCTTCAGATCATGCAACATTGATGTGAGTTTGAAAGCCACATGTCACTGACTCCATTTTTGTGTCTATTAGAAAGAAACATTTCTTACAAATTAACTCCTATCCCACTTGTAAAGATCTTTGGCTTGTTTGTGAATGGATTCTGTTCCTGCATCATCTAAATTAGTTGATAAGCACTGACAAATTTTGGGGTGCATTGGACAACCTCTAAATCATGGGTGCCCAAACCTGCTCCTGGAGGGCCACTGTCCTGCAGAGTTTACCTCCAACCCTTATTAAACAGACCTGAAACCAGCTAATCAAGGTCTTGAGACTGACTAGAAACTTCTAGGCAAGTGTGTTAGAGCAAGTTGGAGCTAAAATCTGCTGGACGTTGGACCTCCATGAGCAGGATTGGGCACCCCTGCTCTAAATGATGTAGATGTACGCTAATAGAAGAAAATGGTTCACTGTTGCCATGCTCCATAAGATCCTCAGACTGACTGATTTGTGTTAGGAATGCCCAGTCGGTTCTCAGGATTTTCGGGAGATTCAGTGCTCGGACTTCGACAGTGTTCCTTTCCGGGGAAAATTCTACTCCTGGAAACCGTACAGGGGTGGTAAGTATAAAACCCTTAAAGCACCTTTTCTGAGACATTCTGGCCATTTTCCTTTGATTTGTGTCACTTTGATTGGCCTGTTTTTACTCTGAACTGCTACGTTTCTGTCTTAAATGCACTTTAAGTTGCTTTGAATAAAAGCGCCTGCCAATTGAACAAATTAAAGATGCCAAATATATCGACAGCCATATTGATATCGGCCTATAAATGTGACTTATTAATGTTATTGCATTGAGTCCGATAAGTTAAATAGGCCAAATTATAGTCAAATAACTGTATCATTTCTAGATGGCATACCTATTGTTAAACACAAAAAGTAAATGTTTACACAGAGCCTGTAAGATTTGAAATCTTTTAAAAGCATATGCACATATACATTTAGTTTCTTTATTCATCCTTAAAATAAAGAAACTTGGCCATAGATATGCATATACACTCACCTAAAGGATTATTAGGAACACCATACTAATACTGTGTTTGACCCCCTTTCGCTTTCAGAACTGCCTTAATTCTACGTGGCATTGATTCAACAAGGTGCTGAAAGCATTCTTTAGAAATGTTGGCCCATATTGATAGGATAGCATCTTGCAGTTGAAGGAGATTTGTGGGATGCACATCCAGGGCACGAAGCTCCCGTTCCACCACATCCCAAAGATGCTCTATTGGGTTGAGATCTGGTGACTGTGGGGGCAATTTTAGTACAGTGAACTCATTGTCATGTTCAAGAAACCAATTTGAAATGATTTAAGCTTTGTGACATGGTGCATTATCCTGCTGGGAGTAGCCATCAGAGGATGGGTACATGGTGGCCATAAAGGGATGGACATGGTCAGAAACAATGCTCAGGTAGGCCGTGGCATTTAAACGGTGCCCAATTGGCACTAAGGGGCCTAAAGTGTGCTAAGAAAATATCCCCCATACCATTACACCACCACCACCAGCCTGCACAGTGGTAACAAGGCATGATGGATCCATGTTCTCATTCTGTTTACGCCAAATTCTGACTCTACCATCTGAATGTCTCAACAGAAATCGTGACTCATCAGACCAGGCAACATTTTTTCAGTCTTCAACTGTCCAATTTTGGTGAGCTCTTGCAAATTGTAGCCTCTTTTTCCTATTTGTAGTGGAGATGAGTGGTACCCGGTGGGGTCTTCTGCTGTTGTACCCCATCCGCCTCAAGGTTGTGCGTGTTGTGGCTTCACAAATGGTTTGCTGCATACCTCGGTTAAAACGAGTGGTTACTTCAGTCAAAGTTGCTCTTCTATCAGCTTGAATCAGTCGGCCCATTCTCCTCTGACCTCTAGCATAAAGAAGGCATTTTCGCCCACAGGACTGCCACACACTGGATGTATTTCCCTTTTCGCACCATTCTTTGTACACCCTAGAAATGGTTGTGCGTGAAAATCCCAGTAACTGAGCAGATTGTGATATACTCAGACCGGCCCGTCTGGCACCAACAACCATGCCACGCTCAAAATTGCTTAAATCACCTTTCTTTCCCATTCTGACATTCAGTTTGGAGTTCAGGAGATTGTCTTGACCAGGACCACACCCATAAATGCATTGAAGCAACTGCCATGTGATTGGTTGATTAGATAATTGCATTAATGAGAAATTGAACAGGTGTTCCTAATAATCCTTTAGGTGAGTGTGTGTGTGTGTGTGTGTGTGTGTGTGTGTGTGTGTGTGTGTGTGTGTGTGTGTGTATTTATATATTTATATAATTTTTATTCCAATGGTTTCTAGTTGGCCAAAATGTGTTTTTTAAATGATTGTGGGATAAGAAAGATTTCTGCAGTTGTGCCTGTTTTAAAATTTAAAGCCTTTTTCTACTGTACATGATTTTTGGTGATGTAGCGGTCTGGACTATTAAGGGGTGCTTTTTGTGATCAATCTCACAAAATGTAGAATGATATCTAATATTTACTTCAAAATATAAATAGTAATTGTATCATATTGGTGCATGTATTGCATTGGTGCTTGAACTAATGCAAATGTTTGTGCTCAGAACTGAACAGAAACATGTGATATCTTAGTTCCCTACCTACATCTTTCATGATTATGCGAATGTTTAAGTGCTCGATTGCTGTTGTTTAAGACTCTTTAGGGCTTTTGAAGGTGGTTTCGATGTTAGGACTGGACCACCATGCTCCAAAGAACCAATCTCTACACTGGCTCAGGTCCAGGCCAGATGTGTGTGTGTGAGAGAGAGAGGGTGCAGATAACAGTCTGGCATCCATATGCCGGGCTGCGGACTGCCAACTCCCAGAATCTCCAGTTTAAGTTTCTGTTTTTGATGAATGTGAAGCTGGCTGTCAAGGACATAACTGCCTTTAATCTGCCCCTCCAATAACATAATGGCTTACAGAGAGAAGCCCACTGCAGGCTACAAGTGCTGCTTTCATCAAGTCAGCTGATTTTACAATGGAAATCCCTTGCAGCTGTTAAAATAAGTGCCAGACTGCTGTTTTACCCTGCTTTAGGGTCAGGTGGCATATAGACCTTAGGCCTGCACTTCTTTCTTTCTTTTCTTTTTTTCTTTCTTTCTTTTGATGGAAATAAATGTTGTGATATTTCCATTAAGAGGTGCATCAATTTTTGGTCAAGATCTTGTATTGAAAATTCAAGTCAAGCAATCCATAAAGTCTACTCAAGCACATCCCAAAGACTTTCAATGAATTAAAGGTCTGGACTCAGAGGTGCCAATTCACCATTCTTTCACAATTTGACAGGGGTGGTAAAAGTACTCAAAAGTTATACTCGAGTAAAAGTATATATACCTAAATAAAAAATTACTCCAGTAAAAGTAGAAAGTCCTCCATTCAAACATCACTTGAGTAAAAGTACAAAAGTATCCGATTTAAAACGTACTTAAGTACCGAAAGTAAAAAGTAAATATTCAAATTAACTGTAAATATCAATAATTAAGCAGATCAATGTTTTTAGGAGTGATATGCAATGTTTTATTTGAACAAATGATAAGATTAGATACTGCAATTAAGAATTTGTGAGCTAGCTGTTTACAAGGCACGTTTCAATATGAAATCACTTGGCTAACAATAGGAACATTAAAGCAACACTAAATAACTTTTCCTCTGCGGTCGCCCTACAGGTTAGAAGCGGCATTGTCCGTTACCGCTGTCGTAAATAATTTAGCCTAGCGCAGCCTACTGTCGCATGCATGCGCGCTGTTTATCCACTGTTTATCCAGCACCGGCTTTAGAGTGAATGATGTCCAATTGTAACACTTGCCATAAAGGAAGTCAAATTTGTAGTTTTCTTATGTCTCATTAGAACTACAGACACGTGACCGATCTAGCAAACTTACATAGTGTGGTTATAGCAGATATAGGACCACAAAGCAAAGGCAGAAGTGCATTTCACCCTGTTACGCCTTGATGAACAGCTGAAAGGATTTTGGAAACATTATTTAAAGGTAAAAAAATCTTCTTTAGTGTTGCTTTAACGTCAACTCACCTCAATGTGTTTTCTCAGATTTAAGGGAGAAGTTTTGAATGCTGAAATTTCATTCACCCGTGGCAGGCAAAGAAGACATTCAGCCGATAAGAGTCTCCCTTGACTTCAGTGAATTCGAACATATCATTGATATATGGCCATGGGTGATCCCTGTCGGAAATCTTGGGATCATTTCTGGCAGCGAGAGTGGTTTCTGCGGTCAATGGCGCACTGACTGCTATGTGAGCGTATGCTGGCAAAGAGCTTGCGCGTTCTTTTTTTTTTCAAAAGAAAAACAAGTTTTTCATTGGTTTGGAAAGTGTAATAAATACTTTGAGCGGGCATGGGGAAATGTATCGGAGTAAAAAGTAAATTTTGTCTTTAAAATTGTAGTGGAGTAAAAGTGAAAGTAGATGCAAATAAAACATACTCAAGTAAAGTACAGATCCCCGAAAAAAATACTTAAGTAAAGTAACAAAGTGTTTTTACTTCATTACTTACCACCACTGCAATTTGAGCCTGATGAATCTTGACATTGTCATCATGGAATATGGCCATGATGTGTCTTCCTACATGGTTGTTTAAGAAATGAAAAACCAATTCAGGTTAGGGTTCAATTAGGGTTAGAAGAACAGTTGCCAAAGATATAGCATGCTTGAAACATAATAATCACTGCAATCACTGTCATAGACTCTTAAGCATTTGCATATTTCCAAACAGTGACTTTTTTTTTTTGGCCTGCCAGTGTATTTTAAATTGTAATTTATTCCAGTGATAGTAAAGCTGAATTTTCAGCAGTCATTACTTTAGTCTTCAGTGTCACATGTTCCTTCAGAAATCATTCTAATATGCTTGTGAAAACAAAAAATTTGGACTGACCTTTCCATTTTAGTAGTGTACACAGTGAGAGGAAGACATTTTACTGTGATTTTATAGTTACTCTAATTATAATCATAATCACATTTTCATAATCGCAGCGTTCTGTTTGCATGAGCTCCAACTTCATTGCAGTACTGCCCTAATCACATTATAAGGGTGCTTGTAAATGTAGCCAGTGTCTTAACTTTTGGCAGTCTGTTGAAGTAATGAGTCCAGAAAAACCATTAAAATCACACTTTATCACTTTTGCCAAAGTTCAGGTTGAGCACATTGTATTGTGAGATACACTGTTCAATGCATTGTGCTCTGGCTGTATACACTCTCACCAGAACCTCCTGAAACCCATACACTCCAGTGAAGCCCTCTTCTAGCCACCTCAAAAATACACTTATGGCCTGCCAGAGCAAAGCCTCATGGGATGCGCAGTTTCCATCGTAAGCCTGCTTCAGTATATGTTTTCACAGGCACCCAGGACCTTATCAAATTAGTCCAACACTAACAGAAAATTGTCCAGCAGCTCAAAAACTGCCCTCTTTAGGTTTATAAAACAGAGGAAGAGTTATTATTTAACATAAAGACTGTGGTAGATGTGATTCAACTGATAAGGCAAGCAGGTCTTAGGCAGCCAAAGAAAGATTACACAGAGTTTTAGCACCACCGCTGCCAGGTACAGGCAAGGGGAATGAGTTCAGACCTACCAGCCTTTCAAGAGTAATATAAAAGAGGCCCAGAGCAAGGACAAAACCACACACTGGTACCAGTATGAGTGAGATTATGAGTCCATTAACTCTGTTCTTTGTTACATAACCTATACAGTGGGTAGTATGCTTTGCACTTTTAAACAATACATCAATGCACAGTATGTTTCTTCTCTCTCTTAAACACCTTCCATGTTTTTTTACCTGTTAAGAGGTGTACAAAACTACATACAGATTTTTTTCAAATCAACTAGTCCCTGGGTTGCTTTAATGACTAGTCAACTAATCGAATAATAGATTGACTGTATAGTTAGGCTGATTCAGGTTCACCTCACCCCATTTCTTAGGTGGCGTTTATATAAGATGCGTCCTTGCTTCCAAAAACAGCAGGATAGAGCACAATGTAATGGAAGAGAATGCAGCGTACATATAATGAACAAAATTATTGTTGACTGGATGTGGCGTCCTCAAAATGCAGCTTTTTAGATTTTTTTTTTTTTTTTACTTTGAAAATGATTAGCATGCTAATTAAAGTAATCGCGTCTCAAAATATCAAGATAAAAAAATATATGTCTGGAAGAAAAATCTAATAGATAAACAAAATAAATACAATCTACATATGCTAGCTGACCTAGGAAATTGACTAGTGTCCTAGTGAGGGTACACATCTGTTCTAAAGTTTGAGGTCAGTAAGTTTTTTTTAATTGATTAAAAGTTATAGTAAAGACATATATAATGTGACAAATGATTTCTGTTTCAAATAAATGTTGTTCTTTTGAACTTTCTATTCAATAATTGGTTTCCACAAAAATATTAAGCCGCTTTATTAACTATTTTAAACATTAATGATAAGAAATGTTTCTTGAGCAGCAAATCAGCATAGAATGATTCGGATCATGTGACACTGAAGATGAAAGTAATGGCTGCTGAAAATTCAGCTTTGCTATCACAGAAATAAATTACATTTTAAATTGTTAAAGTCGAGTACAGTTATTTCAAATTGTAATAATATTTCACAATAAAACAGTTTTTACTGTATTTTTAATCAAATAAATGCAGCCTTGGGGAGCCTAAAAGACTTCCCAAACTTTTGAATGATCATGTACCTCCCAAGGAAACAGGCTTCCATGGAACCATAACATGAGCTTTGAAACATAGCCTGTGTCTCCTCTCTCTTTCTTCCTTTTCCGTCACATGAGTTGTGTGATTTCTTCTTTGTCTCTCAGGGAATGTGCTGAGACAGGCTGTTTTCCCCTCCAATGTGCTTTATTTACTGTTTCTCAAATTTGTAGGGCCATTACAGAGGAGACAGGGGATTAAAGCCAGTGTGTTGTATGTGCGTTTCAGCTGCTTTATCTTAAGCAAATCATCTAAAGTGTGCCCCGGACCCCCCTTTCTGCTACTCAAGGATGTGACAGCAGTGGAAGAATAAACTAACTTACATAAACCCCACAAGCTCATTAAAATACCACATGCAGCCATGGAACTCTACAGAGTGCTGGCGGCCGTCCCGCAGAGTTAGTATAGTTATAAAGCTCCGTTTGGCTTCACGAAATACGCCGTTCATGTGTCCCCATTGTTAGAAGCGCCTTAAACTGAGGAGCGAATTTGCCAGCAGTTTGTTTTTAGGTTTGTTTTGCCGTTGTGTAATGTTGTAAAGTTAACAATGCATAACACATGAGGAGTCAGGTCTATACAAGCAACAAGAGCGTAATGGCATTAACATTAGTTCGTCTCACATTGTGTACCGCGTGTAACAATGTTTTCTTACATAAGAGCTTTGAAGAGTGATGCTCATGAGGAAGGATACATCAGTCAGTTTAAGCTGAGGTTTCTGCATCTTTAGCATAGCTAGTCTCCTTTGTCTTTCCTATGGGATGTAGTCTAGTGTACTTCGAGACGTTGTATATCTCCAGCTCTTTTTATAAGTATGTAACATGTTAAATGGCTCATGATCATTGAGGTGCGATGTTTTGGCTGCAGGTGGGGTGAAGTCATGCTCGCTGAACTGCTTGGCAGAGGGCTATAACTTCTACACGGAGCGCGCTCCAGCTGTGGTGGACGGCACACCCTGCAGGGACGACTCTCTGGACGTTTGTGTTAATGGCGAGTGTAAGGTGAGACAGTAACACACACTTTTTTTCAGGTAAACATATCTGAGTTTACAGATGGCAGGGTTCGTATGATATGCTTTTCCAATTGTCGTTTTTGGATGGCTCTGAACTTCTGCCAAAGCGAGACAACAGAAGAGAAAAACTCCCTCTTTTAGTGATTGACACATAAATCCACCAATCTATCAACACATTATTGTAGTGATATGGAGAATCCATAGAGCTCTGAAATGGTAAGACTCCATTGACTCCAATAATAATAATAATTTTGACAGATAACCGCCACAAAAGAATGATCAATTTATTTATATTTTCATTGTTCTTTACTACTACTACTACTACTACTACTACTACTACTATAATAATCTCCAACGTGCATTTACACACTAATGAACGCACTTTGGAGGTTTATATTCTGTAAATAAAGTGGTAAATTGTTGTTTTTTTTGCGCAAACAAAGCACTCGCATCACTTCATAAAATTGAGGACAAACCACTGGAGTCACATGGATTACTTTAATGATGTCTTTACTACCTTTCTGGGGCTTGAAAGTGTAAGTTGCAAGACTGTCAATGGAGGGACAGAAATCGCTCAGATTTTATTAAAAAGATCTTCATTTGTGTTCTGAAGATGAACAAAAGCCTTGTGGGTTTGGAACGACATGAGGGTGAGTAATTAATGATAGAATTTTAATTTGGGGGGGGGGGGAACTAACCCTTTAAGTTTTCATAAATAAATAATTATTTTTGTGGCAGCACCTGCCAAAATTACTGGCCCAACTGCCCAGCAGGAAAGAAAAATGCTTCTTTTTGTGCCCTGAATTTGCATCTATTGCCTCATTTATGCACATAGTATAGTGCTCACATTGTAGTGTAATACATTTATCATAGCTTGTCTCAGATTACATGACCTTTGGTAATACGCCTGTGACAGCTAAACGCTAGTGTCATTCCTTATAATGTTTTGGTAGAAAATGTAAAGAAACAAAAACATGATTATAACAATTAATGTTGGCATATTCTCTTCGGAGTCGTTAGCTAGTTACTGTGGTAAACATCTGCCGCTAGTACTCAAGTACTCATGGTGGTACTCACATTATTACCCTTCTTTTTCAAAAGTAGAATGTGAAAATAGCCCAGCGGGGTGAGAGAGGTGAAATTGAATTCCGGTTTGGATCAAACAAAGTGTGAAAGCAACCTTAACATTTTTGGTTTATTAGCATGTTTCATAATGCCAACTGTAGCGTATTTTATTTAGTGTTTCATTTTGTTGTACTGCGCAGGACAGGCTGAATGCGCTACTTTGGAGTGAGTTGGGCTGGTTTATCTTTGCGCTGTTGTCCAGACCTGTGGTTGTTTTTATCAACAGTTCAGTCCAGCCCTGTTCTGCTCTGCCCCGAATGCTGTGAGAACTCAGTGACCTCCCCCAGATCCATCTGTCCTCAGCGCACGCAGCTGAACATGATCACAGCGACTTCTTCTTCCCCCTTCGTCAACTCTCGCCATTTCTCCATTTCTTTCCTTTTCTCTCTTTCCTCTCTTCCTCCATCTCCTTTCCTCACTCATTCTCTCGGTTTTCTTATTTATGGTGCATATAAAAACCAGAGAACAGCAGGGGGAGAAATCAAAGTAGTGTTTGCAACCTCATGGTGGCTTAGCTTCCAAACAATAAGGGTTTGATTATGAAAGCGAGAGCTTTGAAGCACAAGGCATTAAAAGAGCCTGTGGAACCACGTGTCTCGAAGCTCGGCTCTGTTCGGTCCAGCACAGGACATGCCCTGCCTTCTCTGAGCGGCCACTGACTTACCATTGTTGTTTTGAGAAAATAGGTCACACATTTGCAGGTTATGGAATCTAGGCCGGGTCAACAAAAGTCTTTGGAGCTTTAGTGGGATTTTTGTGAAGTTGCACAGGCCTGGATTTGGAAAGTCTCAAGCAGTTTCTGATCTGCTGGTTACTGAGCTCATTTTGTGTTACCTTTTAGATCCTGACAGCAGAGACTCTTCAGTTTCTTCATCAATGGCCTGTTTTTGTGCAGATTTGGTTCCTCTGGAGAAACCCGCTTTGCTTTGCACAATGTCAATTTAAATGGATTGTGATCTCTCAAGTTCTGGGATTGCTCTCAAGATTATACATCAATGTATTATGGTTGTCAAAAGTAACGTGTTAACACGTGCGATTAGTTAAGTATGTTACAATCATCCGAGCCTATGACTTAATTTCTTCTGTGTTATAGAGAAGAAGAACTGTTAAGGAATGTAGTGGTCTTTTTCTATGCAATTACAGTGAATGGAAACTCAAGCTTTCAAGTTTCAAAAAGAATGCAAAAGCACAATAAAATCATAAAAGTAGGAAAAGAGTAAAATTGTTTCTCAGTGAAAAGCTGAATTTCTGCCCCCTGATTTCATGGGGTCTGGAGTCATAGTGCTGAATACTGTTGACTAAGCTATGAGGGAAAACTTTGAGAAAATACTTTTATTTTGAAATTTGAAACTCTTCATCAGTTATACCACAGCTTCTGGTTGTTCTGCCATTTTCAGTTCGAGCAGGAAATATTTTTGCAGAGCACATGACTTCGTCTATGCTATCCCTAATGTTTTATTTGACCCTTTTCCTGATACACTGTTTGTCTGTAAGTGATGTAAAGTTGATCATTTTTATATCAAGCATAATTTATTAAATAGTGCATGGAAAAAAGTTTTACAAATGTGTTCATTTGTGTATAGATATGCCTCATTACTCTGATAACAAAGAATGTTTTATACTTACCGGTATTTGAATGTGTTCTTCTGCATTTGCAGTTTTACAAATAAGATATGACTAATAACTTACAGTAAATTAAGAATCGATTAAAATACTGCAATCACAGTATATCGGGTATGAAAATCAGCAAACTGAACTACTTTATATGGGATCAGCTTAATACACAGCATGCATTTTAATATTACTTAATTTAAATTTGCACAGACAATGACACAAATGCAAAGTACATTATGTAGTGTAATATCTTCAAATTTGACGTTCTTTTTCTTCATTGTGACTTTTCCTTAATCTCTAAATATGTGTAATCTCTAAATATTCTCTATATCTGTATGCAGCATGTGGGCTGTGACCGGATCCTTGGCTCGGATGTTCGGGAAGATCGCTGCCGTATTTGTGGAGGAGATGGGAGCAGCTGCCAGGTCATCGAGGGGGTCTTCAATGACTCCTTGTCTGAAGGAGGTACAGAGTGTGTGCACTTCAGTTTGAACTGGAACGATATGTAACAATATGTGCAAAAGAAGGATTGCTGAAATACCATTGTTCTCATTGAGGACCTGGTTGTTGGAAGTTTCCACAGACAATTTCGTTTCAGACAAACAGTCTTGTGAAATAATGTTTTAGGTGTTAAAATATAAGCCCCCGATGGGATAGATTCAGTAAAAACAGCTTTTCTGTTGACAGAGGTAGAGTATCTATTGCTGTGGATTTACAGCTGGTGTTAAAATATGATCACCCTATGTTAAACTAAAGCTCAATTCAGCACAGAGTTGGGTGCTAAAATATTGTTCCTCAGCCTTGAATAGAGCTAAAATAATTTATTTCTGGGCACAATTCCATCATTGATGATTTAGTTTAACATTAGGGAATCATATTTTAACACCAACTGTAAATCCACAGAATTAAAAACTTGCTTTACTCTGAAACAACTTTGCTTTTCTGCTGACGTCACTATAGATCACATGAATCAACTTTCAAAGGCTATTTAGGCGTTATCTTCGTAAACTCATTCATTATCATTTCCTGATGAATAAAAATCAAATTCCGCCCAACATTTTTTTTTCTTTTTATAATTTTTTCTGTTATACCTTGACATAGGCTACTGTTTGTGCCGAAACGTTGGTAATACTATAACTGCACACTTTGAAATATGTCACGTTATGGACATAAAATTAGTTGTGAACAGCAGTTCATGTTGATTTCAATACATCACATTTCCCGCCTATAGAAACGGTTATTTAAGGGTACGTTTACACAACAACAATGTGCCTAAAACGAAAAGTTGTTCCTTTTTTATAATTTCGTGTACAGATGACAACGTTGTCAAAACAGTCCCCATTCACACAAATCCACTAGTATTCACTTTGTAAAGAAACACTACGCACCTATCGACTGAACATGTAATACGCATGCAGTCACCGTTTTCACAAATTCTTGATAACGGCATCGTTTTCAAAAGTTTTCAGGCCCCCAAAACGCCATTTTCATATACATGAATGACCAAAACGGATACATTTTTTTCCGTTTTTAGTTGAAAGCGGTGTTGTGTAATTGTAAACGGCCCCTAAAAGGGATGTTTTTGTACATTTTCTAGTGATCATGGGAGCAGAAATCATTTAAACATTTTATTGTCTGTGTATTTCGATGCATGAGGCAAATTCAAATTGTGATCAGCATTCATTTTTGTAGTGTCATTGCTTAATTTTCAGCGGCTAAAGCAATGCGAACATCATGTGCAAATAAGCAATGCGATAAAGAGGCACAAATTTATTCTCTAAATTTCCCCTTAGTATCTTTCAGAAGATGGATTCAGATTTTTTTCTGTTAATGATTAAGTGAAGCTTGCAAATGCACGTGAGACTGCTATTTCTCTTATTAACTGAAGTAACACAAGCCTGGTGCCTGAATTGAGTAGCCCCCCCCCCCAAACCTCAGATGTGTGTGTGTGTGCGCGCGTGTTTGTGTGACATGCTTTGAGGTACTGGGAGCAGCCTTGGCAAGTTCCTCTGGTGTTTGGGGGAGTATTTTGAGGCCTGGATCTAACCCAGAAGTCCAATTGAACTGGATTGTCCAGGACATACGGGAGACTGTTGCTCCTTCCTTCAGTGGCCCACACCAACCTCTTTAAAACCCCTGATATTTTTTTTTTCCTGTTCTCCAGTTAGCACTTTCTCATCCTGCGTCCAGAGAGTTGTCAGTAAACACGCTTCCTAATTAGCTATTGAAGTCATGAGCTGGAAAATGTTAAAATGAACTTGCACTTTGAGATGGGATCATTGTAAAGGGTGTGAAAAAGTGGGAAAGGTTTTGCAGTTCTTCTAGTATAATTAATTTAATGATTTTCACTGTAAAAAAAATCCACAATTGTGTTGCAAGTTGTTTTAATGTTTCAAACCCTCCCCCCTCTCTTTAAAAAATGATCGCTTCGCGCCATGTTCTGACAGTGAACAGACGCGAATATTCATTGAGCATGTTGTCAAGAACTAAATGAAAATCAGCTCACTATAAAAGAAAAGGAAGGATGGAGATGGAGGCCAAAAGCAGTTTAATGGTAGAGTGCAAAACTGAATGAGTTTACAGTAAACGACAAGTAAAACTTAATTTTTATAGCACCTTTTAAAACGGTGTTTACAAAGTACAGTAGGCATGAGAGAAAATGAAATCTGCAGGCTAAGGATAAAATACATAGAAATAAGAGAATATGAAAACAAAATGCAAGAAATAAGATAACTATACTGTACCTGTTTGGAAACATTAAAAATGTTTGTTTTTGAAGGAAGTCTCTTATGCTCACCAAGGTTGCATTAAGAACAGTAAGTTTGTGAAATATAATTACAAATTAGAATAACTTATTTTATTTGAATTTTTTTTTAAATGTCATTTATTCTTGTGATGGCAAAGCTGAATTTTCAGCATCATTACTGTCATTCTATAGAAATTATTCTAACATGCTGATTTGGTGCTTAAGAAACATTTCTTATTATTATCTTATTATTATTTGTGGAAACTGTGATACATTTTATTCAGAATTCTTTGATAAATAGAAAGTTGAAATATAATTATTTTGTAACAATGTAAAAGTCATTACCGGCACTGCTTTTCTGTTCACACACATATCAACATATATCAGTGTACATTCTCCACCAGGCCATATTAATTCTTACATTTTATTCTTAAAAAAAGTTGAGGAATAAAGTGGTAAACAGTAAAGGGGCGCAAAATTTCTGTCAATGGCCCTCTTCAGACTTTAGATTTGTTTTAGAGAAGCTATAAAATCTCTTTATGGAAACTCAAACAATGTGTGTAAGTGAACAATCGTGCTTCAGGTCAGATATGTGTTGGACAGCTGCCTTGATGTTGAGGGGTGCTCAGGGACTCCAGCCGTTCTGAAAAGGCGTTTCATAATTACCTGTTCACATGCAAGGCCCAAGTCATAAACGCTGGGATACAGGATCTGAGCCATGCAAAATTCCTTCCTATAGTCTGTTCTGAAACAGACACTCTTCAGTCAGGATCAGGGTTTAGTGAGAAATTGGAGTGATTCTGAAAAAACTGTATCTTGGTTTCCACAAAAATATTAAAGGGTTAGTTCACCCAAAAATGAAAATTAAGTCATTAATTACTCACCCCCATGCTGTACCAACCCCGTAAGACCTTCGTTCGTCTTCGGAACACAAATGAAGATATTTATGATTAAATCTGAGAGGTTCATGACTGCTACATAGGCTCCCTAAGGGAACGAAACTTGACAGCCCAGAGAGAACAGTGGCTCAACTATAAGTTTATCAAGCGACGAGAATACTTTTTGTGCGAAAAAACAAACAAAAATAACGACTTTATTCGACTATTCCTTTTCTTCCTTGTAGGCCTGAAACGAGACTTCAAGAGATTTCCACGACGCATGCGCGAGAATTGCGATCTCCTTCAACTACTTCAGTTAAGTTCTCGCGCGTGCGCGTCGTGGAAATCTCTTGAAGTCTCGTTTCAGGCCTACAAGGAAGAAAAGGAATAGTCGAATAAAGTCGTTACTTTTGTTTTATTTCCGCACAAAAAGTATTCTCGTCGCTTGATAAACTTATAGTTGAGTCACTGTTGCGACATGGAATATTTAAACATTTTCTTTAATGACTTTCTGGGCCGTCAAGTTTCGTTCCCTTAGGGAGCCTATGTAGCAGTCATGCACCTCTCAGATTTAATCATAAATATCTTCATTTGTGTTCAGAAGACGAACGAAGGTCTTACGGGGTTGGTACAGCATGGGGGTGAGTAATTAATGACTTAATTTTCATTTTTGGGTGAACTAACCCTTTAAGCTGCATTTTGAAAATTGATATAGAAATAACAAATGCGAACACCAAATAAGTATATTAGAATGATTTCTGAAGTATCATGTGACACTGAAGACTGGAGTAAGGATGCTGAAAATTCACCTTTGCCATCACGGGTATAAATTACATTTTAAAATATAATAAAATAGAAAGCTTTTTTTGAAATTGCAATATAATATTTCACAATATTACAGTTTTTACTGTGTTTTTGGTCAATTAACTGCAGCCTTGGTGAGCATAAGAGACTTTTCAAAAACATAAAAAATCTGACCTCAAACCTTTGAACAGTAGTGCATGTTAGTTGCTAAAATAAAAGGGCATTGTAAAGTGTGACCAAACTCTTTCCCAGTATGCTGACTAAAGAAGAGTAGCTGAGTTGATCTAGTTTACTGTTTGAAATAATTTAGCATGTAAATATCTGGCGTGTGGTGATAATGAGAGTCTAAAGTGTGACACTGAAATTCTGTGGAAGGGTTGTGATGCTGTTTTAGAAGATAGCAGAGGTTTGGTGTGGGTGGTGTGTTGAATGGCAGGCTGCTGGCTCTGTGCTGGACTGAAGGTTATTCTCAGCTGCAGGAACCGTAGTGGGCCACTCCCTGGGCGGGCAGCGGGAGAACATTGACCGCAGTGGCTAGCCGAGGCTGAGATGATGGGCTATTCTTGGCTCTGGCTGTATTTGTGAGTTCAGGGTTCTTGAGGGTACAAACACAATATAGACAAAGAAACGGTTTATTTCAAATGTGGTCAATAAAATAGAAGCTTCCAGTCATTGTGTGACCAAAACCGCTCAAATGACCACTAGTGGTTCTTGTTTGCCTGCTTCTCTCTCTCTATGTATGTGTGTGTGTGTGAGTACTTATTCAGAACTAGTTCCATTTATTTAAAAGGTTTTCATAACTTTTGATTCTGTAAAGCAGTTCTTGAATATGCATGCATATATATCAGGGGTGTAACGATACCCTCATGTCACGATTCGATACATATCAAGATACTGAACTCACGATATGATATTATTGCAATACTCCAAGACATAGTAAAAGGTTAACAAAAAATGTACTGTTGATTAAAATGAAAAATTTGATGTTACATTGTGGGTGTAAATCAATAGGCTTAGGCTTGGACTTGGTGCTGATAACCTAATGCACAGGACAATGGTGACACCAGAATAAAAGTATTCATGATTCTGAATCTGAAAATACAGAATTATTTCAGACAAATATGTTTGCACTCTGTCCCTGACAAGATATATTTAAAATAATGTAGGCCACTTTTTTACTGGGAACATAAGACATTTGGCATTATCAGGAACCACAAATATTCCCCCATTGCATTATTATACATTATATTCAACATATTATTATATTCAGTTCTGACACTAAAACTGAAAACTTGAATTTTTTCCTCACACAGAAATTTGATTTTGTGTGAACTATATACTGTACAATACATATTGTCACTATCTACAATACATATTGTTGCATTTTTGTATTGTGATATATTGTGACACCCCTAATATATAATGGTGCATCCTGCACGACTAGTTCAATTCCCAAACAATTGACTTTATTGTATTGTATTTAGTGAATGAAAAACATTTATGAGTCAGTTGGAATCATAACGGAATTAATCTGATAATCTGACTCACTGTCATTTCATCATGTCTGACTCCAAAAAGCATGATTCATGTATTATGATGAGATGTATTATAAACACAAATGAGCAAATTAATTTGCTTTTAGTATTTTTAATGTACTTTTTATTTAATTTAGTTCAGACCAATTATTGGATCTCATTTATTTTAGCTGCCTCATTAAAATATACAGTATAATATATATATATATATATATATATATATATATATATATATATATATATATATATATATATATATATATATATATATATATATAATATTATTTTATGTATTAATATAAAAAATGATATGTATGAAGCAATACCACCTTTGTGTTGCATTTAAAACACCTTTTGCAAGAATTTGTTATATCGGTTCTGTTTAAATAAAAAAAATGATTTCATCATTTGATAACTGAATATTGGGAGCAATAAATGCAATAAGAATTGCTTTTCTTATTTAGATTTTTTCCTCAAAAGTAGTCTAAGAATCTCTAATTAAATCTTTAGGGAAACTAAATCATTAATATGAATCAGAACCAGAATCAATAAACTCGTTAGGAATTCCATTCTTAGTTGATGATTTATTATTTTGTTGCACAGTCTTCACCAGATTGCCTCCTGACTCTTGACAACAAAATCTATGTCGGTGGCAGGACTGTATGGAAAAATTTGTTTGGCTCTTTTCTTTTTTTACTCATTTGTCAGAGGTTGAAGTTGTTTGCAGGCTTGTGGTGGAATCTGGCCTTAAACACGTGTGTTGGGCAGCAGAACTGAGAGACCTTGCCCAGGAATTCATTCGGAATCTCAAACCTCTGCATATCCCATCACAGTCACTCTCAGTGAAGCACCACTAACTGCATTGTTCTCTTGCTATGAATAAGTGTGTGTGTTCTCTTGCTATGAATAAGTGTGTGTGTGTGTCCACTCTCTCTTAGGTTATGAGGAGGTGGTCAGAATACCCAAAGGATCTGTATTCATACACATCCAAGAGCTCAACGTCTCTAACAATTACTTGGGTGAGACAATATTTTTCATGGTTTTACTCAAATATGAGCCTCTCAGAGGAACTAATGAACTGTTGGAGTTAGTAGATTCTGTAAAGGGCTTCCCCGCTGAATTGCAAGCATAGATCTGAGAGGGCTTTATTGTGCCTCATGGCTCAGCTAAGATTATTTGTGCCTTTTCAAATTTTTTAATTGTCAACCCATGGTCAGAGTTATCTTGTTCAATGTTTTACACTGTTCATTCATACTTCACCCTGGGCTAGTAATTAATCTTGAGTATCTTGAGTCAGGTTTCCAGATTTTACAAATGTGCTGTTGTGAACCTTTGGTTAATATTTGTGTATTTGTGAGATTGCATTCACTCACAAAACATTTGCTTTGCAAAAGCATAGAAATATAGTTTTTCCTCACATCTCATATTATTTCAATCACCAGTTTTGTATTCTCTCTCAAAACTTTTGCGCCAAAAATATTGCATTTCCTCAAGAAGCTTTGTTTTCGCGCACATCAGTTTTCTCTTATTATTCCCATCACCAGTTTTGAGTTTGCTCACAAAGGGGAACGCAAAACTGGTGATGTAATAGTATTAACTGGGAGGAAAAGCTACCGTACATTTTATGGAAGCTTGTTTCTGCCACGGAATTCATTTTTTTAAAGAGAATTGCGACTTTTTATCTCACAATTCAGACTTTTTTCGCAATTGCAAGTTATAACGTCTGAATTGAGGGATATAAACTCGCAATTGCGAGAAATAAAGTCAGAATTGAGAGTTTACACCTCACCAAACTTTACACCAAACTCGCAATTGTGAATTTTAAAGTCCAATTCTGATGGGAAACAATCTTTTTTTCCTCAGAATTGCAAGTTTATATCTCGCAATTATATCTGACTTTAGAACATGCAATTGCAACTTTTGTGACTTTATATCACACTATTCTGAGAAAAAAAGTTTTTTATTTTTTTTTATTCCATGTCGAAAACAATCTTCCATCATATTTAAATGCTTTTGTGAGCAAACACAAAGTTTCTTGGGGGAACGCAAAACTTTCCCTTCCGTTTCATATTTTACCCATAGCCCTTAGGGGCTTCATGAGTTTGATTAGATGCCTGTTGCTAAAACAACTCCGTATAGTATTTTATACTTTGGTTAGTAAAGCTTTGTGGCATTATCCCCAAATTGTGGTGCCAGACTTAACAGTTCCAACTTCCTTTTTATAAGTGTCAAACTTTATTTAACCAAGGGTTCAAACTGTACCCAAACCCTGGGGTTAGTCAGAGCATGAAAAGCCTGTAAATGAACAGATAATTTGTCTTTTTTTCACATTGAAGAGTCTGCTGTGTATTGAGGCCTGTTAATTATTAACCCTTTCCATGATTACCACAGTGTTGAAGAGCAAGGGGGATCAGTACTTCATCAACGGCAAGCTGACCATCGACACGCCACGACGCTTTGACATCGCAGGAACCACTTTCCACTATCACCGACCCACCAATGAACCGGAGACCCTGGAAGCACTTGGACCCACCAATATGACCCTGATCGTCATGGTAATGCAGAGATGCTGGGTGGTCTGTACAAGCAGGATATTTGTGCACTGCTTGTGTTGGTACAGATGCCTCAGAATTTAGACAGCTGCAATGTATTTGCTAAGCGTAATTTTCACTGTAAATGTTATTTCAAGCTGAAATGTTTAATTTTGTTCATAAATACTTACTCCTGTCCTGGTTTAATATGCTGAGAGAACAATGGGTAAGACATTTGTAGATGTATTGCCCTGAAAATTTTAAACAATGCGTTTCTTTGTGCTATCAAAACACTTTTATTTTATTTGTTTAGCATTCAGATCAGGCCGATACAGAAACCACAACGTGGGTTTGGCTCAGGAATATCTGTTTATTCTAGCAATGGAAGATGGGGAGTTTTTTGCGAAACCTGTTATAAAACAATTATTATTTATTTAATTTCATTACAAACTATCCAGCTTCATTAAAATGCTGAACGTTTGAAATCAAAGAGTTGAAGGCCACTGTTGTGTGGTGTGTTGCAGGTTTTGGTCCGTGAGGAGAATCCTGGGATCCATTACCGTTTTAACCCACCTGTCAACAGAGATCCACTGAGCGTTTATGCCTGGCATTATACATCCTGGTCCCGCTGCTCTGCGTTGTGTGCAGGAGGTAACAGTTTTCTGTCTGTTATGGTTGAATTGTCTCTTCACTGGCACACATAAGGAAATTATTCACACATGAAAGTGGCATTTAAAGGTTTTCCTCAAAGAAACTGAATTTAAATGGTGTATGCATTCACAATGATTGCTAAATGCACAAGAAAATCAAGCTGTCCAACACAGTTCACATAAACAATGCAAATTTCCCATGTCTGCCTGTTAGGATGTGTGTGAACAGTTTGAAAGCCTGGGAAAAAAACATAAAACTGTATATAGCAAAAACACCAGCTTTGATGTCACTTCCTATGCTCAAGCTCTTTCCCCTTTATTCTTGTATTCATGCTTTGTGAGTTAATGACCCGTATTTATCTTGCTGATAAGAAACTATTAGCTGTGGCTCAGAACTAATTTGCTGTCGAAAACATGGAATCTGTTCCAGAATCGCTTAAAGGCATCATGAAGGTTGTTCGTTAACAGCTGTAATGGAAAAGGCAATTCCACAATGCATTAAGTCTTCAGTGTCAAATCATTCACAAATCATTCTAATATGCTGATTTGTTTTTGATCAATTTAATTCATCCTTGCTGAATAAAAGATCTGACCCCAAACTTCTGAACGGTAGTATATACAAAAAAGTATAGAATTAATATTTTAGTATAGAATTACTGAATATAGAATTAGCCTTTAATCTGTTGTTTTTGTCCAAAAAATTAAATTAATTATCAGCTTTTTGGTATCAGGCCAGAATTTAAATGTTTGTCACAAATTTAGTGACCTTATAAAAGCAGCCACTTATAAGGTTCCATTTCAGTTAGGATGCTGCCTTTGATGGCAGATGTCCATTTAGGCGGTAAGCAACAAGGCAGCTCGCTAGATTTTGGAACAGAGCCATAACCACAACGGATCAAAACCGTAATAACTTCACAGGGACTCTGTGTTTACACAAAGACCAGAATGAAACACCACTGACATCAAAGCTTTCTGTTTGTATGATTAGGGATTGTAATAATCTGGTGTGATTTATACAGCAAAGACTTTTCTCTGTGTCACAGGGGTTCAAGTCCAGCAGGTAGTGTGCAAGAAACAAGCTGACCTCTCTGTGGTTTACAACCATTTCTGTGACAAGAAGAACAAGCCCAAAGACAAGAAAAGGCCGTGCAACTTGGAGCCCTGCCCTCCAATGTGGGTGTTCTGTATGTGTTTGTGTGTGACATCAACACCCATCCCTAGTGATCCAAACACATATGCACTGTGCTAAATACAGGTGTAAATGGCATGCTTATGGGAACATATGGTAATTCGATCATGTAAACCACATTCAGACATGGTCAGGGATGCGTATGGCCACATCAGATTTGTAGTAAATGCTAATGTGTCTTTATGCTTTCCAGATATCATCAAAAGACCACCAATTAATTTGCCAGTCATTGTAGTACCAACCATTTGCTAATTAGTATAATATTTATTTCCCTCCGACCAGATGCTTTGGCACTGCTGTTTTTTTTTATGTTTTTCAATGCAAAATAATGATACATTACAAATTACAAACTTTCTGATTCATATATATGATTATATATTCAATATAGATAATTTTTTTGTTTTTTTATCTTAGATTTCTAAACTCCACTGTTCATGCACAAGACTTCACATAACATCTTCAGTATGCCTGATCAATGTGGTGCCATCATTCCCTGATATCTGTTGGTATTTGTGTTTCTGTCAGGTGGTGGACAGGAGACTGGTCAGAATGCAGTCGGAGCTGTAACAGAGGTGTGCGCACACGGGAAGTGCTGTGTAAGAGGAAGATCTCGGCTACAGAGGAGAAAGTCCTGGATGACGTGGCCTGCACCCCACCTCGGCCTTCCATCACCGAGCCCTGCAACAACCACAGCTGCCCACCAGAATGGCATGCCCTGGACTGGTCTGAGGTACAGGAGAAGAACATCTATTTTCTGTTATTTGGTAAGGTCTCTCTTAATCTGTTGTGATTTTTTCTTTTACAGTGTACTCCTAGCTGTGGTCCTGGTTATAGGTACAGGGTGATTTTATGTAGAAGTGGAGAGAATGGTGAAACATTGGCAGAGTCAGAGTGCCCGAAACAAAGCCGTCCGACCACCAGGGTGCGCTGTAACATACAACGTTGCCCACCACCTCAGTGGGTTACGGGACCCTGGGGAGAGGTGAGATCTAATTCAAAACAGTGAGATTGTCACTTTGTGACACAAACACATTTATCACAAACACTTAAAACATCTGACATAAGTGTTCATGTTTAAGCTAAATTAGATTATGACTTGACTAGCTGTGAATGACAAAAATATAATTGTGAGACCCAGCAAATAAAAACATCAATCTAATGTTTAGTGCACAAGGGAAACAATATTTATTTAACATTTACATTTTATATATTTTTCATTCATTCATTCAAATCAATAGAAACGTAACAAAAACAAAGACTTCCAACCTACATGATTCTTAATTTTTTGGTGTCTTCCCAGCAGGTGAAAACATGCACTGAATCGATTTTAAAAATGTTAAAAGACAATATATGTGAAAATCCATGTAAAAGTTTCTTTTCTTATACATGTTCCATGTCCTTTTTTACGTGTGTGTTCTAGTGCTCAGCTAGGTGCGGTATGGGTCAGGAGATTCGTTTAGTGCAGTGTCTGACACACACTGGCCAGCCATCCAACGAGTGCCCTGAGACACATCGTCCCGCCTCCATGCAGCAGTGCAAGAGCAAGTGTGACCACAGTGGCCCTACAGATAACCCTGAAGGTTAGACGTCTCAATTTGCATACCATCTGGCCTATGTATATATTAGCATGTTACAAATCATAGTATGTTGAAGTTTTTTAGGCAAAAATGTCCCACAATCTATCGCTCTTTTAGCTTTAATAACAACTATACTGATGCAATTTTAGGATAGTAGTATGTCCCAAAACTGATATACTGTCTTACTGCAGTGCTGCAGTGATAACATATTTTCGTTGGCCAACCCTGAAGTTAGCATCACCCTGGTTCCCTCAACAAAAACCCAATAGGAATTTTCCACAGATTTTTGGATTATTGCAGAAAATAAGCTCTGTGACCAACAAAAGCTTATGATTCTTAAACATTTTGTTCATCACAATCTTCACAAATTAACACTTCTATGATTTTCGAAGCCCAAATACAATGGCCAGAAGTAAAAATCTAAACGTAGACTACAAACGAATTACTACCATTAACCATCAGACTTTTTCAGTCTTTATTTAAAAACATTTTCTCTGAAAGTTTGAGTTGGAATAGTTTGCAAGAGCACAATTATAAACACAATTATAAACACAATAAAAGCTGTAAAAGCTGACCAGTGAATAGATGAACTTACCTGTTCAAGCGTGATGCGTTTAATTTCCCAGGCAACCTCTGTAGTCCATTTAAGCCACTTGTTAGCAACTGTCATTTTCAGGACAAGTAAAAGCTTTAAAAAAAATTCTCAAGTAGTGTAGCCAACTATTTTTAATGATGAGAAGCTAAAACCTGCCCGAAAAGTCGCTAAATGTAGCTAGTTGACGTCATGTGACTACATCCAAAAAAAGTGTCTAGATTTGTCGCCAAGTGCTTTTGGGAAAAAAAAGTCGCTAAAGGGGTCTGAAAGTCCCCTAAAGACAAAGTCTTTTGGTTGGCTACACAAGTATTACTGATGTATTTAATGTCAAAGACTAAAATGTGAAAATATCTTGAGCTTGTGTTACCACAGACCTCATTTGGAAATGGAAGTGCTAAAATGCTAACTCAAACCCCATTCCTGCAGAACTCCACATACTTTAACACAGTTAAATGCAAATTGAGACATGCTCCCTAAAACTATACACCACAAAGTACTTGTGGAAATTTGTTACATGCTTGAAGAAACTGGGATGCATATTGCATTTCTTTTTAATGTGCATGTGACTGACTGTACTTTTTCTGTGTCCTGCAGAGTGTAAAGATGTGAACACAGTGGCATACTGCCCCCTGGTGCTCAGGTTTAAGTTTTGCAGCCGTGCATACTTCAGACAGATGTGCTGCAAAACCTGCCAAGGACACTGACCTCCCTCTCTCTCTCACTCTCTATGTCTCTCTCTTTCTCTCTCGCCCTCATTTTCTCCTCCCTCCTCTTCTTGCATGGCCAAAACCGCCCATGCTCAGCATTCCACTGGATGAGTGCTGTTAACCACTGGCAAACTGACATCATTGTGGGAGAAAGCCTGGAAGAAATGAGAGCGAGAGAGAGAGACGTGTAAAGAAAGAGGGAGAGAGAGAATGCTGCTCTCTTTCTTTCCCTCCGACCAGATGCTTTGGCACTGCTGCTGTGAATACCAGTCTGCCCAGAAGACATCTGTCAGTGTTTCTTTTGCTCTTCCACGTGATGCTTTCGGCCATTACTTATCATACAGAGAAGTGTTTGTGTGGACTGTCACACTTGTACTGCTAGTTCTCAGTGAATAATAGTCATCTATTATTGGAATGTGATGCATTTATAGACAAATCGTCTTTATCATAGTCTCAAAGGTGCACTCAGTATTTTTTGTTTGTTTGTGTAGTGCTGATCGTCTTGGACTTTGTTGTGGGTAAATCATCATGCACAATAGTTATCAGTATTATTTCAGTTGTGTTATTATTCCACAAGCAAAAGTTAAAATGAGTAGTATTCAGCTTGTCATGTGATCTCAACATGGCTGCCCCCATGAGAGACCCACTCCATGTAAAAGAAAACAGCCTTTATTAGGCTGGGATGTTGAACATATTTTAAAAATTACTTTTTGTTTTGCTTGTGTTAAAAAAAATTGAGGAAAAAAAAATATTGAGTGCATCTTTGAAGGCATAATTCACCCAAAATGGAATATTCCATCATTATTTACTCACCCTCATGTTGTTCCAAACCTGTATGGGGGGGGGGGTTTAGACCCCATTGACTTTCAATAAATTGTAAAAAAAAAAAAGACTATTATCTATAAAAAATGAAATAGAAATCCCAGAAAAAAAGAAAGTCATACTGGTTTGGAACAACATGAGGGTGAGTAAATGATGTATTTTTAATTTTAGGTGAACTATCCCTTTAAGGGCCTTCACACTTACAGCAATTTACAAAGCAACCAATGCTCATGTTGATTTAAAGAGACACGAGTAAAGGTGCGGTCACATTAACCGCTGTTTTGGAGACTGAATCCGTTCATTTCATTCGATCTCCATGCGATCAGGAATTTTGCGTGAGGACGAAAGATTTTCCCTTGCAGATCGCAATGGGTTCAAATAGACTAATAGAAAGTTGCAAATTTGCTGTGTTGACCAACAGAAAGCTGCTTGGCTTGAATGTGAGCTGCGCTTGACCATATAGAATGACCTTTTTCTGCCTGTGAAGTTTTGCCGAAAATTCACTAAAATGGCAGCACCGTAGCACCTCATTATACAGATGGATGCTGCAGGTAGGCACATTTACTAGCAGTGACTTGTTGACATTCAACAATTAAATGTAGCTGTCCGTGTGAACGGCCCTTTAGAGACACTTCAGATCACTCAGATAACATAAGCTCTCATTTGGTGTGGTTGGTGCTGTATACTGTATCTTTTAATCTGACGGCCTTGTGGCTATTTGCAGGTGCTGTGCCATTTTCTTGCCATCCGGTCCCATAATGTTTACGCTAATTATTAATAAGATACCGTGCGTCAGTCAAACCTGGATGAACAATGAACTGTTTAGCAAACCGAGGGAAACGAGAGGTGAGTTTAGCTTCCATGTAATAGTAGTTAAAGAGGCCAATGGAAGCTGTTGTTGAACCATGTGGTGGTCATACCGTATAGTTATTCTCAGTCACTTTTTACCCAAGATAATGTACTGTACTCTTAATGCACCACAAGTCTCTGTGCTTCAACTGTGGTGACAGTGCAGAATGGTGACCTTCTGCTTCATTTTATCAGGTCAGGACCATTCCCAAAAGTTCATACTCTTACCTTTGAGATTGTTAAACAATAGTTTGGGTTCTGCCATAATCACTTGCTCTTATGTTGTTCAAATCCTTTTTTTTCTTCTTCTGTGGGACACAGAATTAGATATTTAGCAGAATGTCCAAGCTGCTTTATTCCATACAGTGAACGTGGTGGGTGATTCCCACAGATAAACGTTCAATACAATAGGTTTGTGTGAGTAAAATACCAAAATATAAGTCATTGTTTGAAGTGACAGTCTGACACTTGAATATCCGCACATGCAAATGAGATTTGAGAGTAAAGGGGAAGAATTAGGGTGGAAGTAATACCTTTTTTGCAATTTCTATTTGGGTCTGTTCCTCACAAAAAATTCATAAAGGTTTAGAACAGCATAATGGTGATTTAAATGACAGAATTTTTAATTTGTAGGTGAACTATTATTAAGTTTTATAATGTGTTGATTGATTGGATTCCCTTCCAAATATCAACATTTCAACTTTGTCTAAACTTACTAGTATCAACTACCGTTAGAGAGCTATAACCTTCTCCCTGTCCTGGGTCCTGGCAGCGCATGTCGAATGTTTGATTTGAAGAGCAGATCTTGAGGAGATGGCATCCGTTCAAGGACTGGTGGCTAATCTGTGGTGCTACAGTATGGTGCTATATCTTTATTTGTCATAATCTCAAGATTCATGTTATTTTTTTATTGTAGGAATTGTTTTGTTAAAGGTAATACATTTGCTAAGGAAAAATATATAAGCAAGATTCTATGAAAACTAGAATTATTCTTAAAGTCTCTCTGCAGAGACACTAACTTTGTAATCATATATTTGGTACAATTATTATGTGAAAGATGAAAATGCTGTTTTACTTTTGATGGTAAGCTTTTTACTTCTTTTAATTTTAAAATTTTGCTGTTGCTACATTTGCAATAACTGTAGAATCACTTTGGAAATGCAGTCACACTTTTTTGTGTGACTTTTTTAATGTTGATTTTCACATGCTACTCAGTAACATGCTGTACCGTCATGTGCCTGTGATGTAGTTTATGCCCTCCGAATTGTATGTAGACCAGTCGAAGTGGATTTGAAATGCTGAATAAAAACATTTGTGTACAAATAATATGCAATGTTTGTATCCATTTCTTACATTTTCATTGAGATTTGGTTTTTACACACTTTTATGTCTGTCACATACAAACCTCAGACTTGTCGCATCATTTCTTTGTCATATGTGGGTTGTCACATACAGCATATTTCTGCAATACACTTTTTTTCTGTATTAAATATATAAATAATCTGGCCATGCAACAGAAATAGTTTTTTTTTAGGTTTATGTTCCCATGAGACGCATCTTTAGAGGACCACGAAGGCTAAACAAATTAGAAGCAGAGAAACTAAACGTATTGGTAGGTTAACAATAAATGACTAAAATTGCCCTATTTGTATGTGCTGAGGGGCCCAGGGCCCTAAAGGTCAGCTTTGTTTTGCATTTTTAGGCTATGTGACTTGAGGCTGTGGAAGCCTCTTAAACTCTCAAACCAAACCAGAGCTGTTTTGTTTTTAGAACTGTATAAAGAGATTTAAACGTGAGTGAGGGTGTGTTCAGTTTTGGTGGTTTGCAGGATGACTTTTATTGTTTCTGCATCTTTTGTAGTTTGTCATCCATTCAACAGGAGGGGCTGTATCCTGTCACACACCTCAGAGTAACGGCTGACCTGGAACCTGCGACACATTGGTTTCGCATGATCATGAGGGACATGAGTTTGACCAATAATGTCCTCTCTGTTTGTAGGCGTATATGCGTGTTGTACAGCCTGTGGTGAGAGAGCATGCAACTTCTTGTCTCACCTAAGGGTTGTGGGAGTTTGAGGAAGTGATCTGTGCTCAGTGCTTGTCACAGTCTGCTTCCCTTCTCTAAACTTTCTGCTCTTGTGCTGTAGAGTCTGCTGGTCATGGCAGGGTGCTGAGAAACCTTTGGATTGTCACACTCATCAAAGGAAGAACCACAAAGGAGGAGAAACAAACAGCACCGGCATAATGGTAATGTGCTCACTTTAGGTTTATCATTGCAATTAGATCTTTAATAACTTCTCTTTTGACTTTTACTTTTGACTTATTTGGACTAAAATATAAACCTATTTGTTGCTCCTAAAAAAGACCCCTTGGTGATTAAACAACGCCTTGTCTTTTTTAGCTATTCTGGGATATGTCTGTAAATTAGAGTATGTAGAAATAAACGTTCCTCATTGTACTCATAACACAACTGTTGCTCCTAATTTGAAAAGTTTACTCCTCTGTAAAGTCAAAAGCTTGAGACGACTCGTTTAGGATGTGTGAAACTAACTGAAAAGGAAGTTCTAAGAACAGCATCAGAAAAAAAGTGAACTCAAACCACTCCTTAAATGGAAGCCGATTAACCTCAGTTATCAGTCAAGGTCTAATTTACCATAAGTATTTGTAGTTTTATTCTGTATATTTATTACCAGAGTGGACATGGGGGCAGTCGTGGCCTAATGGCTAGAGAGTCAGACTGGTAACCTGAAGGTTGGGGGTTTGATTTTCAATACCGGCAGGAAATGAGCACCTAACCTCCAATCGCTCCCAAAAATGGCTGCACTAACTCAGATCATGGGTTACAATACTTGGCCTTCACATGTCACTTTTACTTTGTTGTTCAAGCCTGATGCTTTCAAACTGGTGAGATGTTCACATTTCCTTTGGTAAGGTGATACTAAGGGCTTTCATGATGTTAGGGTTAAAGCTAGGTAGCTGAAAGCAGTTTGGGACAGGGGTGGTGCTTCTGAAGGAAGTGAGCGTTTGACTATGTGGCGAGAGGTTTACAGAGGATTTTTTCGCAACAGCACCCAGAGGTGGGTGGATGTGGGGGAGTATGTCAGAGGGGACTTGCGGTTCCTGTCTCGGTACTTTCTCACCACTTCTACAGCTTTCTGAAGTTTGTATCTTTCATAAACTGTACTTAATAGATCCATCACAACTGGCCTACAACAGCCCACCACAGGTCAGATGATGGATGCAAAGTTGATCCACATTGTAAAAATGAATATCATCTCATGATTTTCATGGTTTATTCACTTTTTATGTTGTACCAAACGTGTACAACTGACAACTTCTATGGAACGCAAAAGAAGGTATCATGACAAATACGGTTTTTGAGCATAAAATGAAAGCAACCCCATTGACTTTCATTGTTTGGACAAAAACAAACCAAACTGAAACATTTCTCACAAAAAAAAAAAATCGTATAGATTTGTGAACTGTGTCTCAATTATGAATTGCATGTAGTTCCTCTTCCCTTATACCAAAGGAGCATATGAGCTATTTCAACATCTTAATTTCTAAATGACTCAAAGTGATTTGCTTTAGCAAAAATTGGAAAATCAGTAGATGGTGTTTTCCACTGGTCAAGCATTTTCCACTTTTTTTGGCTATTACCATCTACTTCCAGTAGAAAAGAGTAGCATTGGTGATATTTTTAACAGTTTTTGACCATAAATTGAAATTCATTGGGCTCCAAAACAACCTCTGAGACATTTTTCAATATATCTTCTTTTGTGTTCTATGAATGTAATCAGAATGTACTACATTCGTCATTGTAATTACCATGTGACCTACCAGCGTCAGTTGTGTTGCTTCACTGCCTTTCACAAATCCTCTCCCTGTGGCCTCATGGGATGATGAAGTTTCAATTGGATGCGTAGGCCTACTTTAAAATATTGGCGGAAGAAGTAGGTCTTATGGGTACTTTTCACCTACTATTTTAGGAATACTGTGAATACTGTTCATTTTACACCTACTTTAAATTAGGGAAGTAAGCATATTTGGATGCAGTTTCCATCTGCTCTATCATAATATTAGAACTTTACCTCAGCACAGACATCAGCAAACCAGTGGGTTGATTCATTAATCTTTATTTTGCTCATCAGGTGGTGAATTATCATTTCCTTCCCCCTTCATAGCATAACAGCTATTTCAGTATGTTTATTATCTGAATAACTCACAATGGTTTTCATTCACCAATTTCAGAATATGAAGATCATGAAGATGTTTTCCACTGATCGAGCATTTTCCAATTTTGAACATTAGTGATGTCATTCAGAAATAGGTAACCTTTATATAGTAATTGCAGTACAATGAGTAACAAAAATGTGGCTTTAGTCTTAATTATATAGTTCTAATGCTCCTAAGACAAGACATTAAGAACATTTTTTTAGCCTGTTATCTCTTCAATAAAAGAGATATGTATTTTCAGAAACTTCCGCGTCCATCAAACAACACTTAATTAGTTTATAAGATTATACCTCTGTTGTAGCTCAGATACATGACCACGCTCCATGTGTGATGTTTTAGCTGTGGTCGAAACAAAGGCCAGGAATTCAGACCACAAACCCAGAAAATGTTTCACAGCTTCCATATGGTGCAACACATCAAAAACAAATATGCCTTTAGGAGCTTATATAGAGAAAAATCTGGTTTACCTCAAATTTAAATGCAAAAATGAATGTGAACACTGGCATGAGAGCTTCAGCCTCTTCAATGCTAACTTTCCAGCGCTTTCTCTATAAAAAGAGAATTGTGCATCTCATGCTTGTTATATATAAATATAAGCAGACAGTTGTATTTTTTTTTTCAAAATTCTGTTGAGAGTTAGTTGATTATGCTAAGTAAGCCATAACCTTTAGTGGTATGTAATGCATCCAAATGTGACCTAGACACACAGCTGATCTTTAACTTCCTTACATTTGCTGCTTGTTGCTTGGTAACTATCTGTGGTTTCCTGTCCTTATAACCACCTAATTTCAATCGACTATAATGAATATTGGGTTAATCAAAATCAGACTAGACACATTTCAATGTGCGTTAATGACAGAACCTACTCACCTACTCAGAACCTAACAGTAAATATGCTGTTTCTCAACCCATGTTCGGGTCAAATATAGTCAAGCCCAACCGTTGGGTTTTAAAATGTCATTTAAAAATTTAAACCAACAGTTTGGTTTGTCCATATTTAAACCAAACATGCGTTGAAACATTTTTTTTTATTGACTAATTTAGCTTACCCTGTACTCAGTGGAGTCCTATTATTATTATTATATTATATATTGTTTTATAATGGGTTGGTCAATCTGTGTAAAAGCCAGTATAGGGAGAATTTTATCTATTTTATTTTTATCAATTGTATTTCTTTTATATAATTTAAAATGTGAGTCCCTGTGCAAAGTTGCAACATTTTTAGAAACATGTTTTTCACTTTGTATTTGTGAAAAATCAGGTCTCCTGTTAAAACAAGTACATTCATGTGTACAGATGCACATCTCGGTTCAACTTTTAGTTTCTCTCCTTCTCTATCTGCAATCACCAGCGGTAAGATATGGTGGTAAATACTTCAGCAATAGGGAAGACTGAAAAAGGAACTGGATGCTGCAAGTCGGCCATGACCTTCAGTTTTCCCAAGGCAGCGTCTTTTCCACGCTTGAATATCAGTGCAGAATGCTAGTTAAGAATCTTGTTCCTTTGTAAGAAGTAAAAGGGTAACATAATGCCTTAGTTATGAGGGAAAAAATTAGCTGTTTGGTGTTTCCTGTTGGGTTTACACAGTAATTTAATGTCACTAATGCGACCAATTTGATGGTAATAACAAGTTGATCTCAACCACATAAGCTCTTCTGACTTATAAACTCCTTCCTGTAGATCTGTTCCGTTTGTAGTCATAATGGACTCCCTCAAGAATTTTGTATGGGTATTTAGAAATAGTAGTTTAGGATTTAGAAAGTGTAATTTCTGTAGTTAAACAGTTGTTTGCTTTTTTTTTTTAAACATCAGTTGCTATAAAAGAACTACAACAGCTGTTTATTTCGACAAGGACGTAAACTCACATCTTTGCCGTACATTTCTTTGGTTAAGTCATTAGCCATTCAAGTTGGCTGATAAATGGAAGTTGTGACTTTATTTTCTCTCTCCTTGTATCATCTCTCCTTCAGGCCAGTAAGTATCACTGGCAGAGCCAGAATGTCAAGCAGAGTGGTGTTGATGACATGGTGCTTCTCTCCAAGATCACCGAAGATGCCATCGTGGAAAATCTCAAAAAGAGATACTTGGACGACTACATCTTTGTATCCTTGATCTCCAAGGGATCAAATCACTCTAGTCTGGATCGTTACACTCCTCTTAACTGATCGGTTAGCACTGCATGTGTTGTTAAGACTCTATGGTCACTCACGGAAGGTTGATTAGAAGTTTTGTCTTCCTCTTTTGTTTACGTGTGTCTCAACAGTTAGCACACACCCACTTCCTGTTTTTACAGGACGCTTAGTAGCCACTCTTTGTTGTGTTGCATGAAAACCTTTTTAGTCCAGATTACATTTGCAAAAAATGATGACTGATTGTCTGACATCTATGAAATTTATTAGCTGTTAAAATGTCAGTTATGGAACTTAATAACTGATTATAACTACTATAATACACATTAATTTCTATATATCACCAAATGATTTCTGAAGGACTGGAGTAATGATGCTGAAAAATTCAGCTTTGCCATCACAGGAATAAATTCGATTTTAAAATAAATTAAAATAGAAAAGAGATGTTTAAATTGTGACAATATTTCACAAAATTATTGTTTTAACTGTATTTTTTATTTAATAAATGCAGCCTTGGTGAGCAGAAGAGACTAAAACCACACCCACATTTTATATACAGTGTATAATCTACTATGCATTCTACTGAATTGAACTGAAGCAAACAGAATCGGATTGAATTGAACTGTATTGTTTGTATGTCCTTAACTGTGATTTGAAGACCTATATAGGGCCTGTCTTGATATCGGTGAATCCTTTCAAACAGATGCCATACTTCACTGACCGTGAGATTGAGCTCTACCAGGGAGCTGTAGGTCAAATACAATGAACACTTACTGTCATTATATCAATAATCCTCACGTTTATCATGCATTTAGCATGATTGTATGATGTCAGATTCACAGCCATCTCTCTCTTTCTTTAGGCCCAGTATGAGAACCCACCACACGTTTACGCTCTGACAGACAACATGTACAGGAACATGATGATTGACAGTGAAAATCAATGTGTTATTATTAGGTTTGTGGTTCTTGCATGATATGTGCTGTCTGTTTCAACACGGATTTGGTGTTCTTCCTAAAACTTGCCACATTCAAACCCAAGCCCATGTTCACAAGACTTTCTGCAGAGATCCACATTTCAGTATCGGTGTCATTCGCTGATATCACTTTTTATACTCTTAGTACCATTCTCACTGTTGGCAGTTGCTTCTCCGTTTTGTCACACCCACAAAAAGGCTTTGCAGCAGTGGTCACCATTCTTAGTATAGTTTCCTTCCTGATTTACGCTGACAGTAAAGAAGACCTGGCAAATGTTGTTTCTTAATGGCTCCCTTGCTACCTCACTGCCCATTCAAAGTTTGTGTAAAGGTTCCTTGCAAGGTACCTTCCAAAGCACCAAACTATCACGTCTAATGAACTAGAACAAATCAAGCGAGCTTTAGACAAAACCAAACAAATATTTAATAACTAAAATATGGACATTTCTAAATTGAATTCCTTCAACTATGCCATTTTTATTATTTCAACCAACCACTGAACATGATAATGGGGTATTATATAGGCACCGAAAAATATGTAGGCCTATGTGATTGACCAAATAGGAACATCTTCATGTCGCAAGATGTGCCCTGAGGCCTTGCCTACTTCCATTTTTTAAGTCTCGGCCAATGAGGATGAGGATAGCCAAATGTAGACATGCCAGTGCTGTCAATTCTGTTAAACTGTATTTAAAGAATTAAAAAGGTTTAAAAGCCGCTAACCACAACTTCCTGTGACAGTGACGCCACCTATTAAAAAGCATGTTTGTGTGTGTGTGTGTAAGAATATGGCATGTGAGAATATGAATTTAAACAGCACTGATTTAAAGTGTTGAATAAGACACACGTGTGTTATGTTCACCTCATTCAGCGGAGAAAGCGGGGCAGGAAAAACAGTCGCTGCTAAGTACATTATGGGCTACATATCAAAAGTATCAGGGGGAGGAGCTAAAGTACAGGTAACAACTGTGTTTAGAATATGTTTTTACCTTGTTAAAAGCAAGTGTTAGTTCTAAAACCTGTCCTGTGTCGTTTTTGTTGTTCAGCATGTGAAGGATATTATCCTGCAGTCAAACCCTCTGCTGGAAGCGTTTGGCAATGCGAAGACAGTCCGCAACAACAATTCAAGCCGTTTTGTGCGTTTCACTCTCACATATATCCAGCTCAGTCTTATGAATTTACAACACGCAAACCTGTGTTCCATTACTGTGAGTAACGCTAGCTCGATTGACAGGGCAAATACTTTGAGATCCAGTTTAGTCGAGGAGGAGAGCCAGACGGAGGGAAGATCTCCAACTTCCTGCTGGAAAAATCAAGAGTCGTGAGCCAGAATGAAAATGAAAGGAGCTTTCACATCTTCTACCAGGTAGGAAAGAGGAATTTGTGTTATTCTATTCCATTTGTCTAATTATAGGAACATATCTTTGTTTAGTGAGCCACTGAGGTCTCAAAAAAGCTCTGTCCTTTTTTTGTTTTGTTTTGAGTTTAACAGTGTTTAGAAAAATTACAGATAAGAAAAGGGGAATAAAACACTACAAAAAACACATCAGTCACATCAAAAATCCTTAAATATGTAATAAAAATAATTATTTAATATATATAAATGTATTATTAGCGATATCTCGAAAAATTATAGAAATACATAGTGTCTTAAATATAACATTTCTGAAATATTGTTTTTTTTAAGTATTAAATATTTATTTTTCAAAATAAGTTACCACAGTCTCAAAGGGCTTTTTTTATTAAAAAAGGGTAAATTTCTTTTTTCCCTTTTTTTTTTTTTGTTGAACAGGGTTTAAAATAACAGAAAATAAAATTAAAATTAAAAAACTACAGAACAACAACAACAACAACAACAAAAATCCCACTGTCACAATCAAAAATAAATGTAATGTGTAATATTATTTAATATATTTATTATATAAATACATGAAATATTTAATAAAAATATGTAATATTTTTTCCCAGCACTGCCTCTAGAAAAAAAGTTATAGTAAAAAACAACAACATTCATGTATAACTCACACAATTTTCACGTAATACTGATTGGTCATATGAATAGATACTGAATAAACCACCACTCTGTTTTTAGCTAATAGATGGATGCACGCCTCAGCAGAGGGAAGAATTGGGAATTATGACCCCAGATTACTACTACTACCTGAACCAGTCTGGAACATACAAGGTGGATGGAACTAATGACAGCAAGGACTTCCAGGAAACCATGGTAGCCTACATAATTTCATCAGTATTATCATGCCAGATTAAATTTGTCACCTCCATGAACCAAATATATGAAGAGTAGCAAAGTTTGTCAGTTCCAGCCACCTAGACTTTTGTTGACCTTGAGTTTTGATGACTTGGTCTACAGGAAGCCATGCAGGTGATAGGCATTCCAGAGATGTTTCAGAGGCAGGTACTGCAGATTGTAGCTGGCATCTTACATCTGGGCGCCATCAGTTTCATTGAGGTGGGAAACTACGGGCAAGTGGAAAGCACGGACTGTAAGTGATATGCAGATGAAGTAAATGCTTCCATGTTTGCTGTTTTGAGATCACTGTCTTAATTTCTAGCTTCAAAAATATTTTGTAAGACTTTGCATTGACATCTTTTACCCTGCTTTCAACCCAGTATTGGCTTTCCCTGCCTACCTCCTGGGCATCGACCAGAACCGTCTACAGGAGAAAATCACCAGCAGGAAAATGGACTCCAAATGGGGTGGTAAATCTGAATCCATCGACGTGACGCTGAACAGGGAACAAGCGTGCCACACGCGTGATGCTCTCTCCAAAGCCCTCTATGCCCGTCTGTTTGACTACCTAGTTGAGGTAAGTGAATGACATATGAACACACAGTAACCATTAGTTGGGAAAAAGGGTAATTCTTTTGTCTTTCTCTGTCTGAGCAGGCAATAAATAAAGCCATACAGAAACCCACTGAAGAGCTCAGTGTTGGCGTTCTGGATATTTATGGATTTGAGATTTTCCAAGTAAATATTCTTCCCTTTCATTGATTTTGATTGCATATTTTAATGAGTGAATTTTTACCTTCAAATAATTAATCAGTCAATAAGGCATATTTGTCATTTTAACTGACTGTAAATCTACATTACCATTCAGAGACTTGGGGTCAGTAAGGGGTTATTTTTTATCAAATAATTTCAAACTTAGGCATAAGAGACTTCTTTGAAAAACATTTTTTTTAAATCTTAAGGCTCGTTCACACCAAGGACAATAACTATAAAGATAATGATAAAGATCTAGTTCTAAATATAAAAGAATGGCAGAGTTCACACCACAGCTATAACGAAAAGGCACAGAGAAACTATATGGTTGGAATCACTTTCAGAATGATTTTATCCAGCTGATGAACGATAAAAACATTAACAGCCAATCAGAATCCATCCTGCTGTAACGAACTCGAGCATTTAAAGCGGCAGATGACAAAACTGCAACAGGCTTATAATAAACAGAACAATATCGTCCGCTGGTGATGACGCTAATAGTTATCTTTATAGTTATCGTTCTGGTGTGAACGGGCCATTAGCCCCCAAACTTTTGAACAATAGTGTATTTCGTGTGTGTTTATTTTTGCATGTATAAAAAGTAACATTCTGCAAAAAATTGATTGAATTTTTCATCAAATTACAACTATTAATTATATTAAATGAATATTATTATTAATAATAATAATTATCTATTTATTTTAGAGGAATGGTTTTGAACAGTTCTGTATCAACTTTGTGAATGAAAAGTTGCAGCAGATCTTTATTGAATTGACACTGAAAGCAGAACAGGTACAAAAAACAACAACAACGAATCATTAATTTCATTTTTCACTAGTATCTGTCCTGATGTGTGTAAATTCTCGATCTGACAGACTGTTTTTACCTCCCACAGGAAGAGTATGTACAGGAGGGCATCAAATGGACACCCATAGAATACTTTAACAACAAAGTTGTGTGTGACTTAATAGAAAATAAACTGGTAAGCCTGCAAAGGGGCTGTGCTATATTTAATATTGATAGTAATTCATAATGATATTATTTTTTTATTTGCTTTGTAAGCTGTAACTCCATTCCCCTTCAATCCCAGAATCCTCCTGGCATCATGAGTGTGCTGGATGATGTGTGTGCCACCATGCACGCCACCAAAGAGGGTGTTGATATAACTCTGCTTCAGAAGCTACAGGCTGCTGTGGGGACGCACGAACACTTCAACAACTGGAACTCGGGTTTTGTCATTCACCACTACGCTGGCAAGGTGTGTGTTATGACTTCTGTTCCAAGAAATTAATACTTTTATTCAGCTATTATGCATTAAATGATCAAAAGTGACAGTAAATGCATTTATAATGTCACAAAAGATTTCTATTTCAAATACATAATAATCAAAGAATCCTGAAAATAAAAATAAAACATGGTTTCCTCAAAAATATTAAGCAGCACATCTGTTTTCAACATTGATAATAATAAGAAAAGTTTCTTGAGCTGCATATTAAAATGATTTCCGAAGGATCATTTGACACTGAAGACTGGCGGCCAAAATTAAATCACAGGAATAAAATCAATGTTAAAATATATTAAAATAGAAAACATATATATATAGAAAAAATAATATTTCACAATATTTCTGTTTTTATTGTATTTTTGATCAAATAAATGCAACTTTGTTGAGCACAAGACACTTTCAAATACATTAAAAAAATATCACAGTGCTGTAGCACTACTAAATTTCTTCTTACTAAATACTTGTTTAAATCAGGTGTCGTACGATATCAACGGTTTCTGCGAGAGAAACAGAGACGTGCTTTTCCCTGATCTCATAGAACTGATGCAGAGCAGCCAATAGTAAGTGCTATTTCTCTGTTTCTCTCTCCTTGAAAGCACTGTCCATATTGTTAGGCTGTGTTTAGGTCTGGTAAAGGTTAGAGAATGTAATGTAATGGAAAGTCAAAGAAACAACAGAACAAAGAAAGATGAGCATAATCAATTTTCCCTGAAAGAACTGTTTTTCTCCTCCTGGAAAACACCAGCCAATTGACATTTCCCCTTTTCCCGTAACCTTAATCAACATGTTACAAACATCCAGAAATATACTTATTTCTCTGGCATTGCAGCGACTTCATCAGAAGCCTCTTCCCAGAAAACCTCAACACGGAAAAGAAAGGTAGACCAACCACTGCTAGCTCGAAGATCAAAGTAAGACCAATGTCCTTAATGAACTCTGAGGATCAGCATACCCGTCACATTTTCTTTAGTCACTCACTTGACTGTCTGGTCCACAGAGGCAAGCCAATGAGTTGGTTAGCACACTGATGAAGTGCACACCACACTATATCCGCTGCATCAAACCCAACGAGACCAAGAGACCCAAGGACTGGGAGGAGAGCAGGTGAGTCGTTCAATATAACATCATGCTCAGACTCCAGATATTATGCAAAGATAGTGCAAACGAACTCGTGTGCTATTCATAAATTTGACTTTTATGTTCCCAGAGCGAAACATCAGGTGGAATATCTTGGTTTAAGGGAAAATATTAGGGTACGACGTGCAGGCTTTGCCTATCGTAGAGTCTTCCAGAAGTTTTTACAGAGGTAAGAGTAAGCTTGAAATAATGTTTGGTCATAAAATATCATTGCAAATGTGTTTTATATGACATTTTAACCCTTGACTTAGCTATGGTGTTTTCCAGTTAAGTGAATTAACCTCAAGTGAGGGAGCGCAAATAAATTAGCCTCAGGGTTTAATCCCAGTGGAAATATCGCTGAGGTGTTAATCATAGGGCGGAAAGTTCAGGAGTGCTAATTTTAAGGTCGAGTTCCCAGGTCTGTTAATCTCAGGGCTAGTATCTCAGGTAACTGAATCACACTTGTGTTTTGCTAGGTATGCCATCCTAACAGCGGAGACGTGGCCACATTGGCGTGGTGCGGAACAGCAGGGCGTTTTGCACCTCTTGCGTTGTGTAAACATGGACACGGATCAGTACCAAATGGGCCGCACCAAAGTCTTCGTCAAGAATCCAGAGTCGGTGAGGCTCAGAAATCACCTAAAAAGTCAACTCCAACCATACAAACAAGGCCTAAAAAAAGCCCATAAATAATTTCACAAATCCTGATGTACCCTTAAACATTTCTCATTTCAACTCCCATTTCTTCTAACTGTAGCTATTTTTGCTGGAGGAGATGCGAGAGAGGAAGTTTGACACATTTGCCAGAACCATACAGAAGGCATGGAGGAAATACATTGCCCGGAGAAAATATGAGCAGATGCGGGAGGAAGGTGAATATAAGTCTATAAAACATAGCCCACACAAGCAGCATCCCAAGAGGTCCTTGCAAGGTCATAGAAAAAATTATTCCCATTGATTTCAAAAGTTTGCTGTTAGCATGTTGCTAATATAACGGCAGGATTGTTTAATAAGCATAAAAATACACGCCACACACAAAAATTGGTTACAAAAATCCATTTTTAATTATATGAACTATTTTCAGTATTAAAATTAAATAAAAGTATTCTTTATCTACATTTCTTTTTTTTAATGTTTTTTAATAATACATAACATATGGTATACCCTGTAATAGCAAATAGTATGTGAGGTTGCACGCTTATTTTTCTCTCTCTCTGTTTTTCTCATTTTTTAGCCTCTGATATACTGTATAACTTTAAAGAACGACGTAGGAATAGTATAAACAGGAACTTTGTTGGCGATTACCTTGGCATGGAAGAGAAGCCTGAGCTCCGGCAGTTCATGGCCAAGAGGGAGCGGGTTGACTTTGCAGACTCGGTCAACAAGTTTGACCGTAGGTTCAAGGTGAGAAACTAATTAGCAAAAATTATGTTTACTGTTCAAAAATAAGTTTCTTATGCTCATTAAGGATCTATTTATTTGATCAAAAGTATTAAAAATCGTAATAATGTGAAATATTTAAAATACCCGTTTTATATTTTAATATATTTTAAAAATGTAATTTATTCCTGTGATGACAAAGCTGAATTTTCAACATCATTATTTTAGTTTTCAGTGTCACTTGATTCTTCAAAAATCATTCTAATATGCTGACTTGCTGCTCAATAAACACTTCTAATTAATCTTAAAATCGGTTGTGCTGCTTAATATTTAAAACAAATTAAATAAGGGGCAAAAATAAGCTGTCATTATTTTTGGCTGATTTTTTTAGACTATAAAGAGAGATCTAATACTGTCACCGAAATCCATCTACCTAATCGGTCGGGAAAAGATAAAGAAAGGACCAGAGAAGGGCCAGATAAAAGAAGTTCTGAAAAGAAAACTGGACATTTCCAGTGTCCGTTCGATCTCTTTAAGGTAAGTTGCTGCCTCATACTGCCCCTTTAAAGGTATAAACTGTAATTCTGCTGGAACCACACGAATCCCATAAGTAGGAATATAGTGACATTCACATTTCAAGGCTCATTTATTAGGGATCAGCTGTGAAGACAATTTGTTCTTGTAAAAATAATAGTCTCAACTGCGTTTCCCAAACGCATTGCACATTTATCTACAATCAGCTACAGTAGTTATACAGCTGTTTTGAAAACTTTAGTTGCTGTGTTTATGCTGTGTATACTTTATACATAGTAGTGCTTACATGCAGATGTATTACTGTGAGACACAAACAAGCAGAAGAGCTTATGCGGAAGTTCTGCGGGGTCCAACTATTTGCAAAAGTGCAAAAAGGAAATTAGCAAACAGGAAATGAGTTCATATTTATGGCGGCTCAGTTCTTTGTTTCTGCCATATATGTCAAGTCTGAGAGATAATGAAAGTCGGGGGAGGGGGGGGGTTGAACAAGAGGGTCACGGATGTTGTTTGTCTACTCATGATGATGATGATTAATGATAATATATCAAATACGCATGAAGATAATGTGCAAATCAATTACAGAGTCAATAATAACATTTTCTGTGCTTTGTGATATCTCATCAGTCATGTCCTCTTTCATCTTCTGTCCTTAACTGCTCATAATTCTTCTTCTCCGAGATATATAAGTCGTCCAGCACCACTTCAGCTGTGCACATGAGTTTTGCCTGGCTTATGATAAAACATCATTTGTTGGATTTAATTTACTTATACATTTGTTGTTAGGTCTTCTTTGACATGGTTTCTTTTCGCAATCACACTCAAAAATGCTTCACATATTTTATACTTAAAATGATTATATCGATTAATATCAAGTTAAAAGGAACAAGTTTTGGTGTTGAGGAAAGTTTACTGATGGGGCTAAAAGGGATTTTTTTTAATATTTTTGAAATAATTCTCTTATGCTCACCAAGGCTGCATTTATTTGATTTAAAAATGACATTTTATTCGAATTTTATAGATTATAGGTTGAAATCATTTTCATAATTGATTCTGGCAAAGCTGAATTTTCAGCAGCCATTTCTCCAGTCTTCAGTATCAGATGATCCTTCAGAAGTCATTCTGATATCCTGATTTGATGCAAGAAAACTGACCAAACTTATTAAAACGTATACAATTTATTATCAGTGTTGAAAGCAGTTGTGCTGCTTATTAATTTTTTTTTAGGATTCTTTGATGAATAGAGTTCAAAGGAACAGCGTTTATTTGAAACACAAATATTTTGTAACATTACATATCTTAACTGTCTCTTTTGATCAATTTAATGCATCATACATTTTACTGACCCCAAACTTTTGAACAGTAGTGTATTTAAGGCATCGGTGACCAAGACCACCCTAGAAATGTCCCTAAAAACACTAGGCAAATGCTTATTATTGGAATTATATTGTTTCCCATACAAGTTGTATTGGAACTTTGCATTCTGGTAGTTTTACTTAGACGAGCACCATATTTTCTTCATGTGTCTTTCTTCATTTCCCTCCAGCACAAGGCAAGATGACTTCTTCATTCTTCATGAAACTGAGTATGACAGTCTGCTGGAGTCCACGTTTAAGACCGAGTTCCTCAGTCTACTGTGCAAGCGCTATGAGGAGCAAACCCAAAGCAAACTCTCACTGTCCTTCAGCGATAGGTGCCGATCACTCTCTCTCTCTCATTTCTCATTTATCTCATTCCAGTGCAGAACATGAATGAATGGTAATGTTTTGTGCAGGCTGGAGTTCCATGTGAAAAAGGAGGGCTGGGGAGGAGGCGGCACCCGTATGGTGGTATTCCAGAGGGGACAGACTGAGGCATCTGTGATCAAACCTGCAGGAAAGACCCTTTCTGTCTCTGTAGGAGATGGACTGCCAAAGACATCCAGTACGTCAGATGGTTGGATGGATGAAGTGTCAACAGTTGCACAAAAACTCTTAACTGAGCTTCCATTTTTGTTTTTCTCCAGAGCCAACCAGGAAGGGAATGCCACAGAGTGGTGGAGGAGGAAGAAGCCAGCCACGGCACAGAGGTATAAGAACTCCTAACTTATGTATCAAGTTGAAATTCTGCGCTGTAACTGCTGTGTTGAATCACGTGGGAATTTTTTTTTATACATTCTCCAGTTGCTGTAGCTATAATCCTTGTTTTATATGCAAAATGAATCCAAATTTTCTAAAACTGTTTAGTTAAATTTAAGGTTAATTTATGTAGTGATCTGTGCTTTATTGAGAAGCCCATATCTCTAATGAACAAAAACAAGGCAACCATGGCAAGACAACACTTGTGGAAAAAAAGGGAGGATGAAGAAACATTTTCACACATGATGAGACACCTCTGAGTCCAGACTTAAAATTAATTGGGAAAAAAAAACCTCTATGGAAATACATGTTGTAATGTTATTTATATCAAGAGGTGCATCAAATTTTGATCTTGTATTGACAAATGAAGAGTCAAGCACTCTGTAAAGTCTACTCCAGCACATCCCAAAGACTTTCAATGAATTTAAGGTCTGGACTCAGAGGTGCCAATTCATGTGTGAAAATGATTCTTCATGCTCCCTCCCAACCATTCTCTCACAGTTTGAGCCGGTGGAATCTTGACATTGTCATCCTGGAATTTGACCATGATACGTCTTCCTACATGAGTGTTTAAGAAATGAAAAGCTACACGCTTCATCAATTAGGGCTAGAAGAACTGTTGCCTAACATAACATGCTAGAAACATAATAATCACTGCAATAATAATCCAATCATAAGCATTTGCCTATTTAAATCCAAACATTGACTCTTTTTTTTTTGGTCTGGGCAGTGTATATTAACTTTACATGTGCTTTAGTATGTAAGTGAACACATTAAAGCAAGTATACTTCTTTAACCCTCAGGTTGTGTTCCGAAGAGGATTTTCCCATACCCGAAAATGCTAGTTAATGTTATTGCGTTGGACTAAAATTTACTGACTTTACTCACCCAGAGTCTAAGAACTTCCCCAAAAAATTTTTTAATACTTTTTGTGGGGGTTTTTTCCACATTGTAACACTTGTGATGTTCTCGACAAAAAATTGCATATAAATCTCTCATTATGCAGCTACATATTGGTACATGCTACATACCTCAGTTTTTGAGTGAAAAAAAGCATTATTTGTGGATAATTTTGTCAATTTTACATAAAATATGAAAACAATTTCCACTGATTATCACACTAGTGTTATTTAATGATTAACCAGGAAATTTGGTTTGAAATGGTTTTATTTTGTACAATATGGCACAAAGTCACATTTGTGGTGTTCCCGGTCAAAAATGACCGGCCTACAAAAACAATGCTTATAAATCTCTTGCTGTGCTATTTTATCACCAAATATTGAATTCAATCTTTTTGTCAACTTGTTTTCTTTAAATTAGGACAGGTTTTTTTTTTGTTTTTTTTTACTGATTGATTGTAGGACCCATTGTAAGATCATTAAAACATGATTTAAAATATACTTAGCAACTTTTAAGTTGACATTATTACAAAGTGCACTTTTTAAAAGTGTACTTAAGTGTGTTAAGAAAGTCATGAAAGTGTACTTTCTTGAAGTACACTTAAGTGGCCTTTATATTATATTATCTGCCAGTACAGTTTTTTTTTTACAGTTTTAAGATTTAAAGTACTACAAGTGCACATTCAGTACAATTAAGCACACTTCTTTTTTACAAGAGAAAACTCCCTGAAAGTAAATAAACCTTAGGAGGAACCAAAGCTCAAAACTCATTCTACTCTACTAAGTCTACATAGTAAACATTATTCCCATTTGTAGTCTCTGGCTTTACATTTTTTTAACAATATTATAAAAATGCAGATCATAAAAAAAAAACCTAACCGAAATGATACACACTACGATTCACACCAGTAACCCTCTATATAATGTGTATTTCTAACAGGGGGCCATCAGAACGGGGCTGCACAGTTTAACCGGGCTGGTGCTCCGCAGCAACAGCAGAGGGAAGTGACATACTCCATGCCTGTGAAGCAGAACCCTCCACCGAGCAACGCTCTACCTAAACTGGGATCACAGAAGAATCAAAAAGGCTCCAGGCCAGCCCAGAATCAGTCCACGAACCTCGACTTCCTCAATGTGCCTGATCAGGGCATGTCAGGGTAAGAGAACACAGATAGACTTGCACATACAAAAACATCTCAAATTCATTTTTTGTAAGTACTAAAGAGTCTAAAATCTCACCAGAATGCAGCGGAAAAGGAGCATCAGTCAACGGCCTCCACCGGCCCCCTCTAGCCGCCCCAAACCTCAGCCCCGACCGCAGGGCCCTCGATGCAGAGCACTTTATCAGTATTTTGGCCAGGATGTGGATGAAATTAGCTTTGACGTCAATGATATCATAGACCTACTCAGTGATGGTGAGACCTGGAAAAAAGAAAGAATGTTGTGGTTTAGATTTAGACTTGAATTGTTTCTAATATTCCTCTGGTTTTCCTGTAGATCCATCAGGGTGGTGGAGAGGGCGGATTCATGGGAAGGAGGGTCTCTTTCCTGGGAACTATGTGGAGAAGATCTGACGTCTGCATGCCAGCAAGGTAGACCGGACTGATGAAACCAGCACCTGACTTTTGACCTTTAACCTCCTAGTTCACGGAATCTCTTAGGCTCTGGGAATTTGCACTCAACCCAGTGACGAGATCTTTTAGGGTTTGTTTTAACATTTGTTATGGTGATTTTTGTAAGTAATTTTTTGTACAAAATAGAACATTTTGTTGGTACAGTTTTCAGGCTAAGAGAGAGCATACACAGTTTACAAAGATTCTGCACTGCCCACAAATGACCACTTGACTGCGCTGTTGTGCAGTTTTCCAAGAACAGTTTTTTTAATGGAAGAACAACAATCACAGCCTTTTGCTTATTTTTGGAGTAATTTTCTGAAATCTGTATATGTAAAAAAAAAAAAGAAAGAAAATATTTTCAATGCTTTGAATGATGTTTGATCCTTTTTTGTAAGTTTATTTTCTCTTCTGTGTAATATCTTCAATCTCCAAAAAATAAATTGATGTCTGTGGTACTAACATTATTAAAGAGAGTTTTGTTTAAAAAGATTTCAATGCTGTACTACATATGTATATATATGTATATCTCATCGTTATGGAATATGTAAATTACAATGTGCCCGGTTCACTCTTTTTTCGAAACTGAGAATCTAATCAAGTTTGCATCAGGAAGTGTGTCGTTATACAGTATCTCTCGAGGCAATGAAAACTTCAATTTGCCTCTTGGCCAGTAAATTGTTGTTCCTGAAAGTTGGAACCAAGCCTAAAGAACTATACCATGGAAACATGTTTTCCCGTCTTTCTTTCCCCCTCACTTAATGTCTGCGTTACGTGTTTGATATGACATTTGGATTGCATTTGCAGTAGAATAGAGGTTGGCACAAAGAGGTGTCTTTGACAGGAAAGTGAATGCCAGAAAAAACATATTCTTTCTATGCAGGTGGGTGGGGAGGACTGGTTGAGCAGGTGAGTTCAGACTGAAAGTTCTCAACAGATACATGGAGACACTACAACAAGAGAGAATATGAGAGTCAGTCCTCATTTTGCTAAATGTATGCAAAATCCAGCATGTTGCTGAGTGTAAAAAAACAAAAACAAATACAGTATTAAACCTGGATATTTGCATGAGTTCTTAATGTTTATGCAGGGCAACTGCAGCAGTCTTAGTACGCCTTCACATATATGTATGTAGCCTATGTTAATTCCCATGGGTTAAAGGCTGGTGTTTCTTTTAATATATTTGTACTTTTTGGGTAATCTGAGATTTTATATAATGTACAAGTCAACATAAATTTACCGTTGTAACCTAAATACGTGCCAGTTATTGTAACTGCTTTAAAATTATTAATAGTGAATCTCATTGAACAGCTTGATAAGCTTTCTGAGTTTTTTTTTCTTTTCTTTTTTTTTACATCCGATGACAGTTGTGGAAATGATCTTTGCTTGTTTTTAATCACGTTTAGTGTTCTTCCTGGTGATTGTGTATGTTCAATTTAATTACATTCAATTTATTTTAATGGCCATTTGCACAATACATATTGTTCTAATGCAGCTTGGAGAAAATATAGCCTCACAAACCCAATGGGAACAAGCCAATGGGGACAGTTGCATCATGGAAAAACTCCCGAAGATAGGATGAGGTAGAAACCTTGGGGAAAACTAGGGCCAACAGAGAGAAGTACACAGTCTCTGGCTGGCACACATTTAACTAATATTTACAAAACTATAGTCATATTTATTAACACACAATTATCAATAGTCTAGATGTAATCCAACCACATATAATTTATTAGCTATAATTGGCACTTACAGGAACTGGAGAAAAAAATGGTACAATTCTAAAAATACTAATAAATTAAGGACACTTACTAACTCTAAATAAGCAAAATAAACTAATGTAGCCTAGATAAAATACTTGTAGGCCTACTATAAATTTGCAATAAATCATTTTGTCTCCCCCCAAAAAGTAACCTGAGAGCAATGTAAAATTATGTAAAGGAGGTGCTGTGTGAGGCAACGGCATTTTATCGAAATTCAATGTTGGTGAATATTTGACATATTTTGCGGTTTATGAGTTGAAGGCCGTCAAAGAGGCGACAGGTGAGGTGAAGTATATTGACCTCAGCTCGTGCCGGAGGCGGGCGCGTGCCAGGCCAGTCGTTGTCATGTAAAACAGCGCGTTTCAGGTCTGTTCACGATACAGGTTCACGAGACAATGGCACAATGAAGAATGCCGTTACCACTGTTTGTGTTTGCTCGGTTTCACTTGAACCCTCCAGGTGATGGCACAGCGCGAGACCCGCGTAACAGGATCGGGGACATTTCTCCCCTACTTAAACCTGACACACAGAGCGCGCGGCTGTGGATGCGTTTTTGTGAGGTAAGATAGTTTGTTTCTTTTTATTTAAGGGTACGGTCGTTTGATATTGATTTGAGAGAGTTTATATAGGATGCATTTTCATCATCAGAGGTTCGGTTTTTGTAGTGTTTGTGTGCTTTCTCAAGTCTTTGCTGCGCTCCCCTACCAATTAATTTATTATCCAGAGGATTCACTTTTCCCAGCTCGATGGTCCGTGCTCTGCGGGGTAATGAGAGGATGTAGTTGTATCAATATCACAAAACCAACAGGCTGAAATCATATTATAACCACGTTTAGTGCTGGATCTGTACGTGTGCATTATGATCTATTTTAAAAAAGTTATTGGTTTAAAACAATGTGATCGTCATCACAGTTAATGTTAATACGTTAATACGTATTAAAGTTAATACGTTGTCTGACTGCAGTCAAATTCAAATCAACAAAGAGATAAATTCTATGGAAACAGACACCTTTAGTTTATGACTGGCTGTCTGAAAACTCAGCTCAGAAAAGGTCAGGTGCCTGATATATATCAACGTTGCGCACGCAATTTTCCACGCACATATCGGGATTTATATATTTTTAAAAACTTACGTAAATAGCCTATAAGCGAATGAAGTAAACACATAATGAATAAAAGCTTAATTTTGATACAGGCCTACACATTTATATTAAATATTTCACTCTCATTAATGGAGTTTACTCAAATTACAGTCATTTTGCGCAGGTTCTGTTGAACGCATGGTTTTATAAATCTAAAACCTGTTGTGCAAACGCAGAATCTTACAGAAATCTATACTCGAGGCCCCATGTGTTTACATTGAAAACAGTGGAAAAACATAGCTGTGGAGCGCGTTTTGTGTGAACAGCTCCTTATTCTTTAATAAAACTTTTGTATCATATCTACTAGAGAAACCAAAAAGGCAGAGATTTGCTTTTGTTCAGTGTCTCCATTCTGTCACGGTAGAGTCTGGAACTCTGTGTAAAGACAACAAGCTTTGGCACCATGGCAAGTGTTTTGTTCTTCAACACAGAGTAAGCCATAGCATTTTTGACGTAGCTATCGTTATTGCAGTGAATAATAAAACAGTCTCTCTTTCTCTCAGAAATCCCGTCATTCCCGTCCTCTGACACAATGGCAGGTGTGTTTTCCTACGAGAGCTCTGAAGTGGACTGGTGTGAAGACAACTATAAACATTCAGAGAATGTTGTGGAGTATTTCAACACGGTATGAGCATAACAGACGAGCTGCAAATCCTTTCACACATTAGTCAATGTGAATCATTCTCGATTCAGACATTAACACTAGAGGAATCCTATTCGAGACATTGCTAACTACACCCAATAATGATACATCTGCATCCAGTGACTCAGGCACAATGTTACACCTCTCCATGTGCACAACAGAGATAGAATCCAGTGCTGTTCACTTCAGCCCATTCAGGTTTTATTTATGGTTCTACCTCAGTATTGGACTAATACAAAATGTGTAAAAGTCAATGTGACCGCTACAAAACCACATTTAGGAGCACCATGGTATAGGATTTGAGTTTGAGTATGTCCGATTCACTGATTCAGCGTTTGTTCCTCCTTCAGATGAGCAGTTTCATCTTCTTTGTGATCTCACCCATAATGCTCTACCTGCTGCACCCATATGCCAAGGAAAGAAACCTGGCTGTGCATCTGGTCTGGATCTTGATGGTCTTTGTAGGTAAGCGTGAAAGCCGAATTTAAAGGGGGCTGAAATTGTGACATTAACAATCCTTTAGGGGGCAGCATTGTTCAATAGCCAAATCAAATTTGATTCAATATATTCATTATATACTCTGATTCATTATATTTAATTCAAATAAATAAATGAATGAAATGTCACTTTGATTTTGTTTGTTTGTTTGTGGCAAAATCAGCCAACAAGTGTGATTTATATGAACTGGAAATGCAACAAAATGTTTACATAAATGAATACACCAGAAATGGCAAATAGGAATTCATGTTAAAATGACTTGTATTCACATCCCATTTTGCATCCATTACGTGACACATTTCCAACAGAAAGGGGACATTTGACAAGAAAAATGTAGTGTGGGAGTTGATTCTAGAATAAAGCGTTTTTCTCCTTGCACTCTATGGTCTGTTTCTCTCTCTCTATCTTCAGGTATCTTCTCCATGTATTTTCACATGACCCTGAGTTTTATGGGCCAGATGCTGGACGAGCTGTCAATCCTGTGGGTTTTGGCTATTGGCTACTCCCTGTGGTTCCCACGCAGACACTTCCCATCTTTTGTTAAAGACAGGTAACAATTAAATTTTTTCCCTGTACCATGCCATTACATAGAAACAAACCTTTCTTTGTAATGGCATGGAGCAAAACTTGTCTTCCTCCTCTAACAAATCTGCATCTGCAGTTCTGTAAAAATAGAAGCAATTAAAGGATCCATTTACAGTTTTCAGTTTGTGTTTGAACCTGCAGCATCATATTCTGATCTCACTGTGGGAGAGATGGTTTCCACAGCTTTCTCAGTAAGGGTCCAACCAGCCTTATATTAATATTTAAAATGCTTGAAAGCTAAATGAAATGATTTGATGCTGTTTTAAACTTACATCTTTTTGATTGGTCTACTGTCTTGATAGATACTTATATAAGAATATAACTGACCCCCCAAAAAACTATATATTCCCCTGATTTTGATGATTATTTTGAATATTTTAGATCACTCGGCTATCTGCAGTCTAAAGTGTGGTCTCTCTTTCTCTGTTTTGTTGTTCCGCAGGAGAACGTTCTCTCGTATGGTCCTGATCGTCACTGTCATAAGTACTCTGTCCTCTTTTGTCAAACCTACAGCCAATGCCTACGCTCTCAACTGCTTTGCCATCCATATCTTCTACTCTCTGTTTATGGAGTTAAGGAGGTAAAGGATGTGCATTTATCGCTTCAAGCTTTCTACAGATGTCGTAATAATCACTATTTGTCCACATTGAGACTAAATGCTACATATTCCAGATGTTTTTAATGTCTTGTTTTGCTATCTTGCTTGTTTTCACTCTCATTCAGTACTGATCTCTTTGTCAAACAGTTGCACAGATGAGCGAGTGCTGCGTCTAGCCTGGGCGTCCACTGGCCTGTGGGTTCTGGCCATTTCCTGCTGGATTAGCGATCGCTTTGGATGCAGCTTCTGGCAGAAACTGAACTTCTGTTATCTGCACGGTATCTGGTGAGTGAGCCATGCTATTCTGCCTTGTGTTGAGCACATTTTAACCCTATAAAATCCCACTGAATCACAATAAATACACAAATCTTTAAGGCCTCTAGATTATGAACACGATCAAAACATTGCTGATAAAACTGTTCTTTATGTCGTCTATACTTTTTTAGCAAGTAAAAGGCCTTTTAGTACAATTGTAAAAATGTCCACTTTCAGGTTTATTCAGGTTTTCAAGTCTTTTTGCTGTGAAATCTTTACTGATGTAAGAGTAACTTTTATATTGTTAGTAATATTTCAAGATGAACAGTTACCGGACTGAAGCAACATGATTATCCATACACCATGTTTTAAAAATATCATGGTCAAGTGTGAGTATCAAAATTGTACAGCAGGCTTTTTGGACTTAATCTTTCAATTAGCATTGTATTGCATTGATTTAGATATTTTGCCACCCACAATAAAAACTTTATAGCATTTAAATATCACTAAAAAATTATTTGGAGATAACTGATATTTATATGCATTTTAAGTAAGAACGGTAGTGGCCAAAAGTGATGTCCGGCCTCTATTGTCCGGAAAATTTACATCTTCACCCTTTACTCAATTATTATTAGAAATTTGTTAAAGATTTGACATGACACATGCCAAATTGTGCATTTTTGGCCAGGCTGTCAAAGGAATGATGAACACATGCAAAAACAAGAGAGAACCGACAAAATATTAATAACTGAATACGTTGTAGTCAATGTATGTTTTTCTCCTGTGAGCTTGTTGTTGTTGTTGTTGTTGTTTCTTAATTTTTCTTAAAAAATAATTTTGTCAGATAAATACCTTAACCAAGTTTTGTGTTTTGCTCAAATTAAAAATATATAAAATTCAACTTTGGCCACTACTGTAGTTTGTCTAACGGTTCGATAAACTCTTCTATTTTTAAAAAGTAGATCCTTCTGACTATTATTTCATATGTCAGGGTTAAGCCACATTGTCCAGACTTTCAGACTGTCATGCTAATCTAGTTTATTTTTCTCCTCCTCTCTGTTCAGGCACATTCTGATTGTGGTGGCCACGGCTTACGGTACCACTTTGGTCGCTTACATGGATGCTAGTCTAGAGATCCCTTATTCCCTCCCTGACCTGCAGTACTGGCCACAGAATAAGTGGGCCATTGGACTGCCTTACATAGTCCTCAAAGGAAACACAAAGACATGGAAAAGATGCTAGCAGGCACAAGATAAACAGATGCAATCTCATTTTTAAAGCTGCTTGGTGTAGCACCAGCCTTCAAATCTTGGTGAATACATTTATAAGGACTGGAAATCGCTGATCCTAGATCAATACCCTGAGACTCCATATGTTATAACACTGAAGAGATACTTATAATATGAAACACATGTTGCATATTGTGTTGAAATGGTTGAGGTTTCAGGCACTTTCTCCTCGTTTCTCACAGAACTTGAAACTGAAGTATTTGTGTGAAAATGTAAAAAATATTTACAAACAACGTGCTGTTGTTATGTGAAAATTAATATTTGCACTGTTTTGACAAGATTGAATGTATGTACAAAACAATCTGTATTTTACTTGATTTACTTAATATGAAACAAAGGCTTCTATATTTAAGACAAGTAGCTTAGAAAATTTGTCATAATCAACTTGATTCATGGGTGAAACTTGAATGATGATTAAAATGTAAATATGTTATATTGTCAGTCTGATCAGAGGAGGAAAATCATGCCGCCTGTTCGATATGAGATCTGAATGATTTTCTCGCAGCAAATGGTGCAAATTTACTAATGTAATAACTGGAATATGTGCATTTTGGTGTGGTATTTTTAAATCCAATTTATTATGCTGTATTTTTGTTATATATATATATATATGGATATTTTTATATACATTATGAATGCTGGGACATGCATATGATGTGAGATCATTCTAATAAATACCTTAACTTTTATTTACGGGGTTGTTGTCATTTAAAAGTATTTCAAAGAAGCACCATGATATACACTAAAATAAAAGTCAAAAACTTGCAAGAGACAAAACTTACAACGATGCTGCTTAGAAAACGAAGAAAATGGGATCAACTCCAGGTTATGGATACTTCACCCAAATAGCACAGCCTCTGTTCTCTTCTCTCTGTTCTCTGTTCTCTTACACAGCGCCATCAAGTGTACATCATAGGTGTGGAGCAGTTGAGCTGCTTCATGAACTGCATCACTACCTTCTGCTGTAGGCTAATACAAAGATCTGGACAGTTATGATTTTAAGTTTGACAAGTGTTTTTTTTTAAGATTGTAAAGCAATAATAATACTTTTTTCGTGAATTCTGTCCTCCAAACTAAAATTCTAATACGCCTATCATAACATTTTATGTTTGTTTACTGTTTAAATTTAGATGAAAAGCCTATAACAGGCTGTTTAAAGCCTGATTCCATTGTGACAATTTACCCCATATAGTGTGACAACGTGTGTTTTCCCGTTATTGTAGCCTGCCTAAGACCTTTAATAGAACTTAGAAGAAAAAACCCGGTAAATATTCACTATAGTAAAAAGTATGACAACACAGTCTCTCATATATTAAATTAGTCCCTTCAAATGGCAAGTGAAATCATTCCCTAAGCATTAAGTATTTATTGTAATCCCATAATTAAACACAGAACAGAGGCATACCCTCAACAACCAATCACAACACAGCTGTGTTTAACATCCATTGTTTTCAAATACGAAATTAAAAATCATTCAGGAAAAAATATCAGCACGTTACATAGCGCTGTAGACAGCAAAAATAAAAACATCCCATCGGTTCGGCTAATCTCTAATTATTACCTACCAGTACTGGCAGTCCGTGGGAAGTCCCGCCCACCGCGTTTCACGATTGGCTGGGCGGTGCCAAGCTCATCCTGGACGGCATATGATTGGTCACAAACGCTTTCTGTTTTGGGTGCATGCCAGAGGTCCGGAGAGGGGAGGGGAACCGTCTAGTTTCCGGTTTTGGGCTGGAATTGACACACAATGAGGAGTCGGGAGCAGCCGCTCAAAAGCCTTCTGTAAATAAACAGGACCTTTATCAGGCCGGTGAACTATGGAGAATCAGGTAGAGTATGAAACGCTTTTGCTGTTGCATGGAGTGAAGTCAACTTTTGTAAGCGCGCGCTTAGAGAAATCCACAATTGCAACTGAATGTGGACACTTGGGGCTCGTGAAAGCAGCGGATCGGACCCATATAACCCCCCTCCCTCCTCCCTCCCTCCTCTCAGCTATCTGACTCGAGCTGGCCACGCATATTAAAGCTACATCGGTATTTGGGGACATCAGCTCTGCCTGAAGGGCTGGATGCGTGCGCCAGCTTTTGCAGTAGGCAAGTCGTGCATGTACCAGCAGAAACACAAAGGAGAGTGTTTTTGTCCTTTGCTTCTCTGGTCCGGGAGTCACTACAGTCTGCGGCTTTTATTAGAGGAAATGAGGAACATGCATTTCAATGTATTAGTGTTCCTGACAGAGCACGCACACTGAAGGCTGAGAGCATTGCACAGGTCTGCTCTGAGGGTGGGGGTCCCTGAAGCGGGAATCTGTCTCTTTCCAAGGCTAATTAATTGCCCTTTTATGCAATATGATTTATGAGCAGTGCCAGCAGTGATCATATGCTGTAGTAGATGAATATCATTGCCTTAACATCCTGGCTATTTTTACACGTTCTGCCTTGTGTCTGTTATCTGCAGTAGGTTAATTGCTTTTGCTGCAACTAAATTATTTTAGAAATAAACTTTTTCTATTTCTATTAACGTTGAATGTGTCCCATTACAAAATATAAGAATCGGCTTCCACTACAGATATTGTTACTAACTACTGTAAAATTATTACACAATATAATAGGATTTCAAAATTCTCGTCAAATTACTATAGCTGCCTCAGTCATTGTTACTAGTATAAAAACATTAAGATTGAGTCTTCTTTATGACAGTTTTCCAATAGCAATAATTGTGTTATTTTGATTTGACAGTTTGACTACATAGTACTAACATCATGTTAGTAATAATAACGTCATAATAAACCTGTCTCTGTGTAGAAAGAAAATCATCTGCTTCATATTAATGAGCAGTTTTTAATACAATAGCAGTGCTCGTAATTGTAGTGTTATTTTTATTTGGCATTTTGACTTATTACATTATACTGTTTTGTTTTATTTTTAATTGAACTAGGATGATGTTAATAATAAAACCTAATGTCGTTTTTTTTTTTTTTTGCTTATTAAGCATTACTGCTCAATATTAATGAGCTGTTTATCCAGCTATTACATCCATTATCAGTCCGGTTGTATTGTTTGTAGTGCTTTAGACTACTAATTGCAGGTAGCAACATGAGCTTGATAATTGCGCATGAAAGCAAATCTCAAGACAAAAAGCCTAACCTATTTTTATTCAATGTGCTTTTAGAAAGGCAGGTTGTAAACTTCTGTTTTGTCCCTCCACTTTTCAAGTAATGGAAGATTTTTGTGAAAAATAGTTGATGTATCGTTTCATTCATTCATGTTTTCTAGCCTTTGACAATAACATTGCAGCAACTCTTCTGAGACTTGTTGTTTTGTCGTTTGCCTGTTGGCTTCGCACGTGACCTGCTTGTATTTTTTCTGTGCTTGACTGATAATCTGTATCATAGCACTGACCTGAGATGAATCCAGTCTGCCACTTTTGTCTATTTCGCATCTTATAACAAAAAGGGATGTGGGTGAGTGTGTCTCTGCTGGGGATTTGTGAGACCAGGAGCCAGTAGTGTTTACCTGTTTAATCTACTCTTTTCTTTTTTACCCCCTTGGGATTAGTGTGGTCATGTGTTGAATCTCTTATTGTATACTGTCCCATATTGTGTTCATATTCGGATGGTCATGTTCCTCTCAGGCGGAGTGGAACAGCTTTTATGTAGGTAGAGTTTGTAATCGTTACAAGGCAAGTTGCTGTGATGAAATGACACATGGCAAGTTCTGGAAAAAGAGCAGTGTTTCTTGCCATTGAGGGTAGCCAGGCTTTTGTATCACTGTCTGTCTATATATGTGACACGGCTGGGGCTTGTGGGTGAGTGAATGAGAGATGGACTCATAGGGGTTATTCTGATGCCTGGCAGCGTCTAGGACTGGCTGGCAGGTTTTGGCTCAAGGAAGTGGAAGTGTCAGCCAAAGCAGGGCTTTATGGTGAAAGGCCAGACGGCAGCCAATAAGATTTTCCTCATGTGGCCGGCCCGGGACACATCAAGCTGACCGTTGGGCCGTTTTTGAGCGTCGGTCTGCCTCTAGTCGGATGCCGTCGGTGAGAGAGAGAACTCTGATTGGCTGTTCAGCTTAGTGGATGAGAATAAAGCGAAAGTGATGAAAGCGAGCAAAGAAGTCAAGAAGGTACAGACAGAAAGCCGTATAGTTCTACGCCATCTTACCTGAGCATTCGAATGCACGAATATTTTCACAATAACATGAGCCGACTGGAATGAAGAAAGTGATCAGCGTGATTGATCTTCAAAATGTTAAGCAAGCGATGTTTGTATATCTGCAGTCTTGGTTCCCTTTTTGAATGATGAAAATATACTATTAATTCCTGCTGATATAGACAGATATTTACTTGCACGCAGGTGCTGAATGCACATGCTAGTTGACAGTCGCCTTTAGTCGCTTCGGTGTGTTCAAGGCAAGCACAGTTTTTTGGCCGAGACGCAGCCGACGTGAGATGACCTGGGGATGCTAAAGGTTAATCGGCTATCGTTCATGGGAATTTGTGTAAATTGACTTCCCTAGCGACAACACAGTCAGCTTTCGTCGCCGCTAGTGCTTTGGTGTCGGCTTGGTGTGTCCCGGGCTATATGCTTACCTTTCAGGAAAAAAAAAGAAAAAAAAGAAGCCTGTCTGGAATTGATCTTATTGTCTGTCCCGGTTCTTAAATCTCCACGAGTTCAGGGGCTCGAGGCAACAGCAGCTGCTGAGCATCTCTGGGCTCCTGAACCCAGTCTGGCTCATCTCCACCTTATGTGGGCAATGTTCATTTTTCCTGGCTGCTTTTCAAGGAATTCCCTTGATGGCTTTTTCTGGCCATTTGGCAGAACCAGTCGATGATACAGATGATAAGCTTGAGCATGTGAATGAAAGGTCTTACTCCGATTTTGGTATCTAAAGGCCTTTTATTAGAAACTCTTCTTTGCTATATCAATAACAGTTTTCAGCTATATGAATTCACTCAATTAAAACAGTCTTCCACAAAGAAAATTCCCTACAGCTTGATGATTTTCAAATGTGACGGAATAATTTTTTGTAATACATATTTTAATGTAAAAAAACAACAATAAATATATAAAATATAAATAACATTTAATGTTTATAATTTGATATAGATAGATAGATAGATAGATAGATAGATAGATAGATAGATAGATAGATAGGGGTTTGGGGTCTGATAAGATTTTTTTAAAAGAGGATTCTAATGCTTACCAAGGCTGTATTTATTTGATAAAAAACAGTAAAATGATAATATAATAATAACATAATAATAGTAGCATTTTAAAATAACTGTTTTCAATTTAATTCAGTTTAAAATGTAATTTGTTCCTGTGATGCAATGCTGTATTTTCAGTATCATTACTCCAGTCTTCAGTATCACATGATCCTTCAGAAATCATTCTAATATGCAGATTTGGTGCTCAAGAAACATTTCTTATTATTATAATAAACTTTTCTTATTATCAATACTATGACTTTACTGTCACTTATGTATATGTGTGTTATTTTTATTATATATACGTGTGTGTGTGTGTGTGTGTGTGTGTGCGTGCGCGCACAACTGTGCATATGCCGCTGGTCTTCTCTACTGAACTTCAACTTACCTCAGCTTTATTAAATCATTTAATTAATATGTGTTTCTGTGTTTGCAGTGCACGGTTCAGGTAAAGCTTGAGTTGGGTCACCGGGCCCAGCTGAGGAAGAAGGTGACATCAGAGGGCTTCACCCATGACTGGATGGTGTTCGTGCGAGGCCCCGAGAACAGCGACATTCAGCACTTTGTGGATAAAGTCGTCTTCCGGCTGCACGAGAGCTTTCCTAAACCCAAGAGGGGTACATTTCACAAATCAGATATTGCACCACAACTCACAGTTTAATCTTCAAAAACAGCATGTGACATGTTACACATCCTGAAGAGCAGCATGCTTCTTTTTTTCAATATTTGAGGTTAGGGTTGGATCAGTATCAATTATTTCATGTTGATGCTAAATCAATACTTCAGGCTACAAATAAGTAGCCTCGGATGACTGGTGAAATGAAACTATTGCCAGTGGATTAAACATCAACCCATTTCACTTCATGCATTCCAGGTGTCACATGTCTTGGGCTAACAGTGCTGATCTAAGATCAAAGATCTTGTTTTATACACATTACTTGATAATAATATGTATAGAGGGAAGTTTTTAATATGTACCATTTATTTGATATTATTCTGTTGATAATATAAAATCAGTTGTGTCCGACTGCATTTCTGCTAGTTGGTTCAAAACACAGATTCCAAGATTTGTTTGCAAAAGTAATTTTATAGGGTGTGAATATTAATTGGGTCATGCAGATGCTGCTTGGTCACATTCCTGGAGTGTCCAGTCAGGTCATTTTAATAAAAAATGAATGAACTGTGTTTTCGGCATAGTCAGATTCTTTTACTGTATTTTTGATTGAATAAATTCAGCCTTGATGAGCATAAGATAGCATACAGAAAAAACATTAAAAATGTTATTGTTATAAAGCTTTTATTTTAATGTATAACTATACAGTAGATGCAGCAAATATCAGTGAAATAATTCATGTTTTCATTTTAATGTCAGTGTGTAAGGAGCCCCCATACAAGGTTGAGGAGTCTGGTTATGCTGGATTTCTGATGCCCATAGAGGTCTATTTCAAAAACAAGGTGAGGTATCTGAGTCTCTTCCTGTTATTCTCCTGTCCTCTTTTGCTATTGTCTCTTGTTCTATAGTTTTTATTATATTTTTTTCATTTTCATTCGCACACATCCCTCTCTCACTCTGTGACTCATCAGAGCATCAGCTTCTCTTTCTGTCTTGTCATTTGTGAACTTCCCCTCACTGACATTAAGCTGGCACCGTAGAGTGATTTTCCTCATGAGCTAACTGGCATAATGCGAAACAATTACTCTTTTTTATTTTTTTTTTCTCAAGCCCACCCGCTGACTCACAGGCTTGTGATAAGCAACCGTATCTGTCGTATCTTGTCTGAAAAACATCCCCAGCCTTCAGAGAGTCTTATTTTCCTGAGCTGTTTTCACCGACTCATAGATTTCTGCATGCTGAGGGACAGAGATAAAAAGATTGAGTTGGAGGATGCTCATCTGGGTGTTTGATTTGTAATTCTGATCTTTGCTGAGGTTTTGCTTTTGAATCGTGAATGAAGCACTGGCTGAGGCCCACATGAAAGAAGTCTGAGAATCACTCCAGTTGATGCTCTGTTGACTCACTTCAATGCTTGAGTTGCTCATTAAAGGAGAACTCTGGCCATCTTTTAAGTTAATCTTGATCGTTATACCTTTGTGAGTACTGTCTATAGAAAAAAAACGAGCCGGATTGGTGCTTGCAACACGGAGCTTCTAAAGCTAATGCCCAGAGCTCCCACTCAGCTAAAACGGCAGTTATGGGGGCATATTCATAAAGAGTGTCTTTGTGCCTCTTAACAGACACAAAATGCAATTAAAATGGCTGTCCAACATGAACAGGGCCCTTACATGACAACAAGATGCGTTTAGCAACTTAGCCATTGTTTAAATTCACCTAAATAGTGTTTTAGACGGCTAGCTGTAGTCTCGCGATGAAGTCCCGTGGGAACTCGGTTGTAGCCGGAAAAAGGTAATAGCAGTGTGCAGGTGGGAGGAGCGTTATAATGACTAAAAGGCACATAGATTATGTCTTCTAAATATAACAATAAAATACGCGAGGAAACTAGTATGCAAATATACACATGAACATCTTTACGAGCTAGTTCGTATTGTCACTCGCATACATTCACTTTTACACATGCGGGGCAATTCAAACGTTCATAAACTAAGTAGAGAACAATGCATAAACAGACTGCTACTTACTTTACAAGTGTCTGTGTTGTCATCCTTGTCAAAGTGTTCGCTGCAAATGCGGTAATCTTTAGCGTGTAGTACTTGTATGGGAGTTGAAGTACAACTAGCCACATCTGCAGAATCTCGAGGTCATGGAAAGGAAGATGATGAAAATTTGAGTTCTTGTATTTTCGCATTCTGTTGCCACAATTTGGAACGGCACAAACGCGAACCTTTTCTTCTTCACTTGTGAATAACTCCGATCATCACTCTTCACACACTACGCTTGTAAAAAATGCCACTATTAGGGTTATATTCAAGTGTTATAGTTGCTTTACTATATGACAAAATTGACGCAATCGTCGCAGCATCCGTCCAGCGAGCCAATCAGTGCCACGGAAAAGACGTGCAAGTCAGTGATCCCCGCCCACTGAATTGAGTCTGACTGATCGAGAAAGTGGACGGATGCAAGCTGTACTGTAACCATTTATCTTTGCTAAAGTTGTGTGCGTGCCTGTAAAGTAAGTACTCACAAAGGTATAACGATCAAGATTAACTTAAAAATTGCCCGGAGTTCTCCTTTAAAGGTGCAGTAAGCGATTTCTGAGAAACGCTGTTGAAAGTGGATCGGACCGAGCTTTATTTTTCGTGAAGCATTTTTTTGCTTTGCTTTAGATATAAGGAAGGAGACATCCGCTCTTGCATTGCATGTTTGTGCATTTTGGGGGCGGAGCAATGAAGGGAAGGGTTTGTGTTTGTTTGGGTTGATTTCAGATATCAACAGTGTTTCTCAGAAATCACTTACTGCGCTTTTAATGTGAAATTATTTTATGTAATCTCTGAATATTGCCATTCATGCAGGAGGAGCCAAAGAAGGTGTGCTTCAATTACGACCTCTTCCTCAACCTGGAGGGTAACCCGCCTGTCAATCACCTGCGCTGTGAGAAACTCACCTTTAATAACCCCACCCGTGACTTCCGTCGCAAGCTGGTTAAGGCTGGAGGGGTGAGTGGTGCATTATGGGATTTTTTTTCTCCTGATTATATCTAGCACAGCTTATTAAGGAAAACTGTACATTTTTGGTGTATGTGTTCTAATTTCTCATTCAGATCATGGTGGTCCCAGAGGGAGCAGAAGTAGTCCCGAAACCCAGCCCAGATTACCCCATGCTTCCAACCATCCCACTTTCTGCCTTTTCTGACCCTAAGAAGAGCAAGACATCACAAGGATCAAAGGTCTGAAAAATTATTTAAAAAATATGTCATAATCTCTCTTTTTTTTTATTGGGGTCCACAATTCTGAGATCAAATAGACAATCAGTATTAAACTGGAAATAAATGGTTTATTTTTTTTTAAACGGAGAAAAAGCTGTGATGTAATATATATATATATATATATATATATATATATATATATATATATGTATATGTTAAAATTATGCTGCTGTTCAAAAGTTTGGGGTCAGTAAGATTTCTTTTAAAGAAATTATTACTTTTATTCTGCAAGGATGCATTCAATTGATCAAAAGTTACAGTAAAGACTTTTACAATGTTCCAAAAGATTTCTATTTCAAATAAATTCTGTTCCCTTGAACAGTTTTCAACATTGATAATTATTTGAAATGTTTCTTGAGCTCCAAATCGACATATTAGAATGATTTCTGAAGGATCAGGTGACACTGAAGACTCAGCTTTGCCATCACAGGAATAAATTATAGAAATAATAGAAAACAATTCTTTTAAATTGTAATAATGTTGCAGAATATTACTGTTTTACTGTATTTTTGAGTCTTCTTTCAAAAATATAAAAAAATCTTACAGACTTTTGAACAGTAGTTTATTGTTTTTTAAATTATGTTAAGATATAATCTAATTAAATCAAATTAAATTCTGATTCTAGACTTTTTGATCCCCTCTGTATTTCTTCTCAAATATTTTATCATGCGTGAATACCGGATACCTGTCAAGATATTAAGGGATCACAGTTTTCCTCTATTCTTCCATTTGTTTACTTCTAAGCAGCATATTAGATCGTTTCAGTGTGAATTAAGGGTCCATCATGTAGGACACGTGTCATATCTCTATTAAATGACCTTTGCTTTATCATATCCGAGCACTGGCGCTTTGTCTGGGTCACTTTGAGGCATCTTTCATTAGTGCAGTAAAGAGAGTCAGTTGCTGTGATTCTCTAGTGTTGGACGTCTTCCAGCATCCCCATTAGCTTTAACAGTCCTAATCTCAGCACAGCCTCATTAATACAGCAGATGACCTTTGTGTGAAGGTCACAGATGGGTGATAGTATCCCAGTTAAGACATGGTTTAATGGCCTTTTGTGATTACTTTATTATTAAAGGTGTCAAACTTTGTGCTTTATCCTAATAGGGGATCAGTTTTTGGTTGTATTTGACAATGTGTACCATGGTAAATGGTGACAGATATTAATATTAGGGATGTTCAAAATGACTAGTCGGTTAATTATTATACATATTTATTATCCGTAAATGTACAAAAAAGAACTATGGTAAATATCAAAGTTGTAATACTTAGTATTTTTGTAGCAACAAATAAACATACCCTTTTCAGGATTCTTTGATGAATAGAAAGTTTTGTAAAAATGTCTTTTCTGTCACATTTGATTACTTTAATGAGTCCTTGATGAATAAACGTATTAATTTCTTTAAAATATATATATATATATACTAATAAAATATTAAATGATTCAGTTTGCAGATGAATGAACAAGAAAATAATAAGTACAATCTTGATGTTTCTTAGATAACTGACAAAGCTTAAGTTTGCTTTAGAATTGTACTTCTGTATTGTGATGATTATTTGTGACGTGGACCTATAATAGGGCTTTTCACACTTGTAATAGCTAACCCTGGGTCAGGGTCATTCTAAACCCCAGGGAAATGGAATACTGGGTTATCTCGCACGTTTCACACTGCTCATCATTTACCCAAGGTTAACAATTAATCCTGTGTATTCAAAAGCTGACGTTTCACACTGCACATTTACATATTTGCTGTGTCACTGCCATTGATTGGATGAGTGCAGCATGTGACCTGTTTACATAAAGGCTCTAGCATTGCGCTTCTTCCTTACACATTGCCAACTGTTATGTTTTTTTTTTTTTCTGAATGGACTTTTCGAACTATGAAAATATGAATAAAATGGTCTATCCTTCACTCCAATTCTTCACTTGTTTTCCGTCGACGTTGGCACTTTTACTATTAAATGCTGAATCGACTGTTTATATACAGCGCACAGTTTCTGTGACCCGAAGCATGTGAATATGTGGCACACGAACTGTTTTCGGTTGCTTAGCATCTAGTCGTAACATTCTAACAGCACATTGTTTCCCACTGCACCACAATATGCAGGGTTAACGCCACAATGTGGCGCTAACTCTGCTCCGGAGCAGGGTTTCATAACCCTGGGTAAAAAGCGGTACAAACCCTTTTCTAAATTGCAAGTGGTTTATTGTCGTTCTAAACCCCACTTTTAGCCAATGTTAATCGCCTTGTGAAAACCCCTAATGATTATATATTGTACTGCCTTGTATGTGCCAATTCCTATCTAACTTAGTGAATAGGGATTTTTTTTTTTTTTAATCGTTTGCTAACCAAAGGTAGAATTTGACACCGTAAAGACTAAAAACAAATACTGTTTCCTGTAGGAGCCCAGTAAAGAGGGAAGCAAAGTCTCCAAATCCCACAAAATGGCCAAGGAGCATCGAGAGCGGCCACGAAAAGACTCGGAAAGCAAGGCCACATCCAAAGGGGACGGTGACCGAGATAGCAGCAGCAAAAGTAGCCGTGACCCTTCTTCATCTTCATCCTCATCATCGAAGAAAAAAGAGATCAAAGTGAAAGACGAGAACAAAGTCCTGCCCAAAGCTGCTTTCAAGGAGCCCAAACTCACGTTGAAGGAGTCCAAAATGGAAGGCATGTCTCCTAAAGGAGGGGGGGCAGGGTCGGCGGGTGGTGGAGGGGGAGGTGGAGTGGCCGATGGAAAAGCCCCTAGCAAACGACCTTCCAATGCAGAGTCGCCCAAACCTAGTGTCAAGAAGCCAAAGAAGGGGGGTTCAGAGGGGTCAAAAGACTCCAGCAGTGGGGGATTCACCGGCACCTCCCCCCGGACTGCGTCTTCCGCCACAGTCTCCTCGGGATATGCGGATAAGAAGGCCTCTAAAGAGAAGGGACGCTGGGCCAAGGGCAAGTCAGAGACCCAGGAGGTCAAGGAGTCCAAGAAGCCTCCGGAATCCGATGACTCCAATTCGGATGATGAGGCCTCGTCTAAATCTGAGGTTAGACTTGTGTGATAATAGTTTTGTTGATAAAAATTCTTGATTTTAAATCCAAAACAAATCTTAACTATAGCATTTGTTTAAAATAAGTCATAAAATGTATGTATTCATTAATATAAAATAAATCAGGGGTTGGAAAAAATGAAGAAAGTGTCAAATTTAATTTAGCATTTTTTCAATAAGTAGTCAGGTAATGCCAACCTTTTTAACATGGTGTGAAAATTGTATTTTTTAGACAATAAAATGTGTTTATTAATTTATAAAAAAATACAAATTAAACTTAACACTGTTAAAAAGGTCGCCACCCCCTGTGATAAACACAATGTTTCATTTGTATCCTGTCCACTCTTCCCTACAGCAGTCAGCACCTTCCAGCCCGTCTAATTCCAGCTCCAGCTCAGAGTCTAGCTCCGACTCAGACTTTGAGCCACAGCAGAAACAAGGCCAAGGTAGGATCTGCTCTTTTACTGCAGGGAGTGTCCTGATAAGCAGCAGTCGGATCCATAAATAGATTTCCCTACTATACTTTAACTCAAGGTTAACAGACTGCTGATTTGATCGATCACCATGGAGAGGGTTAAGGATGTGTCAGAAACAGGCACTTCCTTAAAATGAAGGGTTTTTTTTAGAACGGTGATGTGGGTAATTTGTCATTGGCTTGCTCCCATTTTAATTTGCAACAGCCAGCCTGACACAAAACATTGGCTTAACTAATGGTGTGAGATTGGCATAAGACATTTTTTTAATCCAACCAATGGCAGATGGGAAGAGTTTTAAGGAAATCTGTTTGAAAACAGTCACTTTTTTTCAAATTCTGTTTGCTAGTGACACAGAAATTACGCACATCCCCTTTAAAGTAGCAGTTTGAAAGTCAAACCAAACCACGTATATTTTGCAAACGCGCATTCTGGTCTTTGGTTTGTAGGCCCGCTGCGCACTATGGTGGAGGACCTCCAGTCGGAGGAGTCTGATGATGACGATAGCAGCTCAGGCGAAGAGACGCCAGTCAAGAACAACCTGCCCAGTCGAGACTCCAGGTCATTCTCCTTCTTTTCTTGTCAATGTTTGTTTAAGAAGGTCTTTCAGATGCTTTAAGTCCCTGTAATCAATGTTAGCAGAGGCGGAGAACGGATTTGTTTGCTCGGAGTAAACACTTCACTTCATACGCCTCTCTTTATTCTTCATCTCACTCAAGTGTTGCTGAGCCGCTTTGAAAGACTTACTTTTGTGAGGTTGGAAGTGTGAGATGACTGCTAGAATAGGGTTTTCTTTTCAGTGTTTGTGTATTACAATTATTCTTTAAAATTAAGTGCTGCATACAATTAAATCCGAATGACTACATTTCACGGGACAGTCCACCCAAAAATGTACATTTGATCATCATTTACTCACCCTTGTGTTGTTCTAAAACAGTATGACTTTCTTTCTCATGTGTAACCCAAAAAAAGATATTTGAATAATGTTGGTGTGAAAACTGTTTCGGTTCCCAATGACTTCCATGGTATTTTTTTGTCCATACTATGAAAGTCAATGGGAACCGAAATCGTTTTTTTTTTTTTTTTACCAACATAATTCAGAATAACTTCTTTTGTGTTCTGCAGTCATACTGGTTTGGAACAACACAAGGGTGAGTAATGACATATTTTCACTGGAATTTTTGGGTAATCCTTTAACTTCCTCACAGGGTTTAATTGTTTGATGTTTGCCCCTCACAGACTGAGTTTAGACAGCGAGAGCGACTGCAGCGACGGGCCACAGCGTCCCAGTCGAGACCCACCCCCTCAGCCACAGAAACACAGCTCCACCAACAACAAGGTGAACTGATACTCAAGACCGTATCAGCTTCTTGTTAAGCCTTGACTGCCGTCCAATTGGTGTGTTCATTCATTCAGTCATGCCGATCGTTCAATTTACAGAACACACTCTTAGCACACAGTTTTGCTCCTTTGAATCTTGATTGTCGACTGTCGGATGATGGACGATTGGCATTAGTTCTTGGATTACACTGCGCCTAGTGTTGAAATGAGGTGGCGACACGAAGCTTTTGATCCACTGACTGTGGAATGCTGCTTAACTGGGTGCTGCCAGTCAGATCACCAGGATTCGGAGCGCTCCAGGCACTGCTCCACTATTGCTGGAAAAACACTGCCATAGATCATTGTCTTGATTAATAATTCTTTAAACCTCTTCTTTAGTCCATTTGTATGATTTCTTTCTTTTTCTCCATTTTGTTCCTTTCCTCTCTGTTTGCTTTTGTCTATCTATCATACAGGTCACGGGCAGAAAGAGTCCAGACCCTTGTTTACGTCAAGAAAAGGTCCTGAAGAAGGGATACGACAAGGTAGGAAGGGTAAATCAACCTTTTAATTTTTCACCTCTTATCTCCATAAGTTATTTCTATTTGATCAACTCGACCCAACTAGACCTCTGTTCCAAAACCTTGTGAGCTGCCTTGCTGTCTACTGCCCACTTAGGTTCCCTTCTAAGGGATGCTAACTGAAATGGAACCTCATTTGCAATTGATTTCAATAGTTTCTACTAACATGTTGCTAAGCTAATAGTGATACTCTAAAAATACATAACACACAAATAGTGGGGAAAATATTTGATTAATATTCAGTGGTAATAAAAAAAGTATTATTAATTAATTAAATATAAAATAGTAATAAAATATTATTAAATCAATGATATGATAAATGTGATTATTAAATCTGATTATTATTAAATCAATGATAAATAAGTGGTTCATGTAGGTTGTCTACAAACCGGAAGGTTGGTGGTTCAATCCCCGGTTCCACCTGACCAAGTGTCGAGGTGTCCATGAGCAAGACACCTAACCCCGTCTGCTCCCGACGAGCTGGATGGCGCCTTGCACGGCTGACACCGCCATCGGTGTGTGAATGAGTGTGTGAATGGGTGAATGAGAGGCAAAATGTAAAGCGCTTTGGTGGCCATTGGGTCTGTGAAAGCGCTATATAAATGCAGTCCATTTACCAGTACTCTTATTATATAAAAACAATTCTTATATAATAAAAAAAATTCTAATAAAAAATATTCTTATAAATAAATAATATAATAACAACAAATTATTATTGTTATTATTATTAATTGTACCTTTTACAATAAGGTCTCATTTGTTGACATTAGTTAATGCATTAACTATCATGAACTAACAATGAGCAATATATTCTTGTAGTATTTATTTACTTTTGTTAATGTTAGTAAATAGAAATGTTCATGTTAGTGTACAGTGCAGTAACTGATGTTTATATATACAACGGTCACACTTTAGTTTAGGGTCCAATTCTCACTATTAACTACGACTTTTGACTCAAACTCCTAACTACTGCGTATTAATAGTTAAGTTAATATAGTTAAAGGGACACTAAGTAAGAATTACTCCCATCTAGCGGTGAAATTGTATTTTGCATTCAAACGAATTGTGCTCTCCAGCGCCTCGCGTTTTTAAATGCGTGTTGCATCTACGGTAGCCGTTATGTACCGGCTATGACAGGATGTCTTCTAATAGCACTTCGTCGAGTTTTCCTTCGGGTGAACAGGTTTGTTATTTCAAACAAACTTCAAATTGACACAACGAACAAACGAATGTTACAGTATGAAATAATGAGTGTCAAAAACATGAACTATTGTAATTAGTAGTTATGCCTTCTTTATTCGTTATATTTTCTGAAGTAGCCTACGTGCATTGTTATATATCATCATCAACTTTTAACTATACATGTTCATCTGTCTATAAAATAAAGTACACAACCAAACTATGAAAAAAGCTTGTAATTAAGACTGTAACATTAACTTGCCTGTCGAGAAGAAAGCAGGACTTCAGCGTCTCTTTTGAAATCTTTCTCCTGCATTAGCTCTATCCACCTGGAAAAAGCTATCCCGACATTAACTTGTGTTTTTTGTAATCTCCGGTCATGTTTACTTTTACGATCTATTTTGGACTTTTCTGGCGACGAGGATTTGCAATGCAGCCTTTTAAACTTGCCGGGGCAGTGACAAGCGCCTCTCACCGCTCTGCTCCTCCGCTTCTGCTGCGTTCAGTCACGTCACGCCGGCTCTGAATGAAAACGTGTTGTGGAAACGCGTTGGCCTAGTACTTTTTGTCCCTCTCTGCTATTATAGTTTTTCAAGATGGCGGAACTACATGGAAGCCTCCGTGGACTTACCCGTCCCATGTATATAAATATAATAAATTCTTTGTTTACGAGGATAAATCAGATAATTGGCAGAGGTATTTGTGCACCATTGAGGACATATTTATGAATAAAAATATTGATTTTAGATTATAAATTACCTAAAAAGTTACTTAGTGTCCCTTTAAGTTTAGGTAGGATGTAGAATATGGTCATGCAGAATAAGGCATTAATATGTGCTTTATAAAACAGCCATACGCATACGCATGCTAATAAGCAACTAGTTAACAGTGAGAATTGGACCCTAAACTAAAGTGTGACCGATACAACTTTTGATCTTAAATGTAGCAGTAAATATTGAAATTAACATTAGCTAAGATTAATAAATGCTATAGAAATATTGTTCATTTATGTTAAATAATGTAGTTAGCTAATGAAGCCTTATTGAAACGTGTTACCAAAATATTTAATGAAATATCGATTGTATTATATAAATAAAATATATAAATACAACAACTACTCTTATATAATAACAACAACAATTCTTCTTCTTCAATTTAAAATGATTATTATCAGTAGTATAATATAAGCCATCTTTTGAAACAGCCTCCGACTCAGGAAATGCTCCCTAGGTAGGCAGCTCACTAGTTTTGGAGTTAAAGGGATACTTCAGGATTTAGCATTAAGCTTTGTATTAGTAGAAAACCTGTAGTATTTTCAAATTACTGTGCTTTCCACCCTCATATCCCCCTGAGACGAGAGATTTATGTATTTTTTGTCTGGAAAAAATCCTCCGATGACGCAAAAATCGGCATTTTGCGTCATCGGAGGATTTTTTGGCCAGAGGCTAAAGACTAGAGTCAGTAGTAGGGGCTGTCCCGCATGTAGGGCTGTGACGGTATGGGATTTTTTCTTACCGCGGTGAAGAAGCAACAAATCTCGCGGTTTGCCGGTTAACAGACACCACCCCCCAATAAAATAAAATAAAACACCCGCGGCCGCGTCACACACTGCAGACACGATCAAGAATGCATGTAGCTTGTAAATGACAATGGAAGAGAATAATTATAACGCAGTATTCTTTATTAACAAATAAACAAATTAACATTTGTATTAAATTGTAAATAAAAATAATGTACTATTAATTAAAGTGCAAAATAAAAGAGCAATAGTCTGAAAAAGTGTTCGGCTGTTGGGCCGCTTAAAGGGTTAGTTCACCCAAAAATGAAAATTAAGTCATTACCGTATATACTCGAATATAAGACGAGGTTTTTGTCCTAAAAATAGGCTGAAAAATGGGGGGTCGTCTTATATTCAGGGTCATCTTATATTCGAGTGGAGGAATCGATTGATAGCCTTTTTCTCCCGCGCCGTCGATTGACGAGAGCGCCGAGAAACTCGATGAGGGGCGGACCCGCTTGGAAAAAACGAGTGCGTCGCTTCCATTATGAGCGCGCCCACATTTGAAATAACGAACCTGAGCGCGCAAAAGACGCGATATGTGAACGAGGGGGGGCGGGTCTCTGCTCGCTTGTCTCCGTGCGCTCTGGCATCCTCTGTGAACGGCGCTTTTTCTTGCGCGGCTCGAGCAGAGGGAGAGAGAGAGCGGGAGCCGGATCGTCGGCAAAAACGGCCAGACGACCCCGCAGGGTGATTAAATCCATCCCGTCGCACTCAGGGCAGCCGCAGTCATGGCCAATCAGGAAGCGCATATGTGCCGGTCTCCGCCGACGAGCGGGCCTCTGCACGAGGCACAGGTGATGCAAGGCATTTGGAACAACGCCTCGGAAATTTGTTCTTAATATTATTTTCTGTTGAAAACCAGATTTTTTCCCACAAAAATCTATTTTTTCCCAAAAATAAGTCTGGAAAATGGGGGGTCGTCTTATATTCAGGGTCGTCTTATATTCGGGTATATACGGTAATTACTCACCCCCATGCTGTACCAACCCCGTAAGACCTTCGTTCGTCTTCTGAACACAAATGAAGATATTTATGATTAAATGTGACAGCTGGATCACTCCTCCATAGGCTCCCTAAGGGAATGAAACCTGACGGCCTAGAAAGTCAATGAAGAAAATGTTTAAATATTCCATGTCACAACAGTGGCTCAACTATAAGTTTATCAAGCGACGAGAATACTTTTTGTGCGAAAAAACAAACCAAAATAACGACTTTATTCGACTATTCCTTTTCTTCCTTGTAGGCCTGAAACGAGACTTCAAGAGATTTCCACGACGCGCACGCGCGAGAACTTAACTGAAGTAGTTGAAGGAGATCGCAATTCTCGCGCATGCGTCGTGGAAATCTCTTGAAGTAATCACGCCACCGGCCTCGCGCCGTTCTCCCGCGGCCCTCAGTCTCGTCCTGCTCGCCACAGTAAACATAATGAATGGCGACTGTTGAACGCAAAAGCAGAATCCCGGACATTTTGGGCGATCTCGAAATCCCGGGCAGACTCATCACGGAGACTCACTAGTAGCCTAGACTTGTTGTTTAACTACTGCGCTCTGTTACCAGTAGGCGTGGCCTCTTTGGGCAGCGAAGCAAGTGCATTCTGGGAGTTGTTGTCTTTCATCCACATAAGCCAAAAATACATTTTCTGGCTTTTCTCAGTCTAGAAAGCTCCAAATTCAAAAATAATTTCACATTTCTTCTTCATAAATGACCCATTTTAAATACACATTCATCTTTCCAGAGGTGAAGTATCCCTTTAAGGTCCATTCAGTCAGTGCACAAAGCATGACATCCTGCTACTAGTACTAGTTTGTAAAGCTGCCCTTTAGCTAATCTAATTTCAATAAATGATGTTGCTTTTTATAGTTACTTTTAGTCCTTCTACACAAGCTTGTACAGGTGTTTTGGAGCCGCAGTAGAAACTGATCCCCGTTCCTCTCCTCTTGTTTCAGGCGTACACTGAAGAGCTGGTAGACCTTCATCGCAAGCTAATGGCATTAAGAGAGCGTAACGTTCTACAGCAGGTGGGTGTTTGCGTGTGAATTAAAATAGCTTGCGGTTGTGTAAAAGCTTTGAACAAACACCATTGACCCGTTTCCTGCCTCCAGATCGTGAACCTCATCGAGGAGACGGGCCACTTTAATGTCACCAACACAACTTTTGACTTTGACCTTTTCTCATTGGATGAGTCAACTGTCCGTAAACTACAGAGCTACCTGGAGGCCACCGCCACATGACAGGAAGTCCATCAAGGGTGGGGGGAGGGGGGGAGGCTCCCCTTTTTCACCTCTTTTGTCCTGAGAGAGGGCTGCAAAAAGGTGAAAATTGTTCACAGGAAATGAAAACAGTAGGGAAACAAATCACGAAAAGGAGTGAATCATACAGTATTTTGAGGAGGAAGTGCAGCTATGTGGCGTCTCGACTGCAAACCAACAACACAACACTTCTTCTCTCCTCCTCAATATCCTGTTGGACAGGAAGATCTCTTCTTAACGGGGCCAGAACTGCTAGAGGGTCATATTCGAAATCGGCTGGAAAGAAAAAAAAAGTCTCTCTGTAGCCATACGCACTGATGCATCAAGGGTTGCAACCTTTTATATTTTATTTTTGTACCAATGTTTTTCAAGGTATTTTTGATTGATTGTGGTCGGAAAAGGAAGCCCCACATGCCATGAATGTATCGCTTTTTATCCTCTAGGGCTAGTCTTAGTGCCTTTTTCACACCATCTCATTTGTGCTCTTAGCAATTACAGCAGTGTTATCTTTCACTCCGACTTTAGTCAATCCTTCTGTGTATGTGGGATACCTGGATCTCGTCCCGGGGAGATTCCGATTTGTATGCCAATATGCGTCAATCCTCATTTAGGTGTTCGCCAAACGGGCCTTAGAACTTAAATGTTGTGCATTGCTAGTGCAGCTTGTGAGAGTATTTGGAAGTCTGTGTTGGTCTCTGTGTTTTCTGTCATCATATCTGGTTTATTCATTAGACTAAGCGGGAGAGACAAAAGAAAAGGACAAGACAAGCTGTTTTTCTCTCAGTGGCCCCTACCAGAACAGCAGTCTGTAGATTCACTGTGCTTCTCTCTCTCTCTCTCTCTCTCTCTCTCTCTCTCTCTCTCTCTCTCTCTCTCTCTCTCTCTCTCTCTCTCTCTCTCTCTCTCTCTCTCTCTCTCTCTCTCTCTCTCTCTGTGACTACATCTCGGCTTCACTTCGCCTCTGTGTCCATTCTTATGCTAATAGCTTTAAGAGGCTCTGTGGCCTGAGCTGCAGACCACATGCCCTTAACTTCACCCTTCAAGAGTCTGGGAGTGTTGTTTGCATGGGTTTTAAATCTTCAACTGATTCGTCGTCTGAATCTTAGCGAACAATAACGCTTATAACTTATAACGATTTGAGGTGTTTGTGCGTTTTTCAGCAAGAGAATGATTGAGTGTTATGTGCGTGAACTTTTAACTCCCAGCTCTTGTTTTGTGAACTTTAACCTTTGACCGGATACTGGTTCGGGTCAGCCTGTCATAAAGGGGTGGGGCAAGAGGCAAAGGGGTGGAGTTTGGTGAACTTAAGTGGCGGCTCTGAAAAGACATCCCACTGAGTACACCCAGGTTTTTTTTTTTAAATATATATATATATATTATTTTGAGGGGGTTATTTTTTTATTTATGTACCTCTGCACTTTTGGCTATGTTGACTCAAGTACTTAATTGTCTAATCTGTATTTTTAAGAATTTTATACAATATTTACATGCAATATGATATTAATTTGTCAATTGTTTTGTGTCAAGAATTGCCAGTTTTTTTTTTTTTTAAGGAATTTTTTGTTGTTTTTTTTTTCTCTGTATCAGCACATTATATCATGATAGACTGTAAAAGTGACCATAAGAACTTGAAACTTACTTCAGGCCAATATATGAGTTCATGGCAGGGTGTGTTTGCATATCAGATGAATTTCTACTAGCATCTGTTTTGTTGTAGCCTCGTTATTATCCACTACAAGGGGGGACTGCATATTTGCGAAACGAATTCGTTTTGTTAACAAGTGTTTGTGAGTTTATTAATGTATTTGATTTAAACCATGCTGAAAAAAGTCTTAAGCTAGTTTGCTGCTCGAGGGTTTTGGGTACTTGTTAGCCAATTCATTCCTTTAAGACCAGCTAGTTTAAGCTGCTTCTTTTTTTTTTCCCAGAAGGAAAGTGACGAACCTCTGTATTTTGTACATGGGATGCAGCAAAGAACACTAATGAAGGGGCATTTCACCCATTTTACGTAGACACACATGTACAGTAGACAGCCGGAATCTTATCTACAGGAGCTGGAGGAAACATTAATCGACGGTTAATACTGCATCATTTTCACATACTTCGCTTGCAGCTGCAGAGAGCTGTCTTGTCAGTCAGTCAGTGGTGGTTTTATTTGTGTTTGTGCGCGCGGAAGGACTTACTGTATTTATCCGTGGGGTTTGGGGAGGTCTGGGTTTTTACATATGTTTTGATAACGTGGTAGAAAACCTTCCTTGATCTGAACAGAAGAGTAACCCTTTAGTATGACGTGTTAAACTTGACATACAATGCCACCATGTGGTCATATGATGCAAGTTGTAATAAGGGCAAAAGATGTTACTTTTTATGTTTTTATTGCAAAGTCATATTATGAATAAAGTCATTTGAGTACTGTTCATAGCGTATTATGTTGCTCAAGTTGTTCCAAACGCGTACGAGTTTTTTCTGTTGAACACTAAACTCAAACATTTGTGAACACAACTTTTTTACAGTCTATGACACGAAATATATTTAGAAAATATTGAAATGTGTTGGTAACGGTAGCCACTGACTTCAATAGTAGGAAAACTATAGTATGGGCTAAGGCTACTGTCAACAGTTTGGTTTTTGGGTGAGCTATCATATTTTTAACTTCAGGTTAAGCTGTTTTACAGGTACATTTATTTGATGAAAAAACAGTAATATTGTGAAGTATTATTACAATTTAAAACAACTCAATGTAATTTATACCTTATATCCAGTCTTCAGTGTCACATGATCCTTCAGAAATCATTTTATATGTTGAAACATTTCTTATTATTATCAATGTTAAAACTATCGAAAAGTAAAAAAACAATATAGCATTGATTTGAAGTACAAATATTTATAACATTATAAATGCTGCTCATTTTGATCAGTATAATTTTTCCTCATAATTTTTTTTTATTTTTTATCTTTCTGTTGTCCCAAACTTTTGAACAGTAGGGTATATGACTTCGGATGCAAAAGCCTCTAAGTCCTAAAGTTTTTGTTTAATATTAACATTTTATCTGGCTCCTATGTATAGGTTTCTATCCAAATACAGGCATTTCTGAATGGGCTGAGGCTGGGATTTAGTGAGTTTGAAGTGAAAGTATTTGATGAAGGTATACAATGTGCGGAGAGCATTCACTCAATATTATTATCTCATTTTTCACAGAGGTGGCTTTTAGAGGCTTTTGCATCAGAGGTCTTCATATATATATATATATATATTAAGGTGGTTTGCATTGTTTTTAACCCAGGTTTATGAAGCCCTGATCTATATTGTGGTTAACATGGTGAAATGACAATTTCAACTACAAAACCATAAATTGATCTAATTTTTAAATGTATGATTTTGTCTTTCATAATGTAACATTATGAGAAGCACAGCAACATCCCAAAGAGCATTACTGTATTTCACTGAATTTGTAGGCTACTACAATTCAGCGTTGGGGAATTAACTGTAATCAGTTAGTTATTTAGAAAAAAATGTGTAATTAAATTAGTTACTTATGAAAATATTAGCAATTACAAAGGTGGTTACACCTGAATATTTTCTGTAAAAAGCTAGGATATGTTGCATAATATTAATTTGTTGCTTTGCCTGTTTTTAATGTGTACGAAGCCTCCTGCCATAAAGGCCGTTCAGTAGAGATGCTCTTGTGTGAAATTGCAGTGCTATTTTTGGAATTTGCATAACTGTTTGAATTTGCAAGTTAACCCTGCCTGGTTTAAATGTTTGAAAATGATTAACAGTTCAAAACATTCGCTGGAAATTTAGAAAAGTAATCAGTTACATTAATAAAATAATTTAAATAGTTTTACTAATTATTTTTTAAATAGGGTAACTTGAAATCTGTAACCTATTACATTTCCAAAGTAACCTTCCCAATACTGTGCACGTCTTGCCAGCTGTGAGCCATTACTGATCCTAGTGACCAATGAAACTATTTATCCGAAGTTGAAGGATGAGCACTTTAACACTTGAGCATGGTTATACATTTATTGTCCAGTAAAATATTTTTCACACATACAAGTAGAAACCTGGAGTTCCATCTCCCAAGATCAACTAATCCAGTTTCAACAGACACAACTAATTGTCACCCAGCTCAGGAGTTTTTTTTAGAGTCAGGTAAATCCAGTCAAGTCTTTCACAGTCTGAGACTTCATGTTACTGCATGTTCACTTTTCTAAATGAGCTGCCCTTACATTAAACTGTTACAGTATTTTTGTCTAAAAAGAAACTTGTTTTCTTGTTTATAAAAGGCAAATGGATTTTTGAAAAAGAATGAGTAATTAAGTTTAAACCATAATAGATATCCCAGATAGAAGGAAATCCCTCACTAGCTCTACCTTCATTCTCACCTATTCTGACTGAGCGAACAACTCATCTCATTGCATGCACAATTTACTAGCAGTCTTTCTTATTTACAAAAAGGCCTCGCTGTGGCCATGCTATGCAGTCAGAAAACACACACTTTGGAGTAACAGGTCCAGTATTTGAGGAAAGCTCTCTAGTGTGATAAAACCATTTAGAGGTAAGATCAATCTTTGGATTTGCATTAAGTAATTTGCAGTTACATTTTTGTATATGCGAGCACTTGACTGATTAAATAGTATGTTAGTCCATTTAACCAATTTATCAATCCACATTGGTTTTCTAAATTGCATAATAATAATTTGACTTTGCATACAATATAAATAAAATCAATTACATATTTGGTCAAAATGTCCTTATTGCACATGCAAAGCAAAGAAGACTGCAAGTCAAATGATCACCTCTGAACAGATCGATTTCTCACACCAGATCCTTCATGCCCCATATTTCATAAGATAAATATTCACCGCTTCTCTCTGTCCAGATATCAATGGCAGGAAAATGGTTTTGCTACTTTGAGGATTGTCACAGTGACACAGCAAAGCATTAAGTAAGACCACAGAAGAAGAGGAAATTAATGCAATACGTATTTACACTATTTAACAGGTTAATTTTACAAAGAATTAAACAATATTAACCAACTGCATAAGTGAAACAAACATTCAAACTAATGTGATGCATTTGGTTCTGAAAAACGAGCAAACAAAAACATTTATGGCTTGTATGGCATGGGGTTCCTGCTCAATAATCTTCACAGAGCGAAGTCTTGAAGATGTTCCTCCGCAAACATCTAGTTTCCGTTAAACAACCAGTGTTTTTGGTGGCACTTGTTCATTGCAGTGCCGTTGACAAACGAGCACTACCGCCCAAAGCTATTCTCAAAGAATTCAGTCACGCCTGATGCGCAAGTTAGCTATTAAGATTTATCAAACTTTGTTGATAAATTTAACCATAAATTAATCTGTATCACCTGCACTTACATACAAATCAACAACATGAATCAAAAGACACTTCATTATAATTAGGCGAGAAAAATAAATAGTAAACCACACACACAAAAAAAAAATAAAAAAAAATTCACAAATGGCTTTTTTGTTACAAACATGTTTTCCTTCTTTCAGTAATACAGAACAATGTAAACAGTATGAAATTAACAAATAAAAAACCCTGAACGCATATTAACTCAAAAATGAGGCAAAACACAAGGTCTGAGTCGTGTTCCTATGTAAGCATGTGTGTGTTAGACTATGTCAGTCTCTTTGTCTCCGGATCTGAAGTGGATGACAAGGGCTTTTGTTGGGCACCTATTTAGGAGGCAGAGGGTTGTCTGGGGTGGTTGGGGTCACGACTTCTTTGTAAAAGCTCTCAATCTGCTCTTTGTACATCTTCATGACCACTGGCCTCTTGAGCTTCATCGTGGGCCCTGAGATTGAGAGTTTAAAACAGTTAAACAAACAGCCTATTTACATCTTAATCGAATTACTAACAAAACCCAGAAATAACTCACAGACAGTTGATTCCAAAGAAACTCACCCAGTTCTCCTCCAGGGATAGAGAAATCTTGATCCAACACGGTCCATTTCTGGATGCGCTGGGCGTTAGAGGTGGCTTTCTCATTGACGCGGGTGATGGAGTCTTGAATAGCTGCGTTTACGGCGCGGTCACGGCCACCGGTGATCTCGCTGACTCGAGTGGCGTTGCTGCCGAGTTTGCGACACAGCTCCACCGCCTCAGGGGTCAGTTCATCTTCAGGAGCGCCCGTTTCGCTGTTTACCTGACACTGAGAGCAAGAGAGAAGAGTTGTCAATGTTTTTTCCAATGGTAAGCTAATTGTATATTAGATTAAATGCATGTTATCCAATAGTTTTCCCATTTATATTCAGATAAAGCTCCTTTTAAGTCTAAATTAGGCAACTGACATCACACTCCAGTGATGCTAAAGTGTTCTTCGTGGTTTTCAGGGGGATGCTTTCTGGTTGCCAAGTTGTTCTGACTGCTTTTTAATCATGTTGCTTTGCGGTTGCCAGGGTTTCTCTGACCTGGTCTTTAAATATGACACAGTTCCCTTATTAAATGCAATGTGGGATTTTGTTCACACTTATAATTGTCCACCAGGTAAAAATACTACATCAAATGTATTAGAAAAGTAATATAACACCCGTGCTTAAACTACATGATTTGAGAAGACATACTGCGGGTTACAAGTTAAGTATGAGCAATAATAATAATATAATACTGCATATATTATACTACTAATAATGTGATGCTAGTAATACTTGCCTTAGCAAACACCACTATTTAGTAACACTTCAATTTACAACCCAAAAAGTATTGCCACTAGGGGGCGTAGTGATTCCAAGAAAAAAAAAAAAACGAGGAACTTGTAATTACACATATGTCCACTAGTCAGCAGTAGCTTTTAAGTTTATGGAAGCCGTTTGATAACATTTGAGCATTTATCACTTAAACATACTGATATGATCTGATTAGACTGAGCATAGTAAAAATGTATGCTCATTCATGTATCTTTACAATCAGCATTATCTCTGTAACCTTACACAACCCAGCTTTTCGGGTGAGACGTTCAGATTAGATTTACAGCATTCAGTTTGTGAAGAACATGATATCAGTCAAATTATACAAGGAAGGCATTAAAAATGAACCAATAATGTTGAATAATAATAAAAAAAAAATTAAAAAAAAAAATGTTTTATTTTGGTCATTAACTACGTTTAACACTGTTTCCTAGACAATCACAGCTGATCTGAACATTTTGGTGAATGAGTTACACAACACAAAGCCACACAAATCTAAGCTAAACATTTGACAAAATGTCACTCATCACAGTTGGTTGATGGATGGAAAAGATTTTTTAAAGATTTTTTAAAGCTTTTTGCTTTATCTCGTCTGGTGAAAGATTGCAAGGTGGATAACCTTGACGCACGTTTATACTGGAATCAACACACAAACACACACACACACACGATACCTTAATGGTGAGCAGCATGGAGAGGAACTTTCTCTTGTCTCCGATAAGCATGGCATTGCTGATGAGTGGAATGGCCTCTTTAACTGCGTCCTCAATGGGCACCGGGGGAATATTTTCACCTCCAGCTGTGATGATCAGTTCTAGAATAAAAACAGACACTTCATTACATGCACCACACTAATTCCCAGTAAAATACTTTATGTGGCCACTCTGTAACATCTTATGAAATGAAATTGCATAGCTGTTTTAGTTCCAGCGAGTAAGGGTGTGTTCACACTTGGCAGGTTTGCTCTTTGCTCTGTTAGTGTGGTTCATTTGAGTAAGTGTGAACGCTGCCGTTCAAATCCTGGAGCACACCAAACAAGCGGACCGAGACCCACCTTTCCGCTTTCAAGCCAACTCCGGTGCGGTTGAATGAAATATGAACGCAACATGGACCAAAGACATTTAAACGAACCAAAAACAAGAAGTGATGTCACAAGATGTGACCCTAAAAAGGACAGAATGCTCAAGCAAATCTGTTTTTCCTGATCATAGGAGTTTGGTTGCCCATTAAAGATCTTTGTTTGTGTGCAACGGAGGAACTCCTAGAGCTGTTTTGACTTCTATACACATTCTGTAAGATCTTTGTGAGTTCTCAGCTGGTAAAAATACCATCTTATGTACGCACATACAACGAGTGCATTTAGCACACAGAATTATTTTGGATGTGCGCCGCGGTAAGTTCCATCAGTAGGCGGTAAGTTTGTTTGTATTTTTAGGTTCGGTGTTAAAAAAATATCAGTGTGAAAGCTAAGCAAACCAGAACTAAATGTATCATTTTCTTTTTTTGGTCTGGAGCAAAAGAACTGATCTACAAGTGTGAACGCTGCCATCCGAATCCTGGTGCGCACCAAACAAGCGGACCCCACCTTTTCAGGGAATCTCAGTCCACTTCCAAATGAACTTTGGTGTGGATCGAAGAGGAAGCACAGAATCTGTTTTCAACCGACCGTCAAACTCATTACCTTTAATGCGGCCGGTGATGAACAGGAAGTCGTTCTGGTCGTGTTTGCCGAGGTCTCCCGAGTGCAGCCAGCCATCTGTACCTAGAGCCTCTTCTGTTTTATCCGGCATGTTCAGGTATCCCATGAACACATGACGACCCCAGAAACAAATCTCTCCATTCCCATCGGAATTAGGGTTGAAGATCTTTGTCTTACAGCCTGGAATCACCTTTCCACAGCTGAGAAGGAAATGCAAATGAGAAATATACTAAAAGTTAAAGCTTAATTGACTAAAAATGACTCACTTCAGCTGAAAAACAAAAATCCAGGTGTCAGTACCTGGTGAGTCTGAAGGCGTCAGGCAGTGAGATGGTGTGCGGTCCAGAGCTCTCACTCATGCCATAGAGTTCAAAGAGAGGAATGTCCAGACTGAGGAAAAACTCCAGCGTTTCTTTGGTTATGGGAGCCGCTCCGGTGTAGCACCTCGTACAGCGATCCAGACCCAGTGCCTTCCGAACCTTCCGGAACACCAGATGCTTCGCCAACCGATAGTTGAGTGGCTTTGTGGACAGGTTGCCATTACTGAAGGCACAAGACAATTCCTCTGTTAACACAGAGCCTAATTGTTTCATTGTTTAAAATGTCACCGATTGATGTGTCAGTCTTCCTAACAAAACTGGTTAAAGTGCCCTATTTTTTCTTGTTTGTATCCTTTTTTCTGCTCAAGTCAACTAACTTGGGGTCCAAATATCTGAGACCACTTCTCACATTACTTTTTTCTAATTTATTACAATTTGTTTCAATAAAAAATTATATTAGCAAAATAACAGTTTGAGTAAAAATATGTAAACAAATAAATATAATTATTAATATTATTAAGAACTATTAAGTGCTCTATGTCTTTATTAAAAAAATTTCAAATTCCTAAAACTGCTTAAAATAGACTTTTATTCCCAGATTTTCCATAAAGAGGCCATATTTTACTCTTGTGGCATTAATTGGGATTAATTAACTTAACTGGGGTCCAAAAGTCTGAGACCACTTCTATTTTGCATTTTTATAATTTAATAGAATTTGTTTCAAGTCAATGATATTAGCAGAATAACAGTTTGAGTGAAAAGATGACTTGAACATTTAATTTTATTAGTATTTGTTTTTTATTTAAGGAAATCTGACATCACAAATGTTATTCTTATTATAAATAAATATTTTATTTTAATATTTAATTACTATGATTGAAAAGCATTAATTGCTTTCTTTATTTTAAATGTTTCAAATTCCTACAACCAGGTTTAAAATAGATTTTGAATCCCAGATTTTCAATTTGGTCTCAGACTTCTGGATCCTAATGTAAATTAGTGATATTTCAAAATGAGTGTCATGTGTGTCTTTTTGTGTGTTTAAGTGTGGATGAACATACAGCTCCATTTTGTTGAGGTTTGTCTGCAGGCCCACGTCTTTGGCCCAAGACGCCACCTTCCGGCGCACAGTGGACGATTTGGCTCCGATCGACTTCATCTTTTCCTGCATCTTCTCCCACACTCGTGGGACACCCATGAATGCAGTAGGGCGTATCTCACGTAGGGTGTTGGCCAGAGTACCCTGGGACATGAAATTACTTCTATTATTACATGAACATGAACCCTTTGGCAAACCATGCTTGCACATGTGTGCATGCCAACATCAGCTGACACACCCAGGGTTATGTCAGGTGACATAAGCAGGTATGTCATGTCAGTTTCTGGCCCTGTTCTTAAATCAATGACCCTATTATAAAACTGTGGTGCTATTGGGTCCCATTGAGGCACTACAGATATCACATGCTCAGCTTCTAGGTATCACAGGGGAAACATCATGCATCAGTTTTAATAAAATATCAGATCAGATCAGGGGCTTGTTTTCTGAAAAGGGATGAAAATTAAACAGTTCTGAACATCACAAATGCCTTTCTGTGAGTGAGAGCTGCATGACTAAGACTTTATGAATTATGTTTTACCGAAAGGATCAGTGAAAAAGCTCTTTAAAAGGATTATAGAGTTAGTTTAAACTAACAAGATTGTCTTTGGATGGATCTTCTCTTACGTACACAAAACAAGGCAAGGCAAGGCAAGTTTATTTATATAGCACATTTCATACACAATGGTAATTCAAAGTGCTTTACATAGGAGGAAATAATTAAAACAGTTTAGAATAAAAAATAAAATAAAGTACAGTAAAAACAGTCGGACGAACATTGACACAGTGCTCATTCACTAAATGCATAGCTAAACAGATGTGTTTTGAGTCTGGATTTGAATGTGACTACTGTAGGAGCACATCTGATCTCCTCTGGAAGCTGGTTCCAGCTGCGGCTGGCATAGTAGCTAAAAGCAGACTCTCCATGCTTAGAGTGAATCCGTGGTATTTCTAACTGATGTGATCCTAATGATCTGAGTGATCTGTTGGGTTTATATTCAGTGAGCATATCTGCAATATATTGAGGTCCTAGCCCATTGAATGATTTATATACCAGTAATAATACTTTAAAATCAATCCTAAATGTAACTGGGAGCCAGTGTAAAGACCTGATGACTGGTGTGATATGTTCATATTTTCTGGTTCTGCTCAGAATCCTGGCAGCAGCGTTCTGTATGAGCTGCAACTGTCTTATGGTCTTTTTAGGAAGGCCAGTGAGGAGTCCATTACAATAATCCACCATGCTGGTGATAAAAGCATGCACAAGTTTCTCTAAGTCTTGACTGGAAACAAAGCATCTAATTCTTGCAATATTTTTCAAATGATAGTATGCTGATTTAGTTATTGCTTTGACATGACTACTGAAACTAAGGTCTGACTCTAGAGACACACCAAGATTCCTGACTTGATTTTTAGTTGTTAGACCCCTAGCGTCAAGGTATGCATTTACCTTGAGAACTTCATCTTTGTTTCCAAACGCAATGACTTCAGTTTTGTCTTTGTTTAACTGAAGAAAGTTTTGGCACATCCAACTGTTTACTTCATCAATGCATTGGCACAGGGAGTCAATGGGGCTGTAGTCGTTAGGCGATAGGGCTAAGTAGAGCTGTGTGTCGTCTGCATAGCTGTGGTAAGAGATTCGGTTCTTTCTCATTATTTGGCTCATTGGGAGCATGTACAGGTTGAATAGGAGTGGTGCAAGAATTGAGCCTTGAGGGACTCCGCATGTCATGGGAGTCCACTCAGACTTTTAAACAGAGGGATTAGGGGAAGAAAACAAGAAGTGTCTTCACTAAAATGTACACTACCTTTTAAAAGTTTGAGATCATTAAAATCTTTTAACGTTTTTGAAGGTCTCATGCTCACCAAGGGTGCATTTATTTAATCAAAAATACATTTAAATTGTAATATTTCACAATATTACTGTTTTAAAGAACTTTTTTCTGCTTTAAAGTGTAAATTGCAGGTTAAATTTTTCACGAAGATAATGCAATGTGCTTACTAAACAAAGATAAGAACCACCCACAATTGTTTTTTATACAAAAATGCTGCATATCTTTCATAATATCTACACTTTGTTTGTTAGAATTCAAGGATTTGCCAACATACAGAATTCATCATTAAAAAAAAGTCAGTTTTGAGCGGTGAGGGGAGTCTATCGTAAATGCTTCTGATTGGCCATTGCGGTTCCTAGAAATCAACACATATGTCTGTGATTGGCTACATCGCTCAACGCTGCAAACATGTTATAAATAGAAACTCTGGCCTGTAAATCGTTTCTATTTTGTTTTAGTTGTTCTTGTTGCTTTTCTGCAACAAATGAATAAAAATGTATTCGTTTTTATGTTTTATTCATAGATATTTCTAGTTTGCGGGAGTACCGCGAATCGTTTTATTCTCCTTAAACCCGAACACACAGAGTGAGTGCATTACCGCCTGCGCTCCTTCTTATGACGTCATCACCCAGTTACTGTAAAAAACATGCTACCTTTGAAGAAACCCCAATAAATGTTATTTTAACGCATTTTAAGACAGAAATTTTTAAATATATACATATTGAGCACTTTAATTTACACATTAATTGGTTGTGGTGGTTAACCTGCAATTTACACTTTAATATATTTTAAAAAGTAATTTTTTCCCATGATGGTAAAGCTGAATTTTCAGCATCATTACTCCAGTCTTCAGTGTCACATGATCCTTCAGAAATCCTTCTAACATGCTGTTTTGTTGCTCAAGAAATATTTCTTGTTATCATCAACGGCTACGTTTACATGCAAAACTTTTGTTTCAATCGGACTGAATTCATTCCGATTAATGAATCCGAACGTAGTGTTTACATGAACACTAAACATGTGATTGGGTTGATATGACCGTTTATATGTCACAAGCTTCAAATCGGGATAGTTTTTTTTGACATACACACAGTCGCACACTGCACAAATATACAGAGTTTCCCGCTGTTTGATCGAAATTTCATTCGGATCGAGCTCAATCGGATCGATTCGGGTGTTTACATGAAGGCTTTTCAGTCTGATTGGGCTGTCAATCCGATTACTAACGGATTATTTGGTTGCATGTAAACGTAGCCAGTGTTGAAAACAGTTATGCTTCTTAATATTTTTGTGGAAATCATGACATTTTTTTTCAGGATTCTTTGATGAATTGCAACAGAATTAAAATAAATAAATACAAATCTTTTGTAACATAAATGTCTAGGTCACTTTTGATCAAACGAATGCATCCTTGCTAAATAAAAGTATCACTTTCTTAAAAAAAAAGCCAGGAAGTTTTTTTTAGCACTAGCATGGCAAATGAATAGCAAAGAATGTGTAATTTGCACACTAACCTTTAGCGCATCAGGCTGTGCAAAGTACGCAACTCCTCCTGCTTTCATGGGAAGCCAGATGTCAATCATCTGTGCAGCAATATGGCTGAGGGGAAGGTAGCTCACGACCACTTCCTGTGACTCATCTGCATCTGCAAGACTCACATCTCGGCCTGTTGCAAATGCTGTCCATGTCAGCTACAGGAGGAGAGAGAGAACATTTCAGTATTAAGAATGACTGGTGACTCATCGTACTATACATCACAAGTAAACCCTCGTTTTAAAGTTAGTTTTTGTTACAATTTGCTCAAAAGTCTCAAATGTCATTTTGTGAATGTTTCGGCTTTAACTCACGTTGTCGTGACTAAGCATTACTCCCTTTGGCTGGCCTGTGGTTCCGGATGTGTAGATCAGTGTGCAGCACTGATTGGGTTTCTGGGAGCTGATGATATCATCGAGTTGAGCGTCAGGCTCATCGCGGCCCAGCTCCATAAACTCTGCCCACTATGTGTATCAGATATTTACATAGCAAATGTCAGATTTCAATTAGTAAAGGAGTGGGATTAGAAAGAAAGATTATGTTCTGAGAACTGAATTGAAAATATTTGACTAATCAAATGTACCGTGTAGAGATTGGGCTTTTTCTCTTTCAGCTCATCTTTGTACTGGATAATGGCTTTAAGGTGCGGTAATTTGTCCTGGACCTGAAATGAAACACACATAGACATAAGAGATCATCAGGAAAAAGCCTACAGCAGATGGAGGAACTGAGTGTGATTTTAATGAACTGAGTGTGATGTCTGATTAAACTAGAGCCCGTGATCAGTCTCAGGATCTAAGAACTGGGACCAGAAATAACCAGGTAAATGAGTAGTATTTTTTCGCAATATACAAATACAATACAATCATATCATCTTGATGGCAGGACCATTAACATTTCTGGAATCACTCTCATTACTATTATGGAATCACTCTCATTACTATATTAATAATAACTATATAAATAATAACTAATAAAAAAAAAAAAAAAAAAATATATATATATATATATGTATAAAAATTAAATAATTGTGAGAATTTGAACATTTAGGAATAGCACACTGCCTTTTAAGGTTTTGGGGTCAGTACATTTAATTTTTTTTTAATACTTTTATTCAGGTAGACGTATAAAATAATTTAAAAGTGACAGTAAAGACTGTTATATTGTTTCACAAAATGTCTATTTCTTTTAAACATTTTATTCATCAAAAAATAATAATAAATATTTTTTTGAGTACCAAATCAGAATATTACAATGATTTCTGAAGGATCATGCGACACTGAAGACTAAAATAATGGCTGCTGAATAAATAAATTAAATTTGAAAATATATTACTATAAAAAAGGTTAAAGGTCTTATCTAAATTAATTTAGAAAAGGAAATGGGTCCTGTACTCTCATTACCTGTAAGATCTTCTGCAGCTGTTTGTGGTTTTCCACCACAAGGATGTTGGCCTGGCAATTCTCCGCCACATACTGGCACGCCTCAGGGGAGTTGGTGGTGTAAATGCCCACAGCAAAACCCCTGCCAATGACATACAGAATCCATCAATAAACATCCTGAACGCTGTAATTGATGTAACCAAATGGAGAGCAGTTCAGCAATAGGACACACCTTCAAACATTAACAACATTCACAATTACTTCTGTTCTGACTCCACCGATATGTTTACAGACCAAGACAAGATTCTGTTTAACAAGTGCAGGTTGTGCCTTTAACCATCTGTCTTTACTAAATTTATAAAGGCAACTGGGCAGTTTAAGGCACAGCGCAGCCACTATTTTACTTAAAGCTTTGTTTGGGACAAACACTGGCTGTGTGCTGATGATGTGCATTTAAGAATGACTTGTATGACCCTGGAGTTAGCATGACAGCAGCATTCGTATATGGTTATGGTTGATTTGAAGACTCATAGGACAAAGTGTAAAACATCTTCACAATAAATACTTACCCAGCTAAAATAGCTCCGATGTCAGCAATAAACCACTCGGCTGAGTTGAACCCGAGGATACCGACACCGTGGTACCGCTCCAGACCGAGCTGTGAACATATACACACAGTTAGCACATGTACATAAACACATTTCAAAGCAAAATCATATTGTTTGTATATAAAAGATGAAGATGCCGTCTTACGATTTGTTTGAGTCATCGCTCATAAGAATTCCCAGAAGGCAGAGTTTATTTTTTGTGGTTAAATAAATATTTAGTTAAATACTGCTGTTTATCTCTATGTTTAAGATCTTCACTAGTTCAGTAACTCCAAAATGTCATCCAACTCTTAAACAAAGTTCTTGCAACAGGACATTAGAGATAAACAATTTGTGAACCAGTTTAACAAAATCATTAAGAAGATTCAAAATAATGATTTTTTCATGAGTCAGACTTCATCATTGATTTATATGGATGAACATACCAAACTGCATCGTATTTAAAATACAAAAGTCGCACCAGCCAAAATATTGCACGCATGTCATGACATCTAACACCTCTTTTGTAAAGTCTTTCTTTTGTGTTTATGCTGCCTAGCGTACACAACTCAATCTGAATCTCTCCCACAGGGTTTGAGTTGGACAAATTACACTAATTTTGAGTAGCACAATAAACAAAACCATGGAAATCTGCCCACATTGGCCGCCAAGCATGACGTCCTGTTCTCCACAGGGAGAACGTGACCAGTTGGGAGTTGAACTTCATCCCAAGATAAGGGCATGGAAAAACTGAAGACGATCAACAAAAGCCTCCTCCTGCTGCAGAGAGAAACTACTCTCTCAGGTACTGCGGCCAATTGTGCTCAAGCTGCACAACAACTAAAATTCAGCTCTGAGTGGGTTGTGCAGAATTCAAGAACATGTCAAGGTCATATTACACCCCAAAAGAGAAAGACAAAAATACAAAATTATATATTTTGAATAAAGGAAATAAAGCCAATTTTAGAACACTCATCCTAATCTTTATTACTTTGATGGGAAAATAAATAAATAAAATTCTCATTACCGTAATGGAAAGAATATTTATATTATTTAAATTGTAATTATATTTAGACAAGTTTTTATCATGATAGTATTTGTTGTACTGCCATAAATTTGAGCGGACTTATTGAATTTGCACTATATGATGTATATATAACAGAAATGAGAATAAAAAGAATGAGACAAAGTATGTAAACTGCCTAGAGTACACATTATGTTAATGAGAACGGAGCATGAAAATGTGCTTGATTCTCATTAAAAATGGTAAAAATGGGCTTTAAATTGAGGTGAAATAGGACGAGGATTGTGTCATTACCCAGATTGTGCCTTATCATACAGTGCACTAATTGCAGGCACTTTCACCCTGAGGTAACCCGAGTTCAAATGCTTTACTCGAGGACAAAACAATGATTACCTGAGGACTTTCTATGATCTTAATAACAGTTACGCCTGTTCATATGCATTTATACGTTCTTAAGCGTTTGTTATCAGGCATCTCTTACATAAAAATGTTCCTCTTATCAGAAACATTACAGTGTCATTTCAGATAACAGTGTAATGCTGAACGGTCGTGATCTCAACAGAAACAGCAAGAAGAGAATGATAAAGACTAGTTACTAAATTGCTAAGCAATAAACAGTCATGGGTGAAATCTGTTATGCTAACTAGGTGCTTGACTCAAACAATGGCAAACTCATATATTGCAAAAAAAATAAAGCCAATGAAAACGTTGGATAAGTCAAAATGCAAACTGTATGCCCATCTTTGCAAAGCCTCAGTGGGTCACAAATAAAGATATTAAACCCTCAACAATACTCAACAGTTTAAAGTGAGCTAACGGCCTTCACCTTGAGGAAGCTCTTGGCAGCAGTGCGGCAACACTTGTAGTACTCGCTGTAGGTCATGGTTTTCCACTGCTCTCCCTCTTTCCAGCCCAGAGCGTTGTAGTTGCCGAAGCGCTGGACAGTAGAGGTGAACATCTGGTTCACAGTCATGGCGGGTTCAGCCTCAGGGCCGGACTCACCCATTCTGAGCTTCACCTCTCCATCCCTGCATGTGGCCCAGAACTCTGTGCCCTTAGCGGGCAAAGACAGGGAGTCGGGTCGAGGTGTGGCACCTACAAAGTGAACAGCTATTTATTGCCTCTGATCATTATTTATTCTGAACAGTGTAGTACATTTGTGTAGTACACAGTGGTTACATTTGTAACCAGACAACCCCTATTATATAGTTTTGTAGCAGTAACATGGAATCAGGTGGTACTTTGAGATATAAGATAATACCACGATGCTTTTTGGTATTTTTACGTTAGTGAATTCTGTTTTAGTCTCTGCTGGCTGTAAGTCAGTGAATTCTGTTTTAGTCTTTGCTGTAAGTCAGTTTTTATGTTGTGTTTGTGTGGCCTTCGTTTGCACAAAACACGAAATAATTTTGCCGCTGGCGTCTGTTTTAAATCAAACGGCTCAGCGACACCCTAGAACATTTACCCACACACTCTTTCGCCTCAGCATGAGAGGCCCATCCATCACTAGTATCTAATACACACACTGGCCCAACTTGAGGTTTTAGTAGCAGAGCACAGAATCATTTACAGCTTTAAACCAGAAAACAAACTGCAGGAGTCGTATCAGTATGCAAACTCTTCCAAGCATTGAGTGTTTACTCAATTTAAAGCTGCAGTGGGTCATTTTATCACATCCAACCAGAAATGCAATCTGTTCATTTCACCATTGACAATGGTTTGGGGCATTTTTGTCTGAACAATGACAGATGGGGAAGTGTTTGGGAAACTTGCTTGGAAACAATTCTTGCTTTTGTCGCTAATGGTGCAGAGATAACACACTGCAAGAAATCATTTGCAAGATAGCTGAAAATAATATCAACAGGAATTTATCTTGACTGATCTCGGCAGTTGTGCATGAAAGGGGAAGAAAGCCACCCCACACATTTTACAATGTCCTGTGCAGCGTAAACCCATAACACACAACTATATGCTGACCATACATCCTGCAAAACCGTTCGAAATGAAAAACAAAGCCATCACAGCAGCTTGATCAGTAAATCCAGAGTCATGCGACATGACCTCATTCAAAGCTCTGTTATCTTATGTAAACAAGACAGACAGCAGAGCGATAGAACTTCTGGAAGTTCACACATGGGCCACTTTCAAATGGCTCTGAAACTGTTTAACCTTTATAATCAAACTCATATGGGACTGTGAAACTGCATTATAAATTCCCATAAAAACAAAACTGTCATCCTGCTGCATGTCTAAAAGGAAAGGGAAGTTAGTTTGCATAGGGACAGCCGCTTCCTTTTGAAGTACTTCCTCTCACATAGCACTCAATGGTCCTAATGATCTCAAGTTTTAGAAAAGATGAAGTTACGTAAGAGTTTTCATGATGAAAACACTAAGAAACATTGAGGTGCGAGTTGCGTGTTAGTGCTCCGGGCCAGCTTTTCATCACTCTGTGCTTTATCTGTGTAATGCAGAACTGAATGCACATTGCACACATGGCGGATTTGGGGCCTCAGATGTTTATGGCATGTGTTCAAAATGGCGATTATGGTCACATATGCCTTAACAGCGAGAGTAAGTGAGTATGTTTGTTTGTATAATAGTGAGAATATGTTATAGAATTTTTAATCCAAGTGTTTGAGAGTTTAAAGTGATTTGCGAGTAGTAAAACAGCAAGAGTGTGTAATCTCACCGGATTCTGCCTGCACACTCTGTTCGGCTTTGGTGTTTGATTGCTCTTCTCTGGCACATGGTGGTTCTTCCTCTGATGACTCACTGCGAAGAAATCAAATAATGAGTTTTCCAGACATTCTCTAGCTGAAATGGTTTCATCTTTCTCTCAAACACACGAGTATCACTTTACATTACTTAGGCCTACATTTTTTTGCACCAAATCTGCACATTTAAATAATTTCTGAAGGATTATGCAACACTGAAGACTGGAGCAATGGCTGCTGAAAATTAAGCTTTGCCATCACAGGAATAAATTACATTTTAAAATATATTAAAATAGATGTTGTATATTGATATTAATAGATATTAATATTGTAATAACAATAATTCAAAATATTCCTATTTTTATTGGATCAAATAAATGCAGCCTTGGTGAGTATAAAAAACTTCTTTCAAAAAAACCGTACTGACCCCAATCTTTTGAACGGTAGTGTAAAAACATTGATGTTGCTGAGTTTACTTTGACTTATGCAAACACACATTTGGTTCCTACTGTACTGTATCTGAAGAGGAACAATAATAAAGAACATAAAAAGTGTGTACTCAACTTATGATGTAACAAATCTTTATTTGATTTATTGATGTGATTCATTATGATGAATTGTATCTTTATTTTATATACCTGGCATAGGTATTTGTGTGAGACAGTGTGGTATATATATATATATATATATATATATATATATATATATGTATCTACCAGTGACAGCCACTGGTAGTTTCTTTATCTAATGACACTCCCACATAACTTCATTCTCATGTTTACAAACAAACCTATCATGACTAATTCGTCAAAATTGTACGTAGCCTATAAATAACGGGAGTATAGTCGCAGACCTGACCTAGTATATACATGCATGTTAAGTTTATGTGAACATGACACAGAAGAAATGAAAAGACACTGACTTTGCTGTAGACTCGGCGATGGCATCTTCCAGGGAGGCGAGACTGTCTGCTGTTCCACAGGACTGGAGGAGGCTTGCGTCCCCTGGATGGTCCATCACTAAGGCTGTGGACATGGCCGTAGGTTCACACGCAGTCACTAATGTGAATAGACACAGTGTTAAAAGTAGCACTCAAAGATTTTTTTATTGCCTAATGTAAATATCTAGAGAGCAGCAATTTAATGGCATATAAAACGCCAAGGGGTTGATTATGATTTAACTTTAGTTACTGTGTAATGTTGCTGTTTGAGCATAAACAACATCTGCAATGTTACAACGCTCAAAGTTCAAAGCAAAAGAAGATATTTGCTTTTAAAGAAATTGTTTTTAAAGGACTACAACAAACTGCTGGTAGGGATTACACGACATTCCTCCCGGGTTAGTCACATCACCAACCCTAAAAATTTACATAAACCCAGCCCCCGGGAACACGCAGTCTACACATGTAGTAGAGAACATTTGTGAGTCTGCTCAAGCTGTCGCATCCGTCTGATTTTTGTAGATCATCATGACAGAATATGCCAATTAAAGATAGAACTCTCCACTTCAGCAACATAAATTCATCAACTAACATTCAGAAACATCCTGTTGCACTCTACATGTTGTCACTTCTTCTGAGTCTCTCCATCACTGTCCGACTCCAGTTTAAACATAAAAGGCAGAACAGTTTCTGAGATTTTAATGCATGTCTGCGTGAGGTAATCGGATCTGCTAGCACACGCACACGCACACGCACACAGGAGCCTGTGTGTGCCCTCTGTGCCGGGAGCAGCAGCTCATTTGCATTTAAAGGGACACACTCGAAACAACGTGTTTTTACTGACCCTCTAAAAGGGACAATTTTAACATGCTGTAAAAAATGATCTGAGGGTATTTTGAGCTAAAAATTCACATGCACACTCTGGGGACAACAGAGACTTATTTTATATATTGTAAAAAGGGGCATTATACCACCCCTTTATGATGGATTTATTGGTGACCTGCTAAAAAGTGTGTGGACATAATACAAGTGGACACTACTTATTTTGGACAATACTACTCAACACACATACAACACAATATATTAAAGTGAAATGTAAACCTACAACCAACTATGAATGCCTGTCTAAACCATTTTCACCCATACATTTCTAGTCTCTGATCTGACCCCAACGGCAAAGCATGCTGGGTCACCAGCAGTGCCACAATACTTTGTCTCTTTCTTTAAGACACCATCATAAGACAAAAAGTTGAGTCAAAGCCTAAATTTAAAAAGAAAGACCCTGAAGTAAGCATGAGAGTCACATGGCCAAACAAAACAAAAATTATCTAAACTAAACAGACAAGAGCCTTTTCTTCAGTAAGCTTTCCCCTTCATTTTTTTCCACACTAAATCAATATACAGACTTTTAATCAAAGAAGATCATTCACTATTATAAAAAACTTTGGGAACAAGTTATCCAAAAGTCTCCCTTCACTTAATATACAACCTTTTATAATAACCCTGAATAAATAGTCTATTGAAAACCATAAAAAGGTCGATTGCTAAGGCAGTTGACTACATCATTCCACAAAATTTCCTAACATGGGTCCTGCGGACTGCACAGATAGGGTATCATTGTCAAGAAAAGGAAACGCATCTCTATGTCCAGAAAAAAATTGCTGCCCACCCTTATATTATCTTCTGCCCTCTCCATTCCAAAGCATGACCTGTGCACCTTTCGAGCGGCATGTTGCTTTTACACGCCGCTGCCATAAAAACACATGCCAGCGAAGCTCCCGCCCCTCTGTAATGATGAGAACAATCAGAAAAGGCCAGTGGATAGACAAACAGGACTTTTAGAGTCTGAAATAACCCCAGGGAGTGAAAAACAAACCTGGTGCTATTCATCAGCCTCGTGCTTCATGACCTTTTGCTCAGAGGTTTTGGTTTTGTTTTGGTTTCAGCTTTCATCAATGAGATGATGAAAACATTAGGGTTATTATGAGCAACACTTCCACAAAAAGTACCGTGCTGGTATATGGTACAGTATCAGAAATCAACACCATGCTACTTTGAAACAAATTCATGAACCACAGGGTTTTATAATAAACTGTTAAAAAGTCAATTTCTCTTCCACAGCTTAACGTATAAATAAATTATTGCCCTATAAAACTACTTAATAATAAATATGTTTTACATAAATACAATATAGGATATACATACACACACACACACACACACACACACATATACACATATATATATTATATATATATATATATATATATAGTGAGGAAAATCCACAAGCCTGGAAAGGGCTACGGGGAAATTGCCAAGCAGCTTGGTGAAAAAAGGTCCACTGTTGGAGCAATCATTAGAAAATGGAAGAAGCTAAACATGAGTGTCAATCTCCCTCGGACTGGGGCTCCATGCAAGATCTCACCTCGTGGGGTCTCAATGATCCTAAGAAAGGTGAGAAATCAGCCCAGAACTACATGGGAGGAGCTGGTCAGTGACCTGAAAAGAGCTGGGACCACCGTTTCCAAGGTTACTGTTGGTAATAAACAGTAAATATATAAATAAAAAAAATAAAAAAATAAAGGTGACTTGACTTAATACACTAAGACGTTATGGTTTGAAATCATGCATGGCAAGGAAGGTTCCCCTGCTTAAACCAGCACATGTCAAGTCCCATCTTAAGTTTGCCAATGACCATTTGGATGATCCAGAGAAGTCATGGGAGAAAGTCATGTGGTTAGATGAGACCAAAATAGAACTTTTTGGTCATAATTCCACTCGCCGTGTTTGGAGGAAGAAGAATGATGAGTACCATCCCAAGAACACCATCCCTACTGTGAAGCATGGGGGTGGTAGCATCATGCTTTGGGGGTGTTTTTCTGCACATGGGACAGGGCGACTGCACTGTATTAAGGAGAGGATGACCGGGGCCATGTATTGCGAGATTTTGGGGAACAACCTCCTTCCCTCAGTTAGAGCATTGAAGATGGGTCGAGGCTGGGTCTTCCAACATGACAATGACCCGAAGCACACAGCCAGGATAACCAAGGAGTGCCTCTGTAAGAAGCATATCAAGGTTCTGGCGTGGCCTAGCCAGTCTCAAGACCTAAACCCAATAGAGAATCTTTGGAGGGAGCTCAAACTCCATGTTTCTCAGCGACAGCCCAGAAACCTGACTGATCTAGAGAAGATCTGTGTGGAGGAGTGGGCCAAAATCCCTCCTGCAGTGTGTGCAAACCAGGTGAAAAACTACAGGAAACGATTGACCTCTGTAATTGCAAACAAAGGCTATATATATATATATATATATATATATATATATATATATATATATATATATATATATATATATATATATACACACACACATACATACATATATACACACATACATACATATATACACACATACATACACACATACATACATATATACACACATACATACATATATACACACATACATACATATATACACACATACATACATATATACACACATACATACATATATACACACATACATACACACATACATACATATATACACACATACATACATATATACACACATACATACATATATACACACATACATACATATATACACATATACACACATACATACATATATACACACATACATACATATATACACACATACATACATATATACACACATACATACATATATACACACATACATACATATATACACACATACATACATATATACACATATACACACATACATACATATATACACACATACATACATATATACACACATACATACATATATACACACATACATACATATATACACACATACATACATATATACATACATGCCAAATAAATCAACTGAAACTGTCTGCACCACAATATAAACAAAAGCTAAATAGAATTATAGAGACAATGACTTTTATATTTTCAATCAATGCTGTGTGATCTGTCAAAATGAACTGGGGCGTCTCAACAACATTAATCAACAGTTTGTGTTCTGTATGTGCATAGGAAAAGGTCAATCTAAAAATCACCAAGATAATTAATAAGAGAAAAACTAAAACAACACTCAATACTAAATAAAAACTTAAAATAATAAAACAATAACATAAAAAAATACACCACTTAAAGAACAAAAGATTTAAACATTTGAATTTATTGTACTATTTACATGGCATTTTGTTTTTTCAAAAAAGCCCACTGTATTTACATGTCCAAAAAAGACATCGTTAGTGGACAAAATTGCTCATTTGTCTTTTCCTCAGTTAGTAGAACGATTTAACCTCCTTCCTCCCCCCTTTTCCAATCCATTCACCTTGGTAACTTCCCTCCCAGCAGAGCCATCCTCATCCGCCCTCAGTGGGCACCATGGCATGAGCTCCTCAGACACACACCAGCCACAACTAACTCCCAGCATGCACTCAATGATGCATGCAGATGCAAATCCTCGTCTTGGCTGACGTCAGCTCGCCTGATAACAGACTCCCTTGTCTGGAAACTGAAGGCATGGTAGTAAAATATGAATTTGGATGGGTTTGTTTGAGATTTATGAACCCATGCGAGTTTGCATCTCATTGCTGGTTTGACTGATGTTCCCTTGTTGCGTGTTTTGTAGCTGGTGGGTGAAGCTGAAACCAATCAGCATCTCAGAAGATTCACAAGATTTCCAAAATACATTATGAACTAGTTTTGCCTTCAATCTGGCATTTTCAAACAAGCCACCTTTAAAAACCCACATTTCAAAGGCTTGTATACTGTCAGTCATTTCATTACCTAGAAATACACATCATTCTGCACATTCCAGTTTCTTCGCACTCTTCATCCCTTTATCTCATCTTAATCAGCCATCTGCCGTCATGTGATCAGTCCAAAGCAGTAAATTGGTGATCATGGCCATTTTCACAAACCAGCAATATACTACATTCATAGCGATAACTGGCCTTCAAATGTGACAAAAAAAATAACCCTGAAAGAGTCATGGAGTGGAAGAGTGATGTTTCCTTCCTAATGACTAATAAATCAGCTGATGTTTGTTGAAATTTCATCCTTCGCTTAATGACTATCAAAATGTCTATATATAACTTTCAAAAACACCAGCAAGATCTTCTTTGGTTCTCTGGTGGTTTCCAGTAGTCCTATATTTTCCACTCTGGCACTGCTGAGGGACTTTCTGAATTGTCCTGGTAAATTCGCATCAGGAAGGGATCTTCACTATTGCAGTACATTTATTGTATTTTGATCAAACAAATGCAGCCTTGGTGAGCATAAGAGACCGTCAAAAACATTTAAAAGACCGCAAACTTTTGAAGTGTGGTGTATGTGTTCCGCATCTTCCTTCCACAAATTGACAATCACTCAGCCGTGATTAAGGACAAAAAAACTCAATGAATGATTAACTCATATTATCATGTAGGTTGATTATGACAACTTCTTAATTTACTATTAATAATTATATTTTGACTTTAATCATGTAATTGATCTGGGACAAATCCTCAGCTCAGACCCATTTAGAATAATAATTACTGTAATAACCACTTTTGTTCTCAAATCATAAACACCTCACATATCAGTAAGCTCATTTCAATTTTCCTGCTTTTTTTCCTCACTTTTTTCAGACACAATCACATCTATCAATTTGAGGAGTGTGTGAAAGGCGTCTGCCTTGCAGAATGATGGGAGAATTTGAGCATAGATGACCCAAAACCCTGTGTATACAAGGGCTGTGCAAATCCTGTCAGCCACACCTCGAACACCACAAACATCGTGTAATTTACTGCTGATGCTTCTGCCATGCTGTCCAAGCCTGCATTAAAACAGGACTCAACAGGAGGACGGGAGAGGAGGGGTTTCCACACAGCTGATGCTGGCAGCAATTGTCGGCTACGCTCAGCCCCCACCCGAAAATTACCATCTGTAAGCCGGCACAGAGAGCTGGGATCAAGCAGAGGATACTTTACGTTTTCCAATGCCCATTTTCTCATTTAAATGAGAAGTGTGTGATAAATACCAAAACCGAAACTGTATCTTTCATATGCAAAAATCATCTCACCAGACATGAATGGGGCCACGCCTCTAATTTCATTTCATAATTCACATCCATTAGGATCTAAACACATCAAACACCAATAATCATACACGCATTACACACACAGATCTGTTGCTTTAGAAACTAACTCCCAGTGTTTAGGGGTGCGATTCGTCATCTTTACTAACTCCAAGTGCTATAAAACCATTATTTTACATAGTAAAAACAAAAATGGAAACTTACAGTGCATCTTTACAGGCTGTAAAATGCTGCTCTGTCTTTGGATTTTCTGTATCAGAGGCTGAAATGACTGTTTCTTCGGTTTCCCTATCGTCTGACTCCAAAATGATGGCCGCTTCCTTACGCCCTACAACTGTGCATGTAGCACATTCATTTTCAAACAGAGCTTTCCACTCCTCTGTAACCACACCCTCAACGGCACAATTACCACTACGGTATCCTCATTCCCCCTTCCTCAAAAAACACTCCTCGTGCTCTGATTGGCTGAAATCTATCACACCACAAGACTCCCCAAATATGGACATTCCAGCCCACTGAAGGAAGGGGGAGGGACTATATAACAAGCGCCACTCTCACTCTCATACATACAAACCAATGCAGAAGCTATGAGGTTACTACAGTGCAACTTTGAGTATGATACATCAGCTTACAAAAGCCAGAACAGCTGCACTGACATCATTTTACTAACACATAGCCCACAAACACACATCTGTCCCATTAACACGCTGCCATAATAATGCCAATATTGTGCTGCGGAGCATCTGCAAGAGTGCTTGAGCTCTCTGCTCCAATTTACCGTCTTTATCGCATGAGCACACACACAAGTGCAGCTGACCTGCTAAAGCTCATCTCATCTAACCAAAGAAACCAAAACCAAAATTATATGGAACATCTTGCTAGAAAAAGTCGGCTAAAATGAGCTGTTCTTGTAGCCTACGTGACAAAAAAAGCATTACACAAATGTATAAATGCTGTGTAAGTCTAACCATAAAAGGAACAGAAATATGTAAGAATAAACCTGAAGCTGCCTTTGACACATTTAGTTAGCAACAATCACAAATGACTTTGAAGGTATGTGACTGACAGCTCGTTCCTGTATTTCTGGTTTGTTTCTTAAAAGCTACTGAGTTGTAGGATGCCATTTCTGTGAAGGAAGTAAAAAAAGTGAGGTTCAACTTCTGCCATTGACATATAAATGGAATCTCTTTGTAGTGGGGACATTTTGGTCATTTCAGAGATGATCCGCTTCAATTACATTTTTTTAATCAAGGATGCATTACATGGATCAAAAGTGACCGTTACTGTATTTTTGATCAAATAAATGCACCCTTGGTGAGCATAAAATACTTATTTCAAAAACGTTTGAACGGTAACGTCACCTAAAATATAATAAATATATGTGAAGATCAGCCTTCTGACCCCAAAGGTTAGTGCAAGTTTAGCACAGGCATGTCGAAACTACACATGCACTCACCTAAAGGATTATTAGGAACACCATACTAATACTGTGTTTGACCCCCTTTCGCTTTCAGAACTCCCTTAATTCTACGTGGCATTGATTCAACAAGGTGCTGAAAGCATTCTTTAGAAATGTTGGCCCATATTGATAGGATAGCATCTTGCAGTTGATGGAGATTTGTGGGATGCACATTCAGGGCACGAAGCTCCCGTTCCACCACATCCCAAAGATGCTCTATTGGGTTGAGATCTGGTGACTGTGGGGGCCATTTTAGTACAGTGAACTCATTGTCATGTTCAAGAAACCAATTTGAAATGATTCAAGCTTTGTGACATGGTGCATTATCCTGCTGGGAGTAGCCATCAGAGGATGGGTACATGGTGGCCATAAAGGGATGGACATGGTCAGAAACAATGCTCAGGTAGGCCGTGGCATTTAAACGATGCCCAATTGCCACTAAGTGGCCTAAAGTGTGCCAAGAAAATATCCCCCATACCATTACACCACCACCAGCAGCCTGCACAGTGGTAACAAGACATGATGGATCCATGTTCTCATTCTGTTTACGCCAAATTCTGACTCTACCATCTGAATGTCTCAACAGAAATCGAGACTCAGACCAGGCAACATTTTTCCAGTCTTCAACTGTCCAATTTTGGTGAGCTCTTGCAAATTGTAGCCTCTTTTTCCTATTTGTAGTGGAGATGAGTGGTAACTGGTGGGGTCTTCTGCTGTTGTAGCTCATCTGCCTCAAGCTTGTGCGTGTTGTGGCTTCACAAATGCTTTGCTGCATACCTCGGTTGTAACGAGTGGTTATTTCAGTCAAAGTTGCTCTTCTATCAGCTTGAATCAGTCGGCCCATTCTCCTCTGACCTCTAGCATCAACAAGGCATGTTCGCCCACAGGACTGCCGCAATCTGGATGTTTTTCCCTTTTCACACCATTCTTTGTAAACCCTAGAAATGGTTGTGCATGATAATCCCAGTAACTGAGCAGATTGTGATATACTCAGACTGGCCCGTCTGGCACCAACAACCATGCCACGCTCAAAATGGCTTAAATTAGAGCTGTGTTGAAAAAAATCGATTCACCAATTCTGAATCGATTTTCATATAAATTTCTAAAGATCGATCCGTAACTCAGAGGATCGATTTAATAATAGGCTTACATTTTCCCTGTGAACTTTAACTTGCTGCGACTGGAAGATCCCTATGCGCATTGAAAGGCTTTCACTCAGCGCGCACATTGTTACGACAACGGACTTTGAGTGAGTCACTAAACCGTTCATTCAACGAACACGTTCAGAAAAGCTGATTCATTAAATGAGATAATGAAACAAGGTGTTAACTATTTTTAACTTTGAGTTCTACTTTCCAAGGCTCAGCTAAGCAGCAATGCGTTGCATGGGTAACGCTGAAAATGCTTCATTTATTAAAGACCAATATGGCATTGATTCAATGCGCGACTCGCTGATTTTATTTCCCCGCGGCTTCCTCGCGCTGTGGGAAGCTGACCAGCGCTGCTGCTGACGCGCATTTCCGTGACGTGAACGTTAAAAGGGCTATACGACAAATATTTTGCTTTCCTTTTACACGGCAACCTTTCCACGAATATGACTTCAAAGACAGACGCAGGTAATCGCACGCGCTCTGCCGATCTCTCTCATTCACTGTCTGTGGGAAGCCGTAGGCTACAAATCATTCTTATCATCTTGTTATCATTATGAACTTGTTCAACATACACATGCATTAAGTTCAAAACAAGAACGGTATAGCCTTATAAAAAATAGTGAATATTGCTGCGGTTACTTGCAATCCTCTGCGGTTGACTTGTCAGTGTGTGGTACTACAAGATTGCGGATATCGCGTCAGCCCTACTACTGCTGCTGATATACCTCTGCGTCCTCTGTCGTCTACACCAGTGCAAGTTTGTGAAAGCAGTTGTATCAACACTCTGGAAGGGGGATTGTTCTTTACAACCATCCATACTCAGTTGAATGTCTATAATAATAGTATCAATATGTTGCATACAGTCCTGTAATTCAGGTAACAGCTGAAAAAAAATGCTTTTTTCAAAAACACTGATCTAAATCTCGAAGATCAGATCGGATCGATCGAATGATGATAATCGATTCAAGATCTTGAGAATCGGAATCAAATCGATTCTTGAAATTTGAATCGAAACCCAGCCCTAGCTTAAATCACCTTTTTTTTCCCATTCTGACATTCAGTTTGGAGTTCAGGAGATTGTCTTGACCAGGACCACACCCCTAAATGCATTGAAGCAACTTCCATGTAATTGGTTGATTAGATAATTGCATTAATGAGAAATTGAACAGGTGTTCCTAATAATCCTTTAGGTGAGTGTATATCCCTAGTTCTACATCTTAACTTTAGAACTACTAACCAGGGAATCTGGCAGTAAAAAAATAATTACAGAACAATATGCACAAAACTACAGAGACGTTCTTGCGAGTTCTCGAATTAAGGTCTTGCGTAAAAGAGCAATCTTTTGATAATGTCAAGGTAGGGTCCTTTTAACAGTGACTCAAAGTCAACTCAAAACAGGTCACTAATATAGACTAATAAACACTGCCCAGCCAAAAAAAAAAGCAGCTGTTTGAATATAAATAGGCAAATGCTTAAGAGTTTATGATTGGATTGTTATTGAAGTGATTATTATGTTTCTAGCATGTTATATGTTTGGCAACAGTTCTTCTAACCCTAATTGATGGAGCACAAGCTTTTCATTTCTTAAACACTCATGTAGGAAGACGTATCATGGTCATATTCCAGGATGACAATGTCAAGATTCCACCGGCTCAAACTGTGAGAGAATGGTTGGGAGGGAGCATGAAGAATCATTTTCACACATGAATTGGCACCTCTGAGTCCAGACCTTAAATTCATTGAAAGTCTTTGGGATGTGCTGGAGTAGACTTTACAGAGTGCTTGACTCTTGCATTGTCAATACAAGATTCTTGACCAACAATTGAAGCACATCTTAATGGAAATAACATCACAAATGTCATTTCCATCAAGAGGTGCATCAATTAGGGTTATAAGAACTGTTGCCAAACATATTACATGCTATAATCACTGCAATAATGATCCAATTATTGACTCTTAAGAATTTGACTATTTAATTTTTTTTGGCCAGGTGTATATGTCCTGGACATTGTTAAGACAGACAGACCTAAACAAACTCGAAGTGTTTCAAAAGCGGCATCTGTGGTGAATACTACGTGCCTCTCTACACGACCGGCTTCGAAAGGACACCATCAGACTGAGGTGAAAAGATCAACACATAGGCGGAATGAACGAACAAATTTTCTTTTTTTAAACTGAACTTTCAAAATTACAGAATTCAACAGCAAGTTCTTGACACATTTCTTTTACACATTTCCACATTGTGCAAGTATAAATTGAAACAACAATAATCTACATAAAAAGAAACAAAAAAAAGGAACTTAAAATTAAAGGGCACCACAAACATATGATAAATTCATAACCTAACCTAACCTAACCCTAGCAAGGACACAGTTCTTTGGGCTTTTCGTAAAAAAAAAAAAAAAAAACCTTTACAGATTCTAAATACATTTTAAATGCTGTTTTAAAGTGGAAGTTCCAATATTTTATTTCATTTAATTTCATTTATTATACAGGAAAATTTAAGAGCAACAATTTAGTTACAGTAAACTGGCCTGGCTCAGTTTAAAAACTGGTTTAAAGCAGGTTCCTGTTCTGCAGCAACAGAACAATAAACACAATTTCAACACATTTATACAAGACATTATTATTGACTAGACAGATACAAACAAGTAAAACATAAAATACGGAAAAACAAGACTAAAAACAGTACATGAACAATCAGTGTGTACAAGTATGACTACTAAGAAGAAACAGTTTGGCGGTGCCCAAGAAAACCAGGGCAAACCAGATCAAGGCTGAGCCTTCCTGATGCCAAACGCAAAGCTATCAAACCGCCAAGCCTGGAAACCTATTTGTACAAAACTTTCAAAAAAGGTAATGTGAAAACATCTGGCTAGAAAATCTTAACTTGTGTATTACAATTAAGTACTCAATTAATGTGAAGTCATGCCATATTGGTTGATGTAATACCCCACAACTTTTTCTTTAAGCCTGAATTTTGGGTCTATCCCATAACACATTTCTCAGTTTCACTTAGGGGAACAGGACATTTTTCCTTCAGCACACACGAACAGGAAAAGCACAGTTTCCTTTGAAACAGGAAAGCACTTTGACATCACTGTCCCTCCATGCAAATTAAGGCACAAGACATTGTCAAATATGTATATTAAAATGGACATTTCTTTCACTAAGGTTACTAAGCAATTCGTTTAATAAAGATAATTGTCAATAAATCTGAACCAGCTGTCACTGTTTGAATGCGTTTACACATTTCCAAAATGAGTGCTTTCAGACGCTGATAACACTACCGACCATATGCTTTATTATCCGTGTTTTCCAATCTAGACCACATGATAACAATATTTCTGTTGACTCATTACAAACCTCAATTTTTGAAATTCTGAGTTCTTATACAATATTTGGTCATTTAACTTACACTTGAATGTCTTCCTCAAAATCTTGCAATTTCGGGGTATGCAAGTTCCGGAACATGATGAATGGGATATGCTTAGCCTCAAATGTGGTATTAAGAGATTTTGTGGATTAAGTGTGCACTGAAGGCACTGAGCTTTGTCAATTTTTTGACCTGGGACAGTCTTGCACACTTACTTCCTGTCACATGCACGTGCTCAAGGGGCCAAGACCGCAAGGGTATTGGGATAGGCCCTTTGTCATTGGGAACGATCAAAATCCCCACAACTATTTTGCACTGAGCCATATGAGTCAGACCCTCAAACACCAAGGAAACTACCTGAAGTTCAGTCGGTGAGCTCACGTGGCCTGTCACTCTAAATGCAACGGGTCATTTTACTCATAACCACATACTAATTCATGATCTTATCATTTGACTTAAAACCCGGTTAAGTGAGATCTCTTCTCTGGAAGCTTTGCTTACTACGCAAAGATGTCTACCTAGTGTAAATAATTCAGATGTAATCTGAAATGACACTGGGGTGATGATGATGCTGATGTTGCTCCTCTCCACCATAGCCAGACCATAGACCAGCCAATGATGGCGTGGCTCTGGAATACCATGCGATCACGTGACCGTTGACCGAATCTATCCGATCCTTATCGCTGCTTCCGATGCAGAAAAGCATCTGGCGCGAGGAAGGTTACTTACGGTCATCGACATTAATCATCAAAGCAGAGTGTGTACACATCTATCGCGGGTGCTGCTGGTAGGTTTACCAGGCAATTAAAAAAAAGAGCTGTAATTTTGACTCAGTCACCTTGTTTTTAAAAAGTCGCTGAAAGCTGCATGGTGAAAGTTTTTCTTTCATATCTTTATATGGTGCAAAAATCTTGGTACGAAACAAACGGAACCAAGTGGTAATTATTTTTGTCGGTATTCTAAAATGTTTTGAAGATTTAATTTTGACTAAATTATATGACAAACAGAAAAGCATACGTTCGCACGTTTCACACTTGAGTAACGTTACCTGAGCAACCGGAATGTCTTGTTTGGTAGCTAATTAGCCGGCTATTGTAAACATAGGTATTAACTCGAGGATGGATCTCACAGATTTAATTCCATCACTAAAATAACATTCACAGATACACTCTCATGGAGATATTTAATGTTGTACTCACCGTTTGTTTATTATATCAGTACGTCCAAGTGTTGGGGTTGTCACTGCAAGTTTTGTACAAATTTGAGATTCAAAGATAGATTTGAAGTCGGTTGTAAATCGTGGTGAGAGAGGAACATAAGGCACGGTGATGTGTCTGTTTCAGTGTGTGTGAGACTGTTACAGAAACCCCACGCCAGTTGACATTATGAAGCTCACGCCTGCTCATAAACTCAGGAGTAGTGAGCGCGCCAATTATCTATAATCAGATTTGCGCGCGGCCGCGCCCCCCGTCACTTCCCTCAAAGCTCTCACGCGCCACCTGGCGTTCACTTGTGCTGCAGAGAATATTGGAATAATTCAAGCATGCTCTTACCTGACATTGTTGTCTCCTTGGTAACCAGGTACACTAACTAAAACGTTATAAGCGGCAAAATTGTGGTGAAAATGACGGCAAATCTATGAAATAAAATTCATACAATACCCATTAAAACGCTTTATTTCACTCTTTGTTTAGGTCATATAAAACATTCATAATTGGACTTTTCCAATTCTGAATAAAGTATCTAAATAGCGCCAAAACTAAATGTCACGGTGCAGTGTTTGTGAGAATTTTTTTATTTAGCTTTTATATAACAAAACAGTTGAAATCTGTAAAAAAAAATTAAAAAAAAATTAAAAAAAACCATCTCTAGGACTTTTAAAGTGCTGAAAGTTTAATAAACAGGAATATTAAAACAAGCATTAACTAAAATACAATAAATTCAAATAGCCTATTTTTAGAAAGGCATACTAATTTTATCATTTCTACCAAAAATGTAGCCTACAGTAGACTTTGCCTGACGTTGTCATACTCAGTTAGTCAGAATGCGTTTTAAACAAAACTCGTTTGTGCATTTTGTTTATTTCCAAAATTATAACAATAACACCATTACTAAATTAAACATATATAGAGGTGATATGACAACAATGCAGCATAATAGCATACTACTTAAAATAATTTCAATGTTTATTGTCGAATGTTTAATCTATATACAGTACCAAAAGTACAATTTAAAAAAATGTTTTTAAAAGTCTCTTATGCTCACCAAGACTTCATTTATTTCATCAAAAATATGTGTGATATTGCGGAATATTATTACAAATTAAAAGAACTGTTTTCTATTTAAATATATATTTTAAAATGGAATGAAAAGCTGAATTTCCAGCATAATTACTCCAGTCTTCAGTGTCACACGATTCTTCAGAAATCATTCTAATATGCTGATTTGGTGCTCAAGAAACATTATTATTATCACATTTCACATTCTTATCAATGTTGAAAACAGTTGTGCTGCTTAACCTTTTTTGTGTAAATGGTGATACTTGTTTCCTTCTTTGATGATTAGAAAGTTTATTTGCATTTGTTAAATAAAAAAAATAGAAAATCTTTTATAAATGTCTTCACTGGCACTTTTAATTAATTTAATGCATCCTAATGAAGGATAATTAATTTCTCTCTCTTCTTGAAGAGATTCAAGAACAGTTTTTCCCCAGAGCCATAACCATCATGAATTCTAATATGCACTGATCCCACTCTGCCACACACACACACACACACACACTTCTATTATATTCTAAGTGTTTGAATGGTAATAAATGCAGCCTTGGTGAGTATGACACTTCTTTCAAAAACATCTTTCATAATGTTCATGTTTTCAAACTCTTGACAGGTAGGCCTACTGTGTAGTTTTAAAATAGTTGTCATTATACAGTAGCATGCAGTGCGCTTGTATCTCCTCCCGATGAGGATAAGTGTATTTGTTTTACGGTGATACACTGCCACTAAGCGGTGATTGTCGGGAAGGCTTGAAATTGATCTGCTAGTCTCACTGACATCATAGACAGTTCTAATGAAATAACGTAGTAACCATTTAAGTTTAAACGTTTATATATTGCACTACAATTTACAGAGATGAATTGTTTAGATATCACATTGTAAATGTTGAATTATTTGTATTAGAATAGGTTATGTATAGACTAGCCAAGCCTTGCATTTGTTTTTTTCCAGCTGTAATTTGGCAACCCATGCGGAAAGACATGTAACCAAAGAACCAGGCCATTGTATCACCTTTATCTTGGCGTTAGCGCGGTAAAGTGACAGGTTTTGGCGGAGAAAAGCAGAGTCGAGGCGCGTTAGTTCGCCGCGGGAATCAAACATCAACCGCTCGAGACGAGAGAAGAGAGGCCGAAGTAGAATGAGTTAGGAGGGGCTCGAGGTTGGCTCCTCCTCCTCGCGCTTTTTAGCCCTTGACGTATGAAGAGGACGGTAGCAACAGTTGCCTCGAGACCCCCGCTCGCCATAGTGACTGTAGTCGTGGAGACAGTTACTTACCAACGGGAGCAACACTCAGCAACAGCAGCAGCAGCAGCAACTGGAGGAGAGAGAGAGGGAAAAGAACAGTAAAGCCAGGGCAGATCTAAGCAAAAGTCTGAGGTGAATATCTTTTTACTGCCTAGAGAGATCGAAATGAATTGAATGTAAATTTAACGGACCCTGGACGTTGAGTAATGTACATCTCGATGTGTTTTCACGCCCTGATCTCCTTCGCTGTCTATTAGAGTCACATTAGCACGCTAGTTGGTTAGCTCATCTGCTTTGCCAACTTCAGTCAGTTTGTTTGGAGATCGGTTAGCAGCTAAACTAATAGCGGAGAAATTTAAGTGAGCGGTTTGTAACTTACTCTGAATGCCGTACATGTGGGTTATTACGTCTGTAAGATTAATATGCTTTATACACGGGTAGTTCACGAGCTAACCGGCTAACCAATTACCCAACTAGGTAAACTTTCTTTAAAAGCTGGAAGTGTTTTAATAACAGCTAGATCTGGTACTGGAGCAACTCAACGGCTTTGTTCCGCCGTTGCTTTTCTTCAAGAATCGCTTAAATTCTCGTAGAAGTGCGTGAGTTGATTCGAAGAGACTGACGTGGACCTGCCTGGTTTCGTGTGATGAACGAGTCCAGGTTAAATGTCTTTAGTTTGAACAGAAACCTCGCAAAAATGATACATGACGTTTTTTTAGACCTGTCATGTTCCTCTGGGGCTTGAAGCTTCAGGTTCAGACGCATCAACAGGTTGCTAAAGTCAGGATAGCGGTGCCCGATAAAAGTGATGCATTTCTGATTATACGAGCGTCATTAGCAATATTTACTTTACAAAGTATTCAAGTGTTATGTTTATTTAGATTATTGAATGCAAATATATATATTTTCGTAATTTTGAAGGGAAATGTCATCGTTCAAATCGTATTCTCTTACCTGAGCTAAAATGTTTTGCAGGCTGTTGAAAAAGGGTCAATGACGTTATTTGTCATTAAAGTGAAGTAGTTTTTTTTTTTCAAATTATTACTAATATTTAAAAACTTTTGTCTACTAAATCAACCCACTTTTGACCACACAATTAGTGTGGTTACTAGGGCAGTCAGCGTGCAGGAAGTCATTTTATTGTGTTGTCATGACTTATGAGACAAGAAAATCATAAATCACAGAGAGGACCCCTTTAGACCCTTATGAACTTTACAAAGATCATTACATAAAAAAAAAACTTCGTCTAGTCAAAAGCATAGGTTCGATCAAATACAATAATACTATGAAAACCCTTTGATGTTCATGAAAATTCATGATATTTGTTTTAAAAAGAATATGAATAAAAATATGTTTGAAAAATGTATCTTTATTTTATTCAGGGTGCAAAAAGGAATTTTAAAAGGGGGTTTTAATTGCATTTACTTGACATGTTTGAAGTATGTCACATAAAACTGAAAAAAATGCTATTAATTAATTTTTTAATTTATGAAACTAAAATTAATACAAAATTGAATTTGGCAAATGTTTTTCAACATTTCATTTTCAAATTATTTCAATTTATTTTTCTTTTTTATAATGTTGGACAGTCTTTGCCATTGACCCACAAACCAATCTGCAGATATTAAACAGCATACATTTCTATAAATAATAATATAAACTAATAATAATAAAATAGTTTATATTCTATATCTTTATTTCCCATGTTTTATTCACATTGTGATATTAAAAAATCACAGTTTTAATTGCCATTTGCAAGTATATTCAAAATTTTTCTGAAACCTCAAATTCAAAACTTTCATTGCATTTAGGAATAATAGATATGCATATTTTCCCCACCTTTCTAAACTTTGTTGTAACTAAGTAGAGCTGTGTCAGTGATTTTTAAATGCCATACTGTAGTAATTGTGATCAAATGAGATATGTATTTGCATTGTCGTCATAATGAGATCAGGGCTGCCTGACGCTAACAGTTTGACAACAGCTTGACTGTGCTCATCCGAAGCTGCTGTCATTTTTCTGGAGTTGCATCGTGTCGCCGTGGCGATGTTACACCTGCTCAGCAGAGAGCCTGGTAATGAGCCCTCTTCATGACAATAGAGTGTGGTCCAGGTGTCGGCCCTTATTGGGCCGTGCTTCTCTATTGATCTCTCTTTAGCTGAGAGTGTCAGTGCCACTGAAAGCGCAGCTGATAATGAGGTTAATTGGCATAGAGAGAGAGGCAGATCCTGATGCAACACACAAATCATGTTGGTCGACCCGTTCTTTACTATCTATAACACCATGCTTGGATAGTTTCGATTATTTCACCCTTTCTGCAGCACCGGTTCAAGGATGTTTGAGATGAAGCGTTTTTGCCTGTCAGAGTGGGAGTGTGTTTGTTGCTGTGTGTGACGGGTCCCTCCTGAGCTCAGCTGAAGCTGCCACTGTCAGGTGCTTCACTGAGCTCTGAAATCCTCCTCAAACGCATCTTCACCACGCAACATCTCCAAAGGCCTAAGATCTGGTTTCTGTAATGAAATATGTTGTTACAGGTGCATGTTCAGGCTGGAGGAGAAATGAATGATTCATGTAATTGAAGTTAATTATTGATGAGGCCAGTCGCTGTTTCCTGGGCTGTGTGATGTCCAGTTAGCTAGTTTTTGTGAGGTTTGGCTTGCACACTAAGCTCCCTTTAGCTCAGACCTCCCCCTGTTTGAGGCTAGGACGGTACACTAAACTCTGCTCTCGACATGACTGACACACCAATTATAATAAAAGAATTTCAGTGTTTAAATGTAAATTTGCATAGCCTTCTTTTGCATAATGCTTTAACCCAGTGGGCAAACTTGGATGCAAACTTAGAGGGCCCTGAGCACTAGGGGGCCCCGGTAACAGGAGGTGTTTAATTCCTGTGCCTCCAAAAATAAATAAATAAATAAAACAATGATGATTTCCATACAGGTTTCCCAGTCACTCCTTTTGCCATCCACCTGTTATTTTTCAGGTAAACAAGTTTCCCGACCCAAACTAATTCATTGGTTCAGCCATACACTACAATTCAAAAGTATGGGTCAATAAGATTTTTGAAAAATAAATGAATACTATTATTCGACAAGGTCGCATTACATTGATCAAAAATCTAAGACAATGTTACCAAATATTTCTGTCAAATAAATGTTGTTCTTTTGAACTTTCTCTTCATCAAAAAATCCTGGGGGGAGAAAAAACAGTTTCCACAAAAATTTAAGCAGCGAAACTATTTTAAACATTGATAATAAGAAGAAATGTCTTGAGCAGCAAATCAGAATAATAGAACGATTTCTGAAGGATCATGTGACTCTGAAGACTGGAGTAATGGCTGATGAAAATTCAGGTTTGCCACCACAGGAATAAATTACATAATATAAAATATTAAAATAGAAAACGCCAAACCCCAAACTTTTGAATACAGTGTAAGTTGACATCATTAAACCTTCAGTTAATGCAAACTGACTTTTTGATGGCTTCATTGCACATATTATTTGAGATCTGTGCTTTCTAGAAGAGCAGGAATAAGGCATTTTGATAGTGTGTGAGTGACATTTAATTTATTTTAGATCACTGCTTAAAGGTAGGGTAGGTAGAAATTTCCAAAAAAAACTTTTTTTCCAAATTTGTTTATACTGTCTTTATATATCAATGCATAATTAAAATCTAAGTACTCTGGAAAATAAATTATATAAATCGAGTGTCTGTACTGCTCTCAGGGCTGTAATAAACACAGCTCATTATTCCATCCGGGACGAATGAAGTGATTGGCTGGGGCGACTGTCTATCTCCCTCGCTACCCCCTGCTGCAACAGAGCTGCCCACATGCGCGAACCCGTTTGAAGAGGCACGGAAGCTCAAGCTAGTAATTATAATTATGGCAGAGAAAGAACAGTCACAATTCTCAGTACCTGCAGTCAGCGAAGGCAAACAAGTAAACAAAAAATGAAGACAGTATTCGAAAAGACTATGACCAAAATGTATCCGGAGTGTAGTCCTCATCAGAGCCAACGGTGCTTTCATCGTGGAACCTCTTACATGCAAAACACCGCATATGTTCACCGTATATGAATCTTACGCGAAATTCGCCTACATCAGTGTAAGTGATGATAACGGAAAACGTGTATCAATGAGGCTATTTATAGCTTTGCCTTATTTTACTAGCTCGTTACCGAATCAAACTCAATATATTTTAAACTTTACCAGTATCGATATGCGAGCTTGATAGTGAGTACTAACAGCCATGTTAGTTGTTTATATTCATAATGATAAAGTTAGTTATTTTATTACTTGTGATTCTGACATGATGTCACTACATGCACGGCGCTCCTCTCCGCTCGGCGCTGGTAAACGCGTCCTCCAGCTGAGCGAGCGGCCGGCAGCGCGCGTTCATGTGTTTTGGGGGCGTGGCTTTGGAAGGAGCTGAGAAGGGAGGGGGTGGGAGTGAATGGAATAATTAGCTATGTTTATTACAGCCCTGAGAGCACTACAGACACTCGATTTATATCATTTCTTTTCCAGAGTACTTAGATTTTAATTATGCATTGATATATAGACGGTATAAACAAATTTGGAAAAAAGTTTTTGGGGAAATTTCTACCTACCATACCTTTAACTGTTTCTATGGTAGTAATGTGAATGCATGATAACTTTAACCTCACTAAAATGGGCTATTTTTTCATGCAATCTTGCTTTGTGTAGCTATATATTATTGTGTAGCTCTATATTATGTGCTTTCAAGGCTTCTTATATTTATTATGTAATAGTAGACTCACAAATGACAAAAATGCCAGTTTTTGCTGTGTCTTTTGACAGCTCTTTCATCACAGCTAGTATGGTTTAACTCTTGAAAAAGACAAGTAGGTGAATTTTAAAAGATTAGCTCTTCGTTGTTCTCTTCGTCACGTGATATAATTAATATTAAGTCAAACGTTAACTTGGCGGTTTGACTGTGCAAAATCAAAATCGTACCATGCCGAAATCAATATTTGGCAAAGTTTCACCTTAAAATTCCACCGATGTGTAGGTAATTATATATTCGTTAGATTTGTAATGCACACGTGAGGAACAGATTAGCTCTAAACCTGTGGGCAAATTCAAAACCATTTGTTCACTTGTTTTGACAAAGCCCCATAATGCAGTGTAGTCCAAATCAAGCTTTTAATTTTGTTACACACCCACCACAAAGAAAAATAAAGGAATGGGAATGGAATTCCGTGCAACCCAGATCCAAGCAGCTGTTATGTTTACATGGCAACTTGATACACAAATACAGCCAGGGTTATGGAAAGAGAGGAGCTGGGCCGGGGGTGCTGTGTTATTCTTTCAAAAGTCAGTGATTTTTAATCAGCTCTCTTCAATCTCTGTTTGTGGTGATGGACGGGCACACCATCTCGGTTTGCAAAGCAGGTTATAGCGAAAGGAGAACAAAGAGGAAATGCTGGTACAGTATGGTACCATATTTAGCCAGGTGAGGTGACTCACAAATGCCATGATTTTAAACTTCTGCTTCCTTTTGAAGTGGCAGTACTGTTCTAGCTGGTGTTTGTGAACTATGTTTTATCACCTATAGACGATCTCTAAGAAATAACCTGTATGACTGACCACCTTCTGTGAATCACAAAATATATATTTTGAAAAAAGTCTCTTTTTTGTATGGACAATGTTTGAAACATTCTTCAAAATATCTTCTTTTATGCTCCACAGAAGAAAAATGTAAGAAGTAATTGACAGAATTTCCATTTTTGGGTGGAGTAGCCTATCCCTTTAAATCATTCAAGGAAAGCATAACAGGAAGTGATAGGAACATTTACATAACAGGAAGTCATAGGTGTGATTATTATATGCCTAAATCTGTACATGCAAGTGCAATGAATCACCTCATTAGGTCACGTTCATCTATCAGTGCCCATGTTTGCGTCCTGTTCCCAGGTCAGAGTTCAGCTCCAGTCATCTGCCATCATGGAGACTTTATGATTGTTGTAGCAGCGTCTACTGTAACCTTAAACCACGCTGAGCTTTTAATGGACTATAGTAGAGCGCAGCTCTCAAGGAGACAGCTGCAGCGGTCCGTTTTGAAAAGTATTTGTACGTGTGCACTGTGCACCGATGCTGTATTTAGCCCATGTGAAAGAAGCCCGGCCCGGAGCAGATCGCTGCTGTACCCACCTGGCAGCTGCGCTTGTGCTGTAAGGGGTCATAATACTTGGACTACAAGCATTAAAGGGATAGTTCACCCAAAAATGAAAATTAGCCCATGATTTACTCACCCTCAAGTCATCCTAGGTGTGTATGGCATTCTTCTTTCAGACGAAATACAATCGGAGTTATATAAAAAATTGTCCCGGCTCTTCCAAGCTTTATAATGGCCGTTAATGCATGGCCGTTTCTGTTTTGAAGTCCATAAAACTGCATCTATCCATCATAAAAGTGCTCCACACGGCTCTGAGGGGAAAATAAAGGCCTTCTGAAGTGAAGCGATGCGTTTGTGTAAGAAAAATATTCATATTTAAAAGTAAAATAACTAGCTTCCGGCCAAATGAACATGGGATAGTTCACCCAAAAATGAAAATTAGCCCATGATTTACTCACCCATTTACATACACAGTATGTCGCATTACTTAAGTTGCGCTTTACACTTAAAGGGTTAGTTCAACCAAAAATGAAATTTAAGTCATTAATTACTCACCCCCATGCTGTACCAACCCCGTAAGACCTTCGTTCGTCTTTGGAACACAAATGAATATATTTATGATTAAATCTGAGAGGTGGATGACTGCTACATAGGCTCCCTAAGGGAATGAAACTTGACGGCCCAGAAAGTCATTAAAGAAAATGTTTAAATATTCCATGTCACAACAGTGGCTCAACTATAAGTTTATCAAGCGACGAGAATACTTTTTGTGCGAAAAAACAAACAAAAATAACGACTTTATTCGACTATTCCTTTTCTTCCTTGTAGGCCTGAAACGAGACTTCAAGAGATTTCCACGACGCGCACGCGCGAGAACTTAACTGAAGTAGTTGAAGGAGATCGCAATTCTCGCGCATGCGTCGTGGAAATCTCTTGAAGTCTCGTTTCAGGCCTACAAGGAAGAAAAGGAATAGTCGAATAAAGTCGTTATTTTTGTTTGTTTTTTCGCACAAAAAGTATTCTCGTCGCTTGATAAACTTATAGTTGAGCCACTGTTGTGACATGGAATATTTAAACATTTTCTTTAATAACTTTCTGGGCCGTCAAGTTTCATTTCCTTAGGCAGCCTATGTAGCAGTCATCCACCTCTCAGATTTATTCATAAATATCTTCATTTGTGTTCCGAAGACGAACGAAGGCCTTACGAGGTTGGTACAGCGACTTAATTTTCATTTTTGGGTGAACTAACCCTTTAAGTGTAAAGCGCAACTTAAGTAATGCGACATACTGCTGATATTTACGCTATGCCTTGACGCACTACGCTACTGCCGACGTCACAAGTTGTGAAAAGCTGGGTGTACACTGTACGATTTATAATAATCCTTTGCGATTGTTGCTGGTCAGACTGTATGAACATGATCCTCGCTGTAAGCCATGTCACACTGTAAGATCTCAGTTGTCATAAATGTCAGACTGTACGACAGTCAAGACGCGCTAAAAACACTGCAGACGCACGCAAGAACACTTGTCTAGAGTTTTACATCATCAATCAATGAAACGTTCGGTGACGGTGAGCTGCGTTACACGCGGGATTGAAATGGTGGCCACAAAGAAATCTCTAACGTTAATTTTGGTCACGGCTTCTCTTGAAAAACGAAGACAATTTGACGGTCGCCTTAGGAGAAGTCACACTGCAGGACTGTGAGTCAAATCTTCTGACACTGCCAGAATTTTGTCTGAGGTAACATTTGATCGCAAGGGTCATTAATCGGCTGTCGGTGAACTAACTAACGATCAAAGACTTCAGATTTTAGCCTAGGATCAGAGGATTCTTTTAGGATTTGCAAAATTGATCTCAGACGGCGAAATCGCAGCCAGAATTGCACAGTGTGCTCCCGCCTTTAGTTGCGCTTTAGGCGCAAGTAGATTGCGCATAGCCGGAAGCTAGAATTTTACTTTGTAATGTGTTACTTTATAATAATACGTTGTAATATTCAATATGAAAATTTTTCTTACACAAATGCATCCCTTCATTTCAGAAGGCCTTTTATTAACCCCCCCAGAGCCGTGTGGAGTTCATTTATGATGGATAGATGCAGTTTTATGGACTTCAAAACCGAAACGACCATTCACTGCCATTATAAAGCTTGGAAGAGCCAGGACATTTTTTAATATAACTCTGATTGTTTTCGTCTGAAAGAAGAATGCCATATACACCTAGGATGGCTTCAGGGTTTCAGTAAATGGTTCAGTAAATCATGGACTAATTTTCATTTTTGGGTGAACTATCCCTTTAATAAATTACACAAAACAAACCTTAATTAACTGATCTGAGTTGAAATACACATAAGCTGTTTGACACTGGCAAAAGCTCATTTAGAAATCAAGCATTAGGCCGTCCTGGCAGCAGCTCTGCTGATGATTGAACTTTTTCATGTCTCCATAGATGTTATTATTGTCTTGTTATTGTGTTCATGGCTGTAATTATCTCTTTATCTTATCTCTCACTCTAACGTTGCTGAAATAGCTTACTCCTGTAACTTTATACAGAATTGACAGGTTGAAATGCAGCCAAGAAGATTCAGCCTGATAATTGGGTACAAATAGTTATTTTAGCTCTGTTGTTATCGCTCATGCTTAGGGATTTGAACAAGCTCCTAACCATTAGTATTAAACTTTGATGCACAACTCACCCCATATTATTTTTGCAACAAACATGAATGAAGACTCAAATTATGTGGCTTGTTGAGGAGATGTTAAACTACGTTTTAAAGGAATCAGCCTTTTTAATAAAAGGAGGGACACAAGCTATATCTATCTAATCTAGCCTGTCCTTCAACTTTGTTTTAGTATGTACGTAGTCTTTGTATCACTTTTCATCCCAAGGAGGCTTTAACATGAATCGCTTTGTTGTATTATCATTAGTAAGTTGCTTTGGATAAAAGGCTCGGTTACACTTTATTTAGATGGTTCACTTTAGACATTCTACTAAGTAACTTTGCAAATGTCAACTAACTCTCATTGCAGTATTAGACTTTCTGCTTAATCTCTGCTAACACTTTATTTTGATGGTCCGCCAACAGACATTTTACTACTGACTATAAGTAACTTTGCAACTACATGTCTTATTCTACAAACCTGAACCATAAAACGTAACCTAACATTATACTACAGTCTACTAATACTAATAATACTAATAATAAGAGTTAGTTGACATGTAAGTTGCAAAGTTACTACAAAGTTAGTAGTGTCTAAATTGGACAGAAACAAAATAAAGTGAAACCAAAGGCTCTGGGAAATGAATAAATAGTATCTAGGGATCTCAATTAGTGCTTTAAAAATAGTATAGTGTTTGTCTTTCTATTATTAGACAAATCTGTAAAACAAATACAGTAAACCAATGAAGATGGAGAATGGGAGCTCCTGTCTGTTTGCACTGTCCATTTTCTCAGTGCTGTCAAAAATAAATGTCCCGTTCATGACACTTATCAGTCCAACAGAAAAAGTTATCAGAACTCGGATGGACAGGGTAGAGATGGTCTTATCATTGAATTTCGAGTTCTGCGACAATCAATTCCTGTTTGTGGATAGATATATACCATAGAAATGAATTAGAAGTGCCATAAACGGAATCATACCTGTCGCACAATTGTCCGTGACTTCTCTTATAAAACATGCTTGTTTTTTTTCCGCTGTAAAAAATAGATCAATCCAAAACATGTTTAAGATTAGCCGATGGGCTGTCGTTTCATTAAAAGATAGGCTAATTTGTGCAGCATAGTGAAGTCTCTCTTCCATTGACATCCATTAAAAAAACGGCATCTGGTCTCCTTCCCTGGGTACCACAGCGTTAGCAGGCGCTACGCTTTTTTTCTTTTTACTAACCTTACAGGCTTACCTTCAAGTGGCTTTGAACAGGAGCTCCTATTCTCCATCGGCATTAGTTTTTACAGTTTAACATGTTGAACAGTTCTGTCTAATTATAGAAAAGCAAACACTATAATACTTTAATAAATTGTTGATATTCATAAAATATGCATTTATATCATATTACGTCTATTTTAAGTCTTTGAATATCTAGCCTATTAAACCATAAATTCCACGAAACATGGGAAACTTCAGACTTTGCAATTGTTATATTTGTGTTATTTACTATCTTTAAATTAAACAGTGTGATGTGATATAGGTCTGTGATGAAATGATGAGCAAAGGTAATCGAAGTGCGCTGATCCTTGTTTTCTTTGTGGAAAAAAAGGAAACGGGTGACTTAGTTGAGATGTCTGAGCTGCAGGCTGAGACTTGTCTGAGACTGAAATGTGTTGCTCACAAGAACCTCTCCCTCAGCGTTCAAACCCCCCCCCCGAATTCGTCTCAAGCCGCTCCTCGTCTGAGCGTTCTTTACATTCCACCTGCTTTGTATCTTAGCTCCACAACTGCTAATTAAATTTCCTGCCGCAAACAGCACACTGGCCTGTGACATTTGCATCACAATGGCCTCCTCTCTCTCGCCTTAGTCTGGAGAGATGGACATTCCCTCTAATGTCCCCTCTTTTTCCTGTTGCATAATATACGACTAGTGTTTTCCTGTCCATTTTCCAGTTTTCTTAATGTTAACCTCAAGTCCTTGACGTTCTTTCTACAGTGTCTGTGATTTAGGACAACATCTTGAAACTAAATATTTACTTTATTTAGTTTAAGTTGAAAAAGTCCAGATTTAGAATGTACTCAATTTCTGTCTTCTGTTATGTTTAATATCCATCACTATGAGGTTTGGCACACTTTATAGTGTCAGACTCCATTCATCCTCTCATTCATCCTGGAGAAGTTCACTCCGGTACACTCGGACCCTCAGAAAAAAAGAGAGCGTTTATTCAGGACTTTTCTTCTGCCAAGGCTGACATCTCTGTAGTTATTATGCATTGCTCAAGCCATGCCTGTGTGCAGATGTGCACTTCAGCTTCCCATTCATACCTCTTTATGCACCTGAATAGACACCAGACTAGAGCTTGTTGATTCTGTGAGGGCTGAACCTTGTGTGACTCCTCTATTGACCTCTTTGCTATCAGTCTATTGTATGCAGAACTTTTCAAACAGTCGTTCTGCCATCTCTGTGAGTGGTGCTTCATGCATCACTACACCATTGACGGTAGATTATGGACCTGTTTTGTCTGCAAAATTACACTGAAATTACAGTAATGTGACTGCACCTTAAGTAGAAAATCTGTGAATATCTGTAAAACAATATTGGTCAAACTGATTATCGATCTATTTCTTTTATGTAATGTCCTTATCCTGGAATATTTGGCACACACAATCCAGAGAAACACCCATTAGATTGACCATAGCTGCCGTTGACGTGACTGGATTGGATTACATAATGTGATACTTGCAAGATGCTTGATGAGCTGGACAGAATTTGTCTTGTGTTGAACCGTGTTGACGGATCAAGAAAGGCAAATTTTATTAAGTCTCATGTGTCTATAGACAGTCTTTCCCTGTTTGGGGGTAATGGGTGACTATTAGTCAGCAAGTTTAAATAAATACCAATGACACATGTAGAAGCTTTTTACATACAGTGGTAGAGATCACCACACTGTGTCATAAGAACATCTTAAAGGGTGTGTGATAATCCACTTGTTGTTGAGATGAAATCAAATCAGTCATAGAAAGTATGGAGTAAATGCTATGTTGTTCTTGTCTTGTGGATTATCAAAAGAATGATTACTCGGACTACGTGACTCTGAAATCTGGGTGTCGAGGTGTAGTAATGTGGAGACAATGTGGCATGTCAGAATCACTTTTCTGGAAGTTTCTGTCTTCCTTCTTAACTATATTGGCTACCGCTGACCTGATGCCATTTGGCATTTAAGCATTGATAGTCTGGGAATCTTCCACTCACTGTCTTCAGAAGAGGGTTTTCCAAGAGAAACGGCACTGTTATTTTATTACATATGATATAATGCATATTTTAATTGTGCATGTAATAGTGCTTTTGTTTTAATCTAGCTTCTTCTTTGCCAGCCAGAACTTGTTGCAATATAAAGCCTGTGGCAGTAACTTGGCTGACTGGAATCCATCACGTTTCTGAAAAACTCTTTACAGCATGTGTCACTTGCTGTAGTTACCAGAACGTATATTTTCTCACCCCAAACAGACACCTGCTCTTAGAGACTCCTTTTCACAGTTCAGTCCTCTGTTTTTGTATCACTATGGGCAACAAGGTGGTGTGACAACAGAAACTGGAGTTCCACCAGTTTGTCATCACCATAAAAAAACCCTAAAAGAAAAGGCAGTTATCTTTGTGGAACCAGACACATTTAACAGTGTTGTCCTGCACCTTCTTGCAAATGTTGCAAAGGTAAGCTTTCTCTTTTACGACAACCCCCAGCCCCCCCCCCCCCGTTTTTGGAATCATCCTCAGCTCAGGGTTGGGGGTGGTGCGGAAATCTGGAAAGGGTTACCGGAGGAGGAGGAGGAGGAGGAGGAGGAGGAGGGTTGTGGAGTTGTAAGTGTGAACAAACGGTCTCTATGGCAACGCTCGACCGATTCTCCCTGGCTGCAGAGCCCTTTGCTTTTGGTGTGCTGGCGACGGATGGGCTAGGGTTGTGACAGCAATTGAAGATTGAGGGTTTGGAGATGTGCCTATTTTGGGGGATTTGTTTTGAGGGGCTCACATGAGGACCCAGCTGACCACTTAAACTGTCCACTTCCTCAGCCCAACCTTGCCATCTGCAAACCTTAATCTCAGTGGATCAGTCATTACGATATTTAAATAGATATGAAGAACTGCCTTTCTTAGAGAAATCTCCTACCTGGCCTCAGATCTTTAATTTTGTGTATGCAAATACAGTATTTAAAAGTAAAAAATCACACACACCACCATTACTTAATAACACTTCATATTTGTTGTTAGTTAGTTTGGATGGATGGTCTATCTATATCATAAGTGGTTGGAGCATTTTGTGTGTTTTGAAAGGCGTGTATCTGCGGAACATCAGCCCAGCTTGTTGGACACAGATGTCCAGTATAGACCGCCCTCAAGTGTCTCTGCTTTATTGCACGAGTGTTCGTAGCTTCCGGCGTGTCGTAAAAGCAATCAGAGTTTATTTCCAAGCTGCAAATCTGTCAGGAACGTCTGGATTATTTAGTTGGAAAAGTAATTTGAGGCTTCGTTTACAAAGTGATTGTTGTGTTTGGAGTGTCGCGGTGCAAGCATGACTTGTGGCAGCTTTTCTTTTCTTTTCTTTTCTTCTCTTCTCTTTTTTTTTTTTGTCTTTCTTATGGCTTTAACAGTCCCTGTCAGCATCTCATACCAGAGAAAGTTGTATGTCCTGAAGTACGGCTTTCTGTAGATATTTCTCTATAACCGCATGTCATCCCCCCCGAGTCCCTGCCTCCGCTCCAGAGGGTCAGAGTAATAGCTTATGTATTTATTGTTCTAAGTTTCTGGTTAATGTGAGATAGAAGGATCACTTGGGGGATGGCATTGTTTGGTTTGGGAAGTATTCTGTTGGTTGCATAGCAACAGGCTCCTGGAAACGGGAGTGGACGGTGTTGCCACTAGCAACCGTTGTTGCTCTGCAAACAATGTGGGCCAGTGCAAACAAGAGCCAAGACTGTGGGCTCCTGTTTTTAATTGAACATCTGCATGTGCTTTGCTCTGATAGAGTGTTGTTTAAGTTCAATCTGTCTATGACAGATGTGTCTAAACCCTCTTCTCAACAATAACCTCAATCACAGGTATTACTTTGTGTTTTCTTTGTCATTTAGGCCTGGTCTATTGCCAGCATACTTCCAGGAGAGAATTTCACCCTCCATCTCTTCGCACTCAGGTTAATGAGAACAGAAGGGAATGGCCACAATGTTGTGGCGGTCTTTTAATAGCTCATTTGTGTTGAGCAGAGGTGAGCGCTTGTATCGTGCGGCGGGGAGTCTCTGCTCTACTGTAATAAACCAGAAGCCTATTCGGGACGGGCCCCTCTCGCTCTTCACACCAAAGTGCCGGGGGGCTCCTGCTGTTTTCTGCCTTTGTGCGGCCCATAGCTGCTGGTGGGGAATTTGTGTGGATTTTAACCTTTTCTTGGAGCTCAGACAAGAGTGACATGCACATCTAATGGCTCCAATATACTTCAAGGGAAATTGAAGAACGAACTGCTGTGACGTCATTTCGAACAATCACAAAATCAATATGTAGTTTGATTCGGGAGTTCGAAACAGCTTTGCCAAAGCTAAGATTCCAGAAAAATTTGCCCCGGCTGGTTAACACCGCTAAACTACCGTTGGTCCGTGGCGTTTACATAAAAGCTAGGTGTGCTCTGCAGCTCCACTCTCTTGAATGTGGAAATCTTCTCCGGTTCATTTATTCTGTTCAGTCCGTCGAGGTCAGAGTAAAAAACATGAACACACTGGAGAGCTGCTTTATAGTAGAAAGTTGTACTTTAAATTGAAAGCAACACTGAATCTGTTTTTAATTTTTTTTTTACTAATGCAAAGCTGCTTTAAAGCAATCTATTGTATAGAGTGCTGTATAAATACTCATTTATATTAATAAACAAAGTGCGCAGCACATTTTTACATCTTCATCTAATGCATCTCCCAGCAGCGCTAGTATTTCAAACTTCTTATTCGGGAAAGGTATCACAAACTTATTTTTACCCCTAAGAACTTAATCTATAAGTATATCGGGGCCTTAACTAACCTACTTTACTCTTTCTCTATTTTATTGAAAAAAAGCTCCTCTAGATGAGTGGTTATGGTAAGTAGAGAATAATCAGAATAATGAAAATTGCATGTAAACGGGAGTGAAGAGTTTTGTTCGTGTCATGTAAACATCTTACTTTAAGTCCTTACTAGAAAAATCGCTCAATGCAAGTCAATGCAAATTTTGGACCTTGAAAAAGCTGGTTGAGAACCGCTGCTCAGTACTCATACCGACAGACTGAAGTTTGATTTCTCACCGAAGCGAGTGATCTCTCCCATTCTCTGTGAATAATAGCAGTAGGCAGGAATCAGCTCCAAAGATAACTGCAGCAGGGACAGCCCAGGACATATTTATAACCAATGCAGCACCCCTCAGGCAAATTCCTTTCTTTTAAAAGATCTAAGCACACTCATACTGTTTACCCTCAGAGTTCTAATGAAGCTTGTTGACGTTCTGACTCGTGTTTTCAGTCTGGTTCAGGTGAGCGTTAGACAAAGTCTGTGGGATTTGAACCAAATAACTTCGGTTGACTGATCCAGCAAGTCCAGTTGGAAAGCATGACTGTGACCATGTACACGCTTCTAACTGGTGTAAACAAACTGGAAGACTTCCAGCCTGGTGATGACTGGGTGATTGCACCCACACATAATCTGTGCCCGCAAATCCACAGATTTCCACAGAACTGGAACCCACGTCATTCATAAAATTCTACCAGCCACCACTCCTTGTGTTTTTGTTGATTTAAATATTTTAGCTAATTTGATTATGCCTTTAGCGACTGATAAGAGTTGTCATAGTTCCTGCTTGACACATGTTTGAATCTATTTGAATTCCTTTTGAAATCGAAACATCTGGGCCTACTGATGTTCAATTTCAACACTGAATCGTCCTCACGGTCAAATTAAAAGTCATGGAAATTAGTGATGCAATGAAATTGAAAGTTTTCATTTAGCCAAAAACCAAAAGGGAAAGTTTTTGTAATCAATTAATTAATCAAATTTATTTAACATTCAGCACTCATATATAAATGAAGTTACCTCTAGTGGTCGACCGATATGGGATTTTTAATGGCCGATGCCGATATTGAGAAAGCAATCTGGCAGATTGGCCGATATGAGGCCGATACAGTACATGTGAATACAGTAAATGAGAGACAAAGAATATTGGTGAAACTAAATGAACATTTATTGTACATAATATTTATGCAAAATTCTTTTTGCAATTAAACACATTTACTAATTAAGTAATTAAAATGTAAACAAATGAGGTACTGTAACACTTCAATAAATACAGTTTTAATAATTACTGCTGCTTACTTCAGGTTACAAATAACATGTATCATTAATGAACCAATCTAAACAATATTCATAAATGAATGACAAAATAGTATGTGCAATTCCATACATTTTATGTACAATATACATAGTTAAATAAAAATCTCACATAGTTTATTTACACTATTTAGTTTAAACAGGTCGTTTTACTGTAAGTATATTTAAATGATAATGATTTATGTCTGTTTAGTTTTGCTTGTTAGTTTCTTTGAAACTTTGCAAGCCGTCACTTGCATGCTCGATTAACATAAAATCCGACCGGAACATATGAAAAGGTATACTACACACAATATTACGCCAATCGTGGATAATTAAATACAGCAGATAGAGATAGTGAATAACATTTTCAAGGATTTTTTCCCCCAAATGTATTATTATTAGTATTATACCATACAGTGTTCTCTTCTCATCCACCTCACGCGATCACTGATCTGTAGTGCACGCGACCTAGCTTTTCAGTCCATGAGGAAACAGCGTCTAGTTTAAACGTAACCGAGAACAGCGCGCGTATAGGGAATAGCCAGTCAGAGGATTTTTGACTGTTTGTGAGGTAAAATGTTTTCAGTTTTGTTTGAATTCGTTTATATCACATCTGTGACCCCCCCACTGGAGCTGTCGCTGGGCTGCAGATCTGACACATCACGGTACTGTTTGAATAGACTTCGCTGCACGCCGGAGTGTTTTTGTGTGTAACACAATGTAGCGTCAGGTTAGAAAGCGAATGCTGATTGGTCATTTACGGTGTCTGTCAGATGTCTGCTTCACTTCTGAGTGGCTTGTCTTATGGTGCTGGGCGGAGCAGAGCTAGCGTATTCAGTTCATTCATACTCGCTCTGCTCGCGCCAGTGGAAAAAAGCACTGATGCACTGCCACAAACTGTTTTGAAATATATCGGCCAAACGGAAATATTTATCAGCCGATGCCGATATCTAAAAAAATCCAAATATCGGCCGATATATCGGCCTCGGCGATATATCGGTCGACCACTAGTTACCTCACGTAAAGGCAGTTTTACATAAACCTTTTAATTATTTAATTATCAATTGGTTGTTGAAATATGAACATTTAAACAGTCGTTGGAATGGCCTGTTAACATGACGGATTTATTCAAACATACATTAAATAATGAAGACAACACATTAAGTATAATAATTAAAATGTAATATGTGGTGCATATATTTATCAAAATGCTCCTCTCTAGAGTTATTTTTTCTTGCTGATTAATAAGTTAATTGAATAGCTTAGCTGAGGTAAATGCAGCGTTACGTGATATGTTTACAAGCTGTTTTATTGACATATTTCCTTAGTTGAAAAACAGTGATTGATCGATAACATGAGACATGATACATTTCAGTAAGTACTTTCAACATTTCATGCTATAACTTGTAGTTAAGAGTAGGGGTCGGGGAAAAATTCGATTCTTCATCGCGATGCGGACGATTCTGAATCGATTCACAAATGTCAAAAAGCGTTTTTTTTTTTCCTAATAACCTAATATTGATGGGTACGTAAACGGCGGAACTCTGAAGCGCGGAAGTGCACTGGCCGGACAGTCTGTGTGTGCACTTCATAATGGCTGAGTGCCAAATCCGAACGGCACCCTCTTCGTTAAGAGCTAACATATGGAAAATTGGCATAATTTCATTGTGGCCTTTTTTAAAATTTTTGTATGAGAGCTGCTTTCTGTATTGTTTTGTTTTCACATCAATATGCTGTAAACAGATCTGTTATTCGTAGGTTTACTGTACTGCCCTCCACAGTCACAGTATATCAGTGTAATGCCAGTCACAAAACATTTTGACTGTGCTCTCTGCAGATGTTCATTTACTTTTTTTGTATAAGCTGTTTTTGATTGTGGTATACAGCAACAATTCCAAGTCATAAGTCTCATACTCTTTATTATTTATTTGTGTATAAGAGCAGCTTTGTATGTTACTAATTATTCAGAATATGCATAAGTCCAAACTTCACAATAATAATTGGGAATGTGCTAATTAGACTGGAGTGAGAGCATAGACGTCTTTCGAGCTGTTGTGATCTTTTTGGCGCTTTGATGATGCAGTCACTCAGATCGCTGTGAATCGATCACCTGTTCCGCTTTACAGCACGACAAAAATCACAAATGAACTCAGGGCTCGACATTAACGCTTGTCCGGGAAAGTGAAAGATAATTTTACTTGCCCGACCGGACAAGTTACTTAATTTTAGTGACAAAAAATAATCAGGGAAGCATCGAAACGCAAGAATGAATGTGATTTTATTACATTCAATGTAAACAGCGATTGATAAGGGTTGTGTATTTCTGGTAACAACGTCGCGTTGAGGCTCTTTTGTTAGAGATACATTCGTGGAGAAATCAAAACAACTGAGTGAAACAGCACACAGAAAACTCACAGAAGAAATGTACTGAGGTAAAAATGTAAATAGTTGTGTTATGTTAAACTAAATCATATGTTATAAATAAAACAACTAAGGGAGCTGTTTTGCTGAATATTATTATCACGATTGAAAATGTTACATTGAATTTATAGGTCAATAAACAAGTAGCGTAGTTAATATTTATTATTAAGCTACTTACATTTTAGACACAAACAATATCAACTGTTTTTGTTCTATTTCACAGACGAAATTAATAGTTCCACAGGAAAGCAACAGCAGCGCGGTGTTTTGTTACTGAATGATTCAGCGTTTTGAACGAATCTTTTGTATGAATGACTCAATAATTAAGACGGTCCCTTGCCGCCACCTATTGGCGGTTTCCGTTTCATGTTTAAAGATGAACTAAGTAACTTTTTTACCTTAACCGAACAGCTTTGGAGTCATTGTAATGTTTATATTACTGATTTCGTGTTGAATGGTGGTCGTCTCGCACCCCCCTGGTGCCTGTGAGCCGCAAAACCACCCTTGCAACTTTGGGCCGGCGGGCCGCCGGCCTCAGTGTTAGGAAGTATCGTGTGATATCAGGTCTCGCGAGGTAACGAATTGCTTTACGGCAAAAAAACAGATCTGATAAAATTCTGATAAAATGAGCATCAAACAGAAATAACCCGACGCCGTATACATGTGGTGTTGGGCGCGCGCAGCTCTTAAAGGGGCCATACCTTATTTCCACTCGTTACAGCGTCCATCCTACTGAACAGGTACCGGTGTACAGGGGGAGGGGATCCGGCCGTTAGTGCGAGCCATCTCTGCGTGAGTGCTATTCACGACAGTACAAGTACTCCACAGCGACTCTAGGGGTCGCCGTTTGACAAAAAACAGAATTCCTACTGAGTGCTGCTTTAAGTATTGCATTTTTTTTTTCATTTGTATATTCAAACAATTATTTAAAACATTAATCTAATAACATTATTTATTGCAGTTGTAATTTTGCAGTGCGAATTCTTTAATTTGATGGGTAACAAAATGACCAAATTACCCCCCCCCACCCCCCCCATATGTCACCTTTTTCGGCACTGTTGAGTTTGCAGGTATGATAAATACTTTGCTTTAAAAGTACCAGTCACACACAAAAAAAGATGCATCGATAATCGTTTTAGCATCACATCGGAGCCCTCTGAATCGTAATCGAATCGAGATTCGTGAAGTGCCTTGAGATTCCCACCGCTAGTAAAGAGGAAGCGCTACTGCTTTAACTAAGGAGGCTACAGCGATCTGTCACGCCACATTAAAGAGCCTCAAAAAACACTTTTTATAACTTCATTATAAAATTAACAGAATTTGAAAGCTGAGACTTTTTCATATCAAAAGTAACAAAGCTAATAAGCGCAAATTAAACGTCACCTTTTCAGTCAAATTATTTCGGCCATTCAAAACTCTTTAAGCCGAAACCGGAAATTAAATTCCGGTCTGAATATTTTGCATCACTAATGGAAATTAATACAATTGTAGAATTAAGTTTTTTTTTTTCTTGTAATATCCTGATCAAAAACATTTGTTGATAACACATTTCTGAATAATCTCTATAAAATAAAAAACACAAAAAGTTATTGGTATTGGAACACGCTGTGTAATGTTGGTTTAAAACTTAAAACAGGATTGCTGGTTTGGTTTTTAAAAACACATTTGTAGTGTTCTTTCTGCAGTATATACACACAGAGTACTTTTTTTTTTTTTTTTTTTTTTTTTTTTTTTTTTTACTGAACTGATTCATCCTTGTCTTCATTACAATTCATTTATTTTCTGAAAACGAGGAAAGTTCTCCAATTAATTTACCTTTGAATAGAGCTTCACACTTGAGAATTCATTATTTCTATTTTACTAATGTCAGAAAACACAATGAGCTTTTATTCTTTATTCTCTACTCCCAGAGGAAAAGTGCCTGTAATTAGCATCCATTTTTTTCTTGCAGAAATCAAGCGTATTGCTTGCCTTTTGCTCCATTTTAAACTTTAACAACAAACTGTCAGTCAAGGGGTCTCTTGAAGCTCTCAGATCAACCTCCGCTACTGCGTGTTGGTCAGGATCAATGCAGGTACACGTCGTAAACGCAGTTCTGGGACCTGTTGAGCACACTGGTGGGGATGATAAATGCACCGTCGGACTGGTTAAGAGCTTATTTAGATGTACAGAGATCGGCTGCACCCCTGTAACCTGTTCCCCGTCTTTGAGTCTGTCAGTCTCTCCAGCAGTCCAAAGTTCCTGTGTGTGTGAGCTTAAAAAAGAATAGCACAAGGGGAAGGGGGGTGGTAGAGTTAGGGATGGTTGCCATGGATCCCTCACCATAGCAACCGACAAACGTTTACAAAGCATTGAGGAATTTCCTCATATCAGCTGTATTATTGGAGCCCCTAGAGACGGACTCTCATTCCAAACAACCACTGGAGATCATCAGTGTCCTGGTGTGTGTGGGGGGGGGGGGGACCAGCCTCATTGCCATTTTAGTTTTTTACCTCCTTTTTCTTTTCATGGTTGGGGGGGGGGGGGTTTGGGGGGGGGGGGGGGGTTTGGGGGGGGGGGGGGGGTTGGGGGGAGGGATGTTGTTTTTTTCTGCCCCTCCACTTTTTCCAAAGTCCCCCTGCTCTCACCTCCTATTCTATCTTTTTTCTGTGGGAGCCTGTCTGGTCGCTATTTGTCACTCTCTTCTTCTCTTTCCCGTTGTTGTGTGCGGCCATAAGAGTTTGGAGAGTTGCATCGGGATCTCGACGGCACAGTCAAACTCAGTTCTTCTAACTCAATTCCCCTTCGACTGAACCGCGCTGCGGTTGTGATGGGATTGTTAATGTCTCCTTTGTTCTTTCCTCTATAATAGAGTTCAGAGGTGAGCGGCCTGCTGGGGATGCGGGTGACTCAGCCTGACTTGGCTAGGTTGAGCTCCTGGTCCTTTCGGAGAAGACGGTGTGAAAGCCGCTTTGTATCCCACTTTTCCTGGCACATGCGCAGAGTTGTTTTTCAGTCGGCCGCTCTTATTCACTCTCGCAACCTGTTGGGGCTTAGTTTGATTGCATTGTTTCTTTAGATGTGGCAAAATAAGCAGATGACATTTTAGTCTTGATATGATCCTGACATTATGCTTAGTGTGTAAGCAATAAACAGTGATATATTGTCACCTTTTAATCTTTTCTCAGTCATCTGCATTGGTTTTTGGTGCTTTGTGCAATTATATTCTTAGCTTGTACTGATTTTGTTCAAAAAAAAATTGACTGTGTGGTATACCTACTAATGCTAATCTACTTTTTCAAATAAAAACTTTAAATTATGAATTGTTGGCATGTTTAAACATTATCATGAGTGAATTCTTACTATATTAATTATTAATATGAACATATACTAATACTACATGCTTACTATCTACTAGGAGAAACCATGCAGCGGTCAGAGGGCAGCTCAGAATCGGCGTCCACTGTGGCGCTGAGAACGTCCACTTCAGCCCAGGCACCGGTGGTTCAGCCAGTTCCCGCCTCGCAACAGGTAAGCAGGCTAAGCACCGATGCACAAAAGTAGCATAATAATAATTAAGGAAGCTCCTCCCACACAAGCAGTTTAATATGAAGATCTGAGCTGCTTTCGCTCTTCTGTCATCGTTCTGAATCTCTCTAAAGATGCTTTTCAATATGCACTGGATCCATCTGAAGCGATGAAAGATTTCTACTCACCCACACCCTTCATCTGTCAGAGCCACTTTAAATGATTAGCAGTGACTTTGCGTGGTGCTGCTGTGGGAGATGTTGGCTTTGGATCAACCTCACATCCAAAGAAACCAGTTTTTTATGTGATTTCGGTTAATATTTTGAGCTGAGCATCACATTTCCGTGGACAGCTGTAGAGGATTTGACGAAAAACAGGATCTCAGGATCCTGAGGTCTTTTGCAGTGTTTTTATTTATTTATTTTTTTTAAATTATGTATTTTGGTTTAACAAACTGCCCTTCCACCCACTAGGGGTGGTTAATCTGTCTGATTTCCCGATTCGATTACGATTATTGAAGTCCCGATTCGATTACAGTGGATTTTCGATTATTAACGATTCTCGATTAGCGATTTATTGATTTTCTATTTCACAACAGTAAACCAAAATACACTACAAAGAAGTGTAGTGAGAGAAGAGAAGGAGAGATAGACGCTCGAGGGAGTCATTCCGGCGAGCATTTGCATCAGAAAATGACGGCAATGCGGCCCGCAGGGTCGACATCGGAAGTGCGTCGCTGAGCTCACAAACCCCCTGAGGGCAAGAGCTGCGTGTTCCTGGCCCAGGCAGAGAGCGCAGATCACAAGGCGGTCTCCGTCGCTGAGCGGGGCTCTGCACGCGGCGTAGGAAGTGCAAGGCATCTTTAAACAGACGCTCGCTGCTCTTTTAGACAGTAAGTTTTGCAAGAAAGGATCCGTCGCCGGATAGCGTAGCTCGCACGGATGGCTGAAGGTGGCGAAGACGGCCGGCTTCTTCAGGCGCTGTCCTAAGCTGGCTTGTCGCTTCCTCGACGGCGGCGGCGGCTTCTCTCTAGATCCAGCCATGCGGCAATAATAATAATGCAATTTTTTTTTTAAATAATAAAAAAACTATTTTTTAAAATGTAATAATCGATTCATACTCGTCCATAACATACTCGCGATTAATCAATAATCGATTTTTTTCACCACCCCTACCACCCACCTTCCATTATTTAGACAAACAGGTAGTCCCAACCCAACCCAACCCACCATTTGTTGAGCCAGAAGTTTTGGAAATGCCACAGTTGCAATAAAAGTAACTTCCCGTCCTTCTTGCACCGACATCTTTTCTTTTCTCTGATGATTCGTTTAATGACAACCTGTCACTCACATGAGATCACAGCAATAGCAAATGACAAGGATCCTATGATCCAATCAATTCCCAGTGGACAAAATCAAGTCCCCTCTTAGATTTTTTTGTCTCATTCAAGAAGTACGCCACAATAGGGAAGAAAAGACTATCGCAACATCCGTTTCATGACGAATTTAAACTTGAAAAATTGCATTCGAACATCTGAACAATTCCGCACCTCACTTTTTAAATAGCAAAGGGTCTAATTTTTACATTTGTGTGTGTGTGTGTCCCTCACCTGCAGCGTGTGTTAGTTCAGGCCACCGGCTCTTCCCAGAAGGGAGCTCAGGTGCAGCAGTTGCCAGTGCCTAGAGTGCAACAGGTCCCTCAGCAGGTACACACACACACACACACACAGTACAGTCAAACCCTGCACGCTCACTGCACATCCTGAGGACCCACAACACCTCTGGCTTATCTTTTGCCTCTCTACATATCTTTTTCACTCTCTTGTGACTGTCTTTGTCTTTCCATCAAGCTCTTTCTCTCCCAGTATACTGTCAGAACCCCGAAACGCAGGCATGCTTTACTTTTTACACGTCACGCTTGGGTTGTTGCGACTAATATGTTAATAAGTAGTTTCCCAGTTCGACAAGGCGTCTCTGATTGTTGAGGCGAAGCTTTGTGCTCACTGCCCCCTACTGCCTGCAGCCTGCATACAGCTGTTCATCCCATTTCCCTTACAGAATCTACATTAGTACATCTCAGAACTCCTGTGGCGGTTATTTACCTCCAGTCTGATCTATCTCTCTCTCTCTCTCTCTCTCTCTCTCTCTCTCTCTCTCTCTCTCTCTCTCTCTCTCTCTCTCTCTCTCTCTCTCTCTCTCTCTCTCTCTCTCTCTCTCTCTCTCTCTCTCTCTCTCACACACTCTCACACTCTCTCTCTCTCACTCTCTCTTTCTCTCTTTCTCTTTGATTGAAGGTCCAACAGGTTCAGCATGTGTACCAGTCCCAGGTGCAGTACGTGGAGGGAGCAGAGGCCGTCTACCCCAATGGCACAATGTAAGCACCTATCAATCTGTCAATCAAACCTGTGTTCAGTTCATCATTTTGTGTTCAGAGGGTGATTTTTGTAACACTCAATAAAAAATGTAAGGCACTAATATTTAATATATAACATAATTTATAATATTGGACCCATTTTCATGGCAGAAAGACAAGATTAATGACTTTCAGTGGCTGCTTGATTATAATAAAAAAGGAAATTAGTAAATTTTTCGGGAGCCTTTTTAAGTGTTTAAGGCCCTATTCTTCACGCATTTTTATGGAAAGTGTTTCTTTTGGGGGAGATTAATAATGGATGACTGTGTGTTTTAATATCTAATATTTTCAAATCGATATTGAAAACCCTAGCAGCTTTCGGTCTGTTTTTCTGTATGTTCATGTCCATTGTGTAGTTAATTAGCTAAATGATATTAAAATATGTCCCCTTTAATTGGTCATTAAAGATGCTCATTCAGACATAGATGGAGTCCAGAATCAGATCAAAACTTCTATTAAAGTCCCCCTGTAGTCAATAATTTTATCCCTTAAAAATAATCTTTGATCACCAAAATGACATATTAAACGTTTTTTTTTCCTTGAAAAAAAAAATTATTCATGCTTTAAAATAGCTTGAATGTAACTCTACACCCTTGCCTTATTTAGTATACCCTGTTCGATGAATATGCAAATTACCCCGCCTCCACTCACTCACACCAGCTCAGAGATCCACTCGTTGACGATCACACGTTAACGTGACGTGATTGGTAACAAGGTAGTTTGTGATGTCAGAAACACCAGCGATTTCAAACCGCGTTTTTGAGACTGTCTTTGGTTCACTGCAGTTTTAAGGAGAGACTTATGAATTTACACATAATTTGTCTTAAAGCATATTAAAAACACCACATAGACATATAAACAACATTCAAAATTAGATTTTCACCACAGGGGGACTTTAAAGACTGTTGAAAATTTGAAGTCAAAAGATGTGCTTTGAAAGTTGAGGTTACATTAAACCCTAATCAATACTGTCATTCTCCGTTCCTTCAGTCGTACTGCCTACTCATACAACCCTGAGTCCCAGCTGTATGGACAGGGCAGCGGAAGCAACTATTTCGACTCTCAAGCGGGGGGAACTCAGGTTACCACTGTTGTCTCGTCTGCTGGTGGAGTGCCTGCCCACAGCATGGTGGGAATCGCCATGGATGTGGGCGGCAGTCAGATAATTTCCAGCGGCAGTGCCTACCTGATTCACGGCGGGATGGAGAGCGGCCGCCACCACACCTCTCACTCCTCACGATCCTCATCTGCAATGGTACGGTCCGCTGTGCTGAAATCCCTCAGGACTGTTCCACTAGTGACATGGGAGGGGAGTTTTTAGTCTCAGTTACTTTGAGATCATAGAAAGTTATGGTTAGGCTATTATATGGTCTAGATGAGATGTGACAGGAATGTTACGCTGGGTTATGCTTATGATCATGTCTTTTATCAAATTTCAACTCATCCCTCAGGTTATAAAATCTAACAAAAATTATTTACAGTAATGACACTAACAAGGAAAGTCTGTGGGGCACTAGATTGCAGTGGAACAAACATTAAAATACATATATTTTAAGTATAGCTACAAAACCTAAACATTATTAATATGAGACTAGTTTTATAAAATCACTTACTAACATTGTAAATTTTCAGCCCTCATTTTGACCCTAGGTCTGAAATGATCCATTTTTAAAGGGCCATTTCTTTAAGGCTTGTCAGTAAATAGCCACTGTTATGATTGGCTAACATCATTTCCATAGGAAACATAGTATCAACTCGCTATTGCACGTGAGTACGTTTTTTAAAAACATTATCCATTTAAAAACGTTATACAGACATAGCATTATGAAATCATTTACTTACGGTTTGTGATGCAGCTACTGTTAGATCCAAAAATTGTCTGCTTCATCTTTCAACAAAAGTTTCTTTGCAAACTCTTCATTACAATATGCCTCGTTTACAAAATAAAATGCTCAGAACAAACATTATCCTCCCAACGTGATCCGGGACACCTTCAAAAATAAATCATTTACGTGTTCCCGATGCAGGGATCCTTCTGAAGTCTGTATAGAGACGAAAAGCAGTTTAAACTAGACGCGTCAAAGCAGACGTTCTTTCACTCTTCCATTTGGCCTGTTGTCAACAGACAACAGTATGTCAGAAACTGAACATCTGTACACTGTAGACGGCATCAATAATTATAATGGATTAGTGTGGAAATATGTCAGCTGTTAAGCGACTGAATGCTAGTGGGCGGGGCCTATGGTGCAATGATGTATATAACTATTCGTCGATATCTTGCTCTGGAGGAAGTCATATGCAAATGTATTTGCCCGTGTGACCACAGATCCCGCAATATCAAAATGAGCCATTTGTGGCTCTTGATCAAATAAATACTTTGTTTATAATGAAGACGACGTTTTAAACTGTACCAATAAAACAACCTGAAAGTTTCACAAAGACCTCGTCAAAAGATCAAGTGAAATTAGATTTTTCATGTCATGGCCCCTTTAAATCTCCCACAGAGCTATTATTATTATTTTTTTCAAACTGAAGGATGAGTCAAAATGACTTTCTGTGATAATCGGAAGCATGTCACAGATGATGTTGATTCTTACGTTCTTTAAGTGTTTTGCAATTCCGTGCATTTCTCAAAAAGTAACATCACAGATTTATCACGCAAACACATTTCTCCATTACCAATACACCATAGAGGAGAGATGACACACACTGTCATCAGAGTGTAGCTTTCTTTCCACAGTGTGCTAGTTTATGAGGTGGTCTGGAAAGAAGGACAGGGCTTAAGGAGGCGACTGCCTTGTTTTAGCAGTTTTCACAGCCACTTGAGTGGCCTCCGAAACAAAGCAACCCCTGGGGCTCATTACCATTTGGCCAAGAGCCCTCGGGAGCCTTTTAAAGACTTGGAAGGATGCCTGTTTTTTTTTTTGTTTTTTTTTTCTTCACCCTGTCTCTTTCTTTCTCTTTATAAGTTTTGCCACTCTGCCAAAACTCACTCTCTCTCTCTCTCTCTCTCTCTCTCTCTGCCTCTTTATATCTTTCTCTCCCTCTAATCTTTTCTCCTCAATCTCTTTTCAGTCCTTATTCTCTTTATTCCAACTTTTGAAATAGTATTTTTTTTTCATGCCCACTATTGAAGAAACGAGTCCGGTTCATAAATGCAATAACAGAAACTTATAGGGCCCCAGCTAATACCTGCAGAAAAACGTGTTTATTTGAGTCAAATTAAATCTGCTTTTTCAGCATCACGCATCAAATGCGACCGTGTCTTCACAGAGGTCACGACCCCGCTAACTGTGTGATTTCAGACGTGGCTAGAGAGTTTGTCTCATGTGTTTGAGAGTAGCCTGACCTCACGCCCTGTGTGTGCAGCTCATTAGCATATATGAGGCAGAGACAGGAAGAGTGGCGTAACCCTCTGAGTTCCTCACATTTGCATGCTTTTTGTCAACCCATAATGAATGTGGCTGCAAACACTGACAGACTGTAATGGAAATGCTCAAAGTCCGGCTGCAGCTAACAGACTGATTTCCTTTTTCTTTTTTGGTGTGTCTTTTTTCCCTCTCTGTTGTCCACACCCCCCACCCCCCCCCCCCCCCACCCGCCCCCACCCCCCAACATTCCACCCCCTCCGTTTTTTTCCTTCTCTTCCCCCGTTTCATGTCTTGCATGCTCCTACTTTTCCTCAGCTTGAAATGGCGATTGAAAACCTCCAAAAGTCAGAAGGGATTGCCACTCACAAAAGCAGCCTGCTCAACAGCCATGTAAGTCAAACTGGAAAAAAACTTTCTTGAAACTGGAACAAATCCTGAAAAAAAGGCTTAGTTCATCCTGCCTGCCTCTTCGCTTTGCTTTTCACTGCTGCTGCTGTGAGCATGCATTTTCCAGAACAGCCCCTCGCTCTGTGTATTTTGGGTTTAAAGGGCCTCAGGCCCCCTGCATTACACCACTGATTCATTCAACATCCCAGGGATCATTGTGTATATATGTGTGAGATTTACCCCTGAACGTCAAGCACTCAAATGTAATATTTTAAGAATGAATTTTATTTTGTATTTTAGACTGACTCCTTAGCTCATGGCAGTGAATATGTTCGTATATTCTTTTCTTGGGTGAGCCCTGAGATGAGATTGATATAACAATGACATTAGTGTGTCAGTGGAGGGGCTTATTTGATCCTCACAGATTGGCAATTATTACTCCCTCAAAGTCTGTAGACTTGAGTGTTTAAAACTCCCTCTCCCATGCTGTTCCTCAGTTGTCAGGAGGCCTTCACAGAATCTGCACCCACAGAATTTGAATGCCGTTCATTCACAGTCAAGTTCTACACACCCCTCACCCCTGGCATGTTTATGAAATATTTTGCTAATTTGCTAATTCTTTTAACTAACTTTTATTTACATTTTTTAAGAAAAGGTTCACCTAAGAGTGGAAATTTTATCATTTACTCACCTTCATGATGTATTTATTGTTAACTAAAACTATTAAAAATGGTTTAATGTAGCCTTGGCAAGCAATTAACTAATATAAAATAAGTAAATAATAAAAAATAAATGAAAGCTAAATAGAAATGTAAAAATGACAAAAGCGCATAACAAAATTACTAAAACAAACTAAAATAAAAAATAAAATAAAAGCTAACCCAATATATTAATAAATATGATACAAGTTTATAAATAAACTAAAATAACAGTTCCAAACTCGAGTGACGTACTTTTTTCTGTAGAAAATAAAAGGAACATTTTTGAAGAATGTACAATACAATAGCTTTGTGTGAGGAACAGAAAAATGAATGTATTTACAGAATATCTTGATGTCTGGCCTAGCTCTGCTAGCACATTCACAAATCAAAGTTTGAGTCCCTTTAAACCTTTTCAGAGAATCCGATAAACCCGTGCACAAAACCTGTGCACAAAACCCGCCTAAATTAATTCACAAATAAAACTAATCGGATTCTGAAGTTCAAGTCACTGTCACTGGGAAATAAATGACCAGTAAATTCTTCAAAATGTCTTTGTTTTCCTCAGAAGAAAGTCAGATGCGTTTGAAATGACATGAGTGTGAATAAATGATGAAAGATTTTTTTGTTGTGGGGGGGTTAACTATCCCTTTAAATCAACAGATTTCCACATATTTCCTTACTCCCTGTGCAATAAAATGTGAAAGTGCAGATCCCATGACGGTCTTTTTATCAGTCAAATGAATTTGGTAATGAATATGAACATAAAATATGTATGCAGAAGTGTTCTGTTATGTGTGGTTTTGTTTATGCTATTGTTTTAAATTTAAGCTTTCTTATATATATATATATATATATATATATACTGTTTTATTCATTGGTTGTTCGTGTGTGTACAGTTGCAGTGGTTGCTGGATAATTATGAGACGGCTGAGGGAGTGAGTCTGCCGCGGAGCTCTCTGTATAACCACTACCTGAGACACTGTCAGGAGCAAAAACTGGATCCGGTTAATGCCGCCTCTTTTGGCAAACTCATCCGCTCTGTCTTCATGGGCCTTCGCACACGCCGACTTGGCACCAGGTCAGACTATATAGAATTACATTTGTGTCTTTTTTTATGCAATCAAACAAAATGGTTTTGAGAGCCAACATAATTATATTGTAACTAAAAAAATAAAAGATTGCAAATAAAAAGGCTTCTTAAGACTTTTAATTGCAAAAATAAAGTAACCGATAACAAAACTCTTGGCAGTGTGAGTAAATCTTTGTTTTTCTTTGTGCAGTTTTCATCACGCACACGCACAAATTAGCTCTATGTTCCACTGTCATATTTCAAAGGAAATAACGAGACATCCATATTCAATCGTGTCTGCTCCGTTTTCTTTGTGATTGCACTAAACAAGGTCTATTTGGGCGGGGGGGGGGGGGGGGGGGGAATATTGATGGATTGGATTCCCATGTTTACTTCATATTTCTTTAGAAAGAACTAAATTATGAGATCTGATGCGCTCTGCCTCTGTTCCGGGTCAAATGACTCTGATCTGTCACTCACATTACGTGGTCATAACTCGAACCTTTCCAGGACAAAATCCTGTAAACTTCCGCATTCTGTCTCTGTACATAAATAACAGATAGAAATAGATGTTTGTACAGATGAAACATGAAGAAAATAAATAGATGATTACAACATTATATTGGTTTGATGTGTTTTTCAATTAATTTGCGGTATTTTTATGAGAATAAAGAATTATATTAGAAAGGCTGGAGGTGAGGTGTTTTTGTGGTGTATTTCTGCTTATTTTATTATAAATCCACTTTGCATCACAATCATTTTGTACAAAGACTCGTAGGTGTTTTAAAGTGAGTTTTGAGCTTTGTCATGTAGATTGGTGCTAATGTTTACTATAATGCACCTGTTAGCATGTGCGATAATATGACATGATGAATTTTGACAAAAATAATTTACATTAGGTCATAAATGTTTTGTTTTCTAGAAAAAACATTTGATAATGTGGGCAAATGTATATTAAGATCAAAAAAGCATTGCTGAGAAAGTCTGCGCCGACTGGGCAGAAATTGCAATAGCAGCCGATTAGAGTTCAAGAGTTCATAAAACAGGTTGGTAGAGTTAAATAATAAAACTTTGGATTCCATTAGTGTGTGTCATCAGCCACTGTCATATTTAATGCTCTCTTGAAAGACTGCACTGAAATGACTTGACTTATTCAGCTGCATTATGTTAAGTTGCATAAACGGTCCATAAAATTCTTACTGTAAATAATGATCAAAATTGATATTTTGTTAGGGCATTACAATGTGTATCTCATGGTGGGACCAGGCAGTGGGTGTGGCCAAATTACTGCGCCAAACACGAATGACCAATAGAAACAGGTCTTTCATTCTGGTGCTTGGATACCGCCCACTGAGACGCAGGTTTACTTGAATTCAAAACTTTTCAACACTCAAGCAAACAATGACAGCAGAGCAGAGAGCAAATTTGTACATGCGTGATGAAAACTGTACACAAAAAAAAAATCAAATATGTACTTGCACTAGAGTTTTGTTATCAATTACTTTATTTTTATAATTAAAACAGTTTTTTATTTGCAAACCTTTGTTTTTTTTAATTGCAATATATTTTTGTTTTCAAACACAGTATGTTTGATTGAATAAAAAGACACAAAGGAAACTCCTTAAGACTAGACCCCACAAAAATACAGCTAAACTATAAATCTATAAGCTGTAAACTACTTTTACAGCTTATCCACTCTCAAAAGAAAAGCACAATCCAGTCTCGAAACCACAGCAGCACAGAGAAGAACATTTGCTGAGTGGATTTGCTGCAGACACTCATCTAATACCTAAAGAATGATCATGAGATGATGGTCTGAAATAAATGACGTTCAGTCTCAAATTGTGGTGTGTTGTTGCTGGGGGAAAAATGCGATAGCTCATTTTGTCTATGTACATGTGTGTGTGTGTCTCAGGGGGAACTCAAAATACCATTATTATGGCATTCGTCTGAAGCCTGACTCGCCTCTCAACCGGTTGCAGGAGGACACGCAGTACATGGCAATGAGACAACAACCTGTCCATCAGAAACAGAGGTGAAATGAACATCCCCTCTCTCTCCTTCTCACTCATCTCCCAGACTTCTTTGCCATCAGGATCACAAAGATCCTGTGTTTGTGTGCATGTCTTACTCTATTGTTCAGAATCACGCTAGAGCTCTGGATTCATTAAATCCATGTCTAATTATGTCCCACACTGGCTAAATATATGGACACTCAGACCGAGTTTTATCTTAGACACAGAAAACCAGCATGGGTTTTGTGATCTTATTTAAACATTGCGAATTAATTATTAATTAAATTATAAAAAAATCATGTATGCCACAGCCAGCTGCAATTGATGCAGTTGTGAGACAGTTATAGGGAATAAATTATATTGATATTATTTCTAATAATAATTCTTATTGATCAATTCACGCATGATTTTTCTAAATAAAACACATTTTAATGTCCTGTCATTCAATTATTTTTTTCTTTTTAAAACATTATGCCGACATCCGGCTTATGACGTGATTCAGGTTCAAAACTGTCAGAATGTTTTGCCATTGGAAATGCACAGAACACCTTCAGATTGGACACTGGCTCTGCAGCCTGATGGAAAATGATCTTCTCTTTCTTGCTTAGTCATATCATATGTAATCCCCAGTTGTGAATTCAACATTTAGTCCTTCTGTTGGTATTTCCTGTGTCTAGGTTTAAGCCCTTTCACAGGATGGATGGAATGGGGGACAGTCTGAACAGCGGCTCCCAGCACTCGTCCAGCACCCCCGAGCAAAGCGTGGCGGCCCAGAGCCAGCATCACCAGCAGTATATTGGTAAACCTCCTCCATGACTTTTTATACATTAATACATGATTTAATACATTAGTACTAGGGCTGCTAAATTATGGTAAAAATTATAATCACGATTATTTTGGGTCAATATTGAAGATTATTTAACATGATTGTTGGTGGGCGATATGCTATGATGACAAAGTCTTATTTCATGATATGATTCATTTTAAATATCAGTGAAATTTCACAATTTAGTTAACCTAGGATCAGTATTAGTTTTTGCTGATGTAAGAAAAAGGTCTTCAAAATAATTACATCAATACAATAAAAAAAAAAAAACGAATTACAAAACGAACAAATACATGCAAAAAAATGAAAATGCAAATTAAATAAATGCTGTTTTAAGTTTTTCAGAAAGATGTATTAACAGTGGTATTCAGATAAGGAATAGCCTAAAACAAAAATAATAATAATCAAATGTAAACACTGCATAGTCTTGTTGTACACATTAAATATAGATTAAAGCTACTCAAGTTATTCATTCAAGTGAGTTTTTCCTTTGCCATTTGTTGTTTGATCATTAATGACAGACTGCAGCAGACATACAGCATTAGGGCCTGTTCACATATCGCGTCTTTTGCGCACTCAAGTTCGTTATTTCAAATCTAGGCGCGCGGTATGCGCGCTCATAATGGAAGCGACGTGCTCGTTTTTTCCAAGCGGAGCCAACCGCCCTAGCGCTTTGGAAAAAGGAGAACGTGGCGCGCCCAGCGTTTTCTACGCGTTTTTAGGCGCTATATGTGAATGGCGCCTTAGGCTGCTGTCACTTTAAAAGCTAATGCACAGATCCAATATACCGTTACACATGCATTTTCTTCCTTACCAGGGCTCCAGACTAAGTTTTCCACTGGTTGCACTGGTGCTACCAACTTTCTCAGTTGGTCGCACCAGCATATGATTTGGTCGCACCTTTTTCGTTTTGCTACATGCCATGGGATTAATCAGTGCATGCTGATGAATAGTGGTCTTAATCTGCATACCATAGTTTTGCACTGATGTAAAAAGACTGACAGTGACACAGGACCACATGTTAGCAAAATGTTTTAATCTTAACTATCAAATTAAAATATTCTCAAAAAAACTACTAAAAAGTAAAAAGATGACTGTGAAAAAATTTAGTATTTAATTAAATGCATTTATGATGAAATTCATAGTCATGTCAATTTGTGCTCGTTTTGACCACGAACTATGCGCTGTCACTTTAATTCAGCGCGTGCAGCACAGCAGAAATAGACTCGGGTCCTATTTTAACGATCTAAAACGCAAGTGTCAAGCGCAAAGCGCAAGTAACTTTGTGGGCGGATCTCGGCGCTGTTGCTATTTAACCGGCGGGATAAATGACTCTTGCGCTCGACGCAAATCTAAAAGGGGTTGGTCTGAAGTAGCTTCATTATTCATTATTCATATTCAGGTGTGGTTTGGGCGTAACGGGAAACAAACCAATAAGAGCGTTAAATCACTTTCCCGTTGAGAGCATGATGAACGAGGTGCGCTTGTTCCATGGCGTAATACTATTATAACGGCGCATTTACCAGGCGCGCTTCAGAATCGGTTCACAGCCGAGGAGGTCGATGTTCTCGTCATGCAGGGCCGTAAAAGAAAGAGAAGTGACATTGGGGATGGGACAAACCCACCCAAATTAGCTTCGGTTAAACATGCATATAATAATTTGGGTAAATGTGTAAGCTTTATGCCTAATTTTCCCATCATCATGGACACAACAATGATTTCCTGTTTTAATATTTTTCCTTATAATAATGTATCATTTGCAAAAAGTAAAATGCATCTTTTGCAAAAAGTAAAATGCATCTGTGTTGATGAGAGAATCATCTACAGTGTATGCGCGTTGTTCACACTCTGTATTATGGCCAAGCATGCGCGCTTAAAATAGCATCTGAATGTACGCGCAACGCGACACTGACTTTAGACTAGGTTTTTTCTGGTCAGTGGCGCAATTGTTTTCTGGAACTGCAAAATAGCACCAGGGATTGTTTGCGCCGGAACACGCCTCCTTTTTTGCGCTGAACCGCCCAGGGAGCGCAAGTTCATTCCCTAGTTTGCCGGCGTGCGTCTGTGGAGGGAAAAGTCTGCTTTGCACGGGTGCAAAATACGAATGATACATGCGTCGGTGTACAAAGTCAATTGCGCTGGGTGCAAGATAGAGCCCTCGGTATGTAAACGATCTCTGCACTACTACGCACCGCTCCTGGAACGGATGCAGTGTGAAAATACCGTGTCAGGCTACACAAATATTGATCTTGACATTGTTAGCCTCTTGTCTTTTGTACATGTCGTACACTGTACATTTAACTTAACACTTATTATGACTTAATTCCTAATTGGCGCGTTTCACCATCAGTGTGCAACGGGCGTGACGTGTACGTCCGTTAATAAATAAACTGCAAGTGTCTTGCGGGAGAACATTGTAGCCGGAGCTACTTCTCTCCGAGTCACGTAGGCACTGGGCAACTCCGCAGCCGAGCTGACCCCGGGATAAATTAGTCCGAATATAAACGCTTATTATAGGCGTACCGTAGTGATTCAGGATAAGTCAAAAACACGATTTGGAAAATGGATTCATGATGTACTCGTTCATTTTGAACATACGGACTGCAGCAGCTGCTGATACAATGGCGTTCTGTTGCACATGCGTGAATTTAACGGAGTACATGACCATGCACTCGCACAAATGCGACCGCATAAAATTTTAACTCGCACATTCTCAAAAAATGATCGCAGTCTGGAACCCTGCTTACCTGTGTATGTTTACTTAAGACATGACCAACTGTTTATGTGAATACTCTCCAAAAAGGCATTTTGACATTTTTGTGTGTACACGTTTGGGCACAAATCCGAAGCCCATTTGCTTATCGGCGTTCGGATCCGACTCGGAGCATGCACCCAGAAAGCCGTCTGGGGAACAGAGGGCGTAATGCGCTTTTAATAACACTGTTTAATATCAAACGCATCTCGCAGTTTAGCAACAGTAGACTGCATTTTACAACACTTACTTATTTGTCTGGTTTGGATGTTAAGTTTGGGCTTTTAGGGAGGAACGAAAGTGTATGAAGGAAAGGAAAGGGCGTTGGAAGCATTGCAATAAACATTTCACCTCGATTTTCTCATTTTACCTTCGCTGTTTTCATAATCGTTGGAAGCCAAAATTGAAATCGAAAATCAGCTACAATTAATCGCAAAGCCCTAATTAGTACAGTCTTTTTCTACATTATACATTTTTCTACATTTAATAGAATTGAATAGAATTTACCTACAAGCACATCAAAAACATCTGAATGCATACACAACCAGGTTCAAGTCTTACTACTCGCTCTTGGTAACACTGTGTGTGTTTTTGCAGATGTGTCTCACGTCCTTCCCCCCTTTCCTTCACCGGATCTGGGCTCTTGTCCTCTGCCTGAGCCAATCAGCATCAACGATGTCAAAAATCTACAGAGTAACTACAGGATTCACTGTGAGGTACTACACTTTTTTTTTTTTTTTCATATTTAGCACATTTGCAAATAGAGGATGATTCCTTTTAGGGATGCATCGGCCGGTATATGTTAATTTTTAATCCTATCGTTACCCACCCAATAAACAAATTTGCCCGATATATTAAAGCTGATAAATAATGGCTAATTTCCTTCAGCTGAGACACTTCAGATGCGCACTGTTCACCATGATGGTTTTGAATTGCTTGAAATATGATTGGAATCACTTCAAAAAAGGAAAGTACAGTTAAGTGCAACATGTGCAGTGCAAGTCTACCACATAGGCTATATAAAATTATAATGAGAAAATTATTATAATTGTGTGCTTGGGACATGGATTTTTAATGGTGAGACTTTTGTTTTTGTAATCAGGCTCTCAAAAATTACACAAAACCGCGGATCTAGATTTATCGGCCAGTATATCGGTTATCGGCTTTCAAATATAAAGAATTATCGGTATCGGCCAAAATGTTCGTATCTGTGCATTCCTACTTTCTTTATTCTGAGAGCACCCAGTGGAGGAAACAGTGTCACAGGGTCCGTGGAAAGGAAGCAACTTCTTAACAGCTATCTTTAGAAAATAATAGAAACACCCTGGCAAAAACTTTTCCTTATACCAGAGGAAATTAAAATTTTGATATTATATGCTTATTACAACAACTTCAAATCATTTCATAATTCAAAAATATAAAGTAAAATATAAAATATGTAAAGGAATGAATCAGAATGTGAGGACATATCAAGTACACAAAAATGTATGATTATGGAATAATGAGAATGTTAAAGAAATACATGAATGAAATATACCACAGCAAATAGTTACACTAATCTACCCAAGGCTGTTTTCTTGCGACAATGTATTGCATGTTTTCCATCATGAATGTGAGCCTTGTTATTACGGGCAGCTAGAAAAAGGAAAACCATGCACCTGCAACATCTCTCAGAGAATGACCTTGTGTGAACAATGTTCTTTCACAATTTGTAAATATTTGTCACACAGTCTCTGTTGAATTTAATGTGTTAACTGCATCAGATTTTATTTCACATTCATTTAGACATTTTATAATAGTTTAATTCTGTTCTGTGATTTTGAAAACAGAACAGCCTGAGTGTTTGCTAGAACCGCAGTATGGCTGTCCATGCTTAATACACACACACAGACACATCATTAATTTCTTTGATTTATAATTTTTAATTACTCACACTACCATTCAAAAGTGACTGTCAAGCCATTTATAATGTAAAGATTTCTATTTCAAATCAATCCTGTGCTTTTGAACTTTCTATTTATCAAAGAATCCTGAATAAAAGTGTATTCTGGTTTCCACAAAAATATTAAGCGATAGCGTTTCCGCTTATGAAATGTAAGAATCTTGTAAGAAATGTAGAAAATGTTTTTTGAGCAGCAAATCAGCATATTAGAATGATTTCTGAAGGATCATGTGACACTGAAGACTGGCGTAATGATGCTGAAAATTCAGCTTTGCCATCACAGGAATACACAACTGTTTTCTATCTTAATATATTTTACAATATATTTTTAAATTGCAAAAATATTTCACATTGTTACTGTTTTCACAAATAAATGCTTTGAAAGACTTCTTTCAAAAACATTACAAAAAAAACAGTAGTTGTACAATTATACAACTTTGAATGGTTTGAACGGTAGTTGTATAATTATAATAATATTTTTACTTAAAACATTTTCTAAATCAAATATAAAAATAATTTTGTAATAAGCATAGTGCTTTGCAAAGGATGGTGCTTTTTAAAAATATAAACATTTCTGTTCTCTCTGTGTCTGTTATCTCCAGATGTTGGTTAATAAGGAGTTGCTTCCTTTCATGAATACTAAATTCACTCTATTTCATGTGTGCTGGAAAGGGAGTGTTTTGAGATTTGTTCTTTGGAGTAGATTAGATTTCTTCTCTTCCCATGTTTTGCTTCATCAAATTAGGAAATGCACTTTAAATCGATTATAACATTTACTTTATTTTGTTTAAAGTCATAAACCTTGTATAGAACAATTTTAATTGCAACACCCTCTTTCTCTAGGTTTTACTTTAAGTTTCGATGTGTTTTAATGGAAGAATAAACGGCACTTCATTTCTGTTCAATGAGGAACTGTGAAAAAGCTGTTGATGGGCTTTTTCTAAGGATTCCTTCTCCCTACTTTCTGAGTTTGAAGTATACTTGAGTTTTACTTTCAGAATGTGTCTGGTCTCATTACAGTCGGAGTGTAGCACTGCTCTCAATATCCTGACAGATGACCCATCTTCATTTCCTAGCTCTCACTTTTAATGTCATTTCTGCCATGTTCGAGCGCTCTTTCTCTCCATCTCTCTTTCTGTCCATCTCTCTTTCTGTCCCTCCCCGTCCATGTGCACACCTTTTTGTTCCAGGGCTTCTTTTATCCCTCAGACTATGAGTTTTCAGTCTTCCCAATCAACCTTTCATCCAGTGGGATCTTTGCCATCTGTGGGTCTTTGCATGCTCCTCACTACTGAAATATAAGTTAAGTTGTTGCTGGTAAAGCATAAAAGTCAAGTGTGTGATTTCTGCAACACCAAACTAGATTCTTATTGCATCATGAACAGACCTCTCCCATTCAAATGGAAATGATTTCGCATTCTGAATATCTTTCATACTCACTCTCTTAATATTGTTATAAACGGCTCCAGTGACAAGCTTTGTGCAACACCACACAATCACAAGCAGTCAGAACATATTTGATGTAATGCTGTCAAATCAATTAATCATGATTAATCGCATCTAAAATAAAAGTTTGTAAATGTATAATATATGTGTGTTACACATATTATATATTTACAAACTACATCAGGGCCATTCCCACCCATGCAGGGGCATGCATGTGTATAGTATCAGTATATTGGATCCGTGCATTGTATCTTAAAGTGACCGCAGGCTAATATTACTTCTGCTGTCTGTTTTTGTTAATCAAACAACAAATCTTGTTCTTATTTTCTTTATTTTTATTTGACAGAAGTACTTTTTCCCTTAACATAGCAAATACCGAAACGTGGCCCTAAAACCGAACCGTGAGTAATTTCAACCGTTACACCCTTATTTGTATACGAAGAGTTCAGATGCAAAAGCCTCTAAGTGCCATCTGAAATTTTCTTCTAGAATGATAATTTTTATCAAGCTCGTATATTTTTGTTCATTAATTTCACTTAAATGACAATGAAAATTACCTATTAATTGTCATTTAAGTGAAATTACTGAACTTAAATATACTAGCTTGATAAAAATTATCATTCTAGAAGAAAATTTCAGATGGCACTTAGAGGCTTTTGCATCTGAACTCTTCATACACACACACAAACACACACGTATGTATATAAATATATGATATGTATGTAATACATTTACAAAATTTTATGTTGCGATTAATTAAAGACGCGATTAATCGTGATTAATTGATTTCACAGTGGACAGGGGTTAAAAATTGAAACAAAGCGAACACCAAAATGTCCTGTCACTCTTCATTTTTTGCACTAGCGCTAAAGTTTCCAGTGCTTTTCAGGCAGTGAAAGAGAAAAAGATATGAAATTGCCCAACATATCCATTTTCATTTGACCAAAATCACTTGAACGTGTTAAATTATGCTCTTCGAACTCGTAAGTAATTGTAGAGTGCTGATACACTTCAGGAAGTCAGAGCTCTACACTTTTAGTGCTGCCTGAGATAGGATGTGAATTTATAAAACAGATATTTTTTTTTAGAGTTCACACAAGTGCAGTACCCTTGAAAAAAGCATCGACTTGTCCTCTAGATGCAAGACTATAGGGCTTTTCCTCTCTTTAGACTAAGATACGAAAGCTTGTTTGTCCAGGAAAGAGAATTTCTCTTTTTTTGTTTTGGAGTACTGTGTTTAAACTGTTGCCGTGGCAACGGTAAACAAGGTTGCCATGGTGACCTGGCTGTGGAAGCCAAAACATAGCATGTGACCGGCAAGGAAGGAAGGGGAAGGGGGGGGGGGGGCGTGCGTGTAACTGGATACAAGAGTGTGTCCTCATCGAGGAGAATCTGAGAGCTGAGTGTGAATCACTCTGAGACAACCACACAGCGAACTCACCACACTCTCACTTCTGCTCTCCAGTAAAGCACCAACACCTACTTTTATTTCAGCATGTCACAGTTCACTGAAATACCATCCCCACCACACCGACTAAAGTTCCTTTTTTTTGGACATGAACCAGTATATAAGATGTAGTTGAAAGATTCTGCATGTGGATTGTGTTGTGTAACTATTAAACTGTTTATAAGAAGGTGGATTGCTCTCAAGATGGGTGCTTCTGAATGAGCACTGGCTGTTTTCATCATTTAAACTGCGAGATGGACGGTGATGTCGTGAGTGGGCCGCACTTCAGATGATTTCGTTGTCTGATATGCCAACAGGAAAGACAGGCGCTTAGAATAGAGCACACTCATCTCACAAATGATATCATAACTCGCATAGGAGCATCTCAAGATATTCTTACAGCCCAAAAATCGACATCACACATCAGTGTTTTTGTTCCAAAATCATTTGTTTTGGAAGTTGTTATACTGGTGTATAATGTCAGTCTTGCGGTTGATATATCAGCAGGAACCGTTTTGCTGTTTGAGTGTTTTAATTCATGGAAGCTTGTTTAAACATTGCTTATAACCCTGATTTCTCTCTGTCAGGCGACTCTGGACGTAGTGATGAACTTGCAGTTCCATCTCATAGAGAAGCTATGGCAGACCTTTTGGTATTCAACAGCGCCATCTAGTGACGGAGCCACTACCATTAACAGGTGCTATATCCTACAAACCTTTATACAGTCACGGAAAACCTGGAAGTGTCTAGAATTTTTTAAATTGGGATTTTCAGTTTGGAAAAGTCATCAAAGACAGTCAAGGACATTCCTGTAGTAGTGACATTAGTAGTGTGTGTGTGTATTATTTTTCATCCGTTCAAAAGTTTAAGATTTTGTCTTTTTGAAAGAAGTCTCTTGTGCTTGCCAAGGCTGTATTTATTAGATAAAAAATACAGTGAAAACAAACAGTAATGTGAAATATTAGTACAATTTAAATGAACTGTTTTGTATTTTAATCTATTTTAAAATGTCATTTATTCCTGTGATGGCAAAGCTGAATTTTCAGCATCATTACTCCAGTCTTCACTGTCACATGATCCTTTAGAAATCATTCTATGCTGATTTGCTGCTCAAAAAACATTTATTATTATTATCAATGTTAAAAAAAGAGTTTTGTTGCTTAATATTTTTATGGAAACATGAAAAACAGACAGAAATATTTTGTAATAATGTCTTTACTTCACTTTTGATCAATTTAAGTGTCCTTGGCTGAGCAAAAGTATTATTTTCTTTATAAAAAAGATTTTGAACTGTAGTGTAGGTATTGCGCTCTCTGAGTGAAACATTGATGCCTTTTTATACATTTTTGTACAATAAATTAATCCATTATTTTAAAAAGATGCAACCTGTTAAGATATTTTTTACTTGCAATCAAGTAAAGTAAGTTTTGCTGTTTTAAACAAAGGGATTTCTGTCTGAACGAACATGTGTTGGTATATTGTGCAGTGAAGAGGATGTGGAGGACATCCCAGGATTTCCCAGAGAGAAGCTGATCGCTCTGTGTAAATATGAACCAATCAAACAATGGATGAGGAGCTGTGATCACATCCTGTATCAGGCACTGGTGGAGATTCTCATCCCTGATGTACTGCGGCCTGTTCCCAGTTAGTATTTCTTCTTCTTCACACACTTTCTGTGACCTGTTCCAGAGTCAGTGTTGCTGCTGTATTGTGGGCTGAATGTTTGAGTGCATGACTGATGGGAAATGTGATCCTGCAGGCACACTCACTCAAGCTATCAGAAACTTCGCTAAGAGTCTAGAGGGGTGGCTGACCTCAGCCATGACTGACTTCCCACAGGAGATTGTTCGCACTAAGGTATGTGTGAGTGTATGTGTATGTGTATGTGTGTGTGTGTGTGTGTGTGTTTCTGACCTTAACTTAAAGGACAAATTTGTTGAAAATGTTCTCAGAAGCTGGCTAAAACAGAAAAAATTCCAAGAAGAAGAAATTCTGAAAACCCTAATAAAAAAATATATATATATAATTTAATTTTTAATACCGTAAAACTTCAAATAATAGCCCGGGCTTTTATTTTCCCAAATCGTCGAACTGCACCGGCTTGTATTTGAGACAGGCGTCTATATGAGACAGGCCTTTATAGTTTAGTGTTGAGATGTTCATAGAGTCTCTAATCTTAAAAAATCTACAAATGCTCCACTTGAAACTGCGGTCTTCCGACCATTTACTATCGTGTCAATTGATTTTGATTAATATGCGCGAGGGAGAGAGAGCATGACAGCGCTCGTGTTTGAAGGCGTGAGAGTGCGCGCGCGCGGCCGGGGCTCTCTCTCTCTCTCTCTCTCTCTCTCTCTCTCTCTCTCTCTCTCTCTCTCTCTCTCTCTCTCTCTCTCTCTCTCTCTCTCTCTCTCTCTCTTTGGCGGGACAAAAATTTGCTCTGGCGGCCGCCAAAAAAGACAATCTGACGGGTTTTATTAGATTTAATACAACCCGAAACTAAAAAACAGACCCGGCCTCTATTTGAGACCGGCCTTTATTTACCCAAACCTGCAGCCACACCAGGCGTGTAAAAGAAACAGGCGTCTATTTGGGACTCGGCTATTATTTGAAGTTTTACGGTACATTAATTTACAATGTATATTATTAATGTAGGAAATTCTAAAATGTAAAAAAAAAAAAAAATTTACAAAAAGATTTCTTTCAGGGATGTGATAATATAAGGGTTATTTTTTTAAAATAAATTGATACTGCAATAATGTAATTCTTTACATTTACTGTTTAAAAATCTGGGATCAGTAAGATTTTATGTTTTTGAAACGAGTACCTTATGTGCCAAAGCGAGGACCAAAAACCAAAACCAACTGTTTCTATATTAATACATTTTCAAATGTAATTTATTCCTGGGATTGCATTTTTTGGTAACACTTAACAATAAGGTTTCATTAGCTAACATTAGTTAAAGGGGTGGTTGATTATGATTTCACTTTTCTGCATTTAAAGGGACCGACACAAAAACTGCGTTTTTGCTCACCCTCAAAAAGTGACAACTTTAACATGCTATATAAAAATATCTGTGAGGTACTTTGAGCTAAAACTTCACATACACACTCTGGGGACATCAAAGACTTATTTTACATCGAGTAAAAAGGGCATTTTACCACCCCTTTAACTACTTTAGCTAACATTAAAGGGTGCTAGGCTAGCACGAACCAACGGTAACTGCTATCCTGCCATTAAAAACAGTTTTACCCACTCCACAGTACACCAAAAGCAAATCAATTATAACGCCAGACTATCGATGTAAATGTCAGTTACACTATAAATTGTTACAGAGTAATACTACATTTAATTAATGAGTAATAATGGTTAACAACATGTAGGGTTAGGGTTTGGTGTTGCACTTTATTTTACAGTACGTACACTTACGTACTTAGTGTATTTACCTTTAAAAGTTCTGGGTAATAAGGTAACTACATGGGTGTAGGTTAGGTGTAGGTTCAGGGTTAGTACCTTGTTATTACCCAGTTACTGCACTTTCTATAGTAATTGTACAATTGTACACCGTATGTACAATAGGGAACAGGACTGTAAAATTAAAGTTTTACCAGGTTTGTTTTAGGGCTAGTTGCATGTAACTATGCATAATTTGTTATTACCACAGTAAGTGCATGTAACGTAATGCATTTTTGCTGAATAAAAGTATTAATTACAAAAGAAAATCTTACTGACACCAAACATTTGAAGGGTTGTGTTAAAACATGTGCTTTTGGATTGTGCCTATGATGAATGTTTTTTGTGCTTTAGAAGTGTGTAACCGTGGTGACTGACCTTGCAGGATGTGAGGATTAGGTATTTTTGTGTTGATACTCTACTCACAAGGTTTTGTCGTCTGCCCAGGCTGCAGTCGTGAGTGCGTTTGCGCAGACCCTGCGCCGTTACACCTCTCTGAATCATCTGGCTCAGGCGGCTCGAGCCGTCCTGCAGAACACCTCGCAGATCAACCAGATGCTCAGCGACCTCAACAGAGTGGACTTCGCTAACGTGCAGGTCTGTCTTCTGCTGGAACATCAGAAACACTTCAGGTTCATGGAGGTTATAAGGAGGTGTGAGTGTGCGTTCTCTGCTCACTCTGAGTGTGTGTGTCACAGGAGCAGGCGTCCTGGGTGTGCCAGTGTGATGAGAGTGTGGTCCAGCGTTTGGAGCAAGACTTTAAGGTGACCCTGCAGCAGCAGAGCTCTCTGGATCAGTGGGCCGCCTGGCTGGATAACGTGGTCAACCAGGTGCTGAAACCCTACGACGGCAGTCCCAGCTTCCCTCGCGCCGCGCGCCAGTTCCTGCTCAAGTGGTCCTTTTACAGGTACATGGCTCCCTATAAAAACCCTCGGTGGGCTCTTTCTTCTCAACTATATTTATTTCACTTCCCATACCTGCAAACTAGTCGCTTTTCGGCGAAATTCGCTGTTTTGAAACAAAATATGTCATTTATTTGAATCGTGTAGATCCGATGAGTTTTTTTTTCTGGGATTGGGGGTTGAGGGGTGAAATTGCATATACAATAAAAATAGAAAATTGGCTAATTTCATATAGATGGGAGTGAGACCATAGACGTCTCTCGTCTCTGTCGCAATCTTTTTCTGCGCTCTGTGGCGTGACAGATCGCTGTAGCGTCTCAGTCCAAGCAAGTGGCAGCGCTCATAGAAGAAACATACTAAGGTAAAAACTCAAAATGTTGAGTTTTTTTATTTATAATATATGATATAGTTAAGCAACATTCACGTAAATATTCTACTCAATATTATCACTATTGCAAATTTTACATTGAATAATTTAACAAGTAGCCTAGATAATATGTAGTCACTTACAATTTAGACGCAATATTGACTTTTTTTGTTCTATTTCACCGATGAAAATAGTAGAAAGAAAAGCAACACTCAGCGTGGTGTTTTGTAATTGAATGTTTCAGCATTTTGAACGAATCGTTTAATGAATAACTCAATGATTGATTTATTAAGACGGTCACTTGCCACCACCTAGTTTAGTTTCAAGTTTAAAATTATCATTGTTTCGATTTATTTATTTATTTATTTATTTTTAACATGTGTTTAAAGCCCTTATTATTAAAGCGGAATTTGATCAAATGTAAGAATCTGACATGAAAGATAATGCATATATTTAGTAAGGTTTAAAAAATTTACCTTTATAAAGGTAAATGACACCCTGGGGTAAAATTCACAAATATGCAGATTTAAGTATGTAAAAGCTGATAAGAATATTGTTTCAGAATAAATTATATTTACTTATGACAGCCACCGTTTAAATTATTATATTTAAAAAAAGAGTAGAAACCTGATTATGCCATTACAAATGTATTATAACGTTATTATAAAACCTTCTTTTTGCGTGATTTAAATGTAAGTAGCCTACAAATAACTAATTTTTAATCTTTAATATTAGAATGATGTACCAACTGGGGTTCCATATGGTTTACAGCATTAGTTGAGAGAGATTTTTTTCTTTTAAGAAATTTGCTATATACTGTACCTAATAGGCCCCAACTTAATCAATATTGAATCAAATTGTGTCAATAAATGTTTTGGTTTTTTTTTCCTTGAAGCAAAATGTTTCTTGTCAGAATGCTTCATTTACATGTTAAAATCATAAAAATTGTCTCGTGGGGGACGATGCCCCAAATGACTTAGTAAACACGTCACCTTTTTTTGCAGTTTGCAGGTCTGACTTCCATTTCATCAGGCCTCTTAACAGACACACAGCTTTACAACCACTGATCTTCTGAAGAGAGTAGATTGAAAGCAGCGCTTTAATCTGTGGCGGGTGTTATGGTTTTGTTGTGGTAGTTTGTAATGAAACTCTCTGTTGCCCTGGTTACAGCTCCATGGTGATCAGAGATCTGACTCTGCGCTCGGCCGCAAGCTTTGGCTCCTTCCACCTCATCCGTCTGCTCTATGATGAATACATGTTCTATTTGGTAGAACACCGTGTCGCCCATGCAACCGGAGAGACGCCCATTGCTGTCATGGGGGAGGTGAGGAGATCTGGCTGCTCCATAGTTGAATATTTCAGACTTTCGTGCATTAATCTAACCGCTTGTAATAAGCGTTGAGCTAGCACATGCAGGCGTTTCTTTTGGCCCTGTCGGCTAAGAAAATAAACTCCCTGTATACACACTTTTCACTCCTGCATTAGTTTATTTAAAAAACAATGTCCAAGAGACATGCTGTATGCGCACCATCAGAGTATTGGTATTTTTCTGAAACCTCCATTCCATCGCAATTCAAACGATGTATTGTGTTCAATAGTATTCTGTGGCTGACGTGACATTTGACATTTTTTGAGGAATACGGTTGAATTTTTTGGGGAGGGAAGTGGTTGAATTCTTTGTTTTTCTAAGGCTAATTTCCTAGCTAGCATTTGATTTTATAGTAAATGCACAGAATTACATATCTATAATAAATCTCTCTGTCTGTCTATCTGCACATTCATATTAATACTATTCATCTTACAATTCTATCTAGCTACACATTCATATTAATAATTTTATTGATTGCATAATTCTCTGTTTGTACATTCACATTAATAATACGACTGATATAATTCTATGTCTGTCTATACATTACAGACATAAATAATTATATTTATTGATATAATTATCTATAAAATTATAGATACAATTAATTATTATTTAAATAATTCATAAAAATATTCTGCTCATAAGTGACATTTATCTTATACTTTTCTCACTTGTTTATTACACTAACATTTGGTAAATTGTACATTTGGTTGTGGTGAAAATGACTAAATGTAAACAATTTAAGCAAATACTTTTCACATAATAAATATTTAATTTGTTTAACGTTATTTACATTTTGTTTGGATCAATGTTATTTATAGGCTTTAAAATGTAATACAATAAAGGGAGTACAATAATACAAACTTTTTTTTTGTACATTTTCAGTTCAGTGACCTCAGTTCAATGATGCCATCACTCATGGAGAAAGGTAATGGATTTTGATGTCAACCCCAAAAAAGAAAGTTTCTTTTTTTTCTCATTTTGAAAGTTCCTCTGCTCTGTATTCCAACATCCATCTCTTTTCCTTCCCCAGATGCCTCATTCTCAGACGACATGGCCAGTGATGGAGACATGTCGAGGATGAGCGAGAGGAGTATGAGCGAGCCGGCGGTGAAGAGAGAGAGAATCGAGAGCAGTCACTCCCTGCAGGAGATCTAAGAGCAGGGCGTCAGGCTCACCCCAGACCACATTCTTACGGCTGCCGGTGGCCAAGCTAACACTCGGCCGTGAGGTTTTTCTTTATCTTGAGGGTACGTAGGTCTGTTTAGGGTCAGTGTGTGTGTGTCTCTCGCTCTCTCTCGCCTTTAGGTTTTCTCCGACTGTGAAACAAGAACGTGCTGGTTTTGTGATGTGTTTTTTTCATGTGCCATAGTCTTCTTTCAGTGCCTTAGATGAGAAAAGAAACACTAGAGCAGAACTGTCTCTCTCTTTCTCTTTGACCTTCTCTCGTTCTGTCGTTTCCTCGGCCGTGCCTCTAACCGCAGAATGAATGTATCGTCTCAGAACCTCAGATGTGTCTAAAGCACCTTTTAAAGATGGTCACGTTTTTTAGACTTTCTGCCTCGGCCGTTTCCTCGCGGTTCCTCAGGCGTAGATGCAACCTGCTGACCCCAAAGCTGCATCGCAGCGCCCACCCAAACCTGCTGCACATGCAAAGCCTTTCCACGACGAAATGGATGGAGAACACTCCATTCCAGACGTTTTGTAGATAAACCCCTGGCCATATGAGATGCCTAGTCTATACCTCAACAGTTTTTAGTTCTAATGAGTTAATGTCTAACTTTTTAATACGTTTTATAAAAATCACTATAAGAGATTATTCGACTGTTTGCTCCGATCGGTTGCCCTGAAAGTACCCCATTCTCGTTCGAAAGCTTCAGGATGTACATATACGCTTACTGTGTTGATGGTTACTGCTCTGCTTGAACCCAAGCAAAGCAGTTTTCACCAAATATGGTTTGTGAAACTTTTTGGTGTAGTTTTGTAGTTATTTGATGAGTTCTTAGTTGTTTGCAGTGGTTAAAAAGAGCCTCGGTGATTTGTCGATATATTGAACGTACCTGTGAGCGTGCATCTGTACACAAGGCCTTCTGAAGTAACTGGAAGTGAGTCTGCGCTCACCAGGTTATGACTAGTTTTGTGTTATTTTTATTCAAAATGATTATTTTTTAATTAATATTAAAAAAAAAATTTTTTGCATAACATATTTAAGTAGATATTGTGTATATGTAATAGCAAAAAAAACGTAAACGGTACGTAATAGCTAAAAATTTCTATAAAACACCACATCTCAGAAAGCCTTTTCTAGAAGACGTAGAAAACCCCAAAATAGATACGTCTAGTAACAGATTATGCAGAATCTTGCAAATATGCCTCATTACCTGGTGCTGTACATCTGATGTTTTAGTTTTCACGCTTTTAATAAAAACAACGTGCCCACTTAGCTGAAGTAAAGCTGGAAACATTTTCAGGAGATCTATCGGTTTCAGGATACATCATTTGTTTTTGAAGATGTTGTGCTGAACCCGGTTGGGATCTTTACCGGTGCCTGGTAGCGGCCCGTAACGGGCACCCTACATGTCCCTCTCTGCTGTTTACAAAGATAAACTTTATTTCTACTAGCTGTTTTGTGTTTGTTTCTGAGAAGTGATTGGCGGGTGTATTCTCACTGTGGTTGGTTGTGAGTGTCAGGCTCTGTACTTTAACGCCTGTCATGGTTCTTTGCCTGTTGTGTGCTTTTGGGAAAGATTTTTCTTCTTTCTTTTTTTTGTAATGCTGTTTTAAAGCTTCTGGCTAAGGATTATTTTTATGGAGGTAGCTGCAATTCTTCTCACTACTATATTGATACCTTATTTTTGTGTCTTTTAAAATATCTTTATTTAGCCTCAACTGCTTAGTTCGACTGTATTTTGTACTGGTAAAAAGTGTAATAAATTTGTGTAAAGCATTTTTGTCTCCGACTAACTCCTTGCTTTGTAATGGGATAGTTCCTAAATTCGGAACTATCCCTAAATCCATATCCATAAATCTGTTCATATCATATTCATATGGATTATTTTTATGATCTCTTTATGAATTTTTGGTAGTTGCGTGGACTGCCATTGGAGGGACAGAAATCACTCAGATTTAACTAAAAAGATCTTCATTTGTGTTCCGAAGATAAACGAAAGTCTTACGGCTTTGGAACGACATGAATCCTAACCCTTTAAAGTAAAAAAAAAAAAAAAAAAAATCACACAAATAGACTTTTTTTTTTTTTAAGTAAATCTTTCTTGAATACTCAGCATGAGACAATTTTTTCAATAAATGTCAGAATTTTTATATCCATTATACATATTCATACTTACTTGTTCAGAAATTTGCCCTAAAAATGAAAGGAAATGTACATCCAGTTCTTCAAACTTAAAATAAATGTGTGGTTTGCACACTGAACAAACAATTCTATACAGATAAAAGAGTAGAGGCTGGTTGTGGTCCCTAATCCCAGTGCATACTTATTCTAGAGCAATGCATCATGGGTATTATCTATTTCCCACACATCACACTCTATATACAATGTGATCTCTTCTGTTCAGGCCTTTAGCACATGGACAGTTCCACCAGCCCAGGTAGGTTTAAAAAGTGCAAACGTTGTGCCTCGGTGGTACCGGAGCAGCACCATCACCTCTCACAAAGAACAGCCGGCCATATATTTTCCTGTAAAACGATACAGATGAACATTATTGCTACATTTGACAATGAATGCATCATGCTGTTATCATTATACCAGTCTTGATTTGCTGTTTCAAGAAAACACTGCAAAAACTATTAATTAACCAAACATCAATTAAACTCACTTTTAAAAGCACAATTGTTTTCAGAGATTATACCTTGAATATTATACTTTATATTAAAAAGCACAAGGGACTGTTCAAGTTTTGCAAAAAGGGGTGATGGATGGTTATAATTAGGTGAACATCAAGATATATGGTCGTGTTTTAAAAATGGGTCACTTAGAAACCGGTAATGATCTTCTGAATGATAAATGTATACTGCATTTAAATGGTTAGAATATTCACAGTCATGCATTCGGCAGGCGCCTTTCTTTAAAGCAACACTACATTCAAGGCACACATTTTTAAGTTCATATTTTCCCTGGGAATTGAACCCAAAACCATGGTGTTGCTGGAGTTAATGATAAACAAGTTATGCATGTAGGTTTCACCACAAATACCTATAATGGAAATGCTCAGCTTGTGGAGGAGAGGTGTGCTATGATGCCAAGCAACTGGTCAAAAAATCTCAACTTAAGAGTGCAGGAGGGACCTGAGCAATATCTATGAACTACTAGAATATCATATAGAGGGCTGTTTTGAATTGGACAAAAAAGCATCCCCCTAGAGACCACCCAAAACAATCAGCAACCACCTGGCACAACAAGATATCCTATTAAATAAACAATTATGAACAGAAAGGAGACCGTTTATGAGGGACATAAAGTAGGTCTGGCTCCCACCTGTGGCAAACCTCTTCTTCACCAGGGACATGCGGTACCGGCTGCCCACCAGCTCCACGTTCATGCCTGACAGAGAAGCCCCCGATCCCACAAACTGCACAGCCAGGCTCGGGGGAGGCCCGCGGGGAACCTCCAGGCACTGCCAACTGGCGCACAATGTGCCAGACCCTGAGACCCATAAACACACACACACACACAGAGAGAGAGTCAGCAGCTGCTCTTGGGTTTACATCACAGACCTTAAGATATGTGCAAGAGCCTTTAGAAATAAAAGATCTTCTTAAAATATCCTAATGTTGCCCATATTTTAATAAACATGCAGTGGCTTTCAAAATGTTCACAAGCCTCCCTCGATGCTCTGTCGGTCTCCCTCTGATCTCATCTATTCAGAAGTTTGTTTCATGGCCTCTTGCTCTTCCGCCCACTTCCACTGAAAACATCTTGGGTCAGTTCAGCACTTTAAACTTAGTTAAGATGTACCAACGCTAAACTATATATAGTGCAGTTTTTTTTCTCAAGGAAATCCATATTCGTTAGATATTCTTTAGTTCTTCCTTTTTATGACTGATATGGTTGTTATAGATGTTGCATTAATTGATTAACTTGGGAGTGAGTGAGGACTTAAATTTAGGTCTGTTCATCACAAACATACAATATATGGCTTCTGAAGTCTTTTTTTTATTGTTTTTGTAAACTAAAATAAATTACTAAAAAGTTTAATGAAAATGATCACAAATGCTGGCACTGGCTGGGAACTTTTTTTTGTTTAAATGCTGGCGGGGAAAGAGTTAAACATGAATCATGAATGAGTGACAGAAAAAGAAAAGACAGGATGAACAGGTGGCAGCAGTGACCTTTGCTGTGATTTGTCGGGGAGAGGTTGGGCAATTTCCATAGGAGTCGTCTTTCCTCTGCACTCCTGTGAAACAGAACAAGTCAGTAACACAGTTCTCTTCATCTATCATTTCTCTCATCACATCTTCACTTCATTTTCTCTTTTCTTTCCATCTCTATAAGCAAAATGTGCCTCCAGTTCTCACCAGGATGCGGGCGGCTGGCACTGCAGGTCTGTGGCCGTGTGGTCGAGGGGCAGCAGCACTTGTACAGTGGTCAGCTGGGTGGAGGGGGCGGTTGCGGGGCAGCAGTGGTAATCCAGAGACACACGGGTCACTGTGCCACTGCGCTGACACTCGGCGGACAACAGGAGGGGAGCACGACCCGGATCCTGAGATGACGCCTAAGAGAGAGAGAGTTCAAAAAAAACACTCGCATTAACATTTCAAATAGTTTATCTGTATATAGTTTTATACAGATAATAAACATTTTCAAAGATGTTAACCTTCAAAGGAATATTACGGGTTCAATGCAAGTTAAGCAAAGTCGACAGAGTTTGTTGTTGTAATAATGTTGATTAACACAAAAAAGGTTCAAATCAAGATTCATTTATGGAAGTAAAAATTAATGAAAGTTAATAGGGCCAATTTTGGGAGGGATTTAAAAGCGGAAATGTGAAGCTTATAATTTTAGAAACGCACTTACACTATAACAGTTTTACACTTTGGGATTGGTAAACTGATTTATTGTTTTTGAAAGAAATCTCTTATCCTCATCCAGACTGTATTTATTTGATTAAAAATACAGCAAAAACCATTTTATCTATAAATTACAGGAACGTCTGTCTGTCTGTCCGTCTGTCCGGCACACATTGAAGTTGTGGTTTAAAAACAAACATTTTGACATTAGAGAGGGTTGTGGTTTAAAAATAAACATTCTGTCAGCTAAGTCAGCTCCACTGTTTACTTCTGAAGTAAATAAGTAGCAATTCTTTTCGAGAAATGTAGCGATTCTTTTCAAGGTTGTTATTATACATTTATTACAATGTAATTATACATTTATTACAGTGTTATTATACATTTATTACAATGTAATTATACATTTTTTACAATGTAATTATACATTTATTACAATGTAATTATACATTTATTACAATGTATGTATAAATTAGTGTTATAATACGTTTATACATTTATTACAGTGTTATTATACATTTGTTACAATATTATTATTATACATTACATTATTATTTTGTTACATTATTCTTTTTAAAAAAGTAGCTATTCTTTTTGAAAAAAGTAGCGATTCTTTTTGAAAAAGTAGCGATTCTTTTCTGAAAAAGTAGCGATTCTTTTCTGAAAAAGTAGCGAGTAGTGATTCTTTTTGAAAAAGTAGCGATTCTTTTTGAAAAAAGTAGCGATTCATTTATGAAAAAGTAGCGCTTCTTTTATGAAAAAGTAGCGCTTTTCTGAAAAAGTAGCGAGTAGCGATTCTTTTTGAAAAAAAGTAGGGATTATTTTTGAAAAAAGAAGTGATTCTTTTTTTAAAAAGTAGGGATTCTTTTTGAAAAAGTAGCGATTCATTTTTGAAAAAGTAGCGATTCATTTTTGGAAAAGTAGCGATTCATTTTTGAAAAAGTAGCAATTTTCTGAAAAAGTAGCGATTCTTTTTGAAAAAAGTACTGTAAAAAAATTGTATTATACATTTATTACAATGTAATTATATGTTTATTAAAATGTAATTATACGTTTATTACAATGTAATTATACGTTTATTACATTATTATTTTGTTACATTATTCTTTTCTGAAAAAGTAGCGATTCTTTTTTAAAAGTAGCGATTCTTTTTTTAAAAGTAGCGATTCTTTTTGAAAAAGTAGCGATTCTTTTTGAAAAAAGTAGCGATTTTTTAAAAAAGTACTGTAAAAAATGTAATTATACATTTATTACAATGTAATTATACGTTTATTACAATGTAATTATACATTTATTACCGTGTTATAATACATTTGTTACATTATTATTATTATTATACATTTGTTACTTTATTTTGTTACATTCTTTTTGAAAAAAGTAGCGATTCTTTTGAAAAAAGTAGTGTAAAAAAATGTAATTACACATTTGTTAGTCTTATTATACATTTATTACAATGTAATTATACGTTTAATACAATGTATTTATAAATTACAGTGTTATTATACGGTTATACTTTTATTACAGTGTTATTATACATTTGTTACAATATTATTATTATACATTTATTACATTATATTTTGTTACATTCTTTTTGAAAAAAGTAGCGATTCTTTTTGAAAAAAGTAGCCATTCCTTTTAAAAAAGTAGCGATTCTTTTTGAAAAGTAGAGATTCTTTTTGGAAAAGTAGCGATTCTTTTTGAAAATGTAGCAATTCTTTCTGAAAAAAGTAGTGATTGATTTTTGAAAAAAGTAGCGATTGTTTTTGAAAAAAGTAGCGATTCTTTTTGAAAAAAGTAGAGATTCTTTTTGAAAAAAGTATTTTTTTAAAAAAGTAGTGTAAAAAATTTAATTATACATTTGTTAGTCTTATTATACATTTATTACAATGTAATTATGTTTATTACAATGTAATTAGACATTTATTAGTGTTATTATCCATTTTTTACAATATAATTATACGTTTATTAGTGTTATTACACATTTGTTACATTGTTATTATTATACATTTGTTACATTATTATTTTATTACATTATTCTTTTTGAAAAAGTAGCTATTCTTTTTGAAAAAGTAGCAATTCATTTTGAAAAAAGTAGAGATTCATTTTTGAAAAAAGTACTGTAAAAAATTTCATATACATTTATTACAATGTAATTATACGTTTATTACAGTGTAATTATACGTTTATTACAGTGTTATTATATGTTTGTTACATTGTTATTATTATTATACATTTGTTACTTTATTATTTTGTTACATTCTTTTTTTTAAAAGTAGCGATTCTTTTTGAAAAAGTAGCAATTCTTTTTGAAAAGGTAGCGATTCTCTTGAAAAAATAGCGATTTTGAAAAAAGTAGTGTAAAAAAATGTAATTACACATTTGTTAGAGTCTTATTATACATTTATTACAATGTAATTATAAATTTATTACAGTGTTATTATACATTTGTTACATTACTCTTTTTGAAAAAAGTAGCGATTTTTGAAAAAGTAGCGATTCTTTTGAAAAAAGTAGTGTCAAAAAAATGTTATTGTAAATGTAATTACACATTTGTTACAGTCTTATACATTTATACAATGTAATTATGCATTTAATAGAATGTAATTACGTTTATTACAATGTAATTATACCTTTATTACAATGTAACTATGTATAGTTTAGGGATGCACGATATTGGATTTTGGCCGATATTCGATATGCCGATATTTTCAAACTAATTTATCGATGCCGATACCGACATATTTGTTTGTTTTTTTTAAGTGCAAAAAAAGCTTATTAAAGCTTCGATTAAAGTTCTCAGTCAAGAGCAGTGAGTGATTTCCTCTGTGTTTTGTTGTTTTATTAACATTAACGGGATAGTTCTCCCAAAAATTTTAATTGTCATCATTTACTCAAGTTTTTTTCTTCTGTTGAAATTATAAAAGTTATTTGGAAGAATGTGGCTAACCAAACAGTTGCTGTACTCCAGTGACTTCCATAGTATATTTAAGCACAAGAAAGAAATGAATACAGGTTTGGAACAACATTAGAGTGAGTAAATAATGACAGAATTTTTTTTTCTGGGTGCAGTATCTCTTTAAGGACAAGCAGCAGCATATTATTACTGTCTCTTTAAGAACTGCACGCGACACGTCTAATATACACGCATTTGACAAGCAGATTTTCTCTGTTTGCTTTCACTTTAGACATAACCAACTTTGTTTATGTAAACCTTGTGTATTTGACAGTATCAGCGCAATAAGACTCGAAAGATTAGTCCAGTATGCAGGCACTGTGACAGGCTTTTAGTTCCTGTGAGCGTCGGGTGTAACGCGCTCAGAAAAGCGGATGTTAGAACAGCGCATCAGCACGTGAATGATATGTTTACCTAGCAAGACTTTGACGCACATGCAAATAATGAACTTTTGTGAATTGCGGTGTCCCGTGAGTGTGACTCTACCTCTGCGTTTACATGTGATGTGAATGTACGTCGCGTTGTACAGTATGTTGAGATGAAGGCGCCAGAATTGAACTGATAGAATGCACGATACTATGATTTTTCTTCAAAAGCAGATCGTGGAGACATTTTAATCGCCCACGATCAAAAACCGTGAGACGCACACCCCTAGTTGGAAGTTTAAGTTGCTGGCGCTCATGCTTCGTTCGCGGTCGTCACGTGCGCATAGGAAACACGCCACCCTATCGGCAAGGCTCATCGGCAGAAATATTCATATCGGCCGATGATGGTCATTTTAAGCTTTTATCGGCCGATACCGATGTTGTCCCGATATCATCGTGCATCCCTAGTATAGTTACATAACTATGTTTAAAAACTATGTATAGATTTATGAAAAACTGTATAGAACTATGAAAAAGCAGCGATTCTTTTTGAAAAAGTAGCGATTTATTTTTGAAAAAGTAGCGATTCCTTTTTAAAAAAGTAGCAATTCTTCTGTGAAAAAGCGATTCTTTTTGAAAAAGTATCGATTCTTTTTTGAAAAAGTAGCGATTCATTTTTGAAAAAGTAGCGATTCACTTTTGAAAAAGTAGCGATTCACTTTTGAAAAAGTAGCGATTAATTTTTGAAAAAGTAACGATTTTCTTTTTTGAAAAAGTATCGATTCACTTTTGAAAAAGTAGCGATTAATTTTTGAAAAAGTAACGATTTTCTTTTTTGAAAAAGTATCGATTCTTTTTTTGAAAAAGTAGCGATTCACTTTTGAAAAAGTAGCGATTCATTTTTGAAAAAGTAGCGATTTAACTGAATCTGTAAGTCAGCAACACTGTTTAATTCTGAATATTATATTTTATTCTGGTGCGCTTAACATTATCGTTTTCTCAGAGTTCAGGCTCCTGTGTAATAGTAGCCTAGGCTATTCAGCAACTCAAACATACCAAACCAACAATTACTAAAAACACACAAAAACTGATTTTGCACGGGCATTGCACTAGTATTAATCAAATTTAAAACAACTATTTTCTATTTTAATATATTTTTAATTTTATTATAATTTTATTATATTATAATTTATTCCTGTGATGGCAATGCTGAATTTTCAGCATCATCACTCCAGTCTTCAGAGTCACATAATCCTACAAAAATTATTCTAATATGCTAATGCTCAACAAAAAATGTTTTATTATAAATTTTGAAAACTGTTGATGCTTAATATTTTTGAGGAAAAGTTTTTTCAGGATTCTTTGATGAATAGAAAGTTCAAAAGAACAGCATTTATTTGAGTTTTTTGTAATAATGTAAAAGTCTTTTGATGAATTTAATGCATCTTTGCTGAATAAAAGTATTAATTTCTTCAAACTTTTGAACAGTAGTGTACATGAATTCTTCAGTTAAAACTTTTATATTATTTGACCTGTAAAGCTGTTTAAAACATTGATGAATTACGACACAAATGTTGACGATTGAGCTTAACTTGAACTGAATGTGGAATATTCCTTTAGGTTTCATTAAAGTAGATCACATTGTAACTCAAGCACTCATTAGGTTTGAGATGACTGACCTGGTATTTTAGCAGAGCCACATTGTAATAGGAGGCTTGTGGGTTAAGCTCCGCCTCTCTCTGCAGGTGGAGCGTTAAGGCCGGCATGTTGAACCAGAAATCCTTGGTGTCCGGGTCACTCTGTGACGGGTCGCTGCAGGTACAAACACCACAGATGCTGTCCACAGTGCTTGTATTAAACCCAGAACAAGCCAGTTGTGTGTGTGTGTCAGGGTATCATACCTATAGAGTAACTTCTGGTTGGGTAATAAGTGATCCACTCGAGAGATGTTCACCAATCGGAAGCTTAAAACTGGTGCGTTGGGGTTGGCAGTGAAAATGCGGATGATGCCGGCAGGAAATGACATAGTGAGGTCGCCGGTGATCTTAACCAGACAGCTGAAACCCAAACACACACAAACGGTTGGACAGCAAATCACTTTCAGTTGGAGCAACAATGTGATAAAAGACTTTGTCCTCCAGATGGGGGGAAAGAACCTCAGACGGACCGGTTGTGTTCTCCTCCTTTGAAGTAGGCGTTGATGTACTCCGTGATGGCTGTGGCTACAGGCCAAGACTCCTGGGTACTAAGAGAAATGGGACTGGGTCCTCGCGACAAACCTGTAGGGTCACATTACATAACTTGATAACTTCATCTGCCACAGTCGGCCCCTGGATTTTGTTGGAGGATGGATAAATAAATGGATCGGCAGTTGAATACGAAATAGGATTTGGGATATGCTTCCTCTGTATTAGAGACATGCCTGTTGGCTATTTTAAAGTGATAGGGACAAAATCAGCCATGAGGACATTTCCTGACTGTCCCCAGGGTTAATGTGCATATGTCTACATTAGATTAGCATAATGAAATTACAGTAAAGCTCTTGAGGTTGTCTCTCAGAGTAATATATGATTAAGTTTTGTGATAATGCGAGTGTTTAGGGAAATATGAGTGTGCCTCGGGTCACCTCGGGCTGGGCTGGGGACGCGGTTCTGCATCCCCCATTCACTGGGGCTGGAGGAGGATGAGGAGGTGAGGGGAGGACTGGGCTCAGGCAGCGGAGACGAGCACAGAGACCTAGACTGAGACACACCACAGAAAAATATAAATTATAAATTAAATTATATATATATAAATTATATTATATTATATATAAATTATATAAAAAATATATTATTATTATTATTTATACAATTTATAGTTTTTTAATAATTTAAACATTTAAAATATTTTTGCATTTTTATTTTTTAATATATTTTTTTCTAATTACACATGCCACTTTTATGAGCTCATATTAAAGGGTTAGTTCACCCAAAAATTTTAATTCTGTCATCATTTACAAACCTTCATGTTGTTCCAAAGACTTCTGTTCATCTTCAGAACACAAATACAGATATTTTATTGAAATCTGAGAGATTTCTGTCTCTCCACTGACCGCTAAGCAACTTACACTTTGACGCTTCAAAAAGTTCATGAAGAGATTGTAAAACTAATCCATTTGAATTGAGTGGTTTAGTTCAAATTTTCTGAAGAGACATGATCGCTTTATATGATGAACAGATTGAACTTGGGCTTTTATTCACATATAAACATTTATCAACTCACACATCAGATATGGTAAACGGAAGCTCAAGCATGTTCGCTTGACGTGCAAGAACCAATGAGGTTCATTGTCGTGTATATAAATATATATAAATATATATATATATATATATATATATATATATATATTTAAATTCATTTTTCACACCACAGGACTTAAGTGAACAGATTAAAAAAAAGCTAAATAAATAAGCATACAAATAATTCAAAATAGTGAAAAAAAGACAAAGACCAGACTAAAGATATAGAGTTTCCATTATACATAAATTTTAAACAAAAATATCGATGTTGAAAAAAGCTTATGTCCATGTTATTTGTCAACTCCCCATTTATTTTCTCCTTTCTACTGTGTGTGGATTGAAAACAAGTGTTTTTGGGCTGAACAAATTACCAGAGGCTTGTTTCTATGTCCTGTAATATTATTTGTTGCCTCCCAGTATAAAGCAATTAAAAGCTTGAGGTGGAATCTCAGTAGTGGTGTTAATTAAGAGCTAAAGTCAAGGGAGCAATTTGAAGAACCACATGAGAGAAACCACATCTCATAAAACAAGAGAAAAACGAAAGAGGCTGCAGCAGAGCCCTATTAAGGGATTTGTTTATATGGTTTTAAAAAAGCTTAAGTGTGCTGGTTGGATAGATGGTGTAATGAGGTCTGTGGAACATTTACCCGCTCACAGCCACTGAGTCTGCCTGAGGAGCGCTTGGACCGAACCGACCGAGGGGGAGCCAATGCCAGACGTTCAGTGCTGTCCTGCCTGAAACCATGCTGGGAGACTGAAAGAGAGAGTGAGAGAAAAGAAATTCTGTCATTATTTACTCACCCTCATGTCATTCCGATCCTACATGACTTTTTTCCATGGAACTTTGGTTTTGGAATTTTGAATAACACCCTGCCACATATTTCAATCTCAAAAGTGGTCCATACGACTTGTGTGCTATATTCCAAGTCTTCTTAAAACCATACAAAAGCTTTGTTCCCGGAACATACAGAAAATTCACTGAAAATCTTGTCATACGCCTAGTTTATGAGATGTATTGTAGGAATGTTTGATTCATGAATGAGTGTTTTTCGGAGTCTGAAACAAATTATTTAACCGCTCTGAATGATTCTTTCATTAATCGGATTCTCAAATTCTTCATGTTTCTTGAGCAAATCCACATAGAATTATTTCTGAAGAATCATGTGACACTGAAGACTGGAGTTTTGATGCTGAAAATTCAGCTTTGCCATCTCTGGAATAAACAACATTATTTCACAACATTTCTGTATTTTTCTTTAAATAAATGCAGCCTTTGTGTGCATAAGAAACTTAAAAAATCGTAGCCAACCCCCAAACTTTTGACATAAGCGTAAATTAAACTTTTTGTTATCATTAAATTGTATTATACAACAGATCCAAAAAAAAGACACCTTTGAGACACTTATTGTAAGTGACTGAATATTATTGCAATAGATATAAAACATTTTGTTATAAAATTAAGTGGCATCTGCAATCAAATGCTGCAGAACTAACTTCACATTGTTTAGATATTTTGCAATTATCTATGTGTTCTCGCAGAGATGTAGTTCATCATATTAACTATGAATGCGTTTCCCCAATGTCTGACAACCAGAAAGGGTTTTTGTCTCTATTTTGAGCAATACATTTATTGTTTTATAATTTTAAACCTAAAAAAATTATTTTTGAGAAATGTTTTACTTGAAAAGTGGGCTTGTGCTGCATTTCTTTAAAATAAATGCCACTTTTTAAATGAGGGTTAATTGTTTATACACTTTTTGGGGCCATTGCATATTGCCATTATATCATCCACTTTGTTCTCTAAATATCAGTATCAGAATCAGCAATTAAAACACCATATCAGACATTCACTAATCTGTAATACCTGGTTGTGTGTTAATATCCAGGAAGTTCTGGTCCTTGTCTGTAGAGAAGCAAAGGTCCTCCTGCGGCCCAGAATGCCGTGTGAGCGGCGGTCCGTTCCTACGAGGCTCGTCGTTAAATGATCTCTGTTTTCTGGTTGACTCTTGCGTGACAGTGTTATTCGTAGTGCCCTCACTGAAGGGGTTATGCACCGAGTTCCAATGCACCAGCTCTTTCTTTGGCTGAGAATTGGGGGCTGAGTTAGGACTGGGTGTCGGCCTATTACTACCAGCTCTGCTTTGTGCAGCTGCCTGCGCCGCCAGCGCCGATTGGTGCGTTGGACTCCCTATCATAGTAATAGCGAAAGGATCATCTGAAGACTCTGGAGGCGGGACGCTACGATCTCTTTTCCTGTCTCGCTCTTTGCTGGAGGAGGATAGGGGAGGGAGGGTTTTAGTGTCATTCAGAGAGACGGAAAAGGGATCGGTGCGGGTTTCCACAGCCCTGCTATCCCTGGTGGGCCGAGGGGGAGGCGGGACCCAGGCATCAGGTGGAGGCAGGTTATCCTTTGGGGCAGAGCGTTCAAACGCAGCCAGGAAGGGGTCTTCAGGAGGGATGTGTTTACAGCTCCACACACAGGGCTCCAGTTCTGAAGACGCCAGGCTGTGGGAGAAGGCCGGGAAGCTGAAGGTGGTGGGCTCGACGTTGGGTGGGGCACGTGGAGAACGTAGATTGGAAGGCCAGGCATTGGTGGGGTCGTCCTGGGGGAGAGGAGACCGGCCGGGCGAGGGGTCGCGGAATGCGGCCAGGAAGGGGTCAGAGGATCGGCTCAGGTTTACGGAGTCTTTAGATTGAGTTTGAGTAGATGGCCAGGCTGCCCAACCATTGGGTTCAGGGGATACTCCAAGGGGCTGATGGGAAGGCGAATCCAGTCCAGAATCCTCCACATTCTCAGGAGAGGATGAATCCGAAGAGAATGCGGCATCTGTCAAAAATGGAGAAAAGTCTATTACTGATCAGAAAGGAAATTTCTTAACAGATAGGATAAGGAAAAGATTGACTGCAGAAACATAATTCCAATTCCACTTTTGTCCATAATTGAATAATTGATGCTTTAATGCCTACATAAGCAGTTCTGCTAAAGCGAGTCAATTAATTCTTAGAATATGGTAACGCATACTTTGGCACACATTAGGCTAGTTTTAAGCTTTTAATTCTCCGTTATTTTAAAACGCTGTAAGAGAATAGATTGTCCAGTCGATTCTCATCTATCACAGTAATGAGGCCGGGGGTGGTGTGTGTGCTGCTGGAGATTTACATTTAGATGCAGCAAAGGCGTTCTGGAGCTGCTCTCTGCCAGTAAAGCTGTGGGATTTAAAGGCCGACTCCAGAGGAGGTCCAAACAGAGCGTCCGGACCAGATGCTGTGGAACTCAACCTGAAGAGATGAGAGGGGAAAAAAGAATCTTTAAATGAATTAATGAAATAATATCAATATAAAAAGTTTGGGAAATTAGTATTTTTATTGAGAAAGAATGCATTAAATTGTTCAAATGTGACAGTATAGACTTGATGTTACAAAAGATTTCCATCTCAAATAAATGCTGTTTCTTTGAACTTTCTATACATCTAAGAATCCTGAAAAAAAGTTATCACTGTTTCCACAAATACATTAAGCAGAACAAAAGTTTTCAACATTGATGATAATAATAAATGATATTAATAATGACTGGAGTAATGATGCAGAAATTTCAACTTTGGCATCACAGGAATAAACTGCATTAATTAAAATATATTCCAATTGAAAAACAAATAGAAATTTCACAATATTACTGTTTTTACTGTACAAATAAATTTACTGCCAAATAAAATGCAGTCTTGGTGAGCATATGAATCTTCTTTCAAAAATGTACCAACCCCAACATTTTTAACGATGTATATAATCAAAATAATATAAATAAATAAATTAATAAAAAATCTTTACAATATTCAAATCTATATTTATATAATCTAAATAAATCAATTTAATCAATTCAATTTAACATTTCTTTTTATGTATTTAATAAACTGGCTTTCGTTCAGGTTGTCCTCTTCTTGCTCAACCAATGGTATGAGTTTGGGGCACACTACCATTCAACATTAAATGCCACAAAAATGACATCTTTCACCATTAAATCTGCATTTTTGCATATTAAAGCATTCAGTAATTATGATGTATGGGAAATCTCTCTGTACCTGCTGTGATCTGGGCTGGACGTAGATCTACGCAGACCCTCCTGTTCTACCTCTGTACAACAACAAAACATTACTTTACTGCACAATATAACAGTATAATAATAACATAAAAAAGTTAAGTAAGGGGTCATGTAGAAGATGCTTTTATCCAAAGTGACTTACAGTACACATATTATAGGGAGTTTCCCTGGAAAAATATTAGGTTAAGTGCTTTTCTCAAGGTTACATTGTGATTGTTTATGGATCATCCCTTTTAGGTTTAACGTTTTAGTAACCAGCCTAGATCTTTAACCATTACACCACACCATACCCATAAAACGTAATGTAAGCACATAACAGTACAGTACAATATTACTGAGAATTAAATATAACAAATTTTAATCATAAAGTTATTCAAACCACGTACTATCAAAATAGTACCATTCCTCTACGTGACTAATCTCTGCAAATAAGTTTGAGTAATAGCCAGCCTGGGAGGAAGACAGCCTTAAACCTTTTTCTTTAAACCACACACCAAATTGTTTCCTGCTATTATTGTCAAAACCCACGATACAAAAATAGAGCTTATTCTGGGGCAGTAATTACAGCAATTCAGCTGACCAGAGATCAGTCGGTCAATATAAGACAATAATTGCAGTGCTGTTATGATGCATGACGCTGACCCCGAGGTCAGCTGGATTGCAGATTGCTGTGATTAAGGTGTCAGATTAAACTGTTTGTGAGATAACAACATCTATTAATGTGGACACAGGAGGTGGGACATGTCTGTGTCATTGTGGCCATTTGAGATGGCTGGCTGAAATCACAGGAACAGTCACAAGAACATTGCATGAGCAATGAAAAATGAATGATCATAACTCTGGCTGTAAGAGCACAGAAGTTGACGTCTGAGAAGTGTGACCGACCTCTCTGGGGAACACTTTCCCCCTCCCCTTCAGATCGACCTGCTGAACTGGAGTTCCCTGTAACGGAGGAAGAGGACACGTGAGAAATATCCACACTAAGATACATACACAATATTGTCTGAGATATACAGAGCAATAAAAGTGAACTTACTTGAGAGCTGCTTCTTTACTGACACCTACAGGATGGGATGAATGAAATGAAGTGTCATTACTACTATTTAGTCAATGTTTTGCTCTATATTTTTCAAATACATCTTAAAAATGAGTGTGAATATCATCAAGATGCACAATTTTTTGCCGTCTCATTTATTTTCCTAAACAAATAATATGACACACTGAACTTTCCTCTCTTGCCATTGATGCATCATTTTGCTTTAACGTGTGTTTATGTGTAGGTTTTCTGAAAACATCTATATAGAAAAACGACACTAGACATAAATCACTCTGAATATTTTTCAAAGATTTTATTCTACTAAAACTCACAACCGTAGGCAAATACAGTGACTGATTGTCTCAAAGAGCTAATTTTAGATCCTTTTGTAGACATGATTTTGTTTACTGGGAAACTAGTAAAATCTAGTGCACCCTGACTAAAGCCGCCTTTCCACTGCACACGACAAACGACAGCCATTGGACCGGAAGTCATTCATTTCCAATGGAGAGTCGTACGGGAGCTGCGGGGAGTTCCGATCATATGCGTATGCGGAAAATTCGGATCCGATTTGAGCTTTGGATCCGTTTAAATATCTGAACTTCTGCGACTAGACCGTATGCGACCGGCCGGCCGGATGTGATGTATTCTAATCAAAACTATGAGTGTGAGGCTAGAATACCAATATTTCAACTCTTTAATGTTATTCTGTAAACGCTATTTCTGTAAAATGTCGGTTATTAATAATTATGGCAGAAAAAAATCTTTTATAATTATTAAATCAATATTGATTAGCTCTGTAAAATCTATTGTTTTTATTGTAGATGTATTGAGGGTCATTTGTTTTGTGAGGATATATTCATGCATGCATTACATTCATCATTAATTTTACCATTGTGAATAGCCGAGGGTAACGGTTGCTTCACGACCAAATTCAAAGTTCCGTGCGACTGACGCTAGGGGGCGAAATGCGACAATCGTATGCGAATGTCGTGTGCAGTGGAAAGGCGGCTTAACAGAAGTTGCATAAAGCCAACCAATCAGGTTAAAGCAGTTTAGTTTGCCATTTTTTGTGAAAAATACATCATATGTTTTGTGAGCGTATTTGTCACCTATGATTAAGTTATTGAGAAACTAAAGAAACTAAAAACGAACATACAGATAGATAGCTAGATTTATCGCATCTAACAAAAAGTTTGTAAACACACACACACACACACACACACAGGTTTAGGTATAATGACTCTCTATAAAATCTATCATCATTTCATGTGGTCTCATTTCAACTATCAAAGATTAAATAGCCCCCATCTCTTACCACTCTATTTGGGGGCAGGGTCAACGCCCCCACTGTGGCCTTCAGCTCCAGTTCATTGGCTGCTGAGTTGCTACGGTTACTGCTGGCAACCGGTCGGATCTGGATGTGAAATTTTTTGGGTTCTTCATCATCGAAATCCGAGTCACTGGAGTAAAAATTTCCCTCTTTCTCCTCAGCAGAACAACGTAGAGAGCAATGCTGTTAAGGAGCAAATCCAGACACCATACAGGATACGCATGTACTCACACACAGGTACAAAGAAGGACAAGAAAACACACACGGACACAAATAGACATGAGTGCAAGTACACAAACACAGCTGTTCTGAATAAATAAACTGCACAAATGATCATCCTATTTAGGGACACTACTGAGTTTCATATCCTTAAACACCCCTCTCAATGAACTTAACTTCTCAGGAATCTAAGAGTAACACCAGACCCTCATTAGAGGATGTTTGGAGAGAGAAATTGGGCATTAGAAGGTAAATTCATCCATTTCACATCCTGACAATAACCTCCTTTCTCTCTGTGTGTGATATACTTTTGATGGTGTTTAAAGAGAGGAGGTCAGAAAAAAAGCAAATAAATCTCTCTCCTCTCTATTTTAGACCACGTGGATGTTTTTTTGTTGTTTTTTTGAGTGAAAAGAAGTTTCCCCAAAATTATTTGTTGTAGTGCTGAGGATACTTCCCAATCTTCAAACATCTACAATAGGGTCCAAAAGTCTGAAGCCATATTGAAATTTAGGGATTCAAAATATTATAAATATTATGACATAAAATTAATGAAAAATATTTAAGATTCTGCACTTTTTATAGGTCATTAAAAAGTAAACAAGTGCCGTACAAGATGCTCTTTTTGATAATTATTTCAATCATTGTCATGTTTTACCACTTGTAAATTTAACGGAGCTTGAGTGCTTCTTAATTTAGAGCAAAAGAGGAACAAACTGAATACTAAGACATTTTTTTAAAATTCAAGTCAATTTTTTCATGTCAAACGGCTGATAGTATAAATGTACTAAATTGAATTGAAGCATTTTTACTAGTGGTCTCAAACTTATGGACTCCACTGTATGTAAACACGCATGCACACTTCTGCACACACACACACACTGTACACTCTCACTGCATATTCTGAAGGATATCATTCTGGTTGACGTCTGCACGTATGACAAAGCCCTCGTCGTCCACTTCGAGGGGTGAGTTCTACACACAAGCACAAACAGACAGCACAAGCTCACAATAAGAAACAACATTTAAAGGCACAGGACATCAGCTGACAGATTGATGAATCTTTGCAGGTCTGTAGCATGCATGTGGTCTGTCTTTACCTCATAAACATACAAATGCTGTTGCCATGGCACACATCAAAACAACACTAATGTTTTAAGAGTCTGACTAAAGCTGAAGTCTTACATAACAGCCCGTAACAAGTGTGTGTTTATGTAGGATCTCTGGCAGTCAGTGGGCTATCAGACATTCATTAAACACCCTCAGTATTGACAAGGTTAAATATAGCTTAATGAGGTAACCAGACCATGCCAGACACGTCACTCTCTCATACACACTGAGGTCTGTGTAGAAAAAGAGTCTTCAGATTTCCAAACACACATGTGCACTTACATTCAAACAGTGGACAGTATGTCTGTGTGTGTTTGTGGAGAAGGGTTTATTTGTCCTTAGAAGTTAGCTAAATCTGACTAAATCAATCATACAGCATAATGATGTATAGTAAGTCAGAGTCACCAACAAATGTCTCTTGTGAGCAGTTTCTTTTTAGTGCATAAAACATACATCATAAGCAGTGTAATTTCATTCACTAACAAATTATTCTCATAAGCCAGTTCTCCTAATGAATGATTCAAAAAGACTCCGAAGGTTAGGAGTAATGGGTTTGAATCAGTCTGACCTATCCTTCACTGAATGCATCATTGCAACAGTATATTTAATCAACATCTGACTCACTCACTGAATTGCAAGTTATTATAACTTAAAGTGATGGCCATCTCAAAATGAAGTAGTTGAAATACATGTAATTGAAGATTGGGAATGAAGTATATTTAAAAAAAAAAAAAAAAAAAAAAAAAAAAAAATTATATATATATATATATATATATATATATATATATATATCAGTCTTTGAGAGGTCCTCACTAATACAACATCAATGGTCTGTGTATGCGTGTTAATAAACTAACAACTGTTTGAAATGAGACCTTTTCAGATGCTCTAAGAAAAGTTGCAGAAGTTTAACCAAGAACAGCTGATAATACATGACTAGTAACCTGAACCTGTTCTGTGAGTGTAAAATCAATAGTGTGTGTGTGTGTGTGTGTGTACACACAGGTTTGGCTATACTTGTGATGGTCAAATGTCCTCACTTATATAGTGAAATGTTAAGACAGCATTTTTCTGGTCCTCACTAGTTAAAAGGACTTATAAATAGGCCATAAACATTCAAATATTGTGAAACAAACGTGTGTGTGTGTGTGTGTGTGTGTGTTATGCGAACTCACAAGAGCATCTGCCACAGCTGAATCCCTAGAGGACAAAAGAGGTATGAAAAGTTATTCGTTATTCAGTATATAACAATCTAGAAGAATTGGTCACTGAAAAACTAATATTGATCAACCACTGTTGTGAATTATTGTGGGTGTTACTCTAAAAGTCTATGGTGGTTACAGCCTTGATCTATAACATTTAAATGTATTGTGATTCATATGAATGCATGACTCACGTTGAATCGGGTTCCTTGTCTCTCTTTCCTAAGCCGGGGATCCTGAAGGCTTTAGCCCGACTCTTTTTACTGTTCTCAGATACCAGGGAGGACAGATACTCCTCAAACCCTACTGGACCTTATCCAAACACATAGAACACAGTATTAAACGAGTTTGGAGCACAGCATTACATTTTGAAAGTCACTATATGGCAGAATCTAAAATTAGCAGAAGCAATGCATTATTATCCAGTAAAACAGAAATGCAATATAAAAGTCAATCAATCAAATGTGCTGAATATTTTATTAGACATTTCTAATTTCTTCTGGGGCGAGGTTTTACACATAAATTCAGCCTGGTCCTGGAGCATACTGCACTATCTGCGGAAAATCCATTTTCATCTTTGGCCCGGCCTTTATCTATGTCTGAGAAACCAGAAAGTTTATCGGGTATGATAGACAGGCACGTGCACACATAGACATCAAAGGGGGCTTGAGCACCTGCCCTTTTTATTCCTGGAGAGAAAGTGCCCTTTTTTCTGGGGTGCTTTTTTTATTTTTAAAAAAAATAACATATATTCCGGTTTGCGCACAGCTTTCCTGTCAAACAAATATATTTATTGAATAGTGTATCTAAATATCAGGTCAGGAGTTCTGAAGCGCTCCCTCTCTGAAGCGCCGATCAGAGTAAACGCGTCTGCTCTAGTGAGCTCGCGCTGCGCTGCCGTTTGGACTTTGAGCCGAGCGGATAAACAGTCCGTGAGGCGCGCACGCTTCAAATGAGTTTGGTTCCGCTTTTGGCACATAAACATTATCGAACATTTATCAAACTCGATATTGATATCGAGTATTGACGATATTGACTCGAACTTGATATCGTTTTATCGAGAAAAAGTATATCGCGATAATGAATGAATGAGCATATCAATTTAAGACGTGGCTAAATGTAATTTATGACCTTGTATGGAAAATCCGGACGTTTTTATGACTTTTTATGCCCTAAAATTCTTATTATTAAAGTTAATGACTTGCATAGCCTACATCAAGAGTCTTTCCCCCTGAAATGTAGAAATCTAAATTGGTGAATTTAGAAGAAATCTACAAATGCAAACAGATGGCGGATAGTAGGTTTAAAACAAACTCCATCTAAATGTGGGTTTTGAAGGTTTTATTTAATGATGATGATACAGTCCTCCCTCAAATGTGAAACTAAGTCCATGTCACCATCAGGTGTATCAAATATATACTTGATTGAAACTAGTAGCATAGAAAACATGCACATTTTGGCATGGTTTCCTTTGCTGCTCTATAAACCTATGAATACTAAGGAGACCATGGTTTCTGTGTGAACTGATTATTTTGTAGACATCTTTTGAAAATTAAACAATTGCGTGAGTTTGAGGAAGATAACGTTAATGAACTTTTTTAATATTTTTTTTAATATAATTATATATATAATATATATATAGTTTTTGTTTTGTAAAAAAAAAAAAAAAAAACGTAATTATGAGAAGTGCCTTTTTTTTTACTTGAGCCCCTGCCCCTCAAAATGTCTGTGCACGTCCCTGATGATAGATGTAACCGAAAAGTGTTTTATACGTCTGTGACTCACCGGGTCTCTCCTTTCCTGTTCCCTTCTGCTCTGTAAATTTCTGAATGAGGTTCTCAATACCAATGTTCTCCACGTTCTGCTTGAATTCCTCATGGACCTAAAGGTGATAGAACAAGATTTCATCAAGCACAGCTAATCGAGACCATGCTGACTAGAACAACTCTGAGCCTCAGAGCCTATTCGACTGAACAGTTTTCAGCACAATATCAGAAATAAAACAGAATATAGGAGTAGGTAAAATCTCAAGAGTGAATGCGAGCCATACCTGCCCAACCTGTACGTGTGTGTCTTCAATGGAGTGTGAATATGCTTTGATCAGTAGTTTCATCTGCCGTAAATGAGCTTCCTCAATGTCCTGAAATTTCTGGAGATGTGAAAGGACAAATGTAAAGAGTCGGTCAGATTTTTAAAACGTTTTTTTTCTCTAATGCTTACCAAGGATACATTTATTTGATGAAAAATACAGTAGAATAGTAAAATTGTGATTCAATATAAAAATTTTAAATAACTGTTTATACTTTAAAATATAATGTATTCCTGAGCCAGTCTTCAGTGTCACGTGATCTTTCATAAATCATTCTGATATGCTGATTTGGAGATCAAGAAACATTTCTTATTATTATAAATATTGAAAATGGTTGTTCTTAATAATTTTTGTGGAAACCATGAAACATTTTTATCAGGATTGGATGAATAGTAAGCACAAAATAACAGAATTTGTGAATTAGACAAGTTTGATAACAATGTAAAAAATCTTTCTTTGATCAATTGAATTTTTCCTAGCTGAATAAAAGTATAAATTTCTTAAAAAAAAAAAAAAAATCGTATTAACCCCAAACAGTAGTACATTATAATCTTCACATTATAGCATGGCCTCAATTTCCTTACTGATTTAAAGCGGTTAAAAAAAACAATCTAACAACATTGAAAGAAAAACAGAAATTATGTTTCTTAATGAAAATTGTTATAAAACATAAATATATTTTATAAAACAATTATAATCTTCACTGCCTACTTTTTGTCATTACCGTCATATATTAATTATATAAATCTTCTCAAGGTCTTGCTTCAATATTAGATCTTTTTTTTGGAAATGTTTAGATTTCCAATTATTAGTAAGATTTCCTATTAGTAAGTAGGAACAACAGAAATCAAAATCAGGGCTACACCATTGAATACATGTATGTTATGCAAATATATTTTCTGTCTGACAGTAATGACAATTCAACAGATGGAGCAAAAAAGCAAACTATTAGGATGCACAAGTATATTTGCAACCTTTATTTGGGATCTCAGTAGATCAGGACCTTACTGTTGAACTTTTGCTTGAGTTTAAACAGAGTCGGCAATAGCATTTAACAGTGGTCAGCCTCTATAATTTTAAGATTATTGTTGATGCCCTAATTAAGGGGATACCATCACTCCAGTGCTCTCAGAGTGAGGTCAGGACTTCTCTTGCATTTTACAGATTCATCCTTCGCTCTCAAATTATTCATGCACGCAGGTCAACACCAGGCAGAAATAGACTGTAGGCATGTAATCATTTTGTCAAACAGACTGCTTTAATGGCCCTCGTAGTCATGGTAACTTCACACGGCTTTATTAACCTCATTGAAATTGCTCCGAAGGTCTTGATTATGAGAACTTGCGAGCTAACCTAGCTTATTATCTGCTTTAAAGAAGTTTCATATATGCGACTAATGCTCTCAGCAGAGATGGGAGAAAAAAAAACTCAACTGTCAAATCACCAACCTGTGCTGATTCACTCATTTTCTGTTCAAAGTCTCCTCCAGCGCGGTTAAACTTCTCTATAGACCCTTTAAACGACTCAGCTGCCTTCTTCGATTTCAGCTCAGCCTGAGAAAAGAGAAAGAGGCAGATGAAAAAAATATATTAGCAAAGCTAGAAATTAAGCCTTCACTTCAAGATGATGCAAGAAGGCTACCAGCTTAAAGGATTAGTTCAACCAAAAAATGAAAAAGCTGCAGTCAAGTCATTCCAGACTTTAACTCATTGACTTTCGTTCTTCAGTGGAACACAAGGATCATGAAGAATTGTGCAGCTGCTTGCTTTGTTTCATGCTTTTAAACTTCGATTCAAAGTTTAAGTCATTATTCTGAGAAAATCTTGACATCTGCCAAAAGTAGTAATGGCAGCTTCGTAAACAAATTGTGTTTTTTGAATCAGACCTTTTCAATGTATCAGTTGACATGGTTCACAGAACTGCTTCATATATCAAAATGACCCAGTTCTCAAGTCCAACAAATCTGTGAATAACTTAAATTTGAGCTTTTTGTAACACTAAACTATCATATGACTTGGAATGTAGCACACAAGTCGTAATGACCACTTTTATGGTGCTTTTGTGTACTTTGTGAGGTCAGTAATGGTCATTTTTGGACTCTCTCAAACACAAGCACCTTTTCCAGCTCTTTCTGAGGCACTCCCTCTTTGCGTAGTTTCTCCAGCTCTACACACTTGCTGTGGTAGCCTTCTCTGGCCTTCTGCAGGTGGGCGTTCTGCACCTGAAGAGACTGCACTGACTCCAGAGTACCAATCACTTCCTCTTTCGTCTACATAAGACACAACATAGTTAAATATAGGGTACAACGGGGCTAAAGGCACACCTTAAGAAAAATGTGCTTTTGACTTCTCCCATAGTGTATGATTGCAAAAGAAAAAGAAAATTGGATTGAACATTGATGGAGCAACAGATTTTGTGTGAAAATAAATCATAAAAGTGGTTTATTTTGTTTAAATATCTTATAAACGTATGAGGTGGTAAGGTGGGGCATGGGGCAAAAGGCACACATTATTTATACAAATACTTTAGCTAAAACAAGTATTAACTTGTTCAAAACAACCACTTTAGCAAAGTATGAACTTTTTTCTGTTTATTTCGATAAATAAAATAATTCATTTTTGTTCAAAAAATATACTGTAATTACAATTTGTTAATAGAAAAATATATTTAAAAAATACAGAAACAAAATTATTTTAAAAAGGAAAGATTCTGAAAGCATTTAAGGAGATCCCATAATAATTAAATATAGATTTCCAGTAATAACAATAAATTATATTTTATTATACGATATGATTGATATCATATTTATAAATATGATGGTTTCATTATAAATATGGTTGACACACCCAACTTACCATCTGAATCTAACCATGTCATGGCAATAATTGGAAAAGTCAGCTGGCTGTTTCTTATCATTTTAATTATCGTTAGCCTCATAGCATAATTGCCTAATCGGCAATTATGCTATGAGGCTAACGTTATTGTGCCTTTCGGTGCCTTTTACCCTACCCCCAAATACCATAATTTTACATATTCTTCCGTTATTGAAAAACTGTTGCTTTAATTAGCTTGAACAAAATTGAAATTCATTAAGAAGAACTTTGTTTCAAAATATATTAAATCATTTTAGCGATTCTCGTTTGCTACTTAAATCTACAAAATGTTAAAACACCAAATATTAGATCAAATTACAGCAGAATCAACTTTGCGCTGCTGCCCGCGATCAGACAAATTTCCACGTGCATCTTGAAAAACAGATGTTTTGTAAAGTGCTGCGGCAAGTTTTTGTGCCGGTTTAGAGGGAAATAAAATCAAAGGCACTTTTACCCTGGTGCGAGTTTAACCCCGTTGTACCCTACAATCAAGATTTTAAGCACAACATTAGAACTCAATGCACTCGTTCACATCAGTCTGAAGTACTGCAGGGGATCGGAAATATTGTGGTGGACACTTAATGAAAAACAAAACAGTGATGCACAGTTGTGGGTACATCAGCCAGTTTTTTATCAAAGACATGTGCAAAGATTCTATCCATTTAAAAAGCCCTTTATTTACCTTGCGATGAATTTTGACCTGCTCCTCGCTGTACTTGCTGATGTCACGGATGAGGTCATTCATCTTCCTCATGAGCTCCAGGTGGCAGAGGGCCACTTTGTCCGAGGACACACGAAACACGTCCCACATGGGGGCAAACGTGCTGGAAATGCGAAGCAGGTGGTTAGATGCTGATGAATGGAAGTGCATAAGCCGCTCAGTTTTTTTTACAGTACAGCAGTATTAGAAAAACAACAGGTTTCCATGTCTTTGTAAGTCTACCTCTTTTCAAACATAAAGTTCATAGGAAAAAAATTTATATAAAAACTGCATGGCCAAATAAAAAGTTTACATTTCTATTAGCTTTGTATTTATGCTCGTAATTCTTTACGAATTTGACTCTATGCTAACTTTGCATCTTTGCAAAGTCAGTTTTTACAGTGTTAGAGCACTGTGTGATTATTTTGACAACTAGCACATGCTTGTGCAGACAGGAAGTGAGGTGAAGAAGGAAGCAGAGGAAAGAGCTAACCATAGCAATGACTTTTCATCCGATTACACACAGCCACATGTACTCATGCACAAAATAAAAATACGTGCATGCAATTCACTTGAATCTCCCTGCTGATAGGTATCTGTAAGCCAGCAGCAGGACTCTTTTCAAGAGAAATCTTTTCAATGTTTTGTTCCTCTCCAGATGACATAAATCAGAAGGTAATGGTGATTTTCAACACATAATAACAGCAATGAAATCACTCACCCAAGAGGGCTTCCATTGCTAGCAATCTTGGCGAGTTTGCTCATGGATTTCGAGTAAGTCTCCTCAATGGCTGCCCTTAAATGCAAACACAAACACACACAAAGTGTCAGCAAGTAATCGTTTCGCAAAAATACTTTCACACTAAAGTGATTAAGCACCAACATTAATGCTTCAAAGTTCACAAACAATTCTTCAGTGCTGGGTTCAAGTGTTTATATTCGCAATGGTACACGCACACTTTTTTATTTAAGGAAAAAAACATAATGCGGTAGAACCCTTAAAAAAAATGACCAGCCTCTGCCCAAATGCTATAGTTACTACTGTGGTAACATGTTATTACCAAAGTAAATCCATTTTTTTTAACAATTACATTAAAAATATGAAATTCTTTTGAAGGAGGCCCATGTTAATTTACAATTATTTTAATAATTAATAAATGTAATAACTGTTCTACTGTATGGTTACATACATGGTCAGTTTTTGTATGGAAAACCATGGACCGACAAAGACTGATGCAAGAGTGAAAAAGACATAGTAGTTCATAGTAGCCACGAGCTGCCACAGCTGAAAACACCAAATACTTCTGATCAACCACAGTGTGATCTGCCTTCTCGATAAGCCAAGCTTTTTTGTTGGGAAAAAGGATGTTGTCATTATTATGTCAGTGCGCCGGGCTATATTGTTGGCCTTCTCATCTTATTTTATTATAGTGAAATTTTGCTTTCTGTAGGGACAGTCAAATCAGATTCTTCAAGAAACAGATACACTTTGAGGCACAATGTCCTGAGTGGATATAAAATGGCCTTTTGGAAAATTGATTTATGTAATTTATTGCACAAGCTATGCTTTTATCAGAGACGCATTTGTCTCTCTCAATTTCTCAGCACTCTCCTCCAGGGCTTTCCTGGATTTCTAACACACATACCAAAAAATACAATTTAATCCTCTAGTCCATGACGGAGGGTGCCTGCATCCAACTCTATTATAATGGATAGAAGAGACTATGAAAGTTGGCAGTGGGCTTGGCGGAGCTCTAAATAGTCTCTGTTCTCTCTGCAGAATGAGAGAGTCCTTATGGAGTTTTCATTTTAATTATTGCAATTAGCTCCAACTCGAGTGTCTACTACAGACCAAACGAAATGCTCACACGTCCCACATATGCTGTCAGTGGAAGGGTGAAACGATAGATCTTTCTTCATCTGTTTCATCCACTGCATAAACACAAAGGATTTCTGACTTCAGCACTGCCTTGCATTTGTGGACGTGTATGGGTGGACAGTGAGCACTTTGTTGACTGCTCTGCTCCTCTCAGGTTAGTGTGTTTTGACACTCCGGTGTTGTGTGCTGAAAGACAGCACTGTGGTGTGGAGAAAGCAAGTAATGGAACAGAGAGAGAAATTTGAGCAAAAAGGCAAAAGATAATATGTCATATGAAAAAAGATTACATACAGTACAGGCCCGGTTTCACAGACAGGGCTTAGATTAAAGGGTTAGTTCACCCAAAACTGAAAATTAAGTCATTAATTACTCACCCCCATGCTGTACCAACCCCGTAAGACCTTCGTTCGTCTTCGGAACACAAATGAAGATATTTATGATTAAATCTGAGAGGTTCATGACTGCTACACAGGCTCCCTAAGGGAATGAAACTTGACGGCCCAGAAAGTCATTAAAGAAAATGTTTAAATATTCCATGTCACAACAGTGGCTCAACTATAAGTTTGTCAAGCGACGAGAATACTTTTTGTGCGAAAAAACAAACAAAAATAACGACTTTATTCGACTATTCCTTTTCTTCCTTGTAGGCCTGAAACGAGACTTCAAGAGATTTCCACGACGCATGCGCGAGAATTGCGATCTCCTTCAACTACTTCAGTTAAGTTCTCGCGCGTGCGCGTCGTGGAAATCTCTTGAAGTCTCGTTTCAGGCCTACAAGGAAGAAAAGGAATAGTCGAATAAAGTCGTTATTTTTGTTTGTTTTTTCGCACAAAAAGTATTCTCGTCACTTGATAAACTTGTAGTTGAGCCACTGTTGTGACATGGAATATTTAAACATTTTCTTTAATGAGTTTCTGGGCCGTCAAGTTTCATTCCCTTAGGCAGCCTATGTAGCAGTCATAAACCTCTCAGATTTAATCATAAATATCTTCATTTGTGTTCCGAAGACGAACGAAGGTCTTACGGGGTTGGTACAGCATGGGGGTGAGTAATTAATGACTTAATTTTCATTTTTGGGTGAAATAACCCTTTAAGCCAGGATTAGGCCTTAGTTCAATGAGGACATTTAAGAAGCTTTTTTAAATGTGCCTTAAAAAACATTACTGGTGTGCATCTTGAGACAAAACAATGGCACTGACATATTTTAAGATTATGTCAGTGCAAGTTGCTTTCAGTTAAAACAGCTCAAACATGAATATTAGTCTGGGACTAGGCTTAAACCTTGTCTGTGAAACTGGGCAAAAATTATATCAGTCATAGCATTACATTATGCTACGCTAGTATGTTGCGTTGTTACTGTAATGTAATATTAGGCTACACTTTATTTTAAGGTACCCTTGTTACAGTATTTTTTTTACATTTTAAGTACTGAGTAATATTAATTAACAACATGTACTTACTATATAGGGTTATGCTACGTTCACACCGGACGCGAATAGCGCGTCAAATTCGCGTCTACCGCGTCTAGTTTGACGCTTGACCACTTTGTGTTAATTCGCGTGTCAATGGCGAAATTGACGCGCGTAAAAAAAAAGTTTGAAGCGAAATTTACGCGCGTCAGAGGCGAAAGTTTCGAAACCCGTCGGCGGCCATCTTTTTAGATGTTTATCGAGCATTAGCATTAGCATTATTCGAGAGAGTCACCGCTCGTATATGCTCTGGAGAGCAGAAACAGCTGCTTGGGGACATCGTCGCTGTACTCGGGTCCACCAGACCCTCCGGAGGGTTTCAGGAGTTTCATCATTTGTTCCAGGAGCTAGGTTTGGTGGACCTAACGGTGAGGACGCTGACGAGGACACCGTAGGCCGTGTAAAGCCTCGGGCTCGAGTGGTCGCTGCCTGACGAGCCCGCGCTCTACAGCCCGGCGCGAGGTTCACCCTCGCCCGCACATTTATTTGATAATAAATGGAGCCAGCCTCCAAAAGTGAAACCTGTCCTGTGATTTTTTTATTTATTATACACTATGTGTTTGTTGTTTTTACATTAAAATAATAATGTTTCATATAATCTAAAATAGATACGGAATAAATAGCATTCAATACAACATGAGTACTATCTCTCATATATTAAAATCGAGTTTTTATGTGAAAGATTTGCTTTGTTGTGCATTAGAACCACACCAGACATTTTAGTAATATTACAAAATAATTTATTAAAATAACAAACTTTCACTTCACCACGTGACAGCAGCAAACAGGCTCCTGATTGGTTAACGCGGCGCGAATTGACGCAGAAGTTCAAATTTTTCAACTCGGGCGGCAGACGCGAATTCGCGTCAAACGCGTGAATGCACAAATAGCACTAACTAAATCATTCGCGCGTAACGCCAGACGCTTCAATTCGCGCTATTCGCGCGAACTTGACGCGCGAATGAGGCGTATTCGCGTCTACCGCGCCGCGCTCTACGCCTCATTCGCGCCGCAGGGATTTTTCACGCGCGTAACGCGTCTTTGCATTGACTTAACATTGAAATCACTCGCGCCTGACGCGCTATTCGCGTCCGGTGTGAACGTAGCATTAGGGTTTGGTTTAAGGTTTGTTGCTTGTAATTATGCATAAATTACTGTTATTACTAATAAGACAAAATATTAGAGTAGAATAACTTAATGTAACATTAAATAATAATAAGATAAAACAGCACAACAGCAAAAATGTAATGTAACATCACATGATCAGTTCAAATAAGATTAACGTAATATTATGTAGTATAATGTAACATTATATAAGATACAATAAGATCAAATAAGAAAACATTAAAATAATGTAATGTAGCATAACATAATATAACATTATATTGTATGATAAGACAAAACATTACACCAAAAATGTAACATCATAAGACAAAACATCACAATAATGTGATGTAACAACATAATGTAATGTAACAATATACAATAAGACAAAAAAAAACACTAACACAAAATAAAGTAGAAAAATGTAATCTAACATCACATAAGATCAAATAAGACAAAACATTTCTTTTAACATAACGCAGAATAACATAACATACCTTAATATGATCAGATAATACATGTCATGCACCCCAGCATGTCATGTCAGAATAAATAAGATAAAGTAAGATGTAATGTAACGTAAGAGTGTAACATTACTTTTTAAGATACAATAAAATCAAATACGACAGTAACAACGTACAGTATAATACAGCATAACGTAAATGGACATTATCAAAATATTATAACATGAATATTCCACTTTGATGTAACTTATCAAAAATACAACAGCTACAGTTGAGTAACAAACACAAGAAGTAAGGAGTAGAAAACAAATTCCACTCCACATTCCTGTCAGTACCAGTTACACCATATCGCCCCTCCTTCCCATCACCATGACAACTCCTCCCAAAACAACACCTCACCTCTCGCGCACAAACTCAGCCAACTCTTTGGTGGCGATCTGTCCATGCTTCATGTTATGGTAGAGAACGTCAAAACCTGCATTCTTCTCTCCCTGTGAAAAAAAAACAAAAACACCAGCATAAGGCACATTCATGTAGTGTGTGCAAAATCAGTCATCATTAGAATGTGTCAAAATAAAAATAGCAAGAGAAACTTGGAAGGCTGGGGTGTCGATTATGAGCCATTGGCCACAGCAGGCACAAAATATGTGCTTGTACAGAATGTCAGTATTTCTAAGCAAACTTCTCATCATTTGCAGAACACATAAGAGATCAGAGTCAGGGAGAACTACAATAAACCAAGTGAAGGAACAAATAAAAATCTGCTGACTGGACAGGTTCCAAAATTGACTTTTTTTCCAATTAAAAAATGCAATGGAAAGTAAATAAAAGTTAAACCGTATATGTTACTCATGTTGCCATGTTACTGTACATGTTACCTCTATTTTAGGAAATGCAATGTAAGAATGACAGTCTGACTCTGTATTTTTTGTTTTGTTTTTGGCATAAAAGACACTGAATCAAATCAAAGACAAACAAAAACAAACCAAGCGTTTTTCTTTTATTGTCCACTGATGTGGAAAAATTCCATTCAGAGAATAACCTGCCAAACGCCCATCCCTCTGGTTGTGAAATACACAACTGAAAATCTCCACAGTCATTTACAGAAATACATATTTTTAAGGAAATAATACTTTTATCATACTTAATTTGTATGATTAAAAAAAGAATCATACAAATAATATAATACAATATAGCGCGCTAACTTCCGGAAACGAGTTTCTGTAGGGTGGGATGTCTGGTGTAGTGAAAATACAACAACACAAGAATAGCACAGCAGTGTGTGCAAAACATGCCACGTGAGCAAGGAGCACAACACTTCTCCCAGACTTCCCCCAAAGGCCAAGGCCCAGTAGGGGAGATCCTCAGATGATAACCTTTGGAACAAAGTAACAACACATCCTGCGGTCAAAGTTAGCAAGTATAAAAATAGCCCCCTTTCTTTTAGCAAACAGAAAAATGTCAACAAAGTAGAGAGAAAAAGAAATGACAGAACCAGAGAAGTCAGTGGCCATAGATATCTCCAAACCACAGAAAGAACTTCCCAGGTAAAAGACGGATTGACAAAATTCCCACTGTCCAAAGATAGAAACTGGACAGGGCCAACTAAACAAAGCCTGATTCCAATAATCTACTGCAAAAGTGTTGCACAATATAAATTTTATACAAATTTTAAGGGGAACCATTACGTTGATGTCAAGTACGAGAATTGCAGATAAAGACATTTGTGCAAATTAGTCCTCTCTTAAAAAAAATGTCACTTCCTTAAAGTCCTCCTGTAGTCAACAATTTTAGCCCTTTTAACTCATATTTGATCATCAAAATGACCTATTTAAACGTTTTTTTCCTTGGAAAAAAAAAGAATTCTTGCCCTAAAATAGCTTTGTGCGAAAATAGCCTAAAATAACACCCTTGCCTCATTTAGTCTATGCGGTTCTATGAATATGCAAATTACCCCGCCTCCACTCACTCGCACCGGCTCAGAGATCCACTCGTTGACGATCACATGTTGACCTGATTGGTTACAAGGTAGTTTGTGACGTCAGAAACTCCAGCAATTTCAAACCGCGTTTTTGAGACTGTCTTTGGTTCACTGCAGTTTTAAGGAGAAAATATTCAGCAATTGTGTTGACTGTTGACGGGTGTTGAATTTGCACATGGTTTGTCTAAAAGCATATTAAAAACACCACATAGACATATAAACTACATTAAAAGCTTGATTTTCACCACAGGGGGACTTTGGGCCCTATTTTAACGATCTAAAACGCAAGTGTCAAGCGCAAAGCGCAAGTAACTTTGTGGGCGGATCTCGGCGCTGTTGCTATTTAACCGGCGGGATAAATGACTCTTGCGCTCGACGCAAATCTAAAAGGGGTTGGTCTGAAGTAGCTTCATTATTCATAGGTGTGGTTTGGGCGTAACAGGAAACAAACCAATAAGAGCGTTAAATCACTTTCCCGTTGAGAGCATGATGAACGAGGTGCGCTTGTTCCATGGCGTAATACTATTATAACGGCGCATTGACCAGCGCGCTTCAGAATCGGTTCACAGCCGAGGAGGTCGATGTTCTCGTCAGGGCCGTAAAAGAAAGAGAAGTGACATTGGGGATGGGACAAACCCACCCAAATTAGCTTTGGTTTTATTTATTTATTTATTTGAGCTGTTCACAATCATGTTTGGTTCACAATCAGGTTAAACATGCATATAATAATTTGGGTAAATGTGTAAGCTTTATGCCTGTTTTCCCATCGTCATGGACACAACAATGATTTCCCTCGTGCTTTAATATTTTTCCTTATAATAATGTATCTTTTGCAAAAAGTAAAATGCATCTGTGTTGATGAGAGAATCATCTACAGTGTATGCGCGTTGTTCACACTCTGTATTATGGCCAAGCATGTGCGCTTAAAATAGCATCTGAATGTACGTGCAACGCGACACTGACTTTAGACTAGGTTTTTTCTGGTCAGTGGCGCAATTGTTTTCTGGAACTGCAAAATAGCACCAGGGATTGTTTGCGCCGGAACACGCCTCCTTTTTTGCGCTGAACCGCCCAGGGAGCGCAAGTTCATTCCCTAGTTTGCCGGCGTGCGTCTGTGGAGGGAAAAGTCTGCTTTGCACGGGTGCAAAATACGAATGATACATGCGTCGGTGTACAAAGTCAATTGCGCTGGGTGCAAGATAGAGCCCTTTAAGTCTAAACTGAATCTTTGTAGATCTCATTAAGAAAGTGAAAAACTGGTGAGCTACAAGTCAACAGCTTTCATTTATGAGACTAGAAAATGAATTAGACTTTTGTAAATTTACATTTTAGAGGTGACATTTAACAAAATTGATTTTTCTGGGAAAATTTTATTTATAGTTTGAATTTGAATCTGGTATATTTTAATTCTTGACATTTGTGACATTGAACAAAAATTTTATTGTTTTGAGGTCTATTTTACACATTTGTGTGTCTAAAGAGCAGATTTGTTATGTTCTGAGGTGAAATTAGCCGTAAATATTCAGACTTAAAAAAAACTGCAGATCATACAAAAAAGCAGGTCAGAGGTCAAGCTTTTGTGTAAAAGTAGAGGTTATCCAAATAGATTTGGGCCAATCAGAGAGCTGCTACAATTCTATAGTGAGGTGAAGTGCCAAAAGAGAACTGAACCAAAAAAGAGAACTGAACCAAATATATCAATCAGATACTTTTGCTTTGTAATTTTATTGAAAAATTATTAAAAATCCCTATATGAAAAAAAAGTTGCTAAAAAAAGGGGGATCACTTTATTATTTATGTTCCTGTGACCCTATAGTCAAATCCAGACTAGGTATCAGTTACCCATGGACCCTTCTGGAGTTCAGTTTCAGTCTTTTATGTTGTACATGTTCACAGTATAGTGCTGTTTAAAGAACCCTGGTCACAAAACAACATTTGGACCAAATGGACCAGTTGTAACCAACATGAAATTTCAATGTTAGAACGAAATGAAAAACAACAGCTGATGTTTGTTGTGTGGCCAGAATGCTTGTTGAAACCTGACCCCTTTGGAAAGCTGATCTCCCATGATTCTCTCTGCTCTGCCCACACAGCACAGGTACAACAGCACCCCCTTCTAAAGCCATCTTTCCTTCTCTCACTCTATTCTGCCTCTTTCTCTCATTTCCCTCTGTCTTATATACGGGATGGTAAACAACTATCAGGCAGGCTTAAACAGACAGTTTTTTCCCATGGATTCCTCAGTCAGAATTCAGTGCTGAAAGCAAATGGAATGATGGCCCATCTGTTGACAGTCTGTTCTTCATAGCTTCATTCCCTGAAGTTCATTTGCAAAGCATACAGCAGTATCTGCCATCATTCACCTTATGTAACGTGATGCCGCCACAGAGGACGCTTTATGTTTGAAGAGAGCATGACAGACAGGGAGCGAGAAACAAAGCATAAGCGGACGGCTGCGATGACATTAAGCAGAGCTGCAGGTGTTGAAAGAGGAACTCCAATCCGCTCGGTATTAACGTGTCTCCTACCAAGATAGCGGTTGCTAAAGCGACAGGGTTCCCCTGGAAACTGTGAGAGAGTGGGAGACACATGACAGCTCATTCCATAAGGCGAGGGGCATACGATACGTGTGTGTCGGTGCTAGACCGGGGCTGAAGTATTCTGTCTTGTTCATCACAAGTCCCAAGACTGTTACAAATCAGTTTAACCTCTCCTCTAAGGAAGTGGAGAAACGCTTTGTTTGATATATATTTTGTATTATAAAATTATTATAAATACTATAAATAAAAAAAATATTCTAAAATACTCTAATATGTTAAATATTTGTATAGCACCTTTCACACAAGAAAAGCAGCTTAAAGTGCTTTACAAGCATTACAATAAGCATCAACATGAAAACAAATAAAAAACATAATAATATAAGATTAAAAATGAAATCCACTTTATAATGATAATAAGCTACGACAAAATTAGTACACATAAAATGCATTGTGACACAAGATGTAAATATGCTCCACTCACGCCACCAGCTCAGAGATTCATTCGGCCAACTTCCTGAGGTAAATGCTGCACAATGGCATTGATCTTTACAACGTCAGACACATAACAGAAATTAATATGATTAGCCTTTTGCTTGAATACGTTATCAAACAGCTAATAATGTGTTGCTAATGTTACACGAACCATGTTCCCGTCCACCATCTCAGAGTCAGGCCTCATAACATCATAATATCCATCATACACTCGCTATATTGCTAAATCTACCCGATTTTTCATATCAACAGAAAAATATACTGGGATAACCTGGCTTCTTTCACCACTCCCCTGCTAGTTCTTTGACGTGATTGGTTACAATGTAGTTTGTGACGTCACAGACCAGCGATTTTAAACTGTGTTTTTGAGACTGTCTTTGATTCACCGTAGTTTTAAGGAGAAAATACTCAGCAATGTTGTTAAATTTGCACATGGTCTTAAAGCTTATTAAAAACACCACATAGACATAAACAACATTAAAAGCTCGATTTTGATCACAGGGGGACTGCTCTCTAAAGTTTTTAGAGAGCTGGATTCCCTAAAATCTGTTTGTAATGTGTCAAGTCATTAATGTTGAGAGCTATATTCTGAAAAGGGTTTATAAACCTATTCAGGAATCATTTCAACTTAAAACTTTCCCATCATGCCATGTGTTTCTCTTTTGAAAGTCAGTCTGAGCATGAGGCTGAACATCCAACAGCACCACCTCACAATGATAGCCTGTGTTAGCCTGCAGAACTAACCAGTCTCACTTGATTTTAATTAACATATGCTGTAAACACACACGCGGCATGTAAGAAGGTCTAATATGGAGTTTTATGAATAAGCCATGTCTCATGGAAGTTGTAATTAAAAGATTGCAGGGCATTCCAGTGTCATGGTGCTCGGGGCAATGAGGCAATCATGTGAGACCCAATAAACACACACAAACGACAAGCAACAGAACAGAACACTGCAGTCCCTAAAAATCCTTTTCAAATTCTAGTGTCAGTGCAGGTCGATGAGTTCACCATGCCTCAAGAAGGAGAAGGACTGCATGATTTTTTTCTTGCTCAACATCAATTCTTAAAGTCCCAAGATCTATCCTTTATAAAACTCTAGTTTGGCTGTGTGAAAACTTGTATGTACAGCGCTGCCCATCTGATTCCTGAGACAAATGGCTCTTATGAGTTGATTCTTTTATGAAAGAAAACAGATTTGAATCCATTTGAAATACTGCTCAATTAGAGCATTACAAGAGAGAGAATGGTTTTTATATATGTAAGAACATGACAGCACAATTTTCACTATAACTGAAATAGAATGAGTCACAATTTTCAGAACCGAATCAAAATAATTCTCAGTGAATTTTTTTTTTATCATCATTGTTTCTTCATCAGAATCTTGGGTGAGATTGTTCATAGCAATGTATATGTTGGATATTTGATTATTTGCTCATTTCCTAGAATTCCCTCCAAAGGGGCTGTAGAGGACTTACTGCTGACTGTGCATTGTGGTTAAAACACACACACACATGGCCCAGTCCTGTCACCTGTGATGAATAACTGCATTAGCTTTTAGGTGAGAAAGAGGGAAATCATTGACTGAGCTAAAGTATTTCATCCTCCTCTCTTTTACCTTTATAGAGACAAGTCTTGATTAAATCACACGAGTGGGACAGTAAGACAGATATAGTGTATCAGTGATGTTTATCTTGAATTGGAGATGGAGACAGGGCAAAACATTAACTTGAGGAATTCTCTGACTTCTGTTCTCTGAAGATAAAAAAAGTTGTTGTTTTTTTAATGAAATTCTATTAGTTGATTACATGCACAAGACAAAAAAAGCCTCTCTATGACAATGGAAACTGATGGATCATGACTCCAAACCCAAATGAACACGGACAAATAATGATTTGCTCAGTAGGCATAATTTATATGCTGAAAGGAAGACAAAGTTAAGTGTGTTCTAATCGGGTAACTAATTAACAAATTCTACTATTACAAAGGCATGGCTTATGTTTTGAATAAAAAATATTCATGAACCTTATTTTTGAATTCTTAATTTTACTGTTGTCTGGACATTCTCAGAGGGTTACTAATCCATGACCAAATTAATGATGCAACTAATACTCACACACTATACATACTTTCACATCAAACATTAATTATAAAACCACAACACTATGAGAACGATGGACAGAAACGTCAATGCATGTGTCCATAAATGAATTTAAAAAAAACTTTCTCATTTAGATGGAAACCAACAAAAATCAGCCAATCTGCCAATCTCAGTGTGAAAGGTAATCTGCTTATAATGTTCGTTTTTTCTGATGGTACTAGATAAGTTCATGAGGTTTAGGTGGCATATTTCACTCGCACTGTTGTGGCCAGAGTCATTTTCACAGGCAAATGCGAGAAAATGCATGCTTTGTAGAGCTAAGGTCATACATTAAACAATTTTCTACATCTAATAAACCCTCATCTTCCAAAGCTTCACAAATACTTTAATGTGAGACTGAAAAATAGTCAGAACAGTATGAGTGAAACTAAATGAACTGATTAGGCTGCTAAATGAGCTCTCTGTTGTGAGACAACATCTGACAGCCTGCTGAACGCCCTGTTTTCCATCTGAGGAGAAAACTAATTGAAGACAGTTGTAAGAATGAAGCTATGAGCTAAATAAGGAATGTGCTTAATCACTGCGATTGTGAATTCCCTCTCGGAGACTTAATTAATCATGCATTTTCGGTAATTACCCAAATGTGTCGTTTCAGTCTTTTCACACAGGTGTTTTTATTCAGTGCTGAAGAAACAGTCAGAGCAGGACGAACACACACAACAAGATAAGCACACACACAGATTATGATCACATTACAGACACACACATACACACACACTAGAATATTTCTTTAAAGGTAAAATGAAAGTATTTCTAATGTGTTCTGTAATCTGATGCATTTCTATATTAAAAAAAATCCCCATCAGGAATTTATTATATTGTCACTACTCTCCTCCTGAAACACTGCCGGCACTCATTGGTTGAAATTTAGGCAGCCTCGGTTCCATCAACCAAAAAAGAAACTCATTTCATAAAACAAAAAATGACTTTAAAATGAATTAACTGATTAATCTGCTGAATTCTTATGACAGTTCTTCGGTACAACATGCATTGATGAATCATGCACAAAAATACCAAAAATGTGTATCAAAAGTTCAGGAGGAGCACGTTCAGATAACTAACCTAATTAACACATTCAGTCATCAACTCAATTCACAAGATAGAGGTATATATACACACACAGCAGACTTACTTCTGTTCCTTGACAGTTATCCAACATCCCCACCACGCCATCTCCTCACTTCTATCTATTCCTATCCAAACCTGGGATAGGGGAGTACTCTGGGTTCAGGAGCTCGGAGCCCTCGGACAGCACGCCAAATACGCATAACCTTTACTCTATTTATTATATGTAATTGTGAACTCGTGAAAGGCCAATTTGATTTTATGTTGACTTTAAAAACTGCTTTTCGGAGTAACAGGAAAAAGTGCAGGCCAGAGCGTCTGGATACATCTGCATGAGCGATGAGGGGGTCGAGAGTGAATAATAGTTCTGCGTGGATGCTTGGGAGTTTTGGGGGGTGTTTTACACCAGCTTTGTGTAGGAACACAACACAATAGAGGAGGTCTCTACATCTACCACAGTCCTGCGACACAAAGCCGGACAATCACATGACATGACCTGGCCCAAACTGGCCAGCAGACCAGAGGCTGCAACCAAACAGAACACAGTAGCGGAACTCAAAAATAAAACTCCAGTCAAGACTACAAATGAGAGAAGGGGTGTTCAGCTTAAACAGGAGGGAACCAATCACTGTATGATGTTTATTACTAACATGACATTTAAATGCCACTTTACTACTTTTCAAACAAAACTAATTTGATGGAACAGATGTTTTAAACTTCTCTAACATATGGAGGTCTTTATCTGGTAGGAAGTGTAATGTGGCCTGCATTCAGTAGCAGCAGTTCCTGAATGTTCTGGCTTGCTTTTCTTCTCTTCTTCCTCGTTCTTTGAGAGGGGAAGGCTAGGTATTAAAGTAGGACGCACCTGAAATAGCCCTGCCAGGTGTGTGGAAAGTGCAGAGCACGGCTGTCCTCATGGGAAAGCTGACAAAGCCACGGTCCTCTGCTTTTGTTCTTACACTTTTTTCTCTCTCTTTGTTCTTTCCTCTCACTATCCTTCCTTCATACTTTCAATGATGTGACAGAAACAGTCAGCATATGAATCCCAAACTGCTTACAAGGCAACCGTATAAAACATACGCAGAGTAAACATCTGCTCTTACTGTACTGCTACAAAGCTAGAACATAAAGAACCCAATGCATAAGAAATGTGATAGACTTACCCAAAAATTGTTCTTGAAATACGCCATCTCCATTTAGAGGGTTCCTAGAGAGTCCTGAAAGAGAGAAGAAGGTGGTTATGCCCCCAGATATAATATTTACAGGTGTTTTTTCCCAAACTGATTTTTAGGAAAACTATTTAGGAAAATGTGAATTAAATACATTTTTAAATAGTAAAATGTTTTCCTCTTATCTCAGTTTAATATTCAGAGAAATATAACTAATCATTTTTATACTTACAGCCAATAACTAATAAATAGCCAATTTGAAAGTTCTATAATATTTGTCCAAATTAATAATAATAAAAAAAACACTCAAATTAAAATGAATCATTATAAATTGACACATTATAATGTGCAGTATGAAAATATGATATTTTGGATTTTGAGATTTGCTAAAGATTACATTTAAAAGTGTTATTAAATTCTTAGTAATTAAAAGATGAACTAAGTGAGCATTAAATGACAGAAAAGTTTATCTAAATGGAAAAAAATTAGCATGTACAATTATGTATTTTTAAAATGTTTTATGATATTTTATAATGGAAACCCGGCTAATGACTAATTCAGTATCTTTAAAACAAGATGGGGCCATCTTTCTCTGTGCATAATCAACTGATAATAGATGTGAACCTGTTAAATGGATGGATTTCAGAGAACCGTCAGGGGAAGAAACAAGGTACACAATCAAAAACAAGGTTCACTAGTAGAGCAGGCTGACAGATAATGCTGATGAAAGCAGGCTCCTGCAGGGGCTAGTGGCAAGAACTCAAGGCAATTTTAATTAGACCAAACCCACGCTGAGGTGCACACACAAACACACTCGGTTTCAATGTTTCAGTGCTCTAGCAGAGCAGATGACACTGAGATGACTGCGGAAGTTTCTCTTTGTGAATGTAAATGTCAGCCAACTCAGAAATATAAAACCATCACCTCAGCTAATAGCCTGAGCATCCCACTGAATTCCTTTCACTATTCAGTGAAATCAAATGTAACATTCACAACGTCAGGGGCTAAACAAAACACGAAAAAGCTTTTGAAGGTTGACATGTCAGATCAGTTGAACTGAGTAATGTTTCACAATGCATCTCTTCTGCAGCTGTACGATGGTTGAACGTCTCTCTGAGGTAAGACAACAGGTGCAAAGAGCTGAGTCACTACAGAATGCTTTTCTGTAATACAGCCTCTCATTGCGCGCGCACACACACACACACACACACACACATTACCATCTTTTCCTCTATCCTCTTCTTTCATCACCCTCTTCTGTAAACACATCCTGGCAGTGACTGCTGGCTCTCAAAATGTGACAGGCATTTCCAGTCCAGTGTCACTATATTGGCAGGTTTGTGTTCCTGCTTTCTGACCAGCAGCCTACCGCACAACACCTGGGGCTCATAATGAGGATCCTTCCTGACAGCAGCCAGGTTAAATCCTTTTGTGCCTGACAGGATAGTGGAGGTATATAGCAAAGTAGAAGGAGGGAGAAGTAGGGCTGAGCAATTTTATCGATTCTGCGATATAAATCGATATTTTTTTCCCCAAGAAAGTATCGATTTTTAAGCCGCGAGTATCGATACACAAGTCCCATTCAAATCCCCCCGTGTTTAACTTAGCTCGTCAAGGGGCCGTTCACATATCGTGTCTTTTGCATGCTCAAGTTCGTTATTTAAAATGTAGGCTCGCGGCAAACGTGGCGCGCTCATAATTGAAGCGACGCGCTCATTTTTCCCAGGCGCAGCGAGATGAAACACCTCAACTTTTCAGAATGCCGCAAGCGCACCGCAGTTCATCATGTGACAAGAACCAACCATCAGCTTCACCCTTTCCGTAACAACATTGAAAGCTCGGTCAACATGAAGGATGGGGGTGCACCCAAACACTACGGGTGTTTTTCTCTTCTCCGTAGATAAATCTTGTAGCAGAGCTACAGCAAGCGTTTTTCGGTGGTGGAAATCATTAGCTACTAAAACATTTGTCGTTGTGGAGAGCGCAGTGCATGGTTGCTTAGCAACGACAGACGCCACGGAAAAATCGGACCTAATTTTACTATTAATAATAAAAGCTAATATGACAATATAAGCTAATGTGCATTGTAAATGGCCGTAATTTATCTTTTTTGACTCATTCTTTTTATACAAATGATTTAAAGTCTGAAATCTGTCTGAAGGTTGATCTTTTTATAAAACCTTTTTTCTCAAAACTTTATTTGCACTTTTTAACTTTCAAACCCACATCGCCATGAGCATAACATATTCATGTGTGATTAGGACTACTTACTTGGCCACAGCTTTAGCACTCTTTCTAACATTATGATGCCACAACCATCAAGGCGAAATCCTGAACATCGCCGTAAGTAAAACAATTTGATAATGCTTTGTCTGCAAATAATGTTTTTATATGTTTTTAAAACACTTGATCACGTGCAACAGTGGGGGCGTTCACACTTTTTCCTATACAATGACATAAGCCAATCATAACAGTGGCCCATTACTGACAAGCCTTAAAGGATCCGCCTACTTATAAACTGATCATTTCAGAGGGTCAGAACATTTTTTTTTTGCATACATATTTGTTTTTTGTGTGCAAAAAAACGTTAATATATTCAAATTATAAGCAAACCTCAAGGAACATATTAAAAAGATACAACAATCATGACCCCCTTATAATATTATTTCATAATATTATTGTTTGGACTGTATTTTTGATAAAATAAATGTAGCCTCGGTGAGCATAAAAGACTTCTTTCAAAAACATGAGTGTATTGGCGGTTTTCCACTGCTGGTACGGCTCAGTACGGTTCGGCTCGGCGTGGCACGGTTCGGCTCGCTTCGCTTTTCCACTGCGTGGTACGATTCGGCTCGGCACGGTACGGCTCGGTTCCCTTTAGCTCGGTTTGCTTTTCCATTGCAGTTAGTATCGCTTCAAAGTGGTTGGGATTATAGTCTGACCGTTATAGTTTATCCGCTCCTCGGCAACCAACGAGAGGAACGTCTGCACTTCGTCCACTGACCACGATTCAGCCATTTCTTTTTTGGAAGTTTTCTTTCTTTCTTTTTTCTTCAAGCAAGTCAAGCAAGTAGTTTTAAAACAGGTGCTACAGCGGTGGCTGTTACTAAAGTGGCTATTTAAATCTAGCGGGTTTGATGTCTCGCAAATACAATGATGCTGGTAGTGACGATTCTGTCTGACCAATCAGTGATCTGCAGTGTGTTCACATTTTAGTATCGGTACGGTACGCTTGGAACCTCAACAGAGGTGGTACCATTTAAAGCGAGCCGAAGCAAGCCGTACCCAGAGCCGTTGAAAAACAAAGTTGCGACACTCCCATAGACTGCCATAGGAACTTTGGAATGCGGAAGTAACGCGTGTCGTGGAGCAGCCAATAGTTCCAAACACTGATAGTTCCAGCATTGAACCCAATTCATTTTCAGTGTTTCCGAAGTACGCTCGCTGGTAAATTAATGAAATTACTGTATTTTTTTTACTTTTACACACATTAGCCGACCTCTCGTGAATCTAGTCAGTAGTTATATTTTATGTAGCCAGTTTTAGTTAATGTTTATTGGAAGATAATAGGTTAATTGCAGCTATATCTTACGTGACCAACACTTCACTAACCCCTTCCCTCCAAAATTCAAAACACAACAAAATGTATTCAATTCAAAGGGCTTTATTGACATAAAAGTTAAGTAAATCAATACTTTTATTCATCAAGGATGAATTAAATTGATCAAAAGTGACAGTAAAGACATTTATAATGTTACAAAAGATCCTATTTCAAATAAACACTGTTCTTTTGAACTTTCTATTCATCAAAAAATCCTGAAATAATTGTACACAACTGTTTTCAACATTGATCGTAATAATGAATGTTTTTTGAGCATCAAATCCACATATTAGAATGATTTGTGAAGGATCATGTGACACTATAAAATAGTTATTTTTAATTGTCATATTTAAAAAATACATTTTTTTTTAAATCAAATAAATTGCAATTTGCAGCCTTGGTGAGCAGAAGAGATTACTTATTTTAAAAACATTAAAAATCTTAGCCTACTGATCCAAAACTTTTGGCTGGTAGAGTATGCATATATATATATATATATATATATATATATATATATATATATATATATATGTATATGTGTGTGTGTGTAACTGGAGAGATGGTTACTGAGTGAAATAATTATAAATACGATCTAACATTAACGTTTTAGGATTCATTTAAGTATGGCTAATGTACCCCTACATCCTTTCAAACCAAACCATTCATCAGAACGCACACAAATACATGCATACGATGTACTGTGTAGCTACTGTATGTAAATGTATAGCCTACTGAAGTTAATCCCGTTAACAGTAACGTTAATGTTATGAATCATTCCCCTCAGTAACCATATCTCCAGTTTAATTTCAAACTGACCACACTCTCCATCATATTTACAGAAATTTGCTGCAAATGGTAGTTGCTGTATTCTACGTTATGGGAGCACCCCATTTCCCTCCTAAATAAACACAAAAACGTATTAATACTGTGTTTCTGCTACTCCCCAGAAAAAAAATTATATTATCCAAGTCATTTAAGTGTCAACGTAATAATCAATGTACATTATGCGTCAATATTTACCGATTATTGCTGCAAATATAGCTGCTGCTGTCTGCCCCGCTTTAAAAACCATTGGCAACGCGGATTTGTTTGGAACTATGTAGAGCTACATGAACCACGTGACCATGTGGCGGCGAGATCAAAGTGTGTCGCAACTCTCATATTTAACGGCTCTGGCCGTACCGTGCCGTACCATGCAATGGAAAAGCGGCACATGTTTTGAATTTTATACACTAATTTTCAGAACTTTTCTGCTGATAAATGGCTGACAACGATCAGCCTGGCTGAAATAATACTAATTTGTGAGTAAAACTTTGGTCTAAAGTATGGTCTTTAAAAACATGTTGTATAGAGATTAGCAGTGATGCAACTGCCAAAATGACAGCACTGTCCTTGAGTAGATGTGTTTGTGGGTGTTAGGCGTGAGCCCAGCAGAGAGCCGGTTGGAGGTGTGTTCCTGTTGTTTCTGAGAGTTGGATGCTGGCATCATCTACAGCCCACGGAGTGCTGACCACAGGGCTTTTCTCTGGCCGGCCGGGCCTCTCTTGGCACTGTTGACGACCATCAGCCGGTGCACAGTACAACATCTCATGGACAGGGAAATACTCATGCTTACGCCTTACTCCCTCTATCCATCTCTCACACGCCTTTAATTAACTCGACCCGGAAAACCTTACACCCCTATGGATGACACAAGCTTGGCAACGTGGCTCGTTCCAAAAATAAGACTCAGCCAAACAGAGAGGATGCGGTAGATGAGGCATATGAGAGGAAGAAACTGCGGTATGCTCATCTGGCCGCTGAAGCAGAACAGCAAGGATGGAGAGTCCAGGTTTACCCAGTGGAAGTCGGTTGTCGAGGTTTTGTGGCACACTCTACAACCCGGTTCCTCAGAGACGTCGGATTCAGTGGCCAAGAGTTGCGTCGCACAGTAAAGAGCTTATCTGAAGCAGCAGAAAGGAGCAGCAACTGGCTGTGGTTGAGACGGAAAGATTCTAGCTGGCTGTGTACAGGCCGCCACGCTACGGTTTCGTAGAATTCTTGAAAACTTGAAGAGTCTGTTGGTTTATTTGTATAGGTTGTATAGTATTTACAGTCATTACGTTCCTGGGTATATTGCGTGAATGACGGGTGGTTGGGCAGATATTGTGTTTTTGCGGTAGGTGGTATGCCATACGGAACTGTTGCACACTGAAACTGCATATTAACGAACCAGTGGGGCTCGACAGCCTTAGTCAAACGGGTTGGCGCGTATTGTTGGGTTGCGGAGAAATTGTGAGATTGTGGTTAGGTCTCAGCAGCAGGAGGGATGTAGAGGTCAGTAAGCTGGGCTGAGTTGAGTGGGGGACGGAGGGGGGTGACTCTGGGACGCCAGAGTGTCGTGGGCTAGTCGACGAAACACTGAGGACGGAAGGTGCCCACTTGAAGACCCTAGAGATGTCCCCTACTTGGCTAAATCCAGACGGTTGTCGTGCTGGTCCACTAGGGAGACCACACTATAGTTGCAGCCGTCGTGTGTGCTGACGCGCCAAGCACACTGCAGTCGTTAACGCCAGACAGAAGGGGAGTCACACCACCATATGGAAAGAAGCGTAAATGGGTGAAGCAAAGTTTACTGTAAAGCTACGTCTTAGTAGGGCTGCACGATTTGGGCCAAAATGATAATCACGATTATTTTGATCAATATTGAGATCACGATTAATTATCACGAATATTTGTTGATTTTAACCAAAACAAATGTTATTGTCACATAGGCTAATTATAACTGCTTTCACGTCCATATTGTGCTACATTCCTGCTAATGTACAACTATGTGCATAAAAATAAAACAGGTCCTCTTATTCACCAAAGTTCAGTGCATCTCCTTAAAGAATAAATAAAACAATAAAGAAAATGTAGCAAAACTTCAACAGGGCACTATTTTACATTTTACATTGTGTAAATATATTTTAAACTTGCATTGTAACGTTATAATGGATGTGAATAAAACGCGCAAAATCTAAAATTTTCTATCTATTCATAACAGAATGTAACCAAATGAGAACATTTCAAGGCAGAACTATGGACTATAGTTCGATTAATGGATGAAATTCAGAGTTATTGTTATTTGACGCTTAAGAAATGTAAAATGTTGTGGTACAGTGTCAGTGATTAGTTGTGAAGTCTTACTGCATAAATTTAATCTATTTAATCCTCCTTATGAAAGTTTATGTGCTCGCCTCAAATTATTTCTATTTATTAAACAATATAGTTCAAAACACAGACTGATCTCATAAAATTGCGTGTATGACATGCCAATTCGTATTTCCATTTTTGGCGTGCTATCAACACGCACAATCGCTTTTCAGCGTGTTTATGAACGCAGTTGACTTAACGTTATTACTGTATATATAAATATATGACCTACCTCCACCCCGTCCCTAAACCTACCCGTCACTGGGGTTAATAGCATTTATGAGTCTTCCCCTACCATCCTAGGGAAAAAAAAATATCGCTCCCCAGATGTACATCTACATTTTGCTTCGTTTCGCTCGGAAATTAAATGGCGTGTACATATACGCGGAATCACTTGGACATTAATGGCGTAGACATACACGCATACACGCGGATATCTCAAAATGCGTATAGATAACACGCCACTTGACTTGAAAGTGGCGTGTCTGTTTACGCAAAAGTCATGATGTCATATTGCAAAACAAGACGTTTGTAGTACTGATTATTGGAGTCCATTAATCGAACTTTTATGCCTCTTATATAGTAATTATGTAGTATGTATGTACCAATTTACTAATGCTCACACTCGGTCTCTCACTCTCTCTCTCGCGCAGACACAATCGGTATTTCTCGGGCACTTTCGAGCGCGCTTTTGGACACTCGGTCTCTCTCGTGCACTGTCGCTCGTGCGCAGACACAGGCCCTGTCCCAAATGGCACACTCCGAACTTGTGGACTTCCTCAGAGTCTACACTTTGGTGACGTCATGTAGTGAAGACCTATAGGGCCCTTAGCGCAAGTCCGCGAGGGCGCATTGGGAGGTATTTTTAGGACAGACTCGATCGTCACGCCGGAAACAGGAAGACGGTCTGATTGTTGTTATGGACAGGAGCTACAGGTTCGGGGAAATATGCTGCCTATTGTGTTGTGTTTACATATGAATCAGTAAAGCCCTGACATTCTGTTCTATTTATTTAATGAATCATAATGCGATCGTATTATTCAGCTCGCTATTATTAGCCTATGTTTGAGACATCAACCACTGGTCGATGATCATAATGTTTGTATAAACTTGTCAAAAAAAACGTAATGATAATTACACTTAAATATTTTCTTCTCAGCCATGATAACAATTGTCCGTGAGCAAAATCTCCTCCAATCCGTTGTCTGATTGGCCTTTCGCAAGGATTCCTGGGTAGTTAAAGTGCGTGGAGCCTGCATCTATGCGGGCTTCGCGGAAGACCGCTTCAAGGGTACAGAGGGGGCGCTGCTGATCACACTTCAGAGCGTTAAAATGCGTAATGGGACGGCCTACGGACTCGTAGACTCGGCGAGCACGCGCAATATAAGTCCACAAGACCTATAGTCCGCATGAAGTGCGCCATTTGGGACAGGGCCACAGTCTCTGTCGTGCACTGGGGCTCATGGGGGCACGTGGTCAGACAGTGGTTTACGGAGCGCTAGATTGGCTTTGCAAAAAAAAAACTTTGATACGGAGCATTCTGTGAACGGAATGACGCATTTTAAATATCGCTCGATCACGCGAATTTGATCGTGGGAAGCCAAAATCGTGATTAAAATTTGATTAATCGTGCAGCCCTACGTCTTAGTGTTGCTTATCTTGGCGAAAGCCGAGTACAAATCAGCATGAAGTTTTAACATCTACTCTCTGTAATGGAAATCATCCATTTAACATGTGGTTGTCAACTAATGTTTTAGTAAAAAGCTATAACTACATTCCAGCCATTTGGGATCATGGCAAATCTACCCTTTGGGTTTGGCATTGGCACCAAAACACAGTGACGAATTTTCCATTGAAGACTATAAGCCTCCTAGAGCTGATTCGGTGGTCACTGCGGAGTGAGTTCTAGAGGATCTATCTGGTGCTCAGTGAGTCTTTCAGGACCAGCGTACTGTTAGCCGATTTCTCTAAAGACGTCTTTACCAATCCATCCATTAGCATTCACATTCATCTCATTTGCACTTGCTTAGCCGGCATATAGGACCCCCCAAAAATGTAAAATTAAGAGATTTCAAATCTGCCATCTTTTCTCATGCCATGTCACATTAATTAATTTAATCAAAAAGTACAAAAAAGCTGATGCTTTTCAGAATGAAAAAAACAGATAGGGTGCCAGGAAAAATTAGGAGCTTAAAAGTAAAGCACACAACCACTAAGTGATCCTCATTACTCTCTGGCAGAATTTAAAGGACAACGCTCAGCATCATTTCAATCTCTCTCTTTCTTACTTTGCTGTGGCTGAGAGGATTGTTAGAGCGTTATTGGCAGATGCAGATGCAGCTCAGAAGGGAGACGCTGATATCTATTCTCTCTCTTTCTATCCGAAGCTTCATAAGGTGCTGTGCATAAACAGAAGCAGCGTATCAACCCTCAGCTGACCTCACACCAGGAGTGAAGCCTGGCTCCAGAGCCAAGAATCAACAGTAGACATCCTGCTCGGCTACTAAAGCCCCATCCGTCAAAGTCAGAGAGTGATTTTATGAGTGTGACACTGAGTGTGCGTGAAGGGAGTGAAACTCAAAATGAGGAAGAGGGCATACTTTGAAATAAAATGTTCTTATTATTTCAGGGCCAAGGGCTCCATTAGAAATGAAGGGGAGCTAACCAACTGACAGTGGCCTAAAATACATACGAAATGATATTACTTCAATCGAAATCCCTGATGAACAAGAAGGATGAACATGAGCTATGGCTGTTTGGTGAATTCAGCTTCTAATACATATTATCGTGTGGGTAAGTGTGAATCAGAAAGTGTATTTGTGCGTCCTTCCTCACCTGCATTGGCAAAGAAAATGAGCTGAGAACATTTTCTTGTCAGAGGGGTTTTTGCAGCAAGCTTCAGCAGTGCAATGCCAAATCCCCCACCCACCTACAGCAAGCCTGTCTGTATCTCTGCATCAGAGCTTCATCAAAACGCCCAGAACTGCATGTGGTGTGATTACAAATATATTTGGGGGGATTTTTATAGACATTCTGGGGCTTTTGCTGCAGAAGCCCCATCTGCTATTTCCTCATTATCAAAAAGTCCCTATAAAATGTTAGATGTAATATTTAATTTACATAATCTGTTATAATATCATATAGACCATGTTACTGAATGATTACCACATTCATATACCAAGGTATTAAATAATATAATAGAAATAAACATGATAATTAAGCAATATCATTCGAGCAAGAGTGTTGTTGCTCTGAATATCAACATTATTATGAACAACAGCACAATTGAGAGAGTGTGATATTGCTTATATGGGTGATTCTCACGAAAGTTTGGTTTTAAAAATTTCAAACATGAAAATTAAAAAATGCTTGAATTAACAAAAAAAAATTCAGACATTAGAAACAAAGTCTGGAGAATTTGTGAACATTAATTTAAAAACATTTACTAACAATTTAAGACCTTTTTGAGCATAATTTCCAAAACAAGTCCTAAAAAATCTAATTACCGCAACAGTCTGAAAACATCAACACTGTTAGAAAATGAAATACATTTTCACATTTTTAAAAATGGATTATTAACAGTCATGCACAGTTACTTAGAAATCTGAAATAATATTTATTTTTAAATTAGCATTATTTAAATTTTTTGTTTAATTTCTCTCATTACCGCAACACCTTCCACAATTTACAACCTTTTTTTATATATATTTTAATGAAACCTGACACATTTTCAAAAATGATGTGACAAACCTGAAAGAACATAATGTGTAGATACTGTACATGCATTTAAAAGCAAACTACAAATTTTATATTAATTAAATTAACATTTCATTATCATCTGTTGCGGTAATGAAACATAGATTTTGGAAATGAGGTTGATTATTTCAGTAATGATAATAAGTTTACTATGTCTAGATTTAATGTAGAAAAATGTTTAATATATGCAAAATCATGGATTCAATTTCAAATCTTTTTTATTTTGTAGTGCTTCAATACATAACATTAGCAACAACAACAAAAAAAATACAAAAATAAATAACTTTTAATATTCGTAAAACAATAACTTATAACTTTAATATTCGTCAAAGTGTTTCAGAGAGGGAAAAACCTCTTCATTCTTCAACCTATTCATAACTAGGTAAATGTCTACTGTTGGAAACATTTGTCAATGTATACACCTGGCTGCACAGAATAGATGATTGGGAGATGAATGAGAGGAAAATATTGCCAAAAAAGAAGATGAGAAAGTATTTACAACATAAAAAGTTAGTTTTTACTGAATCTTTCTTTTTAACGAATGTAGAGGGAATAGTATAGCTGTTCTTAAATACTGAGAAACATGAAATAACATCCACTACATTACATGAGCTTGGTATTTACAATAACTCATTTTCATTTGGTAGGCTAATTGGATAAATTGTCTAATTCTTAGGATAAGGAGAAAAAGAAATGCAAAAACATTGCACAAATGTAATTGTGCCATGTGTTGCACTGTAAAACCTAACAGTAATATGTACTAAATAGAACTGAGTTCACTGCACTCAAATATTACTGAAACTTGAATGACTGAAACAGAACTCAAACTGAATGAGTTATAGAACATTTCTAGATACCAGAATGATAATTGAATAATAATTGTATAATTAAGTGATGATTGAGCATTAGTGATGAACACCCGCTGTTAACAAGCAGAATCACAGAAGAAAAGAGAAAAACAACTACAACTGACTTTCAGCCACAACCTTAGATGAAATCAACTGAAGATAAAAGATGTTAAATCTCTGAAGATCTCAACGGAGGAGGATTAAACAACTTCACAAACTGCATTACCAGCTTCACTTTTATTAACCAGTTTGACTTTATTACTGCCATTCGTCTACAGAAGTTCTTATTAGAAATAACAGAGGTTTAGAGGTTGATGATTTGAGTTTCGTTTAAGGTCACCATGATGGAGATCAGCGTTTACTTTAGTTTTGCTCTTGTCCCTTGACTTTTGCATACAAGTTTTTCTTTGGCTGGTGTAACTGAGTGTTTATAAAACAAATATGGCACAAAAGTCAAGGAAAAGTATGAATGGTTGTTGATTGTTGAAGATGCATGACGAAAATCATCATTTAGTGACATGATTCACTGATCTCATTCAGACTAATCTCGGATTAAAAGGGCAACATTACATTTGTTTTATTCAAAACTGTGATTCTACAAGTAAGTGAGACTGTTGTGACCATCAGATATTATGAAAGACTTTACAAACAATTTGTGCAGAAAGACTTTCACAGAAAATGTATTGAATTACCAAGACTCACACAGACATCAAGAATCAGCATATGAATCGCAACAATGGTGACCATTAAAAAACGACTCATGCTGCAATGCATGCTGGGTACTAGCATTATACAAAACTTATCCATGGCTCCCAGCATAAATTATTTTTTAATGGTCACCATTGTTGAGATTCATATGATGATTCTTGATGTCTGTGTAAGTCAGCATGATACCATAGGGATTTTTAAAATCTGATTGTCACAACAATGGACCTTACAGTAGAATCACTGTTCTATTATAATGTATAATACAAGTAAAACATCACCTGTTTATTCAGAGATTAGGCTCTGAAGAGATCAGGGAATCAAGTCAATAATTGATGATTTTCATCATCCAAACACAACCATCAACACATGATCATATTTCCTTTTGGCTTTTGTGCTATAACAAATGTGTTTTATAAACACTCAGTTTCAGCAGCCAGAGAAAACCTGGTGTTATAAAGTCAAGGGTCAAGAGCCCAACTAAAGCAAACACTAACCACTATCATGGTGTCTTTAAATGAAACAATATATCATCATCATCATCATCATCATCATCTAAGCCTCTGTTCATTCTCAATAGCAACTTATGTAGATGTCTGACAGAAATAAAGTCAATCTGGTCAGTAATAAGTGAAGCAGGTAATGCTGTTTGTGGAGTTGTTTAATCCTCCTCTGCTGAGATCTTCAGAGATGTAATGTCGTCTTTTATATTCATTTGATTTAATCTAAGACTGTGTCTGAAGACAGTTGTAGTTCTTGTGTTTCTCTTTCCTTCTGTGATTCTGCTTGTTAACAGCAGGTGTTCATCACTAATGCTCAATAATCACTTAATTAATCACTTAATTCTTGAATGCAATGTATATCTACTTTTAGTGAACTCAACTGAAATAATTTCAGAGTACTCATAACTATTGTTTTCATCAACTTAATTGAATTGAGGCAATCGGTTTCCTCGAATGAAATTAGTTAGCTTAACTTATTGTATTTTACTTTATGTGTAATATTGTGAGCTAGCTTTAACCGCAAGTGCTCTGAGTTCATTTAAAGTTTGTCATTTCACTGTTTTTACTCAATATAGTGAAGCTATATAAAGTATTTAAATACAGTGCAAAGTTTAATTGTGTATTAAGAAATATCATTGTTTTAGTGGACTCGATTAAAATAAGTTCAGAGTACTCATAACTATTGTTTTTATAAACTTAATTGAATTGAGGCAATCGGTTTCCTCACATGAAATGAGTTAGCTTAACTTGTTGGGTTTTACAGTGAACAGAAGCACAAATAAATACAATAGAATAAAGATACAACTGAAATAAAGAGTACTTCAAGTTTTTCAGGTAGATCTAACATAAGTTTTCAGGAACAGGAATAGTATCAACTTTAATATCAACTAATTATTACAATATTATTACACAATTATTAATTTAAACTATTGAAGTTTTTTTTAAAGTGTTTTATCAATATTAATGACGGACTGCTGCAGATTTATTTATTTATATAGCCCTGTTATAGTAGTGGCTAAAAGGCTGTGTGTGTGTGTGTGTGTGTGTGTGTGTGTGTACGCTCATGTACATTTCCTAGCCCTGTAGAGTGTTTATTGCTGATTACTCCTGCAACATCTCCAAACCTAACCTCTCTCTCTCTCCTTCCTTCTGTACTCCTCGAGCAGTTCTGGGTTGCTGTATAATTTCTCCCTGAACTTTGTCAACCTGGCTAAAACTTTTTTTTTTCTCACTTGCTGACTGCCTACAATGAAACAAATCATGAAGCAAAATATCAACAGTTAGAAAAAATATTTAAATTCATATTAAATCCATAAGGTATATTTAAAAGTAGTACAGAATGATTAAATTCTCATTTCCGAAACAGAAGTTCTCTCTACCGCAACTGGCCTTAAATGGTTGCAGTATATGAGAATGTTGTTTCGGAGGATGAGGTGCCTTGGTATGTTTTCCTAACAATAGAGAATCCATGATGACTTTGCTAATCTTTTACTCAGTGCATATAATTAGACATTAATGAAGTACAATTTTATAAAAAATTGTAAATCTAACAATTTTATAAATGTAGAAAACTACTTGTTTCGGTAATGATAATCAATATGTCGTGTACACATTCTGACAAGTGAATATTTTACATTTAATTGGAGAAATATAAAGAGATCTTCTTACCTAGTAGCCATCTTGAAGGAACTGGCCCATGTGCTTCTTTATTCAAAATCAAACTTTATTTAAATTCTGATTGTGCGTTTTAACAGTCCTCAAAAAATGTTGCGGAGGATGAGAACCGCAGTCATGGACACATAATTTTCCTACTTTTTTACATTATTATTATACATGAATATTCAGTAAATAATTTTTTCTGTCATCTGAAATAATCTAGTAGAACATCCATTTATTTTTTTTCTGATTTATTTTAATTTTAATTTGTTTAAATTACATCATAACATACATTCAGTTAAGTTGGACGCATTACGGTAATGAGAATTTTCGCCGAAAATACAGTAAAATAGAAAATAAAATTATTCCCATGTTGAAATTACACATTGTGCAAGGTAGAGATCAGTATTGTCTTTATTGTGATGCTTTTTTATATTACTGAATAACATGTTTCATATTTAAAATCATTAGTGCCGTGGTGTTTTAATGGTTTCGTGAGAATCACCCATATAGAACATAGCTTATATAGTTCACATTCAGTAACTTACATTTTAGACACAATACCAGTTTGTCTATTGTTGCCCCTCCTTCAAATATATTTGCAAAAAAAGCCAAAACAAATTAATTCCTACCTCAATGTATAATCTTAGTGTTTTTGTTTTAATTGAGTGAATGATTCAATGACTCACTCATAAAGACTTATTAATTTCTGCCATAAAAAGTATGCAAATTCAGCCAGTCAATGCTTTCGTTAATGAATGAATAGTTTGAATCAATGATTTATAAAGTCAGCGGCTGAATATGGAATAGCATACTAACATACTCCAACTTATTTCTGCCATATCTTTAACTGCAGAAAAAGTAAGAGTAGTATTCTAGAATGCTATTCTGAATTTAGCCTACACTTTTATCGTTCCGAATGAATCAGTGTTTTAAAGCTACAATATGTACGAATTTTGTAATAAAATATCCAAAAATCACTTGCACAGTGTCATATATTTCCTGCAGTTGTGTACTTACAATATCCCAAAAGTCTCCAAAGATTTTTAATTTCAGAGAAATTCCAATTTTAAATAAGTGGCCGTCCCGGAAAAAAATGTCGCCTGTCAATGACGCAAAATCCGCACTATCCTCGGTTTCCGTTAATACTGCCATAGTCATGACGTAACCATGGCGACAGACGTGGACAACTGCGTAGTGCGTAACGTTTAGCGGCACGCAGTTCTTGTTTCTTTCAAACATAGACCATGGCAAGCAGACTTTGGGACAAACAAGGAGAATTAAAATGAGGATCAATATCAGCGTGGCGTTTTTGAGATGCCGAGAGCTCCACGTCCGCGACTAATTTGGACTTGACAGAGCTTCACGAGTCACGACTTGACAGCTTTATTAGACAGGTGAGCAAATGTACATAAAACAAATCAATGTTATATAACGTTAGCTCAACATGATGAAATGTTATGGTCAGTATGTTATTCTAAATGTTGATCTAGCTTACTGCTAGTTTCGTATAGCAAACAAACTAACACGTAGTATAACATTATAACTTTCAACACACATTTAAATGCCGTTTAGTGTGATAGTGTAACGTTAGACCAAGTGAAGCAGCGCTGCGTTACCTCACAAGTTTAATTTGTGTAATAAACTGACCTGTGTGAGTAATCCAGCACTTGCGGGTAGTTTGGTAGAATTAAATGTCCTTATTCCTTTATATCCGTGGGACTCGCATGTGATATTTGTCTCTTTAGCAATCGCGACCTGCTTCATACCACTGTAATGTTAAAAAACATGAATGTTTGCACTCATCCAAATAAACATTATTAGGTCCATCAGCTTGACAGCAAGTCCCATCATTCAGCTCATCACTGCGTCATAAACCTACGCCTTTGTTATTGTTGGATAACCTACATATTGTGCCTTCAAACAAATCAATTGAACGAATGAGACAGTGACTCACTCATAAAGACAGTCAGTTGATGCCACCTACAGGCGGATTGATAAAATATGCAGGAAGAATCACTGAAAAATCCACAACACTAATCATTCAAAAGTGCAATAGCTGTTAGACCACCGCTCGACCAATCCGATTCAAAGACCAGAACTAAATGTTGTAAAATAAAGTTGTTTATTCCCAGCTGAAAATACATCATGATTAAATGGACAGGTAAAGATTAAAGGTTCAAAGTATTTAAGCGGTGATGATCAATTAACTATCACCAAGGTGACAAGATCAAGGTCTTAAACCCCAGGTTTCTCTTTTCTAAAGTAAGTGTTAGTCGCTTTGGATAATAAATGATCTGCTAAAAGACTAATTAGCAGTTAGACAACACTTAATGTCACCTCATTGAACATTACAGGCGAATGGTACCATGAACGGCACCATGTGGACAACAGCCATAAATCCTTCCACACCAACAGAGTTCAGCTTGTTCCTCTGTTCAGAGCCCAGCAGAATGAAACCACAGTCTCTGCTGGCTTTTGGGCTGTGCTGAATGCTGTTGTTGTTGCCAGTAGTCCTCGAGCACAGTTTATAACAGCAGGCCAGAGCTCACCTCCACCCGGTACATCACCCAGCAGTGTAAGCCACATGCAAGCACATGCAGAATCAACAATTGTACACAATGCATTGATTAAGTCAGATCAATTAACCATGTTTTGCAGCCAAACAGCACATTTAAATGACAGTACACATCTAGAAGACACGGACGGAGGTGCATTAGCATTACAAATTATGAACAGTCCTATTCTCTGCCATCACTTGCTGTTGCTTTCTCAGTTTTTTGGGGTCAGTGTGCGCTTCATAGACGACCTAGATAGCACATTTGATTAGGGTCTCCTGAATTTGAGGACAGTTGCATCTCAATGCCGCAAATACTGCACTGAGATTTCCCTTAAACTATCTTTTCTTATCATGCTACACAGCATGTCGTCGTTAGGTCTGTGTACAGCAGATAATTTGACTGAAACACACATAAAACATTGAAAATAACAACAACTGACACTTGCTTTATATTATACTCAAAGCAGTTAAATGGCTCTTTAATTTGTTTGCCTTTTCATATGACCATAATTCACTGTTTTTCTGAACTTTCAAGTCAAGTAAATTGTAAACCTCTGGAGCTAGTGGCCTACTAATCTATTTTCCATCATTTTTCAGGCAATAGCCTTATTTAGCCTACATTTTATAGGCTATTTAGCCAATATATTTAATGGTCATACAGTCAAGGTCCAAAAAGGACAAACATTCTACATAAGACGATACAACTTAAGTAACAGCTTCAATAATTTAAGTCTTCTGAACAGGGTTCTCTTAGGAGAGGTTCTCTCGTATTGCGTAAGTTTAGCTTACGCTACGGGAAAGATTCATCTTCTCGAGATATTGAAGCCAAAAAATTATACTTAATTTTGTATTCATTGTCAACGCAGTGCAGCAGCTAGCAGACCTAGAGCAGGCAGTTTTTGCGTGCTCATTGGCTGCCCTGCGGGCATCTGCTGCAGCCTACCAGTGAGCCCCGCGTGACGTCACGCCCAATGAAGGGCGGTCGCGCCCTCATAGCGTCATAGCCCGCCAGAATGGGCGTGGCTTCGCGTATAAAAGAAGGGGCTGTAGGCTGCTTTCCCTGATTTTCACCTCTTCAGCGAAGCCCTTCGCATCGCTGGATCTGAGAGAAGCCGCCGCCGTCGAACAGCGAACAGCCAGCTTAGGACAGCGCTGAGGAAGCCGGCCGTCTGGCCGTACCCGCGCTGGAGCTGATGCGGAGCTGATGCGTCTGCTGACGCAGGCGGTCGACCGACTCGAGCTCGAGTGGTCGCTGCCGAAGGAACCCGCGTCGAACAGGCTCGACGGATGTTTTCTTCAAAGTCGCCGCCGTTCAGCCCCAGCGAGCAGGCCCGCTCCGTTTCTACCGGAGCTTCACACGGAGTTAACAAAGTCGTGGAACACACCCTTCTCTTCGAGGCTTCAGCCTCAGACCTCCGCGTCGCTCTCCCAAGTGGACGGCGCCGCCGAGAAAGGATACACGGCTATTCCTCCTGTGGAAGAGGCGGTCGCAGCGCACCTCTGTCCGCCCTCCGCGAGATGGCGGTCAAGGTCAGCCCTCCCGTCCAAAGCTTGCAGAACCACGTCCGCCTTGGTCGGCCGCGCTTATGCCGCCTCCGGCCAGGCCGCGTCTGCTCTGCACTCCATGGCTGTATTACAAATCCTGCAAGCCGACCTCCTCCGTGAATGGGACGAGAAGGGCCGGGACCCAGCTGCGGTTACAGATCTGAGAAGCGCGACGGATCTCTCTCTCCTCGCCACCAAGACCGCAGCTCAAGCCATCGGACGTGCCATGGCCGCGTTGACTTTGACAGAGAGGCACCTCTGGTTAACGCTTGCGGATATGAGAGAGGCTGAGCGCGCCACCTTTATGAACGCGCCACTCTCCCCTACTGGTCTCTTCGGCCCAGCGGTGAACGGGATCGTTGACCGTTTTTCTGAAGTACAGAAGACCACGCAGGCCATGAACCTTTTCCTGCCGCGACGCTCAAGCTCCGCCACAGGCGTCTCTCGCGAGAGACAGAGCCAGCCTCCGGTGCGATCCAGCACCCAGCGTCCAGCACAGCCCCAGCCTTTGCAGCGACGCCAGGGCGGCCGCCCTAGGTCGCGCTCAGACAGCCGTCACAGACCGCCGCCCCCCAGAGGGCCTCGGCAAAAGATCACGCTGAAATCTGAGCACAGGAAGCCGTCCTAACCAAGAGAGAGAAAAGACGTGCGCGTCCCGCTGCGGCCGGACCGCCGTCGAAGGTTATTTCCCTGACAGTCCCCTTCAAACAGGCTACTGCAGTGGTTCATTTAGCAGCCAACGAGCCGGTTTATTTACCCTCTCGCCTGCACACAAACGCCGTTTTCACGGCGACCCAGAGAAATCTCAAAAAGAGTATAATGTCTGGTCCGGCTCACGCCATTGGTGTTTTAAGTGTAGTGAAAGTGCCCACGCCCCAGTGTTCACCCCTACACACAAGCACATCAAATCTCGTGTCACTCACAGAGCACACTCTCATAAAGCGCAGAAAAGCCGCTCGAGTGTTGAATATAAGAAATGTGTCCACAGGTCTGTGCCCACTATCTGCCCGCTCTGTTACACGGTCAATAAAACAGGTTATGAATGTAAGTCTCGTGCCCGCCGGAGAGCGTTCACGCTTACTAACACACACCTCCCCCAGGGCGCCGCCCGCGTGTTTAAATGTTATCACAAAACACAGGGCATTGATAAGACGCTCCCCATCCGTTATGGTCAAAGCGTCAAACATGCTTGTAAGTCTCGTGCCCGCGCACACGCGGTCACGCTTACAGAGAGTTTTTCCGCCCAAAGCGCTGCTCGCGCGTCAAAAAGTGACAATAAAACGCTCCCCATCCCTTATGATTGGGACACCTCACATAAATCAGACGATCTCGGCTTTCAGCGAGCAGTCATTGCCCAGAATCGAGAGCGCGCGCCGCGCTTTTGGCTCCGGCTCAGTTTCACAAGCCCGCAAATGGCGGCGATCTGAACCCCTAGTGGCTCACATAGCTGCATGGGAAACTATCCCAGGGATTTCAGAATGGGTTCTGAGCACGATAAAGCAGGGCTATACACTTCAATTCATTCGCCGTCCCCCGCGCTTTCAAGCCCGGACCGCGACGATAGTGAACGCGGAAGTAGCACACCTACTTCATGCAGAAATAGCAAAACTGCTGTGCAAGGGGGCTATAGAGAAAGTACCGCCTTCTCTGAGCGAGTCAGGCTTTTACAGCCGATATTTTCTCGTACCCAAGAAGGACGGAGCTTTCAGACCCATCCTAGATCTGAGACATTTGAACAAGGTGCTTGCAAAAAGACCGTTCAAAATGATTACGACCAGGAAAATTCTCGCGCACGTTCGGCCGAGGGACTGGTTTATTTCCCTAGATCTGAAGGATGCCTATTTTCAGATTCAGATATTACCCCGTCACAGGCAATTTTTGAGATTCACCTTCGACGGTCAGGTATATCAATACACCGTCCTGCTGTTCGGCCTGTCTCTAGCACCCCATACATTTACGAAGTGCATGGACGTGGCGCTCGCCCCCCTGAGGACTCAGGGGCTGCGAATAATGAACTATCTGGACGATTGGCGGATATTGGCACAGTCAGAGTCGGAACTGTTGTCTCACAGAACAGTGCTTCTCAGTCACCTGGAAAGCTTGGGTCTCACGGTCAACTGGACCAAGAGCTCATTAATGCCCAGTCAGTCAATTTCCTTTTTAGGAATAGAGCTGAATTCTGTGGCCATGACGGCGCGCCTGTCGACACAGCGTGCGCACCGTGTTTGCCGCCTAGCCGCGTCTTTCCAGGAGGGCAGTTTTCTCCCTTTGAAGACGTTTCAAAGGATGCTGGGCTGTATGGCTTCAGCGGCAGCGGTGCTCCAGCTGGGCCTACTGCACATGCGCCGCTCCAACGCTGGTTGAATGCTCGCGCGTCTCGCCGAGCCTGGGTTTCTGGCGGCCAGAAAATCAGAGTGACTCAGACCTGCATAGCGGCTCTGCAGCCCTGGTTAGTAGCCGACTGGTACCAGCAGGGAGTGATGATGGGAACCATCTCTTATCGAAAAGTCATTTCGACAGACGCGTCCAACTTGGGTTGGGGCGCGCTGTTCGAAGGCAGACCAGCCTTTGGCCAGTGGTCAGACCAAGAGAAGGGTTTTCACATAAACTGTCTGGAAATGATAGCGGTCGAGAACGCGCTGAAGTGCTTCCTCCCGTTCATACAGGACCAGCATGTTCTCGTCCGCTCGGACAACATGTCTGTGGTTTCCTACGTAAACCGTCAGGGCGGTGTCAGATCCAGAAACCTCTGCAATCTGACGGAACGCATCCTTATTTGGTCCCAGATGCACCTGCACTTGCTGAGGGCGGCGCATGTGCCTGGCCATTTGAACGACGGCCCAGACAAACTGTCCAGGGACAACGTTCCCCCAGGGGAATGGTCCCTGCACCCCCAAACAGTCCAGAAACTGTGGCGCCTATTCGGCAGAGCGGAAGTCGACCTATTTGCGTCAAAAGACAACGCTCATTGCCCGATGTTCTTTTCAAAGAACGAGGACGCGCTGGCCCAGGTCTGGCCCAGCCTCCCTCTGTATGCTTTCCCTCCGGTCTCCCTGTTACCACAGGTGATCAAGAGAATCAAGGAAACGCGCCATTCGGTGCTCCTCATAGCTCCGTACTGGGAGAATCAGAATTGGTTCCCGGAACTAGCACGGCTGTCACATGCAGCTCCGTGGCCGATTCCGGTGAGGGCAGATCTCCTCTCTCAGGCTCGCGGCTCGATCTGGCATCCCCATCCAGAGCGCTGGTCTCTGCACGCATGGTTGATCAACGGGTACTCGTTGCCCTGCCAGAAAGAGTGATGAACACGATCATGCAGTCTAGAGCTCCTTCCACGAGAAGGCTCTACGCGTCTAAATGGTCGGTGTTCTCCAAGTGGTGCACCGACAGAGATCTGGACCCGCGGACGTGCGAGGTTGCATATCTGCTTGCCTTCCTACAAGAGCTGATGGATAAAGGGAGGTCCCCATCCACGCTCAAAGTTTATGTGGCGGCCGTGGCAGCGTTCGCAGAACCAACGCACGGCCAGTCACTGGGAAGGCATGAGCTGGTCATCCGCTTCCTTAAGGGAGCTAGAAGGATGAATCCGCCGCGCCCCCCGTCGGTTCCTATGTGGGATCTTTCCTTGGTCCTCGAGGCCCTGAAAGCCTCGCCATTCGAGCCACTAGACTCCGTGGAGTTAAAATACCTATCACTAAAAACCGTTTTTCTGACCGCACTGTCGTCAGTCAAACGTGTGGGGGACCTGCACGCGCTGTCAATCAACGTCAATCGACGTGTCTTGAGTTCGGGCCGAATGACTCTAAGGTCATCCTCAAACCTAGGCACGGCTATGTTCCAAAAGTGATGGGCACTCCTTTCAGAGCGCAAGTCATTTCATTGTCGGCTCTGCCAGCGTCAGACAATGAGACAGACGTGAATCTCCTCTGCCCAGTCAGGGCGCTGAGGTTTTACACTACGCGCTCCGCCTCTTTCAGGCGCATGGAGCAGCTGTTTGTTTCGTTTGGCGGGCGCACCAAAGGTCTCGCTGCCTCGAAACAGACCCTGTCCAGATGGATAGTGGATGCTATAGCGGCCTCTTACGCGTCAAAAGGTCTGCAATGCCCTCTGGGCATTAGGGCTCATTCCACTAGAGGCATGGCCTCATCGTAGGCGTGGTCCAGCGGGATTTCTATCCACGACATATGCGTAGCGGCGGGCTGGAGCTCCCTGTCTACCTTTGTCAGGTTCTATAACCTAGAAGTTCCCGCCCTGCAGGCTAAACTTCTGTCAGTCTAAGCGAGTTGTGCGTTCTGCCCAGATATATCATGCTCAGACCACTCTCACGCGACTCAGCTCTCCTGGTTGAGCTAATAGGGACGTGCTATATGCTTATACAGACCAGTGCTCTGCTCTGTATTCCCTATGTGTGCTTATGTACAAGTGATGGCTCGCGTGGCTGGCCACCTTATTTTTCCACTTATTGGGTTCCCCGAGAAACCTCGGCGACTCATGGGTGGTTGCTTGGCGCGCACGGCGTTGACAAAAAGTTCCCGTAGCGTAAGCTAAACTTACGCAATACGAGAGAACCTCTCGTAAGAGAACGTACTCGGTTACTAACATAACTTCGGTTCTCTCTAGAGAGGGAACAAGTATTGCGTAACCGGCCGTGCTCGCGCCACGAGCGACTTCGCTTCAGTCGATGAAAACCAGGGAAAGCAGCCTACAGCCCCTTCTTTTATACACGAAGCCACGCCCATTCTGGCGGGCTATGACGCTATGAGGGCGCGAGCGCCCTTCATTGGGCGTGACGTCACGCGGGGCTCACTGGTAGGCTGCAGCAGATGCCCGCAGGGCAGCCAATGAACACGCAAGACTGCCTGCTCTAGGTCTGCTAGCTGCTGCACTGCGTTGACAATGAATACAAAATTAAGGATAATTTTTTGGCTTCAATATCTCGAGAAGATGAATCTTTCCCGTAGCGTAAGCTAAACTTACGCAATACTCGTTCCCTCTCTAGAGAGAACCGAGGTTACGTTAGTAACCGAGTACGTTATTTTATTAAAAATAAAACCATAAAAAAAACACGTTTTTTTTTTTCAAAAAATAAAAAATTCCTGTAAAAATGCAACAGTAAAAGCTTGTTAACCATGTTACCTTATATATGGTGAAATTATAAGTGGTTTAACATCACATTATGTATATTTTACTACTATACATGTTCATATTTTACTGTAAAATAATTAAGGTTTTTGGAGGTATATTTTATGGTGAAAAGAAAACAGTAAAATGACATTCAAGTCCCTGTGTGACACATCACATATGACTAGTTTTGATTAACCAGTTTTGTTTCTTATTTTATGTTACATTTTATGTTATTTAGCAACTGTTTATTGCATTATTTGAATGTCATCTGTGTTACCCTGATGGTGCTGTTTTATTTTGTCTTGTCTGTGTATGACCCGCCATTTATATCTATGAGTATTGGTCATTTTTAAGGACAGGCAGTCAGGCACCTAACTATGTGGCTTTCTATTGTACCCACCTGTATTATCATGTGTGGTTATCAGTTCAGTTTGTAAAGCAGATTTTTGTATTCCAAGTAGATTGTTATATAAAAATTATATATTTTGATGAAATATGGCAACCATAAGTTACTGTATTATTATTATTTAGCAAACAACATTGAGAACTACAGCACAATCATCAGTAAATTTGAGAATTCCTGGTAAGGAAGGAACTCAGCCATTCTCCCGAACATCTCCTTTTGTGTTTCACGGAATAAAACCATATGAGTTGAGGGTGAACAAATAACAAAATGTTCATTTTTGTGTGAACTATTCTATTAAAACATGCTGAAATAAACGGATACTTGCTGAAAAATCCCACATCTAATTCGTGTAACAATGACCCACAATCCGGCTAGGCTCAGAGCCACGTTCCCTTCTCCAGGCTTCTGTGTGCCTCTAGGCAGCCCAACAGACAGAAATCCTCCATCTGCCACGGGCTGCCAAGCTTTGCCCACAGGCACTGCCCTGCTTGGCAGGGATCTAGGTGAGCCAGCAGCACTGACACAAAACTACAAATCTTTCAATGCTGCTAGTACTAACAACCACTAGTTAACAGCAGATGATAAAACAAGTGACGGGAGGACTGGATCAGATTCCTTGAAACTTTAGGATAAACAATACTACAATGAGTGTGATGTTCTCTCACTCTGCTAATAAGGGAGTCCATGCTAATGCTGCAGGTTCACTCTAATGAAGTCTAATCAACAGGAGCAATTCAAGCCAATTCAAATTTAAATGGAACATACTGTGCATCCCCCAACTCCCTCTCTCTCTCTCCATCCTTCTCTGCAGGTCTTCAGAGTCAGGGGGTGTCCTTAGATGATCCCTCTAATCTCAAACTGCAGCGGCTTTCATGTGTCTCAGCTCTTTCAGGTTTGATAATGAATCTACCTTGACTTAAAAAGTGACAGGCCAACTTTAATTCAACAGGATTGTGTGCTTCAGCATGACCTCCAGTATCAAGCATGGGGATGAGATGTACAGCCCTTATCATCCAGATGCTTACAGAGTTCAGAGTTCTAATCAGTCTTTTATTTAAGATGAGACAGGTTAGAACATTAAAATAGCCTCCAAAATCCAAATTCAGTATTGAAACTTTTAACAGAGATAGAAAAGCTTACTCTGCGAAAAAACAAACAAAACAACAACGATGCATTCTGCGTGCATAGCACTGGCAAGCCATGCACCACTGAAGAGAAGTGCGGTGTATATACTGTATCTCTGTTCTGGGCACACAGGAAATGCAGCACTTACTGTAATCAGCAACTACCTTCAGTCCTGGCCCAAATATTAAACTGTTTGCAAGTGTGACTCAGATGTCATTACATACTCAGAAAACCAGATTATAAGGCAGTTTCATTTAGTCTCTACACCTACTAAATGCATTTTGTCCCTTTAAGTGTATGCTCATCATTAAAGTGCAGCCAATACTGATAATCAAATACCGATATTTGAATTCTTAACTGCCTTTATTTGTTTTATTCTGAGATAAGTGCAATGCTATAAGTGTTAAAAGCTTGCAACTTTGGAAATGATGAGAAACTATGAAGGACATCATTAGCATTCATACAGTCAAAATACCATATAGGCCTACCCATAGTGAAAAATAAATATACAAAAAAAAAAAGTCTGCTGAATTGGTACAACTTTTGTACTTAATGCACTTTAGTTATCCGGAAGTTGTGCTGAGGTCCAACTAAAGATATACTTAAGTATATTTGATTGTGCTAAAGTGGAACTATTGCAAGTATACTTTAGGTACACTTTAAATATCTTGCATTTAAAGACTATTATATAGAGATCATACTATATCCTTACTAATTAAAACCCATTTTAGGCTTAAAGGGTTAGTTCACCCAAAAATGAAAATTAAGTCATTAATTACTCACCCCCATGCTGTACCAACCCCGTAAGACCTTCGTTCGTCTTCGGAACACAAATGAAGATATTTTTGATTAAATGTGACAGCTGGATCACTCCTCCATAGGCTCCCTAAGGGAATGAATCCTGACGTCCCAGAAAGTCAATGAAGAAAATGTTTAAATATTCCATGTCACAACAGTGGCTCAACTATAAGTTTATCAAGCGACGAGAATACTTTTTGTGCGAAAAAACAAACAAAAATAACGACTTTATTCGACTATTCCTTTTCTTCCTTGTAGGCCTGAAACGAGACTTCAAGAGATTTCCACGACGCGCACGCGCGAGAACTTAACTGAAGTAGTTGAAGGAGATCGCAATTCTCGCGCATGCGTCGTGGAAATCTCTTGAAGTCTCGTTTCAGGCCTACAAGGAAGAAAAGGAATAGTCAAGTCGTTATTTTTGTTTTATTTCCGCACAAAAAGTATTCTCGTCGCTTGATAAACTTATAGTTGAGCCACTGTTGTGACATGGAATATTTAAACATTTTCTTCATTGACTTTCTGGGCCGTCAGGATTCATTCCCTTAGGCAGCCTATGTAGGAGTGATCCAGCTCTCACATTTAATAAAAAATATCTTCATTTGTGTTCCGAAGACGAACGAAGGTCTTACGAGGTTGGTACAGCATGGGGGTGAGTAATTAATTACTTAATTTTCATTTTTGGGTGAACTAACCCTTTAATATTAAGAAATGCTACAAATTACACGTTTGCATTGAAATCTTATCATGGCATTAGGACAGTATTTAACTTTTTCAGGAAGTGAACATCAAGAAGACAATTTATTTATTTATTTTTACAAGAAATTCAAGTTGAGAACCACTTATAATTCTTCACGGACCACAACTAGAAGAAGATGGTTCAATGGTTTGTTCATTTGTTTTTAAAAGCACTCCAGCATTCTTTCCTATCTTAGCCACATCTCAGTACTCTCAAGTGCATCTTAAAATTGTCTTAAGAATGTTATGTTTGTGTACTGTAGATACGCTAGTCTTTTGTGAATCTCTGGGTTCTTTTAAGGATAGACTAAACAAGGACAAGAATCAAGACACACACGCAAAAGACAATCTGAATCTGCATCACAAGACTCTTATCATGAGGTGGGAATACCATAACGTGCATTTACAACACATGCTGCAAGAGATCCCACAGAGAAGTTACAAAGTGGAGTACAGTGTACAGTATGAGCCCCAGGATCTGTGTTGCACAATAACTCAGCTTTGCACACTCTTTTGACTATGTGGGAATATGAAAAACTGACCTGCAGACATTCTCCGCAAATCTACAACCACATGCCTCAGGATGTGACATAGTCCAAGTGTTTCTAGAAATAACCAGCCACACTTCTGAACAGCCGACTGGCTACTTCTAGAGATCTTTCTCCTTATCCACTTCATCAAGAATGACAGGGACATTATTCATCCACACAATTTGCAAAACAAATGATTTGTCTTTCAAGGCATGAAATTCAACAGTCTAATTAGAGCTGCTATTAGAATATTGGTGAAATCTAATCTGAATAAGCTTTTCTAAAATGTATTCCATAAAACCAGTACATTTTTGTAATTGCTAGAAAGTAATCCAAAAGTAGACCAATTTGGATTTTTAGGATTTTAGTACGTATCTATTACATAGGCTACTAGGACTTATTATTATAGTGAAATAGTTATTCATAATTAATCATAATAGTTGTTATTATTATTGTATTGTAACAAATTGCACATAATGTCATTGAATGGAGATTTCTACACTGTAATTATACATTTGAGTACTGAGTAATATTAAGTAACTACATGTAGGTTACTATAGCGTTAGGATTAGGGTTTGGTTTGGTTTAGGGTTAGTTACTATATGGTCAATCCTAACCATATAAGTATGCAGTTAATTATTATTCCTCAGTACTTAAATGTATAATTACACTGTAATACTGACACCTTAAAATAAAGTGTAACTAAAAAATGTTACTATATTTTTTACTAAAATAGTTACATTCCACTATTAGGAAGGAGACCAATAGCAATTAAATGAAGAACTAGTATGTAAAAAGTACTAGTGACTTGATACTAGTCACTACTAGCCTCAATACTGTATTAGTATCTCTAAATTAATAGTTGCTAGTTAAATTGAAAAAGATACTCGTCACTAGTGGATTATTTACTAATACTTAAAAAGCATTAGTGACATAAATGTAGATACTAGTTAGACCTGAAGCAATAGACAAAAAAAGATACAGCATCATATTTAAAAACACAAATAATTAACCAACAAAATAATCTGTTTAACTTCTCCACTACTTTGCCCATCATTATTCGGATCTGTCACAGCAACTTCCTTCCACAAAGCACCGTGTCTAAAGTCTTTGTTCTAACAGAGGAAATGTATATGCACTGAACTGATGAGGAACAGCACCACACATGCTGTGCGCTGCAGCCCAAACTGACCTTGTAGCAAATGATCAAGCTTTTGCTTCACAATGCTGACACACTGAAACAGAGATGCTCCGCTGGGGAAAGCCTCACTGTCAGTGTCACGTACAATGAACTGCCTAGTGCTGGACGCCTATTATGTTGCATTCCCGGGAAAACGTTTCAGCAGCATAACCAATAACTTCACATACTGTGAAAAGAAACGTAAAAAGTATGTTACCTTGTTGTGGTTTCAGTAAAAACAGTGAGGCTCATTTTCATCGCCGGTAGTTGATCCGACCGTGGCGCGTTCAATGTGTTACGGAGAGTAACAAGGTTTGAACGAACAGTTGACAGTGTTAGAAAAGCCCCGCCTCTTTGTGTTCCTATTGGTTGATGTTTCCTGTCACTCAAGCGTCACCGGAGCAAAGCTGTGTAGGCATGGCAACTGCGTTTCCAATACCGCTTTTCTTAGCCAATAGAAAATGGTTCAATTTCAAGAGGCAACGCCCACTTCTCATGGACAAGAGTCATTGGATAAAGTGTTTGTCAATCAAAGTAAGGCTTTACTAAAAGCGGGAACCCTGAGTTCGATTATTATAATCTATGCAAATGTATTTCTTTACATCATGACAAACCACTGTTCAAATCTCCACAAAAATGCAAAATCGTCTATGTGCGCATCACATTTTTTCCAGATAACTGCGATTAATGCATGTGTACAGGGGTGGAAGAGAAATAAATAAAAAAATATGTAAGAGCCAAAAATGTTTTGTGTTGATAATTTTTAAAAGTAGCAGAATTTCAACACAAAACCATAAATATCAAGTTTTGTTGCTAAAATGTAAAATAAATAAAAAAATCACATTTAGTTCTATTTAATGCCCTAAAAAATGTTTTAACTAATGCAACTCCAACTAACAATGACCTGATTATGCTGATTTAGGTCATTTTACACAAGTCCAGCCTCTGCATGATGAAAAAACAATATCTACTTGCATGTTAAAAATCACCAAAATCAGAATAAACACCACAGATAGACCACATGGCAATTTCTCAGTTTGTTTATAGAAGCCAATCAGTCCCAAAGTAAAGTTTGCTCAAGTTCAAGGATGCACAAATGGTACCATATTTAGTCAAAACACGGCATTACAAATGTTATTCTACAGAAATGTGATTCTTGGAAACAGAAGGGGAAGATCTGCGCTGCCCAAAGGGATGCGGGACTTGGTCAGAAGGAGGAAGGAGAAGCTCAGGAGTGGGTGTATTGTAGTCTGGGTGGCTCTTGCTTCGGTGAGCTGTGACATTGTCTCTCTTTTCAAAGCGACGACCGCAGATCTCACAGGGGAACTGGTAGGTGCTCTCAGCATTGTGCTTCCGCATATGCCAATTCAGAGAGGCTTTCTGTCGACAGGTAAAGCCACACACCTCACACCTGAGAAAGAGAGAAGGGGTGAGTTATATCCGGAGCTGAAAACTGTAGTGGCAAAGCCTTGAGCAGTTGTTGTGCTAAATATTGATGGAATGTTCATGCAAAATTTGTTTGGGATGTACGCAAGCTTTGGGATAAACAAAGGGCCTAGTGCACGTGTGCGTGGTGAAACTCATACTGCAGTGGTTTCTCTCCGGTGTGTATCCTGCGGTGGATGATCAGGTTACTGCTGGTTCGGAACGCCCGGGCACAGAACTCACAGATATAGTCTCTCTGATCTCACAGGCACAAAGAATCATATAGAGAGAACCATGTTACTAACCACAAAATGAAAAACATCACTCATCCCTACAGCTCACTGTATTTGTCCAGTGGTTCTTCAGTGGGTTTGCTTCTGGACATAGATTTAACATTGGAAAACTATTTTTTTTTTTTGCATACAAAGTAAACAAAACTTTCACTATAATTACACTAAAATGTATTATTATTAATTTTACATTGATTAAATATCATACAGTATGAAAGTAATTTCAGCATCCAATAATTCAAAGCACACACAATGTGGTTGACACAATCCATGTTTATACTCACTGCAAGTTACTTCTGCTGTCTGGATAGGATTTTCTTTAACTTTCTGTAATTGTTCATGGTTTTAAAGTGTCTTAAACTACTATGTACTAACCTTTAAAATAATCATTTGATACAATGCACTTATTGTACACATACACGTTTTTACATTGTATATATTTAAACGATATCTGCATGTAATTACATGCAATACTTTTTTGTAATTGCATTAACAAGTTCATGTTGACCCAACTCCTACCCCTTAAACCTAAACATACCACCAAACCTGTCCCTACCCTTACCCGTGTTCCATCTCAATAGCAGTAAACATGAATTATTTGATACAATGTGCTTATTGTGTTTCAATACGTATATTTGAACAAATAATTCATTTTTGACGTAAGTACATAATAGTATATATATATATTATAAAAGATAGACACAATAAAAAGTGGGACTTTTTTTCGAGGATGTTTTTCACTGTGTCCACTTTTTCATCTCCTTAATTTGGATTCTACATGACTTCAATGAAATTTAAATGAATTTGCACCAAAATACAGTAGACTAGACTTTGATAAGACACCCAGCATTTGACATCAACAATAAAAGATGATTTTTGGCATAAAAGACAAATTGACCATTTTGACCCATACAATGTATTGTTGGCTATTGCCACAAATATACCCATGTGACTTGTGACTGGTATTGTGATCCAGGGTCACATTTATACACATACATACATACATGTATATAGTGCCTGTCCAAAACTACACTGGATTACATCTATCATATAGATCATTCATATGGACTGAATACTCACTACTGTGCAACTTTTCATGTTCCTTCAGATGCTTCTTGAAGTTGAATGACTTGCTGCAGGGGGGGTGCGAGCAGGTGAAGGTCTTCTGCTGGAGATGCTGGTACTTGACATGATGCTGAGGAGAGGAACAGATTGTGAGATGCTTTGCCATCCTGTCTCAGTGTTGATGCTTTTCCATTAAACCTTGCAATCAACGCAATTCTGTTTTAAATAAAGTTTCTTTTCTAACAGTCAGATCAGTGCAGAACAATGGGAAATGTTTTAGTCTACTAAAGACTAATGAATGTGTCATGGACAGTCAACACTGACTCAGCACTCACATTGAGATATTGCCGACTAGAGAAAATCTTATCGCAGCCTTGAAACTCACAAGGCAAAATCACTTTGGATGTTGATTTTCTGTAAACGCAGAGATCAGTATCATGTAATATGACGTCAACATATGATACAAAAATAGGACATCATAAGGCATTCAAAATAAAACCATGAAAATATCACCAAATAAATAAATAAATGACTGTTCTAATATTTAAAACTCATAACTATACATAACTTTTATATAAATGTAAAATACGGTAAATATTTTATAAACAATATTTATATTGGTAAAATTAAAAAACAAACCGTTTTCTCTTGCCACCAATCTGGGACACATCATCTTTCAAAGACTCTGGACTGGAGAGAAAATGGTAAAGAACTTTTGAGATTTTATTGAACTTGTTAGAAATCCAAAAATATGAAAATATAAAAAACATGTGCAGTTAGAAAAACCTGTCACCTGTTATTTTGAAGTGTTCCTGCTCTTTTGTTGGTGTTGTGTTTCTCAGTAGGATCTGCTCTACTCTGGATCCCTCTGTTGGTTAAATTCAGCACTGCAACTTCCCCATTGCTAGGAGACAGAGACTTGGCTTAACATATGTCTAATTGATTCATTAAAAGAGTAGATGAATAGAGGAAATACCTATCAGGGGGGCTTTGGTTTTCAGTGCAAACCCTGGCAGGATCATCTTCAGTCATCTCACAACTGTCTGCTGAAGACCTGACAATCAGAAAAAGATTGAGGAGACATAATTAAACTAAATATTATAAATACAGCTAAACATTCAAATATGCAAAAATATATACCTATGTTCTGAATGCGAAAAGTCAGCTGCCACATTATTTCCTTTCTGTGTCTCAGAAGTGTCAGTCACTGTAACACCTTAACACATGGTTCTAGTTATTCCTTAAAAAACAAAAACAGCATCTTTATTTGAGAAAAATCCTTAAAAACAAAGTCACCTGCATTCTTGTTGTCTCCGAACGTTTGAGACCTTGTATTGTTTTTCTGTTCAGTGTCATTTGTGGTAACTTCAGCATTTTCTCGTAGTTGCCGTCTGGTTTTTAATCTAGCCATAATCACCTCTTGTCTTTCTATCTCTGCGTCTGGATCCTTCAGCCACCTCCTTCCTCGTTGTTTGAGTCTCTTTGGGCTGGCTGCAGTTATTTCACCTTCGTTTTTAGATGTCATTGCCTTCTCCATCTTAATAGGAGACCACAAAAAGTGATGTCCATCTTCACAGGTGTACTTGAGACACACGTCCACCTCACAGTCCTTGGAATCAGTTTCAGCTTCTCTTCTCCCTGTTGCATGAGCACTCTGATCTTGAACTGTTGGTTTTGTGACAGGCCGAGAATGCAGGACAGGGGGAGAAAGGCACATCCGCCCATGGTTGTGGACCAGCAGGATAAGTTCCTGCAAAGATTCCTTGGAAGTTGATAGGGTGCTTGTGATCTCTCCTTTCCCATCACCTAAAGAAGCCATAGTGACATGTAAAACTAAAGTAGACATTCGACATATATGTATATACACTCACCTAAAGGATTATTAGGAACACCTGTTCAATTTCTCATTAATGCAATTATCTAATCAACCAATCACATGGCAGTTGCTTCAAAGCATTTATGGGTGTGGTCCTGGTCAACACAATCTCCTGAACTCCAAACTGAATGTCAGAATGGGAAAGAAAGGTGATTTAAGCAATTTTGAGCGTGGCATGGTTGTTGGTGCCAGACGGGCCGGTCTGAGTATTTCACAATCTGCTCAGTTACTGGGATTTTCACGCACAACCATTTCTAGGGTTTACAAAGAATGGTGTGAAAAGGGAAAAACATCCAGTATGCGGCAGTTCTGTGGGCGAAAATGCCTTGTTGATGCTAGAGGTCAGAGGAGAATGGGCCGACTGATTCAAGCTGATAGAAGAGCAACTTTGACTCAAATAACCACTCGTTACAACCGAGGTATGCAGCAAAGCATTTGTGAAGCCACAACACGCACAACCTTGAGGCGGATGGGCTACAACAGCAGAAGACCCCACCGGTAACCACTCATCTCCACTACAAATAGGAAAAAGAGGCTACAATTTGCAAGAGCTCACCAAAATTGGACAGTTGAAGACAGGAATAATGTTGCCTGGTCTGATGAGTCTCAATTTCTGTTGAAACATTCAGATGGCAGAGTCAGAATTTGTCGTAAACAGAATGAGAACATGGATCCATCATGCCTTGTTACCACTGTGCAGGCTGGTGGTGGTGTAATGGTGTGGGGGATGTTTTCTTGGCACACTTTAGGCCTCTTAGTGCCAATTGAGCATCGTTTAAATGCCACGGCCTACCTGAGCATTGTTTCTGACCATGTCCATCCCTTTATGGCCACCATGTACCCATCCTCTGATGGCTACTTCCAGCAGGATAATGCACCATGTCACAAAGCTCGAATCATTTCAAATTGGTTTCTTGAACATGACAATGAGTTCACTCTACTAAAATGGCCCCCACAGTCACCAGATCTCAACCCAATAGAGCATCTTTGAGATGTGGTGGAACGGGAGCTTCGTGCCCTGGATGTGCATCCCACAAATCTCCATCAACTGCAAGATGCTATCCTATCAATATGGGCCAACATTTCTAAAGAATGCTTTCAGCACCTCTAAAGAATGCTGGTCAAACACAGTATTAGTATGGTGTTCCTAATAATCCTTTAGGTGAGTGTATATATATATATATATATATATATATATATATATATATATATATATATATATATATAGAGAGAGAGAGAGAGAGAGAGAGAGAGAGAGAGAGAGAGATAGAAAGAGAGAAACCAAATGCAAAAATGACAAATAGATTTCATGATTCTCAGGTTAACAAGGCCAAAAACATTGCAAAAATAATTTTCTTAAGGTCTGTTCACGCCAAAGTTGATAACTATAAGGATAACTATAAATGTTTTATTATTTTTCTAATTCTATATGAATAGGGAAGTCCACACCACAGCTACTGTATAACGATAACAATATCACTTTCAGAGCGATTTTTTTCCAGCTGAAGACTAATAAAAACATTAACAGCCAGTCAGAATAAACAGAACGATATTGTCCGCTGGTGTGAACGCTAATATAGTTCTTACACCAGTGACAGACATTTGTTTCTTGTTTTAAGTATAAACACATAACGTTCATACATTATTCAGAAAATAAGACTTAATATCTTGTATTCTGATTTCTTTAGATATTTTAAGTGGAAAAAAGACCAAGATACTAAGAAAATATGAATGTTTTAAAATGTTGCACTTAACTTAGTTATGAAGTCATACAGGTTTAGAATAACTTTATACAAAAATGACAAATTATTATAGAGTAAATTATGTCATAATTATCATTTTGTGTATGAACTATCCCTTTAACTGTGTTTACCTGAGCACTTGATGCAAACTCTTGATACGTAGCTGCAAAACAGGAAGCAGTTGTCATCGTCAGTTAGACCACATATTATCTATAATGCTTCACACCACCAAAAGACTTGGCTGTCAGCCAAACTTTAATATGTTTTTAACTCCATAAACCACAAGTTCATCTTTGTTTTTCTGCCTATACTTCATTTTAAGCTCGCTCATAATTCCTGTCTTTCCCGATGTATGATCTGGAACAGGATCACAACAAATGGAAAAAATGAAGTCTCTACAAAGCCAGAATCAACAACTGCAGATGTGATTTAACTGGAATTCTAGAGCGCACATTCAACGAACTGTCATCGGTCTAAGGGTAACTGTATCTCTCTGACTGTATTATACCTCTGCAGCAGATGCTGAGCGAGCTCTGAGTGAAGAGAAAAGCCCAGTTTCTCTTTAAGATGACCCCAGCTCTGCAGACACGAGCCCAGCCGCACGCGAGACTTACTCCTGCGGGCATCCAACTCCCTGCGCCGCTGACTCCGAGGAGTATCGCTAAAAGACGACATCACGCTGTCTGAGAGGTGCCACACACACACTGAAAAAAAGAGAGAGAAACACAGACAATTATGTGGGTTTTTTTTAAACAATTTAAAAAAAGGGGGGTCAGGAAAAAAAATCATTTTAAAAGTATAAGTCTAATGTAGGCTACTCTAGCCTATGTATTCATTGAAAGTGCCACCCCTAGCTGCTCTCAGGCCTCATTTTAAATATATGCGCATAGTAATGACACAGTGTACGTATATTAAGGTCCAACAACAAAGTCATAACATAATTAACCGACAACAGGAAACCTCTGGCATACCTTAAATAAGACCCTGCGCGATAGTGTTCGCGGGGCCCACTCGCTCGAACTGTTGCCCTTTTAAGGAGGAACCGCTCAGTCAATCACCAGACTATAGCTTAACTCAGTGTAAAGAAGAGCATGGAATGTATCTCGCGACGAAAGAGATGCTACATAAAAATAATGAATATCAGCTGAATTAATCTGCTTAATACGATTATTTCAAGACTGTCTTCAGTTCTAGAGTATTATGTCAAGCGAGCTGCAGAAAGAGAACCCGAATCGGAAGTTTCCTGTCCCAGAATTCTTCACGGCATAGCTCAGATCTATGGGAAATGTAGTCTGAGAATAATCACCGTGATGTTATAATTTTACATGATCAAAACAGTGTTTTATGTGTTAAAAGACTTGGCCTATAAGTAATTTCTACACACAAAAAAATGTTTTAGTATGCATAACCACAATGGGTACCAAAGTTCTATACATGAGTTTATTATGTTTACAGTACACTTCTTCTTAAACAAGCTATCTTGTTATGTATACACCGTCTTTGAAACCTTTGTACACTTTTCATTTGACACATTTACCTTAATTTTTAACCATTTGTAAAACATTTTCAATAATGTTCTAAAACAGTCTTATTACTCTGGTTTTGTAAATCCACTACTTTTATTAGGCTACTATATGTATTATACAGCTAATAGCCTACAACTAATAATAATAATAACAAAAATTAAATATTAAAGTAAAATCATCTCACTTTTATGCGGGCCACACGGCCTCTCAAATCATTCAGTGTTCCCTTTGGTAAATGATAGCATAATGCAAAAGGGTGAAATACACGAGAAAAGGACTGAAACAACGAGAACACAAAAAGGAAGCAACATCAGTTTCACATGTGAGATTGAGCTCAACCCACAGCTGCATGTATCAGATCACCCTACCACACATGCTCACTGGGAACACGAAACGTGTGCTGCTTCTCATCTCAAGCCTCAGACCACCATGGATGAACTCGGTGAGTTGTTCGGCGTTCTGTGTCCTCCTTCTAACACTAAAGTCTTAATCAGCATAGAGTCTCTATAGATACAGATCTGCTGTTTACATACCCCTTGAAAAATATGCAAGATCTTAATCATTTGAACAAAATAAGGATTATAAAAATGGCAAAAATTGCAATCCACAAGACAAAACAATAACTGAATTTACTCAAATGAACTGAAAAAAAAACTGAATTTACACAAATGCACATTTCAAAAGTTTACATACCGTAGAATCTTAATACTGTGTGTTGTTGGTGATCAACGACTGTTTTTCTGTGTCCCTATTTTGTCTTGAGCAGTTAAATTGCCCACTGTTCTTCAGAAAAATCCTCCAGGTCCTGCACATTCTTTGGTTTTCCAGCATCTTCTGAATCTGCATAGTTGAACCCTTTCGAACAGTGAATGTATAATTTTGAGATCCATTTTGTTCACGCTGAGGACGATTGAGGGGCTCATAAACAATTATTACAAAAGGCGAAAACATTCACTGATGCTCAAGGAGACATGATGCATTAAGAGCCGGGGATGTAAACTTTTGAACAGGATGTTGATGTGATATATATTTTTTTTAATTCTGCCCTTCAGAAGCTACATGTACATAAGATATTTACATGTTTCCCAGAAGACAAAATAAGTACAATTTACCCCAATCATCCAATTCAAAAAGTTTATGTCCCCTGGCTCTTAATGCATTGTGTTGCCTCCTTGAGCATCAGTGAACGTTTTCCCCTTTTTTTGGAATAGTTGTGTATATTTATATTTATATTTAAACCAGGCCATTCTGAGAGAGAGTGAGAAATGTTGTCATTCGGAAAAAACACACGAATATATGTGTATACTGTATATAAATATTCCTTACTGGCAGCATTTTGGTATTCTGAGAATTTATAATTTAGTTTTTCCTCCCTGTGAGAAGTAGCAAGTGTTGTATTAGGAATAGAATTATGCTCTTGCTTGCATTTTTCTTGGTAGTCTTACAGAAGTTAGTCAGAACGCCCATTTCTATGAGTGACATTTCATATGTCAGCAAAAAAGTGTTGCAAAATTTAGAAATTCAAGTGTTTTTTTTATGTTCTGTGCTCTGCATCCGTTGCGATGACAGTGAGGTGCCTTTTCACTTCCTCAGGAAATGACACGTATTGCTAATGTACAGCAGCTTCACCTTTAGTTCTACACTACATGATTGCTTTAGTGCAGTAGTTTTTTTTTCTCAGTGTCAGTATGTGTGAAAGTTTGAGTTCAGTGTCACTGATTTCCTGATTTCAGTGTCACTGCATGATTTTAATGTGATTTTGATATTTCAGACATGCTTCTAGAGCAGTTGGCTCAGAACTCCACCCAGACTTCAAGCGTTCCTGCACCCATTCCACCCAAAGCTCTCTCACTGGAAGCTTCCGTTAAAAGCAACAACACAACTCAGCTTGAACAAGTAATTACATTTCATGCAAGCCAATTCGTTTTCATTTTCAAGTTGTACTGACACAAGAATTTTGAAAAACATTACAGTTTCGAAAACATTCAAAAACATATGTAAAAGTTTGGTGTCAGTAAGATTAGTCTTTTCTGCTCACCAAGACTGCATTTATTTGTTCAAAAATACAGTAAAAACAGATGAATTATGAAATATTATTATAAATTTAAAATAACTGGTTTATATTTTTAAAAATGTAATTTATTCCTGTGATGGCAAAGCTTAATTTTCAGCATCATTTCTTGTGTCACATGATCCTTCAAAAATCATTCTAATATGCTGATGTGGTGAAGTAAGATTTCTTATGATTATCAATGCAAACAGTTGTGCTTCTAAATGTAAATTATTATTTTTTTCTCAGGATTATTCGATGAACAGAAAGTTCAAACATTTATAAACATTATAAATGTTTTTACTTTGATCAATTCAATGCATCTTTGCGAAATAAGTATGACTATTATTTTTAAATACAATCTTACTGACCACTAAATGTGAAACAGTAGTGTAGTTATTTGTCTTCAATAGCTAATAAATATATATTTAGGCTTAAACCGATTCATTCTAATGCTTTTTTCCTATCGTCACAGACTGAATCCTCCTCAGGTCTTGTTGCTGGTCCAGGAAAGACATTTGATAATGCCTACAGGTACATCCATCTTTTTGCAAAATGTAGAGTACAAATATCTGTTGTATGCATCTTATTTGTGAGATCATATTTTGGCATGCGTGGTGTCCTTTGAGGTTCAGCTGTTCACCAAGAACAATTATCTTTTTCTAGCATGCTTCCTGCCCCTGTCGAGGCAGGAGTGATGAGTCCCGGCACAGCTACACGAGAGCTAGACTCCATCATGAATGAGCTGCTGGGACTCGGTCTGGAGGTGAGGGAAACATGAGGTTTACATCAGTTCACCTTTTCATACATCAACTACTGCATTTTACCGCCATTGCACATAATGAGTAGTGCCAGAAGAGGGCAGTATAAGTATATTAACGCTCCTAATTCATGCCTACTGGAATCAATTAAAAACTTCATGCTTTGAAATGGACCACATATACTTTATTTTATAGGTTTCTGAACCAATTACATCAAGCCCTCCTCCAGTGGCTCGCAAGTCAGTAAAGGACAAAAAAACGGAGGAAACTAAAGAAAGTGATAGTGGAAGTCAGGAAGAGGATAAGAAACCACAGCATCCTCCCCCGTCAGAGAAAGTATCCAAGACTGTGGATGCTATAGACGACTTGCTGGGCTCTCTCAGCTCGGACATGGAGAAAATGGGGGTCCACACAGCGGCCAAAGGCCATTGTGCTTCTTGTGGCAAGTGTATAGCTGGGAAGGTACTAGCAAGATACAGACCACATATTTTTTATAATAATGTCTTCTTGTTCTCTGCAAATCTGGTGAGTTTTCTGAATTAACAAATTTGTCATCTCACAATTTTACTGTCTATGTTTTTCTTCCCGTGCAGATGATCACAGCTTTGGGTCAGGTGTGGCACCCAGAACACTTTGTGTGTACGACATGCAGGGAAGAACTCGGCAGCAGTGGTTTCTTTGAGAGAGACGGGAAGCCGTACTGTGAAAAAGACTACCAGAACCTCTATTCCCCTCGCTGCGCTTACTGCAAGGGTCCTATTACGCAGGTGACCTGCCATATCTGTGTGTATTTACCCTCGTAATGCTCAGAGTTACAGTTTTCTCAGGCATTTTAAATGAACATTTGTTACATTTGTATTGCATTCTATAAAACACTAGACTATTCTCTTTATTTTTGGCTCTAGATTATATATATATATATATATATATATATATATAAATATTTGCATAATGTATAATACAACTATATATATATATATATATATATATATTATTGCATATAATACAACTGTATATATGTATAACTAATTAGAATTAATTATTAAATTGTAAATATGAATTAAATACGTAAAAATGTAATCTACAAAAAATATACAAATATAAAATGTAATATTTAAAATATATAATATAAAATGTAATATATATATATTATAATTATTATATATAGTATACATTTATTTAGATTATATTTTAAATGTAACATTTAAAAATTTTGTATATCTATAAATTATAGCTTTATTTATTTAATAATAATTTCATTTATTTAAAATTCGTATATACAAATATTTGGAATGACATTTTCAACTCTTTCACTTCACAAACAACTGAACTTATTCCAGCCAATGAAGCAGGTGGTAAATGAGTGTGTTTTCCACAGAACATTCTAACAGCGATGGATCAAACATGGCACCCAGAACATTTTTTCTGCTCCCACTGTGGGGATCTATTTGGACCTGATGGTGAGACAACTGGAAATTCACCAATTAAACTGACAAGTCAGCAGATCTGGTCATCATTTGAAAAATGATCTTTTGTACTTAATAAATGTGTCTTGGTCTGCAGGGTATATGGAGAGAGATGGTAAACCATATTGCTCTAGGGATTTCTACCGCCTCTTTGCACCCAAATGCTCCGGCTGTGGAGAGCCAGTGAAGGATAACTATCTGTCCGCAGCCAATGGAACCTGGCACCCCAACTGCTTTGTATGTGTGGTGAGTGTATTAGTGGCGTTGAAGACTGGAATGCAATACAGTCGTGTGACTTACTCCTTATTATTAAGGAATATGGAGTCAGCCAGTCTGTGCTATTGTGGTGAGCTTCATAGGTGAATTCTTCACCTGGTCAATCATTCTTCTTCATTATAGTTATCTTTAATGCCCTCTTTCTGCATCTCTCTCCAGGACTGCCTGAAGCCTTTTACAGACGGTTGCTTTCTTGAGTTGAACGGTCGGCCCCTCTGTTCCCTGCACTATCACTCTAGACAGGGCACTCTGTGTGGGACCTGCGGAGAGCCCATATCAGGTCGCTGCATCTCTGCTCTGGACCGCAAGTTTCACCCCGACCACTTTGTGTGTGCGTTCTGCCTTCGGCAGCTGAGTCAGGGGGTGTTTAAGGAGCAGGGAGGGAAGCCATATTGTTCAGTATGCCACACAAAACTCTTTGTGTGAAAGAGATGACTTTCCTGAAGGAAAACTAAGGTTTTTAGACAGTGGTTAAAACTTTTTGACTCTAAGGCCCTCCATTGTCCAACACAAGATTTAAAAGCCCCCACCCACATAGTCTAAGTTTTGTATCTGGTATTCTGCTGTTTAAAAAAACGACTTGTTTTTGAACTTTTTTAATAAACACAAACAGGGAGTATTGATATATTAAAGTAATTAACCAGTATTCATTTTATTCAAGTCCTGTAATTTCTTCAATAAAAACAATAATTAGTGAGGAAAAAATATGATTTCAGTTGACATTTTAATTAAGTTTTTTAGGATAAGCTGATTGAGTTTTTGTATAAACATTTACTTATTCTCTTTGACATAAAATAGAATTTGCCCTTTCAAATCCTAAGCATATGCCCTAAATCACATGACTTGATAGAAATTACATAATTTCCTTGGAAAGAGAGCAACTACAAGAACAAAGAAAGAATCGGTCATAAACTTTTCTCTCTTTTCCTCATTTTTAGATGACTTATTTAATTGCGTAAAACATAACATGTTTGTGTTATGCTTATATAACACAGCAATAACACTGTTGTGTCCATTTATACTGGACATATAATATATTTTATATATCTATTCTTCCTTAGTGTAAATCTTCTGCTGATATGTTCTGTCCTAGCTAATAAAGGGTTATAAGCTTAAAATGTCCATCCTGTTACACATTGCATTGTATAAATGCCATGTAACAGGGTGGACAAACTTTATACACTGTGAAAAAAGTTGCTGCCTTTAAATTTATAACTACAATCAACTTGAAAGTCACTTCAACTTAAATTACATTAAACTGACTTAAAAAATTTGTTGAATCTTGTATAACTATTAAAGTTAAATCAATGTAAAAAAAACTATAGTGATACAACATCATTATTTAATTTGACCATTATCACATCAATCAAGCTATTTTAATACATGTTGAACAAAACAAAAATTATTGTTACAGATGGTTCATAAAATTTAAAGACAAAGATTCCTTGTCTCTTCTTCAAGCTGATTATGACATGAATTTAAACTTTGCTCTTGTGATTATCTTAACATAACAAAACTAATATACATCACTGCAGGCCAGTTGAGGAGATTATAAAGGCTATTATTTCATTAAGGTTTCAATGACTAAAAAAATTTCGCTTAACATACATGTTTTCATAGGCCATGCATTACAGTGACACCATGGGGACATTTTCTGTAAACATTAAAAAGGGTTAGAATAACACCGACCATCATTTTCTTGCTTTAATACACACATGGATTGTACAGAAGCCTGTTTATTTTGTTGTGTGCATGGCAAGATCACATGAGGGAACATCCTTATAGATATTGCTGAACATCTCTTGATTAGTCAGTTCACTGGACTGTTACTCAAGGTTCAGATGGGCAGTAACTTAAGGAACAGCCTTCTCATCTTCAAAGAATGCTCTTTGATGGTAAGAGATGACAGCTGCTTTCTGGGAGGATGGGTCAAAGATCAAGATGTTTATCACACCATAACAGTCACGAACAGTCATGAACTGCAAGAACCTCCCATGGTGAGTGGACAAACACTCGTGCAGCATGTGATGGTGAACTTTAGATTTTAACAGTGACTTGCCATAAATGGCATGAATTCAGACACTATTGCGATTAACTGATCTACTGTACAAGAAAGCACTCCTCCTCCCAAATATGAAAATCCCCTATGAGAACCCCTTCCTAAAATATGTATTGATTTTGTATTACTTTAACCGTGTATTTTTTTTAATCTAATATTAAAATAAAAAATGTAAAAATTAAATTCACACTTTTTATATAGCATTTAATGATAAATGTCACAAAACTAAATGCATATTTGGTTTTTATGTCTTATAATTTTGTATTTTGTTTTCTATCAAATTTTGAGTGCGGAGGGTTTGAAAAAGCCCTGAAGTATCTTTCTCATAAATCGAATAGGAGAGAAAGACAGAGAACGAAGGGAAGAGGAACAGAGCGCAGTGGCTGGGAAGACGTGTATGCGTTGAGTTTATAAATCAAGTTGTCATCACTCCATTAGCACTCTCTTTTCTGTTTTAGGAAGACTGAATTCAAATATGTTGCTGTTACAAAACAAAAGAAGCTGATTTTTCTTTCATATTCTCTTTCACAGGCTTCTCTGTTTACTGGTCATTTGCTGAAATGACTACTATTATAGAGCTTCCTGAAAAGGGTTTCTGTCTAGAACCATTTACTGTAAACCCTAAAGCTGAAAATAATTAATTGGTTTGAGTGGGGTAAACTTAAATTAAACAAAATAGTTAAATCAAATGAACTTTTATGAGTATTTATCATTTACTTTTTCTTATGAGTTCACAAAACTGACACATTTTAAGTAAATCTGACTTGTTTCATTGTTTTGAGTTTTATTAACTTAATTTAAAAATTTTTTTTTAGACAAACTTACATTCATCTGAAAATGGGCTGGGATTTCTTTTTTCCAGCAGGCTTTGCCATGACACTCGAAATGTTTTATATTGTCGTACTTATTCAGCAATTGCTATGCTATGCTAATGTTATCAAAGCATTGTGTTACCAATTAGCAAGTTAGTTTTTACTGAAATAGCTTAAAGCTAGCCAAGTTCTTATTACTAAAATATTTAAGTTGAGCTTGCATGATAATTTTAAGTTAAATGAATGAATTAACTTACTCAAATATTTCAAGTTGAGCAATTAAAATGTACGAACACAAAATAAAAATCTTTAAAAAAAATTGATGTAACTAACTACCTCATTTTTTTTAGTTTTGCCAACTTATTCGGGTTTTCAGTGTGGGCACTTTCATGTGGTTGCTAAGATGTTAGTCGTTTCAGAATTGTTGGTACGCAATTGTATTTTTACAGGATAGAGCTTAAAGTTCAGTATGACATCTTTAAGAGTCTGCACATATTGAGTTCTTGAATCTGCGAATTAACTGCATGCTATGATAAGTTCAGTTGAATTCGCCAAAGAATCGTTCAATGCAGTTAATCCGGTTCATTGAAAAGAATCAGATCAATAGAATAATTCGGTCGCAAGTTACACATCACTGTCGGGTCGCTGAGCAGGTCTCGATTTTTTTGTGAGTGAGTCATTGGATCATTTATTCAACAAATTCATTAAAAAATGCGGATTCATTCAGAAATGAAACAAGTGATTGTGTTTATAGGCTACTGTAAGTGAGTCATTGATTAATTTACTCAACCAATTCATTTAAAATCTCATTCATTCAGGAATGAAACTGCTTTGTTTAAAACTATTTGTATTTGGCAGACAAGTAAATGGCAATTTTGTATATAAAATTTAAACTATTTAATATTAACCTCTTGTATTTAAATTGTCTAAAAGCAACAACCATCCAACTTGCATCGAAATGGGCGAATTATTGGGGGCAATGGTGTTTAGTATACTTGTAAAACCTTGGGAATGAAACAGGAGTGTTAACACTCGTTAAAGCGGCAGAAATGTCAATAAGTGCTGGTGTGGCAGGAGTCAGGTGACATTTACAGCTGTAGGGCTGAAAGAGGCCGGTGGGTGAATTGGCCCGTGGATCCATAGGGAGGGTAAATGGAGGGGAGTCGTACTGAAACCCTAGCCTCACCTGAACCAGACCTTGGCCTCTCTATCACCCCACCGATCCACAAAGCCACGGCATGGGTCACAGAGCACCGTAAATACTGACCAACCTGGCAACTCTGAGACCGCACTCCCATAATAAACAATGAAGCCAATAAGTGTCCAGTATGTCACTGCCAGACAAGCCACTGAGTGTGTAACCCCACGAACAAAACCGCATTCAGGGGGCTCAGGCTCCCTATAAAGGACTGGCAAGATGAATGTGGACTGCTGGAAGCCAAAATGATTAACTGTATGAAATACTTAATAAAACCAATGAAGTCAAATGTAACTTAATCTATTTATGGAGCAAATGTGAAATGCAGGAGTGTCGGCAAAGCGGTGTTTTATTGATTTATTTGTCATGTTTTCAATCACCACCAAACTTCTTAACATTTATTTTTATCCAATCCAGATGGCTGCCAGTGCAAATATTAGAGAGGCCACAAAAAAAAAAAAAAGCTAGATTTTAGAAATGTCTTAGTGATGTAATACAATATATATATATTTTGCTGCCGAACATTTTAAAATCTTAAACTACACTTGCATTCATTAGAAAAAACTGAAAATTAATAATGATTAGGTTGTTATAATTAACATATAGACAGTGACTGGATAAAAAAAATCATGTTTCTTGAATTATTTTCAAAAGTTTGTGTCATGAAAAACAAAAACAAAACTATTTTTATTTTCAAAATGTATGTATTTTTTAAATGTAAAAATTAAAATATCTGATATCTGAGGGGGAATGTGCTTCCTCTTACACCTCATACAGGAAATTTTCAATGAGAATTATTGACACTCGTTGAAGCTTTTTCATTTCCATGGCAAATCCTGAATTACTACCTCCAAAGAATACAATGAAACACACTTTGCACTGAATTTGATAAAAGGTTAAAAAGCTAGGTAAAGCAAAACTGTGTATTGATCTGTGTATTGAAGTAACTGCCTCTGACTGAGAGGTTTTTCAATGAAGACAAGAAGTGACAGCTTCAACACCCCCTAATTGCTTCCTGGTGACACAGGGCCCATATATTAATTAGAAAAGCTCATTCAAAGCCAGAGGAAAAGGGCTGCATTCCCCTCACCATTACCTGTATTTGGTTTGGGCCACAGCCAGCCAGGTATCATTTCAAATTAATGACTAGCTCCTCTGTACCAATGACTTCCTGTAGTGCTTAGCAGAGGCTCCCCGTGCCAGGCGACTACTTTTTTCGTCTTTATCATTTGATCTGTGGTTTCACGCTCTCTTTCCTTCAGCTTCTGAGTTTGGGCCTCTAATTCCCTCACTCATAGCAAGCAGGGAAGCAGGTTTAAATGGAAAGCAACAAACTCTTTGAATTTGAACTCTTCTTTTGCTTCTGTAATTTCTGCTCACTGGCGACACCAGCTGGTATAATGACTGTTTTCAAACAGGTTCTCCATTGTTCAGACAATCAGATAGGCCTGCCCTAAACTGACACCATTGGAGTGTTGCTAGGATGCTCAAGAGAAAATGTTTTACACACTAAACTTTTAAGATAAGTCTAAAAGGTGTATCATTTTAGATTTGAGGCTTAAAGGGGTGGCATAATGCCCTTTTTACAGGATGTAAAATAAGTCTTTGATGTCCCCAGAGTGTGTATGTGAAGTTTTAGCTCAAAATACCTCACAGATATTTTTATATAGCAAAAACGCACCATTTTGTGTCGGTCCCTTTAAATGCAAACGAGCTGCTGCTCTCGGCACAGAGGGCGGAGCTTCAACAGCTTGTGTCCTTTTATCTCACATATGCACTGCAAATTTCAAAAACTTTTCGCCTTTTATGTTTAAACCGGAGTCAGACAATGATTGAGAGACTCAAGAAGAAGTGACACCATGTAGAGTGCAACAGGACATTTCTGAATGGTTAGTTGATGAATTTATGTTGCTGATGTGTAGCATATTCTGTCATGATAATCTATAAATCGCGTTCCCGGGGGCGGGGTTTATGTACATTTTAGGGTTTGTGATGTCACTAACCCGGGAGGAAGCTTGTAGTCCCTTCCAGCCGTTTGTTGTAGTCCTTAAATGCAATTTCAAGAAAATATCCCCCTTTGCTTTGAACTTTGAGCGTTGTAACTTTGCAGATGTTGTTTATGCTCAAACAGCAACATTACACACTAACTAAAATTAGAAAATAAAATCATAATCAGCCACCCCTTTAATATTAAAGAAATATATCCCTTTTCTGATTGTGGGCTGTGTAAAATGCGACAAAGACTTACAAGAGCCGCACACGTGCAGTAAGTCAAAGTCTTTTTAAGTAAGTCACCAACAGAACTCGAAAAGAAAAACCAAACTCTGCCTCATAAACAGAAAAGCAACTATGGAGATGACGGAGATCCGAGTCAACCTGGGAGAGCTTCAAATCAACCTCAGACCGCAATCCTCCCACACACTAAATCCTCCTCTCTCATCTCTCCTCTCATTTCCCTCTCATTTGATACTCCTCCTCCTCCCCTGAACCTGAAAAGTGCAGCAGCAGCGTCACCATCAAGGCCTGATTTACTGTGGTGCAGAGGTTGCTGAGGGCGGCCATTTCCACACACTGTTGACCCCCTGAGAGCTGTGGAAGTGTGAAGGCTGTGACAGAGAACTCTCCTGCTTGAAACTTGTGATGGGGAAAAAAGCTGACATTCGTCATCTTTACGGCCCAGTCTCACACACTAAGCAGGGCAAAACCGATTTAGAGTTTGTTGTGTAAAAGTACATTGTTCAAATAAAAAATTTACTTCCTACAGGCACATAGTAGGCCTACAGTCATGTATTTAAAATGTTAAATTTTTAATAAATAATATAGCAAAATAAATAGGTTTCAAGCTTATCTTATTTGGTTTATTAAACAAATTAAACGATGCTGTCACGTATCATAACCTCATCATCTGGAGAGAGAAACTGCCATTCAGAATACACACATAATGAAGGACTTAAAGACATCATAGGGGATTGTGAAGATATTTCACTGGAATTTGGCCTTCATTACATCTATATCGTGTTCAATGTCAATTGTTATTTAATAATGTATTCAGCTATCCTCTGTTGTTAGAGCGCTGTAATTTTTGCCACAATCTGCCATGTCAGTAAAAAATAAAAGTACCTAATTGACACAACATGCTGTTTTTTTAATGTAAAACCAAAATAGAGGCAACAAGATATAAGAGCAGGCAGACAGAGGGCTGATAAAAAAATATTAATAAATAATTTATAAAAAATAATAGTAATAATAGTAATATGAATAATATGAAGATACTAATAATATTAATGAAAATGAATATCACTGAAAAGGTTATTTATAACACCAGTAAAGGTCCTATATAACACTTTTAAAGCATGCATCTTTATGGAACCTCCTAAAAAAGGGTTCTACTTGGCACCAAAATTGTATTGTATTGTTACAAGCCGAAGAACCCTAATACTGTTTAGAACCATTTTTCTTAAGAGTGTACTTTACAGTGGTGTCATGTTTTTGCACAAACTGCATTTCTTGGAGTCAGTGGCGGATCTAGCAAATTGGGGGCCCAAGGCGAAGGTAGTATGGGGCCTCCCATCCGATCTTTAAAAGAGAACGAAAAAACAATGTACCGACTGAATGGTGGATAGGCAGGTAAAGCTAATCTACCTGGCACTGTCGGCAGCAACGGGTAGCTCCTCCTTGCTAGCAGCAGTGCTAACGGTCGTGATGGTGGTTGTAACCAAGGCCGTAACCAGGGGTTGAAAATTAGTGAGGTCCGGGGTGAGGTGTAAAGAATTGTGCTAATGGTTAGGCCATTGGACCCACATTTCCTCATGGACATTAAGCTGCGACCCTTTTTAAAAAAAAAATTAAAAAGGAATTTGACATATGGGTTAAATTGGGATTTATTATTATGTGTGTGTGTGTGTGGGGGGTGAAAAATAAACCATTAAATGGCACTTTCTGGAGAGTTTTGTGCAAAGAAATATAGAAAAAAAAGTAGGTCTAGCAAGTCTTATATTTCTGTAATTCACACAGATCAAACACAAAAATGCTGACTGAATAGATTGCTAGTTGAGAAACACTGCTTTAATTAATGTTTTTATGATGACTTTGTGAAAGGTTAACTAAACAGCATGAGCCGTCTTCCTGCTGGCCAGTAAGTTATTTGGCAACTTTCATTCTGTAACATATAGATCTGTATTATGCTATTGTTTTTGATAGTGTTATATTTCTTACAGATAATCACGATGATCATTGCGTTTGTCTTACCCAATGTGGTAGCTTTATGCAATTACAGTTTGCCTAGAAGCTTTTTTTTATTAATGCCGACAGTAAAATGTTGCCAGATATTGCTAAGAAAAGCAAGAAAAACAAAACAAAATAATAATAATAATCCGGAATAAGTTCAAAGCTTGTGTTTTGGAAATGAGATTAATATATCACTAACCCTAACATGCAACTTTCCACTTTAATAGCTTCCTAAAGTGTCACGTTAAATCAGAAAAACAGGTCCAAACCAGAAGACTACTGGCACCTTTCCATTAGTGGATCTGGCAACACGGAGGCTGCACCCGCGCCCTCACTCACAACGCGCTCTCAAGCCCCGTTCACTGCGCTAGCTTCACAGCAACATGAATTGCAAACACTCATATGTGGTGGTTTAAACGGCTAATTAATCATTCAGAGAGCTTTACATTTTATTTTTGAATGTAAAAAAATGACAGAGTTCCGGACCTCAGTCACATCATAGCTGGCTACGGCCATGGACTTGTAACATATCGTTAGCTTTGTTGTCATTGTCAGCGGGCATCACAAAAAAGTTTGTTACCTTCTGCAATTTTGCTAAAAACGTTTTGCTTTCCTCCCGCTTCCTGCTTTTTCAGCATCGCTTGGGTAGCTTCGCTTCATTTTTACTCTGTCTACTACTCTGTACACTGTCCGTCAATCGCTTCTTTTTCTCCGTCAGTTTTTTTTGGCGCATTACAGCCTTGTCACTTTCGCACGCAGAAAGTGAGATAATGGAATAGTCCAATGTAGTGAGGTGAGGTGGCCCCCCCGTCTGCGACACTAATGATGTGATGCTTTTTTTCGCAAATGTTTTTTAGAAATATATAATTTGCGAAAAGTAAAAAAACAAAACAAAAACTTAAGCATAATTTAATGGGGCATTTTGGTGGCCCCTAGGTAGCTCATGGCCCAAGGCAATTGCCGACCTTTGCCTAATGGTTAAGTCCGCCCCTGCTTGGAGTGACAGTGCCTTCCACACTATATGTAAGAGAGTTAAGAATTGAGAGATTTGTCTTTTTGAGGAGTGGTTAACCACATGAGAACTTGGTTGATCAGTCTATGTGTGTGTGTAGATTTGAAGCAAGGGGCTTACAGATGATAAATCACAGGCTCTGTCGGGAGAGACTTGGGCCCGGGGGTCTGTCTGGCCCCTGTCATGGAAAACACTGAGAGTCCCTCTCTCTCTCTCACACACACACACACACACACACACACACACACACACACACACACACACACACACACACACACACACATTTATAAACACCCACACAGACAAGCTTATTAATGTGAATAGCAGAGGAATCTGTGCTAATCTAATATAATTAACCATGTGCAAAATCCCATGAACAAAGCCTCAGCAGACTCTAAGCACTGTTTGAAGGGCAGGTCTGCTCTTTAGCTTTCATAGCTGTTTGGTAATCATACAAAAAATCTAACAGAACTGGAAAAGAACAGGATCCTCTGTGATTTCTCATAGAGTTAGGCCTAATCCCTCATTAATATACTACACGAATATGCATGGATCTTTTCACAAGTGTCACAAGACAAATGAACGTTATTTTTTTTACCGTTACATTGATTAAAGCACTCAACTTTTTAGCTCTCGGTCCCCATACTAATTACAGTGCTGCTTTATGTTAACACCACATTTCATACGTGCAAGAACACAGTTTGTCCTACTTTAATTTACAACATCTAAGGGTCCGTCTGACATTAGAAACCCTTTCCCTCTGCATCAAACATCGGTTCCTTGTTTTATCAGTGTATCACATACCATCAAACTGAGCCAGGATAAACAGGAAAGAAGGGATTATTGCAATTTTTCATCTCCGTCTTTCCTCCTCTTGCATGTGGTGGTCAGGCTATGAAATTTTTTCCACTTAATATTTTTTTTTGTAAAAATGCTGTTGCAGCTCAAGGGGGATTGTTTCCCCAATTACCTACACCGCGGCTCATTTACTGTCTGTGTCCTGCGTCTTCAAAACAGAAGTTGTGTCTCCAAGCACTATGACGACTAAGTGAGAAGCGAGCACACTGAAGAAGTTGACTGTGTATCAGATATAAAAGAAATATAGCTATATATATATATATATAGGCTTCATAGGTTTTATGGTTTAGAAGTCATTTATTTATATGTAACATATTAGCTGAAACAAGTCACCAAAATCAACCTTTTTACTTCATTAGTAAAAATGTAACACTATAGCTGAAACAAGTCACTGTATAAGATCAACCTTTTTTGTTTCACAAAATTGACTTTGTAGTACACATGTCTGGCATATATAGTGCACAAGTAGTCCTGCATGATATTACAAAAAAAGTATAACTTTGTAATCTTAAAAAGCTCTGTTTCCTAAACAACTTTCCTTTCATATAATATTACAAATCTCTCAATCCGCCCCTTAAATCTGGCTCCAATCTGGTAACTCCCACTTTTTACAAGCCAATCAATTCCTCATGGATACAATCAAGTGCCGCACTACAAATGTTTCTCATTGACTATCCTGTTTCACTTGGAAATCCATCAAATTATGGAAATAATACAGTTTGACCAAAGAGCCTCATGAGCATTTTTAGTAAAAAAACAACAACAACAACTATTTGAATATTTTTACAATTAAATAACATGTTATGCTTATCTCGTGGCTTTATGGGTAATATAAATATCCGAGTATGGGTAAATTCTTAAATTTTACAGGGTTTAGGAAAAATATTCGTCGAAATCTTTTTATGGAAAAAAGTTGTATTAACTTAACAATGATACATGACGTTTTATCTGTAATCTCATTCAGAATATGAAAGTCAGACTGCAGTACCTGCATGCTTCTCATCCATCCATGCATCATTTAAACCCGACACATGATGATGCTCTGATCGGCTGTGGCTTGTCTTGGGGAGGGAGTTCTGCAAACAGAAACAAATAAATGGGGTTTCATAACATGTCTCCATGTGGATGAAATCTGTGTTTGACAGTGGAGTGGAAAAAAAGAAAGAAAAACGAAGAGGATGACTGTTGTTTATTATGTCTGAGCATAAGGCACTCATCTCATTGGAATCAAATTGAGGGAAACGCTGCTATATCACGTACAGCATCTGAGATATGATGTAACTCAACACCGGGAAATCTGCAATTATCTGAGATTGATTTAAGAGGAATCAGGAATCTCATGTTTGATGCCACATGAATCTGGCTGGACCGTGAACCGGGCCATTAATCAAGCTTTCTGCCTTCATACGGGTCTTGCTGTGTTTTTAACCGCATGTTGAGTGGTGTGTGTTTTAGTTCTTCACCTTTGCCCACACTTAAAACAAACCCCTACAGGCTTTAGTGGACTCCAGCCCAGAGGAACTGAGTCTGAAGCTTTAGAACGGCAAGCCCTTTTGGAAAAAAAAGTATAGCATACTTTAAAAAAGTACTCACTATATGAAAACAATATACTTTAAAAGAATAAGGGATAGTTCACCCAAAAATGAAAATTCTGTCATCATTTACTCACCCTCAAGTTGTTCCAAACCTGTATGAATTTCTTTCTTCTGCTGAACACAAAAGAAGACATTTTGAAGAATGTTCGTAACCAAACAGTTGATAGACCCCATTGACTTGGAAAAAAAATAAACCTTTAAGTGCAAACTAAACACTTACTGCATGTCATTTAAAATTACATGAAATGTATTGTGTTTTAAATTCATATCAAATGCAATTAGCCGAACTTTTTTTTTTAATACCCCCTTAAATAGTAGGCTACGTCTTTATACATAATGTCATAATTACTTCTATTGATTTTGAATTGTGGTTAAAGTGTACTGCCGAATATACTGACAAACATTTATGGTAAACTAAAATTTTAACGTCGGGTTTATCTAAACTTGTCATGTAATTAAATATAATTATTTGTAATTACACTTTTGTAATGATAAAGTTGCATTTTAAAATATAAATATATAAAATATAAAATATATGAATAACAGTTAAAATTATAAACAAGTATACTATATGTGCATAAGTAGGCTTTAGTCAACAACACATCAAAATACACACGTACCTTCAAGTAAAACTTAAGTTGACATTACTTTAAAATGCGCCTCATTTTAAAAGTGTACACTTATGACCTTTTATTTCATTAATATTATATTATACTTTTAAGATTTGAAGTACTCTACAAGTGCACATTCAATACAAATATAAAAGTACTTCTTTTACAGGGAACACTTTGATTGACATGAATAAGAGCAAATTAGATTGATATCCAGCATCAGGACCCGGACCAGCCATTCTAAAGACTATAACCACCTCATCATCAAAGTAATTGGTTAATATGATTTTATAATAAATATGATAATGATTTCAACACTATTCGTGCCTGGAAATGTGACGTGAATGATTCATTCACATACTTGTATAATTTCTTCCATACAAACATATGTTGTGTGTGAAGGTCGTCTGCACAAACAGGCCTGTCAGGCCATGGCCGCTGGCAGGACAATGAGCAAATCAGCATAACGCATGTTTCCTTTTCCTATGCATACTGTAGATTACAGTAAAAGCTCAGACACATGCTCAGAATCAGCAAGAGAAGTAGAAATGAGAACTGAGCTTTTCTGGAAGCGCACACACTCATTGTTTTTTTCCGGTTATGTGCCGTTCGTTGGGAAGAGGGCTGGTATGATCATTTAAGGGATGGAGGGTAGGATGCTTCCTCGACTTTATCATGTCCTTACTGACAGCTTCTCTTTGCGTCTGGGTTGAGCCAGAGAGCAACAACTGTTTGTGAGCTGAAATTGAAAACATGTAGCGGAAGAAAAGGCAGGATCTGATCGTGCTGTTTACTGACAGCACTGAATGAAAACAAACTGTAGGAAAGCACAACTGTGGTGTTAGAGAGTGCAGAATTTTTTTTTTTTTTTTACTTCAACATCCCTTTTTCCTCCTGTGAAAAGTACTTACATTTTTAGCATCCCTGGAGAGCTTTGAGTCATTGAAGATAAATTAACATTGAAGATTATTCAAGACAAAAAAAAAATGCTGGACAGGATATCTATTTGAGTTTTATTTATCCAGTGAAGTACTTACAGGACATCATCTTTAGAGCAAAATTACACAGACATGACAAGAACGTGATTATGCCAAGACAAGAAAATTATGCAGTTTGACAGAATTCGTAATGCACTTTTCCAAGCTTTTAAAAATGGCATTGCAATTCTGTCCACTTGACAGACTGGGGAAGCAGTCCACAACTCTCTCCCATGGCCTGCTGGCCTTCTTTGATTTATCTATGATTGCTGAGACAGAAATAATCAGCACAAGCTCAAATCACAGCACGGACACACAAACATGTAAAGGTGCCAACATGAGAGAGATAACCATCAGTTCAGCCATTTTTGCAGGACTTCAGAGATGCCTTTATACTAACATATGATCTAAAGAGGTTATTTTGTAAAACATGTCAAAAAATATGTGGAAAAAAAGACATTCCATTACAAGTTTTGATCATTTGATACAATTTTTTTTAATTCTTTGAAAAGTTCGAAAGCAACAGTCAATTTCACACCTTTCACCTTACTTAAAGTCACATTGAAAATTCTTATTTTTTTATGAAATATTATAGTATTTATTAAAAAACGACTACAAATAAAGTTTTTCTAAAGTTAATGTGGCCTTATAATCTTTAATCAAAATATCTTCCCCTCCCTCTTGAAGAGACATCTCTTCTCTTCTCTGATGACGTGTTTACTGGAAACCCTCCACCTTCCCCAGCTCCACCTGTAGGTTATATCCATGATCATGCCAAACACTCCAAGAGTTGTCATGACAGAAATATATTAATAAAAATAATAACAAATAAATGTATTCATTATTGATTAAAAAAAGACTAGGCTTCTTTGTCATATTTTTAACCACGCACGCAAATGTATTCATTATTGATTAAAAAAAGACTAGGCTTCTTTGTCATATTTTTATATGTTTTATTTTATTTATTTTATTTTTACGCACGCACGCACGCACGCACGCACGCACACACACACACACACACACACACACACGCACACACACACACACACACACACACACACACACACACACACACACACACAACAACAACCAGCCAATGCCTAAACATTTAAAAATCTGACAAGCAATTCAGGTCGAGAAACTAAGATGTTCTTTAAGAACACTGGAAAAACGCTGGATAAACATGGTTAAGATTTCACCACTCATAAAAACCCCACACAGTACGCTGCAGCCAGGAAACTGGCCTCTCCATATTTTCTTAGGCAGCTCTCTGGCCACCCCCCACCCATTTCTGCCTTAAACACACACACATAAGTACATTTTAAACAGAAGATGATATACTACATCTAATGGTGTGTCAGTACATTGTGATTGGCAAATTTATGACAATAAATGTTTGCCTGCTTTGGTCAGATTAAGTGCTCCTTCAAACCCTATAATTACATGGTCAGAGAATAAATGATTTACACCGGCTTCAGTACGGAGTGCCTTTTTCCCTACGGGAAATTCTGGATCCCTGTTGCCAGTCTAATATGTATTAGCATCTCTTGGATAAGCCGATTTGTGGTGAATGTGAATGAACTGCTGCCTGACAATGATGCCCTAGTTGTCATTTCCATAATATTATGATTTCTTTTGTCCAAATCTAGGCTTCCAGGTCTCAGTATATTAAACCACCACAATCTTTAACCAGCAGTAATTTTGGAGCTCTTTGTACAGTTGCATCATGAATAGATGCAGTTATGCAGTCTATTCAGACTGTAACACTGAGAGACCCCAGTAACAGATGAAGCCATAGCAGGGGTCCCCCACAGATCAACATGCAATTACACACATAATCTCTGATCTAAAAAGAAAGCGCTGTTGCATTATGGGAAGCCTTTATTTGCAAGCTCTTTGATGTGATTGTTCAGTGTTTTCTGAGGTTATGAACACTGTTTTTCCACTCTCTCTCCTACATACACACACTAACAAGCCCGTTAAGCCTATTCCAACATCAAACAAACATAGCTAAGCAATTCCATCCACAGTTTCCGATATTCCCTGGAAGCAGCCTTTCAAATTCGATCTGTAAGAAATTCCATCATAGTCTCAAAGAAAGTGAACAGCCATCCGTCTGTCGCCTTCCAATCTTATCATCATCTGAATCTCTCCACATCCCCCCTCTCACTTTCACTCTTTCTCTCCATCCCTCTCATACTGATTCATGAGATAGCCCGACAGTCTTTGTCTGCGTGTGAGCACACGCCAGGAAAGCACATAGTTCAAACAGTCGTAAACGGAGTCGATCTCCTTTATTGTTTTTGTAGTTTGCTACACTTTGCTGTCAAAACTACACAAGTTCTTCATGTTTTGGCATATTTTGAAAACTTTTTTTCTCTCTTTAGGCTTATTGCTAGTTCACTTAACTCAGAGCCTCATGTTTCTTCTAGTGACCCCTAAACGACACTTGCAACCCCCTTCTATGAGGACCGCTTTGCCCCATACTGTCCTAGGAAATCCAAAATGCCGGAAACCACAACAATACCTCAAAATTGACAACAAGGCCGTGTTGTGTTGTTTATGGTTTGGGGGAGAGTTTAAAATGTTATTTGAAGGTTACCATTGACTGCAGTGTATCATGTTCGGCTACAGAACTGTCAGGATGAGCAGCACGGTCTGGACTATGTTGTTTTCTTTTTCATTTCTTCATAACCATCTTGCTGGGAACTTTCCCTTTTGTTTGACTTTGTCTTAGGTTACTGAGAGTAGCACAATGGTCGTTTCTCTTAGTTGGTTCTCACAAACTCTTGCAATATCATGAGTGGGCAATAGAGGGCGCCGTTTTAAAGATCAACAAGTTAAACATATCATAATGGACACAGCAGGTAAGGCACCAAAAAGAGATAAAAATTAGCACAGGCTCACAAATGAACAAAAAAGACCTTCAAATATACATGAAAACATTTGTTCTCGACTTAATCATGATTCATGAGCTCATTCGGGGGAGAGCTGTGAAATGTCAAAGCGTCAGTTCTCGGCCTCAGAAACACAAAACAAGCGCCTTGAGGAACCTTGAGGTGAAAGACATTACCCACTCCATCATAAAAAGCAGCTTGGCGGCATATGAGAGCGCAGACTGATCTGTCAGCGTGTTTGTTTGGTTGAACGTCCAGTTGAAGGGTTGAGTCTGACGATGAGGTGAATGAATGCAGATGCGAACTATGACAGCGCTGTGACCATAAAAAACACACATGCTCTTAGGCTTATGCTTCCCAAGGCATCCATTAAAGAAACAACCAGAATATTAACATTTAACTGTTTTATTTTCACTATCCTAGTGCACAATATATGTGCTTCAAGCTCTGGAGCAGATCCAGGAATATTCGGCACTTACCAGTCAAGAATGTGAAAATCCCCCTCAGACCCCGAGCTCTTCCCAGGCGTCGTTTCAACAGATAAATGCATCTGCAGGTGGCCACAGGTGATACAGAAGACATGTACGGAGAGAAAAGATCTCAATAACAGAACACACAATGAGAGAAGGCAGATGTGGGCTCACATTGACATTCACCATGAGAGTAACAGTCAAATAAACCCGCTAAACGGCACATGCGGTCAATGAGCCGTAGAAAAACACAATTAAATGGGATTATCTATCATTCAGACTGAAAACTGATTCTCACTGAAGCTCTTACCGTAACTAGAGCACGTGGGGTAAACTGCGAGGAATATTTTAGCAAGAGCCGTTCATTAGCTACATTACTGTATCCAGATATGTAATTTAATCGTTCATCAACGCTTGTGATTGAAACATGCTGCTTTAAAACTTACTGATACTGCACATCATCAAGGCCTGGTTGAGCAGGCTTGCACTCATATAAACAAATATAAGGTTGTAATCAGTGTGGTGTAATCACTGAGCCGACAGAAAATATACAGTAGGTAAGAGCAAGTACGCCGGCGTAGAGCCCCATACAGGACCTGGGGAGAGTCTGGAGAATGAGACGTGATGGAAACACAAAGGGGCTCTTGTGTCGACCCTTTCTGCTGTCACCAGCGGAGCTCTATGTAGCACTTGTTTTGAAGGATCCGTATGATTAATTGCCCACTACTTGACACTGTCACTCGCCCATCCACTCGGACAATAACATGGGTCACGGCACCAGAGCTGGGGACTGCGGAAACACGACAACTGGCTTTCAGCACCGCCATTCATCCACCAGTGTTACTGGTCGGTGTGACACATCCTTAAGACATGGAATGAAAAACAAACTTAAATTTTTTGCAGGCATTACTTCCTACAATGTTTGGATCCATTAATCATAGCTACGCCTGCGATCCAGTACACGTCAATGCAAAAATGATTCGAGGCAATAGCCAAAACGCATTACTGTCAAATAGATGGTGACAGTGATGAATTGAGGGTAAACAGTACAATATGTCAGAAACTAAACATTTAAGCATTAAAAGACATTCACAAATTCACGAAGAACGTCAGTTTGTGCTGTATATTGTGGAAAAGAACCAAAGAAAAAAAATGATCTTAAATTGTTAGTTTACCCCAAAATGAAAATTCTGTCATTAATTAATCATCCTCATGTCGTTCCAAACCCGTAAGACTTTCGTCCATCTTCGGAACACAAATGAAGATCTTTTGAATGAAATCTGTGAGCCTTCTGTTCCTCCATTGACAGCCTACGTAAATACCTCTTTCAAGCCCCAGAAAGACATCATTAAAGTAATCCATGTGACTCCAGTGGTCTAACCTCAATTTTATGAAGCGCAAGTGAAACACAATTTACCACTTTATTTTTAAAATATTAATTTCCAAAGCGCTTTCACGCAACGTCTGCTCTCGAGTCAATCTCGGTGTCGGAGATTAATATTTTGTAAATAAAGTGTTAAATTGTGTTTTGTGTGCAAACAAAGCACTCACGTCCCTTCATAAAACTGAGGTTAAACCACAGGAGTCCCAAGGATTACTTTAATGATGTCTGTACTACCTTTCTGGGGCTTGAAAGTGGTAGTTGCATAGACTGTCAATGGAGGGACAGAAAGTTTACAGATTTCATAAAAAATATCTTCATTTGTGTTCTGAAGCCGTAAGGGTGAGTAATTAATGACAGAAAGGGTGAACCCTTTAAGAACGACAGGGATTATTTTGACTCCCTGTAAAATATGCAGTTTTAACAGAAAAAGCAGATAGATTAATGGATAAAATATTTAAAAATGTGATTATGAAAGTAAAAAGTATGAATTAATATAGCCGACAGGCCTATTTTACAGTGCAAATCTATATTTAACAAGATAATACATACATATTTAGAGTAATGTTAAAATTTTTTTTTTTTTAGAAAAATACAAGATATAATTTATAGTGAAACACAGTGAAAGGCATATCAATAAAAAAGGCATTCCCATGAGTCCCTACATTACATCACATTCTGTTTATCTAAATACTTACATTTACTTTTTGAAATCAGTTATGCACATTAGGGTGTAACACTTTTTGTTGTTTAGTTAATGGTTATACAGTCATGTGTGTTGTTACCCTGGATGGTATTTTGTGTAACACTGTACTAACTGTCCATACATTTAATAGTAGCCTCATTGCTCATCACGTGGCATGATACAGTACTGTTTGTAAAATTATGGTGGTTATATTTTGGTACAAAGCGGATTTTAGTAATCCAAGTCAGAAAGGAATATTAACATTATACTGCAGTAGTAGATGATATAGCTGTATGAAATTGGTAAATATAAGCTAGCCTACAGCACAAAAACGTCCTCCGTGATGACCGAAACGTCGTCAGGTGAATTTCTGGCGACAAGAGCTGTCCGATTCAAAGCAGATTTAACAGGAATTTGTATGGGGTTTACTTCGATTCATGCACATCCATCTAATGAAAAGTCTACATTCATCTAATGAAAAATGCAATATTTTCAATAGCTACAGGCTAAAGATCAATGCTCTGTTCCATGACCGTCGAAATGCTACACACTCTCGTCTGAAAGAACCTGTTCTCCCCTCCTCTTGTAAAACAAGCAGAGGGGGAAACATTCAAGGCGTTCCACGTTCTCGGCGCAGTTAAGCTGGAAACTTGAGGGGCGCAGCGCAGAGTTTGTGCTCTCCACAGCTGGGCAACTGGACAGAGAGAGAGAACGAAAGAGAGAGAGAGAGAGAGAGAGAGAGAGAGAGAGAGAGAGAGAGAGAGAGAGAGAGAGAGAGAGAGAGAGAAGACAACGCGAATCTCTGATAGTCTGGGGCAGTAGAATGGCGGAGGGGCAGAATGCTTCCCTTTCAAGGCGGCAAATGTGAGCTCATTATCATAACCGGCGTAAAACACTTCATTTGTGCTGTGAAACCAGGAAAAACTTGAGAACAACAGAGGTAACGGAGCTGAGGGAAACGTGAGGTGTCCTGTGCCCTCTCATCTCGAAATGAACTGTCACTCGGGACTACGATGGTTGGTAACTTTATGCGCTTTTTTTCAAGTGGGCTCACCCCGGGACACGCACGAGAGCACGCGGCAATGTGACAAGCCCGTATCGGTGAGTTTGTCTCAAACGCACTTTCTGCAGTTGCTTCGCGCGCAATGCACGCACCTTTGGAGATCCTCGTAAATGACATGTTAACTAGGTCTATCTTGAATGATATTATGATTGATTCGCTGTCTGATCTTCTCCGCTGCTGATGTGGGCTATTTTAAAGAGGCGCTTTTATTATCAACAACTGATTTTTTTCCCCTCCAGATTTTCAAGACGCTAAATCAAAATGATTAGAATGCGTGTATAATCCTATGTTTAATAAAAGTTCAGTTGGCGGTTTTCTAGTTGAATACAATGAAAGAAAATTGAATGAATTGAAAATAGATAGGCTACATTTATTTGATCTTTAGGCCTACGATCTTTTTCTCAAACTAAAATTGCATCTGGGCACTAAAATATGATTTTTTATTTAATTTGAACATAAAACATTTGCTACTTTTGCTGTGAGATTAAAGTGAGGTCTTCGTTTCTTATTATTTAATTATAATGCACGATAGCCTATTGTTCCTCTTCGTATTATTAACAACACCAAATATAGGCCTATATAATATTTAAAAATAAAATAGTTATCATATACATCTCTAGTGGGGTTATAATTTACCATATAATCGCAATAGAAACAATTATTTGTAGGCTGTATTATTATAATTATTAGATTTATTGCATTCCAGTTAATAATTTAGCCATAGGAATTTATTGTTTTAAAACAATTATTTTAGTGGCGGGCAGCCAACCGCGTGTCACTTCTTGTCATATACTCGTTGAAATCTGGGCCTGAAAAATTAATTTTTGTGCCAAGTGAAATACCGTTAAACTCTTGCCAGTGCAATGCCAGTTTATGTGTCAAAGGAAAAAGGGGGAAGCCCACGGGTGAATAGACTTCAAATGCATTTATATGGGAAAAAATCACTGACCCCCATAAACTGATCAAGTTTCAGTGAGACGAGAACTGTTAAAGTAGTTATCGAGCATATTTACTTCATTATGATTTGGCAAGTGCGCGAGTCTGTTTAACGCAATTAATGTCTCGCTTTCATCAGAGCCATACAGTGTGTTGAGGAGAGAATTCCTCATCGGTCGAGGTGGAAATCAGGAAAGATGATGCATTATTCCTTTAAACATATTGACTATCCCAAATCTTAATAGAGATTCGCACATTCAATAGTGTTTGAGTAGCCTAGCCTGCTAAAATGCAACAGACTTTGTTAAATATACTAATCCGAAAATTAATGCATTATGGACGCAAAACGTTCTGCCAATTTACCTCTCTATTTGTTTTGAAAATGAATGTTTATCTTTTCCTGGAGATTTATATCATTAATGGCCCCATTGTCCAGGACATGACCTGTGCATTCTTTATGTAATTCATAATGCGCGAGTACTGCTAGGCCTGTTTTTGGTTAAGAAATTATTCTATAAAACGCAGAGGGTCTGCAAATGTGACCGGCTAATACACTATATATTACTTTAGTATATAAGCTTCTCAGTAAAGCTGGTCAGTGTTCGAGTCATTTTCACAGGTGTCCATTTAGGCTAATACAAAGACAAGAGCCGTCGCACGTGGCCATTTACGAACAAGGATTTCACACGTCAAGACCTAGAAAAAAGGAATAAAGGAATAGCCTATAGCTAAATAAATGCTGACAGCCAAGGCACATTAGCAACACTAACAACATGAAGTATGTCAGGTTACAATTTAATATGATAAATAATATGAAAAGAATATGAAAACATGCAAGTTCTTAGAAATGCATTCACATTTATGTTGGTTTCATACATTTCTGAAAAACATTTATACCATTTTTAAAAATAATTTGATTTCATGACCCTAAAATATCACATGTAACCAAGTAAAAAGTACTGAAATATTTTATAGGCTATACAAGCTAAATATTTTTTTTTTAAATCATTATATATCATATTTTTTTCAGCATGGAGAGTTGCTTATACATTTACTCTATTTGATTTGATCAATTTTTATAAAAAGGTAAAAAAAAATGTAATGACATGGGGGTCTTATGGTGTTTTGTCACATGACAGCAAAATGGCTTTCTGCATATAACACCCTCATAAAAATATTAAAATGTCTAATTCAGAAATAATAGAAGAGGTGTATCCAAGTCATTTCTGTATGAATTGCGTTTCGTAATGTAGGCCTAATAGATCCAGTCAAAAAAAGAAAAAAGAGTTATATGCAAGTATAAGATACCTGGGGGAGGGGCTTAAAAAATATAGTCAAACATCACTTGCAGTTCTTTGTGCTCTCATTACCATCAGCTCTGACTAGTGGTTAATTAACTCTAAACTGCTCTTTCCTGATTTGAGGTGGATCGAACAATTCATTAAAATTAAAGATTGACCGTTTTAGAGTGAGTTGTTCATTGAAGGTTACATTTTACGAGGGCACAGATACTGACAGCCTCAGCAACTAGTAAATACTTGAGAGTTTCAGAGGGTGCAGAACAGCAGAGGTTTGCAGCTCTGCTGAGTGTAAAGGCCCTTTTTACGAGGAGAGGCACACTGTAAACTAAGAACCCCAGTTAAACATTTCCACCCCAGATTTAATACGCCAGCTCTATCAGTGCACTGGCATGAACCGACTCCTCTGTGATACAGCTACTATACGGTGCTTTTTTTCTCTGTTTGACTGTGAATAAGGAAAAAGTTAAGTTAATATCTGACTCTGTGGAATCCAGTTAAGATTATTATATCAGTGTCCAATACTTCATCAGTGTGGTTAACTTGGATTCATGCAGTTAAAAAAATGCATTAAGATTTTTTTAAATTATAATAAAATTAAAATATATATAGGCTACTTTTCTAAATATAAAGCTATTTGAGTTAAAGGAAATAACCTTGATGTATGTATCCAATGTTTTAATTACCCCAAATCTCCTCTCTATTCCTTTTCTCTCTATAAAGCAAAAAGACATGAACTCCTTCCTGTGGACCGTGAAACGGCCTCGTCCTTACCCTCCGTCCTATTTGTTTGGGACAATCCACGTACCCTACACTCGAGTCTGGGACTACATCCCTGAGAGCTCGAAGCGGGCCTTCCAGACCAGCACCAATGTATTCTTTGAACTGGACCTCACGGATCCTCTAACCATCTCAAAACTCACCAGCTGCCAGCTTCTACCCAACGGAGAAAACCTCCAGACGTTACTGCCGCGCGACCTCTACCGTCGCCTCAAGCGCCACCTGGACTATGTCAAACACATGATGCCCTTCTGGATGACGGCAGATCAACGTGGCCGTGGACTTTATGCTGACTACCTCTTCAATGCCATCGCGGGGAACTGGGAACGCAAGAGGCCTGTATGGGTGATGCTGATGGTGAACTCTCTGACGGAAGCAGATGTGCGGTCGAGGGGAACTCCGGTGCTCGATTTGTTCATGGCGCAGGAGGCAGAGCGTCTCGGGAAGCAGACAGGTGCTGTGGAGAGGGTGGAGGAACAGTGTCATCCCCTGAATGGACTGAACTTCTCACAGGTCAGTGAGCAGGCAACCAGACAGAGAGGCCTGTGTGTGTGTTTTGGCAAGTGTGCATGGGAGATCCGGTGGTTAAAAAAAGGTGTTGTTATGGATTAAGTGATTATGAATGTCCACCGACAGACCAGAGCAGGGAGGAAATGAGATAAAAGTCAGACAAAAAAAAGTCTGAAGCCAGTGAAGTTAAATCAGAGGGGGAGGGAGAGCAGCTGTCAGGTTGATAGATTGGTGTGGAAATCAATGCTGAATAATATTTATGAGGTATAGAGGGAGGAAAGAGAATGACTCTGTCTGCCTGTGGGGTTGCGCTGTCATCTGACACGTCTTGATTATCCTATTGCTGCCTGTCGAATGTAACATGAGAGTGAAAGATGGACAAACTTACCTAATTGCTTGATGATATGCAGGTGGAGGGTATCCAGCTTTAATTTCTGCACTGAAGAAGTGGGTCAGAAATATGCATAGAGCGTAGGAGTTATATTAAACAGACAGACAGTTTTTGTCCCCCCCCCCCCCCCACACACACACATATGTGTATGAATAAATATGTTAAAAAAAATTCACATCCACAAATTCAACACGGCAAAAAAGGCAGAGAGAGTTTTTGTTCCTTGTGTGACACATATATTCATACACAACATAAACATCCGCAACCTCTACACCACAAAACCTGCATCAGTGGCAGCAACACAGTCATAAACGCTCACACTGCAACTGAATCTGTGAGTCGGGGCCTCCGTGTGACAGGCAACAGGGCTCCTGTGCTAATTTGAGAGGGTACAGGGGCAACGTAGCCTCTCCACTTTCATCAGCACCTCCTAACTATGCTGTCAAAAAAGAACATGCCTTCAGGGCCCGCCATACAGCGCACCCCCTGTAAGGAATCGTGGGAAATGTAGACCCCAGCTAAGGGTGACAGCACTCTCGTCTTTAATCTGGGAGAGGTCAAAATACCACTCTCATTCCCAGGCTGAGCAAGTCGAAAAATCGTATTTAATGTAGCAGCAAAATAATGCTTTCAGACTGAATGGCTTTTGGGTTTGGATATTTATTGCATCAAATATTTCTTTGAGTATGAGTTTACTTTTCAGCGAATTGTGTTCGTACACTAAATGTGATCAGAATGGGCAGAGCAGATGGAGTTAGGCACTGCAATGTGACCTGTTACAAAGTGCTCTTAATGACTGTAGAAGTCTCTGCTTTAGATTCTGGCGAAGGCTCAGCCAGCGATCCATTTTAATCACAGGGCTAATCAGCAAGCTTTTGAACATCTGAATTTCCTACAGCTTTCCACCCAAAAATAGTCCGAGAAGAAGTAAAGAGCATGAAATGAAAATGACAGGCAAATGATTATGCTGTATTAGAATCTGAGGGATAATTTGAGCGCTGTGCTCGCCTGGAACGCTCAAGCAGGAGTGAGGTCAGACGGCAAGATCATGCGTGGAGGCAAGAAGGAAGGGGTTGGATGATGTGTAGGCTGTGGTGTCGCTGCGAGGCTTAATCTGAAACATGAGCCACGGGATTGTGGGAGATCAGAGTTGGGAATGCTTCCAAATGCCGCTAGCCGGCGTATTAATCGTTCCCAATAAAAGTAACTGCCTACGATATCCTCGATCTTGCAGTGCACTCTTTCTAGGGGCTTTGGGGTGCGAGTCATCAGTTGTCGCTGGCATTAACCTCCTTGGCCTTTACCTTAGGTTAAAGCAGTTAGCCTGACCTTTTACCTCTCTGTTCGAGCTCAGGAAGTGCTTTGAGCTTGAAAGGTGCTACAGAAAAACAGGTCCCATCTCAGTGCTGATGTGGTTCCTTGGGGGATAATGGGGTGTGATGCCTGGAGGATAGAGCGGTTTGCCTGGCCTGGCACAGATCCATGTCTGGCTCTCGGATGGAGTGCAGAGGGAAGTTGAAGAGCATTGGAGAGGGTTTGGCTTTCTCCTTGAAGCAGGAGTGGTGAGTTTCAAAGGCCGCATGGAGCGCATGGTTCATCTCTAGCTTCGCAAACATGGATGAAAACAGACAGCTGGGCATGACAGGAAGCAACACACACTTACTTAAAGCTCAAAGCATGCAGAATACACCAGGCAATAGCAGAACAGGGTGTCTATAGGGGTGGAGGACAAGCTGTTTATCTCTGGTTTTGTGAGAAAAGCTCCCATAATGCATCACTGTACTGAATGCCTCATGCCTATGCTAAAGCAATGTATGCATGTGCTTATTTATTCATTTTGAGGTCACTTCTTAGCTAGCATTTGACAATTGGGGTGAAGACAAAAAATGTACAAGAAACATCATATATATGCCAATCTCGTCAGGGGTCAAAGGTCACGGCCTTGCTGAGGATGCAGACAACCCCATGTATACTAGAGTCTCTGTGTGATTCTGACCAGCGGAAAGGGAAAGTCACAAGGCTATTTCAGGCTCTGCGTAAGGAGTGAAAACCCCACTGCAAACTTAGACTAACAGTATAAAGTTGTTGGATCTCACACTTTAGCAGAAGCCACATCTGTTTTCAGCTGTGAAGAAGTGCTAAAGTGTTGATGGACCGTGGAAGGATATAGTCTGTTAAAATGGGATTAACAGAAATATATGAATACAGCAGAAATGTTTGTACACTCACTGTGAAAATGTCATGAGCTTTTCACCATATTATTATACAGCAATTAGTTCCAGTCCACTAATTTGTTTGTATCACTGCTTCTCTGTTTGCTACAGACAATTCCAACTATTAGCTAAAGTATTTTTGTTGGCGGCGCAAAAATAAACATGGCCAGCCATATTGTGAATGAAATGTCAGTTAATCTTATATTAATTTTGTTCAAAAACTTGTTCTTGTTTTAATCAAAGAAATACAGCCTTGAATAGACTTATTTTAAACTAACAACTTAAAAGTGAAGAACATCACAAGCAAGCACCCGGATCACAGTCATTCAGTGCACAATTGCACTCTTGCTTGTATTCTTATTGCTTAATTAGAAATGTTATTAGGAATGACACCATGATGGAAAATTCGGTAAAATTTCCATCATATATTCTGCAAATGGTCAACTGGCTATTCAAAAGAGTTTATAATCAGCATTGTGCTACAAATATTTACTCAATACTCCATGCTGTAATCATCTGATGGACTTCGGATAAATAATGCATATTTAAATGATAGAATTAAGGAGAATCTGACTTTTGCTGCATTTAAATATTTACATTCCAGGTCTCATGTGTAAGAACTGGGCGCTATGAACTGCTGGCATGAGCAACGGCGTGATGGAAAAAGCAGCCACCTCTCTGCTCCTGCTGGATAACCTCCTAGCCCAAAATATTCTCCTTGACTCTCTCTTTTTTTTTCCCTCGTCCTTTTCGTGGAGGCATTTTGCACACCTCTGTGACACTTTACCTGCAAAGAGTGGAATTTTAATGTCAGCACACAATGGAATTGGAATAAATGGAGAATTAAAATATCAGAATATGGGAATGTGAACACATGAGGTTCAGTCTGGTGGAAGCAAAGATGTTATCGTCAAATTCTTTCCTCATTGTTTCAAGATGGTATTGGAACTTGGTGTTTTCGCTTGGCTGATTGGCTGATGTTTAAGCATGTCTTTAATATTACCCAAGATTCTGGCACTCTCTATTTCAAAAATCCTTTTGACTGAGGAATGACCTCTGTTTGTATATCCACGACTTAATTTTTCTCAATTACCCATCATGCTCTTAAAGAAATGCAATTTCCATTTGGAGGATGTCCACTTGGGGACTTAACCTTTCAATAATATCAAGAGCAAATGTGCGTAGAAGTGGCACCGAAGCCAAATCAGGCAATCTGCGGGGCCTGTGAGCGTACACGCGGCAGTCAAACCGCTGGCCTAATTACTTAATTGGCCTTTCTAATGACTAAATTGCCCCCTGCTGTCCAGGACCACTTAGACAATTATGTATTGGCCTGAAAAGGAGGCTTGCTCTGGAAATCACTGAAGTGGAAAAGCCAAGCCATGGATACCGTGAATGTTTACTTTCATCAAATCGGAGGTAGTTACCTACATCAAAGTGCCATCTTTCCCCAAAGTGTGGCACACACACAGCGAGGAAGCAGTGCCAATTCTGTGTCTGTGCTGAGGGTGCGCCCTTCCTCGCAGAGGTAATTATCCATGAAGTACACACAGGAGTTTGAGTCCCACAAACATCCTGTCCTGTGGCTTTTTCTGCTTTCTGTCAAGTTGAAAATAGAAGCGGATAATGTTAATGCGTAAAATGAATTTTGACTCAATAGCAAAAAATGTGTGTCTGCGACTGTATACTACAGTTCATACGTTTCGTTTTGGTAAGATTGCTATTATGTGCTTGATAGAAGTCTATTAAAGGGGTCATGAATTGAGAAATCAAATTTACTTTCCTCGACATATAAGGTCATTGTGCTATAAAAACATCCTGTAAGTTTTAGAACTCAAAACATAGTCCAAAAACAGCTTTTATTGAATCCAAGCTTAGAAAATTACTCGATTGGAATTTTATCGCATTATGATGTAATAGTGTGACGAAAGACTGCCTCAGCAGAATAAAAACAACACCTACTTCTACATCATCGTATCTTTTGCCCGGCCCACTGGCACGTTAGTGAGAAAGAGAGAAAAGAGGTACAGAATCCTAATGCAAAGGAAGTGGTTTTATATTTTCAATAGGGCTTGGGCGCCGCGTTGCATTCTGGGACGTGGCGGCCATGTTGACAGCTTCGCGAATGTAAAAATACAGCAAGTCGAACAAGAAGAAGCAGCAGAGTTGGGAGAATGTAAGTTAAAAATATGTTAAAATCCCTAAAAGGATGCTGAATTTACCGGCATACGTTTAATAGGGAAACCAGGGACCGGTATGTGGACAAACCCGGCACTTTTAACGGTTTGGATCCATTTGAAATTTCCAACAAACAGTGGGAGCACAGTAACTTAATCCGGACAAAGGTAAACTGCACTCCACCTAGCTGCTAGTTTAGTAACAGTTATAGTGCTAACAACCATTCACACATGTAACATACTTTTAAAGGGTCACTCCACCCATTTCAACATTAATCTTTATTGAAAGTGGGTTATATATGTAGTCGAAATGTAAAAGAAATTTTAAATTTGGTGCCCTCTTGACCGAGAAAAGACAGAAAATAACTTTAGGGCGCATTTGTATGTAAGACAACAACTCCCACAATGCACCACATTGCACAGCTCCGCAAGCCACTCCCACTAATCCAGAACAGCGTGCAAACATCAGAGAAATCACTCTTCCATCTACAAGGCTAGCTGCCAAAAGAGTTTGAAATTAATTTCACACAAAATGTCTAGTTAGTTGGCTGTGGCGAGCAGGACGAGGGTGAGAGGACGGCGCGAGTCATAATGAATGAGAGGACGGCGCGAGTGATAATGAATGACACCTGTGAGACGCAGCGGTCTCATATCTCTCACGGAGGAGCGGAAGCACAAAAGGAACAGGCCTGATTTTATGTTTTGTTTCTGTTGTGTGTGGCCAGCTGGCTTATACTTTTGTTTTGTATTTGTTTATTTTACTATTAAAATGTTTAAATGTTCGCCGGTTCCCGCCTCCTTCTTCCCACAACAACGAACTCCGTTACATTGGCAAACTCATTAGCGAATTACTCCTCGTTTGTATTTCGTTTCTATGGTGAATTATTGCTTGATACCTGGATGTTCAGTCAGAACATATGCGGTGCGACACTAGGATGGTTCACATCACAACACAAACGTCCGTGTGCTCGTCTGATTCAGAGATTTCGTCCAGGAGTAATTGCTATCGTTGAAATTCTCTGCAGCAGACGGACTCTATCTGTGTCCGTAGCGCACAGCGAGAGCACAGGCACCAGCAGTCTGCCCAGCTCGAGCCCGTCCGGGCTCCTCGTCCGCGACAGGCAGCCGCCTCCTGTTCCTCCAGCAGCCTCAGCTGCTCTTCACTATATTGCGGCTCGTAAAGATAGCCACGGATTCGAGCAGCTGAATTTCAGAATCCTCTACTTCCATATCAAGTTTAGTTTCTTCCATATCGTGTTTAGTTTCTTCCGTCATTGTCATAACTTCCTATCTTCACAGCGCTTGTTAGCTTAGCTTATAAACAAGATGGCTGATATTGATTTCAGTATCTACAAGTGAAGTCCCACCCACTGATCTGTGATAGCTCTGTTAGCGCATTAGGTCCAACCTATGGGCGGGTTTGAAAGGGTGGGATCTAGTGCTTGTAGTCTTTAGAGAAATCCCTCCTTCTTACACTTCCTCCTACAATGACGTAAAATGACGATTTTTGCGTCATTGTAGGGGGAAGTGAAAAAGGTAAATAGCAGATTTCTCTCGTCTCAGGGGAAAATGAGAGAGTGTTGCACGACCGTTCAATAGTATGACTAGGTTTCTAACAATGGAAAGCTTAATGCAAATGGGTGGAGTGTCCCTTTAACTATGTGTTTCAAAAGTGTAGTTAGTAGCTGTTTTAAGCAAAACTTAAGTTAGTAAGCTAAACGATGCTTAAAGCAAGGGGGTAGCAACAGGACAACAGTACAGAGACTGACAGGTCCGATTGAAGGGCTAATGTTAATGTTATGAGAATATTAAAATACGTGATATTTTACAGGAAAATACTAAAACGGGAAGACAGCGGGAAAAGAGCTCAAATACGTGAGAAACCCGGAAAAACGGGAGGGTTAACAGCTAACGTTACTAACTACACTTTTGAAACACATAGTTAAACGTACATGTGTTAATGATTGTTAGCACTAACAGTTACTAAACTAGAAGCTAGGTGGAGCGCATCTTAACGTTACCTTTGTCCGGATTACTGTGTTCCCACTGTTTGCCGACTCTTTGTTGGAAATTTCATATGGATCCAAACCGTTAAAAGTGCCGGTTTTGTCCACATATCGGTCTCTGGCTTCCCCATTTAACATATTCTGGTAAATTCCACATCCTTTTAGGGATTTTAACATATTTGTTCTTTTCTTTATCCCAACTCAGCTGCTTCTCCTCGTTCGACTTGCTGTATGTTTACCATACACAGTAAAAGAAATGGACACAGCGACCCCGTTGATTTCAACGGAGAGAGTTGAAGCTCAACATGGGCACTCCCTTCCTGATAGCCAAGCGTTCTGCGCAGGCTCAAACTGAGCTTGATGACGTAGATGTCACGTGAGCAACCTGACTGACAGTTGTAAATCTTCTAGTAGCTAAATGATGATCAGAAGTTTCCAAGGTCGAAGTATCACGGCTCTCCAGAAATAAGGGCTTTGACTAGCAGGCGCAAGCAAGCTAATCTCGAACGGTCAATGACGGATCAGAGTAAAGAGTAAACTCACATTGATGTGTGCGCGTGTGTGTACAGTTAATAATTATAATAATTAATTAATATAGTAACATATTACGCTATATAATTACAATATGACATGATAAAAGAAGTGGCTAAAATCGACTTTAAAATAGCCTACTTTAGGATTGTAATCGTTTGAGTAGCCTATCTGCAGTTCTAGTAGCCTAATTTTAGTTAGTTAGTTTATTTTATTTTGAACATGTTTATGTATATATCCATTAGATTTAAATATTTGGCTAGTACACACACACACACACACACACACACACATAATACAATCAAAAATAACAGATAAATAAATGCATGCAGGCTACAGCACAATCTTCCAAAATTATTAAAAATGATCCCCTCGAGTCATTTTCGTATCCATTCAATATTACATGACCATATAATATTCCAATATATAAAGAATTGTGAGCTAGGTGTTAAATCATGTAGTTTTGGCTAATAAATCATGGTCACAAACACTTGAAGAGAACCGTTTTTCTTTATTTCACGTTATGTAGGCATTTTGTACATATGGCTTCCGAACGGGATCACATTCATCTTCAAGTAGATCTGTAAATAAATAAAGGAACAACGTTAACCGCGATAGACATTGAGATGTTTTTTTTCTTCTTCCATTGCCTGTATAATTTCCTGATAATTAATTTCCCCATCCCCCGTAGGTGTAGTAGTAGATAAATAATTTAAAGTTCGTAAATGTTAGGCTACTTCATATGTATTCACTTGCCACATATCGAATTATTTCCAATTCCTCAAAAACGTTGTTTAAATATTTTGTCGCGTTGCTTTTATGGACTCTGTCTATCTATGCTATGGGCTGACTTTAGACAGTAAAAGACTGCCTGCGAGACTGTGCGAGCTTCTCCTCCTGTCTATACGGTAACTTCTCTACTGTGCGACGGACAGTCGAGTGGTTATGACGCAATTTTTAGCCTATTTTTACAAGAATGGCTTCTACGGGGCCATAACGTAAGATACAAAGTAATGAAGCCTTTTATACATTGTCGTGTTTCTTTAGAAATAAATAATGGACAAATTGAGTCTTTGGACGCCTCAGATGTAAAGTTATTCGCTGTCAAAGTGACGCCAAAATGAATGGGAGTCAATGGGATGCTAACAGCAGGTGATAGCCAGCTACAATGGCGGCCCCCAGAGGCAGCTTCAACTTCCGGCTGATGGATTACCCCCTTGATGTTTACATGCGCAAAGCTGTCAACATGGCCGCCACGCCAGTAATGACGTCACAACGCCCAAGCCCTTAACTATGTGAATGTCTCAGTAGAGCTTTGTTTGTTTGTTTAGTACATTTCACGGTGATTCTTAGGTAAATCAGTTGCAATTTCGGCACAAGCTTTGCTAACAGACTTTCACTGTAATAAATGGACCCGAGAGGAATGTCACAACATATAAGTAACCATGTTCATTCTAATGGCTGATCTGTGATCAGTGATTTCTGATATTTAATGTTTCATGCAGTCAGACGTTCTTTGTCTCAAAATCAGTCATTGTTGTTAATAGTCAGTTAATCAATCTATTGTTAGTGATCCATGAAACATCTCAATGACTGAATGAAAGTCTGTTGTGCTACAGTATTCCAGCGCTAATGAATTCTGCACATTGGGGATAGATCGTGCTATGAGCTCCCAACAGCTGGGAATGCACAAGACAGAGTGCTATTCCACACAGCTGTGATCCCAGTGCCAAGATCCACCTTTCTTTTCCTTTCTCTTCATCTTCTTCACTGCATTCCTCTTTGAGAATGGAACAGTCATTTCATCTTTGCTTTAATGGCCTCACGTCATGTGAAAGGTCGCCCACCGGCTGTCTTACCTATCAGTGAGAACAAGGTCTATTTTACAAAATAAAATAAAAATAAATACACACAAATACAACCAATGGGTGTAACAGAGTTAAATCAGATAACACACTACAAACACCCTTCAAACGGTCAACAGATAAAGAAGTTTGGAGAGTGTTCCCTCTTCATAGGAAAGATTTCTGAGGCGACTTACCACAAACATGGCACCCTTTCAGAAATATGAGGAAACTTTCCAGCAGTACTTTTGTTAGTGGAACAAAGAAGATTGAAATGAGACTGAAACATTTTTGTCATGTACACACACAGACACAAAACTAGAGGAAATCCACTTGTGTGGTCGACTTCATCACATTTGAAAGTACATGAACTGAAAGACACTAAATGAGAAATTGAACATTACTTTATCCAAAATTCAGCTTTGCCATCACAGGTATTTATTACATTTTAAAATATATTCACATAGAAAACTTTTTCTATGCAAATGTTTCATCAGGATTGGTAAGCATAAAAAAATTACACTACATGAAATGGTAGTGTGTGTGCGTGTTATATATATATATATATATATATATATATATATATATATATATATATATATATATTATCACATTTCAACCTCATCCAATAAATCTTAATAGATAAAATCAAGTCCTGCCTTACATTATTTGAATAAAATATATACTAATTATTGAATATAATAATGTTAAGTTCAGAATAATCAGTTTCAGGAATCTGTCATCACAGAAGGTAAATGTATTTTGGAAACTCTTTAATCCAGAGACCCTCCATGCTTGCTCCTATGGTCTTTTTCTGAATCTTATCAGGTTCACAGCACACATAGGTAGCCTCTCGGTGACCTCTGCTCTAACAGGATCCATACTCTCCCTAAACACTCCTCTGGGTCCTGCCCGTACATGTCAGCACAAACCCCACGAGATGAGTAAAGATGGGAATAGGGCTACTTCTGTGACCCCTGGACAAGCAGGCACGTGCATGCAGAGTAAGAATCATTGCCTTAATCACAAAATTAATTTTCCTTATGGAGAGTTTTGAACCATACAGCTTCATTCAGGCTGCTATTGTTTGAACAGATGCTGCTAGCCACTGACTAAAACATCTCTCTTCTTCTTTTATCATTTCTACCTCCGCCTCAGACAAAGTTTTCATAGCTCGCCCCCACCGGGTCGGGACTGATGCGAATAATGCCCGCTGGATCGTTTGAAATGCGGCTCCTCTCGTAAAGTTTTACAGGCGTGCACATAAATCCTCTGATTCCCTATCAACCTCTTCCCCTCGAAACCTCACTTTGTCACTGTAACCTCTGCAGGCTCAGAGTTTGAACAACCCCTGATCTTCAGCGCCTGAGGGGTGTAGACAGGCTTCAGTGATATTAACAAGGTCTCATACTCAGATGCAAAGTTATCACCATTCTGCTCTTGAGGGAGGCATGATGGAAAAGATTGTATATCATTCCATCCATTTTTTAATGAAATCAGAATGAGATCAGGCAAATTCAGTCCCAATTCATCAATAAAGCAGGGATGTGATGCAGTGCTCACTGTTTGTGGCTGTTTATATATAGCTACATGGGGAAGCAAGTACATCTACAGTACTTGGTTATGGCATTTGGAGGGCTTTCTCCCCCCCCGCCCAAGTCCATCTAAGACGACATCAGATAGATCAAGATTAGCACAATATTAGGTTTCTGCACTGTGCTAATACTGGTTTAGAGCCAGTGACATCAAAGGGGAAACAGTGACACATATCTGTAGATCATCACCCAGTCTCATTTTATCCCCTCTCCTTTATTCTTTAATATTATAAACCCCTCCCTGCTCTCACTTTCACCCCTACATAACCTCATTTAGTGCTCATAATGCTCCCTACAAAGCATAAACAATTAAATTCTGTCTTCATTTAAAGTATCTGTCAAATTTTTGATAACATTACAATTTATGCTTTATGTTTTTAAATGTAGTCTCTTATGCTCAACAAGGCTGCATTTATGTAATAAAAAATACAGTAAAAACAGTGATATTGTAAAATATTATTACAAGTTTTCTATTTGAATATATTTTAAATGGCATTTTTGGACATTGATGTAGTCATTGACATTTATAAATCTTTTTAATGAATCATTTTTTATTTTTTATTAGTTTGGCACTCCTGTTCCATACCTGCTCCCTTCCCAGTTCCACTGTTTTGACAGAAAGCAGTTTAGACATTCTGCTAAAAGTCTTGGATGAACGTTATATGAGTTTACAAGTACATGAAAGTGATTAAATGATACCAGAATTTTCATTTTTGGGTGAACTATCCTCTTAATGTTGCTGAAGGTTTTTAGGTCTGTCTTTGGTTGATAATTTTCCTTTGCCTACATTCCTTACAATACCCAAAACTGTCCAACCTTCAGGCTGTCCTTGAGTTAAATACTTGAGTTTTTTTACAATATTTTTTTCCAGAAACAATATACTTTTGATTCAGCCTACAGAGAGATTCTGGTTAGCCACTCAATGTTGCATTGTTTAAGTCTTGTTGTTGGGATATGGTGTTGTTTTCTATCACGGTTGTCTGCTGGTTGAACTTTCAATATTCGGATGTTCTTGTTTTGCGCAAGTAAAAACAGACTGATTGAAAGAATTGATGTTTTGTCTTTTTCCCTATTTATGGCCAAGAAAAGTGATGTTTTGGCATATCGTTCTTCTCATCTTCCCTGTTTTTCCTCCGCCTCAGATCTCGCTCAATTTCACCTGCCATTTAATGTTCCGATTCCTGTTCTCCACCTCTCTCCTTTCCCTCTGCACCCACTGGAACAGCTTATATGTAATATCAAACACATGGCAACGTTTATAGAAGGCAAATGAGTTGAGAAATCAAATTTGCTTAACGATTCCAGCTCTGGTTCCTCAGGAACCAGTTACCATGGGAGATGATGATGGGCATCTGAAATTACACCCTCCAGACAGAAAAACAGGAAGACATGAGGAGAGAGAGAACGAGTGAGAGAAATCTCAGGTTTTCGGAGTCACAGTGAGAGAGGACAAGTTTTTTTGGGCCTCTTGTGCACTACCGACTGCGGCGAGACCTTAAAAAAATTTTAATTGACAAAATAAATAAATGTGTATATATATATATATATATATATATATATATAAACTAAGACTTTAAAATGTTACTTCGGCAATTAACTGAAATAAAATTTTATGTTGAGGTTCTTAATTTAATACAGTAAAATAAAAACTGAAGTAAATATAAATTAAAGCTAAATAGAAATTTCAAATTCCAAATATTAATAAATACTATAACAGTATATAAATGATCCTAAAACAACACTGAAAGAAAGAAAGAAAGAAAGAAAGAAAGAAAGAAAGAAGGAAAGAAAGAAAGAAAGAAAGAAAGAAAGAAAGAAAGAAAGAAAGAAAGAAAGAAAGAAAGAAAGAAAGAAAGAAAGAAAAAGAAAGGGAAAACACTCCTTAACACACCATGATTTTATAAATACAGCTTAATTGTGTTTATAACTTTTAAATGGATATTTGAAGCAACGTCAGCGATGAATGAAAATGAGAAAAAAACATAACGATTGGGAACAGGGGAATAATACGGTACCATCTCACATTCTTTCTTCTGAGAGCTGGACACCGAGAAAGACAGAAAGGGGGGTTCGGGTGGGAGTGAACACGCAGGCCTATTCAGATAGCATAGTTTGGTTTGGCAGAGAAAAGCCTGTGTGTAAGCAGTCTGGGTAATTGGTTTCTGATGCCCTTGTCAGTTTTCGGCCAGACCACCTGCCCAAGGGAAGAGGTTGAGCGAGCTAGAGAAAAAGAGACTTGCACTACAGCATCTCTATCCCAGCCATCAAGCTCTTAACCCCTCCCTGACTTTCCAAAATGCCCCCAGTTCAGCCCGCATTGCTACACTGGATCATTCACAGGGCCCATGTGCAGTGTATTTGATTATGATGATGGTCAGATGGGCAACGCAGTAGAAGAACAGCTCCTGCAAGGCTTGGTCGTCCCCCAAGCAGGGTGCCACCGGATATGTGCACCACAAGGCAACTGTACAGAGCCTCTAATGTGAAAAATATGGCTTCAGGCACTCATCCGTGCCAGAGAGCGCTTTTCCGTGGCTTGCCATGATATTCGATCGACATGCATTAGCAAATCCTTTCGTTTTCGAACGCATAAATCACGTTTCTCTGTTCCAGCTCTCACAGGTAACAGTCATAACAGCCATTTCTCTGTGTTTTAAGCAAAAAAAAAGCTGCATGAGAGACTTTATCTGCCGTGTCTGCACGGCTTTGAGCATCGGTCTAGAGAGACCGAATGCTGTTGGCGTGCCAAAAGCTAAGGGAGATGGAGAAAATAAATGAGTGAGAGAATAACGGACACCTTCCAGACGTAGCTCCGCTATTATGCCGGCCAACTCAAGCACATGGCTGCGGTGTGAATGGATTTTTAATGCCTGCTAACAGGAGAGGTATTTAGCACGATTGAGAACTGGAGATGGGAAGAGAGTGTCGATAGAGCTGGGAAGGGTCTTTCCAACCATCCATGACTGAGCCGAACACGTCAGCTTTCCTTGGTGTCCACTAATCTTGAATTTTACCACCATCAACGCTTGTTGGATTCAGTTAGATCTACACATAAAGGCAGCCAAAAATGACTTGAAAGGTTTAAACAACATCTTGGAGAGGTTCAATTAATGGTATAATGTGTTTTTGCTGGAATAATGCTGAGAGAAATTAGCTGAGAGTTTAAAAACACGAGTGTGGAGAAGTATTGGGACATTGTTGTGATTCCTGGGAGTCTGTTTTTACAGCACCATGTTCGGCCCACCAGCTGAAGCAGTTACAGAATGTCAGGCTTTTCAGCCCAAGATTTACATATTTCAGCACCTTTGACTTCAGCCCTGAGATGACCTCAGTGTCCCCACAGCTTTGAATGGCAGTTATACCACTCAGCATGCACAAATGTTTCCTGTGTTTGTATATATGTGTGCTTAAGATACTCTCTGTCAGCTGGCCTGTATACAGCCAGGACTGCTGTAAATTCCCCAACAAATTCCTAAAAACAGGTCAGAGGAGGGTGAATCAGGTCACTCGGAGAAGATAAGGTATACGATTGACTACACTTTGGAGATTAGAAGTTAAAGGAATGTTCTTGGTTAACTAATCTATAAGCTAAAAAATAAGCTATATAATAAATATATAAATAAAATAAGCTAAGCTAATATAAATAAGCTAATCTCTATCAACAGCATTGCTGTCATGCTGTCCACTAACACAAAAAATAATTTGGACCCGTCCCTCAGTAACTAAAAATCATTTTACGGTGCTTACAATAGAAGTCTAAGGTGGAAGGCTTTCCGCTAGGATAAATGTTAAAAAATACTCTAAAGTATAGCCCCCATTAGGGTACTAGTGTGCACCCATAAGTGTAGTTAAGTTATAAAGGTGTACCTTTTGAGGGTGCTGCCCCAATGACAAACTGCTGTAGCCTTAAAAGTAAAAGTTTTGCACATAGTTTTTGGATACTACACAAGGAAAGGACTTCCATTGTATATAAATTACTGTAAACATCACTGTTATAAACTAAAATGTTTTTTTTCTGTGGTAATTGACAACGTATCACAGGTGCTACTGATAGCTTGTGCTATTGCTTGAGTATTTTGAACACAAAATGTCCCTTTAAATATCACTGGATAAGTTCCAGCTCTAAAATCTGATTGATTGAGCCATATGTATTAGCCAAATAACAAACACTTTTGACCCCACATCAGTTCAAGGTATGGTATACCCATGGTGTTTCTAGTTTAGTTGTAGTCTTTAAAGCACAACCTTTCTTCAGTGGGCTCAAGTAACTAAGAAAGGGGTTAAAATGTACGAAAGGGTTAAAAAGAGACCTATATACCAGGGGGTTTCTATGCATGTGTGAGCATTCTCTCCTGTAATGTCTTTACCGGCCAAATGTGGACCCCCTCCCACCTTGCGTTCTACAGAAGCCGTGACCCCGCGGTGTAGAGGTCGAGTGTGACAGCGCTCCGTATATTGCGAGAAAAGCACACATGAGCTTGTTAACTTACCAAGCCACATGGCCCCCCGCCGGTCACTCTATTTGGAGTGCCATCCGTCTCGGGGGGTGAACGAGCCCCGTTACAGCGTTACAAAGCACCAACGTTCTCCCCCCCCCACCCTTAGAGCTGTCCAAGGTGAAACAGCCATCCATCAACCTGTAGAATAGAGGCCTGCAGGGGCCCCTCTCGAACCTGCCATGGGCCCTGGCCAAACTCAGAAGGAAACATCCCTCTCCAAACAAGCCCTTCAAGAGGCACCCTGCCCCAAAGGAGAGAGACAAAGAGGGATGAAAGAGATGCAAGGAGTCATTTGAAACACATTATCCATGGAGGAAAAGTAGGAGCTAATGATTTTCCTCTGAGGGTGAACGGGAGATGGTTAGAGCGAGAGAAAAAGAGCACCTTTAGCCGACTGGTCTCTGTAGGACACGTTGCATCCAAGGAAAACGTTCTTGGCTTTTTTGTTTATTATGGTGATAAAATGTTTAATGTGGTGATAGACATCATCAGGACGATCTGATTCTGCATTGAGGCTCTGTCATTATTGGCAGAGTGTCAAGTCAAGTCATCTTCATTTATATAGCGCTTTTAACAATGGATTGTTTCAAAGCAGCTTTACAGAGATAAACATATAATTTAAGGTAACAGATTGTTTTGGCATTATAGCGGTTCTTGAATAATGTTATTTCCAGCTAAAGTTAACTTTGATTGATTCACCTCCGTCGAAATGATCAGACTTTTAAACGCGAACCTGTGATTAACGCTGACGGCGTTCACATGCTCATTCAGAATTGATTCTATAGTTATGTGCTTTTAAAATAAGGTTATGAGAAAAAAAATAATATATTTATATATTCCATATTTCTAAGCCTTTTAGACTTTCCCATAATCCTCCACTCTCACTCTCTGTCTGTGAATGGGAGAGGAGTGGAGGGGAAAAGGTCTTCTGAAAGTGGATCCAAACCGCCTGTTAATCAGGATGCCAAGCCTAACAGGCACTGACAGCCTTACAGAATGTCTGTATATGTGTTTTGAAATGGCAGGCTGCCCCGTCAAATCTCCTTTTGTTTTTTTCCCCCCACACATTTACTCTGACAAACCACTGTTTGGACTGGTGATCCATGTGTATCTATTGGCTTATTGTCCACAGCAGATACTGTATCATTGTATCGTATTATGGGAATAGATAACCTCAACTTGTACATGGGAAAACGGTTTAGAGTCCAGCATCGACATACATTACACATGCTCTGATTCCAGACCCCTCGATTCACTTTCACTCACGGATGAGAAGCAGATGAGAGCGGGTGAAAATGGAGAGAGAAAGGAAGAGAGAGAGACAGGGAGAGATAAAGGTAAGGGAGGTCTGGACGGGGTTTAGGAAACAGACAGTCCCGGACCCCCGGATGAAAGGAATCCACAATCCTCTTCAATGATAACCATGTGTCCTGGTCCCTTCTCTGGTCGGAGGAAGAAACACATCAGCGCTGACTAAAACCAAAACCAAGTGATCTTCCTAACTAGACAGCATTTGTAGAAATCATTGTTGCTCTACAGGCACGATGCAGTCTGCTAGTCTTCTCTTATTCAAAATAGGAGATTTATATTTTAATTCTAGATATACTTTTACATATTACTTTTGTGCAATACTCCGTGTCTTGTTCTGCACAAGTGTTGATCTCATCAGTGTCCTGCAATCTGAACCTTGTAACAAGCATTTTGATACATTGTGAACCCTACGCTGTGAAAATAATAAATGATGAGCTTCTGATATGAGGGTTGTTGCAAAAGGCAAGCAGCATAATTACGTTGCCTACTAAAATATATTCCATGGCATACTCTTAGAAGAAAAAGCAATCCTAGAATGTGTTGCGTTGAGCTCAATAAAAACGAAAAGCCAATATGGCAGATGAGTTGAGAGGAAAGTCCATTTTAAACTAACTTATATTTCACTCAACACTAAAAAGTATCATTAAAATAGATAAATCTAATTTATTCATATGATGATTTATCCATCATACATGTGCATTTATCTTATATAAATATACATATCATATAATGTGCTATTTTTTTTTTCATTTAAATAAATAGCGCATTTTATGAAACGTACATATATATGGAAAGTATCAATAAAATAGCTGAATCGAATTTATTAATCTAATCTTATGTTTTACTCATTATTTATGTGTGCCATTTATTTGATATCAATATATATTCTTTTCATATAATGTGCTATTTTTTCATTAATATATATAAATAAATAAATAGCCCATTTAAGTATCAATAAAACAGTTTCGGACAATTTGTTTGGTCAATAAAATGGACAATTTATACATTCACCCCACTTCAAATCACCCCATCCAAATACAGTGTGAATCATGAAATGTCTCCTAAATCGGTGAGATACTAAAATCGTACAAGAATTCAAACGTAATGTTATACTTTATAAAACCCAAGCCCAAGCCCCGTCTGCCAAAGCAGCACCATATCTCAGCTTTACTGTATATGCCATTAAACCGTTTGATCCAGTTCTGTGTTCTAGGTGTGTGGGTTCAGTTACCACACTGTGGAAAGCTGTCTTGAGTTAGTTTAAATGTACAGACAGAGAAGTAATGTCTAAATGTTCTCTGAAAATGGTGTTCAAGGCTACCTTTGAAGCTTTGACTCAGGGGCACCGCTGGACTGCCCACAAACCGGACTTTATTATGTGTGTGTTGTGGTCTGTCTAATTGACACCTTTAAATGTCCCCTGCAGCCTTCAGCAGTGTGTGTGTGTGTGTGTGTGTGTGTGCGCGCGCTCTGGGTCTGGTGTGACCTGAAATAACCCAAAGAGCTCATCTTCTCTTCTTAAGGATTCTGGTTTCACACTGTTTGTGGGGTGAACAACTCACTGCCTGTAATCTTTGTGGAAAGGCCTTGAAAATGAAGCATTTCCCCACACAGCCAAGAGCATGAGTGTGTCTGTGTTTGCGGTGAACTGAGACTTATTTTTGCTGAAATAGTTCTTCTCGTTCTGCCATTCCTATTTTGAATAAATAAAAGGCACTGATGTATGCGCACACAGCGATAAAAATGTGGTTAGTTTGTGTCTAGGAGGCACAGCACACCACACACACATGCCAAAAGATACCAAAACCACAACCACTCACCCGGAGCATCTGTTACTAAATGAAACAAGAGCAGTGGCTCGACTGAAAGATGAGAGCTGCTATCGCTCTTTTCTCAAACACATAAACAAAAAACACATTCCTTGTAACTTAAGTGCTTCTGACAGAGTTTAATCTGAGATGTCTGTCAAGCATTTTGATAGAAGTATAGGCAGAACACAGGAATCAAGACTTTAACTGTATAAGTCCAAGTCCAATGTCAATTTCAATTCTATTTTTTAATTTAAAAAACAAAAGGTTAATGAGAAATGACTGGGTCCTGAGGTTTGGGTGAAACTGAGCTTTGTGTCAGCTGCATTTAGCCTAAGATGTTATATGAATATGGTCCCTGAAGCACAGGTTTTATCAGCTGACGATTAAAAAACATTTTTTTTTACATTATAATAATAATAATAGTTTATTAAAACACTCAGAAAATCAAATGTCTTTACATAAGCACAAATACAAATTTACTTTTAAAATGGTGTTGAAGAAAAAAAAAATATTCACTGTTTAAATTAAAATATGTATAAAAACTTTGTGATATTCCTTTAAAATAATGTTTAAATAGATTTGATTAATATTATTTTAAAAAGTACATCTTACTATGCAATTTCTTTCATAATTTCTTCGAGTTACTTTCTTTCTCTCTACAAACTTTTATTTTGGTGGGTTGTCATAAAGACATTTGAGTTTCTATGTGTTTTAATAAACTATTATTATTATTATTAGGCCTACTTGAATTATGCTCTACTGTGCAATAGTAATATATTTCTGTTATATTTTCTTCAAGTTATACAAAACTTTTATTTTGACAGGTTGTCATCAAATACTTTAAAGTTTGTGAGTGTATATGATACTAATGAATGATGATAGTTTTATCAAATGAAATGGTAAAATTCTTGTGCAGTGACTCTCATAAAAGCTCTGCGATGAAGTTCAAATGTGTCCATGTCCTCATAGACGCTAAAAACACCACGAGTGTCACTTGCGCTTCAGTGTGCGTAGAGCACACATTGGCTACATTCACACTGCAGGCTGAAACGACCCAATTCCGATTTTTTTGCCCGTATGCGACCTGTATCTGATCTTTTCATGACAGTCTGAACGACACAGATCCGATCTTTTCAAATGCGACCAAGGCCACTTGGGTATGTCGTCCAAATCCGATATGTATCCGATCTTTTCAAATGAGACTTCAATCTGAACGGCCAGGTCGCATGTATCCGACCCGTCACTAAACAAGCTCCACTGTTGACATCCATGTTTAGCTACTTCCGCAAACAACAAGTGACGTCGTTGACCGTTGAGTACTCTTCTGCGCATGCGGGTCATTTCTGGGTCATGTCACGTTCACACAGGAGATCACAAAATAGGTCGCATTTAATTGGAAATGCGAACGGCCTTGCAAAAAAATTGAGCATTAAGCCCCTGCAGTGTGAACGAGGCCATTGAGCGCTCATTCACAGAGACACACAGACATGCAGAGTTTATTTCAATAGCAGTCTTTTTGAGCTTTGATATTAATAGACACTAGTACATATCAAGATTTGATTCATTGTACATCCCTACTTTTGATTTATTCATTCAAAAATGGGCAAATTGCGTGACATTCCGCTTTGCAGCTAATTACATTTGTGACTGGATTCCGCGATTCGATCCGTGTCGCTGCGCAAACACAGACGGCGGGGTGAATTTATGAAGGAAAGTTCTGTCACAAAACGATGTTGTTACGAATCCTCGCGCTTTTTTAAGTGGGTATGCGGAAATCCTTGACGTTTCCTAGTGGGTATACAGAAATCCTTGACGTTTCCTAGTGGGTATACAGAAATCCTTGACGTTTCCAAGTGGGTATACAGAAATCCTTGACGTTTCCTAGTGGGTATACGGAAATCCTTGACATTTTCTAGTGGGTATACGGCGTATAACTGCGTGTCACGTAGACTACACCACTGCCACAAATATTGTCATTGACTTAATGTTTATTCAGAGCCTATCCCAGATTAAGCTATATAAAGCACATACATACTACACAGTAGGCTATAACCCTTAAAATTGTAAGATTTTAGTGTTTAAGAAAGAAGTATTTTATGCTCACCAAAGCTGCCAATATTTGATCAAAAATACAACAATTTTAAATAACTTTTATTTTATTTTAATAGAATAGTTATTTTAGTATATATTTTTTATTCCTGTGATGGCAAAGCTGAATTTTCCACATACAACAATATGTTTTTAAAGGATACTTTGATGAACAGAAAGTTCAAAAGAACAGCATTCAAAAGAACACACCTGATTCGCGGATGTGGAACACACACGAAAACAATAGGCGAGATATATCATGTGAACCAATCATAACCAATCACATCTAATCTTAGCGCAGTGGAGACATTGCCTCCTCTCACGTGACTTTCCCCCATTCATTCTCAATTACCCCGCACTAAACTGCAAACTTTAGGGGGTTTGTTAAAAGTCAATGGGCTCCCGCAGTAACTTTACCTTCTGGTGTTGCTGGGACAGTGTTACTTTAGAAAAAAAGTAGTGATTTATACACTTTTTAATGTCACATTTTGTAATATCTGCGTTGTTTTATTTTTGTAATAGAGATTATTTTCTCATTCTATTTTTTTTAAGGAGGCACTGCTTCCCTTGCCTCCTCGGAGGAAACGCCCCTGACATACACATACATTTTTGTAAATAAGTTACTGTGTGAAAAGGTTTGACACAGATTCAATGCTTACGTCTGTACACACTGTTAGTGTGAGTGAATGAAATTCACTGTATTTAAGTACAAGACTGATGGAGATAGAGAAAGAGAGAGGAAAGGTTAAATGACCTGGGGCATAGCCGAAACCAGACAGTGCCTCGAGTCCCACAGAGAGATCTGAACAACAGATAAAAAGAACAGCCAATCTGAGTGTGTCAGTGTCAGATATGGCATTTAAAACTGGACTACAATAAGTCACTTAAAAAAATATTTACTCCAGGCTCATATTGCAAACCGGGAAATTTAATAAACCTTATCATCAGCCTGGCTCATGAGTATTAATTACTGAAGGTGACTTTTCTTTCAGTACTTTTCATAGCATTCATTGCAGCATATCATTAATTGCTCGAAACATTAGGAACTTTCTCATTTCTATTCCCCCCATGCGGTTATAGCGGTTGCTACATCCACTGCATATGTGCACACCTCACACAGCTGCAAAAGACTCTGCCTGGTCCCCTAAAGACTTAATCAGCGCCATCTATTACAGAAACAGGAGACTTTAAACCAGCTTTACCCAGCACAAAGTCCTCGGCTCCCAAACAGAGCGGCCCCATTCAAATTTATGAACAAAAATTAGAGAGGTAAAGTAAGAGAAAGTCTGAGTGAGAGGGAAAGAATAGTAGTTGAGAGTCCAATAAAAGAGCTCCATTGTATGCATTCCCATGAGGCATCAGTACAGCCCTAATGTGATGGGAGGCCGTGTTGTCCAGAGCAGGAAAAGGACGACTCATTGAATTAAATCAGCTGAGATCAGCCTGGCGGCACCGCTGGATTTAATGCTCACAGCTGGTCCAGCAGAAGGAACGTTTAGGGCTACCACAAAAATACCCTCTTCCTCACCTGCTCCATCACAACTTATCAAGCTTTATTAACAAGATTGATTCACAGTAATGGCACTATGGATGAATCAATCTGTGACTGTTAAAATGTTTTCAAGATTAAAAGGCTGTTTAAAAGTCTGATCACGCTTAGAATTAGTGGGGCTTGCTAAGACGATCATCATTAGTACTATTGCTCATACTTAAGGTTCGGGATTTGGACAAATCTTTGGCATGTAGTTTGTCCTGCTCGCATTTGTGCTATACAGACATGAATGATACCTCAAATCATGTGGTTTGTTGAAGAGAGGTGTGCAATTACTTTTCTAAGCAATCAGATTTACGATTTTGCGTGATGGGTGGAAAAATCCCCTAGACTTACTTGATGGAAGGACCCGAGCCATAGGGTCCATTATATCATAGAGACTTGGGAGTGGAATCTTTTGACTTAAGCCAGTAACCAATTACCTATAGGCAACACAGCAAAAGCACAGCAACGTCCCAGGCCAGCAACTCAAAATAAGCAGTGAGCACCACTCATTATTTCAAAAGAAATTCAAAATAGATATAATTTATTTGCAAAAAATGTATGATTTAAGAAATAAATTCAAATTATTGTTTTCCTGCATCTGTCATCTATATGTTTTTAAAGCACTAGTAATTTTTTGGTGTATCACACACTATATATATATATATATATATATATATATATATATATATAAACACTCTCTGGTGAGTCCTGAGTGTGTATGTGTGTGTTGCCATGGAGTCCGTTTGAGCTGTAATTCTTTGGTTTTATTGGTTAAAATATGGTGCAAAACTTTCCCTCTCCCAGCTGTTACATTAACATCAGCACTTTTTTCCCAGGGTTTTTCAATCCAAATTTGCCACAAATGTGAGTAAGCACAGGTGTGTGTAGTGTTTTTGTATGCTCATTGTAGTACAAATGACTATCAATCAAAGTTAGCTTACATTTATCAGAAGCATTTTTTTTTATATGACACAACCTTTGTGTGTGAATGCTCACAAAATAGGTTTTTGTTTTCCAAGGGTTCAGTTAGCTGAGGCAGAGATTAGTTTGTGATTGGTCGCTGGCAGGAGCTGGAAGACAGGATTAGTTGTGATTGGTTGCTGGCCCATCATGTGCACAAGACAAAAAAACAACCCTTATTTTTAGTTTGTTCTACTAGGAAAGCAAATCCCAGATCTCTGTTTTTCCTAATGCTGCACATTATTAAAGGATCTAATGAAATAATAAAATGTTTGTTTTTCAAAGCAAAGAGCCACAAAGGAAACACACACACACACACACACACACACACACACACACAAACAAACAGATACAGAATGTAGTAAACCAAATGCTGTTGTAATTTTAGCAAAAGACCTAAGGTTGCCAAATGTATGATACTACTGGAAGGCAAACAAACAGACTACAAACGCAACACAAAACAATAAAACATTCAGGGAAAACAACTACAGCCGTAAATATACAAAAGAAATGAAATCAGCTCTGAGCTGTTGGACTGCCCAGAACTAAATACATCATATGAATGAAATGAAAGCTGCTAATTACGCTGGAAAACACCTATAAAGTTCAGCTAGAATTACAGGCACGCACGAAACAGTGTGTAATTTACAGGACCACCACAACTAATGCTTTTGCATTAAAATCTAAAATGGAAATCTGCAACATACAGTACTATTTCAATGTTAGTGGTTGGTAATGTTTTTGAAAGAAGTCACTTATGCTGACCAAGGCTGCATTTATTTGATAAAAAATACAGTAAAATTATTGTGAAATTTTACAATTTAAAAAATATTTTTTTAAATTGTAATTTATTCTTGTGATGGCAATCATTTTCAGCATCATTACTCCATTCAGTTTCACATGATCCTTAATATGTTTCTTGTTCATTTCTTGTTAATATCCCAGTTGAAAGAGTTTGTGCAGCTTAATATTTTTGTAGAAACCCTTTTTTTCAGGATTCTTTGAGGAATTCTGTGATAAATAGAAAGTTTAAAACAACAGCATTTCTTACATTTGAAATTATTATTTTTTTGCAATTTTTTAAAGCATTCTTGCTGAATAAAATAATTAATTTCTTTAAAAAAACAAAAACTCCAAAAAGACTTCAAACCTTTTGAACGTTATTGTATGTTACATAAATTTACTCATCCTCACGTTGTTGGTCATTGCATACATTCAGCACTTCTTTTGTTCCACAGAAGAAAAAAAAGTCATGTTTTTTTTCATGTGTTTTTGATATTCTTGAAGTCAGAAACATATATTCACACAATCTAAGCCCCTAGCACTCTGTACACTGCAAACCCCAATGAGAATCCATAAGAGGAACAAAACCCTGAATATAATCTAAATGGTGTCCCCCGAAAACCTTGCATCATACTCAAAGTGCTTCAAAAATACAAAAAACACATACATATACAAAAATAATGTTGTGACAGGCTAATGAAGACTAAAATGAAACGACACTTAAATGGATGCAAATATAGCTGCGATCTCTGCAGTTTGGCATGTTTCACTTTGCAAGTTGCCCAGTGGCTTATTTACAAATTGGCCTTGCCCTCACCTGTGGAACATTCTTGTAAAGTAATAAACGTCTCTTTGGTTCGGAGAAAGTACGAGAGAAAGACACTAAGAAAGGAAAAGGGGATAGAGAGGGAGAAAGAGGTAGAAACTTTGGATCCCACTTTCTAATTAAGACCAGCACATAGTCGAAGAGGCGCTATGTTTGTGTGTGTGGGTCTGTGTGTGTCTAGGTCTGTCTGCCTGGCTCTCTCTGGCTCTTTTTCCTTGAGTTCATCCTGTCGTCGGTCTGTCTGTCTGTCTGTCTGTCTGTATATGTCGGTCTTATCCCTCTTTCCATTTGCCTCTCTCTCTGTGTCTCATGCACAGGGTAAGATAAGGATCCAGCCAGCTGTAGAAACGGAAGCACTGTCTGTCTATGAGTGTGTCTCTATTTCTGTATGTGTTCTGGGATGCGGGTCTCTGAGAGAATAAAAATGCTCTCGTTCCTGCCGAAACACTGGCTGCGACTCCCCGTCTTCATCTGCTTCTAATTCACACCCTCCTCTGCCAAGCTACCCGCTCCCTCGCTCTGTATAGTGATGGGTGTGCAGGAGAGGGAAAGAGCTGACATGATGTATTCTTTGTCTGAGAAGGCGGCCCGAGCCGGCATGCACCTAACACAAAAACCTTTGAAGCTGTTTTAGTGAAGACTTCTCATAGATGCAATGGTTTTCATGTTAAAAAAAATGATTTACTACAGAGGGAATGCATTAACGTCACTTTCCCGCCGGAACACGCCCCCCTCAGCCGGACTGAGTGGCAAAAGAGCTGCTGCGTGACTGGAGTTAATAGGGGAAACTGCGAAAACGCAAGTAAAAAAAACTATTATCAGTTTAAACTAAAAGTTGGACTCGATGTAGTGTTCCTTACAACTTATCAAAGATCCAGTGATCCATGGATATTGACATGCAGCCAGGAATCGTGTTTCCTGACATTTATATGTGCCTGATTTCGACGCCGGGGAAATAAATTAAGAAAAATTGCCTAGCAGCTATATAAATACAATATAGATAGGTCTAAATCCGAGTGATCACTTACATTAATGTTATACTGTATATCATCATATCGTCCAGCCCTAAAACGTGTATAGTTTTTTGTCAGTGTTTATTTAAAAACATCCAATTATGCAGAATATAGTCTGTTCTGTAGCTTTTTGCAGTCTGTAAAAATGTACAGTACCTCAGATTTCTGGTCAAATCTAGTTGTACAGTCAATCGCAAAGCTCTTTCCCGTTTTAGATGGTTTTTGTGTGTTTTTCACGGCATTCACGCTGAAAACAAATGCTGTTTGCATTCACCCCTTTTCCAACAACAAGAACCGGGTGCTGGTTCAGAGCCAGAGCCAGAGCTGGTTCGGAGTTGGTTCGACTGACAAGCTTACTAAGAACCGGTTTGCCTTTCCACCGGCTTGAGAGCCACAACAGAGCCAGATCTTACGTCACTGCATACGTCTCATGTTGCCCAGCAACGCTAGTGCGGTAGCGCCAAACACAAACACGCCAGGCTTGTTCGAGATGCATCGGCTTCTCGCAGATCGATCGCCGCATGACATCAAAGCACTGCGAAAGCGATCCAAAACCACAAGGAGATCTCCATGATCTCCAAACACTCCCGCAGCTCCGATCGGTCCGCGCCGCTCCGATGCATCTCGAACAAGCCTTCTATCAACAATGGCGGCCGTTGCATTACTATTGATGCTCATGGCTTTGCGAGCCTAACGTACATCGGCATCTAAACACGGCGAATACAACGTGTTCGTGCAGCTCGCCGTAACTTGCATAAACGGAGATTACAATCGAGCTGCTATTAGCTCGATTAGCTGCTAATTAAAAAATGGCGGTAACCCCGCCCCCCAGCCGCTGACGTAAGCGGTTCTTACTTCTAGACCAGCAATGATTTGGTGCTACTTAAGAACCACTTTTACTGGTTCGGAGCTGGTGCTTTGGTGGTCGAAAACCAAAGAACCGATTTGAAACTAGGCTCTGGCTCCGAACCAGCACCAGCTCTGCCTTGGTGGAAAAGGGTAGTCAGTCTTTTTGCCACTTAGTGGGCGTGACCGCATTCACTCCGGCCGACGGTGACGTCATGCGCATACCCTCTATACACCTAATCCTAAACCTTGCAGTAGAAATTATTAGATTTAAAGCATTTTTTTTTTGCGTCCTGATCACTCTATTGGGCTTTACATTAAATGAAATAAAATAAAAACAATTGTTAAATTAGTACTCACACCGCCTACAACGTCACCAAGGCTCACCCCGATCAGCCTGACGGGGGCGCTACAGCGGTCAAAAGTACGAAATGGCTCAAGTATCTTATATCGTTGGAATCCTTGGCTCATGGCGGACAAAATGCCCTGGATTTGCTTGTTGTTCGGCGAAAATTTCGGGTATTTTAGATTTTTGGAAAAAACTACTTTTGCGAACTAGTCCTAGGTTTTTGGCCCAATCGGAACCAAACCAGTGCAGCAAGATTCTCTGGAGCCTGATTGTCAATAGTTAGCAAAAAAAGTAGAAATTTCGGTTCACGGCCCCTAAGGGCGCCAAAACGTTCGAAGTGGGAGGAGCCACTTTTACTAAAATGGCTATAAGTCGTGAACCAAATGAGATATTTTCACCAAACTCAGCGCACCGATGTAAGAGCTCATTCTGTGGTCACGTTGAAAAGGACACGGCGACTGGCCACTTGGTGGCGCTATAACAGGGAAAAACATGAAAACACCTATAAATACTTCACCGCTAGTCTATGCCTACATTAACATATCTCAAAAAACAAGTCCACCATTTGCCAATGAATTACTGTTAGCTGTTAAAAAACTTTAAATCCATATATTTCCTGTTAAATTTACCGTATTGGCTGTAAATGGTCATTTCCATCAATTATTGAGATGGTAAAAGGCTTGCTAAATAAAACATAATGTCTTTGCATGTGCTTTAAGGCCTTAAACTGCTTGAACCCCGATAATTGCTGCTCACAGCTATATTTTTATTTTATTTCTGGGAAAATTATTATATATAGTATATTATAGTATATATATATATATATATATATATATATATATATATATATATATATATATATATATATATCCAATGACATTTGTATCTGTAATGCGTCTGTATAAATACGCATGAGTGTATTACACAGAGGGCCTTGGGATGGTGAGAGTCAAAAACAGAGAGCAAAAGCGCGAGAAATGTGTGACATAAGACTGCTCAAGCACTCTGTACATATTTTCCATCAGGAAAAAAGTGTCATTTCATTCTGGTTTCAGACTCTGACTGCACTCTTGCCAGCACTGAGAGAACGCTGGCTCCTCCACAGAATCACACAGCGCGTCTGTGCGCCAGTCTGTGAAAGCTCCATCAATAACTGCTCAGGCTCAGACAGCTTGTTCTTGTTGCAGTGTGTACGCACATGTTGACAGGAACCTTTCCTGCTGTAATGGAATACATTGAAATTGACGGAGGAGGCTGACCCCTTTGGATGAGTGCAATTGCCTTTGTACACACGCACACACTCATATGCATTCAACACATGTTAAAGCTCCTGATATGAAAGCACACATGCACACTTCCATGTTTTCTGTCATCAGGTCACATGTACAGTACACACAGGACACAGTCAAGACAACATATGCCTGGCATTAGCCAAACACAACACAGGCACACATTTTCTCTGTTGCTCCTCTAGTCTGAGAGACAGTGGCCTGCAGTGCTGGCACAGTCTAGGTGTGAAATCGGACTTTTCTGCAAAGATTTGCCGTGAAATGCTGTGTTTGTTTGGGCTTAGGTTGCATTAGTGCGCATGGTATGACACAAACTACTCAGTCTTACGCTGTGTCCTAAGTGTCAAACCCTCTGTCTTCAATCTCTGAGTTTATTCTTAACAGCTGCATCCGTGACATGCAACAAAAGCTTTTGTTGGTTGCCTGGTTTCTATTTTTTTTTTTTTGTAATGCTGAGGAGCTCCACTCAGAGTAAAATCTCATTGGTCCATAATCCTGCTCCAAATAAATATATAATAAAGATCATATGTTTTGATTGGTTGTGCTTTTCACAGTATTTATGCAGCATTGAATTATTATTATTTTTTTCATTTTCATTTTTGGGTCTTTAAAGCCTTGAATGATCCTGTTATTGAATAAAGTAATGCTTTCTATTCAACTTTTTGGTCTATTTTTTCTTTCAGCCAAAAAGCGAAAGTGGCATTTTATGGCATTTTTGGCCACATTTTTTTTTTGTCAGTGCATCCTACAGTCATGTAAACACCAACTGGAGCACATGTTGACTATACAATCACACTCAGATTCGGCCAACATTAGTGGACACACACATACGCACATGAAAGGAAAATGGCACAGGAAGGGCAGAGAGTAGATGAAAGGAGAATAAACATTATGATGAGGATGAATCGTAGAAAGAGAGGGAGAAATAGGACGTGATGTTGATAAGACTGCAGGTTTGGGTGGAGAGCAGTCCATCTGTGCTCCAGATCTCATCTGTGACTCTGAGCTGGAGAACATGACACACTGTCACTGTCTGCTTCTCATTTAGTCTCTCTCAAACACACACAGGTCTGTCTGTATGAAGGAACAGCAGCGGTAGGAGGCTCCCCCCCCCCCAGTTTCCTTCCCCAGCACATTTATTATCATATTAAAACTTATAGGTTACACTCATATTTCAGCACACTATCCAGCAAGAGTTTGTGAAAACTACAAATCACTCAAGGAGAATTACGCTGTCCGAGGGCATTAAACGGACAAAAGCCTATCCTGTAGATAAGAGAGAAGTTGGAAGGACTCTCTTTCTCTTTGTCTTTCTCTCTCACTCTGCTCAGGAATGAGCATCATATGGTTTAGATGCTATCAGACGCCCCAGGGTCTGATAAAGAGCAGTGGGAGTCAGTCATCTCTCCCAGAGGGAGAGGCTACTATCTTCAGAATGTGAGAGGATCAATGCAAGAGTGCAGGACAAACAAACACACACACACGTTTTTTTTTTAATCAATCATGAGGAATTTTCATTGACTTCTATTGTTTATATACTGCTAATTATATTTTTTGACTGTCCTGTTGCATACAATTTTTTTTTCATTTTTATATATTTACATTAAAAAAGCTTTTTTTTTTGTACTGTTCATTTTTTACTGATGAGGTTAGGCAAGGCAAGTTTATTTATATTGCACATTTCATACACAATGGTAATTCAAAGTGCTTTACATAGGATACAATAAAATAATCAAAACAAATAAGAATAATTAAACAGTTTAGAATAAAAAATAAAATAAAGTACAGTAAAAACAGTCGGACGAACAGTGGCACAGTGCTCATTCAGTAAATGCATAGCAAAACAGATGTGTTTTGAGTCTGGATTTGAATGTGACTACTGTAGGAGCACATCTGATCTCCTCTGGAAGCTGGTTCCAGCTGCGGCTGGCATAATAGCTAAAAGCAGACTCTCCGTGCTTAGAGTGAATCCTTGGTATTTCTAGCTGATGTGATCCTAATGATCTGAGTGATCTGTTGGGTTTATATTCAGTGAGCATATCTGCAATATATTGAGGTCCTAGGCCATTGAATGATTTATATACCAGTAATAATACTTTAAAATCAATCCTAAATGTAACTGGGAGCCAGTGTAAAGACCTGAGGACTGGTGTGATATGTTCATATTTTCTGGTTCTGCTCAGAATCCTGGCAGCAGCGTTCTGTATGAGCTGCAACTGTCTTATGGTCTTTTTAGGAAGGCCAGTGAGGAGTCCATTACAATAATTCACCATGCTGGTGATAAAACAAAAGCATGCACAAGTTTCTCTAAGTCTTGACTGGAAACAAAGCATCTAATTCTTGCAATATTTTTCAAATGATAGTATGCTGATTTAGTAATTGCTTTGACATGACTACTGAAACTAAGGTCTGACTCTAGAGACACACCAAGATTCCTGACTTGATTTTTAGTTAGACCCCTAGAGTGAAGTTATGCATTCACCTTGAGAACTTCATCTTTGTTTCCAAACGCAATGACTTCAGTTTTGTCTTTGTTTAACTGAAGAAAGTTTTGGCACATCCAACTGTTTACTTCATCAATGCATTGGCACAGGGAGTCAATGGGGCTGTAGTCGTTAGGCGATAACACAAATGTGTTAGGCACATTTGTGCTTGGTGATTTTAATGCCATCCGAATCAAACATGTTTTTCTTGCACAAATTTAAATCAAAATTACGAAGCATTTTTGAAGGATCATGTGACACTGAAGACTTGGAAAATTCAGATTTGCCATCACAGGAATAAATTCGATTTTAAAATATATTCAAAATAGAAAATATGTATTTGAAATTGTAATAATATTTCACAATATTCTTTTTTTTACTGAATTTTTGATCAAGTAAATGCAGCCTTGGTGAGCATGAGACTTCTTTTTAAAAAAAACACAAATTTTTGAATGGTAGTGTGTTAGGCTATATTATACATCGGTCACATCTATATACGTCTCTTTTTATTTCAAAGGGTTTCATGATGCATGTACATCCATTCCATGGCACTTGACCTTCAATAACACTTCATGACCTTCCCAATCTCGTCAGAATCAGTACGAAAACACAAGAGCTGTATATGTTTAACTGTAATGTCGTCCAGAAAACCAATCATGTCCTAACAGTACTCCCCCTCTACATGGCAAAAAAAGCTGAACTCTCTCTCTCTCTCTCTCTCTCTCTCTCTCTCTCACACACACACACACACAGGGGTTAATAAGTGTCCTAAAGCCCCATGCGGCTCAGCTCATCTCTACTGGCATGTTTATTCAAAGCGGTGGGCTTTCAGGAGGCTGGGTTTTATTTGACCTCTGACCCCTCTCAACAATGCTCCTCTCCTACTCTGTTTATTCATCCCTCCATTCCATCTTTCCCTTAGCTCCTAGAGACCGGCCTGAGCGTTTTCCTGTTTCTCAGTGGTGTACCCTTTCACTTTCTCTATACGTTTCATACTCTTTTGTAATTTCCCACTTTCTTCTCCTCACAGCACAGAAGCAGCTGGAGCGCTGAGAAACAGTTGATTATTTTCCTGCTCTTTCGTCTTGTTTTCTTTTTTTGTTTGAAGGGAAAGAACGGCTGAAGACTCCGCTACCGGTGCTGCCAAGTCAAATGGCAGAGTTTGTTTTTGGACAAGTGCAAAAAGTGAGAGAGAGGGTGTGCGAGAGAAAATAAAAGAGAAACTCTCTCCATGATCTTATTAAACAGACACAGATGGTCACTGCAGGCTGACAGCGGGTTCAAGACACAGTCTGACAGGATGGAGACGAGTGCATGGAGCGATTAGACAGAGAGATGAAGAGATTTGTCTGGCAAGCCAGGAAGGAGAGGAAAACCAAAATGTGCTACCAAACTTCTCTTGGCAGTAGCTTATATTAACTCCTGGACTAAAAGACAAGACAAGACAAGGAAAGCATGTACAATTAGTATGCACGGTATTAAAAGAGAAACCCTGGTTCAGAAAGTGCTTCAAAGCATATGCTGCAAATGGTCTGCTCTGTCTCTTTAAGGCAATGCATTAACCGCTTAAACACAGAAAGAAAAAGGTGTAAAAAAAATTTACCTGTAGGGGTACAACAGCTTGTCACTGGGGCAGTACCCTTAAAATGACATCTCTGTACCTTTTTTATCACAAAAGGTTTAATAGTAGTACCGTAAGGTACGTATTTGTACTCTATACTTATATGTAACTTCTAGGAGTAAAAAAGGTATAAAGATGTCATTTTAAGGGTACTTGAACATTGAAAATGCCTTTTAAACTTCAAATTAAAATGGAAGCAGAATTTAAATTCTAATTGAATTCAAATTTGAATTTTAGGAAGTACAATTAACATGGAACATAAATAAATGCAAATAATATGACGGAGTAATTTTTTATGGACTAATTAATAATATAATTGTTCATTAAATATGACAAAATGAATGAATAGATCACAATTTTGCTATTTTTACAAAGTTATCCTGAAACAATGTGGTGGAAATTTTGTCTGTGGGAGTATTATTGTATTGACAATACTTTACTTTCAGTTCAAATTCGCATTCAAGAATTAAAAGCGTCCAATTCTTACATTCTAATTTTGTCCAACCTTGCTATGAAAAACGTTCTGCTGAAAGATTAGAAACTAAAAACTTCATGCCATATATGAGTTATCCCAAGCTAATCCACAAAATGCACAATCTCTCTGTGACATGTAGGGGGCAGTCAAGAGTGAGAACAAAAGTGTAGGGATAAATTTGGCAAGAAAGAGAGAACCTCTAATTAATGACCAATAAAGAGCAAGTGTCATCCACAAGATGTTGGTTTGAAGTGGTCGGCTGTGCTCGACTGCTGTTTTTCTTTTTATGTTTGGATACGCTGAGCTGATTTTGGCTCGCACTGCCCACCAACGGCACCTGTGCCCATCTGCACTTTTCCCATAATGCATCTGACCACTCTAAAAGAGATGAAATCACTTCCAGCTGTGGTGCACATGCGTTTGCAGCCAGCTATTATTTATTTTGCCATCCTCTCTCCCTCCATCCCTCTGTTCTATCTCAGAACTTTCCATAAACAACAATGAAGACAAGCGAGTCAAATAATTGAATGAAAAAAGAGACCCAAAGAAACGAAGGTGTGAGAGTGATAATGTAATGAGCTGAGTTGGTCGTGTAGAGGATCTGCGCCAGCTGAACTAAAAAAGAAGTTTGCTGGACCACTAACATGAACGAGCAAGAAATCAACTACGTCCATACTCACACGTGTCAATGAAATAGCATGCTTCTTTTTCCTCCTCTCATTTGCGATCATTACATGGGAATTAACATTCTCTTCTTTTGTGTTTCCCTCCCTCACTCGGTATTTTTCTGTATTTATTTTCTCCAAACCGCTAATGAAATTTTGGAATGCAATGCTTGGGAGAAGGTAAGACGTTCCAGAAGCAGGCTGGGTTCTCCAAACTTTTTTTGTTAGCAAAGGGGTTTCTGTGTTTAATCAGTCCATGAGACTCAAGCCCCGTTTACACTTATTATCCGTCTCGAGTGATCCAATCACAAAAAGGAAATTCTCACCACTGTTTCTCCCAGACATACTTTTTAGGTTTATTTGATATCTAAATCTTAACACTTGTATTCAACATCATCCTGTTTTAAACTGACCACCAAAACAGATGTTATTATCAGATGTAAACGGGGCCTCTCACATGTCAAGAAACACAGAAGAGTCTGGGTAGAATCTGGGTAAATCGCACACCTACCACCCTGTGAAATCTCCATTACCAGAGAGAAAGTGATGTGAAAATATGCTTTTTGTTTAGCACAATGGATGCTTAAGGGTGTTCACACTTCAACAAATGGAACATTCTCACACACTTAAGCCATCCTTCATCCCACATACACACACAAAACACCAGGCCTTAATGTCTGCGCTCTCTCGCACTCTGTCCATCAAATGAACAGCAAGCACAGAATGATCCAATTCTCTTTCCTGGCTCGCTTTCGTCCTCGCCGTCCCATCCTTTAATCCCTCTATCTATCACATCCCAGTCGTCCTTTCATCTCTCTATTTCTCATATGGAATGCGCTTAAGGTTAAGGGAAACTCCTCATTTTTGGCACCAGCACAGAAGCGAGGCAGATGGGTCAGACACCCGTCTCCTAATCTGAGCGTGCCATGGCCGCTGCAGCAGCTGGCATCACTATAAAGCTCCCATGTGTGGGCAAATACCGTGGCACACAGAGCCAGAGCACATCTGCACAGGAGGGCAACACCCGACATGACATGGCAACGTAAAAAATGAAGACAATAAAACAACACACGCAATATAGAAATAAACGGCCGGCGATTACAAGGCCGGCAGGGGGTCGGCTTAGAGCAAGGAGAGCTGGCTGGATGTGAAGTGCGATAGATGGAGTGCATTCGTGCTGTTCTGATGCTGGTTTGATCGTGGTCCATTTTGGGATTACCGCACTGGCAGCGTGACAAAGATCTGCATAGCACTAGGCTGAAAATAGAATTGTTTAAAAAATGTTTAATAGATTAAATAGTATCACTGACCCCACGCTGACATCATACCCAGGTATAGTGTTGGGAAAGCTACTCAAACAACAGTGTTGTTATTGTTAAATAAAACTATTAAAAATAATTTTCTTTATTTGAAATAAAGCTTAAATGAAATAAAAATATATATTAGATGAAAAATGAAAAAATTAAGTTATATAGAAATGTTTTTAAGACAAAAAACTAATAAAAATGACAAAAGCACAGTTATTTGTTAAATTACATAACTTAAATCAAAATGAAAACTGAAAATATAGATAGATAGATAGATAGATAGATAGATAGATAGATAGATAGATAGATAGATAGATAGATAGATAGATAGATAGATAGATAGATAGATAGATAGATAGATAGATAGATAGATAGATAGATGATTCTATGATTCTCAAACTTTTAAACAAAGTGATGTCAAGTTTGGTTTGCGTGCTATTGGCAATGCTTGCAGTGTAGACAAAGCACATCGGACTAGTGAGCAAAACAGCATTCTGTATTTCTTCCCAGTGCTAAATAGAAGAGCACAGACTCTCATTTCCAACCTTCTGCATGAGGCAGGAACTAAATCTTCTGTAGCATTTAAGCTAGTGCATAAATCAATCAGCACCACTGCATGCATTGACCATTTTCATTACTGTATTTTTGTCACACACACACACACACTCACAAACACACACTCCCTGTAAATCTCCAAGGCAATTAATGTGACGGGATCCAGCCAGAATAGAGAGGTGTAATCAAGTACACAAATCAACTGACCACACATGATCGGGTATGAACGTGTTAGCCAGCAGAGTGCACGACAGTGTGACATTCGATCTACCTTTCCATGCAAAATAACAGAAAAAACGACCCCCTCCCACCTCTAACGGTCTGTGCTGTCAAAACGCTTAACTTTGATTGACAGCCAGAGTCGGGTGAATCAGCCAATCAGGCGTGGTGTGGGAACGAAGTGGGCGGGAGTGTGAAGTTTAACCCCAGGAGTCAGGGACAGCTGCAGTGTCACTGTGGTCTGTGGCTGTTACACACCATAAATTCTCTCTAAAGAGTGTTTACTTTTTATTTTAATGGGGGCTGTAAATTTACAACCCGTGGACCCTGGAGATAGAGCCGTTTTCAAAGAAGCACTCCCTGTCTTTTTTGTTTCTCTCTTATACCTGTTTCTCTAGAAACTGCCTGCTTTACACAACATATTTTGTACCTGGCAGTATGCTGGCGTAATTTTTGGGCACCTCCAAAAGGAAAAATGTTCATATGGAGTATGTTTATAAATGAAGAGTGCGCTTGTGACTTTATATTGTGTGTGTGGGAGTAAACTTGTGTATTTTATGTGTTCAAAATGACAAACTGCCCCCCCCCCCCTCCTCTCTCTCTCTCTCTCTCTCTCTCTCTCTCTCTCTCTCTCTCTCTCTCTCTCTCTCTCTCTCTCTGTGTGTGTCTGCAGGTGTTGTTTGCTCTGAACCAGACTCTATTGCAGCATGAAAGTTTGCGTGCAGGCATTTTGCAGGGCGCCTTCACTACCGAGGACCTCATCACACACTACAACTGTGGAGACCTCAACTCCATCATCTTCAATCATGACACATCACAGGTACACACACACAAAACACACACTCCTGTTCTATGCATCATGTGAGTATGTGTGTAGTGTAACTTCATGAATGTGATGTATTGAAGTCATTATGAGCTTAAAGTTTGAGCAGCAACAGGTTCCTTCTGATGGATGGCCTATAATTCTCCACTTCACCCTGCACGCTAAGAGATTAAAGCAACGTCACACACACAGTGCAAGAGAGAACGAACATTTTAGGAAAAATGTGAGGGAGCAGTAAGAGGCAGGAGGAAGGGAATTTTTCTCTGTTGTTCCATATTTCCTGCAAAGATCAGACGCTGGGCATCTAATGGCTTTACTGTCTGATAAGGTATCTGACTGCTCTCCCTTTCACTGCTTTATGCCTCTCAACTTCATTCTCTTCCTCGATTTCGGTTTCTATATTCTATGCGGAAATTATGTAATACTTGACTTAGACCTTGAGTTGAGTTTTCTGCTAGTCTCTTCATTACAGACAGAAATCCAAACCGCATTCAAGGATAATGTATACATATATAAACTCATTAAATGGCAGGTTCCCTATTTTTACTGAATTTCCATGACTTTTAGATCTTTTAGCACACTGAAGGTTCTCTATACTGTGTCTTATATAGAGGAGGAGGACGAGAGAGAGAGAGTACAAGAGGGCATTTCGGGAAAGCCTTCTCTAAAAGTGGTTTGGATGCTTGCAGGGGTACAGCAGTTCATCTATCAGTGTCTGAATACAAAAACACACACCACACACACATTGGAGTCAAACGTATGGCTTTCTGCATCGCTGCACTTCACCTTCAGTTCTTTAGTGCACAGCTCAGACAGGAATCTCTCAGATAAACACACATGCACAGCCATATTTACCCTCTCTGCCTCCCAATTTCCAAACTGTTCTCTCATTAGAGGGGCGAATGGATAAACACACACACACATACATAGTATTTAGATGTTCCAAAGCTCTGGATTCTAACAAGAGGCCACCTCACAGTTTTCCTTTTAAGTCTATCTTGCTTCCTCCGTCCTGGTACCATTATCCATTACCCCCCTCCCCTCCCCTCCCCTCATTTCTGGTGTATGTATAGCCAGTCAAGACATGGGAAGCGTTGTGTTTCCGACCATCTATCAGAGCGAAAGGTCCAGAATTGAGCTCCATAACCATATTTCCCTAATGCCCTGCTCTCTTCCAAAGATCTATACTCACTTTTCCAATTCCAAAGATGGATTCCATACATTTAGAAGCTCAAGTAAAAATAAAATAAAAAGGTGATTACGACTTAAATGTATAAGTAAAATTGTGACTATGTATGACATTTGTGACTTTCTCATAATTGCCTCTTTACCCCATACTTGTGACTTCATATCTTGTCATTGCAGCCTTATGCATCTCACAATTGCAACTTTCTAACTCATATGATGCATAAAAGTATAACATTTATTTTAAACTGTCTTAAATGTCTTACAATTAAAACATGGACTTCGCAGAAAAATTTTACTCTATTTTTCACTCTATGAAAAAAGGTCTTTCACACATGTTCCTAACAAGGTCATAATGCACTTGGTGTAAATAGGCCTTAAAGACCCAATGAAATCATACAGAAAACCTTGACTCAACCTCGATTATAAACAGCATTGAAGAGGAAAATAGGAGACAACTTTGTGCCATAAAGCAAAGCTTTTCAAACTATACATCTCTATTGCATAATTTACCCTATTATGATTTTGATTTACTGTAGTTTATGACAGAAATGTTATAGTTTCATTTTAAATCTAAAAGTGGGCATCCATTAGACTTTTATTCCATTAAAAAAATGGACAAGCTCAATCATTTCGATCGGAAAAACTTCACCTCATTGTGGAAAACCAATTCACAGGGACTTTAAGATGGCGTCTTTATTGTCTTTCCCCAATCTTCCTTTTCTTTTTCTCTTCTATTCCATCTTTGAAGTCTACTTTCCCTTTTCTCCTTCCATCTATTCAGTCCATCCCTATGTATTAATAGCAGACTGTGTAAAGAGACGCGGCCCGCTGCAGAAAGCTTACACTTTGCCCTGCAGGAAATCAATGGAGTCCAAGACAGTAAAACAGCATTTGTAAGTGTGTGTGGATGTGACGTTCCACAAAGCGTCATAAACTTCTCAGCTGCCCAATTTATCACATACACAGACTAAGATTCATGCCAGGCCTTTAGTAACATCTCTCTCTCTCTCTCTCTCTCTCTCTCTCTCTCTCTCTCTCTCTCTCTCTCTTTCTTTTTCCTCTCTCAGCTTCCGCATTTCATCAACAGTTCCCTGCCAGCTCACGAGCGCTTGACAGCGCAGCAGATTGACAGTTACCTGCGGCAGGAGCTCATTTACAAACGCAACGAGCGAATGGCCCACCGTGTCTCCGCCCTCCTTCAGAGAAGCCCCACCCAAAGATTCTTTTTTGCTTTCGGAGCTGGTGAGTCACACAAAATTTATAACCATTACACACATACACACTCTTAACAACATGAAGATGAGATCAGCTGACATTGACTAGGAATAGGTCCAGCTCCACATACAAAACAAACACACACACACAAACTCCCCCAGATGGCAGTAAAACCAAAAGGCCCTCAGAACTTTTCCCACGACTGTGAACACATCACTTACATTCCTATTCTGTGTGCACCTGTGTGCGATTCTCTGTCTGTTTTACAAATGCATACCTCACAAAATGCATTATTTTCATGAAATTTTGAATCATCAAAAGGGTTGCATATAGTGAGAGTTTGGGTGTGTATTATGCTAATTACTAACTCTGGCTACACACTTTAGAATAATCCGGATTCATTAGAATGAGAATAGAAATGCACACGTGTACACACCTGTTCTAAATTTAGTGAAAACGTTTTGTACACACGTAATTAAGAACACTTGAATGCATGTAATAGTGAATGAGACCCAGTGAGAGGACTGACAGCTATTCTCATCTGTGTGAGTGGTTTGTTTTTAATTTGCATTCCAAGCTAATGCTGCTTCAAGTCCTCAGGGATAACTGTGGTGTGTGTATGAGCACACGTTTTTGTTTGTGAAGTTTATTAGCACTGATGGGGTGAATCTGAGGTTTTCTACTGGACAAGTGTGTGTGTGTGTGTGTGTGTGTGTGTGTGTGTACCTGTCTGTCAATTTGTAAGTGTTAATGAAGAAGTAGACTATAACATGATAATGCCCTGTGTTTTTTTTTTATTTAGTTAGGTCAAAATCAGTGAAAGATCTAGACTCTGACAAATATAACACGCTAATAGTTCGGCAACTGCAGTGTTAGTTTGTCTGTTTGTCCCTGGAGTTCTTGTCCTTTCTCTAACTGTGTTTACTCAGACCTCTTGTTTGAGTTACTCACAGTTTCATTTGGACCATTTCACACAGAACCTAGTCAGAACTATTGACAGAAAGCAAAATTGGCAGCTGTAAACCTGGGCTCAGAGGGTTCTACAGTTACCAGAGTGCTCCACAAGTTTCTGTTGGGGTGATTAAAGTACACATTGTGCTGGTAAAGTGGTTAAACAAGCCATCCATCTTTGCTCCACAGCAAACCTGCCACATTTGCTTTGTAGACTTTCCAAAAGCATGTTTTGATTCAACTGGAAGCCCTTATGGCACAGGCTAGAAGACTCTTTTGGAAAATCATACACATGTGCACTCACACATACCCCCAACCCTGCCACCAAACGCACCTTTTGGTAAAAAGTTCCCTAAAAGTCATCCATACAATTTATGTTGATTAAAAATCTGATCAGCCTTAGCTCTACCTGACATTCACTTTCATGAATGAATCATTCTTTTGAATTGGATATGTTCAATGAATCAACAGACACACAGTTTACAAAACTAAATGATTTGTTTATGAATAAGACTTGATTCAGTTTGGCTCAGTTTTCATTCACTCCTTCAAGTGAACTGTATTAGTGGACTAACGTAGGAAATAGTGATTGATGGTTTAGGGGCGATTTCGGATTTAGCCCTATTCTTTTAAATTCCTGTGGTAGAAGCACTTGTAGAAGTTACTGCTCCCTACTGGTTTGGAATAGTAATTCACATATATTAAAACCAAGGCTTCATGTAGACCAGGGGTGTCCAAACTCTGTCCTGGAGAGCCACTGTCCTACAGAGTTTAGCTCCAAATTGCGTTTACACACCTGCCTGGATTGGAAGTTTCTATGCCTAGTGAGATCTTGTTTAATTGGGATTGGAGCTAAAATTTGCAGGGCAGGACCTTGGCCCTCCAGGAGCAAGACTGGACACCCCTGATTTTTGCGAAAATTCTGTTTTTCATAAGAAAAGCAATTCTTATTCTCTTTCATCTGTTTTGCTTTGTTTTTTTGTGAGTGTGAGAAGGACTGGCAAGTTACATAACAGGTCAGATGATAAGCAGGAACACACCACCATGGCACATCTGTTTATGGTACAGATCAGAGATCACAGACACACACTTCAATATATCTTTGAATTTCACATCCACTAGAAATCTATTAACAAACCTCCGACAAACACATATATCTTACATAAAAAGCCTTATGTCAAGGCAATCCTATACGATGGTAAACGTTGTTTGTGTAATAAAAATCATTTTGCTTTCCTCAAACATATTCACTAACATCCTAATTAGCCATTTGCTGAGCAAGTAGAGAGCGTGTGTGTGGCGTTTCAGCAGGTTCTCATTTGCCTGGTTCCTCGGTGCTGCGTGGAGTTTCGTGCTCTTATTGAAAACATCCCTAGGAATTTCCTGCAATGGCCACAACCCAGGCCAACCACTTTCTTCTTTAATACACACGCTACATGTGATAGGGAGCATTTTTCTTCGCATTAATGGCCTCAGATTTGTTTTGCTATTGATTTGACATGCATATGACACTAATAAATGACAAAGCTAATATCACAGGCTCTAAAGCACTATTACAGTCAGTTCCAGTAAGAGCAAGGGACACTGTTTATGTCTTACTGTGTTTGTATGAATGTGATCACTCATCCGTGTGTGTGTGTGTGGTGAGGAACTCTCAGCACATGTGTTTTGCAGTTGTTTGTGGTGGTCATTGTATTGTCATTCCTTACAGAAGTGCTCAAAAAGAATTGCTTCAAAGGGCCCTTTGACATGAACATTTTCTTGGTGTCCAACCGAGGGACACTTCACTCCCAAGGTTCTTTGCGCTGCATTAGAAGCGTCAGTCATTGAAAAACCATAACAAAAGCTCCAGTGGTTTGGGAAGATGATGTCAAAGTACCTTATGTTAACTTTGCAGAGTGAATGGAATAGGACAAGGCACGGTCACAATTGTTTGATAAAGCAATATGAAGCATTGGGACCATTTGCATTGGGTCCAATTCATTTTAGTAAAAGTTCATTCTGATGGATTGTTTAAATAAAGACCTTTTGTGGATTCTTTTGAGCCAAACTGGGATGCAAAAAGCAGCCTGACTGTAACTTAGTTTAAATTGAGTCCCTTATAGCTTGACAAGCGATTTTAAAGATGACTCCACCAGATGGCATCACAATAACCACTGCAATTGGTCCTCTTATTGGCAAGGAATATATAAAAAAAAAAGCTCAACTATTACTTGCAAATCAAATGGAACGGCTTTCGGGACCCTGGAGAAAACAGTCTGTTTGTCTTGGGCTGCGGTGTTGTGTTGGTCTGCATCTCTGAGTACATAGTTCTAAAGTGACTCTCAGTGCTAATTAGACCAGCAGAGCTCATTATCAGTCTCTGCCATTACACGCCTCATTAGCTACTAAAACAACTGATCTAGGTGCTAATGGAATTTAAGCTCACATTACACACATAACACATGATCTCTCTTCTCCCACACACTGTTTTACTGTGATGCACTTACACAGATGCTTCTACCTGCACAAGTGATTTTATCCAACACACACAGAATATGTGGATGCACTCCAAGACAAAGTCTGTGATTTATTATGCAAATTATTTAAGCAGCCTTGTGTCCCTTTACAACAGAAAAAATAACAGTGAGAAATGAATAATTGCAGAGTCAACAAAGTCAGAGTCTTGGGAGTGACAACCACATTAAAATGGAGTGAAATCATGTGTGTGAACGGTACAGTATATTGACTCACCATGATAACCATCAGTTATGATGTTTATATATAAAATAATAGCATATATAATTAAAAAATAATATATACATATACTTATTGGATGATCGTCTTGATTGTTTACAGGTGTTTATTGCTAGTCATTATTCTTGGTGTATAAATAGCCCTCATGTTTCCATTGTATCTTGTCTAATTTTATCATTATATGATATTTTTGCCATAACCCTCACCCCTAATATATATACTTTCACCTAAAGGATTATTAGGAACATCATACTAATACTGTGTTTGACCCCCTTTCGCCTTCAGAACTGCCTTAATTCTACGTGGCATTGATTCAACAAGGTGCTGAAAGCATTCTTTAGAAATGTTGGCCCATATTGATAGGATAGCATCTTGCAGTTGATGGAGATTTGTGGGATGCACATCCAGGGCACGAAGCTCACGTTCCACCACATCCCAAAGATGCTCTATTGGGATGAGATCTGGTGACTGTGGGGGCCATTTTAGTACAGTGAACTCATTGTCATGTTCATTGTCATGTTCTAGAAACCAATTTGAAATGATTCGAGCTTTGTGACATGGTGCATTATCCTGCTGGAAGTAGCCATCAGAGGATGGGTACATGGTGGCCATAAAGGGATGGACATGGTCAGAAACAATGCTCAGGTAGGCCGTGGCATTTAAACGATGCCCAATTGGCACTAAGGGGCCTAAAGTGTGCCAAGAAAACATCCCCCACACCATTACACCACCACCACCAGCCTGCACAGTGGTAACAAGGCATGATGGATCCATGTTCTCATTCTGTTCATGCCAAATTCTGACTCTACCATCTGAATGTCTCAACAGAAATCGAGACTCATCAGACCAGGCAACATTTTTGTCTTCAACTGTCCAATTTTGGTGAGCTCTTGCAAATTGTAGCCTCTTTTTCCTATTTGTAGTGGAGATGAGTGGTACCCGGTGGGGTCTTCTGCTGTTGTAGCCCATCCGCCTCAAGGTTGTGCATGTTGTGGCTTCACAAATGCTTTGCTGCATACCTCGGTTGTAACGAGTGGTTATTTCAGTCAAAGTTGCTCTTCTATCAGCTTAAATCAGTCGGCCCATTCTCCTCTGACCTTTAGCATCAACAAGGCATTTTCGCCCACAGGACTGCCGCATACTGGATGTTTTTCCCTTTTCACACCATTCTTTGTAAACCCTAGAAATGGTTGTGCGTGAAAATCCCAGTAACTGAGCAGATTGTGAAATACTTAGACCGGCCCGTCTGGCACCAACAGCCATGCCACGCTCAAAATTGCTTAAATCACCTTTCTTTCCCATTCTGACATTCAGTTTGGAGTTCAGGAGATTGTCTTGACCAGGACCACACCCCTAAATGCATTGAAGCAACTGCCATGTGATTGGTTGATTAGATAATTGCATTAATGAGAAATTGAACAGGTGTTCCTAATCCTTTAGCTGAGTGTATATATATATATTAGGGGTGTAACGATACACGTATTCGTATTGAACCGTTCGGTACGACGCTTTCGGTTCGGTTTTCGGTACGCATTTTTAAACCGAACGGTTCGTTGGACCATTTTTCCTGCCGACCAAAATTTCGTTATTTCAAATGTAGGCGCGTCGTACGTGGCAAGCGCGCTCATAATGTAACAGACGCTGGCGTGACCACAACATTGCCCAACATCAAATGGCAAATGTAATGTAAGCGGAACGAAACTGAGCTACTTGTTATTGTGTGGTTGACAGACCGTTTATCAGTTTGGACCAATGCAGCGCGAGCCGATCTTAATCATCAGCACTGTTACTACACAGCGAAATCCAGTAAAGAAAGCATTTGAATTCGCCACTGAAGTAATAACATCGCTGCGAGATCTAGTGAGAAACATTCACATTTCTCCGTTTTTAACGGATCAAACAACGCTGACGTGGAAACCAGGAAGAAACATTGTGCCATGAATGAACTATCCAGTGTCCACAGATCAGCAACATTCACCATGGACTTACTGTAGTAACACTAACTGTAACCATGGAAGATTGGCAGGAATAGTAGGCTATAATGCCTTCAAGTAACATTACGTCGGTTTTATTTTGACATTATGAATACAATTGCTGCCCTCAAATGTTAATCTGAACTAAAATAAACCTTTGTTTATAACTACTACAATATTACATTTCATTTTGTCCAAGGAGCTGTTTTGTTTTATAAGCTCCTAAGAAAAGTCAAGTATAGCTCCATCATTGCTCAAAGTGAAAAAATATCATACTTTATGGTGTTAGTTTTAATAAAAAAAAAAAAAAAAAAAATGAAATCAAGGAAATTTCTCTGGCATTCCTTTTTTTTTTTTGCTGTATCGGAAACGTACTGAATTGTACCGAACCGAACCGTGACACAAGTGTATCGTATCGAACCGAACCGTGAATTTTGTGAACCGTTACACCCCTAATATATATATATTATACAATTATACAGGCGCAACCGGAGGTCCTCAGCTCCTTGGTTTTAACCATGACTTGCAATTGACCAGACCAACCAACTTTTTAGCAAACAGGTATATCAGATGTTCTGAATTTAGAGTTGATTACAATGCTCTAGTCTAGAGCATGCTAGAAGTTACCAGGAACATTTAGAATATAGCAGAAGATTGCATTTGCTGAGAATTTTGCGATGAGATCTGGTATATACAGTCATTTTGGACATGGAACTTTTTGTCAAAATGCAAAAAAATGTAAATAAAATAAAAAAACTAATATTTTTACCTAATATCATTCTAACACAATGTCTTACAGTCTGTGCCCACGCTCTTGTGCCATTGACAGTCAGTAGATACCCATTCACCAAGTAAAAATTCACACAAAAATTGGCCTGGGTATGAATAATTTTGGGCTTAACTGTATAAATAAATAATATTTGGCATACAGTATACATTGGCTACAGTATACATTTGATTCACACACACACACAGAGTGCGGATCGGGCCGAATTTTTTTGTCCGAGCCCGGCCCGCGTCCGACAGTCATAAAGATATTTATGTCCGAGCCCGACCCGATGCCGACAGTTAAAATCCCATTTTTTCCCCCATACTAATGACACATGTGCGTTTGTGTGGAAAGCCTGCTTTTATTAAGCAACTGTAGGAAGACATTCGAAAATGTCAGCAGGATGAGTGCATCAGCGCGCACGGAGAAACAAGCGCACTTAACGCAGGCGCGCATGCACGTGTTTCGTTGTCACGGCTACATAAACAAATTTCCGCACACAGGAAGACAGATGTTATGGTAATATTTTACATGTATTTTAATCACAAAAACGAACGTTTGCATCACGTGAAAGCATCAGGCACATTGGCTACCAACATAATAAGCTGTTTTAAATTTAAAATGTGCAATGCCATATCGCGCTGATGTGACCGAGCCCGACCCGAACCCGAACATCATTTCTAAATATCTGTCCGAACCCGGGCCGGCCCGTCGGGTCCCGTCGGGCTCGGGTCGGGTATCCATCCTCTACACACACACTTTTTGTGCACTGCCCTGTACAATAAATGTAGTTTTTGCTCTTCGAGTGTGTGCACATACCATTACATGTATTTATGTGCAAGAAAGGCTTCTTTCTGTTTACTGCTTCAAAGCCACTTCAACATTCCAAGACAAAAAAAGTAGAGACCCCAGCTGTCAGAAACTAAAACAAACTGTAGGGGCAATTTCCCCTAAATGCTTTAACCCCTGTGAGTTTTGACTGTTAATGCGCTCCTGCTCTGCCTGTTTTTGTCTCTTTCCTCCATTTTCTCATTTCCCCAACTGTGAAAATGTCCCCATCCATTGGACTGACTTTCTCTCTCTCCCTTTGGTAAATCTGCTTGCCCCCCACCCAACAGTCACTGTAAGAGAAATGTAAATATTTAAAGCCATAAAGGAAACAGTTTCAATGTTTCTGCATCAAACCCTTGAACCCCAAACGGACCTTAAAGTAGTTCAGTCTAGTTCCCCTACGGCAGCGCCACAGAGAGAGTCCCCTCATTATGGAGTCTGCTGAACTACTACCAGAGGAGTCCCTTTGGACAGGTAAAAGAGAGAAGCACCCCCTTAATTCTCACTAATCTCTGGGTTCAGCTCAGATCCCTGGGATGGCCTGAAGGCTGGAATTTCCTGATCTTTAGAGATTTATAGGAGGTGTGAGAGCTGATCTGTGGTCATTTACTCTCGCTCACACTCAGGGCGGCGCAGAGGTTTTGTTGACTCAGAGACCATGTTGAGATTTATAGATTTCCTGCTGCTGTAAAAACTTGCAGAGGGTAGTATGTGTATGTGGATTAGATGGAGCTGTGCTGCTTTGCAGGTCAGTAGTTTGTTGGGTTATCACAGGGGATTGAGCGCTGGATAGAAGAAAAAATAATAACTCAGAGGTGGAGGCTTCCCTTGAGCATCCTCTGACACACACCCACAGATTCACACATGCTTATAATAATGGACAGCAAGTAGAGAACAAACAAGACAAAAGTAGTACTATGGTCAAAGACAACAGCAGCCTGGTGGACCACAATGCATTTCAATTTATCACAGATCTCAATGTGTGCTTTCTCCTCTCTTTCAAATGTTCCCTCTCCCCAAGAAATATTTTGTTTGTTGGCTGTCTATCCATAGGGGCCACCGTGATTTTGCCAAGTAAGACATGCTCCTGGATCAACATATTTTGTTGATCCTGAAACAACATTCCTTCCTGAAAATGTGTTCCTAACCCAAACCTAACACTACCCATAACTTATCCCTAAAATCAGAGAGAAATGATAGGTGAATAACACTGATGTAGAAACACCTAACCCTTGTTGTAAGCCTAAACTTGGCATAAACTGTAAACTTGTACCTCAAATTTGATTGGTTGATTGGAATGTTGTTCCAGGATGTTGATCTACGAACATATTATACTTAGTGAAATCACATTCACATAAGTGTTAAGCAGACAAACCATATACCATAGGGTTACCTTAACACCGCAATGTATGTATTAATGCAGTAACAATGCTTTTAGTAGATAAAAGGTTTATGTAAATACTAAATAGCTCAAGTATGTACAATTATAGATTTGAATGTCTAAATTGTAACTGAACTAGTTTGCTTTAACTTTTGCTCACTCACTTTGGTTAATGTTTGGTCTGTTTTGCATATAAAAATAAAAATATAATATGTCATTTAAATTATTTGCCATCTTATAGCGAGTTTAATAAATTATAATAAAATTGACAAATATGACAAAAAATATATTAACTAGATTTAAGCTGACAATAACTATGACTAAAACAAAAAATCCTGCTGTGTAAAACACTGCTCACAGGTCTAAACTATTGGCTGAATGGCTGTGTGTGTGTGTGTGTGTGTGGTTTGTCATGTATAATGTATCATAAAGGTGCTGACATACCTGGACCTAAACCAAAACACTCAAACCAGCCCCTGAACCGTTCACAGTACATCTTCTGAGTGCGAAGATTGGGCGAGGGGCGAGAGGAGAGGGGATTCATAAAATGCATAAATGCACCAAAGAATTTTTGCTAAAAAGTGATTGAGAACCCTTATTACCCTGAGAGTGAACCCGAGAACAAGTCTGATGAAAGTCAAAGAGAGAGAAAGCTCAGAGCCGGGCTGTAAGGACATTAGTTAAACATTTACATTTATTAATATGCCAGACACTGTTATTTAAAGACACTTACAGTGAATTCAATGTATTCATACTCCCAGTGAATCGAACCCACAGCCATGGAATTGCTCCCGCCATGCTTTACCAACTTAGCTACGGGTTGAAAAACAAACTATGGAAACACCACATGTGCCCTACTTTGACTGAATCAGAAGAATGAACTGACAGTCACTGCACCTGCACCTGCAAACAGGATGATTTGGATGAGGGCTTTAGGTGTAACTGTAGCGAAAAGCTAGGAGCTTTTGCTAAGCCTGCAACGGATTTGTTTAAGGCCTGCGTGTGTTTTCAGGATTTCTTAACAGCAGTTTTCTCTTGGTAAGCAGAATATACTAACTGTGGTCACAAAATAAACACCACAAATATAAATAATGAATTGTATCAGCCTTTGGAGAGCTGAAGCTCCTGTAGTGAAACGAGTCTGTGTGTATGACGCACAGGTTTGTTTGTTTGTTTCTGGGTGTGTATATTTATTTATCGCGTGCCAGTGTTTTGGGTGTGGGTGCCTATGGAGAAAGAGCAAGAGATTAGTTCAGGCTGATTTGTTTTGTAGCATGCATCTGTCTCCATGCATTAATTAAAGGAGAGCTTTTCAGAAAGACCTCCGTATGCGGCCTAAATAAGTCCCAACAAAGAAAAACCTCACCAATTTGGTAGTCAGGTGACCACCCGCACCTCACCGCAGCCTGAAACTTAATCTAACTACTTCCTCTAGTAACCAAACACTTCTCCAGTAACTACTTCCTCCAGTAGCCAAATGTCTGTGAGAACGCTCTGTCCAGCTGGGTTATTAATGTGGCTCAAACCCTGAAAATAAATACAGCACATGAAATGAACTGCTCGACTTTACATGTAGAATACAGAGGCATGGCTGTTTTATTTGAAATTTCCATAAAAGATCATTTCTAACCGAGTTTAATATGAACATTAATCAGAGTATGTGGGTGTGATAGCTTGCCGACCATGCCGCAGTGTCATTGAACCTGAGTCAGCACTGGGATGGGAGACGAGGTGAGGAACACAACAGGACCGGCCTCAATGGACCGCCTGTTCCTTCCCACCGGGCCGAAGGGCGTAGCGGCATAATCTGTCCGTCTGATCTGACCGCCGCTCAGCGGTAGCCTCTTCACGCTCTGTGCCAGTCGCCCCAGCAGCCTTTGAACTCGGCGGCCAAAAAAGCACCGCGGGACCCATCTCTCCCCCTCCCCTTCCCTGTCTTCACGAGTGATCAGCAAAATAATGATGATAAAGAAGCATGAAAAGAGACAGCCTTGCAGATTTTCAGCGTCCCGTTAATAAGCTCAAGGAGCATGCTGAGGCGATGAGGTCAGGCTGTATTAGCGCTTATTGCTGGGTTGAGTGACACACAGGATTATCGGCTACGCAGAGAAGTGAAACAGCTTTCATCAGCGTGGCGCTGGAGCGCGTGCGTTTGATGTCTCAAGAGTGAAGGAATTATGAGTGTATTATATGTGAGAGCTGAGGCGGAGAGACAGTACACGGGGGCATTTTATATGGCCTTATTCTTGAAGGAACAAGTGCACCTCAAGATCAAGAACTAGAGAAACTGAGGGTTCTTGAGACAACGTCCGCCCATAACTATATGCACTTATCTGCTTTCTCTTAATATTTACACACGCCCACCTGAAACTATTAACATGGCTGCTACTTGTTTCCTGTGTGCTACAGGTCATTTCCTGGGGAATCATAGTGTACTGGATATTCTGCGGCAGGAGGGCTATGAGGTGGAGCACACACCAGCGCAAGAGCCCATCACACAGTGAGTACACACACATACAAACACTTTACACCAGGTTTGTGGAAAATTCTGAATTAATTCGAAATTTCAATCAGAATGCAGTGGAATTTACCGAATTGCAATGCAAAGAAATTCAACACAAGCAATGCATTCTGGGGAATTAAGTGTTCTTCCACCCAGGGCCACAAAAGTTAATCAACCAATCCATCCATCCATTCATTGGCTTATAAACCTTGAAACTTTAAGGCTTTTTAAAAAACTTTCAAACATGGTATTGTCAAGCCAAACTTTAATGTTAGCTTGACAAAGCCATGTTTGAAAACTTCAAAATTACAGTTATATGAATTGCTTCATAATTCATTGTAATTCTACTTCCTTGCCCTCCAATTGGAACTGAACTTCTGCATCCTGTTTGCTACCTCAATTCAACTTCAGGAACTGAATTTTGAACACAACTGTGCTTCACACTCTTGGCTTTATGGTTCTCTCACTAAGGACAGTGCTCCTCTTCACCTTTCCCTCCCCGTTAAGATTCAGTCTTCCACTAATTCCATTTCCTCCCATGCCAATACCGTGCACACACACAATAATTATGAAGTTATTTATACAACAAACTTTCCTGAATATTCTGTGGCGCAGAATATAATGACACATACTACATACACAGAGTCAGTAGTGCATCGTATTTCACCACATAGAAACCCCAAGCACATTGTAAATCACCAGGAGGATATTCCACTTACTGTGCTAAACTGCAAACAGTGCTAAACTATGCCTTTTATCTCCCCCTGCTAACCATGACAAGGTGGGCTAGCACTCTTCCAAACTCAGTCCTCCTCACCCAGTTATCTTTTAGAGAGAGGTGCAATGCCTGCTCAAACAAAGAAAACCCACCTCCATTGTTGGCATACTCGTACCATTACTCAACAGGCCTTTAGGGGAGCTGGAAAGAGGTGATCCAAAGGCTTTGTAGGTTGTACTCGTTAAATAGCTGTTGTAATGGCTCCAACACCAAAAAAAGACGCAAATGGAAAAATGAGAGGGACGAGCAAGCCAACAGTCTCAGAAAGGCAGTTAGAACTCAAAAGGACCCAACCACTGCCACAACATACAGCCGGTGTCATTTGAAAAATCTCCCGTTGCAAATTTCAGTGCAAAGGTTTTCCTTTGGCACATTGCGGCACTGGAAGTGGGAGAGGCAGAGAGAGCATGAGGGGGGGTTCTCAGATTGCTGGAGATGATGACAGTGGCTGTGGTAACAAGCTGACAGCTGGATGGACTGGCTGAATGACGGACTGACTGTGGTTTAGAAACATGAACCCTTCCAGCTTTCTCAGGCCTGCTCCCTCTAGCTCACTTTTCTCTCCTCTGTAAAGCGAAAAAATGAGGTGATATGATAGGCAAGTAAAACAACATGCAATGGCAGCTGGACATGTGTTTACTAAAAGCTCATGAACCACAAACTTGAGGACAGAAACCAGTCCTGTAGTGTGTTTGTGGTGTACATATGGGTGATTACGAGATTCAAACCAAACAAAACACTCCATGGACCTACTAAACACAGTGGGTTGGCCTAACCACAATGAGGCAGTTTGGAATAAAGTACGGTTTACCAAATGTCGTCATGGTTACTCGATGAAATGCCCTAGGGGACTCACCAGCAGGAGGTGACAAGTATAGAGTGGCATAATCTTGAGCAATGCTACGCCCTACTGGTTCACTATGGTAAAGTCTATGTCCAAATGTCTATAATGAAACAAGAGTCATGACTGTATAACACTAGCATTTAATAGCTGTGTGGATTGGTATGCAAGTCTGAATTTGGATATCAGTAAGGGAGCTCAAGACTTTGAGGTTGTAGTTTTGACCTCACTGGCTCTTTGTAAATTCTTAGCAAGCCGAAAGGTTGATATGAAGCTGTTTGAAGTCAAAGGTATCTCCAAAACACATGCACACACACCATAAGCCAGAGCTTTTTTAAAACGCTACTAGGATTTTATCTCCAGTACTTCAAAGGTGTCTCCTGACACTACCCAGTTCTTAAATAACATTCATATGTATTAATCCACTATTTTAAGTAGGGAATAGGGATGCATCGATACTAAAATTCTGACCTAAAGTATGCCGATAATCAGAAAATTGCTACATGTTATAAATGGCAGATATTAAAATATTCACTAATAATACATTTTAATTAAAATTATCTTTAAATACATTTTTTTAAATAACAGTAAAAGCAAAAAAATACTCATTTTAAATGCTACAACTAAATTTATATTAAAATTCTGACCTAAACTGATAGCCTGATATTATTTTTTTATGATATAGATGGCTGATATTCAAATATTTATTATTAGTCAATTTTAATTTTAATTTTTTTTAAGTAAATTGAAAACTAAAACTTAATTTTAAACACTGCAACTGAATTTAAACATCACAAAGTGATAATTTAGTATTAAAAAATGGATATTCATTTTGAGATTTTCTAAATTATTTACATTATTAAATTAATAATGTTTTAAAATATATTAGTGAGCATTGGATGACGGTAAAAATAATCTCAATTTAAAATGTAAAGGATGAAATTATCATGCTAATTAAATCAGCTAATATATCCAATATTGACAAACACATTAAAAACTAATAAATTATATGGTACTGATATATCATGCACCCCTAATTTTAAGCATTTATATATATAGTGATAAACTTGTTGTGTTTCGATAATTTCCCATTAAAATTCTGCATCCCATAAGTTTTTTTAACTTGCACATGTTCTCACAGAAGGAGCTGGTCTGAGGTTGAGGGGACTACTGTGAATCCCTCTGAAGACAGCTCAGAGTCAGTGACTGAATGGACATCAGAACCTCCAGAGCTAGAGGAGATCAGCCAGGAAGAACTCTCACACATGCTGCTGCCAGACAGTCTCAGCCAGCTAGAGGAGTTTGGCCGCTACAAGCGCCCTCGTAAAACCCATCATACACACAGTCGACCACGGCTGTTCAGTGACCTGTGGGTGCGCATAGGAGACAGGTGAGGACACGACCCATGCCAGAAACCGCAGGAAATTCAAAGCTGCTTTTTACTAATAAAACCCACATTTTTGTTTTCATGTTGACCGTAGCACAACTCCACACCTGAATATGAGGATAACCAATGGCTATGTGACGGTGGAACCTCCTCAAACACGGCAGGAACAACAGCAAAGACGGACGCCGCTCAGAGACAGACTGAAGCCCCCTAGCCTGCCCACAAACCCCAGCGTACTAGACTCCACTGCTCCAAACCCAACATATGCGCTGATGTGCCTTTTGGCCTGTCTCATTTCACAACTGCTTTTCACTTCCTGAAGAGGGAATGGGTCTCTTGGAAGCTCACAAACCAACTCGATCAGAATTGTATCTGAGTGACTTTGCCTGTGGTAAAAATAAATGGCAGTAAAGTACATTTAGGTACTGCTTAGATCAATTTTGAATGTCTGCCTTAGTGCCTACAATAAATTAGTTGCTGTAGTATGTAACAGCAGACATATGTGAGACATTTCTAATTGTTACATCTGGCAGAATGGTAGTCTGTAAGAATAACAGTAAAAGAAAAACAAGAACATTTTGTTATACTTATGCAATGACTCTGACCAGACTTCATCCATAAGTATCAGCTAAGATTGTACCTTGATGTGAATACCCACATGACTGTTCCCTCCTGCCCCATTAGAGCAGACAGCAAAACATGAATGTGCTTTTTTTTCTATTAAGTGAAATAGGGCAAAAGAAAGTATATCAAATTATCAGTATCATATAAAGGTTAAAAACCTAAATTATGTAATAGAGACTGTTATTATGTGATATGGTCACTGACAGATTACTGAATAACTTAAATAGTTCACAGAGATGACACTTATATTTTGTAAATTGTGCATTTGTTCATAAAGAAATTTTATATTTATTATTTCATGAAGAGTATATTTTCATGCATTTCTCAAGTATTAAAGTTAACAGAGTTATGTAAACAATCTTGACTCCTCACCATTAATTGATGTTTTCAACGTTGCTAAAACTTGAACGCATACTGCCCTCTACTGGCACTCAAAGCATTTCTTTTTTTATTTCTTATTTTTATTTATTGTATAGCCTACCTAAAATGGTAAAAACAGTTACGAGTTGATTTATTAAATGGAGGGAGAAAATATGGTCGCCACTTTATTAGGCTATTATCCACATTTTCAATGATGTCAAGTGTTGTTCCACCCAAAATAAAAACGTTATCATTTTGTCATCACTTACCCTCATGCAGTTCCAAGGCAGAAAATGTTAAGGTAGGTTTCCCATACTATAAAATCGGATGGTTATGTTTAATGCCAAGTTTTGAGTATCATAAAAACATCATTAACGTATTCCTTATGAATCAAAAGCAGGTGAGCCAGTAATTGTAATTATTCGCGGTCGTGTTCAGCTCAAAACTGGCGCCGCTCTGACGTAAATGATGCAAAACCCCTTTTGTTCTCACATGTCATGACCGCAAAGCGGTGCACAAGGTAAAAAGCCAGTCAATAAATACTGAATTTGAGTATTTAGTGAAGTTCCTCAGACAAAACTTCCGTATGGGTTCATAAGACTTGGAATATTGACCACCATTCGTATGGACTAGTTTTATGGTAGCCTACTTTTTATCTCTCTTTTTGTAGCTTGGCATTTCAAATTGTAATTCGCTTTCAATGTATTGAAAACATGTATTGTATCGGTTTCAAGAAAGGAAAAAATAAGTACTGCGTTGGAATAAAATTAGTCTAAATGATTTAATGCAACCAACCATTCCTGTTTGATCCACTAGGTGGCAGACAACACCTTTGTAACTGATTGTGCCTTAAGAAATGTTGGATTCTGATCTTCAACCTCTAGAAATACGTTGCAGAAGATGGTTTGTCTACGTTCAATAATCTTGAGTTAAAAAAAATGTAAAAATGTTGTACAACAATATAATTTTAATTTTTTTATTGAATAATTTTGATATCAAACCAATATCATATAGGCAATATAGGCGTACTTACAGTATTTTAATTGTATTTAATTTTAAGTATTTATAAATAAATAATTACATTACATTGACAATTTGCCCATTGCCTTTATTTTCATCAGGAAATTCTTTCTCAATTACACTTTAAAGAAACTGAGCACTGACAAAATGCATTGGTTAATATTAAATCGTTAAAATAAATATGATTGGGAACCAAAAAAAATTTGTTTCCCACCAAATCAATACATTCCACTGTCTTATCTTATCCCATATCTTTATACAATTATATCTTGCTCAATTGTATAGGCCATATGTTTGCCCTTCTTATAACCAAAGGCTAATAATACTGCGTGAAGTTTAAACACTTCACATCTCAAATAAATTAAATCTAAAAGCAAGATAGGCCTATCGATTTTATGCATGTCGTTTATATCTGCACCTCCTTTTGTAGTACCTACAGAAGTACCTCACTTATCCAGGCAGAGAGAAACAAGTTTTAAAATAAACAGCTATTTCGCCCCTTAAGCCAAGACGGGACAATGTTTGCCTTTGCTAAAATACCATTTTGCCTTGGCTTTGGGGTGTTATTTGAGGGAGTAGGGGTCCTGACAGGCTGTGACCCCTCCCTGGGCTTGGGGACAGAACGCCCACTGCATATTAATAAAAGATTACTGGGAAAAATCAATGTCTGAGCAAACTCATTAAAAATGCTTCTTTCGTCGTAAATGATTTTTGTTCTTTACCTCCACTCCGTCTCTCTCTCTCTCTCTCTCTCCCCCTGTTGCTTTTCCCCAGCGGTAATTACTTTCACAAGTCGTTTTCTGCCCTTTGAGTTGCACCGTTTCACAAATGAAGGTTAAGTTTGTTTAACCGTGCTGGATTTGCCATCCATGTTAAAGCATATAATGTGGAAGGCATGACTTGGCCCACACACCTCCAGGACCCCCTCAGCTTTAAAGCCTCCCTTTGCACGGTCATATGGTCCAAGGTTAAGGCCCACCAGGGCTAGACAAAGATGGCGTGGTTTCAGCATCTTGTAGGCTACGCACTGGAGATGCTGAGGGTGGTCAAAATAAATGTAATACTATATTTATAGATTCTATTTACAGTATATATATATTTATATATAGGCCTATATATATATATATATATATATATATATATATATATATATATATATATATATATATATATATATATAGGCCTATATATAACTTATCTTTTGTCTGTGTGTAGTTTTGTTTGGGGCCCTCAAATGCTTTTTGCAAATATATCTAGAGTAGTTCTAATTGAGTAGTGAACGATAAAGCATGCACACAATCATCAACTCAAGGTCTTTCAAATATAATTCAGACTACATAGTATGTTTCATTTAATCAATCAAAATTTCAGGGACACGGCTATAAAACACACAAAACAAGAGGGTGGCTTTGTTCCTTACACAGGGGACTGCCACTGGAAGGACTCCTTAAGAGATCGATGGAAATAAATGACAATTTATTATTTCAAATAAAATCCATTATTCTTTCAAAAGGGACGTCTGGATCAACACATTAGTGCATCAATATTCACCTTGAAAAAAATACAGCTCTCATCATATTTTTTTATTACAAAATTATAATATATTATAGTATAAGCAGTTATGCAAATTCTAGCTATATTTACAGAAAAAAAAACTATATTTACAAACGTACACAGTTTGTTACTTCTAAAGATATTGTCATTACATTTACATATAATGAAGAAGTTTAACCAAATACAGAAGTCAGTATGACCTCCCCCCCCCCCCCCCCCCTGAGGTGACAGACCTTCTCAAAATATTAAAGATATAGGCCTACTAGACAACAAATATATATATATATATATAAAATAAAGTTTCACATTTTGCTTATCATTTTAATAGTAGATGACATGAAAAATGGTGTAATTTAAATCGGCACGTTCAATTATTTAATTTGACATATAACATCCACAAAGAAAGGTTGCACAAAATTGTAGGCAAGGTCTGCTTTTATACAATGGTTTTCGCATTGTTATCATATGTTTTATTCTATAAATATTTGTTTTCAATTTAATTTGCTTTTGTTTCGAATTAAATATTTACAATCTTCGATTATTTTTTTTTTTTTTCATGAAATTGAGGTGCATGAGAAACAGCATCTTTTGAACAAGTATATTTGATAAGCACGGTAAGTGAACAAAATTTAAAGTGTCCATGTTTCCTGTCAGTGTTTTAACCCAGCCCAATTAAAAAAGTATTTTTATTCCTAGCAGACAAAATTTGACATATCAAAGTATAGGCTATAGGCCTACAAAAAAAGTTACAAAAGTTTAAACAAAATATTATGCCATTACGTGCCATGTACTTAAAGACACTGCAATGTAGGCTATAAGTTTGTATTGAATATGCAAAAAAACAAATTTATGTATACCATATCACATTTAATGTCGCACTATGGAATAAATATTTTGCCACCTAGTCCTAGGGAGAAAGTTTCAATAGGCAAACAGACTGAGAGTGAGGTAAGAAAAGAGTGAGTATAGTGATTCACAGGTTTTCTCGACGTTGCACCGATTCATTTATTCGTGAACAAGGGACACTTCACTTCACGCACTCTCTTTGATACGGACTGAAGCGAGTGCTCTCAAAAACAGACGCTAACAAATTTATTCTAAATAAATAATTGGAACTATCGAGAGAGAGAGAGAGAGAGAGAGAGAGAGAGAGAGAGAGAGAGAGAGAGAGAGAGAGAGAGAGAGAGAGAGAGAGAGAGAGAGAGAGAGAAGAGGGGGGAAAGTAGTGGTAAGCTTCACTGACACGCACGCGAGGATCCACAGCTTTGATGCTCCAGTGATGACAATCACCACATAATGATGTCTGATAATTACATACACATGAAAGCTTGTCTGAGGCAACGAGAGAGTAAAAAAGAGAGAAACAAATATGATTATATCCAAAGATACTTTCCCCGTAATGAATACCAATTCAAATTTTGGATTATTTTTATTCACTAAAGCAAAATGTTGCATCATTTGACCCCAAAAATGGTTCAGAGTGTCAGGGTTTACAAATCAACAAGCATTGTTCACACCAAATAATGTTCCATCACCGTTCACATAGGCTACATCAAATAAAAAAACCATAATGATCTGAATTGTAGTTATATGTTTAGGAGATGTATGTCCCTCTTTGCCTTTATTTCATCATCTGTGAGCAGACTTGGGAAAAGCAGTTTAAAGGAGGAGTGCATCATCAATCTAGAGTAATTATTTATATCTGTGTAATTTTCAAGCTCATAAATTCACACTTTGGAACTTGAGCCATGCATAAAACAATTATTTTCCTTTTCTTTTCCTGTGCACGCTAGAAGGAGGAGGGGTTGGATTTGGAAGTGAGTAGACAGAGAGAAAAAGAAAAAGGGGATGTGTGTTTGACCATCAGCGTTTAGTCCTTAGTCAGACATCAAGGCATACAAACACACTCCTTAGCCTTCATCTCCCCGGGGAGTTTGCTAGAGGTCATAGGGAAGGTGGAGGTCAAATGGTCCTGGATTAAATTTGATCAAACATTGCTAATATGTGTGTGAGTGTGTTTGTTTGTGAGTGTGAGGCTTGTCTGCTAACTGATGCTCACTATGCAAACTGTGCATGCACACACACACACACACACACACACACACACACAGGCACATACAGTAGCCAAGCACATACATATGCAAATTAAATGTTTAAGTGATGAGAAGCATGCACAGAAGAGAGATCAAATATTTTCCCATCAGTCAGTATCTGTTTGAAATGTCACAGAAAGTGTTTCAGGATGCAGTCGACACCATGGAAACAGCATAGCTTTCTTTGAAGATGCAGACCTACACAAATCAAGGGCATTTGTCCTTAACTGAGACCCTGGACTGGAGACAAACAAGGTAATACTGTAGGCCTCAGATGCACTCTGAAGGAGAACCCGGAGACTAACTTAGAATGGGTTTAATTTGAACTCACTGGCTCCATTAACTTAAGATCTTTATCACCTCCCCCAGGTGTATCCAGGTAACCCCAAGGCCGACGAGCTCTTAAACCCGAGACAGTCAAGGTAACTCGTAACTGCAGTGCTGTCTCGTAAAAACCTCCTGTTTGCCAAAGGCTGATCAGCCTCCTTTTGAAACTAGAGGACAGACGAGGAACTGCACCATATACACTTGATCCATTTCAGCATCTATCCCTTTTCTCTACCTCAAGATGTTTTCTTATTTTCACACTTTCACTTCTTTCATTCTCAATCAGTTTCATTTGTTTCTCCTTCGATTTCTTTAGGTAAACATGTATAGGCCTATGTTTCTCTCTTTGAATGTTTGATTGGACATGATAAGAGCAGCCATAATAAGGTCAAAGGCCACCAGCCAGGTGTAAAATGAGCAAACAACTCTGAAACACACACAAACACACACACACACACCATATTCAATTATCGTTGCATAAAGTGTTGAGAAAACACAGGCGAAATAAACCTCCATCAGCCACACAGCAGCTACCTGAGAATAGCACATTAACACTGTTGTCACACATGTACATACACAATGACAACAGGTCGCTGTTTACAGCTGGCTTTGCTCACAGTCTATTTTCTCACCTTCAACAATCACTTGTTTATTTCCATCTGTAAACAAGCAAACGCACAAGCAAAATAGGAGCCATTGACACCGATAGCATAATACTCTTTCTCTCTCTCTCTTCGTGTGTGCGTGTGTGTGTGATGCTTTCACCTCCCACACACTCCTCTCCATCTCTCTCTCCCCGTTTCCCTCTCCCCTCGCTCTTCTGGTGTGATTTTGCTCCTCTGCTCTTGGCATTATAAATTCATTGTGCACAGCTTGTGCTTGTAAGCTTGATTGAAGTGACGGGCTCTGGTTCCTCCGGCGTGCTGGCTGGAGGGTGCTATAGCAAATGGCCCGATGGCACTGTTTGGATAACACTGACCTCTCTCCCGCTGCCGCCGCGCGCGCCTAAGTGAGCGGTTTTATGGGACTCTGGCGCTCATAAGTGGAAGGGCAAAAAAGAAAAAAAAAAGAGGCAAATTGATCAATTCAGAACTGGAGAGAGGAAAAAGATCTGGGCGATGGTTTCGGAGCACATTGTAATTTCCACCTGCCCCCTTTCCTGTGAACAAAAGTGACAGCTATCAAACTCGATTGCTGAGAAGAACACAAGAGCCGAGCGCCTGATCTGCATTTTAGAGGCGCCGTTGCCGGGGTGACGTACTGTATGTGGCGGGAAAACCACTCGCGCCACTCCTTAGAAATGGATATTCGGGTCTTTTGTGCCATGTCATTATTGTATTTATCAAACCAATCGTGGTCGCACGGCCACTCACGGGGTGTGCCACATAGGGTAGCCGAGTGCCAATGGGTTTAAATGTAACGATGAGTGCTGATCAAAGACAATGAGATTAATTGAGGGGCGAGCCTAGGTTTGCATAAAGAGATGTGTGGGTCGTTAGGATGAGCAGAATCCCGGTGACGACACCAGTCTACGACATAGGCCTAAAGCGTTTCACGCCTCAAAGCGAGGCCTCGAATTCACCTGTCTATCGGAAAAGCTTTTAACGAACTTCCCTGTTAGTTTAGATACTAGTTCATTTTAATGAACAAACGTGAAACGGGCTTGCCATGATTTCAGTGTCCTTGTGCTAAGTGCCGTTTTTATGATGTAGGCCTATGGTAATTCAAGACAAGACTCTTCCTGTCTCGCGCACACATGCGCTTTTTGTCTTTTTAAAATAATCGTCTTTGGTCTTATGCAACATCGTACAAACAAAAAGTCAGTTAAAAAGTTATGAGGATCGCAATTATGGCTCGTCCCTGGAGGCGGGCGATCGTAAAATATTGTAACTCTCACATGGCAGGTGCTTTTAGCGCAGCAGCGCCATTAAACCTGTTAACAGGGAGGAGTCTGTCGTCTCCTGAGAATGATATACGCTGAGAGTGGACTTTTAAACTAGAACGTTGTTGTTGTGTTTTAATTAAAACGATGGATCCCTCCCCATTGATCAAGAGGTAGGGAGGTAAAGGAGAGAATTCAAGTAGGTTTAGCGATTTGACAGTGCTGAAGTCAGCAGAATTTTCCAGCAACCCCTCCACGCACGCAACACAAGGAATGATAGATAGATAACTTTTTGCACCACTGACATTGATTGATGGCGCTAAATCATATAGGATATCATAACGAATAGCGGGCTAGCTATGACTATTTTTATTTGCCTGAGGGAATATGTGGCGCATAGGTTTTCTCGCTGCAGAAGAACCAAGGAACTTCACAAGGATTCGAGGTGTACAGGGAGCCGGGCGTTGCATTGTATTCAGGGGTCACTAGGAGGCGCTGTTGAACACGGCTTTGTCCCGGTCTCCATTCTTCAACACCGAAACTGAAAGCGTCTGCAGGACAGGCAATTTATCCACCGCGATTAGAGGACAACCCAGATGGATGAAATGCTTAACAGTGGCTTTAATGAAATATTACAAATTAGACATCTAGCGTACTCTAAACCTGAAATATTATTAACAGAGAGACATTTAATTGTGCTTATAATACACAAAGGCCTAAGTGATTGATCTACAAGCTCCACCTAAAATACCAAGTGTTGAAATGACTTATTTGAACCAGTTTGCTGAATTAGGCTGTTTACTAAACCTACCCTAACCAACTCATGCGTATCCTATGCACGTAAAAACTAATTTTCGCGTATAAATTGCACGATAAACACACTGCGTGCTATAGAGACGCATTTAGTTTGGTCGGATTGATCACAGACATGAGAACCAACCGTAAGCTGTTATTTTGTTGCCTATATCATAGCCTATCTGAACCACAAATTAATTTTAATAATAAACTTAAAAGAAACTAAAACTAAAAAGTAATAAAATAACGTTTTATTAAGAAAAATAGGGAAAGAAATTTTGAGATACACAACATTAATTAAGAATATGACTTGATTTGTCATGTCTTTCTACATAGAAGTAGGCCTACTATAATCCTCATATGAAATATTATATGATTATTTGGCAAGTGCAATCAAATGATAGGCCTATGGTGTGCAAAAAAATGGCAGGTGAGGTGAATAAAGTTTAAGTCAATATTTTGAATTTAGTGTGACTGTGACGGTTGACCAAATCCATAACTCAGCAGACTCGTGTGAAATAATTACGGGGAAGCTAAGAGAGGATCGAAGAGGGTGAAAAAATCCAAGTGATTCAAGACTTTTCACGAGGTGCCCTATAGAAATGTCCAAACCCCAGTGAAGGACATTGTCCTCCTGGTCACCTCTCAGCGTCGATATTTCAATGGAATGCAAATCTCGGGGTCTACAGGGCTTGCTATGGGTGATCCATTGATTTGGGATGAATACAGTGACTACTTTCAGCCCCTTCACAGTTATTAGGCCTAATAGAAAAACATAAAATAAAGGGAAGAAAAGAAGAAGGGATCCGCACAAATGGTGCGAATTGCTCGCCTCCTCCAAGCCCTCTCCAGCAGTTTGGCCAGCAATTTGCATTCCTTTGTACGACAACTTGTAATCCTCCCCTCAGCATGCCAAGAAACACACAACAGATTTATTGTCCCAGTCAACAAATCGTTTAGGTCATCCCAAACCTATTACGGCCTAATGCAGCGAGAGAGAGAGAGAGAGAGAGAGAGAGAGAGAGAGAGAGAGAGAGAGAGAGAGAGAGAGAGAGAGAGAGAGAGAGAGAGAGAGAGAGAGAGAGAGAGAGAGACAGAGACACAGAGACACAGAGAGAGAGAGAGAGAGAGAGAGAGAGAGAGAGAGACCCAGCTCTCCCCTCGGTCTCATCACACGAACCAGTGGTTTCCAAACACCGATGAGGAGCACAGAGCTCGGCCTCTTTGTTGAGACCCCGAGCCATTCATGCCAAATACACTTCTGAGGACTAAACCACTTCTCGAGGTGGGCTGGTATAGGGCAATGAACACGGTGGATTCTCAATCCTGGCAGAACTTCTGTGGCAAATGCGCGAGCTGAAATGTATTTATACAACATTTGTGTTGAGATTCGAGTTGTCTACAACAATTTAAATAGAGAGACATTATGACATCAAGCCAGCAAAACGGACCCGACCAACGAAGTTAATTCGAAGATAATTTAATTGGAAAGGAATCGGATTAGCCTACTGTTTAGCCAAAATGTCTAATTGGCCTGTGTCTGTTTAAGACGGTACTGGTGGCAAGAGCACGTCCTCAAGAAACGGCGCTGAGACGTGTGTTAGTTTTGCGTGCAAGGCTGTTAGAGCAGAGAGAGAGAGAGAAAGAAAAGAGGAGACTAGAGCCCATCTGCTCGCCTTTGTGTCGCACAATCCAAGACTCCAATGAGGGGTCATCAGAAGAAGAGACAGATCGCCCGCGGAGAAAACCACTGAACAACCAAACACGTTTTTTGATTCCATTCGTTTTGTTTGGAAACACACATTGATTTAATTCGCGCGTTTTCCATGTTCCAATTTCCAGGTAAAATGGGGCATTCTTTCTACAAAGACAGACAGTAAAAAAAAAAAAAAAAAAGAAGTTCATAGCCCACAATAAATAGGCTAATTTATAGGCCTATCATTATAAAAATATGAAACATTTAAATTTGTATTATATAATTGATTAGGCCTTAAATTTATAGGCCTATCATTATAAAAAAATATTATAGGCTATATTTATATTCTATAAATAATATAAATAGGCTATAATAAATAATATCAACATAACGGATTTCTCTGATTATTTCCTATAGTGAAATCCCAATTTAATCTCAACAAGGTTACGTCTTGTTTTGGCAAGGAAGCAGCGATTATGTGGCGATTACAACAATATTACAGTAATGAAGCGTCAGGCTTGCAAAATAAATTGCGGGGATCAGATTCCGTTCAAACGCTGTCTCACTGCCAAGCCTCGGTCCAGTGGTCTTCTGTCCTACTGCTGTTAAACGGAAAGACTTGAATTATTTCTTAGATGTTATTGAATAACATGACAGACTCTCAAACAACACACACATACAACTTTGCTGCTTGTGAAATAGGCCTAAGACACCGCACACAGGCGCTAAATCAGGATTTGTGTAATGCCGATTCACTCTGATTTTAATTGTGCGTTTCCTTCCTCAAACTGCAACGTCATTTTCTGCAGTGATTCCATTACATGACATCATTCAGGGAGCATGAAACGGATGAAACGTCGGCGGCATCTCCAGCTCAATTCGGTGTGTTAGTCGGCTTGGAAACTAAACTTAAAACATATGGTCGTTTGTGGGTTTTCTTCTTCAGAGCCACTTATGGATAGTTCTGACGTGTCTTTTGTGCGGACTGTGAGAAGCAAACTGACGGTTAACTGTGACGTCGTTTATAAAATACATTTTTGGACTTGGAAAGTGTATAGCCATGTGTAGCCTATAAGCTATTAAAATATGAAGTATCATAGAAAAGCACAGCTGATGAAAAAATAATAATAATAGGCCTACTCATCATTATGCCCACACTGTAAAGAGAAAGAACAGCAACGTGATGTAGGCCTAGCCTATAAACTGCAAATCACCACAGCCAATAATAATAGGCTTAATAACAACAATAATAATGGTCCATTGCTATCAATATAAATGTACTTTGATAATTTAGACAATTATGATATATATTTAATTAAATGTATATTTACACATCAAAACCTTTTATAACAATATTGATAATAACAACAACAATATTATTAGCTATACATTATTATTATTATTAGTGAAAGTAACATTAAATAATAATCAGTGCAGTAATATTGCATATGGAATATTGTCTTCAAAACCCAACTAAAATCTGCCCATACTGCCTTCTGTTGTTAATTTATATTTGTCAAATTTAATTTTCCGTCTTTATTCCTCAACTCTAATAAACCGTGAATTTTCAGGAGCGTGTTTGTAAGTTGTGTTTGGCAAAGGATTTTGGAGCTTTTCACGATCTGACTTTCTTTAGTTTCAAAGGCTTTATTTATTCATTTATTTCATTCATAATTGATTTTTCTTCCCCGGGCAGTCTGTAAAATAGCTGAGAACTATTATATTTCTGTCCAAATGGACAACTTACAGCTGCTTTATTGAAAATAAATCAGGTTTGGGGACACAGAAAGCACAGACTCTTTGAAGAAAGCTGTTCTGGGTGTGTTTTGAGTTGAGCATAACGTTTCACGCGTGTCAGAAACTGAAGGAAATCCTAAAAACGAAAAAAATATATATTTTCAGAAGTCTTTTCCAATACGATTATTCCAATACGTTTGGTTGTCAGCCAAACATAAAGGCTATTAAAATCCCACACTTTCCAACGCTATCTCAGGACCAATTCGTTCAGACATTTTTTAAAACAGCTGGGTTGGGTTAAATCTATTGTCAGATTAGGAATATGTTCCTCCACAGAAGAGGGCGAATGTGCATGTAAACCTGCTCAAATAGCTCAAATAGCATGTAAACCTGCATCAGAATAAATACATTTATATTGTGGGCCTTTACTGTCTTTTGAACAGTCTTTCCACAAACTCAGCCTAGCACACTATGTCTCCCAGCGAGTCACATGCCCCGAGACCGAGTAAATAGCCCATGCTTTAATTATTTCGAAATGTGCTATTTATTGTTCAATGACTTTCATAAGGTTAAATTTAAAAAAATAAATTTCTATTAATTTTCAGTCGCTTGAGGTTCGTCTCGCTCAAATAATTTAGACAAAACACAAAGCTAAAGATTGCTGTATTATTGTCTATTTGTCACGCGTAAATAATACAGTCATAAATTACGACAGTAGTTATGTTTTGTCGAATTCGATTAACGAAATAAAATGCACGAATTTTTTGTTGCTAAAACATTGTGTGAAAAGGCTGCTGAAATGTATGCTTATTCATAAATAATGCATAATTATAAGACCCCCTCAACCTTGTTTTGACCTCCTCTGGTTGGGTTCAAGTCATAATTAGGGAGGTCACACCTCTCAATTCCTCCATAATTTGCATCCTTGACTTTATTCAATAAAGAGCTATGCAAATGTGCAGATGCATGGGAACAAATCTGGCAATCACAGAAAAAATGGCTAAATAAAAGGCCATTATTTTTCAGCTAACTACTACAGCAAACGCTATTGCCATATTCCCAGAGCCCCTATTCCTGGTTGTCTTGGTGAGTGCATAGCCAGGCAGCAGGCAGTGGTTTGGATGTGGAGGAGGTGGTGAGGAGATAAGCAGGTGTTTGTTCTTTGCAGTGCATAGTGTGTTTCAGTAGTGAGCCCCCCCAATCCCACCCCTTCCTCAATGATCACAGCCCGCATTCTGCAGCCACCTCCACTTGGCTGTTCCCCCTGTCTTTGATCAAAGCCCTCCCACACACACACACACAGCTGCCCATGTGTGAGCTTCTGCCTCACTCCCCCCAAAACCCCTTAGATCACCCCCAGAGAGTCCTCAGGGTGGGATAGCTGTGTTTGTGCAGTTGGGAGCAACGGATTGAAAGAGAGAGGGAGAGATCGCCAAAAAGCTTGTGTGTGCAAGAGTGTGTTAGTGCTGGTAGCAACAACAGACTGAAAGCAAAGGAGTCCATGTGTGTGTGAGTGAGAGTGTGTGTGTGTGAGAGAGAGAGAGAGAGAGAGAGAGAGAGAGAGAGAGAGAGAGAGAGAGAGAGAGAGAGAGAGAGAGAGAGAGAGAGAGAGAGTTTAATGTTGTTTTGTGTACATGATTAAGCACACAGACTTTCAGATGTTTAGGCAGAGCTTTTTAACACACAAACAGACAAGACCACAAATGAAAGCCTACAAACTCGCTGTCAGTAAACATATGTGAAATGTATAGACATATGGCAACACCTGTATGCGCTTATTGTTCTGGAACGGCCCTCTGATATTTCACTTGAACTGACATTGTAACTGTTTCTCTGATACATTAAGCATGTCTGTTGGAAAAGTGCTGTCACTGACTCAGCCAACAACATCAAATAATTGCTAACTCCAATAGGTTTTAAAGACCTATGGCACAAAATCTTAACATTCAGAATTATACATTAAAATATACTGCATGTTCAAAAATGAATATTTAATTAATATAAAAAATATAATATGTCCTTTAATTTAAGAAAATTCTTAATATCAACCAATGTTCAAAAATGAATATTTAATTATTATAAAAAATATAATATGTCCTTTAATTTAAGAAAATTCTTAATATCAACCAATCAAACTTTATTCATAAAGCACTTTAAAACCACTGAAGTGGACCAAAGAGCTGTCCAGAACAATAAATAAAATACATAAAATACATACATTATACAAAGCATATAATACAAGTAAAACTAATCAAGAAACAAAAAATAGCCATACTATAGAAACAATAAATTAAATAAGGTGGAAAAAAGGTGGGTCTTTATAAGCGATTTAAAAAAAAAAGACAGGTAGGTATTGACAAGAGGTATTGTTCTAAAGAAACAATATTCCTTTAAAATTCTTAGCATTTCTAAAGCATTTTAACAAATGAAGTCAGTTGTGCTGAACAGTTGCTTCTCCTCTCTAGGCCTCACAGCCATGGTCAGTGAGCAGGGCCGTCGCTAGAGGGGCAAAAGATGGTGACGAGTCTATAATTATCATGTACATTTTTTTATCCAATTTAGAGATTTTTTGCGATTTCGAGGTGGGACGTGTCACGTGCTAAAATTGTCCTTATTATATATACAGGATAAAACTCACTGCAGTAAATCTGCATAAAGATAATGATTGTAGAGGTTCACTGAGATGAAGGATGATAAATGATTTTTACTGATTCAATCAATCACAAAAATCTCTAAAAAGGATACAAAAATTAAAATGATAATTCTGATACATTATGATTCAAACAGCCACGAAAAAGCATCAGTGGGCCATACAGTAAGACAAAACGCACATATCACGAGCCTGTCGTGAAAACATGGCTATTTTCTTTACATCTCAAGGTTGTTGTCACAGCTCACTTATGGTTGAGATCAAAGCAGGGCATCCAGAAAACTGCCCAAGGGCAGACAAAGCTGAAAGACAACCATCAGAGAGAAAGACAAAAGAGGAATGACACATGGTCAGTCATGTCTGCACCCTCTCCAATATACAACACGCCTTATGCCAATGAGATTCCTCACACAGGCCTGATTTCCACAAACGCCATGTGTTTTGCCACTATAGTGGTTGCGCAGGATATAAGAATTTCACATGAACACAAACTGGCTGTGTTGGTTTTTAGGCATCGTCTTTGTGCTTCTTAGAAGCGATCAGATGCTTTTAATGAAACAAGGCTCACGAGAAATAGCCTTCAGCTGTTCTGCCTTTACAAACAGAGTTTTACCAATAAAAAAAAATCTATATATTTTTTCCAATTTAAAGCATAACGTGGAACAATTACAGGGTCTAAAATCAAGTCTAACCTGCAAAACTACAATAAGCGATGTTAATACTTTCACTTAAAAAATTATTGCACATCAATAAATCTGACACTGAGAGTTTACCTAGCCATATTTCTATTATTAGATCTAAAGGTAATAAAACGGGCAAAGCATGTTATTTCAATTTACTACCAAGCATTTACATTACACAAAGAACAGTACAATGCGAGCCTTTTCCATGAAGATGGAAAGCGTATTCATCCATAATGCATGATGTGACGTTAGCTGGTTGCTCATTCCTTCCAAATGTTTCATGTGGTTCTCCTGACTCTCTTCAAGTACTGATACCAGACAGACAGACAGAAACTCGTGAAACTCTAATCCCCCTGCCTGTTTATGTAAGCTCCTGCCAGTGCTGTTAAACAGCCTCTTATTTTTGGTTCAACCTGTGGAGAGGCCAAAAACTATTCAGCTGGTCTGAGAAAGAGTGTGTTTGTGTGGCCATGTGATTATACGAGAGGGTTGGAAGAGGAAAAGAAATCTTGAAATGCTCCTCGTTTTGTATTGTCTGATGATACTATAAATCAAACCACACGAATTGTATTATTTTGCTGCGATTAACACACAATAGCATCCATAGCATGTTCGTTTGTGGCCATTCTCTGCTTCACAGTAAACAATTTGTTGTATAAGATGGCATGTGATAGTTTTAATGCATATAACCACAATTGCTACGTGTTTGGCTTTACTCAGGACTGTGTCTACCTCAGTTTCAACAAGTTCACTTTGATTTTAGAGGTGTAAAGAGTACTGAAAAACATACTGAAAGGGTTTGTTCACCCACAAATGAAAATGATCCCATAATTTACTCCATTTACAAGCCATGTATATGACTTTCTTCTTTCAGCCAAACACAATCAGAGTTCTATTTGAAAAAAATCCTGGCTCTTCCAAGTGGTACCTTGTTTTTTGAAGCACCAAAGTGCATTATTCCATCATAAAAGTAATCCATACAGCTCCAGGGGGTTAATGAAGTCCTTGTAAAGTGGAGTAATGCGTTTTTGTAAGAAAAATATCTATATTTATAACTATATACTCACTGGCTTCCTGTAATGGCCGTACGCGAGTCTAGTTCCGGCGGAAGAGTGAACTCTTACCTGACGCATGATATTCAAGGGGGTAATCCATCAGCCGGAAGTTAAAGCCTCGCGGGAGCCGCCATTGTAGCAGAACTTCACCTGCTGTTAGCATCCCATTGACTCCCATTCATTTTGGCGTCACTTTGACAGCAAATAACTTTACATCTGAGGCGACAATGTATAAAATGCTCCATTACTTTGTATCTTACGTTACGACCCCGTAGAAGCCGTTTTTGTAAAAATAGGCTAAAGATTGTGTCATAATCACGGGACTTTCTGTCGCACAATAGAGACATTACCGTATAGACAAGAGGAGAAGCTCGCGGCAATCGTTTACTGTCTATGAGGCAATTCGGGGGGACATGAAGGCACAAAGTCAAGGTAGAAGCCCATAAATAGAGAGTCCATAAAAGCAACGGGACAAAATATTTCAATAACGTTTTTGAGGAATTAGGTGATTCAGATTTGGCTTGGCACAGCTACTAGAAGATTTTCAACGGTCAGACTGTCGTCACGCTCAGTTTGAGCCTGCGCAGTCGCTCAGACATCAGACAGGAAGAGCAAAAATCGGGCTTCAAGTCTTCTCCGTTGAAATCAATGGGGTCGCTGTGTCCATTTCTTTTACTGTCTATGGACATATTGACGAACGGAGAAGTGCAGAGGATAGAGCAAAACAAAACACCGGTCACAAATTATGGCTCGTTTCCACTGAGGGGTACGGTACGGTACAGTACAGTACGGTTCGGATCGGTAAACCATGATCCGGCTAGCGTTTCCACCGCCAACAGTACCCTTACTTGATAGGCGTGGTGTTTGCCGGATTAATTTTTTTAATTATTTCTAAATTACCAGTTAAGATGTCGGAATTTCATCAGCAAGCTCTGTTAGCCTGGAAGCTATGTTTTTCACACAACTTTTCACCACATAAATCTATCATCTGGAACAATGAGTATTATTAAAAGGAACAAATCATTATATTTACAAAACTGGATAGATAATTATATCATCTACTTGAAAGACTTATTTAACTCTAATGGTCAACTTCTTAGTTATGAAGACTTTCTCACACAGAAAACTTTCCCTGTAAAATTTAAAGAATTTAGCTCAGTAATTAACTCTATTCCCAGTAGGAATATTAGAATTAATGAAAAGCTATGTAGAGCAAAATGTACAACGCATTACTCCTAACATTCTTTACATAAATGGTATTGACATTCTAAGCAAAAAATGTACTAATAAACATATTAGAGAATGTTTCTACAATGCCAAAGACTCTGTCAACCAATCAAGGTTCTGCAGTGAGTCTAGCTCCACCTTTTAGTACCGTACCACTGTGCTAGGTACCCCAACGGAAGGGTACCCAAAAAGTGGTACGGTACGGTTCGGCTTTTTGGTACCATTCACAACTTTTGACAGTGGAAACGCAAATAATTGCGTACCGTACCGAACTGTACCGTACCGTACCGCTCAGTGGAAATGAGCCATTAGTTGTCTTAAACGAGAATTTTTAAATAGAAATGTTGGAGGAGCTTGAGTTTGTTGCCCAGCTCTATTTGTTTGAACCGCGAGAGGTCTACTCACCTAAGCTTACGCTGCTCCTAAGTCCTACCTTATTCGCCAGGTACTCGACTCTCTCATGAATGCGCGGATGGACGTTACCGGAAGCTATAGTGATTACAGTTTATAAGTGTACTTATGGACATATTTCCTTCAAAACTGCATCGCTTTGCTTCAAAAGGCCTTTATTAACCCCCTTGGAGCCATATGGATTACTTTTATGAAGGATGGATGCACTTTTTTGGACTCCAAAAAACAAGGTATCATTCACTCCCATCATGAAGCTTGGAAGAGCCAGGATATTTTTTTATATAACTCTGATTGTATTTGGCTAGAAGAAAGTCCAAGGATGACTTGAAGGTGAGTAAATTATGGGATCATTTTCATTTTTGGGTGAACAAACCCTTTCAGTAAAAGTAGAAATAGCCCGCCTTACAGCAAAATTGACTCCATTTAGTTACCAATTGAGCCATCACATCAGAACATGGCAGAAGTTCATGCTAATTGCTATAGGCCTAACTAACTAAAAACAGCAACATTTTTCAATAGCGTGACATTTTCACTGGCTACTTTTCTAGTAAGCTACTTTATCCAAAGACTATCGCTAAAACACGACCAAACGCTGCATTGCTGTTTTTATTATCTGAGGGAACAATCAAAAACACTTACCTAAACAGTCCTTTCTCTCACTATAGGTAGCTTGCAAAAAACGGATTCATTCTAGTGTATCCATTCATCCTAACGGGTCTCTTTCATATATAGCGCCATAATGGCTCTTTCATATAGCGTCGTAAAGTCCATTGTAAGCTAACTGTGTAGCTTTGTTTATTCAGACGGTTCATGTTAATAAACAGATTCACAAACAAGATTCACCAATTGGCATCCCATGACTGCATATGTGCAAATTAGGGTGGTGGTGGTGGTGTTGTATTTAAATTTGTCAAATTGATACTGTCATCCTAATTGAGATAGGCTAAGCTAAATACTTTTTTCAAAACAGTAGCTTGACAGTATTTAAAGTCATACTTCCAATCATGGTTAGCTTGTAGCTTGACAAGCTACAATTTCAAAGTAGCTTCCCGAACACTGGTTATGACCACACACACCCCTCCATTGTCTCATCAAGTCTATGTCTCCTGATTTAAGTGTTGAGAGAGACCTTACAGATAACAAAAAGTACTGTGGAGTATAGCCACACTGGCTGAATGTTATCATGGGATTTCAAGGTATTCAAAAGCTATAATGCCGTCAGCACTCAAAAAGCTTCACGGCTGATAGGAGACCAGAAGCCGGCGTTTGGACTGAATCGCATGACATCTGCAACCTCTGAGTCCTGTAAATCGAGCAGACAGCATCGGGACAGTCAGTTCACTGCAAATACATCAGTAAAACAGTGTAAAACTGTGAGATATACTGCTAATGGGAGAAAGGCAAATGGATGAAAAACTTGGAGATGGAAAAAGATGGAAAGTGGGAGATGAAATGTGAGGCCTGTGACACGGAAGAATGTAAGGCTTTCCCAGAGCACAGGGAATGGTAACAGCATCTATAAATTTACTAACATTTCTCATGGGCAAATATATCAGATGTTCTACACTATCTCTACACAAAAACAGACACACACACACACTGACATAGTCTAATGACATTTACTGCACATTCTACAGTACTGTGCTGATGAAACAGCATGGAATGGGACAGTATATTTTTGGGAAATAAATCTCAAATGGAAAACTATCACAGCAAGGAGAACTATCTGAAGTACATTTGTGATTATCTGATACAATGTGTGAGCATTTTTAAACAGTGAAATCCTTTAAACAAAATAGCCTCAAGTTAACCAATAAAGCTTACAATTAACATTAATATAATAAATTCCAAACAAAATCTTAGTGCTAATTAACTTTATGTTCAGCTTTGCAATTTGCTGGTTCACAGAATGGCTAAAAAGTGCACAGAAAATGTTTCTTAAATGGACAATGTCAGTAACCAGACAAAATCTGAGAAGAAAGTGGTCATGTCAAGTCTAAGTTCAAGGCCAGGACCTGTACTAACTCCTTACCAAGCTTTTAGCTCATTGGTCACATGATTCTGAGTGCAGGCATGTCACCTACAAACACCTCTATATTATACTAATGCCCAAATATCCAAGACTTGAATAGAACAGCGTTGGATGATCATGTCTAAAATAAAATAAATGTATGATTTGTTTATTTTTCTAATGCATATTTCTTTTAAATAATTAAATAACTCTATAAATAAAAAATATTTCATTCAATCATTTTAATTTCATTCATATATTTGATTTATTATATGGATATTTTTATATTTACCATCATATATTTAACCAAAGTGGCATTCTGTATTCTACAAGGTTGTCCCATTGACAGACATGGAATATCCTCACTGTGTGTGGTCATTTTGTGTGGTTATTAGTCATAACAGATGCAAAGTGTTTCCCGCACTATGTTGTTTTTTTAAATTGTTAGCATAAACTGCTTCACTGGAAAACGCATCAAACAACGAACACATATATGAGAGAGACTGATAGGTAATTCAAATGAAATGTCATCAATAAAATAAATATTACTCTTAAATCTCAAGACATTATACCCCAATCCCTTCCTTCATCTCATCATCAGTCCTTCTCCTTTCCTTCCTATATGTTTCTTCTGGCATTCTCACATGCTTGCCTCTAAATCAGAAAAAAAATCAGCAAGAAACAAGCAACTGTATTAACAGATGGACATAGTCAATAAAACACACACAAATCGTGTCTCTGACACATCTGTTCCCCAGCATTAGAGTAATTTCCTCGCTGAAGAGACCTGGGACAGCAGTGATGGAATGGGGGGGGGGGGGGGGGGGGGGTCGTTGGGCTCGCCCCTGAGACCTCTCATCTTTCAGTGGGAGTAAGTAACTCGGCTAATCCCTCTTGGACGTTCTTGATGAACGAGCATCATTTGCATGATCACAACCGGCCCTTCATTGTTGAAGGGGGTTGTTCTGGACACAGAAAGTCTCCTTGTCGTTTTTTTTTTATGACACATTTGGCACAGGGCTTTGTTTACTTAATTAATGTTCTATTCCATAGCATGCCACCCCAGATGCTTTGTGTCCATTTTAAGCTAAAAACAACACAATAAATAAGAAGACACAAACTCTGAACCGTAAAACACACATATTGTTCTCTTTCACTACACTCACTCTGACAGTAAAGACATTAATGTGACACAGACCCCACACCAGCAGCTGAACTGGAACTATGGCTGACCTCAGCAACACAGTTAGCTTACAATCCATACTGGAACCCTGCATGGCAGAGCGGCTCAAAGCAAGGAATTTCCCATGATTCAAACGCTCCCATCGAATTACTGCAGCTCTCTTCAGTCCTGTGAGTCATTACTGGCTTTTCTACTGAAAACTTTTGTGCTATTAAATGCATATTAATAAACCTCATTGGGACATGATCTCAAAGCACTGGTGGTACCATGCTGATAAAAGCTGATGCTGTCTTTGGAAAAGGCACAAAACAAACAAGCTGAATTACACCCCATTGTTTTGACCCAATGCATGTACTACATCAAAATTCCACTAAATTGACCAAATGTCCTAATATTCATAATAACACAGGACAGTGTTATTCTGGATGTTCATTTCTGATGTTTCACAATTGGTGCATGTGCAGGTGTATCTGCTAAGTTAATACAATAAATAAATAAAATAGAAAATTAAAACAATACATAATACATTTTAATGTAATATTAATATAATAAAATTTAATAAAATTTCTAAAAAGCATATTATAAAAATGAAAAAATTTATTAAAAATGTACATGTTTTGTATTTTTATACTGTATTTCTATTATTTTTTATTTATTTTATTTCATTTTATATTATTATATTAATATTATTATCATACAATATTGTAATATTATATTTTATTTTATTGCAGTTTTATTGCATTTATTGCAGATACACATGCAAACTGACACCCGTTGAATTCTTGTGAAGCATACAGTCTAAATCAAATGGGCTGATTCTCTTTGTTCTTGCATTCTTTTATTCATAATTGCATGCATCTGATGTACATATGTGCTTTCACTTGATAATCCATTGATTCTGCTCCTTTCACAGCAAACATAACCACATTTGTGATACACGGTTTCCACAAAAGCTGGTGAATGACAACAGAAATATTACTGAAGTAAGAGGGATTTAATCATTCTCTGGTCCTTCACTGTGTAGTCTGCAGGAGTGGCCTTTAGACAAACAGTCACCACATGCTTAACTTTCAAATAAGCCATTATAGATCAAAGGCCATGAATGTGATTAGAGTGTGGACACTCTCTCTCTCTCTCTCTCTCTCTCTCTCTCTCTCTCTGTGTGTTTAAAGAGGCCATTTCTGTACAATAATCCTCGCCTTCACCTGCTTTTTTCCCTCACAAAGTTATTAGAGCAAAATATATCATGCAAGATACAAGCTGACAGACCGACAAAAAAATCTTTGTGAAGCGACATAGCAAAACATCAAACAGATTTAATCAGAAGAGGTCGATAAGCATCCAGCCTCGGTTAATTCTCAACAAATTATCTAATCCAGATGTTGCACTTTGAGTGTAAACACAGTACCCTGCAGAATCATAAAACAAATAAGCATGAAAAGGGTTTAGAGTTTCAAACAGAGCCTAACCCGGCTCGAGACCTTTCCACTGCAAACCCCACCACCCTCCCTCCTGGCTTGGCCTTTTTCAAACAGGAAAATGTAAATATGGTAATATTTAGCACGTGTTCTAAAACAGATCGGTTTTCTCAAGCAGGGAGAAAAAAAAAAAGGAAAAACAGGCCCACACACGATCCCAGGCCTCCCCACATTTACTGTGTGTTCCTGTTTGGTTCTGCAGAGATGTGCTTTGTGGCTTGATTCTGTTTGCAAACCGTCCCGCCCAGATCTTCCACGCTCCAAAACCTCATCTGGGCCAGTGAAAGTGTCTAATACCGCAACAAACTTAACAATAGAAAAACACCACACCAACAGGTCTACTAATCTACTCATGCAAAAGGATAATGTTTCCAAAGACTAGGGAGGGGAAAGAGAGAGAGAGCGAGAGAAAGAAAGGGAGGAGTGAAAAGGGAAACACAAGACATATGGATGTGTTTAAGGACCACCAAGGAAGGGAAACTTGTGCATTTTCGCATAAACCCAGATAAACTCCAAATATGTAATTACACGGGGTTTAGGGCTTGTCTGTTGACAATTCATTCAGGAATCTTATGGCTTTTAGTGTACAGAGACTCGGCTCCGTGATGGAGCCGGTGCCTGATCTACATTCTATGCTTGATCACTTACAGCCAAGGAGCGAGAGAGCGAGTGAGAGAGAGAGAGAGAGCGCGCAAGAGACCACTCCTGTTTGGCAGAGCAAGAAGAAAGGAGTGAGAGGAATGGCTGAAAGTACATAAAAAGAAAGGAGGAAAAACGAGGACCCCCATAAAATACCTGCAGCACGTTTTAAAACTTTCATCGCGTCTAGTATTTATAGTGCTTTGATTCCATGTCAGTGTTTGTAGCCAATTTGTTGTGTTCCAATAAATAGACTGGCCTATTTATCAGCAGACCACATGGCAGCCATTTATGGCGGCTAATGAGAGGCAGATGTGCCGTGTGTATATTTTCACATGCAGGTTTGACGCGCTGACAGCCCCGGACAGATAGCTGAGATGTACGGCCTCGGCCCTGACTTCCGTATCAGCTGCACACAGCCACCGTGATTTCCACTTCGTCCCTTCCACAATGACTGATGATTGTATTAATATGTTCATTCCAGACCATTTGGTCCGTGGACACTGGAAAGATTTTCTTTGGCAGGCATGACGAGCGTACGCAGCCTAAACAACTTCAAAGCATCTTCGCTCTAGAGAGGGAGGATCGTGTAATCTCATACACATCTGTGCTATCAAACTGTGATGTAACATGAATCATAATTTGGAGGGACTTGGCCTGGCTCTCCCTCACACGTCTTGAGAAAAGTGCATTCATGCACCACAATCTATGTATGTGTGTGTGTGTGTGTGTGTTGCCAATTACCTCGGCTATAAATACAAGAGCCCCATCCGTCACCGAGTCTTTGGGTGGCTGTTGCACCACCCTAATTGGTTTCAGATGGTCCCCCAGATTTCTCCGCTTGCAACAGCGCCGTCACACAGCCTGTGTGTGAGAGAAAAGCCGCAGGGCAGAGCGAACAAGGGAGGAAAAAAAGATGAGTGACAGTTCAGAAGTAAATATGGGTAGAGGACAGGAATAAACAAGGAGACTGTCGAAGTTCCTCTTCCTTTCTTCTCCAAATCCGCGCGCTCCAGATCCTCTGTGAGCCAGATCCACAGGGGTGGGACAAACAGTTTTAGGCTCAACTATAAATGTTCTGTTTCCTATTTTGTAAAAGTTGTTTTATGTGATTATGTTTATAAATGGTAAATTCTTTCCTTGAAGAGAAGGGCTTGTTGAATGTTACGCATCAGCCAATACAAATTGTCTCTAGGGTGAGCTTAGCATCACAGGGACCTTTTATTAGACCAGAGAAGTAACAGGGTAAAGAGACGTTCAACATATTGCTGGAGCTGCAGTACGTGCAGGTGGGGCTTTATCTGAAATAAACAAAGGAATGAAAGATCTTACTTGTTTCTGGCACCAGGGCTAAGCAAAAATCAGAGGTGAACAATTGACTCCCTTTCAATTCATGAGTGTGAACTTGAATTGAATTGCCACACAATACACAGGAAGGTGAATTAAACATTTGATCGGAAGTGGGATTTATTTAACTGATAAAATAAAATAAAAATACATAAACAGATAATCCATTCTGGAAAATATATTGGTCTTGCACACTGGTCTGTCTGTCCGTCTATTTATCTATAAACCTTACATTTTCAAGGCTTTTCAAATATTTTTCTAAGCTTTTAAAAAAGTTTTGACTAACTGAACTGTAGTGATTGTAATAAAATAGTTACATGATTTTTTTTTACTTCAGTTCATTTTCAATATGTTTACTTACATTTTAGAATTTACATTTAAATTCGAATGGCAATTTTGGATCTTGTTTGCTACCTCAATTAAAATTCAATACAAATTCAGAAACTTCTCCATTCTCAGATCAATTTTGAATATTGCCTTCTGAGATGAGACATTATAACTAATAACAAAAAAATAATCAAAAATGTAAACAATAATTAGAATCTTGATAATCAAATCATCTATCATTAAAGATGTGCCACTTTGTTTTCCTTTGACGTTGAGCATTAGTCTTGTGAAGACAGTGTTGCAATGCATCTCAGCAGCAAATTGTGTGGCTTCCGATTCCCTGGATTACCTTCTTTACAGGTTATAGATGTCAAACTCTGCGTGTGGTCGTGCCACACACCCTGGGGATATCTGATCAATTGACATCTATTAACACTATAGTATTGATCACGAAGCTGGAGGACGCAGATCCTCTGACAGCTGGCCAGAGCAAACACTGAAAGTACCCAAATGACTTTCAACTGATGTGGAATACAGACAGCATGTGAGATAGATTGAACAGAGAAGGAGCTGAATTAACTTAAGATCCAGATACCCAAATGTCAAAACTTGTTCATTTGATTGCAAGTTAATGTTAGTTGATTTTTGAATAGTTTCTGACAATGAATGAATGAATGAATGAATGAATTAATGTGGGGTTGTTATATTCTTATTTATCCTAGATATTGTAATATTTAACTAATTGTAGCTCAAATTAAAAAAAAAAAAAAAACAACAATACTGATATCCAGACAACATGTCTTTAGAAAAGAGGCATCAGTCCAGTTATACTTGACTTCACATTTGCGTCAGGTGAGCGACTAGATGACAATAGAATGGACTTTTGGGCGAACTCCATATGCCAATTAAAGCCATTTGACATCAGGCAGCCTCATACCAGGAGCCCTAAACGGCAATAAATCCATTAAATCCCGCTCATTAAAGCACTAGGCTCATTAAGTCCGAGCGGGAGAGGGAGGAGCAGCGCGTGAGGAACTCTCTGCATGCGCACCGACACACAGTCATTAAAGCAAGCTGAGATAATTACGGACGCCTGTTAGCTAATCAAACCATGAACATCAACACCGACGCTCTTTGGTTACGCTACTGTGGCTATACTAAACTGAACAATATAGCCTATACGCCAATTTACATACGCCAAACATTACAATTTCCTTAAACGAAAAACACTCAATTAGAAACGATTTAGACGTAGACGAGATTCATCAGTCATGATTCATCGGGCGTTGTTAAAGGGCCGTTGGAAACCTGCATGATTGACATTCTTCCACGGAAGTAACGTTAGGCTATAGGACACACACAATATTTTTTTTCAACACTGTCTTCATTGATTTTTATTTTTTATTTTTAGCATAAATAGCTAATATTATTAATAATAATAATAATAATAATAATAATGCAATTAAATTAAAAGGGAGGCGAAAAAAATCAACAACATCTAGGCCTATAGATGTCAAAACAATGGTACATTAATATCATGATGTGATGCATTAGGCCAGGTTACACAGAAAATAGACTATTTGGTTCGGTTTCCTTAAAAAATCCAAAGGGATTCCATACTTTGAAATACTGCCCATAACAATATGTGAGTTTTTCCAAAGCCAAACAACAGGACTGTAACCATTGTTTAAAATTAGGGCTTTCTGTGTTTTTCCAACGACGAGCGACTTCAAGTTTAGCTTGTAATAAACAGAAGATCAACATTTTCTTACCAGAGCTAGTTAAAGTACAAGTTACAGGGAAAATATTTCATATACAAAGTTTATGACATTTGGGGACATTTTGTTTTAACGACAGTGCTAAAATGTCTACAACCTTTTCGCAAAAAAGTTGAACTTTGGGACACTTCCAGAAGCAATGAAATAAATTTCCTATCTCTTGGTTGCATTTTATACCATGAATGGGAATGTTGGGATTAAATTGATGTAATTCCTGAGTTATGCTCATAATCCACTTGTAAAGTTTAAACCTTGTCTGTGTTTGGGCCTTTAAGCAGATACTCTGCCAATCATCTTCTGTTATATTCTCACTTATACCTTGACAGGTCACAAGATATTTTTAAACGTTGTACCCTATTTGGCTTTTATGGTAGCCTATGACTAAAAAGGACTACAATGTAATGTACAAAGTGTAATGTACATAGAGAGAAAGAGAGAAAGAGAGAGAGAAAGAGAGAGAAAGAAAGAAAGAAAGATAGATAACCAGATGAAAAATGGCATTGTGAAGCTGTGAAGTAAATTAATGCAATTTTTTTTTATCCAAAAGTAGTGTGAATACAATCCTTCCAGAAACTATCATTTAGGAGTCAGTCCGGCTGTAACTTTAATAAACTTCCAATTATAGAGTCCATTAAAATTTATTGCAATATTCATAAAGCATTGTGACATTTAGAATAGTGCCAGCTGAATCTTATTAAGCACGCTTCACACTATTCTTTATGAGGGGTTTAGTGTTGTCACGGTACCAAAATATCAGTATTCGGTACCAATACCAGTGAAAATCCACGGTTCTCGGTACCAATTTCGGTACCAAAGCTTAATTTAGATTAAATTTACACATATTAAAGTATATATCACGGTTACAAAGATGGAAACTGTAGTATTAAAAACATTTACAATAAGATTCTATTTGTTAGATAACATTAGATAAAATTACCTAACAATAAACAACAGTTATATAGCATACTGTAGCAATTATTCTCCATGGGGTTAACTTAAAAATGTACTAATATATTTTTTTAAATCAAAAGTTTTATCTGTTAACATTATTTAATGCACAATGAATGAAGTGAACAAACATGAACAATCAAGTTTGTATTTAATAACATTCACAAACATTAATTAATGTTGTAAAAATATATTGTTCACTCAATGTGTTGATGTTGCATTAAGTAATATTAATGAATGGTGTCTTATTGTAGTGTTACCAAACTATACAGGAGATAAAACATGTTTTATTTGACTTAACTGTACTTTTATTTAATCCAAAAATGTCACTCTTGCCTGTCTTCAAAACTTGAGAACCCTGTAGCTGATTTCTAATGCAAGGGCTAGAAATCAATTAATTCTGATACTTCCTCGTCATCATGGAGAGCGCATCGCACCGCTTTCTCCTTTCCACAAGTGCTTGCTTTCCCGTGTCTCCGCTATGCAACCATGAACAGCGGCGAGCCTGGAAAGACGAGCTCGCACGTCTCTTCTATTATGAGCGCGCTTGCCGCGCGCCTACATTTGAAATTTGCACGCGCAAAAAAACGCGCTATATAAACGTGTGGACGGCCCTTATGGCAACGTGACATTAGCCTAATTCAAAATATTTTCATATGTGGCTCTTTCCTCCTTTCTTGTCAACAAGTGGATTCAGAGCCACCGCATTAGCAGCGCCGGTCGTCGTGTCTCAGAGTGTTTTTATGAAGAGTACGCACTTCTGCATCTTTCCGACAGCGCATCAAGAACCGGATTAACCCGGTACTCGGTAGCCTACCTAGAAAAGCTGGGACCGTAACCGTTTAATTTTTTTAGTACCGACTTGGTACCGAAGTACCGAGTTTTTTGGCAACACTAGAGGGGTTAATGCTTTTTCTCAGCCGTTCACATTAAACAGTGTTGATGCTGCTTGCTGTAGTTTTAGGAATGGAGAATCATTCTGTAGAGTAGAGAATAGAGAGAGAGAGCGATTGGGATGAGAAGGAGAGAAAGGAAAGAAAGAGAGAGCAATGGAAGGAAGAGAGGTGCTGCAGGTTAAGGAGAGCCGAGTGTTTGAAGTGTGAGCTCTCATCTGGATGAGCATGTGCTAAACCTTTGCAAACCCGTATCGCACAAGATCAAATATTTATATATGCTATTGTCTAATGGAGAGCTCTGCGGCGAGTGCCTTAATTTGTTTTCCTCTGCCACAAATTAATTCCGTCCTCATCATCAGTGTCCTGCGAGGTGACTGCGATTATCTCAGCTCTATCATTGGACGGCTCTCCAGACATTTTAATGGTCAAACTCCACTTTACAATTACTTCTCATCTGATACCCACATTTCCATAGATTAAAGGTGAGGCAAAAACACTTGAGGGAGATGCAACTATCTCTCTCTCAGTTCTCCCTCCTCTACATTTCTCTACTTACCCGGTTTTCCTTTTTTCTCTCCTCCATCAACTCCCCCTCCCCCTTCTTAACATTGCCATAATGAAGAGGCAGATTAAAGGAACATCTACATAAGAGCTTATCAACCCAAGAGCTTCACAATTGAAACCATAAGTACATATATTTTCTCTATAAGATGTAATGTACAGTTAAAAAGCCAATCATCAGAGGGATAGAAAGGAAGCGAGCAGTGCACGCAGCATCAGGGACGTCACTTAGTGTAAACAGATGTAAAGCAGAAATGTGCTAGTAAATGTTTGGCCCCTCCGCAGCAATACAGACTGAGTGTTAGAGCCTGATTGTGCTGCTATTACAGGCAAATGACAGCACTTCCATTCTATCACTGAGCCCATAATAATCAAAGTCATTGATGACACTGAGAGAAAGAGAGAGAGAAGGGCCAGAGTCAGGGGCTCTCAGGCACTTCTGCTGTCACCTATCATGTTGTCATAAGTGGATCAGAGGTTGACCGTGATGAACCTGAACGCAAAGGAGTCACTGGAACTCACTGATCAAATGCAATAGAAAGAAAGATTGGTCTTTCATCTTGATTCAAGAAAATCAAGTCAACAACTGTCTCGCCGCTTCAAACCAACAAACCCCCTCCAGTTTCAGGCCAGGGGGCACAAACATTAAAGTACAAGACATTATAGTCAGCTAAATTATTTTGGTTGAGGGAAACTGAAATTACAAATTAATTTAGTCTATTAACTTCAATGAGGATGCAGCATTAGCCATTCTGAGGCAGAGTTGAGCCAGTCAGAATTTAACTGAGAATGCATTTCAATGACAATTCAACAAATTTGAATTGAGGTGTGAAAAAATAATGCTGAATCTGAATTCCAGTTTAAATTGGTAAGGAAATAGAATACAGTGAATTATTTTTGTGCAGGGTGGCAGACCACTGCAGAATTCATCTTCAACTTCTAACTTATTAATTAAAGAGAGCCAGTTCTTAAATTCTGAAATTTGCCCAACCCTGTTGTGAGAGTTTACCACACTAATTCGTTTTCCAACTGAAATCTAAATGGAGAATCTCCATTGATAGTCTTATTCAGTCCAGTTCTAGGTATAATCCTCACTGTGGGGAAGTGGTTCCAGTAGTAATAGCAGTGGGTTGTGCAGATCCATAGTGTTAGAATCAGGTCAGATATGCAGCCTCTTGGTGAAGCTCTTAGCAGTTGTTATATTTCTCAGCAAGACAGGGAAAAGAAACAGTCTGTAACTAAGCTCTTTAAAACATTAACTTAACGTATGATGTAACTGAACGTAATCTAATTTTCTCTAACTCAATTTTCATGTATCTGCACCAAATCTGCAACAGAGTGAAACTCAATTTGTTCCGAAAATTCGGAGGGAGAGATATCTTAGAATAATGTTTACAAAGTCACCCCAAACTGAAAGGCTAAAAGCCTGACAAAGACAGCGTGTGTTGTCCTTGACCGTTACAGCAGGAAGGTGTGGCTCAGTTTCGTGGAGTTTATTTGAGCTGACTGACAGACACAAGGCCAGATTACACAGCTTTCATTGTGGTGCAAACATCTTCATCAGTGTAAAGCAGGTTCAGGCTGTTAGTGGTCTGAGACATACAGCACAGGATAGGTTAGTCACCCTCAATGGTCTGGGAAAAATCCTGAGTCATTCCCAGACGGTTTAGTCTGACTGTACGGAGCATGGCAGAACACTGATCTCTGATAAATTCTGAATTTCACAAACCAGTGTGAAAAGTTCAACATCAGTCCCAGATCCCAATTTTCTTTGCACAAGTCTGATTTAGACGTCTACATATACATACTGATACTCTCGCTTCATCCCTGAAGTTAGTGCTATCGATTTTTTAATCTTGTCAGTTGTGTTCCGTCGGTTTTTCGACATGTTTTTGTAAGGAAAAGTACAATTTGGGGTTGATGGGGTTTGATTAAGTTCCAGGCTGAGGACAGATGACCTTTTAAATTCAACCTGACAGAGGAGCAGCGGTTAATGCTTTCCGACACGAGCAGCAGTGAAGTTTTTCTTCATTTTCCCTAACAACCCCTTTCAGTTCTCCATTACCGTACACCTATCATACGTTGTTTAGCCCACTCAACCCACTTCCTTAATCCTGTGTCCTTTAGAGCCCTTAATGCCCCTGCCAAATGGCATCAGATGTTATTTAGGAAATAGAATGTGAACGCTCAAAATGTTTATGAAATTTCAGAGGCCCGTTCCTATGAACTGTGTAATCGTTCCACTATCAGGGCGGCTTAAGTGCAACAGTATGCACACCATGTAAAGATTACACACACAAACACAGTCTCGCATTAAAGACAGATATAGATAGAAATAATGAATTAAGAGGACAGAGATTAGGAGATAGAAAGTCTAAGAAACAAAGTTTAAGATCTAAAGATACTGAGCGAGTGCAAAAAGAGATCGCTGTCTGTATGTGTGTGTGTGTATGTGTGTGTTGTTCTCTGGCAGGCTAGAGTGGAAGTTGAAGTCAGTAATGGGAACAGTGTGTTTTTCCCCTCCAAGTTCTTTGCCCCAGCTGCCTATCAAAAACTAATATCCTCAAATTTGACGCTTATGTTGTCCTTTGAAATTAGAAAGAATCTGTGTCTAATGCTATAAGCCAAACCTGGCTCCCCTGAACTTCGCTCCACTTCCAGCAGTCTCTCCCTCTCTCTCTCTCTCTCTCTCTTTGTGCCACTGAGACCCCAGGATTTAAAGACCTACAGCGTTCTCCTTCCAGTCCCGCACCCCTGCTCCCCCAGGCCCCTTGGCCTCTCTCTTTCCTCCCTCTCGATCGCTTTCTCCCTCTACGGTCGGTTCTTTTTTAAATACAGTAACACAATCTGCGGGAAACTGATATAATCTTTTCTAAACTATAAAAGTCAGTCACCCAGAGAAACATCTGCATGGTCAAATTTAAAACAAACTGTCAGGGAATCGGGTAACCCATAAAGAGAATGGCAGAGAGGGAGCGAGGTGCCACGAGGGGCTCCCTGATCTTTTTAACTTCACCTCTCCACAGACACTCCTCTCTCCGTTTCTTTCTGTTTGTTCCACCTTCAGCCTATCACTCTATTCCAGTAAATTCTATCACATTTCGCTTTTTCATCTCGGCAGAGCCCACCCAGGGAACGCTATTCTTGGAGGTTGATTTTATTAACCGTTAAAGCCCTGCTAAGCGTTAGGTTTTGACTTTTCCCTCATGGTAGCTGTCAGGCTTTCCTGTTTTGTGTCACAGGTACACGTTCAGATGCACTTCTGGGAATGACAAACACATTAAGGCAAGCTCGTTCTGTCGGAAACGTGGCCTAGAGGTTAGAATGCTTGACTGACATATTGAGTTGTGGTGCATATGTGAGAGTTCAAATCTGGTTTGCAACTTCTAGCCAGTCCATACACCTCTAGTCACTAAATTCAATTATTTTTACATTTACATTACCTTTGTCGTTATGAAATGCTCACTTACTTTTCTTAGAATGTATATATATATATATATATAAACATATTATATATATGCATACAGTCATCAGAATTAGTGGCACCGTTGGTAAATAACTAAAGAAGGCTGTGAAAATAAATTTGCATTGTTTATCCTTTTGATCTTTCATTAAAAAAAAAATCACAAAAAATATCTGACCTTTCATTGAAGTAAAACTAATGAATGTGGGGTGAAATGGCTAATACACGTTGGCCACAATTACTGGCACCCCTAGACATTCTTATAAGTAAAATATATCTGAAGTTTATTCCCCTTCATATTTACAGTTTTTCAGCACACCAGGGTGACATGAAAATATCCAGCCATGAGTATAAATATGAGGTAACACAAAGGCCAAATTCCCTTAATCATCCATCACAATGAGTAAAACCATATATAAAGACCCAAAGAAACCAAAGAACCATCAGGGCAATAATTAAGAAGTTCCAATCAACAGGAAATGTTACGAATCTGTGTTGCGAATCGTAATGTGAACCTGCATGGAAGAGGTCGCGTGTCAATATTTTCTTAATGCACAGCGAGGAGGATAGTTCAATAGCCAAAGACTCTCCAAGGATCACAGCTGAAGAATTGCAGAAAGTAGTCAGGAAGCCTCAAAAATATTCGTAACACTTTATAATAAGGTCTTATTTGTTAACACTAGTTAATGTACTAACTAACATGAACTATCAATGAGCAATAATTTGTTACAGTATTTATTAATCTTTGTTAATAGTTAATAAAAATACAGCTGTTTATTGTTTGTTTGTTAGTTTATTAACTATTAACTAATGTTAACAAATATTTTAATAATGTATCAGTAAATGTTGAGATTAACATTTAACATGATTAATAAATGCTGTAGAAGTATTGTTTATTAGTAGTACATGTTAACTAAAGTAGTTAACTAATTTTAACTAAAGAAACCTTATTTTAAAGTGTTACCAAAATATCAAAGGACACCTACATCTCCACAAGTTATTTGAGAGGGTTTCAAGAAAAGAATCTTCTATTCTCATTCAAAAACAAAGTCCAGCATTTTTAGTTGTCAGACACGACTGAAACTTTAAAGATAACAAGGTTCTATGGTTTATGAACCTAAAAAAAGACATGTGTCTTTTATACTGCTGATTCTTAATGTCGTGGGCCTATTTTTCTGCTGGAGGTCCTGGACATCTTGTTCAAAAACATGGCATCATGGATTCTTATCAAATACAAACAGATAAAAAATCTAAACTTGACAGCCTCTGCTAGAAATCTTATAATGGTCCGTGGTTGAATCTTCCATCAGGACAAAATCCAAAATGAACATCAAAATCAACACACAAAAGGGTCAATGCGAAGTGCGAACAAAATTCCGTGGCAATTCCAGTTCCCTGACCTGAATCTGAAACTTTTTTTCACTGTATTTTTTATTAAAAATTAGACTTCTTTCAAAAACATATCAAATTTTTATATTTCCAAACTTATGATAGGTACTGTTTATGAATGTATGTATGTATACACACACACACATACACAAAATAATATTAAAAGAAAAGTATTTCTGAGTAATTGGAAATACATGACTTCTATGTGTTTGTGTAAATCTGTGTGTGTGTGTGTGTCCTCTAGGCTGTTGAGTTACACTTTGGATGGGTTTAATTGCCACACTGACCCACCACTGTTAGAGAGTGAACCCAGCGAAACACACAGACAAACGGACCTTACTCACACACAAAATACTTCAGCCCGTCAAGTGTACTGCTCCTGTCTGAGGACAGTGATCTCGGTATTGAAACACATCAATGCACACCCTGCTCAGAAAGAGAAAACATTAAGAAACACATACCCATGAGCACAAACACACATTCACGCACTTGTCCACTCACTTACTCTCTCTGTCACACCGGGTGACTAATCTCACCACAAATAGCTTGAATAACACCCACCGTGTGGCGTTACATTGGTAGTAAAGTGTGTGCGCGCATGTGAGTCCTTTGTGCGAGTCAATAACTGTGGATCTGGCTAATGCCAGTCCTAAATGGTGTCTCTAATTACTTGGCCTAGAGATGGCTTTTAGCTAAATCACATGCTTTCTGAAGAGCCTGTATCAACAGAGACAAGGGCCTGAACAATTACACTAGTCCTCTCCCATCGACAGTGCCGTGTGGCTTTACCCATCAGTCCCTGGCTCGCCGACGCTCCCTCATTAGCTGCTCTCCTGGACTAGGATGTTTTCCCCTGTGTCTCTGCACCCACACATGGCTACAGAGAGGGCTGTTGTGGAGAGAGCTTACTTATGTTAATGTTTTCACTGGCTGTGGGAGAGATAGAAAGAGAGAGAGAGAGAGTTATGGATAAACAGAAGTAGAAGATGAGTACCGAGTGGACTGTTGGTTTTAATTGATACTGGAGAGGTGTAACATGATTGCTCTGTAGAGGACACTGGAGCGCCGCTGCGCTCACTAACGCACACACACATACTCAAACTGAGTGCTGTGGGTACAGCTCTCATGTTTAATGTAATGTGATAATACAGAACACTTTGAATTGGATTCATAACCTCACTGCAATATTTGATCAGCTGTTTTTATTGAACAGTGGCTGAGCAATGATAAATCTCACGCAAAATACCCAAGTTTCTGCAATATTTAGTGGTTTTCCACATTTCCTATCCAGTATTTGGATTGTTTCTGTCCGTGCTTTCAGGTTTCTCACTACCAATTGTCTATGCACACTAAGAAGACATAGGAAAATTTCTGAATCTGAATTTATTTTATTATACTTTATCATCAGTGTTGTTACTAAAACTATTAAAACCTGTTTTTGGTATAAATATTAGATGAAAAATGTAAACTTAAAAACGACAAAATTAGAAATGTTGCCTTGGCAACTAACTAAATTTACTAAAGCAAATACATTTTATAAAATATATTCTATTCATTAAAAAAAGCTATATAAAATTTAAAAAACGAACATAACAAAACTCCTCAAATTAAACAAATTAAAATGAAAACAAATTGCAGCTAACTAAATTTACTAAAACTGAAATAAAAATGGTATAAAATATTTTTTTTTTATAAAAAGCTATACAAAATAAAAACTAACATAACAAAACTACTAAAATGAAACAAATTCAAATGGAAATAAATTATAAAAATAATAGCATATTCAAAAATATTAATAAAAATATAACTATATAAATAATACTAAATGACAAGGATTAGTGTTTTTAAGTAATAAAATATAAATACAATTATTATTGTAATTATTCAAATGAAATACTATAGGAAAAAGAAAGAATAACATGTAATAATAATGCTAAACATTTATTTTGTATTTTACTTGTTTAATTTTGAAAAGGTAAAAAATATACATAGGACCTATACACTACACACTAACACTGGCTAAAGATTTTTCAGAATGGAATCTGGCATTTATCAAATGCTCAATTTAACAACTTTTTAAAACTACAGTGAGACATTTTTCACCCAAGCCTGAGTGCCAAGAGAAGAGTCTACATGGAAACATAGAAAAGAAGAGGATTCAAAGAGAGGGAGAGAGGGAAAAAGAGGAGTGAAGGAGCTAAGTGGGGTTGGCTCTCTCAATAGTCAGTCTGCTCCACCCTATTAGCCTCCAACCATCCTCTTCATCCAACAGCGCCATCTGTAACTCAACGCTGACTCCAAACACTATCACCCTCTGAGAGATGCAGAGAGAAAGAGCAGGGGGCAGCCTCAGAGTGCGGGTGGCTCTGGCTCTTCAGTTAAAGAGCTTTGCAATCATTGTGCATATTTCATTTTGCACCATTTCCAAATCAACAGTCTCTCTCTGTTCTAAAGCCCATGTGGCAATCACGAGCAGTCCTCTTCACTGCAGTCTACATCCACTGGAACAACATGCACCAGCTCCGCACGTCTGTGTTCTTATTTTTTTTAAATTGCTGTGGTAAAAATATGACGTGTACTTCTAGCGACATTAAAAAACCCTCTGTCTATACCATTGCAAGTGCAAACAGGTAGCTCCGCCTCAAAATGACACAGCTAAGTGTTAAATCAACACATTGAAATATGGCATGGGGCCACTGGTGGTGCTACATTTAGATATTGCATCGTTAAAGGTGCAGTAAGTGATTTCTGAGAAACGCTGTTGAAAGTGGATCGGACAGAGCACCACAACACTCTTAGCCAATCAGAAGTAGAGGGCGTGTCCACTCATCCAGGAGAGAGAGTGAGCTAGAGGAAGACTTGAAGAAAGATAGATGGCTGAGACTGAGAGAGATTATAAAAGAGAAAAGGTCAGAGGAATATCACTGGTAAAATAAGGGTTATGATCAGACAGGAGCTTTAGGAACCTTGTTAATATTAGAAAAACTTTCCAGTAGGCGAGACCAAAGTGGGAAGGCCTAAAACTGATGCAGAGGTTGTGTTGTTTCTGCTCCATAAGTGAGTAACGCTGGTTTTGCTATTTTTCACAAAACCAAAATATGTTGTTGTAATGTTAGCTATAGTAACAGGACAGGTTTTGAGTGTCATTGTTTGTCTGGAGCTAGTGTGCTGCTGGCGACGAACAACAAACTCTTGCTTGTGTATATACTCTTGTGTGCTGTATGTACATTTTTTGTTCTTCCTTGTCGTTCGTTTGTCATCTTCGCTTTATTTTTTGTGAAGCATTATTTTGCTTTGCTTCAGATATGATAAAGAGACTTCCGCTCTTGCATTGCATGTTTGTGCATTTTGGGGGCGGAGCAATGAAGGGAAGGGTTTGTGTTTGTTTGGGTTGATTTCAGATATCAACAGTGTTTCTCAGAAATCACTTACTGTGCCTTTAAAGGTGTAATTTCTGTGCCACAAGCAGCACTAAAAAGGACTGCAAAAATAGGGATTGATTTCTAAGCAAGTTTCCAAACACTTCAACCGACCCATCCGCATATCAATTGTTCAAAAAACAAAAAAAAAGTCAGTTCCCTCCTGAAAAGCTTATTAGTGATAGTTACACACCAAAGTCACACTGAAGGACACGTCGGGACACTTAAACAAACATAGTATGTTTGGAAAGCACTAACTGGTTTACACTAATGACTTGCTTATAGTTGCACATTAAACAAAGTATTTTAGCATTAAAAAATTACACGCTTCACCTGTAACATTGATGGAAGAGATTGAAAAAAAAAACTAGAAAGAAAAAGAGACAGAACATGTATTGAAAATCTGTGGGGTCTGCACTTTCAAGGAGGGGAATTCATAGGGGTCCGAGACAATGGCACCAGTCAACAACGGGGCTGCCCTCTCTCTCTCTCCATCTCTTCCTCTTTCTCTCTGCCTCTTCTTCTCCCACACAAAAGCCAGCTGTTTGGATCACTCAGTGGAAAAATGAAAGAAGGACATGGCATTTTAATGGGAGGGCTAACAGACAAGAGGAGAAGGGAGAGAAAGAGAGAGGGAGAGTGATCGAGAGAGTGTGTGTGCAGAGCCTAGCCGTGCTGTTCCTGAGCCTTTTTATCTGAGTGATTGCCCCCAATTAGATCTGTGTTCGGGGTGGGTGAGAACACGCTGGGTTCAGGGAGGGGGTTTACAGTGATGAGTGCCCCGTCTCCTGCTCATTAACCCCAGTCAAACATAACCGCAACGCAAAAAGAACATCAAAAACAACACATTATTTTGTTTAATTGTGGGTTTTAATTTTAGACATGTAAACAAGTGTAGAAACGGGCTAATTCTGTTTCCACTAATGGTCTAGAGGTCACTGATTTACATAGGTGTCCTGAATCAGTTTGCCACCAGGAATAGGCACTGAGAGGAAACAGAACAGCTTTCATTTAGATCAGTTTCCCAGACTTTGGCCTTCTCTGAATAATTTTTAAACTTTGTATTGCAGGAGTTCTGCTTCCTTAAGATGAACGAATCACTAATATTCTTTGTTTGTAAGTTGTTTTAGATACTCAACTCAATATTCATCATGCAAAGTAAAAGTCCAATATATTCGGAAAGGTTGATGTTACATTTATTCTTTTAGCAGACGCTTTGATTTGCTAAATAAATAAGGTAAATGCTTTTGAAATATAATGGATTTTTAATTTGTATGTTTTTATTTTGTTTTATCATAAATAATTACATTACACTATTACATAATACATTTAAAAATATATATTATTTAAATTTAGCATGATATTTCAATCATTATCGAATAAAACCCTCAATGTTTGTGAATCCTCATTTGGGAAACTCTGATTTAGGTCAACTTTATTTCTGTTCTACGTTCATAAAACTGTTACCTGTGTTGTTTGCCATTATTATTAAAACTAAAACTATTAAAAATCTAATCTAAAGATTAAATAAAATCATATAAATATTAGATGAAAAACGTGTTTTAAAAAATGTTTTAAGTTGAAGAACTTAAGGGGTCCAATTCTCACTATTTACTAATTATTAACTATGACATTTGCTTCAATAAACTGTAAAATTCTGCTAATTAATAGTTAGTAAAGTAGTTAAGTTTAGGTATTGGGTAGGATTAAGGGATGTAGAATATCGTCATGCAGAATAAGGCATTAATATGTGCTTTATAAGTACTAATAAACAGCCAATATCCTATGCATGCTAAAAAGCAACAAATATTGAGAATTCTACCCTAAACTAAAGTGTTACCAAAATTACCAAAATAATAAATACTTTAGTAGTTCATAAATAATAGCCTCCTATAACACTGGCTGTATAGCCATCCAACCCCTCAGTGTCAGAACATAAATAACTCCCTCTCTTCTTTTCTCTCCTCCTCTACCCTCTTATATCACAGCCGAGTGAAAGAATACAATCCCGCGCTCCATTCCACTCTATCCTCATGTACGTCAGACGAGCTTACAGTAAGTCTCATCTACATCTGAGTCTTTCTCTTCTTCTCATACTCCTGATTGAACTGCCAAGCACTGAGATTCCAGCAGACTTCATTGAGCTGTAGGGAATACACTGTCATAGCCACATTGAATTATAATACCAATTTGGATGGTTTGATATCACTTTATGGCTAAATTATTGTGTAATAAATTGGTTCCATTACTCACCGAGGCAATTGTGGGGCAGAAGGGAGGCAGGGAAGGGAGGTAAATCTTTATGGTCTCTCTTTTTTTTTTCATATTAAATAACAGGAGGACCATCACTACAGCTGCCTTAATGTACATTAAGACTCACATACATTAACAGATTGTCACTGTCACTGTCACGCATACAAACGTTCTGTCCCTCTCACTCGCTTTCAATGCCATATTGACACAACAGGTGTGGAAGGGCGGGGGTGGTTACTATTGCAATCCCTTGTCTCCACTGGCTTAGACATTGTAGAGAGAGAATGATAGAGGAAGCCAGCATCCATAAATCGCCATGAACGTGTAAATGCCACTGCTGTGCATTCCAGCAGGAGAACAGGAGTCCAAACTGCTACAAGTTCCCTTCTCTCTTTGCTGCTGTTGTTTTAATACTGCTCTCCCCCACACACACAAACACAACTCACTCACTCCCTCCCACACTCTCTGTCTCTGTCTCTCTCTCTCTCTCTCTCTCTCTCTCTGTACAATGAAAAATTGTGCATCATAAAATAAAATTACAAGTGCAAGTAAACATGTTAAAGTAACATTCAACATAAATATCAGTAGAGCAAAAAAGTTAACTATTAAATTTAATATGCAGCATAAACTAAGAACATAGCAATTAACACATTTAAAGGAAAAGTAATATTGAGCATATCGCTAAGAAACAACAAAGACAAATAAATAAGACTAAATGTGTCAAAAAATGTGATGAGCTTTTCTTTCTCTCCCTTTGAAACCATTAAAAACAAGTAGTTTGATATGACGTTTTTCTATCATTTGAATGATCCATATTTTTCAGGACACACTCCCTCCGTGCCACAAGCTGAGAGACAGAGAAAAGGGTAATGTGACAGCGTGTTTCCACTCACAATAGCCAAAGGGTAAAGCCTTCACAATTACTCCCTTACACCCCACAGTTAAACAGAGAGAGAGAGAGAGAGAGAGGAGAGAGAGAGAGAGAGAGAGAGAGGAGAGAGAGGAGAGAGAGAGAGAGAGAGAGAGAGAGAGAGAGAGAGAGAGGACGAGAGAGAGAGAGGAGAGAGAGAGAGAGAGTAGAGAGAGAGAGGAGAGAGAGAGAGAGAGAGAGAGAGAGAGAGAGAGAGGAGAGAGAGAGAAAGAGAGAAAAGAGAGAGAAAGAGAGAAAGAGATTTAGTTTACATTATCATCAGAGTTGCTGGATTCATGTTTATGTTTAAATAACCACTGTAATTATTTGCTTGGACAAAACAGTTACTTACACAGTTCACTGCTTCAACTTGTTTGAGTGAGACAAATTGAGTGTGTGGGAGAGAAATTGAACATGAAAACAAGAGATGTTTTTCCTTATTTCGCGTGTGTCATGACATTCTTTGTCATCTCCGAGGCAAGAAGCTACAGATCCAAAAGAGAAAAACACAGAACAAAGCCTCAAATCCAAACCCTGAATTATGCAATATTTATTGCCACTGGAAATGCTTTGCCCCTGATTTTTCACAGACAGCATTACAAAACAATAGTAAGTTGTGACACTGGAGTGCATTTCCTCAGACTGTAGCCTCCCGTGGCTTTTATCATGTGCTACTCAGACTCAATATTACACGGCAAACTGACTCACATCTGTAAACAAATAAAGACCAGAATCTACAATATCTTTGCCTAGAATATTTTGCAGTCAACACCCATAACATGAATCAAAATTCTTTGACAGAGTCATTTGACCGAAAACAAGGCACTGTGTCCACAGTAACTGACAAAGCATGAAAATACCCCATTCCACAAAACTTGCAATTGATAAAAGATAATGAATTATTTAAAATAATAATAATTTAGAGAAAAAATATTAGATTTATTTAAAATAATCAGCTTTCAGTTTGAAAGAACAGTTGGCTACTTCTATACC